>CAMRHE010000022.1:8117500-10517500 GCA_947044405.1 Leptodactylus fallax
CCACAGGAAAATGGTGACCTAATTGCACATGCGCAGTCGCGAGAATTCGCTGCCAGCGAGAACTGAGAAGAGACCAAGAGGGAGCCACAGCAACAGACGAAGGGGAGGTGAGAAGCGATGATTGCTCACAGAAGAGGAGGAAAGTCCCGGGTGCTCCGTGGTGCTCATTTACATACATGAAGAGACTAATTCTCTTGGAATCGGCTGGGAGAAGAAAACAAGGAAAGGTAGGAAAAGAATGGCCTTTTTAAAGGCCATTCCATCGTGCCATTAGCTTAAGGGTTTTTGCGAATGATAGACTCCCTTTAAATACTTGGTATTATCAATGCCATATCACATATATGAAAGTTCATCAACTAATATTAAATGGGGGGAAAAAAACCATAAAATATTAAAATCAATAGACAGATTTAGGTTTGTTTGCTGTAACACTGTTCTGCCTGGCACTATCTTCAGTAAATCATTCCTTAGTCTTTTGTATGATAATGCTTTGTAATTTTTATTTTTATTTTTTTTCCAACTGATATGTAATTGTGAATTTTGCTTTTTAACTTTTATTTTTTTTTCTCCCTCCTTTTTAGGACGGTCTGAGGGACATTTTTATTGATGGGGTAGTTTCCAGGAATAGAGCTCTGAATGGTGATATTGTGGTTGTGAAGCTGCTTCCATGTGAGCAATGGAAGGTTAGTACTGTCAATGCTAACAAGCTTGCTTGTTCAAAGAAGCACTCCAGTAAAAACTACTGGAAACTGTGCATATACAGAATGTATATTGGAGCCGTACTCTAACTTCAGAAGATCTGCACTGATGTGCAACAGAAAGGGGTCAGTGTTCCAGAGGGGAGCACACAACTTTCCAATTAAACTGTCTGTAAATTATTGAATTACATTGCACAATACCCAGGCTCACTTTCAAATTGTAGAGACAAAATAATCTTTACTGGACTGTGATTTCAGTGCTCTTGTAGAAATGTATTACACTGAGGTTCAAAATCAGTTTACAAACCAACAGTGCTTCTTCCAGAGGAAGACAAGTCCTGTAGATGCAATTTACCACACATTAGGGAAAAAATCCTTCTACAATCTAAACTTGGCATCATAAATATGTCATTTGCAAAAATCTAGTACCTATGATCTTCCATTACTACCTCCTGTGGTAGCACATTACATAGTTTGACTACTCTAACTGTAAGGAAACCTTTCCTATCTAGGTGCCTAAAGTGCCTTTCCTCCACCTAGTCAACTACTTCTTTGTACACCTCTTCTTTGACCGAATGAATTGCAATGTGTTCTATTGTGTTGTACTGATTTATGCATATATTTATACATGTAAAAAAGATTTCCTCTATGGCATCTTTTTTTTTTTTCTTTGCACTTCACGTGAGACCTTTCAATCCATGTAGTTTAGTTGGCCACCTATGAATCTTAGACAAAAAGTCTTCCATGCAAAATGTTGGAGAAAATCTCTGCTACCCGACGGATCCCATTATAGATAGTTATTGGGGTCCCTCAGCATCTGTTGGTGTCAAGAGATGGATCCTATGGTGAGCAGAACAGACTAAACAATGCAGATGGGAATTTACCATAAAAACTGTTTTCAGTCTCCAATTCTTTACTCGTGTATATATTGTCCTCAAGTCCATGAATCTTTAGCTGTACAACATTATTGTATGGAACAATATGAAATGCTCTTGCAACATATGCAATAAAAACAAATCAGCTACATGGCTAACATCCAGATTTGCACATAACCTCATATAAAAAAAGCATATTTTTCAGTCCATGCTAGTAGCAGATAAATTGCTTATTCCTATACAGTGTGTATACTCAAGTTCACATCTCAGAATACCATCATATATTTTACTACCACAGATGTCAGTCATGCGGTTCTATATTTTTAGTTTTCCATTACTTACCTTTCATAAATTTTTGTACATCAGCCACCCTGCAATCCTTTGTCCTTAGTTAATAGCTAAACTGTAATTTAGTGGAAAGGTAGTATTTAATTATAGGACAAAACGTAACACTTGGAGAACAGATTATTTGTGTTTTTAACTCCCTGGGTTTACTTATTTAGCTGAAGGAAATGTAAGTTTAGATGGACCATCCCTGAGTAGATTTAAAAGAACTATAGCACAGGGTTCTTCAAATGCCCCGGCTATTCATTTCTCTATACTTGTGTTCAGCTGCTGTGTAATGCTCTTATCCACACAATTTGTCCTTATTTACTTCATTCTGCATTGTCTGCTGCTGTACTTGAACCGGGCGAGCAAGAGAATTCATAAACTTTTGATTGTTAATGTTTAAAGTATCACAATATCTGGCATTGCATGAAAGGCAAGCATACAATGGAGTTCTGTCAATGAGCATTCAGCAGATAACTATAGAACATATTCTGCTCGGAAGTCTTGCAATTTTTTTGGAGACAAAGCATTGATGGGAGCCGCCAGAGTTCCTCACTGCCTTTTTTTTTTTTTTCCTTCACTTAATACTATAATTTTATTTTTTGTCATGACTGAGGGGAAAGAACTGGTTTCATAATTTATTCTAAGCTGCTTAGTACTTATACTCAGTATTGTCACATTTGTACCAACCTGTTGAATAAAGTTTTTATTTTTGCCACATAATATACAGCAAACATAAAAAAACAGAAATTGTAGCTTTGTATACAAATTTTTTTTGTTTGGAAAACTAAAAATATAATTAAAGTTACGCCTTCGTATGAGAGCCATGTTAGGCGTAAGGATTCTCATGAACCATGCAGTATCCTTTGGGGAAAAAGTATGCATATTGGTGTTCTTTCAAAAGAAGAAAGCTGAACCTGTGCTCCTACCACCTGTTGTAAGATGGTGATCCTATCTGTCCATCTCCATTTAGGAAAGTGGAAACGTGCCAGGAAACTGTATCAACCAGATTTAGTGGATCAGCATGTCTCTTCAGATGAGCTGTTTGGACCAGTAAATCTGGCTAATATACAGGCAGCCCAAACTTAGCGGTCTGAAACCAACTTTAGGGTCTATTTACATCACGTGTTTTTTTTTGTTTTTTTTTTGTTTTGCATCCATTTAATGAATGCAAAAAAACTGATGCAATAGATGGCCATCCATTTACATAGAGGTCAGTGTATACTACGTTCACTTTTTTTTTTTTTTCTTACATGAGATTAGTGGATGAAGATAAACCAGGATGTGAATAGAGCCTTAACTGTTTAAGTTGCCCTTCATCATTGCAGAGCAAAGTATTGGCTAATCGGAAGTTAAATGCATCCTGAAATGGTGCAACTGAAAATGACATCTTGTTTTACAAAAAACAAGCTCTCATACAGCTGCATCAACAAAAAACAGTTTGACTCTTGAAATGACAATGAAGGAACAAAAAACTGCTGAACGTTCAATGCAATACTGTAGTGAAGAGGTATGTTTTTATTTTTATCTGTGCCAGGGATCCATTGCTCCTTTGGATAATAGGTGAGTGTGGCTTTTATTTTTCTGGTGCACGGTATGTACTGGGCAGGGCCATGAAGAAGCTGCGACCTTCAGTACAGAAAATGATTTACAGCATTCACCATTTCTTTATATTTTTTGTATGTAAATCCTGATTTACACAGTTCGACACAGCATCAACAGTCGACCACTCCCTCTTATTGCAAACTCTCTCATCCTTTGGTATTAGACTTGGCCTTTTCCTGGATCTCCTCATACTTCCCCCAACCACACATTCAGCGTCTCCCATTTGCACACTGCCTCCATGCCACACCCTCTTTCTGTACGTGTTCCCCCAAGGCTCTATCCTAGGACCCCTCCTATTCGCCATCTACACCCTTGGCCAACTCATAGAATCTCACGGTTTTCAATACCATTGCTACTCTGACTCCTCTGTCTCTCTGGCTCAGGCATTGGCATTCTGTTGTCCAGAGGTCGTGTCTTGCTACTGTAGCCTCCTTCTTCTCCCACCTTCTCAAACTGAGCATGGAGAAAACAGTTAATCTTTTTTTTTCGCACCGCCCCATACCTGACCCATCTATCAAAGTTAATGGGACCACACTTGCCCCAGGCCCGCTGCCTTGGGATGACCTTTGGCTCCGATCTAGCCTTCAAACCACACATCCAAACCCTCAACACCTCCTGCCGCCTCCAACTCAAGAACATCATCGAATCAGCTCCTTTCTCACCCCTGAAACTACAAAAATGCTAGTCCACACCTTCAAAATCTTTCATTTAGACTACTGTAATACCCTTCTCCAAGGCTCCCGGCAAATGCTCTTGCCACCTTAAACTGTGCTGCCCGCTTAATCCAAAGAGTTCAAAATGTTAACACGGACTTAAATCCATCTACAACCTCCATACATCTGACCTAATCTCCCACTACCTGCCTACATGTAACCTCTGATCCTCCCGAGACCCACCTCCTACATTCTGCTCTTCACACAACAGTCTCCAAGACTTCTCCCGTGCATCCCCCATATTCTGGAACTTACTACCACGACACTTAAAGGATTCTATCGTTGGGAAAATCTATTTTTAGCTAGCAGCACGTTGTAATAGCCTTTTAAAAAGGCTGTTAGTCTCCTACCTTTCTTTTCTTCATCCGCACCGCTGTTTTAATTTTTTCATATTCTCTGATTATGCTGCTGCGCCTTGTAAGAGGCCACATGAAAATGGCCGATGGACATGCGCAGTTTCCAGCGAATGATGTGGAGCGGCGTCAGAAGGCGATGAGAGAGGCGGCACTGGATTTTAAAATCTGTGTGACGGATGCACAAGGGACACCCCCTGTGCATTTTGCAGACTGGTGGAACGCCCCCTGTGCATCATGAAGACTGATCGGCATAATCAGAAAATATGAAAAATGAAGAAAACAGCGGCGCAGATGAAGAAAAGAAAGGAGACTAATAGCATTTTTAATAATAATAATAATAATAATAATAATAATAATAATAATAATAATAGTCCTTTAATAGTCCCACAATGGGGAAATTCAGTGTGTTACAGCAGCAAAGATAAGATAAGATAAGCAGATACAAATACAACATGTACAGGAATGTTCCAAGGTGAGAGGCATTACATTAATAGCAGACAGACAGGACGTAGCAGAGGGGGGGGGGGGATTTAACAGGCAGAGAGATATTTCAGTTCTCTGTATGTAATGATCTCTGCTTAGGTCGGTGTTGGTTGTACAGCCTAACCGCGGTGGGGAGGAAAGACTTCCGATAGCGCTCCTTCTCACACCTAGGGTGGAGCAGTCGGTCACTGACAGTACTGCCCAGCGCAATCACAGTCTCATGCATGGGATGGGAGTTATTCTCCCGCATGGAGCTCACCACGGACAGTATCCTTCTGTCACCCACCGCCTGCACTGTGTCCAGTGGGCTCCCCAGGACAGAGCTGGCCCTTCTAATCAGCTTGTCAAGTTTATTTCTGTCCCTGGTTGATATACTGCTCCCCCAGCAGGCCACTCCAAAGAAGATGGCTGATGCCACTACCGAGTTGAAGAAAGTCCTAAGAAGTGCCCCCCGGATTCCAAAGGCTCTCAGCTTCCTAAGCAGGTAGAGCCTGCTGTGGCCCTTCCTGTACAGGGCCTCCATATGATCTGCCCAGTCCAGCTTATTATTAAGGAGCAAACCCAGGTACTTATAGGTGTTCACAATCTCGATGCCCGTCCCCAGGATGTCCACTGGTTTTGGAGGGCATCTGCCTTTACGGAAGTCCACCACCATCTCCTTGGTCTTCCCCGCGTTAATCTTCAGGTGGTTCTGGTGGCACCAGTCCACAAAAAAACGGTTCAGTTCTCTGTACTCCTCGTCATCATCATCTGTGATGAGACCCACTATTGCAGAGTCGTCAGAATATTTCTGTAGGTAGCAGCTGGATGAGTTGCACCTAAAATCAGCAGTGTACAGTGTGAAGAGGAAAGGGGCGAGAACCGTACCTTGAGGTGCCCCCGTATTACAGATAACGGTACCTGACACACAGTCTTGGGCTCTCACGTATTGAGGTCGATTTGTGAGGTAGTCTAGGATCCAGTTGGAGAGGTGGTGGTCCACTCCAGCAAGGCCCAGCTTGTCTCTCAGTAAGGGCTGTATGGTGTTAAAAGCACTGGAGAAATCAAAGAACATTATTCTCACCGTGTTCCCTGGTTTTTCCAGGTGAGACAGAGCCCTGTGCAGAAGGTGGATGATGGCATCATCTACCCCAATGCCCGGTCGATAAGCAAACTGGAGAGGGTCCATAGCGGGGCTCACTAGAGGGCGAAGATGTGTGAGAACCAATCTCTCTAAGATCTTCATCAAGTGGGATGTCAGTGCTACAGGTCTGTAGTCGTTGAGGTCCATAGGGTGAGGTTTCTTTGGAACTGGTACCACACAAGAAGATTTCCATAATTCAGGGACTATTTCCTGCCTCAGGCTCATATTATACATATATGTAATTATACCACACAGCTGGTCCCCACAAGTCTTAATTAGCCTTGCACTGATGTCATCTGGCCCTGCGGCTTTCCTCGCCTTGATCTTTTTCATCTCCTTCCTCACCTGGGCCCGTGTGAAGGTCAGACTGTGGTCAGATAAAGACAGATTTCTGGATTTACTGGTCTGTTGGGAAGTAGCCACATGGGGTGAATGGGGTGAAGTCATTGTGGTGAGGGGAGCTGAAGGACATGCTGGGGTGGGAGGAGCTGGTGTGTGAGCAAATCTGTTGAAGAATAGGTTTAGTTCATTAAGCCAATTAACATCTGCCTCAATCTGGCAGACAGACTGTTTATGACCCGAAATTGACTTAAGCCCCTCCCAGACCCCCCTTATGTCTTTTCTTTCCATTTGCTTTTCCATTTTTTCCTTATAACTGGCTTTTCCTTGCCTGATTAGATGCCTCAGCTCCTTTTGTACTTCCCTCAACCCCTCCTTATCTCTTGTCCTGAATGCCATCTTTTTCTCCTTAAGCAGTGTCTTTATATCAGAGTTAATCCATGGTTTGTTATTGGAGAAGCACCTCATCACTTTTGTGGGTACTGTGTTGTCCACACAAAAATTAATGTAGTCCGTTATGCAGTGTGTGAGTCCTTCTATATCTTCTCCATACGAATCCTGAAAAACTTCCCATGCGGTTGTGTCAAAACAATCCCTCAGAGCCTCATCACTCTCCTCGGACCATATCCTCACTGTGCGGGTGACAGCTGGTTCTCTACGTACAAGTGGCTTGTACACAGGTCGGAGATGTACTAGGTTGTGATCCGATCTTCCCAGGGGCGGTAGGGCTGATGAGTTATATGCCTCCCTCACGTTGGCAAAGAACAAGTCCAGTGTTTTGTTGTCTCTTGTGTGGCAGGTTACATACTGTGTGAAACTGGGAAGTGTGGATGATGGAGAGGCGTGGTTGAAATCGCCAGACACAAGAAGGAGAGCCTGGGGGTGCTGAGACTGTAACTGGCTCAGCGTGGCTTGTAGGACCTTGCAGGCAGCGTCAGCTTTCGCAGAGGGGGGGACATATGCAGCTATCACGATGACATGTGATAGTTCCCTTGGTAGATAGAAAGGTCTCATGCTCACAGCTAATAGTTCAATGTCCTTACAGCAAGTTTGCTCCTTAATCACAATGTGCCTAGGATTGCACCATCTATTATTCACAAACATTGCCAGCCCCCCTCCTTTCCTCTTACCGCTCTCCCTTGTCCTGTCTGCCCGAAGGAGTTTAAAACCATCCAAGGAGACCAGAGAGTCAGGAGTAACTTCAGTGAGCCAAGTCTCTGTAAGTAGCATCATACTGCACACCCGAAACTCCTGATGATGCCTGGTGAGCGCTGTTAGTTCATCCATCTTGTTTGCAAGAGATCTCACATTGCCCATAATGATGGAGGGAACAGTTGGTCGGTAACGCCTCTTTTTAATCCTCTGAAGAGTTCCTGCTCTGCAGCCCCTCCCCCGCTTTTTCTTTCTCCAGAGTTCTTGGGGGATGGGTGGGCAAATGGTATGCAGCCCTGTTGTTGTGATTCTAAGCTGCAGTAATTTCTCTCTTGTGTAGACAAAAGAAATGCCTGCAGACACCAGAGTTCCCATTTCAGCAGGACAAAAAGACAGATAAAAAACAAAAAAAAGTATCACAAAGGTCGAATTCCAAGTCTTTGTTTCTTCATTTCTTCATAGTGTAAAGTCCATTAAGTAGAGAGATAAAAAAAAAAAAAAAAGCAGACAGAGAAAAAATAAGAGAGAGAGAGTCTCAGAGCTGCCTAACAGGCAGCCACTTCAGCCACTTTAAAGGCTATTACAATGTGCTGTTAGCTAAAAATCGATTTTCCCAATGATGGAATCCCTTTAAGACTGTCCCCCACAAGCATGAGCTTCAAGAAGACCTTGAAGAGTCACCAATTTAGGAATGCCTACAACCTCCAATAATGCTACTGTCACCATACCATCTGAACATCCTCTACCATCACCTGTCTCCATCCCTCTTCCCTCATAGATTGTAAGCCCTTGTGGGCAGGGCCCTCATCCCACTGTGCCAGTTGGTCACTGTTAGTATTGTACTTTTTTTGTGTGGTGTGTACTGTATGCAAACTATCAAGCTTGCAGCACCATGGAATTAATGGTGCTCTATAAATTCAAGTAAATAAAACAAATTCAAGTAAATCTATCTGCTCACTTTAATCTAAAGGTGCTTTTTTTTTTTTTTTTTTTTATCAAAACAAGATATCCTTTATCCATCCTTTAGTGATTATTTTTATATATATATATATATATATATATATATATATATATATATATATATAATAATTATAATTTTTTTTATTTTTTTTTATATTGGGAGTTTGGGACCTAATACTAGTTTTCGTTATCCTCTGAGCACCCAAAACAGTAGGATTCTCTCCTCCAAAAAATCTCCAGTATGCAAAATATATAGTGGAGCTATAAATCCAGTCAGTGGATGAAGGGTGGTCTTTTGGAGGTGTCACTGTTTAATTCTAGATCTTTTAAGGCACAGATTCGGCTATAATTGCGTTTTTATTTAAGGCGAGACTTGCCATACTTATTAGCTGTTATGTACTGAATCTAAAATGGTCTGAGGATCTGGGGTCATTTAAGTTCAATATGTGCCAATCTCCTTGTAAAGAATAGAAAAGTCTTCCTATTACGGTCTCTGGTTTACATAAACTTACAGAAAATACCTTGGAATCAGGTGAAGTGTGTGTGTGTGTGTGTGTGTGTGTGTGTGTGTGTGTGTGTGTGTGTGTGTGTGTGTGTGTGTGTGTGGGTTTTTTTTTTTTGTAATGTTTGTTAGCATACTGCTTTACAGATGAATTACAAACCACAAAAATTAGAATTAAACACAGCTTAAGGTATTTCACCCTATTCTTTTATCTTATCACAAATGCTTCCTAATGCATCCTGCCAGGATATGTGGTGTTGCCGTAAAGGATTTGTGAAGAGAAATGGTAAGCGTGCACAAATCTTATTTTCTGGAGCACCAGTGATATGTCATTTTAAAACACGTTTTTCCCATGGGCTGTTCCCCATCTACACTAGATAAGAGTGGGTCACCACACCTTCCTGGGACAAAGGAAAGGCAGGGACAAGAGGAGATTTCCTTCAAAGGGGCATGCATATAGACTCTCAACTTTTTTTTTTTTTTTTTTTTTTTTTTTTTTTAAAGAATTTGACAGGAAAACTAGTTTTGTTGATCATGCAGTTGTCCTATTTCTGTGCATCATTAAATGCCTATTGTCATAGTTATATAGTACTGCCCCATTTGTCTCAGTTTTTGACTTCATGTTTACTATGCCTGGTAAGATGTCTGTAATGCTAATAAAGATCTAACATGAGGAGTTCCCTTCTGCCTGTCCTGATGTTTTTAATTTCTTTCACTATGCCACAAAATACCCAAGAAACGATGATGCAAGAGAGCTCTTGCATCAGTGTAGCAGTGTACATCCACCCTCGTGCATCGTTCCTTGTGTATCATACAAAAGTCTAAATACCTCATCCCCTTACTTCGCTAAATCCTATTCCCACATAATTCCATGACTCTACTGAATGTTGTCACTTAATTTTTATGTACAGTTTTCTAGTCAGTGCTTGGATTGTCTTGTTTATATGGGGATCATTCTGAGATTTCACTAAATGTTGTGTGTTGCCCTTGAGATTCCTAAGTGTAGAGTTTCACTAGTTCTTCCTTTGCAGTAATATCCCTGTTGCTACCCCCAGTTTATCTGGTCACTCAGCAGGTGCCACGTTTAATGTTACACGATGCAAGCCAATCTATTAGCAGGTTTCTCTCCATGCCAACTTTGCCTGGGTGTAAAAATTTTCTGGAGATCTAATATTTTCTTGCTACTTGTGATAATAGAGAAATTGTGTTACGTCCTGTAAAGTCTGGTGCAACACTGCTCCTTTTATAATATATAATATAATATATAAGATTAGAACTACAAACTGGGAAAAGTGAATAATTTTGTTGCAATGGCACCTGTCAAGGTGTAAGATATATTAATAGAAAACAGCTAGTACTATGAATACTCATCACCACCATTAAGATGCTGACATCCAAAAAGCTAGTGTCTTTAAAACATGTTTTAATAATGCACGCTATATAAAAAGGTCAAAGTATAAATGACCTCTGATCCAATATATACACTAAACATACACACAAGTCAAAACGTAATAAAATCCACCTGGTAAACAATAATAATCGGTAATGACCTGCAAACTCAGTCTTACCAGTCAGACGTACTGAGATGCAGTTGAATGCTTTGGCTTTGTTCATAACTATATAAAAGACAGACACCCCGGGATTGTAGGATCCAGTTTCGAGAGGTCATTATATATAGAGACCCTGGCGTACAGTCTGAAAAAAAGGGTTAGAGGAACTTTGAACTATCTCTGGTTGACCCTGACTAAGCCTACAAGTTCCTTTAGCAGATCTGACACTGAGCAGACCCTATTATGCCAAACTTGTTTTGACTTGCATATATGTTTAGTGCTGTGGTATCAAACTCCTTTTTCGCAAAGGGCCACATCAGCCTTATGGTTGTCTTCAAAGAGCCAGTAATTCTGTGACCTGTAAAAATGTAGCTGTGCCAGTTATGTGTAGTTAAATTTTAGCCCGTTGAAGGCAACCATAAGGCTGATAACATATTGTAATAACATAAGTTAACATAAGTGTCCTATTGGTCCCAACACATAGATATTGGTGATTTCCCCCCCCCCCCCTCCCACTGGTAAGTTCTCCCTACTCGACCCCAAATTACATCACATACAGTCCAGGCCACCCAATTCTGGCAAATGTCATACTTGCCTCATCTTCCTGCATCACCCGCCTGTGCACCTCTTCTATTGTCCTGCTGGCTATGCTGTCACCTGCAATATGGTACCGCAGGAGATGGCAGTATGACTGGAAGGATATTAAAAAAGGTGCACAGCCAGGTACCTCATAAGGGCTTTGCCGGAAGAAGAGTTAAGTATGAAATTCCCTACACCTGGAGAAAGTAGTGTGGTGAGGGGGCCTGCTATAGCAGTGACCCTTATAGCTGGCTGTTCAGTCTTTTGCCAGAAGGTCCACAGCACTCCCCAGCTATAGAGTACTGGGACCTTCCAACTGAAGACAGAACAAATTGATGGCCTGTAATGAGGCTTACTAGCCCCCAAAACATTTTGGCTTTTTTTTTTTTTTTTTTTTCTTCTTCTCTCCACACAGTATGTAACCCCCACACTGTATGTGACTTTGTGCAGTGCTACCTAGAGGTGGACAGGGGATTAAATTATCTGCCGCTACTTATTACAATTCAATCATTAGAGGCTGAATAAAAAACGGCTGTACTCAGTAAATGCAATGAAGTACTGACTGAGGCCATCACCTCAGGTTGCTTCATAGTGTCCTCGGGCCACAAGACAAATATGCGGACCCGATTTGGCCTGTGGGCCTTGTGTTTGACACCTGTGGTTTAGTGTTGGTGTATATTGGGTCACTTGGTCAGTCATACTTTTTTTATATAGTGTGTATTATTTCGTAAGTAGAGATGGGCGAACTGAACAATTGGCGATTTCGTCTGGATGCACTAAAATGGCCATTGCGACATGCATTGTGGTATACTCTTATAATCTGGACTCTCTTCGGCACTTTCCTGCTGATGTCGTGCCTGGGGTCACCACTGAGATTTGTGATTGTGTCAACAGCAATCTTAGTCATGACTGTGCCCATGTCACCACTGAGGTCTGTGATGCTGGGTGCATGATGTCAGAGGAGACTGAGCGAGTGAATTTCTATTTCTTGAAGTTGTGTTGCAAGTGGGGGAAAAATGGATATGATTTAGGATAGGAGCCACTTTGTCATGGGCCAAATGAAGTGAGTGTTTGACAATGGCTAGATTGGGTCAATTCTAAAACCCTACATCTTGTGTGGTGATTTTGGTTTTTAGTGGTCAAACGAAGAAACTAGTGACCCATGGATAGGGTCAGCAGTGCCAAAGGCACATTGATGCCTGTGGGTAGCAAAAGCTAAATTTTGATATCCCACAGACGTTGATCTGGCACAAACTGCTAAAATCATTACAACTGGTCTATGGCTATGCAGCCCCATATACAGCAAGCTCCAATGTACTGTGGTGTATTCTAACATTTTTCCTATAACCAGTGAGTGTCTACTCAGCTCCTTTCCACAGTCCAAACAACCTATAATAGACATTTAAGTATCGGAACTGAACCATGGAGCAACAGGAGTTGGCCTGGCCTGATGTATTGCTTTTCCCCTACATAGGTTGTAATGAGTGTTTGTTGGGCACTTGCCTAGGGAATAGCACAGTAAAAAGTTTGCAGAGGTAGTGTAATCCTCTGGGCATTTCTGAAAACTAAGTACACTCCTTCTCTGATGTCACATCTCTTTTGCAGTACAAGGGGCACCTAGACAGGTAGTTTTAAGCACTTGCAGCTCAGCAGCGTACATTTATAGCACATAGTGGGCCTATAAAAATTGTTTGGGTGTCCGTCCCCCCCCCCCCCCAGCAGTCGGTCTTGCTTTTCTTGCGTTCTAACTTCACTTTTGCTTTTCTTTACTTTGCATTTCACACAGATGGGATTATAGTTCTTGTTATAACTAAATGGATATGAGTTGTATTCCCTCAGACTACATTAAACAAATGCACTGGGCTTCGTGAGGATTATTCATCCCACATGGTGAGTGATGTAGTGGTTAAAGGGAGTCTGTCAGCAGAAAAATCTGTATCAAACTGATGACAGTACCTTGTAGGGCCTGTACCTTGTTTCTGCACTTTACAAAGATGTCTTTTATTCTGCATTATATTTTCATGCACATTGTCTGAAAAGGGCTTTAGGGGCATTTATTCTCCTGCTAAGGATTCATACTGGTCTAGATAACTGTCCCTAACTGCTGCCCAGCTCTGTCCCCATTGCTTGAGTGACATCTACCACATTGTCTGCAGTTAAGCGTGGTTATCTGGAATGGAAAGCAAAGCTGCAGGAGAGGGCATACCCCCAAAAGCCCTCTTCAGCTAACTTGCATAAGAAAACACTGATTTTCATGAAAATGGAACAGCAATACAGAATAAGAAAAGCATCTTTGGAAAGTGTAGAAGCAGCACTACCAAGGTACTGCTTGATACAGATTTTCCTGCTGACCGGCCATCTTGATTTTCAAAGGAAGTCTAATTGTTATTGAGTAAAAAGTGATCAAAACCTCACACATTCTCCAAAATGGTATAAATGAAATCTACATCTTGTCCAACAAAAGTTTTCACACAGGTCAATACACCGATATAAAGTTACTCTTTATGTTTAATCGAGTTTATTGAGGTTTTCGAATTAGGGAACAGAAAAAAAAGAAAGGGAGGGAACAATGCTGAGACAAAAACATCAAATAAAACATAGGGGGCCACATGAGCCGCCCAGAACATAGATGAGGCACCAACGTAAGTTAGAATAAAGGGCTGTTAAGGCCCACAACTAGAAAATCAGCGATGGTTGGTGTAGTATAACTAAACAAGAACTATATTATTAGGGAAGTGGTAGTCAGGAAGACAAATGTCAAACCATAAAAAGCCGCCACAATGCCACCCACCTATCAGTATGAAAGACAAACATGAAGGGAAGGGAGGGTCACAAGGAATACACAGATACTTGAAGACCTACTAAGACACAGACATGAAGAACGGAAAGGGACACACAAGGGGAGATGGGGAGGGAAAGAGAAAGTTGGCAGTAAAAAGCATGCAGCCACCGTACCAACAGGGGAGCAGTGTCCCCAGTCAGACAAAGAGAAGAAAACTCCGGAGAGTCCTGAAACATCACCCACGGCCGCCAGAGGGACTCAAATTTAGAGAAGTTAGGCGAGTCCTCATTCACCAGGGCCTCCATTCTCCTAATAAGGAGAAGCTCCTGAATCAGCTCGACAAGGGTGGGCACGGCAGTGCTGCGCCAGTGCCTGGGGATGACTGTTCTGGCAGCGGTGAGGAAATGTCGCAGGAGGTCCCCCTTAACAGTAGAAACCCTTCCCGGTATAACGGAAAGGAGAGCAAGATGAGGTGAAGGCGTAACAGATCTGCCACTCACTTTTGCATATAGCGTGAAGACCGCCTCCCAGAAAGGCGGACTCCAGGTGGGCAGACTCCAGGTCGGTTAAAGGAGATGAGAGCATGGAGAGCAGGGAAAATTTACGAAAGAAGGCAGTAAGCTGGCCATATTCCAACCAAGACAATCGAAGGTTGGAGTGGATAAAGTTACTCTTTAAAACAAAAAATAGCATTCCTATATTGTGACACTTGTCACCAGAATCTAACTTATCAACCCAGCCTCATAGCTAGGTTAGGGTCATCCGTATCACATGATTGTGAATCTGTATTCCTCTGTTGCAAGATTTCTGTTTTTGTGCAACTGGAGCAACTACGGCTTTGCTGCTGGTTTGCATATTGACAAACTGCGATATCTTGGCAATGGAAGCACACATTCACAAGAGGAAAACATTTGGATTCCTATAAACCTATCCTACAGTCGTGACCAAAAGTTTTGAGACTGGCACATTGTGGTTTTCACTGTGTGCGGGTTCAGTATTGTGTGTGTGTGTCTATATATTCATACGTATTATGTAGTGTGTATGTTTATATGATAGAGATATATATATATATATATATATATATATATATATATATATATGTAGAGTATACTGAAGTACAATTATAAGTGTTCATAATTTTTTTTTTTTTTTTTTTTTTTTAATTTTAAATCCTGACAACTGTTACCTAATCAACTCTCTCAAAATGTGAGGGGATATGGGCCATATCTTCCATTTCCCAGCACATTGCATAGAATATTACATGATGCCATTAGAAAGTATAATTTGCCTGCAAAAAACTCTCTTATGAAACTATGAACAGAAATAGGTTTTTGCTTTTGGAAGGCAGGGAGTAATAAATGCAAAAAGTAAAAATAAATAAAAAAAATCTGCATCCTTAAAGGGTTCATTTTGACTAATCTGTGTGTATCTGTAGCTCAATCATGGACCTGGAAGCATTAAAATGACTGGAACCTACTCTATACATATATATTCATAGCTAAACTCTTGTATGACTGAGTAAAGAATGCATGGTATCCCTATGGGAGAAAAATGGAAGCAACCATAAAATGTGCAGTATACTTTGTGTGTTTTTTTTTTTTTTTCAAGTTTTAGGCAATTTATGTATAAAGCACAAGTTTTTACTAGTAAGTAACAAATGTGAATTAATGGATTTACCTCAATTGGTAACTTTCCAAGTATGAGTGTAATATCTGAATTTCCAAAACAGATCTCAGTTTACCAGTTTTAATGATGTTCAAGAGGTTATCACTAATCGCTGCACTTTTTCCCCTCTTATGTAACTTTCCAAATAAACACAAGCTGAGTACAGTTCTGTTCTCATGTGCACAATCTGTCTCGGGTCATCAGCTTGATATCTCTGTAAGCCAGCTGCACTTTCTGAAGTGAATTGCTACGGGAAGATTTTTTTTTTTCCAGTTATTTTTATTGAGTCACCTGTGGGTTGTAGTAATCTGATCTGATTATGCTGAATACATAGAGGGTGAGCCTTCCTGTAATGGACGCTGCATCATATCATTGAGGGAGACCTATGTGGAGTGGATCTCATGTTCAGCTTATTTCCTTTTCTATGGTAAATCTAGCAGCATATTCAGAAAGGTTTACTGTGCTAAAACCTTCTCCTTTTTTAATGTACTGACTCAGATGTATAGTACACTGACTCTCCTAAGTATTAGAATTTTTTATTTTTTATAAATGCTAGTTATGATGTCATGTAACTTTGGGAGTGTCCCTGGCTTGGCATAAGAGTTGTTGTCCGTTTCCTTTCCCATTAGTTGATGGTGTCGAAGGTTCGTGTGAAAGTGAAACTTCCCTCTCTGTAATCTTGCTTTTCTTCCTGTGATGTCATCACTTGGTGTCGTGTGGGCTTTTTTTTTTTTTTTTTTCCCCTCTTTAAGGTCATTATAGACCTGGGCATCTTGTCTTGTAAAATGTTAAGTGGTGTAAAAAATATACAAGAAATGCAGTGAAGACAAAGGGAATATAAAGTGTTGCCAAGTAAAATATTTGCAATTTTATAATTTTAGGGTAAGTTCACGTTTGCATTTGTCCTTTTCCAATCTTCTGATTTGTCATATGGACAGAAAAATAGAAGGAATGCTGAACAGGTTGATCTAATGACTGACAATAGATCCTGAGGGACTCATTGACTATAATGGGGTATGTGAGTATCCCTTATGGTGTTTTCGCCTTCTCAGGTGATGAAGTACTACATGCTTAACCATTCCAGTCACAATTTTAGACCCTATGATGTGCATGACATTATATAACTTTCTAATATAGCTGGTTTATCTATTCCATAGGTTAACATCTTAACTAAGTAATACTTATTCAATAGAAGCTTGGGTCCAGAGGCTGAAAATCTCTTGTGGTCACAAAGCTGTTGTGAGGCTGTGTTCACATTGGGTTTTTTATCCTGTATTTAGCATGTGGGCTCAGAAAACTCCTATCACATAAGCCAAATGTATTCATATTTGTAATTTTGATAAAGGCGATGCCGAAAGAACTTCTTGCCACCAGAATGAGGATTCATTCAAGTTGCCCTTGTATTACCTAAATAATTCTTTTGAATGCCATGAAATTTTACATTTTAATTAATTGGACAAACAACGCATGTGAACAGGGAGTGGCAACACAATTTTTTTTTTTTTTTTTTTTTTTTTGTGCCACATAATGCTACAACAGGAAACTTGACATGCGAGAAGGAACTTGGTCCACTGATGTAGAACAGCCTTTAAGAGCAGAAACAATGCAAAGGGGACTTTTCAGGAAATGCTACTTGCTAGCACAAGGGGCAGCAAAATGTCCTTTAGGAGTGTCTTGTATTTTGAGGGTAGTAGACTTGCCTCAGCAGCCATCAGAGCAATGATTTTCCAGTATCCCAAAGGCTAGAGCTACATGGCAACTTTGACCATGGCTCCTATTGGGTGACCAAACACTATCTCCCTGTGATTCCTTCACTAATGTATGTGTGAGGAGTCACATTACGACTGAGGGTGCTGCAACTGGGTTTTCTAGTTGTAAAAATATTGAGTACTGCTGGATTTTTGTGACTAGATGTCGCAGTTGTAATGCAACTCAATGTACTTTAGGGAAGAAGTCACAGGGTGACCTTGGTTTCTGGTTGTATCACAGGAGTCACTATCAAATTCGTTGTGTAGCCTTATGATGCTTGTCTCAGCATCAGCTCCTATTAAGTTCTGCAGTCTGTCTTGGAGTGTAGATTGCACCAACAACGTCTCTCCCCAACATAGAAATCTCTTTCCAATTTTCTACAGAGTTATTGGCCTCTGCTTTAGCTTTCCTTTTCAAATAGGACCATTCACATGCAAGTCTTTCTCCTAGTCCATTACAGCAATGTACTTTATTTCTCTTTGATCCTATGCAGTGTAATAACAGATGGCACACAGGCAGTCATGTGCACAAGCCTGAACTGTTTTGTCAGAAATCTCACAAGACCCACTTGGATTGCAGTTTCCATTAGGCTAAGGCTGCTCAATGACTTTTGCAGAAATATAAAATATGCAGACAGACTGCAGAATATCTCATCATGTGAGCCGTAACGCAGGTGCAGTTATCTTTCACTTGCTGCAATGAATGCATTGATGCCTTTGGCCATGGCACCAGTTATATGGGAAAAGATCAGTTTCCATGTAGCCCTATCCTACCTAGTTATATCGGAAATTGCAATTGGTATGGATTAGGGCTGGACAATTAATTGGAATAACCAAAATTGATCATCAGTCAGGATAACAGATGTAATTTTGTTCACGTCTTATTTTCGTTCAGTTCTAACAATATTTGCAAGGTTCTACCTAAAGTTTTGTTCAGATCAAACACGTCCGAATTGGACCTGCTAAATACCTCTGGTATTTTCAGAACTAAAGGTACCACGATGTCACTCGCAAACGTCACCTGTGAGGTCCCATGTCCGTCAGAACAAGACACCGGAGTAGCAGGACTGGACCGCAGCTAGATAGTCACAGCACAGTAGTCAGACATCTGCCTGGTAACGAGCTGTGCACCTGTGTGCTCATCACATGACCATGGACAGTATATTACGTGGCCATGGACTGAGGATTATCCACTGGAATTAAGCAAAATGAATGACAGCAAGCAGAGATCTAGAAAATTGCGAGGAATTGATACAGAAAGTATATTAGACAACTGTATAACTTTTCATTATACAAACAATAACATTTGTCTCTTTGTTTGAAACTGGACAACCCCTTTAAGATATTCTCCTTCTTACACACCTTGGTCCTGCATAAGGTTGAATTTATGAAGCCTCAGAATCTATCATACTATATAATCCCCTTAGAAGTGGTCTCCTGTCGAGTTTATATGGCACGTAGTCGATTCCTACCAGACTCTAAATTACAGTTCATGGTGCAGTGGGAGGAGGATATACATATCACCCTTACTTGACCTCGTTGTTGTAAGACATTGAGCAGAGGAAGGTGTCAGGCTGCATTAATTGAGACCTATTTAATAATTCTCTCACTCCTGTTTCCCAAAAAAAAATTACATGCCATCTACCAATCTACAGTATTTCACGTGTTTGTTTCTAGGGTGTGTGCGATAAGAGGTGCCATGTTCTATACATGGTGGTCAGTCCTAAAATAGGATGATTGGGCATAAGTCCTCTTACTTTATTCAGGCAGTAACTCTCCAACCGTGCTGAAAACTCCCATTGATCTGCCAGGGTTTCACTAGTGTGAATTTTGACTCGCCCAATTTACACTCTTGGCTGCCAGGGTCCATATTTCCTTTAAGTGGCACTCTTCTGCTTTACAGAAGGCAAGTTTCACTATTATATGTGAGAAATTGAATGTTGTATAATATGACTCGGTAGAGCAATTCAATATGTTTTGGGGTGGCTTGTTGTCCTCCTATGCACCTAATGTGAGTTATGTATTGTCTATTTAAATATAGGAACTGGCGTAACTGTAGCCCTGTGGATTATACCTATTTCACTTTAAAGCTCCTTTGTATATTGGATCACATTTACGTATTGACATTTTACTATTGGAACTATTGCCATGCACCTACCTGGATATTGCAGCTATTGCCTGAGCTTTTTTGAATTACAAGTACCATGTTCTGGTTCTTTTGAATTTTCAATAAATGTATACCTTTTTTAGACTAACTCATAAATGTCTTATGTTGGCATAAAAATGGTTAGACTTTCAGCACACACAATTGGTTTTACTCTCAAAACAAGGTGGGAAAAAAATGTAAGAGATTTTTTTTTTTTTTTGCTAAAAAAACCCCCCAAAACCTTAAATCGGTGGTGCTTGCTGGTTTTGGGGCTTTGTCTTGGTGCTTTTTTTTTTTTTTTTTTTTTTTTACAAAGATCAGATATTTTTCTAGTGCTTTCTTATAAGGAAACCTATAGGAAATGCCTGGGAAAAAAATGCATGCTGCATTGTGTGTTTTAAAAAAAAAAAAAAAAAAAAAAAGTCTAGAAGTTAGTTGTAGCAACCATCTGATTTTGTTCTAGAAGGACAGGCATATGCAGCTGGTTTTACGGCTTTTCTCCAAATTCCATCGGGAATATGCTTCCCATTGTTTTCAGTTGGGGGTAGCAACGGACTCTTTTCAGGGTGCTGGAAAAAGCACCCTACTCAGTGCTGCTGCAGCTTTTGCAGAGGGTTCAGCCACAGAATCCTCTGTACAGGGCTTAGGCTGATTACACACTTGTGTCTGGAGTTAATTGACAAGCAAAGTCAAGGTGGAAAACCAAAGGTTTGCTTTCCATCATGGAATTCTCCGGGCTCAAATTTGGAGATCACCTCCAATTACGCTGTGAACTTAGCCTAAAACATCAAACCACACCACTAGGGCTTCGTAGCAGTTCTGATTGTACAACCAAAAAATGAGCAGTCTTTCTGCAACTTGTTCACCAATTTTGTTTGCTTGTTACATGTGATTTATAACATAAAATGAGTATGATGGCCAGTGGCAGACTTCCATCTGTCAAAAAGTGGTCTATGTTGCAAATTTTTAGCTGTGCTTTGTCCAAAAAGTGTATAGTATGAGTGGCCAAATTTTTTAGTCTTTGCAAAATGGCAAGTTATCAAACAGCATCATAGCTGTCACTTATCTGTGTGTATGGCCAGCTTTAGAATGTTAAAAAAAAAAAAAACAGCCCAGATTCTCGCTTGTTTGATCGTAGTTGTAGCCAGCACAAACACTGCCTCCAAGAAAAGTTACTGCCCATTTGGGTAATAGACCCTAACTTGCATAAACATGGAGCTTGTCTTCAAAGCTGCTGAACAGGTTTTGATAAAACAAAATGCTCAAGATGGTGATGCTAGGTGAGATAGATCATTGGGCTTTGACCTTTTAACTGGGCCTCTTTCAAGTCTGTGCCTGCCGCCAAAATTTCGGTAGGTTTGCAGATTTAGAATAGATGTATAATAGTGTGTGTATAGACAAAGCCTATGGATATATAGTAGAACTAGCGCATATAGCAGATATATTACATACAGATATAGCGTCCTCCTGGCTCCCTCTCTCCTTTTTTTACCTCTTTCTTGGTCTTCTATCTTTTATGCTGCTTTCCCACCTTTCTGCTTAACACGTTTCAGTATCCTACTAGCTTCTTCCTCTCCCCCCCGCAACCCTCTTTCCTTCTCTTTCATCGATCTTCTTTTAGTAGATTGCCGTCATTTATATTTTTTTTCCCTTAGCAGATTGAGTACTGCGACGTGATAGTGCTTTCTTGTGTACGGCTATCTGATATTTGAAATGCTTAGTATTGATGTTCATGTAAGTCTTACTCCCATTTTTCTGCACGTTGAGATTTTGTTGTCACCCTGTTTTCATTGGTGGTTCATTTCACCGTGTGCCCACTGCTGTAATTGTCTTTAAAATTTTGAAAAACAATAAATTTTTGAATTAAAAAAATATAGCAGATATAGTGCCTATAGATATAGCTTTATTCATGCAAATGAGGGGGGGAAGCTTATGATGGATGATCTAATAACTGCTATTTTTAAAATGTGTTGGTTACTGTTAGAAATTTTTGCAAATTCACCTAATGGAGCTTGTGATTCGAACGCCTGGAGTTTTTTTTATGCTATCCATATATTTTAAATGGCAGAATTTTAAATCAATGGGGGCAATTATCAAGCCACCTACACCCATTTTCTTCCATGTGGCTCTTCTCATGTCCATGTTTTTTTTTTTTTTTTGACTGTCATTTTAACGGGCCATCAGAAAATAGAACTGTTCTATCTCTGTCCATTTTCACAGATCTCTCAACAGAGGGAAACTGGTGAGTGATCGGTGAAAATCGGTCCCAGATGGATGTGAAAAAGCGTCCGTTTCTTTCCAGTCATGTGAATATAGCCTAGTGCTTTGTTTTACATGGGCAGTTTCACAGCTGTTTTTCTGAAAACTAGAACTGTTGAAGTCAGCTCACCCTGTGTGCCCAGCTGGTGTGTGGAATGAAGTCAGAGTGTAGATTCTTACCATGAAACAGCTGGACGAGGATTAATGCTTGTCATTTGTGACATCACTTGCTTCAAGATGGTCCACTTTATACATCATGTGAATAAACACTTTCCCGCCTTGCCTCTGTGTGCAGGTGCACTGAAGGATGGTCAGCTGTTATCTGGTAGTTTAGTTTAATCATGACCTCTAGTGGTCATGGGGAATTTTTTCTGAAGTGTATGTAATAGTTTTTTTTTAGGTATTGTGGAAAAATATAGCAGTAGCCTTATTTGGCATGTAAGCTTAACAAGTGCTTTCTTATAGCTTAGATTGCACCTGCTATTTTCATCTGGCAAGTCTTCTAGGCTATTAAATTTGAGTGTCTGTTTACTAATGTGTGAATGTGGCTTAAAAAAAAAAAAAAATGTACGGCCATTGAACACTGCATTTGAAAATCTGCTAGTGTAGGTGTTTGCTGTACATATATACCGGTATATATTTTACCTCTATCCTTAGACACTGTAACACTTACACAAGTATTTTATTACCGAGTCCAATAACCCAATGTGACAGGGATTCCAGTGAAACTTTGTGCAAGTGTATCTCTAGTGAGGAAAGACTCTGGGTCTTGGGCTAGCTGCACACTTCCCTTGTATACATCTTGGATGGCTCATAGAGCATACATGGAGAGCAATATGGGCTAGTCCTCTTTGTAATTTCTTTACAAATGCCAGGAGTTATACATTACATATAAATATACTTTATTTTTTGCTGATTATTTTATATGTTTTCAAATTGGTGTCATAATTGGTCTTGCTTACATTTTGGAAGTTTCTAAAGTGCTTAATAAATCAAAAATTTATTTATGTATACAGAAGTAATTGTAAATCTTACTACTTGGAAACTTTGCAGAATTTCCTCCAAGAAATGAATTACTTTATCAAATGACAACTTTAATGTTTGGCGGTCAGTGTGAAAAAGCCCACAATTCTATTATAATTTTTTGCATTTTGTTCCTATGGCATTCACTATGCATTAAAAATGACATGGCAACTTTGTCCAGTTGGTCATTAGTTACGGTGATACCATATTTTATATTTGGTTTTGTTTTACAAATAAAATGTCACTTTTTGAAGAAAACATTTTTTTTTTCTCCTTGGGTAACCATACTGACAACTTCCTTTTTTTTTTTTTTTTTTTTTTTTACCATTTGGTATGTGACTTTTTGATCACTTTTTATTGCTATTTTTGTGTGTGTGTGTGTGTGTGTGTGTATATGTGTGTGTGTGTGTATATATTGTGTGTATGTATATATATATATATATATATATATATATATATGTGTGTGTGATATATATAAATATATAATATATATATATATATATATATATATATATATATATTTATATATATATATTTTTTTTCTACATGTTCACTGACCAGGATTAATGCTATTTTAGAGTAGTGCGGACTTATAAGCACATGGGGTTACCTTAACAAGTTAGATTTTTAATTTTTTTTTTTAATTTTTAGAGCTTTTGAACTTTTAGCTCTGATCTCTGGTGCAATGTACTGTAGGCTTACAATGTGTGCTGGGCATAGGCACTCAGGAGGCTGTTGCTTGACTGCCATGGCAATCCCTTGGACCCCATGATCTTATCACAAGGGATCCAAGGGGTGGCAGAGCGTGGAGATCTTGACCCTGGATGCTATGAACACTATTGATCACGGCCTCCGCCAGAGTCCGGAGTATCTTCTGACTAATTTTGAGCTTTCCTGTGTAATACAGCCAAGTGCCGGAAGTAATGCTGCGGGCACAGCTGCTGTGCCTGCGGCATTACAGCACCATACTCGAATGGCGCTGAGCATTAACCACACTCTCAGCATGACGTAATGGTACAGCGTTGATTTGGAAATGGTTAAAAGGAGTCTGTTACCAGAACCCAGCATATCAGTCTAGCCCCATAGATTACATTAGGAGATCCAAAGCTAAGTTTCCCTTTTATGAATCTCTGCCTCCACTGCCACAACACCCTCATTACTCCTAAGAGGTAAGCGACAATGCCCTCGTTGCGGCAAAGAGCTCATTTGCATATTGACAAAGACAGATTTCTTGGCAATGGAGGTGTAAATTCACAAAGAAACCAAAGAACTTGCTGTTTTAACTTATAGTAAATTTGCTATATCACACACTAGTTATTAAAATAAGATCAGGTTACATATTTTGGTTACTGTATAGAGAAGACTGATGGAAAATCATACAATTCCTAGATTACTTCTGCTATGAAATTTATTCCCTACGAGTTGGATATTTACATGAAGTAAAACATCCATACTGCAAATCAGCAATATACAGTACAATACATGTGGATGGCGTTAACAAAGCCCCACTTGAATGTAGCAGAAAACATCCATACAGAAATATGACCAGGCTTCAGATTTTGAAGACCACTGCATGCTAATTTTATTGCAGACAAGCCAATAAAATTAGCATGCCATATTGGCTCCATGACAAAATCTGCATGTAGCCAACTTCAGAATCCATGGCTAAAATCTGCCCCATCTAGACTCTTCCTAGTACAGGTTTCAAGTACTGCAGAACCTCTTTTTGAAGGTACACTATGGATTCATGTTTAAATTAGTCACCCATCCACATTACATTTTTGACATGTAGTTGGTTTTTCACAACTGGCCGATGACTGGCTTTAGTCTGCTGAAAACATATCGGTGTTCAACACAGTTGGTGGCTTTTGGCCAACCAGCTGACCTGTGCACTCTTACTAGGGTGGATTTATTAAGACTGGCATATGGTACGCCAGTCTTATTAAATGCCCCAACTGGCACAGGGAACGAGTAATTTATGAAGAGGCTCAGGTCTCTGCCTCACGTTGCTGTGCCATAGTGGAAATCTATTAAAAGAACTGATGTAGACTATTCCATTAAAGAACTGATGTGGACTTCCATTATAACTCCTGCTAGAAAACTGTCATGAGTTCTGTCAGGCCGAGGTGTCCCTCATACTTTCTGCTCACATTTGCACAGTGAACTGAGGTGCAGAATAGGAGTTGTCACAAAGGGTATTGTGCCAAATGTGCACACAATGTATACAGGGATACACTTTTCCCTGTGCCCTGGCCAGTTTAGTTAATGATGATGTATGGACAGCCAAACCTGAATTACTCCCTTCCTGTTTTAAACAAGGTGTTACAGGTACTGTGTAACATCCTTTAATTTTTTTTCACCCTTAGATGACAGGCACCCATTGTGTTCCACTTTTTCAATGGAATTATACAGCTTAGTCATAAAGCATACATGTAGAGGTATGCATTTTTTTTATTTATTTTTTTTTAAGATGTAGTATGTATACATGAGTAGCACATATTTAATGTTTGACTTGTATGCGTTTCAGTTCTTCACATTACTAGCTCCATCTGTAATGGTCAGTTTTCCCTGGTCTAGTGGGTGGAAACTAGCTACTAGGTCTCCCATATACTGCACACAAATTATAGGAGATCCTGCTCCTCAAGTCGTCCATGCTTGTGCTGCATGTATAGGATTATGCAGTAGTACTAAATTCTTATCTGATTCAAGCGATGTAGGTAGAAAATATGCTAAAATCTCCAACGTATCCTGGACCTAACCATAACCTAGACTACAATTGACAAAGTACCTTGATCTGTGAGCTCACACAGGTGCACAAGTCATAGGTCACAGTAAATCGGACTTCTGCTTGGTAATGGGCTGTGCACTTGTGTGTTCATCACATGGCCATGGATTATTTTTTTTATGTTCTGCTGGAAATAAGCAGAATGAATCGCCGCAAGCAGAGTTCTAGAAAACCGTGTGAAATTGATACAAAAAAAGTATATTGGAAAACTGTACAACTTATTATGCAAACAGTATTTGCCTCAATATTTGTCTGAAACTGGACAACCCCTTTAAGTTTTGAAAGTTCACTGGCTGCAAAAGCAATTCTGAAAAGCAAACTACAGCACCATGGCAAAGTAGTAACAAATCTTTGTCTAGCTGCATGTTTCATTTTAAATGTAATGAGTACACCTTGTTTAATGACATATTCTAGTGCAGTTACATAGAGAACACAATATAATTTGCCTATTACCAAAAATATCTAACAAATAAATATGAAAAACAGATCATACTTTGTATTTGCTTTTAAAATAAGCTTGAGCATGTGTTTTAATGAGCTTTGTTTTGTCGAGTGTTCCCATTCTAGAAAGACAATGTAGATCTTTGTGAAAAGGAACACTTGCCTTTTAAAAAGGTTGTTCAACATTTGTTTTTGTTTTTTTGTTTGTTTTTTTATTATAAAAATCCTGAACATGATTGTTCTGTTCATGCCATCCATTAATGCTGGTTGTGCAAGTAGTGTTTTGACGTTCGTCCATCTTCACTTTTTTTGCCTTGAATGTGAATGCTTGAATTGGCCTACACATATGAGAGAAAATGGTGCACCATTCTTTTTGAATCAGCCACTACATGTTTGTTGTAGGTAGTGGCTCATGATTTACTCACCTAGCCACGCTCTTGTCCAGGCTGGCTTCCACTGCCGCCTCTAGGCGGCGCTGCATGTTGCATCACAACACTACCAGCCTAAAATATACTGTATATACCTTGTGGGTTCCAAAAAAGGAGGCCATATACCGTGTTAGGGCTAGTAAGCCTCATTACATGACATTTTGTTCTGCCGGAAGGTCTCGAGTGCACTCTAGCTGGGAAGTGCTGTGGACCTTCCAGCTAAAGACGTAACAAACAGCTATAGGGGGTCACAGTAGTTGCCCTTGCGACTGGGCACATAAACCAGGGGGGGGCGGGGGGGCTCATAGGGCCCCTTTCCCACACTGTCTCCAGGTGTAGGGAATTTTATACTTGCCTTTTTTTTTTTCCTGCAAAAGTGATGTGGTGCCTGGCTATGCACCTCTTTTAATGTCCTTCCGGTCATGCTGTCTCCTGCTCTGTGGTATCTCTTGCGGTACCATTACGCAAGTGACAGGGTAGCCAGCAGGACAAGAGAGTTGCAGAGACTGGTGCCACATCATTGCTTTGCAGGAAAGAGGAGAGTGTGAAATTCCCTAGAATTGTGTGGCCTAGACTGTGTGTGATAATTTGAGGTGGGGATTACCTGTGGGATCAGCAATATCTGGGGGGGGAGAGAGAGAAGAGGACACCTTTACCTATGGTGGGACTGTTATCTGTAAAGGGGGGGGGGGAGAGATGGTTAGAACACTATTACCTATGTGTGTATTAATAGGTTATCAGCCTTATGATTGCCTTCAATGGGCATTGCCCAACCGGCAGAGCTACATTTATACAATTGCCGAATTAATAATGGACATTTGAAGTCAGCCATAAGGCTGATGTGGCACTCGACGAAAATGAGTTTGGCACTTAGCCTTTTGTACTTTGACAGATTCTCTAATTGGCTCTCCACCAAGCACATTACTTGGATTAGATTTGTGTATGACTCTCTCCAGTTTTCTGGCGTGAGTTATAGTAAATCTGGCAGTCTGGGCTGTCCCCGGTTACCTAGACTCCTGCCCTTCTCTATTCCTTCCATTCTATATAAAAAAAAAAAGTGTGAAGTGGATTGCAGAGACAGAGATGCACCACAGTGCACCAAAAATATGCCTAGCAAGTGTAGGCCATTGACATCAGTGAGAAATGTGTAATGTTTGTGGTGCTGCAGAGGAGAGGGCATTTGTGTGCTGGAACCACATATTACACCTGGTGGTCATAGCAGTGGAACACCTTATCAGGGGACCCTTTTGATTAAAAATGGATTGTTCAAAAAGGAAAACGTGATTTTTAAGCCTTCAATCTTGGTGCCCAATAGTAGAAACAATTTTTAATATTCCTGTTGGTGTCTTAGTGGTTAATACTGTTGTCTTGCTTCACTGAAGCTGGGTTCAAATCTGATTGTGGAAAACATCTGCATGGAGTTTTGTATGTTCTCCCAGTGTTTGTGGGAATTTCCTCCCACACACCAGAGATATGCTTGGTTCACACTAATGTTCAGGGACTCAGTCCCCCGTTCTGCTTAAAATAGGCTGAGAGACAAGCTGATTTCAGTATAAAATTGGTGGAAACCCAGCTGACCCAATTAGTTTATGGGACCTGCGGGTAACTGGTTTTTAAGCAGATAGGGTTTCCATTTTTTCGAATCCCCAAGCGGACTCTAACGGAAACCCGAATGCTAATGACCCTAGCAATACTGATAGGGACAGTGAGTGATAATGGCTGTTAAAACTGAAAATAGATTTAAAGGGTTTTTCTTGGTGTGTTTTTTTGTTCTATAGCATTTTGGTGGCTATTTTTGTAACAGGTAAACCTTTTTTATATTTTGCAGCATGTAGAGAAGTCTGTTGAACACAATGAAAAATGCCAAGCACAGGGTAATATTTTGATTTAGAAAAAATGGCACTGTCCTCTAAACTCCTCAACCCCCTCCCCCCAAAACACTTTGGTTTGTAGAATTTAAGAGGCTGTCCATGATAATTTTATTTATATTTTTAAGATTAGGCCAGGGAAGGTGAAAAAACAAAAAACATACTTTCCTGTCCATGGTGCTCTGGTGCCTCCCATCATAGTCTGGTCCTGTTGCTCCAATGTCTTCTAGCTTTGGAAGTTTCCACCACACTTTAACATCCTGTGTCTTTTGCTGATTGGCCTCAGCGGTCACGTGCGGCTGGGACTTCTGCTGGAAAGAAAACACAGGACCAGCAAGACACCGGAGCTCCAGGGATTGGAGTGGTGTGTGTGTTTTCTTCTTCCACCTTCCCTAGAGAGACATTGCGACTCTGCTGGGTTGGCAAAAGGTGAAGGGTTTTAATGACATACATCATATCATATATGACATGTCATATATTGCAGGAGGCCTAAGTTGATTTGATTTACTATAGTACAGGAGGATGTGTGCTTTATCTGTACATACAATACAAAAATGTGTTTCTAAGCTGGCCAACCCTGTGGAAGTTCAACCCCTTAACTATCAATGACCTATATTTATATCAAATGGTGGCTTGTGATGCCATCCCTAGTGGGAGGTATCTGTTTTTATAGCTGAACCTGCCACTCAAGTCTTCTGCATTTAAACAGTTTGTAGTGACAGAAAAAAAAAATTGTCTGGGTGTCAATATATGGCGACACGCAGCAACTCTTGAATAAAGTTTGTTATAAAACATGAAAACTTAGAGGAAGCATGGTTTCATTTGACTTTCTGCAGCGTGATAACTTTCTGTGCAATAATATCCTGTCTCAGCAAACATGTAATTGAAAATCCATTGCAAGATTTAACTGTGCCACAGTGCTTCCATGTTGTCATGTTAACACTTGCTACATGATCTCCTGACGGCTAAATCCAAATGTGAATACTCTTCTTATTATTCTAGATCTTTCAGCAGCATTTGACACTGTTGACCATCAACTCCTCCTCACTATGCTCAGTTCTGTAGGCCTCAGACACTGCTCTCTCCTGGTTCTCCTCTTATCTCTCTGACCGCACTTTCTGTGTATCATTTGCGGGCTCTGTTTCTTCCCCTTGCCGTTGGGGTTCCTCAGGGCTCGGTCCTAGGTCCCCTGCTCTTCTCTCTCTTCACAGCCCCCATTGGAAAAACCATCACTAGATTTGGCTTCCGGTAACATCTTTATGCTGATGACACTCAATTATATATGTCATCCTGTGACATCACCCCTGCACTAATACAGAACACCAGTGACTGTCTCTCTGCTGTCTCAAATATCATGTCTTCACTCTATCTGAAACTGAATCTCTCAGACTGAACTACTACTGTTTCCACCATCTAATAGATCTGTCCCTGATATCTCCATTGCAGTCTCTGCCTTTACCATAATTCCTAGGCAGTATGCCCGCTGCCTCGGGGTTTTGTTTGACTCAGACCTTTCCTTCACCCACCATATCCAATCACTCGTACGCTCATGTCATCTCCACCTCAAAAACATCTCCAGAATCCCCCCTTTCCTTACCACAAATACACTAAAGACACTTATTGTTGCCCTGTTTCATTCTCTCCTTGACTACTGTAACTCCTTACTAATCGGTCTTCCCCTTACTAAACTCTCCCCTCTACAATCTATTCTGAATGCGGCGGCCAGGCTCATCTATCAGTCTAGACGCTACAGCGATGCCTATGGTCTGTGCTGGTCACTACATTGGCTGCCTATTCAATACAGAATACAATATAAACTTATCACCCTCATCCACAAGGCTCTCCATAATGCTGCACCTCCCTACATTTCCTCCCTCATCTCTGTCTATCGCCCAACCCGTACTCTCCGCTCACTCAATGACCTAAGACTAACATCCTCTATTATCAGAACCTCCCACGCTCATATACAAGACTTCTCCCGAGTTGCACCACTTCTCTGGAAAGCTGTATCCCGGACTATTAGATTAACCCCCAATTTCCACAGCTTCAAGCGTAAACTAAAGACATATATTTTCAGACAGGCCTATCACAACTCCTAATGTAAACCCTTCCATAGTTAGAATCCCTAAAACGTATCCCCCTCTGTTTATGCTTCAACATTACCTCACAGGATATGATGCCGTATCAGACTAACTTTATATGTCCAGGCACCATCTGCACGTTAAAGGACACGACTGGTGACGGCTCATACAGCTTTATATATGTGTAATGACAGTAACCTCTATTACAAAATTGTCTGACCATTGTACAAGCAATACTACGTCTGTTGCCGCCCATGCTACCACTTGTTACTCCCTCTACCTCATAGATTGTAAGGTCTTGCGAGCAGGGCCCTCAGTCCCAGTGTGTGAATTGAATATTTCTTTGTAATGTATCTTTTTTATCAGTACTTGAACCCTACAAATTGTACAGTTCTGTGGAATATGTTGGCGCTATATAAATAAAAATTATTACATATGTACGTTTGCTATTGCTGTAATCTTACTGACCCAGAGGATAAAGTAGACGTTTAACTTGTACTGCACGGTAATCTTTACAAAAACAATGGCGCAAGTGCATTTTTATTTTTTTTTTTCAATAGTTTTTTTTTTCTGTTGTGCAGTATATTATATAGATTAATGGTACCATATAATAGGGAACTTGTCAGGTGTCATTTCCACACGAAACTAACCCCAGTGTGTGCTCCAGCAAGTAATGACCTTTCCTATAATGCCTCACTAAGATATCTGCTGCTGAAAAGTGCTTAAATATGCCGATCTAATGTTCCAAAAGTTTGTTTTAAAGGGGCTGGCCACTTTCAGACCAATATTGAGAAACAAATGTTGTTGTTTGGAAAATCTTATTATGCATTGTACTTTCTGTATCAATTCCTCAGAGTTTTCTAGATCTCTGCTTGCTGTCATTCATTCTGTTACTTCTAGTGGATAAAACTCTGACCATGGTCCTATGATTTACGGTCCATGGTCATGTGATGAGCACATGGGTGCACAACTCGTTATCAGGCAGATGTCTGATTACTAAGCCGTGGCTAGAACGATCTGTGTGCTCATCACATGACCATGGTCAGTTTAATCTGCTAGAAGTAATAGAATGAATGACAGCAAGCAGAGATCTAGAAAACAATGAGGAATTTTACAGAAAGTATATTGGAAAATTTGTACAACTTTTTTTGTTATGCAAACAATAACCTTTGTCTCCTTTTTAGATAAGTTTTGGGAGGCTCGAGAAGATTTAATGTAAATATAGTCATGGAATCATCATACAAATTCACACCCCATGAGGTGTGACTGACACGTCGCTCACTGTCCATCAGCCTGATACCCTACCTAACTGCTGGCCTCACAGGGTGTGATGTAGTGCCATGATTGTATGCTCCCTGCCGCTCATAACTAGTTAAGGGAAATTTTTCATTTGGCACTCTAAGGTTTTAAGCTTTTCTTTTCAGCAACAGAAAGCTTAGTGAGGAGCACCATAGGAAAGGTCATTTCTTGATGCTATACATGCTGGGGCTAGTTTAGGGTGGGTAAAAAAACACCCGACAGATTCCTATAGTTGTTGACAGAAAACCTGGCTAAATAAAACTTAAAGTCCTTTGAAAGGAGCAGAAACTTCTCTGGCCACAAATAAATGATCATCTTTTTATGGATATGTAAATCGGCCTCAAGTGCACCTGAGGTGGGCCTGACTTGCCAAATATACCTACAGATAGCTGCTACCAAAATGATTCCTCTGTAGCTGTGAGTGAAATTTGCAGTGCCTGCCTGCATCATAGCCGTCAGTAAGCAAATCTCCCAAATCAGGCCCTGCCCCTTTACATAGCCTTAAAAATACTCTGCATTCCTTCATTGGTTTGTGACTACAAAGAATGGTTTATTATCCTAATAAAGGCTTTAAATGGCATTTAGTTTTAAAGGAATTTTGGACTGAACACTTCCTTTAAGCCTATTGGTCTTAGTCTTTGCAAAGATCACTCCCCATAGAAGACTGCTTTTAATTTTCATTTTGGGTGCTCATTTTAGTGGTTTAACTTTATTCTCAAATTATAGAGACAATGGGGGAGATCTATGAAGACTGGCATGTTCATATTTCATATCTCAGCTGACACTTCCTCCACAGGGCTGTGTACCTGCATTGAAATGTTGCTCATAGTTGACTTGTATCTCAGGCATCCTTTATGTAAGTAAACTGTTGTAACTGATCCTAAATCTAGCATTATGTACACTTATGATTGTACAAGTCACATATTAAACATTAGCGACTTTCATATATCACGCTTTCATGCCTTGCACATCAGAAAAACTGTCATACAAGGCATAAATTCTTCCCATTGACTTTTATGTATAGTATATGCTATACTGTCCATAAAGTAGAAAATTAAACTTGGCGAAATAAGTGTCCATCACACCACTGGGAAAAGAATATTGTAACTTTTTTTTTAATATTCCTCTTCACACCTGAATTGTCTCAATAGGCTAGTGACCCACTACAAGCAGATTCCATTGCAAGTCAGATTCTTTTCTACCCACAAGTGCGTCATGAAAAGGCTTATACCTTACTCTGAGAACAATATCTAAAACTTCTTGCAGTATATTGGTTTACATAAACCCATCCTCGTGATACTATGACTCGCTTTGGCTTTAGAACTTCATGTTCTCTGGTTAGATGGCACACAATTATATTTGACTTTTTTCATTTTCCAATAAAAATATTCATCCACTTGTTAGTGTTTTCTTCTTGCCATACCATGGAAAGAAGTAATTTGTTCTGCTTTTGGACTTTCTAATGGGAAGATGAAAAAGTTAAAGTTGAATAAATGGATAAAATAAACTTTTTCCTGTTTTTTAAAATTTCATTTATAAAACCTTCTGTTCAGTGGGAATAATACGAATGTCATTGGAGTTGTTTGGATAAATATTTTTGTAATAGAGAGGTTCAAGCTTTCAGATATTGGCCTTTTAGCTTTCTTTCTCTGGCTCAGTCTGCTTGTCCCTCCAAGTTTTCATGCCCAAGGTTATGTCTTTGGCAATGCAATTGTCTGAGGCTCTGGTGTGGGCTGAAATGTCTCATGTTTATGTTACTGGATTGGATACTAAAAAAAAAAAAAAACTGGGGAAAAGTAGCAAAATAAAATTGTTGTAAACTACAAGTAGAAACAGTATATATTTATTAGACACAGATCATTGTGAACTGCTACGACGAAGTATAAACATAGTGGTTGGAAAGAGGAAACTGGATGGTCGGGGGCACAGGATAGGGAAAGGGGGGAAAGAAAAGAGGTACCAGGTACGTCTTGGTCAGAGGGGTCCTCTGGAGGGCAGGTTTTTGGCTTGATCATGATGCTAAAGAGGTCCAATGGTACCATGGGAGAGTCAACTTTGTCCGATCGGTCATGTTCGCCATTCAACAGCTTCATGCGGGAAAGATGGTCTGTTTCTTTTAATCCAATCAGCCACCGACGGAGGAGACTAGGACTTCCAGTGCCTGGGAGTCACAGCTCTAGCTGCAGTCGAGAGTGTAAACTAATTTGATTAACAGCAGGTATCTGTGTACATATATTTTCTAGCTATTTAATACCTTGAAGAAAATCTGCTTTTGAGGGAATAACTCTATTTAGTGGGTGCCCAAAATCCTGCTGACGTTTCTGCAAGTGAATTTTTTATTTTTTTTGAATTAAAAATGAATGGATTTAACCCCTTCCCACCTTTGTTTTTGGCTCACCACCTTTCAAACCGAATAACCTTTTTCCGTTCACTGAACTGTATTAGGGCTTAAAGAGGTTGTCCAGGCAAACTAATATTTTATATAGGCTGGGGGAGGTGAAAATAATTAAAAAAAAAAAATAAAATAAAAAAACTCTCCTGTCTCCAGCACTCTGGTGTCTTCTCGGCTCAGTCCAGTCCTGCTGCTCTGGCGTCTTCTCAAAGTGAAATTGCTCGTCATCTGTGACGTCCCGGATCCCTTCTGCTGAAGCCACTGACAGGCCTCAGGGAAAGGAGGGTGATTCAAATATTTAACTTTTTTTGGTTTTACTGTAAGTAGACATTTAGGGGTCTGATCACTAATGCATTGCAGAATGACAGCATTTGTATAACAGGATGCAGACATCAATAGGCTCCTGGCTGCCATGTCAACAGATCGTCAGCCCAGTCTCTCGTTCCGGGGCCAAAGTTCCTCCCCAAAACGTTGGCGCTCTTGCACTACCAGGAAAATGGTGCCCTGATCAGCTTTGACTGAGGCTTGGGGGGCCTTAATAACCACAATCAGTGCAGTAACTGATTGCAAGCATTAGACTCATGTCTCCGCTGTATAATACTGAGCAGCTGCTATATTTAAATACCCGACATCCACCATACGATTACGGTGGATGTCTGGAAAGGGTAAAGGGAGTCGGCAGGAAAATAGATATCAAACTAATGACAATACCTTGTAGGGCTGCTTCTACACTTTCCAAAGATGCCTTTCTTATTCTGTATTGCAGCTCCATGTTCATAAAAATTCATTTTAGTCTTTTATGCAAATTCATATGCTAATTTTCATAAGAATAAAACAGATTTTCATGTATATGAAGCTCCAAAGCAAAATAAAGGCATCTTTGGAAAAGTGGCCTACGGTTGGTTTACTCTTTCCACATAAATGGGGTTTAAAGTACTTTAGTTTTTAATAAGTTACATATAAGGACAAATTAACAGCTTGGCCCAGTCTAGCAACAATCTGTGCAGTCGATTTGAAAAGTGAGCAGACATGCGGTTTGTCCATATTGCAGTTGCTACATGGTACGATACTCTTATGGTACAAACCATTAAGACTAAGTTTGAGTTGAATTTAAGTGTGAAGGGTGTTTACATAGTGCTTTTCTTAGTGGGACATTAACATGAAAAATGCTGTTCAATCTATAGGCAACATATGGAACAGGAGAAGCAGAATTTGAGGGAAAAGATTCAGTATATTTTATCTTTGTCAGTGTATCTTATATTCTTGTCATTTTATCCCTTAAAACGTCTGCTCTTTCCATGCTGAGAAGTCAAGGTTGCGGTTATGTCTGTTTGACAGCTATCTTTGTATAAATAGTCATAGATGGGCAGTCTGTCGATCGTTCAGTAAAATGTGCTAGGCATTACTGATATTAAAAAAGAGCATGTGTAAAATTTTAAACACAACCCTATGAGCAAGTATCTGCAGGGGGTGTTTTTTTTTTTTTTTTTTTTTATACCATAGACTGCAATACAGTAGTTCAGTCTGTGGTAGAAGCAATCTAGTGATTAGGGTTCCTATATAAAAAAGGGTGTCTGAATATGGCAACTTCGAGCACTGTTTTTTCAAAGTTTTTGATTATTTTTTTTTAAGGTCTTACAATGTACCAAACCTAAGTTTGGTATCTCCAAACCATCCTGCAGAGTACAGGTAACGTGTCAATTTGGCTACACATTGAACACTGTAAAAACAAAGCCTGTGTCACACAGTATAATTCCACCTATTTTTTTTTTTTTTTTCCAACTTCCTAGTAAATTGTGTAGAATATTAAATGGGTACTAATACGAAGTATAGTTTGTCCTACAAAAATCCCTCTGTGAAGGGAAAAATAAGTTACGGCTTTTCAAAGGCAGGGAGTAAAAAATTGAAAAATGGCTGAGGTGGGAAGGGGGTTAAACAAGTTGGATTTGGAGAAACAAGTCTAACATAAAATGACACTTTTAATGACAAATTGCAGTCTCAAAATTATTCATCCCCTTTATAACAAGCATCTTTAGTACTTATTAGAGCACCATTTTGGTTTTATAACTGGTGCGAATGAAGGTTTGCAATGTTGAATACTCCCTTCACCATCTCTAGCGCTGCTCTTCTGGAGTCCTGATGCTGGAGAGCGGCAGTGATAGATCAGCCCCACTGTTCTATTGAAGAGTGCATCATATCATGAAGTGGAGAACTCAGCATTGCCTATGGCTCACATGCTCATCCAAGCAGATGTGCCCAGTTGCAGCATAACTAAGCAGGCATGGCTCTGTAAATGGCAAGGCATGTTACTGCAGCTTCAGGATGGTCTAGGATGAACTGAAGTGAACGCATCCCCTGATGTGCAGTGTATAGAGCTGCATCGAAAGGACACAGTGTGACACAACATTTAAAGGCATATTCACACATTTTGCATTTGGCAACCAATTCTACCAGTCACATGATGGCTGATCATCTAAAGTATTGTTTATAAATGTCTCATTTTTACTTATCTGTTCCAATCTACCAAACACATGTTCTTGGGGATCTCCTAACATCTCCAATTGAGGAACAAAGCTTAATCTTCACAAATGAAAACTGAGATTGTCAGGACTGTACTAACAGTACATACAGTAGTCACAGATCTATCCCCTATAGAAAGTGTTGCTCAGCATCAGCTGGAATGGGTACTGCAGCAGAGTCCTGTAGTCTTAAGTGGCACATCCCTGCCATACCATTTAGGCTAGGTTGACACTTGTGCTGGGCTCTCCATCATTTGGATCTGCTGGGGGGACCTGTACGATGGAGAACCTGCATGCTAAAACAGTGGTTACCCCTAGACCCCATAGATGGTGTTCCGTCTGGTGGGTTTCCACCGTTTTTATGCTGAAACCGGTGGAGAGAAGTCCTCTGTTCAGGATGGAGTGCAGGACTTTTCTCTCCGCTGAATTTGAACCTATCCCAAGTCGCTAACAAGTGTGGTAAGTAAGCGGTGTAGCACTTGGCATGTAAACCGTGCTGGGAGCTGTCTGCTTGTGGAAACTGCTGATCTGCAGGGGTCCCAAAAATCAAACCCCTGCAGCTCTGAAATGGCTGTCCTATTTTAAAGTTTAAAGGGGTTATCATCTGGTTTCTAACATCTTGGCATATAAATGTTCTGGATTGTACTGGCATCAATATTAGATATGTGAGGGTCCAACACCCAGTCACCCCCCATATAATGGTATAGAGACTGCATGTTTACATACAGCAAGCTGCGCTGCTCACTTGCTGTACAAACTGTTACAGCAAATATAGGTCCTGCAGCACTGTCCCATAGATTTCAATGGGACATCGCTACAGTACCTACACTTACAATACAGTTTGGAGGGTGAGCTGTGTGTCTCTCAGTATGTTAACATTATAGAGAACCACGCTGTCTTCGGTGATCTGGTGTGGGGGGGTACTGGGTGTCCTAAAGATATCCTGCACTGAAATCTTGTTCTGTCCCTTCTATATACTTTGCCTTACTTCTCTATGGCCTCTCATTGAAGTATTGGTGTTCAGGCTCTAATAATTCAGGGAAACTGGGGGTTCGTTTTAAACTGTTACTTCACTTTTTGTGTCTCCTGATAGATGATTCTCACATTTCAACACACGTTTTTAAATTTAATAAAATATCTATTTCCAGATCGGTTAAAAATGGTCTGGGTTGAGTGCAGCATTAAATGAATATACAGTGGGGAAAAAAATATTTAGTCAGCCATCAATTGCGCAAGTTCTCCCACTTAAAAAGATGAGAGGCCTGTAATTGACATCATAGGTAGTAATTGACCTCAACTATGAGAGACAAAATGAGAAAACATCTAGAAAATCTCACTGTCTGATTTTTAAATAATTTTTTTGCAAATTATGGTGGAAAATAAGTATTTGGTCACCTACAAACAAGCACGATTTCTGGCTCTCACAGACCTGTAACTTCAAGAGTCTCCTCTGTCCTCCACTCATTACCTGTAGTAATGGCTCCTGTTTGACATTGTTATCAGTATAAAAGACACCTGTCCACAACCTCAAACAGTCACACTCCAAACTCCACTATGGTGAAGACCAAAGAGCTGTGGAAGAATACCAGAAACAAAATTGTAGACCTGCACCAGGCTGGGAAGACTGAATCTGCAATAGGCAAGCAGCTTGGTGTGAAGAAATCAACTGTGGGAGCAATAATTAGAAAATGGAAAACATACAAAACCACTGATAATCTCCCTTGATCAGGGGCTCCACGCAAGATCTCACCCCGTGGGGTCAAAATGATCACAAGAACGGTGAGCAAAAATCCCAGAACCACACGGGGCGACCTAGTGAATGAGCTGCAGAAAGCTGGGACTAACGTAACAAAGGCTACCGTCATTAACACACTACGCTGCCAGGGACTCAGATCCTGCAGTGCCAGACGTGTCCCCCTGCTTAAGCCAGTACATATCCGGGCCCATCTGAAGTTTGCTAGAGAGCATTTGGATGTTCCAGAAGAGTATTGGGAGAATGTCATATGGTCAGATGAAACCAAAGTAGAACTGTTTGGTAGAAACACAACTCGTCGTGTTTGGAGGAGAGTGAATGCTGAGTTGCATACAAAGAACACCGTACCTACTGTGAAGCATGGGGGTGGCAACATCATGCTTTGGGGCTGTTTCTCTGCAAAGGGACCAGGACGACTGACCCGTGTACATGAAAGAATGAATGGAGCCATGTATCGTTAGTGCAAACCTGGCTGGGTCTTTCAGCGTGACAATGATCCCAAGCACACTGCCAGGGCAACGAAGGGGTGGCTTTGTAAGAAGCATTTCAAGGTCCTGGAGTGGCCTAGCCAGTCTCCAGATCTCAACCCCCTAGAAATCCTTTGGAGGGAGTTGAAAGTCCGTGTTGCCCAGCGACAGCTCCAAAAACATCACTGCTCTAGAGGAGATCTGCATGGAGGAATGGGCCAACATACCAGCAACAGTGTGTGCCAACCTTGTGAAGACTTACAGAAAACGTTTGACCTCTGTCATTGCCAACAAAGGATATATAACAAAGTATTGAGATGAACTTTTGTTATTGACCAAATACTTATTTTCCACCATAATTTGCAAATTCTTTAAAAATCAGACAATGTGATTTTTTTAGATGTTTTCTCATTTTGTCTCTCATAGTTGAGGTCTACTTATGATGACAATTACAGGCCCCTCTCATCTTAAGTGGGAGAGCTTGCACAATTGGTGGCTGACTACTTTTTATTTTTTTTTCCCCCCCACTGTACCAATGTCAACTGTTTACTCCAGTGAGAGAAACAACGCAAAAAGTACAGAAGAGATAAGTGTGGAAAGGAGCCAAAATCTGTTAAAACATATCGCAATATTGTCACAAATGCTTCTAGAAAAGCTATTATACAAGGTATTGTAGAGGGCATTACTCTGAGTACCATAATTCAGTAGTCCAATAGAAGTTTCCATTTCACAGCATTTTAGAAATATGCGAATGTGACAACTTAAATGGAGCACGTCAGAGCCTCAGGTAATTAAACTTTAATACAAATCCCTTAGGATTTGCCATGCCCCCATTGCTTCATTTGCATATTTGACGCAATTCGCAATAAAATATATTGCGTTTCTTATATCATAAACTTTGTAATATCTTATTGAGGATTATACTTATTAGGGTACTCTTTCTTATATTTAGACTTCTTGGTTTACATAGAATCTGTAGACTTATCCAGCTTACACAGAACTTTATGGAGAGGGGAGGGGGAAGGAGGATGATGACAAATGTTTCACTCTGCAAGTTGATAGACTGTTAAAACGTGGTAGTGTTCAAACAGTTGCTTCACTCAGAGTAGTAGAGTGCAGCAGCATTTCAAACAGCTGCCGCCTCCTCCCCCTTCCCCCTCCCTTGACTAATATCTAAAAATAAATTCTGCTGGTTAACGGGAGTCTGTCAATAATAGAAAAACGATCAAACTAATGAAAGTACCTTGTATAGTGGTTTCTACACTTTCCAAAGATATCTCTATTTTGTATTGCAGCTCCATTTTCTTGAAAATCTGCATTTCATTTTTTTTGCAAACTGAAAAGGGCTTTTCTTCTGCTCGGGCTTCACTCTCTGCTCTTGATAATCAACCCTAACTGCAGACAAAGTGGGAGATGTCATTCAGGCAATGGGGGAGGAGCTGGGTGGTGGTTAGGGGAAATTATCTAGAGCAGAAAGTGAAGCCCTGGCAGAAGAGAACACGCCCCTAAATCCCTTTTCAGCTAACTTATATAAGAAGAAATGATTTTCATGAAAATGGAGCTGCAATGCGGAATAAGAAAGGCATCTTTGAAAAGTGTAGAAGCCCTGCCCTACAAAGTACTGTCATTAGTTTAATTCTGATTTTCCTGCCGACACTCCCTTCAAGTGGAGAAGTAAACGTATTTCTTTGATAAGATATATTACAAAGTTTTGTGTATCCACATGTACTATTCACTTATGAAGTGGTGGTTTATAATTAGAGGTGCGATTTATCATTGAAGCTAAAGCTACCTGTGTTCTGTGTTGGTATTTTTCTGAAAAGGACTTTGTCACCACCTCCTCTTGGTGGCAGAACATGCTCATTGCTTGCAAATCTTTAAGAATAGCATGAAGGTGATGCTATTCTAACATGCTGCATATAGAGCACTTTCTTCTGTGGTAATGGAACAGTAGTATTCTCTGAAGCTCTCATATAAGCAGTTTATGGGGCGAGTGGACGCCATGACGTATTGACCTATGACGCATTATGACATCAGAATACCCCATGTGACTGCTCATCCCAATCACAGGCCTCAGCGGTGACCCCCAAGGTAACGTTGGCAATGTCAGCCAGCATCTTGAAGAGGACTCAGAGACCTTGCTGAATGCCCAGGAGAGGTGATTAACTGTTTTTAACTCTCCTGCAATGGGCCTGCTGCACAACCTAATTACACTGATGACCTCAAACGTGCAAAAAAAACCCTGCCTAGTTTCCAAAAAATGTTAAAGTAAAAACAAATGTATAATAGCACCCTTAGGTTGAACTTGTAGATATGTTAATTTTAACACTTGCAGTTCTCTTAAAATATTTTAGCAGCACCTAGCTGAATAGGATTCTATGAACAAACACAGGTCTTGGGTCTTCCCTTTAAGAGAGTGGCTTTCTTTATGCAATTTCCCTTAACTCTAGGTCTCCTTTAACCATGCACCAGTTTATCCAGGTAGTTAATTGTGCCAGTGGGTTCCCTGAAACTTTGCTCTGCAGTGAGATGTTGGGTAATGGCTTTTCTCCCTCTTGATTGGAAATTACATGCATAACTTGGCCAACGTTGCATGGTCGTGTTGGAGTGTGCATGGCCAACTAAATTTTTTTTTTTTTTTTTTTTTTTTTTTTTTTCTTTCAATTGTGTAATCTGAGATTTTAGTTTGTCTTGTTCATTATCACTTTAAAAGCATTAAATGTGGTGTTCTGCATATGAAGTATCTGGTATGTTTTCAGTAGTACAGTGACAAGCAGTGAACATAAGAAGCTTACTTTTTTGATGGTTTAACACATGCTAGGGATATCAAGCTTATCTGTTCATGCTGTAAATATTGCTGAAAGACGATCTTGAGCAGGACCACAGGTGCTAATCCTTGGCAATGCTGCTTTACTGATATGATACTTATAATCCAATGAGTTTGTGGCTGCAATTCTGCTACATCTGTATGTGCTTTCAAAGGAGAAGGATGGGGAAATGTCACACAATGAAAGTGATACCCTATAAACTATATTAAAAGGAAGCATAGGTCAAGCGGATATATTTATTGTCAATTCTGATAAATAGTTTCAGCAAAGTACAGAACCTTGTATAACTTCTGTACTCTATGCTCTTCAGAGAACAATGATATTAAAGGGGTATTCCCATGAACATAATCAGATCTATATTTGTAGATAATTAAGTTAAACATTTTAGCAAATATAAGTAGTTAAAAATTCTGCAGAGTTTTAAGGACTTTCTCTAACCAACTTAGTGTTGACATCTATTGTCTTGATCGGTTGCCAATGGATACAATCACGATTGCAGAAATTTTTTATGGTCTGGGACTTGTCAGGTACCCAGCCATGATTTTTCTGTTGTAGCGGAATTATCAAGCACAGGCGCTACATGTATAAGAAGATATCCCAGCCTCTATAAGGAGATCATAGCTGATTTTCTGACCTTAGAAAGGTCTTGCATTCATGGTCTTATCCACTGGCAACCGATCAAGACAAAAACTTGTGACCACAAGATATTTAGAGAAAATCTTTAAAACTCTGCAAAATGTTTACTTAGATTTGCAAAAATGTTTAACTTTTAATCCACAAATTTAAAAATGGTTGTTCATGGGAATACCCCTTTAAAGAGAATCTTCCTTACACCAGGTCTAAAGTGGGGGTCTCTGTGTGCTTTGTTATGCAGTGTTACTGGCCACTTGGCGCTCTACTTTAAGAGTATCTTTCACATCCTACTAGATGTGCAGTATTAGCACTAGAAAGCCGACAGTGCGCGGAATTCAACACACTGTCAGCTTTTCTGGTATGTGCGTTGTAGAGTAACAACTTCCTGCCCCCCAACAGTATTCTTCTATACTCTTGGACTGTCAGGGGAGGGCCTTCCTCACTGCCCATTGATAACACTAGGCTGTAAGAGTAAGGCCCGCCTTTCTGACAGTGGGGTGATATTGGTGCCGAAACAGCACCAATATCTCCAGCACTGGGGTGCATACCGTTAAAGCTGACAATGTGGCGCATTCAGTGCACTGTCTGCTTTCTAGCAGTATATAATATCACACATCTGAGGACATGAAAGGACATCAATTCTATAAGGGCTTATGAATTTGGATAAATAAAACACGGAAATGCTCAGGGTGATGGCATCAGTTGATCACTGTCACTGGGCTTTTCAGACCTGGTAACAGGTTGTCTTTTAAGGTCATTTTCACATGGTCAGTATTTGCTCAGTGTTGCATTAATATTTGTGAGCCAAAACCTGTAGTGGAACCTACAGAGAAAAAGTATAATTGAAAGATTTGCACCTCTGTTGTACCTGCTTCTGATTTTGGTTTACAACTACTGCTGCAAAATGCTGCCCATGTTTAAAACAGACAAAAAAACAAAACAAAACTGCAGTGCTTTCTGAAAATCCCATAACAGTTAAGGAAATGGCAAGCTACCCTGTTCTTGTAACGTTTGAGGAATGGAGAAGGTGTAGCTTGCTGTGCTATACTGCTTCCGTAACTTTTATTTACTTCTGAGTGTTGGAGAAACAGCATAGCAGTTATAGATCAAACATAGCCTAGTTATCTTTCACCTAGTGAAATGGTGCCTGATTATTCACTCCTCAGGGCAAAATGTCACATAGTTACTATATTCTGATTCTGTCCTTATTTATTAATTTTATAGCTTATGATTAGAGATGAGCGAATTTCTCAAAAGTTCGATTCTGCAGTTCGATTCGAAGTTCCAAAAAAATTTGCTTCAATTCGAATTTGTGGTGAATATCGCTAAACTCCTATTTCCTGGCTTCAGAGAGCCTGTATGTGTAGAACACTGTGCCTTGCAGTAACACGCATAGGGAGCCTAATGTGGTAGTGAAACCATACTGTGAGTCCAAATGACACACACATGACAGGTGTCGCTGTTAGAACTTCTGCACGCTTCACTTATTTGGACAGTTACGGGGCCAAAACTGACCAGTGTGAACCCAGCCTTACAGGTCCATGTTAGTGCCAAGTAGAAAGAACTGTGCAGAGGCCCAACATCCTACTGTAGCATGAAAGATCGTACTCCTTTTACACCCTCGTCTGCCGATTCCACATAGATGTCTACAGAGTGTCAAGGCAACATAATGTGTAGTTGGCAGCAGCATGAGGAGGCCATACAGTGACCCAGTGGCAGCGGCATGAGGGCATACAGTGACCCAGTTCCCTCCCCTGTGTGACTTTGTTCACCCAGGCAAACGAGATATAGAACAGCGTGACACCGCTGTGCCCTGCACATGTGGTATGCTGGAGGAGCATACACCTTATTTAAAGGTGATTATTTGTGTGGAAACCATAAGGAGGACCATATTCATCATTTTGTTCCCAGTATAAAGTTGCAGGCCATTTATCAATACAGTATTTTCAATAAGTCTGAGCCGCAAATGCTCTGCCTTTTTATCACGCTTTTTTTTTTTTTTTTTTATAGGTGTTCATTAGGGGGGAAGAAATAAGGGGCATATTTGCCGTTCACTTCAAAGTAGAAAATAACAGGCCTTTTTGCAATTACATTTTTTCATAGAACAGTATGTCAGACACAGAAGCAAGAGAGGCAATGTACAGGGGAGGGCCACAGGCCTAAATGTTTCTGGCGCAGGCACATGTTGCAGCAGAGTAAGGGGGCGCGGCAGCAGGGGTCAGTTACAGAGGCCTGAGCTCCCAGTGTCAAGTAGCGGTCGTGTCTTGACCAGCAACCCAATGGTTGTAGACTGGTTGACTCGGTCAGCCAATTCATTCCAAGACACATCAGACACAAGCCAAGAGTCAGTGGGTTCGTCAGACATAACCCTTCGTTGGCATGGCCCGGCAGCAGGCTCTGTGCCCTCACCTGTCCTCAACCTACCTCTGTCCTTTTCTGTTCCCTCAGCTAGAGAAGTACTCTATGCTGTGAGCTCAGATCCACTGTACAGTGAGGGGAGGAGGTATTTGTTTATATAGCACCATTAATTCCATGGTGCTTTACGTTTGCGGATTTACATACAGTAGACAAGATATACAAAACGGATAATACTAACGGTGACCAACTGGCACAGTGGGATACGGGCCCTGCCCGCAAGGGCTTACAATCTATGGGGGTAGGGGGATCGAGACAGAAGGTGGGGGTAGAGGCTGTTCAGGTGGTGGTATGGAGACAGTAGTGTTATTGGAGGTTGTAGGCCTTCTTGAATAGGTGAGTCTTCAGGGCCGCCTTGAAGCTTGTGATTGTGGGGGTCAGTCTTATGTGTTTTGGTAATGAGTTCCAGAAAATGGGGGATGCACGGGAGAAGTCTTGGAGACGGTTGTGTGAAGGAGGTCTTTGGAGGATTGGAGGTTATGTGCGGGCGGGCAGGTAGCAGGAGATTAGGTCGGAGATATATGGAGGGGACACAAACTTTCTCCACTCATGGTTAGTGGTTGTTTGAAGCCATTTATTGCCAAACCTCTGTGTTTTTTCTCTTTTTAAATCATAATGACAACCAAAAACATCAAAATGACCCTGTTCAAAAGTTCACATACCTCAGTTCTTAATACCTTGTGATGCCCCCTCTAACATCAATGACAGCTTGAAGTGTTTTGTGGTAGTTGTGGATGAGGCTCTTTATTTTCTCAGATGGTAAAACTGCCCATTCTTCTTGGCAAAAAGTCTCCAGTTCCTGTAAATTCCTGGGCTTGCATGTACTGTGCACTTGAGATCTCCCAAGAGTGGCTCAATGATATTGAGGTCAGGGGACTGAGATGGCCACTCCAAAACCTTCACTTCTGCTGTAGCCAATGACAGGTCAACTTGGCCTTGTCTGCTGGATCGTTGTCTTGTTGGAACGTCCAAGTACGTCCCATGCGCAGCTTCCTGGCTGAGTGCAAATTTGCCTCCAGTATTTGCTGATAACGTGCTACATTCATCTTTCCTTCAACTTTGACCAAGTTTTCTGAGCCTTTAGCACAACTGTAACTTTAACGTTAGCCAGTGGCAGCTCATGCGTGACACCTGTCATTTGTTCGTTCCCTTTGAGGAGGCCACTTTTAGTCAGTCGCCAGGACTACAGGATGAAATGTCATTCCACTGATTCACATCCTGGAAAAGATGCTTATCAATCTGGCTAGTCAGGGGACTGGAGATGTGGCGTCTACTTCTCACGGCCACATGAGCCCTGTGGGGGTTGAACTGGAGGAGGAGGACGACGACATTAGAGCACAAACTGTGTAGCCAAATGGGTGGAGAGGAGGAGCAGGAGCAACCAGAACAGCCAGAGGGGGATGAGGCAGATGACCCAGACACACCATGGCAGTATGCATTGGAGATGGATGCAGAGAGTCCCTCTGAGTCACTTGTGCAAATGGCCCAAAGCATGCTCACTTCCTTGCGCAGTGACAGCCAAATTGTCACCATTCGGCAGAGGGATGACTACTGCCTCTCCACCATGTTAGACCCTCGCAACTGGGGAAAAATGGGGGCCTTTTTTACTGAGAGGGAGGACAAACTGAACTACTATAGACATGCTATGTAGCAAGTTGGCTGCTGCCTATCTGCGCCATCGTCCATCCTCTTGCATGTCCGACCAGGAGGTCCTGAGCGCTCAGTTTGCACTGGCATGGCAGCTGGGGGAGGGGTTGGGGGTGGCAGGAGCAGTATCGGCTCCATCAGCACAATGGGAACAAAATGGCGAATATGGTCCTCCTTATGGTTTTCCACACTAATAAACACCTTTAAGTGATAACCACTAAGAATTATTGAATTATTGACAATATTGTTTTGATAAATGGCCTCCAACTTTATACTAGTAACAAATTTTCGAATATGGTCGTTATGTCTTTCCCCACGTTAAAGTGCAGATATTATTGTATAATTTCAGTTTTCTTTGGCACAGTAGTACTGACAAATGTAATGTTTTGGTTTGGAAGAACAGTGAATAAGCCCCTAATAATAAACACCTTTAAAAAGGTGTTTTTTACAGATACGTGCAGATAATTCACTGTTTGCTGTGTTTCACCTTGAAGACAGATATGAGTAATGAGCAGCAGTAGAACGGCAGTTAGTGCTGCAAATTCTTGCTGTAAATGACCCTGCAACCACCCCAAATTCTTCTCTCAATTCCTCTCTATACTTTCCCTACAGTTCTGAGGCTCAGCCTCTTTCCCTGAACTTCTATATGTTTTCTAAGTCTTTCCATAGCTCCTGCCGACATCTGTCCCTACAGTAAGAGCGATGTGAAATGACTGTACCTAAAATGGCTGAGGGTTTTTATAGGGCTGTGACATCACAGGTCCGACTGGCTGCTGATTAGCTGCATGCTTGGCATTGTAGGTGATCCCACGCTCCCAGAGTCCCTTGTCCTAACGTGTGGTGGCCATTTTATAAAAAAAAACGCGATTTGAAGCGTGAGGAAATCAGGAATCGTGGCGAATCGAAGATTTCCTGAAATTCGATTGAATTCCACTTCTGCAGCTTCGATTCGCTCATTTCTACTTATGATCAGTCTGGCTATGTTCATCTTACCCAGTGTCTCCTATATATTTGACAGAGTCAGCCCTTATGCATGCTCACAAATTTCTGTCCCTACAGGTCATACTTTGCTTTCTTTCTGTTTCATCTTCAGCAGGAACAGAATTCAAGCTGTGAATTGATTGGGCACAATCTGTGTCCATGGATCCTAATGTCTACATTGAAGTTCTGTCATGGTGTTACTGGACAAAATCGTGTAGCTTGCTGTGCTATTTAAGCAACTGTCAAATTCCCTGGACAACCTGTTGTAGTTGACAATGGAAAAGTTATACCTTCAAGATTAAAGCTTTTCGAATAGCCGCTTTAATTTTTACTATTTGTTGTCTTTTGTATGGATTTATATACCGCAGCTCTGTTTACATACACTGAGAGACTGCAAAGTGCTCAGCTTTTCCAGTGGCTCCCTATAGGAGCCTCTTATCTGAATATTGTGGTAGGTATCCTATATACCACATTCCAGATTTTTTTTTCTTAAATTTAATCTCCTGGATAATGTAATCTCTCAGGGCTCTTTGGATCACTGAAATTAATCTCAAACACCTGTGACTAGTTTGCCAAGTGAGCCCAATTAAAGGAACCTACTTAAGGATCTTCCATAGTATTAAGTAGGCCACATGTTTCAAGCAATATGGGAAAGAAAAGATCTTTAGGCTGCTGAAAAGCATCAAATAGTGCAATGCCTTGGTCAAGGTATGAAAGCATTAGATTCCTCACAAAAACTTAAGCAGGGTCATTGTGCTATGAAGAAATGTGTGGCTGGATTGTGCAGATAAAGGCAGATTGTGGAATGTTTGGTAAATTGTATTGAGAGCAGCTGCTACAATACTATTAAAAAGTAGTAAAGCAGTATTTGAAGCTGCTTGTACCTCCTGGAGTCCCACGAACCTCAAGGTGTAGGATCCTCTGGAGGTTTGTAGTTTTGCATAAACTTACGATTTTGTAACTCCTAAACAGTGCTCTCAAGCAGAAACTATAGAATTGTGCCCAGACATACATGAAGACTAATTTATAAACTGTTGACTGAGTGCCATGCAATCCTGGACGGTCCAGATGGATGGTATAGTTTATGTATGGTGCATGGCCACCATGTCCTAACAAGGCTGTGACATCAGCAAAGAGGTTCTGGAGTCATGTTTTTGGCTGGAATCGTGGAGGAGAGAGCTGGTAGGCCCCTTTAGGGTCACTTAAGGTGTAAAAATGACCCCTGCAGAGTACATAGTTACTGACCACTTTCTTTCATGGTACAAAAAAATTGTGCCTACCGTAGCAAAATAATCTTCATGCATGACAATGCACAATGCAGCAAAGAATACCTCTAAGTCATTGGCTTCTCTAGACATAAACTGAGAGAAGCTCTTGATGTGACCACCATCCTCCCCTGACCTCAACCATATTGAAAAGCTTTGGCTTATCCTAAAGCAAAATATCTGAGAGTGGGAGGTAGTTTGCATCAAAACAGCAGCTGTGAGAGGCTATTCTGACACCCTGCAAAGAAATTCATGCCGAAACTATCCAAAAACACACAAGTTCAATGGATGCAAAAATTGTGAAGGTGATATCAAAGGAAGGGTCCTACTGTTAACTTTTAACTTGGCCTGTTAGGATGGTTATAATTGAAATGGTTGATTTCAGTAAATGTGACCTCTTAATGTTGCAAATTCTACAAATGACCATTTTCCTTTCTTTACAACATATAAAATGTTTAGGAACTGTTGTGCATAATTTCAAACAGTGGTTTTTAGGTTTTTAATTTGGAAAATAGTTATCATTGGAAGGTTTTGTCCAACAAAATTTGATTTATACTCTAATGGGTGAAGGTTTGAACATTATACAGTCATTTGTATGGACCATTTAGGAAAATCAGAGAAATATATTTTGCGTAATCACTTGGAATGCGGTGTAGTCATTGATATGTCTTTTTTTTTTTCTTTGTTGTAGTTATATTATACATGAATAAGTGCTGTTTTGAAAAGGTAAATTTAGTGTATTTAAAATCATAAGTTATTTTTACATTAATCAGTAAGTCCAGCCAACATACCCAGATTGTCATCTCTTAATATGATGCATGCTAATTTTGATGTAAAAAATGGACATGTTAAAAGTGCTTAAGATGACAGTTTAAAGGACCTATTGTGTACTGTTAGGTGTGGTTTAACATTGGCTTTTTTTACTTCTACTGTTTTACCAAAAGAGATTTTATTGTCGACAGTCACCAATAAAGGTGGATCAGCATCTGATGTGATGTATTTCTAAATGCTTAGCTTAAAGATTCAGACAAAGCTCTGTTTATATGGCTCATAAAGCCTGAGGCTTGAAAATTCATAATTCTTAGAAAGGTAAGGGGGAGAGAGGTTGTATTGTCTGTTTTCCCTGAAGCACAATGTGATTACGTTTATTAAAACTTCCTTTCACTTGTGTTAACTTGTCTCTGACCTTACACCGAGTATTATGCTTACAACGTACTATGCTGTTTGCAAGAAGATTTTAATTGCAAAGTTTTTTGTTTTTTTTTCTGCTCCAAATTTGAAATTGGCTTAGTAAATCAGCAGTAATAAAGTAAAAATCAGAAGTAAAACGTAAGTTAAATTCTTTTTTGCAACTTGACCCCCCTTATGTTCTAAGTCTATATTCTATATTTTTTTGTTGTTGTTGTCTTTTTTTTTTTTACATTCAGACTTTTGTAAAAGCTTATTTTTTGCAGGGCAAGTTGTACTTCTAAATGGTACAAAAACACTGATTCAAGCATTTTTTATATAGGTTTTTTTTTTTTTCCGTTGCGGTGTTCATAAATTTATTTTGCTAGTCCTTTTTGTGACACATATGCCTTTTTGTTTTATATTTGCTTTTATATGATTTCTGGGAAAGGGTGGGTGATCAGCTATTTTCTGCTCCTGCCTGACACCACCCATCTGACAACACAGAATTTAAATAGCATATCGGGCACCAAAACAAACTGCACCGATTTCTCGGAAATGGTGGGGGCTAAAGAAAAATTTCCAACTGGAATCGATGGAGCATCACCCATTAAATGATGCAGAGAGATGGACTTATGGAAAGGTACTCTTTAATATTGCAGACCTGGGATTATTTAGAAGCCTCATGGCTGCTTTGGTTTTCCTCAATCTTGCTGCTTGGAATGGGAATGGTATTGAAAATAAACAAATCCCTCAGCTGCTGTTGTCACATCTGACCATGGCACCTGAGGGGGCAAAATGGCTGCAGTCAGCGATCTCTTATTGCAGGCACTGCCACAGTCTCTCTGCTGTATAAAGCAGAGACCCCCGTGGCTGTGCTGCCTGCTCAGCTCCTGACTAGATGCCTTATTTAATGTCCCAGCAACCACTGTTAATTGCCTGGTTAAGTACTAAGAACCAAATTCTGTTAAGCAGAATAATCAGTCACATTAAGGGCAAACTAATTGTAGGCACTGTTGCGTTTTTGATTTAACCTTGACTTAAAAAAAAAAAAAAAAAAAAACCTAACCATAATCGTACCAGAATATAATAGTGTTTAACAAATGAAAAAAATACCTCACTGCACGGGGAGCAATAGTAAAGTTGATGGGGGAGCCCCTTCTTTATATATATATATATATATATATATATATATATATAATGCACTGATGTAAACCCATCGTTTGAGGACTTCCACGGGTACTGAACATCTTCCCATGACTCCAGCTGAGGCGAACAGTTTTTTCCTATAGTTTTTATAGTATCTTTTGGGGAAGGTTGAGGGATTTCCTGGATGTGTATGAGTGATCAACTTAAAACATGACCATTTTATGGTACAGGCATTTGAAGGAATGTTTAGTTACTGATCAGTATCGGAATAATATACAAAATACAGTCTAAAAATTTATCCTATAGATGGACAACAAATATATACTGATCAATAAGACACTGATTTTGTGAGGGAAAAAAAAAAGTTCTATTACACTTGAACAATCCAAGCCTAATCCCAGCTATAATTTACATAATTTTACCTTGTCAACCCATGACAACTTTTCTGGTTTTGTCCTGAAATCTTGGGGCGGTCTTAGGCTCATGAAAAGCTGATTATACCTGTAACGGTAACTGCCCTTTTTCATTTTAAGTGAGCTTTCTGGTTTGAGTTAAGCTAAATTTGTCACAACATGGCATCCCCATTCTGGCTGCCTCCCAGCTCTGTTACATTTTGTATAAAGTGGCAATCTGTGCACGGGAATGGCTGTACACCATATGTGCAACACACGCACGCGCACACACAGACAGGTTCCAATCCTGAACAGTCCTTGCCATGGTTGACCAGAGTGGAACCTGTCTTGTTAAACCACTATAATGTCTTGGCCACCGTGCTGTAGCTCAGTTTCAGGGTGTTGGCAATCTTCTTATAGCCTAGGCCATATTTATGTAGAGCAACAATTCTATTTTTCAGATCCATGAGGTGCCATGTTGAATTTCCTGTGACCCGTATGAGTGTGAGAGCGATGTCTTAAATTTGGAGTTATCTATTCCCCATTCACACCTGAGACCTTGTAACACTGAGTCACATGAAACCAGGGAGGAAAGATGGCTATTTGGGCACAATTTGTCAGTATTCACTTTAGGGGTGTACTCCTTTACCAGGGGTTTAGACTTTAATGGCAAATTTACACTCTTATACAAGCTGTCCACTGACTACTTTACTTTAGATTGCATCAAAGTGTCAGATCTTCAGTTATCTCATGAAAATATATAATGAAATGTGATGGGTGTAATCACTTTTGTGAGATGCTGTATATTCACATTTTAAGATTTGGGGTGGTGGCATGGAAGGGACATAGAAGCGGATGTACTGGAGTATAGTCTTAGCAGTTCTTTCATTTGTTTAATTATAAAGAGACTGGTATGGACCTCCATCTTTGATTTACAATCACACTTGAATTGACAATAACCTGAGATGAATGTAAAAAACATGGATGGTGAGAATTTTATTGGAGCCCAAATCTTAAAATTTAAATTTTAGCTTTTAATTAAATTAAAAATAAAATTTTCCAAATCCTTGGGTTTGAAAAAGGTTAACAGGTCTGTAAAACTAATTAAAGATGATGGGGGTCACTGTCTGAGACTTTGGGCCCCAACATCGTATTTCTTCTGACAATCTTTCATTTAATTTTTCTTCCTCCAAAACTGAGGTTTTGCTGAACTCCTAGCATTGTCTTGCTCCCATCAATAATCTCTCGTTTTTTGAGTTTTTCTTTTTCTTTGTCTCCTCTTTGCTTCTGATTTATGCTTGCTAATAAATCTCTCCTGCTTTTTTGTGCTTTCTCAAAGAAATATTTTCCTGTCTCATTTGCTTTAATAGCTTTTATCCATAATGCTGCTTTGGTGGTCTCCCTGAGTTTAAACAATTGTGTTATAATAAAGAATCAGGTCACATGGAATAATTTTTAAAGTGTAACTAAGCTTTCCGACAACTTTTGATTTTCTTGAAGTATTTGTCATAAATAAATTTTTGTAATTAACAAGCATTTGATCCTTTCTGTGAAATTCAGCATTTTTTCACTTTCCCTTGTTTCTGTATTGAGAGCAGTTTCTGCCTCTCAATGTTACTATCAAGGAGTATGGGGCTGTCTAGTAGAGACAATGAGGGTGGGGAGGGTCACTTCAAACAGTTATCTTACACATTATAAAACCTGCAAACCGGCTTTTGGTGTCATATGATAACAGTTGGGATTAGGATTTTTAGATCACATATATTACACAGCTACATATAAATATCCTAATCTCTACACTCTTTTCAACAACTGAGATGTCTGGAAATAATTTAGATAGCGCTGCAACTTTAGTGTCATATGAAAGAAGAGAATTTCCTTGTTCATATCACACTAAACTACGTTTATACAGAACTGCTTGAAGTGTCCCTCCCCTAACTTCCTCTACATCTTACACAGCCCCTTACTACCCTACACAGTAACATTCAGTGACTGGCAGAAAGAGCTCTCAATACAGAATCAAGGGGAAAATGTTAAATTTTGTATCCCTTCTGTGAAATTCTGCTTTTTTTTTTTTTTTTTTTTTTTTGTATTACAAAATTTATTTGATACACTGCCAGAAAATCAAAAGTTGCCTGAAAGCTTAACTTTTAACCTGTGGAGAAAAAAAAATTTATATTTTGAGTCATTCAAGCTGGACACTGGGAAACTGTATTGTGCACTTCTCTTGTTTACCTGGCCTACTTATAAAACTGTTTTCTGTGAAATGACATCAGGAACCCTCTTGGGGTCATTGCAGAGTTTGTTTTTTTTTCCCAGCTAGAGGAACAAAAAAGCATCATGACACATCTTGAGGCAGATTCAGCCTTGAAAAACCCATTGAAATCCATGAAAGATGGATTTTCCAGGCCCATAAATGTCTGGTAAACCAAAAAAAAAAAGAATGAGCCAAAAAACTCTAAGCTTACCAAAAATATAACCAATTTTATTGATCATAAAATAACACACAATAGACACAAAAAGACAAAACTGTCAGTGTATGAAAGGTGTCAAGTTACTCACATAAAAAATACCAATAGTTTATAAAAATACACCCATAATGTACACAACATATAATACAAATATAGACGTGGGTGGTGGTAGTAAATGCAAAGGATCACACAATCGCCAGGCAATATTAGAAAGATCAGGTTGAAATGCTGCTAGTCAAAATTGTATATGAGCTTCAGAAAAGTACTATACTAAGTAACTTGCATATTGCAACTAATAAGAAATCTGGAGCAGTAACTGAAGCAGTTAGAAGACAACCCAAAAAGATGCCTAGTGTAATGCCTACATACTGCAATAAATAGACTTACCCATAAGATGGGAGTGGTTATGCACCAGAGTATACCTTGACACCACTCCCACTGCAAATTTTGACTGCGCCTTTCAGGGGTTATCCTGGAATATAAAAAAAACATAAAAAAAACACTCAAACCATGGTTTAAAAAAAAAAATAAAAAATCAAAAACAAACAATTCCTGAAGCATACTTCTTCAGCATGCAAAAAAACCTCTGTGTGAACATACGCTTAGCCTGCCAAAAACAGTTTGGCTGTGCTGGATATTTTTGGCTTGATGTTGAAATTCCTTGTTTGACTCAATCAGGATTGTGGAGTCTTGGGCTTCAAAATAAAATGATTGATTTTAATTATTATACAGTTATGATCTTGCGTACTTGAATACATAGAAAGTTGCACACTTTCATTTAGAATTCAGTCACTAGCGTTTTTTTTTCCTGCGAATTTGTGGAACACTGCCGCTTCTGTATGACCATGTCTGTCAGTTAGCTAGCTATTAAGGAGTCAGTCAGGCAGTGGAAAAATAGGAGCCACAATTGGTCATTTGGCCTACCAAGGCTACAGCTCTGGACACGATTAGCTGGTTTTGGCAGATCAGCACTTTTTTTTTTTTTTTTAAAGAAATCACGCAGCTTAGTTTCACTGAGATTTTTAGTTATTAAATTGTTATAAGACTGTGCATAGTATGGCCCTTTAGCAGATTACTTGTATTTTGCTTGACTTGCTATAAATTTTTTTTTTTTTTTTTTACCTTGACAAAACCATGCTAGAGTTTTGCTGCTAGTAGTTCAGCCTGGACAGAGTGGTTCAGCATTTGGAGAGCTCCAATGATCCTCTTGATCCATATATTTTTCCTGTCTGTTCTAAAACTCTTGCAGATTTCAGCGGAATACTGTATTACTATGTAGAAAATTTTGGTGATGTTGTGGCTGTTTAATTTCTTTTCACTTTCTTTAATGTGGTGTTGGTTTGTCTTATAATTTACAAATCCTAAAGTGCTAATGTGGCTTTTTTTTTTTTTCTCAGATTAGTATTTCCCCATGCACACGACCGTAATTTTATCCACAATCGCGGATCTCCAATTGTGGATAAAAGTGCGGACCCATGCATTTCTATGGGCCCACATAATGGCACGATTTTTGCAGATGTCTGGGCTGTAGAAGGGGTCTGCTAATTATGAAGCATGTGCTGTATTCACATTTGTGGCACAGACAAGTGTAGTGGATCTAATAGCCATTTTGCGGATCAGTGTTTGCGGATGACTTAGTGACATGTTTTTCGCGGATTGCTCATCAGTATTTATGGACGTCAAAACCACTACAGTAGTGTGGGGAGTCCTTAGGGTTTAGTCATTTTGAGAGAGTGCTTTGTATGGGACTTATACATGAAGACTCTACTATTAAGCACTTTATCCTTTTTGGTCCCCCATGATTAGCTTCCTTGCCAAATCACCTGGATTTAAGATGTAGTGTCTAAGAAAACATTGTGTTAAGGAAAAATTTATATGGTGATCTGAATACTATTGATTGTCTCTAAAAAGGACTGGAGCTCACGGTTCGCAGAAGGAACCCATTAAACCTGAAAAAATAGTTGTTCAACTCTGATCAAACTGCTTGAAGTGTAGAAATCCCATACTAAGCTACAGTACTTAATTGCATTGTAATAAAAAATATAGAGGTAGTGCTTTGCCAGGGCCATCCCCTAAATGGCCTCTCAATAGGATGGAAGATCCTAAGACTCTTCACTATGCTCTGTGTGTTACTGCATGCTGAGTATAATGGGGCACAAAGGAAGAGTAGAGGGTAGCGGAGAACCCATTGAGCATACCAGTGTGTGATCGTTCATGCCTACAATCTGGGAAGCTAACCAGAATTCCAAGACTGTTTGATAACCATATATAATAAAATTTGATAACCTTTTCCTGGTTTTGAATAAACTGGCCTTGGGAAAAGGGGCAGATGAAATTTAAGAAAATGTATTATACATTGCTAAAATATGCTTTAAAGAGAATGCATTACATTGGAATGAATTCCAATTTGTGAATAGTAAGGAACAGAGCAGGTATTGAGCGGTTAAAAAAAAAAAAAAAAAAATTCACACAATCTGTTTTGTGTAAAAAGGATTCACTAGAACTGTTAACGTATTCATTTAAACCATCCATTGGGCAGTGCTACTTATCTAAAAAGATACAAGCAATTTTATATATTCATGCAATACATACAAATCATGAGGACATTTGAGGTGTTTTTAAATGTTGGTGCTTCTAAAGAAAAACTGTTTTGCCCTAGCACGTAAAACAAAAATGTTCTGCCTGAGTGAAATCTAAAATGTATAGGTCTTTAAAATGGCCAATTGGATATTTTCCAAGACTGTTAACCCTCAGTACTTGGTTACTTTAGAATACACAGTCCAATATCTCCTTGTGTGTCTGTCTTGCTGTCCTTGCATATAACATTTAAACACCTAGTGCTTCTAAATGTTACAGAGCTTAAAATAAAGTTTCCTAGGTCTTTGCTGACCATTTTGACTTCCTAGGAGTAAGAAATGCAACCACCATATACTATTTAAAGCCTGAAAGGTCTACAGTAGAATCCCTTGCTCTGACAGCTGAGTCTTAGGAGAAATAGAAAGTGTAAGTGCCAGTTGACTTAATTCCAGAATAGGTGTTAATTGCCGCTCTCCACAAGGTGGTTGGGATTACGACTTAGAGATGTTCCACTATTTTGAATTGAAAACAATCACCTCTCATTTCAAAATCTTTGAGATTAAAACAGGTTCAGTTCACACATGGTAGACATATGCAACTTTGGATAGGTTTTGCAGTCGTTAAAAGCTGTAAATAAACAAGTGCAGAATGCTCTCTAATTTTCCACTGAATAAAATGGGTAGCTTGAGTGTCATCTTATGCAACATCTGTGGTTAACAACCTACCACACAGACTTAGGGCTGCATTCACATGTTGTGATTTAACATTGCAGTCACAACTGTAAAAAATAAGTTTTCTAAATTAGAGGAAAAAACCCTAAAGCTTTAAATCATAACTAAACTTTAGAAGAACTTTAGATTTCCTGGCAGCATTTGTCATTAATGAATTTTGTAATGTACTTTGACAAATGTTGGCTCTTTTCTGTGAAATCCTGCAATCCTGTTTCATTTACTTATCTATTGAAAGTTGTTCTGTTTCTCACTGTGTATGGCACTAAAACCCATCAGGGGTACCATGACACTATGGGAGGATGGAAGCATGTAGTCATTAAACTAGGTCAGTGTCTGTAGGATGCAAATATAGTTGAATACAATGGTGAGTAGGAAACCCTTAGCTTCCTGTTCCACCATTCATTTAGTGGTGATTGCGACCCAATGCAGACCTGCTCCATTGAGCAGGAGCGGGCTTTGGGGGAACGAGGATGGGTAAGTGTTTAGTTTATAACTTATATTGCAAAACTGGCCACTGGGGAGCATTAGTAGGTTCCTGGGGTGCATCAGAAGGTGCTTGGGTGCCACTGAGCAGCTATATACGGTGTTGGACCAATGGGGAGCATGATACCTATGGGGGTCATGATGATGGTAAGTGTGTGTTTTTTGTTTTTTTCCTACATGTGCTGATGGTGGTTGTGTAAGTATTGGATTGTGTAGCTTTGAGGGTGCTTTCACACTACGTAGTTTTTCAAACTGCATATGAAAAATGCACATAGGTTTGATGTACATTTTGGTTCAGTTTTCTAAATTTTAAAAGTGAAACAAATTTATTTAGAGTACCTGTCACCAAGTAGAAAATGCTGAATAAAACACATCATTTGATTCTTGCTATTTCCCTAAACAGTTTGGTGTTTTTCTTCTAAAAATCTGTCCACCCATTCAAACAATGGGAAGATATGTATACTACCTCTGATTCTCCATGTGGGCAGGAACCTTTTGTTTTCTCCTAGAAAAGCATAAGGTTACCGCCCACTAGGAAAATAGTAGAATGGATGCAGGATTTCAGACTGGAGCCACAATTTGTTAAAGTATGTTAAAGTAGATTACAAGATTTATTAATGACACACATTCTGCTAGAAAATCCTAGGTTGGTTGAAAGTTTAGACACTGTGTGTAGATGCAGGTTCCACCCTTTAAAGTATCAATATGAAATGTGACTGAATGTATTGACTTCTGATGTTCTGAAACCCGCTAAGGTGGGGAAGACTTGCCAATGCTGGCATAAAAAGTTGAAATGTCCATAGCCACCATAAAGTCAAAGCTGGACACTAGTTGCTTTAGGCACTGACAGAGACCCTGTTTGTTTGTTTGTTTGTTTGTTTGTTTGTTTGTTTATTTATTTATTTATTTATTTATTTATTTATTTATTTATTTTGTTTTAAATGGATACAGGTTATAAAGCCAGAGATCTATGATGGTGCCAAAACATCTGCTCAGACAGACACAGCTCGACCTACTGCAGGTTCTTGCCATGTACGGGATGAATCAAAGAGCCCTGATCTCATTATAGAGGCCCAGTTTGAGTGTGACTTAGAAGAGGACCTCCAAAGACTATCTTGCAATACTGAAAATGGCAAGTATACTTTTTTTTTTCCTGCAATGCAGATCTGTAAACTGAATTTGGAGGTTGCGTGTATGTTTCCCCAGCACTCAATGTGATGCTTTCTGTTGGTGGTTCTGCTATAGGTTTATACTATGATGGTATATATGTTAATGGTTTTCCACCCTGTCTGTCTCATGGGTAACAAGCTTGATTTATGCCGACCTCTTGCTTGTCAGCTGTTATCGGTCTACCTGTGTATTTGCTTACATTTAATTTGCAACTCTTTAATTTCTAACAGGGGCATAAAAAATTGTAAATCAAAAAAAGTCTAGATCATAGCTTTTAATGGCAGACTATTGCCAAACACCAGCATATCTACCCAGTCCCACCGAGATAAATTGTGGTCACCTGAATCACTGTTTTTCCCTCTTGAGTTGCCAAGATATCGCTCTTTATATATCTCTATCAAAGCACCAGTTCACCTGAAGAAGAAATTTTTATTCAGGTGACCCTAACCACTAATCTATGCGGTGCTGGATTCTGGTGACACTTTTTAAAATAAGGGCATTTTCACTGCTGCTCTGCAGTTTTGTATTTTTGCCTCCCATATTTATGGGGAAAACGCAACTTTTTTCACAGGTAAAACGCTGCAGTGCTTTTGTTTTTCCCGCAGTATGAGGAGGAAATGAAATTTCGTTTTACCTTGCAGAGACTTTAAAAAAAAAAAATAGAAAATTCTGCGCTGTGTAGGTTTAACCTTAAAGAGGACCTTTCACCCCCTCCCAACAAGCTCTTTGCCTCATTTAATAGGCAGCACTCTACTGATTCCAGCACAGATGACATTTTTTTTTTCTCTAGCCCCACTGTTCCTGAGCAATTGATGTTAGTTTTGGTAGCTGATCAGGCAGAGCTAGGTTTGATTCCTGCCTGATACTGCTCTTCTGACATTACAGAGCTTAAATAGCACGTCAAGCACCAAAATGAACTGCGCTTGTTTTGTGGGAATGGTGGGGGCTAAAGATAAAACTTCAACTGTGCTGGACAAGAAGTTGAATTGGTGGAGGTGGTGAAAGGTCCTCTTTAACCTGTTAGAAGGCATGTCTATGCTTTTGGATAACCTTTCAGGGGAAGTTGCTGAGGGGTTTCACTATTTCTGGCAATTTTGTAATGTGTATTCAGCTTTGTGTAGCAGACTTCCTCTTTGCAGACTGTATCTGTTGTACCTGAGCTAGTGGATGGAGACTAGCTGCTATCTTGTCTCTTACACTGCTCCTAAAGAAAAGAAAAACAGATTCTTCATGCTAACTCTTTTGCACACTTGGCAGCAGCACAAGCACTATATATTATTTATTTATTATGCTTACTTATATAGCGCCATCATATTCCGCAGTGCTTTAGACATTGGCATGTTACAGAAGTACTGAACAATATTGCTATGACTCCAGCAGCCTATATTTGGTGTCTACTTCTCACTTTGCCTCAGTCTCAATAAGAAGCATAGTATGGGGCATCTTTTGTCAATCCGTGCACCAGTACATCAAATCAAGCCAAATATTTGTGCCATTATTATCCTCAGTTTCTTGAATAGATCATATGTTGGGCTGCAGAAAGTCCTACCATCTTCCAGTAAACTTCTCCCACTTTTAGGAGAAACAAAAAATTTAAACTTAATGACGAAGAACGCGGGCATCATTTAATAAATTCTCCCACTTTGTTGGTGTACCACAAGGTTCTGTCTTGGAGCCTTTTTTTCTTTTTAATAGGTTTGGAAGTAAAACCTTTTTTTTTTTTTTTTAAACTCTTTCCCTGCCATCATACGTCCTGACAAGGAGGCACTTCAGTAACCACGGATGTATTTAATATGTTCTCTATACTAATGCTAATATCTCTGAATCTATGAGGGCTATCAATGTTAACCTGGATTAATTTTAAAGTAAGTCTGTTAGAAGGAAAAGTGTAATCAAAGTAATCCCAGTACATTGTAGTGCGTTTTACACACTTTAAATATGCCTTTGTTATTCAACGTTGCATGGTAAAAAGGGCTTTTGGGGCATTTCTTAGCTTTCCCAGGCTTCACTCTTTGCTGTAGATACCTCTGTCCTCACATCTTAGTTTTTTTGTTTTGTTTTTTTTTGAAAGTACATTTTGTTTTGTACTTTTAGTTGCACAACTTACACAACTAAATTGCAATTTTTACTTGTAATCTGTTTGCAAAGTTGCACTAAGGTGGTTGTATAGATTAAATATTAAGTTGTATTTTTATTTACGCTATGCTGTGCACTACAAATGTAGGTTTTGGTATCATAGTAGCTGTTTTCTGTGTGCAGTGTATAAATATTTGTGCAAAATATTCATTGGCTTCTGTATTTGTTTTTGAAAGTACAAGCTATTGTTGATTGTAGTATATACAGTAAAATTGTGTACACATTTGATTTTTGTGTGTGAATGGAAGACTGAATGCGTGTTGGATTCAAATGTTTTAGGCTAAGTTCCCACATAGCTAGCCGCAGCCTTAAAGCGCAGAAAAGACTGCGGAGAAAAAAAATGCGATGCGTTTCTGCCAGAGTTTGTCTGCAGAGTTTTCCTCTACGGTCTTTTTGTCTCTATTACACCTATACGCAAAATGCCAGCTTTTCCATAGGTAGAATTGAGATGCTGCAATTTACAAAAATGCAACAGATTTTTTTTTTTCTGCAATGTGTGGATGGGATTTGTTAGAATCGCTGGAAATGCAATATGCAGCTGTTTTTGCCACAGCGTTTCCGCCGTGGCTAAAACGCTGCATATATGTGAAGTTGGGCCCCCACCTAAATGCATATTTTTCATTAAATTTGTCAGACAAATGTAATCCTCATGTCTGCTTTCAAGAAATATATATGCATTTTTAGTTGACCTGCCTGGTTACAAATTTCAGATTTTCAGAAATCTAAATTTTTATTTTTTTTTTAAACCACCTTGTCCATATAGCTAGTACGGGGGTTAAGTGGAACTTAAATGCTGCGTTCAAAACTGCTGGGCCCTGTAGCATTATTGTAGATGCTGCAATAATGCACTGGATCCATTTTGAAAATGGATTTACAGAGCTGCTTTCTTTATCCTGCCTTCTCTCTCTCCCTTGCTTGTCACCATACTTAACCTCCTTTTCCATTTTGCTGTGCAGATGTTATTTTAAATTGAATATAGGCCTTTTCCTGCTATTACGGAAGCCCACAAACACTTGTTGAAATCTCCCTACAGATCAACTTTCAGTGAAAAGGAGTTTAATCTCCTTTTCGTCAGAAGTCCAATATATAAAGATGGGTCTTGGAAAGCTTATTTTGCAGCGCCGGCTAATTTGCTGTGCTTGGATAGATGACTCTAGCATAAGATACAATGTGGTTTCTGAAAATCCTGGTTGATTTCTGCAACTTGTTAAAAATGAATTGCATTGTCCAGGGAGATCACTGTTCTTCATGCTTTTATCCACCAAAGTTTTAAAATGTTGATCATATAAAATGACATGTATAGAGTTGAGGTTAAACCTCCTGAGCTTCATTCACTTCTTCAGTTTGATTCACTGTTTTTGTTCCCTGGAGAGCTTAAAGTAACTCCACTGTATCACACAATGGTGCAGCTATTGATCTCAAAAGTCTACGGTCATTCCTGCGTTGGGTGACCGTTCAGAGGTTCTGTCCCTCATTCCGCTAGAAAAGTCCTGCTTTCATTTTTCACTCTGTATTTTGCGGACGGAAACCGGGCAGATCCCATTATAGTCTATGGGTTCAGCGTTTAACCTCTTTTTAAGCGGATTGTGTTTTCCGTTCTTCAGGTCCCCAAGGAGACCTGAAGAACGGAAACCCCAATGCAGGTGTGAACCTAGTGTAATATAGTATTTGTATATATGTCAGTAAGTAAACTTATCCAGTACAGGGAATGCATTGGTAAGATTTTTTTCCCCCTCTCCCGCTGAACCCCCCCATTTTAATGTTGTTGTTGTTTTTGGTTTTTTTTTTGGTTTTTTTTTTTTATTTTGGCAAACCAAAATTCAAAATACTACAAATATTGTAAAACAACAATTCTGCCTTTTTGCTTCATGTAAACAAAGATTGAGGACCAAGTACAAATCGGAGGTGTTAGTACTGTTTGTGTGTGGGGGTGGTGGTTTTTTTTTTTTTTTTTTTTTTTTTGTCTCCCCCAGACTTACTGTAGAGATGCGTGCACTAACTGAAAGATGGCTTCCTTAGAACCCCATAGTCCATAATCCCTCCTAGACCAATATTTGTGCCATGTAGCCAGGTTCTAACTGGCCCACAAGTGAACAGGTGAATCTCCTGAGTCAGGTGGTCCTCCATTTCACCCTGGCATGGCACAGTACACTCATTTGTACTTCATACAGATACTAACCATACACCCCTCAACCAGGCTATGAGTCATTGATCTACTGGGTAGAATATTTTAGAAACTTTGCAGTTTTATTTTTGTATTCTTTAGACAAACTGGTTTGCTGACATGACCGCTAGGTACAGAGACCCACAAGTATCCTGCCTCCCTGGACCCTATTTACTCAGTCATACTGCAAGGGCCCTAATAACCAATCGTCTTGCTGTTGCCTGAGGCCTGTGGCTGTGTGACCACATATACCTGTCTTATGTTTGAGAGCCCAAGTTCAAGGTAAGAGATAGGTGGCAGACTGCTGACAGGATCCCAGTACAAATATAATCGGAGACACAGGCAAGGCAGCAAGCTACTACTGAAAAATGAATTTGTTTGTGACACTTGTGAATGATTCAGTTGGTCCCTAGGCAACCCAGTCAAGCAATGCATGTAGAGAGCTTTTAATAGAAGCTGAACCACCATTTTGTGGCCACAAATTGAGATAGCAATGCAGAATGGTCATCTAAAGACAGCTGCAAGTGTTTCGAGATTCTAGAATTGCAACCAAACATTGCCTCTGTAGCTGTGAATGACCTTTTCAGCCTCTGCCTGTATCTTGACTGGGTAAATCTCCCAATTCAGGCCTTGCCCCGATGCATTTGCTGGTTGAAGCAATGGAGGGATCTTTTTATAGTTCTCCATCGGTTTGTCATAGATAGCTATATCTACACTTCTATTAAGGGCCTCTACACTATTATTGGTTTGGTCTGAACCAAATCAGACACTTATCCTTCTTTGTATTCAAGCAATAAAATACTTCATATATTGATACACTAATAACTCTCTTGCATAATGAGATTTTACAAAAATCAATGTGATTGGATTTGATGGCTTTGCAGTGGAGTAGTATGTATTGCACAGCTGTTCACTCCTGAGGTCCTGTCCTTGCACTACAGCTGGTGTAGTGACAAATTACAGCCAAGCACAACTGCTCCAGGTTAATACAGTCACATCCACGTAACCATCCTATACATCATAATTATCCTTGGCGTTTCTTTGGAAGGGTTTCCCAGAAGCTTTTCTGTTTGGATCACTTATGTATCCTGTGTTCATGTAAGCCTGAACTTTGGTTTTGGCAGAGTATTCACAGTGGAAGCTTCTCAGCCAGAATCTGGGCCTCCCAGTAAATTGGACTTTCAGGTATATCTCCAACTGTCCCCTTGTTAAAATAAATTGAGATTGAGGGATCTTTAGACTAGTCAGCATAGGTTAAGTTACTTTTAAAGAGCTGAATGTAAATCTGAAGGAGTTTTGCAGGCGAAATAACTCTGGCCTTTTATTATTACAAGCACATTTCACAACCTCCATGCAATGAACCATTTTCAACCTCTGTAATTTGATGCCTATTGGTATGTTCACACTGCTGCTTTTAGGAGCTCTTTATAGACTTTTCTGCCTCAAACAAAACTCCCAAAATCTGCTTCAAAAAACGCCTGAAAATCCCCCCCCCATTGATTTCAGTGAAAGTCAGCCATTTTTTTCTTTTAATGTGGCTTTGTAAGCTAGCTGAAAAAAGTCTCCTTCTGTAATGTGAGGCAGAGAAACCCTGAAAATCCCATTGAAATGTATTGGGGGGGGTTTGAAGCATTTTGGCACATTTGCATGTCAAAAAGCTACCATTTTTAAAGCTGGTATCTAAAGTACACAGTAAAAAAATGGTTCGGTCGTTTTTAAGGTCATATTAGTATATGCAGATCGGCACCCATTGTGGTCCAAGCAGGACAACTGACAGTCCACCTGGGAAGACGTGGGAGACTTTTTCCTTGCTCTGTGGCCTAAGCGACCATTCCTCTCCTGGTTTGTCAAGGTCCCTGCTGTGACTGGCTGCAGGGTCCCCTCACATGAATGACATTACTACTGACATCATATGGGGGACCTGTATTCAGAAGGCTGCTGCTGCTAGGAACAGAGGCCTGGGGAGATGGGAGTAAAGCTTTGTTTTATATACTTCGTCACAGTATAGCTGTAAATAAGTGTTTGTTATAGTTGGTAGCATTGGTGGCCCCAGCAGTGGATGTAGTTATAGCTTCACGTGGAACCCAAAAGTTAACTCCATAACTGCTAGTATTTTCAGATATCCAATGTTACATGTGATATTAGTCACGTGGTTGACAAATGAACCCAAAATGTCTTCATTTGTACTAAAACTATTTAATCAGTATTTTTTTTTTTTTCAGAATTCTAAGCACCTTGGGAGGTTTACATTGTAAATGGATATAGGATATAGTTGAATATGACCTTTCTGTTGTGCTACATGTAGTAGTATTAAAATGGGGAGGATGTGTGCTGAAGCCTTCCTGGATTTCCAATATTTGACATATCAGATATACACTTATTGTCAGCATCCTGTATGCGCTAGGGTAGATTACATAATTTCCTCAAAGTTTCAGTGGTAAAGCCCCTTTGGAGACATTCTCTCTCCATCCTGCCTGTTGCTGCTTGTCTGTAATAAAATGAATTTTCATAGATCTGGAACAGCTCCAGCAGAAATGGTATATGCACGATGCAGGAACTAAACTATTTATAATGAAACAATGAAGTGGCATGCTGCCCAAGGTGTGGCCACTTAGGAAATGTAGAGGTGCCAGCAGGGTACAGGATTGCCCAAGTAAAGGGTGGCCTCACAAGACAGACATAATAGGTTGTCAGCTGCAAGATAATAGCCTCAAGCACAGTTTCTACCAGGACAAACGTGTTTGGCTGTGGCTGGCAAACGTGTGTCTCTTCTTAGGGTTGGGCCTGTAACTGTTATGTACACAGTAGAAACATTGTGTATCTCTACATTTGTAAGGATGTGTTCAGATTAGAAATAGAAAGTTTCTATAAGATTTATGAAAGGTCAGCTGATCATTATGCACAGTATTCTAGTAATCTCTGAAAATGTCATGACTTTAATCATTGCAAAAAATAGCCATAGAATATACGGTTAATACTAGTCAATGTGCTTAAACTAGACAGTAAGTAGACCGGTGTATGTTTTAATATGCTAAAGGTGCATTGAACAAAAGAACCTTGTTTAAAAATGTGCTGTATTGATCACGTTGATTTGTCATTAGCTAGTATTGATGTGACTTGGCCTTACCTATCAGTCTATCATTTATATGAATGACCTGTTTCCGCTCTCATGTAATGATTATCCTGAAGTTGTAAGACTAACACCATTGTTTCCATTTTTCCGTTCCCACTTCTCCTTTGTTTAATGGAAGGATGGTTGTAGGTGCAGTTGAAACACTTAGGACATGTACTGTGACCATTCCTTTTTAACCTGTTTTGTACAGGAAATGTTGCAGAAACTAGACTAACACTGCAGAGCTTAGAGAGTAGCACTGGTGTTCTATATAGGGTGAAGTGGCTGTATAGACAGCAGAGGCAGGTGATCAATTTTATGCAGCACTCTGGGGTCACATGTCTAATTTCCATACAGGGTACTTAAGTCATGAAAGGGTACATGTCTCTAATAAAGTGGCTATTCATATATATATATATATATATATATATATATATATATATATATATTTTTTTTTTTTTTTTTTTTTTTTTTTTGCACCAATACTTTTTTTTTTGTGTATACTGTAGCCCTAAAAAAAACCAGTATTAGAATTTTATCAAGCTTTTTTTTCCTGTTCCACTCTCTGTACCCTATGCATCACTGACCTGATCTCTCAGAACCACAAATGTACACCAGATAGGAGCTAATGTAAGTTTGAGCTATAGTTTATAGTGTAAATTATAGTAAATATGCCAGGCTTGCAGACCATGCCTATCCCGGTAAGCTCTACCCCTTTCACACCCACTTCGTGAATTTTTCAAAATTTGCTATGCACTAGAAATGTGTGTGTGTGTGTGTGTGTGTGTGTGTGTGTTTTTTGGGTTTTTTTTTTTGTTTTTTTTTTTAACAATTTTTACCACAAAGTAGAGTTGAACTTACAGTATACAAAATGACAACATAAACAGATATAAAATTCATATTAAGACTGTACATGGTGTCCGTTATTCCAGGTTGTCAGGGCTGATAGTTTCTCATTAACTGTGTACCAATTTAGTCTGATCTATTTCTCCCAGAAAGGATCTACTCTTGACTTCTACAAATCTACATGAGTTTTAGGGAATATTCTCAGTTTATTCAGAGGTCCTTTCATATGTTGAATCTGATTACCAGCTGTATGAAGATCTAGCCTCAGGACCACCAGATAGGGAGCATATCTTTTCAGAGGGGCACCCCTTAAATAATTGCTTATCTTTGTGTAGCATGGGCCATTGGTGGGTACTAGGTCCCATCGGAATTTAATCTTATCTGAAGTTTCTATCGTGAGGGTGTTCTGGGCACTTTTGCAGGTTGCTTCCCATATCTGCGACCACAGTGAGGGTGGAACCTACGTCAGTGGTGTAACTAGGAATGGCTGGGCCCCAAGGCGAACATTTGACATGGGGGGCCCCACCCTGAGACCGCTCTTCTCCATCCCCTCCGCACAAACTGCATTCCTGCACACAGTATTGCGCCCCATAGTGGCCCCTGCACACAGTATTGCGCCCCATAGTGGCCCCTGCACACAGTATTGCGCCCCATAGTGGTCCCTGCACACAGTATTGCGCCCCATAGTGGCCCCTGCACACAGTATTGCGCCCCATAGTGGCCCCTGCACACAGTATTGCGCCCCATAGTGGCCCACCCATGAACGATTATTATACTATGGGCTCTTTTCAGACCCCAGAGTATAATGATCGGAGACCCAGGAGAGGATACAAACCAAAAAAAAATGCTACTTACCTCTCCCTTGCTCCGGTGCGTTACTTCGGCCCTCTTCAATGTTGGACCAGATCTTGCGTGAGCCAGGCCGGTGTCGCGACACATAACGACGTCGGCTGACGTCTGGGATGTCACCAAACAGGCCCGTAGCCTGTGGAGCGTAGGAGAGGGGAGTTAGTGTTTTTTATGTTCCCTCACCTCCCCTGGCCCTCTGATCGTTAGACTCAGGGGTCTGAAATGATCACAGAATATAATGATGGCAGTGTTTGTAGGGTTCGCGGTAGCGGCTCCCACAGGGCTCCAGGCCCCTTATGTCCCGAGCCATGTGGCAGCCGCTACCGCTGCTACCCTGGTATTTGCACTTGTGGTTAGTGTCTATTTGTGTGTTTTGACTTCTGGTGTGTGGGTATCTTTAAACGGTTTTCAAAAACAGACTTAAAGGGGGAGGTGGTATTCCTGAGAAGAGTGGAAATAAAATTAAAGCGAATCTGGCAGTGTGACTTGGGACACTAAACCACCCACAGGTCCTTATGGACTGGGTTTTAGTGTCCCAAATCACACTGCTATAAAGCCATCCATACCCATAATAAAAATATTTATACTCTCTCTGCCCCTCTACTTCTCAGCAAGTAGGCTGGGCAAGGTGAAAAAAACATACATTCTTGTCCCCAGTGCTCCGGGGGGTGTCCGACAGTGGTCTGGTCTAGCAGCACTCCGGTCATCAATATTTGATTGGCGGGGATCCCATATGCAGACCCCACAGATCACATGCTTGAAGCTGGATTCTGAGTGCTTCTTCTGCTTCAGACCATGTGACATCACAGTAATGGCCTATCTGGAGCTTAGCCCCAAGTAAATGGGGCTGAACTCCAGTGCCAAGCGCAGTTGCTATGCTACTATTGCTACTATGTATAGCGCTATGCTTAGCAAATAGTGAGAAGGTTGCTGTTCTTTCCCAAAAGCTATGGTTTCTTCAAACAATGGCCCGTGGCGGTGCTGGATCACATAAAATGTTTCAATAACAGCCTGGCGCAGAGGAATGTGCACTCCAGAAACTAAAGAGCTATGTGCAAAATCGTGACTGTTTTTAGTATTAGTGTCAATAGGATCAATTCATCAATTTTGTTCATAAAAATGGTGTATGTGAAGCCTTCATTCAGTTCTGGTCTCAGATTTTCTTTTGTGAACTGTTTGGGAGCACACTCTGTTGCTGCTTCACAGAGCGCCAATGAGGGACTCTGCATTTTCATAAGTGCTATTTCATGCCTAGGATGCACATATGTTCAACAGTGTCCCATTCTACTGAAGACAAAGTGGCGAAACATTTTGTGGACACACAGTTTTTTTTAATCGCTGCAGTCTAATGCTACGTATGGTAGTTCGGTTGGCCACAAACACTACCTGTGAACTTGATAATACATAGTTAGCTTGAGCATAAGGAAAGGCAACTGCTGGTATACAGTATAGAAATATAATTCATACCAGAAACTTTAGAATTACGTATTAAATTGTTCCTGTGTCTTGCAGGAGCTTATTGTCTTCTCCCTATTGAAATAAACAAGAAACATACTACCGAGCATGCATGTTTGTTTGGGGGCAATATAAATGTGTGGCTAGCTTTATAATTGGTATGGGCATCATAAATGGCCTGTATAGACTTTCAGCAATGCTTTGAAATATATCTAGTTTTACAGTGTTAATTATTCTGTAGTGCGAAAGTAGTCAGTGACTGACATGCATTTCTGATCGTTCTCCTCTAAAGTTGTGCATGTGCACATAAATATTAGATCACTGAGGCTCTGGTAGACCTGGCATGCACAATTTTAAAAGGCTTCTTTCCAGTACTCGGAACATGATGGTGGTGGTTGGAAATACTTAAGCACTACTTCAGTGTGAGAGCTAAAGCTAAGTGTGTAATGTTGTTTTTATCTATTAAAAAGATTATGCAGGAGAGGCTGTTTTCCCAAATTGTGCTGTAACCTGATAGAGATGAGTAAAGATGATTCTATGACTACAAAGGTGGTTTACACCATTTGGCAGAGAAATTAGAATGTTACTAAGTGTCTGGCTCTTTAGTGGAACATGTGAATTCATTTCATGAGCTTTGTTTGAATGAGGTGTAGCCGTATTTGGAAGCTTTCTTTGGCTACATGAATTAGATAGTGTAAGGACATGGCCCCTGCTTTATTCCAGGGCCTAAGTCTTTGAACATGTTTTGTCATAGATAGGAATATTTTAGATCTTAGTAGTTAGTATTTGAGTCTGGTTTATAGAATAGTTATCACTTAGGGCACGCTAAACCTAGAACTAAATGATAAAAGTAATTAGAATACAATCTGCCCTTACTGTCTTAGGAACTTGAAATGTTATAAAACCTGAAGACTGACAAACGGTATTGTAGAAATCTTGCAGATACCTCATGGGTTAATCTCTTGCTAACAGTTTGTTTGACTGAAGGGGTAGAGCTTAGTCAAAGGGTGGGGCTAAACTTAATTTATGTTTTCAGAGAAGTTCCTGCTATAGCCAGTTGTCTTGTAGCTGGTCACAAGAATGGGGGGCATAACAGATCTTTCTGGACACAGGATGGATGGATTTATTTTATATATATATATATATATATATATATATATATATATATATATACAGTACAGACCAAAAGTTTGGACACACCTTCTCATTCCAAGAGTTTTCTGTATTTTCATGACTATATAAAAAATTGTAGATTCACACTGAAGGCATCAAAAATATGAATTAACACATGTGGAATTATATACTTAACAAAAAAGTGTGAAACAACTGAAAATATGTCTTATATTCTAGGTTCTTCAAAGTAGCCACCTTTTGCTTTGATTACTGCTTTGCACTTGGCATTCTCTTGATGAGCTTCAAGAGGTAGTCACCTGAAATGGTCTTCCAACAGTCTTGAAGGAGTTCCCAGAGATGCTTAGCACTTGTTGGCCCTTTTGCCTTCACTCTGCGGTCCAGCTCACCCCAAACCATCTCGATTGGGTTCAGGTCTGGTGACTGTGGAGGCCAGTTCATCTGGCGTAGCACCCCATCACTCTCCTTCTTGGTCAAATAGCCCTTACACAGTCTGGAGGTGTGTTTGGGGTCATTGTCCTGTTGAAAAATAAATGATGGTCCAACTAAACGCAAACATGATGGAATAGCATGCCGCTGCAAGATGCTGTGGTAACCATGCTGGTTCAGTATTCCTTCAATTTTGAATAAAACCCAAACCGTGTCACCAGCAAAGCACCCCCACACCATCATACCTCCTCCATGCTTCACGGTGGGAACCAGGCATGTAGAGTCCATTCGTTCACCTTTTCTGCGTCGCACAAAGACACCGTGGTTGGAACCAAAGATCTCAAATTTGGACTCCTCAGACCAAAGCACAGATTTCCACAGGTCTAATGTCCATTCCTTGTGTTCTTTAGCCCAAACAAGTCTCTTCTGCTTGTTGCCTGTCCTTAGCAGTGGTTTCCTAGCAGCTATTTTACCATGAAGGCCTGCTGCACACAGTCTCCTTTTAACAGTTGTTGTAGAGATGTGTCTGCTGCTAGAACTCTGTGTGGCATTGACCCGGTCTCTAATCTGAACTGCTGTTAACCTGCGATTTCTGAGGCTGGTGACTCGGATGAACTTATCCTCCGCAGCAGAGGTGACTCTTGGTCTTCCTTTCCTGGGGCGGTCCTCATGTGAGCCAGTTTCTTTGTAGCGCTTGATGGTTTTGGCCACTGCACTTGGGGACACTTTAAAAGTTTTCCCAATTTTTCGGACTGACTGACCTTCATTTCTTAAAGTAATGATGGCCACTCGTTTTTCTTTACTTAGCTGCTTTTTTCTTGCCATAATACAAATTCTAACAGTCCATTCAGTAGGACTATCAGCTGTGTATCCACCTGACTTCTGAACAACACAACTGATGGTCCCAACACCATTTATAAGGCAAGAAATCCCACTTATTAAACCTGACAGGGCACACCTGTGAAGTGAAAACCATTTCAGGTGACTACCTCTTGAAGCTCAAGAGAATGCCAAGAGTGTGCAAAGCAGTAATCAAAGCAAAAGGTGGCTACTTTGAAGAACCTAGAATATAAGACATATTTTCAGTTGTTTAACACTTTTTTATTAAGTATATAATTCCACATGTGTTAGTTCATAGTTTTGATGCCTTCAGTGTGAATCTACAATTTTTATAGTCATGAAAATACAGAAAACTCTTGGAATGAGAAGGTGTGTCCAAACTTTTGGTCTGTACTGTACAGATATTTATCTATCTATCTATCTATCTCTCTCTCTATCTCTATCTCTACAGTCATGGCCAAAAGTTTTGAGAATGACACAAATATTATATTTTCACATGATCTGCTGCCCTCTGGTTTTTATGTGTGTTTGTCAGATGTTTTTATCACATACAGAAATATAATTGCATTCATATTATGAGTAACAGAAGCTTATATTGACAGTTAGAATGAGTTAATGCAGCAAGTCAATATTTGCAGTGTTGACCCTTCTTCTTCAGGACCTCTGCAATTCTCCCTGGCATGCTTTCAATCAACTTCTGGACCAAATCCTGACTGATAGCAGTCCATTCTTGCAGAATCAATGCTTTAATTTTGTCTGAATTTGTTGGTTTTTGTTTGTCCACCCGTCTCTTGATGATTGACCACAAGTTCTCAATGGGATTAAGATCTGGGGAGTTTCCAGGCCATGGACCCAAAATCTCTATGTTTTGTTCCCTGAGCCATTTAGTTATCACCTTTGCTTTATGGCAAGGTGCTCCATCATGCTGGAAAAGGCATTGTTGAGCGCCAAACTGCTCTTGGATGGTTGGGAGAAGTTGTTCTTGGAGGACATTCTGGTACCATTCTTTATTCATGGCTGTGTTTTTAGGCAAGACTGTGAGAGAGACGATTCCTTTGGCTGAGAAGCAACCCCACACATGAATGGCATGAGACAAGACTGGTGGTAGCGCTCACCTCTTCTTCTCCGAATAAGCTGTTTTCTAGATGTTCCAAACAATCGAAAAGGGGATTCATCAGAGAAAATGACTTTACCCCAGTCCTCAGCAGTCCACTCCCTGTACCTTTTGCAGAATATCAGTCTGTCCCTGATGTTTTTTCTGGAGAGAAGTGGCTTCTTTGCTGCCCTCCTTGAGACCAGGCCTTGCTCCAAGAGTCTCTGCCTCACAGTGCGTGCAGATGCACTCACACCTGCCTGCTGCCATTCCTCAGCAAGCTCTGCACTGCTGGTAGCTCGATCCCGCAGCTGAAACACTTTTAAGAGACGGTCCTGCCGCTTGCTGGTCTTTCTTGGGTGCCTTGGAGCCTTTTTGGCACCAATGGAACCTCTCTCCTTGAAGTTCTTGATGATGCGATAGATTGTTGACTGAGGTGCAATCTTTCTAGCTGCAATACTCTTCCCAGTTAGGCCATTTTTGTGCAGTGCAATGATGACTGCACATGTTTCTTTAGAGATAACCATGGTTAACAGAAGAGAAACAATGATGGCAAGCACCAGCCTCCTTTTAAAGTGTCCAGTGGTGTCATTCTTACTTAATCATGACAGATTGATCTCCAGCCCTGTCCTCATCAACACCCACACCTGTGTTAATGGAGCAATCACTGAAACGATGTTAGGTGGTCCTTTTAAGGCAGGGCTGCAATGATGTTGAAATGTCTTTTGGGGGATAAAGTTCATTTTCTAGGCAAATATTGACTTTGCAAGTAATTGCTGTTAAAGCTGATCACTCTTTATAACATTCTGGAGTATATGCAAATTGCCATTAGAAAAACTGAAGCAGTAGACTTTGTAAAAATTAATATTTTGTATCATTCTCAAAACTTTTGGCCATGACTGTATGTGTATGTATGTAAATTGGAGGAAGGAAGTGCCTGGATGACTTGTGTTTTTAATGTTTTGTTTTTTTTGTCATTTTAATTAACATAAATTAGATTCTATACAGTTTAATGAGAATATTTGTTTTGAATTCCAATTTTTTGTCTTATTGCTGTTATGAAAATACCATATACAAATGAGCTACAGGTCACAAATGTCTTTAGTGATGTGCAGAGATTGGTGATTGTATAAGCTTTCTTTTCTTCGGTACAGAAACTAAAGACAAGCCAGCAAGTATTGACTTAAGCAAACAACATTGTAATTCAACTCCCCAGGGCCAATTGACAGATGGACTTCAGAAGACTGCAAAGGTAGGGCTCAAGAGGCCGTATGAGGTGGCATGTGTGTGTTGGTTTTTTTTTTTTTCTCTAGGGCTATGGATGACCATAGGATGAATAATATCAGATTGGTGGGGATACAACACCCAGCACCCCCAACTGATCATCTATTTGAAGCAATAGCTTTTGATACACAGGCCAGAGAACACATTCATTGGTCCCATGACCTGCTTGCAGCGCAGTCCCTTTCAGCACTGTGAAGAGATTAAAGAGCTTCACAACTTATCAAGCAAACGGCTGATTGGTGGGGATGCCAGGTGCTGGAACCCCACTGACCTGGTATTGATGTCCTATTCTAAGGATAGGTAATCGATTTATTATAATTCTGGAAAAACCAGTTTCTATATGAACCCTTCAAACAACCTGTCAGGTGCATAAACAATTTTGAGGGAATTTACCTATTCCTCTCTTTCTGGTTTTTATTTAACTCCATCAAAATCTTTGTAGGAAGCCTTCAGGTAAAACCACAAGTCTCCTGCCTATAAATCTGTGTGGACTTCCATACATTATCGTACAAATGCTACTTTTTTTTTATTTTTTTTTTTTCGTCCAGTACATAGTTATAATCCATAGGAAACTGACCCCTAACAGCATGTCCCTATATCTGTAAATTTTGGGGTGTAATTGAAGATATGTATCTGAACGATAAAACAAATGATCAAATTTTATACTGTCAAGCATATTTTTGCACTGTCTTAAACAATTAGCATTATGTAACTTTGTACAAAGCTGTAGTCATATTATTTTAGAAGGGTTATGATGTGAATTAATGGTGACTGGATTGCCACTTGCTCGAAGGTTATTTGCCTTTTAGAATGTTTCATTCTTTTTAGTTTAATCTTTTTCAGCTTCTTTTATAGCATCATTCTTTCAGCCTCATTGTTTAAAATGAGTGCATTGTAGACTTTTTAGAAGTTGGGCAGCATTTCTTGTTGTCATGTCATATCTTCACTCTAGTTATGAGTGAAGGTAGAGTAAACCGAAAAATGTAAGAAAATATTTTCACCATAAAGATTTTACCTTCTATTTTGGAATGAGATCATTTAGATTCAATTTTCTCCTGTAATCTCTGCCACCCAGTTGTTCAAGGAGCTTTGGTACAACCTTATTTACTTGAATGTGGCCATGTAGCAAGTTTAGTCGTGTGGGTAGCTGGATTCCACTGTGCAGGAAAGACCGCATCAATTTAGCACTGCATGCCTCCTTATTCTCAAAATTTATATATACACATATACACATACACACATACACACAGACACACACACACACACACTGGGGGAAAAAAGTATTTAGTCAGCCACCAATTGTGCAAGTTCTCCTTAAAAAGATGAGGCCTGTAATTGACTTCATAGGTAAACCTCAACTATAAGAGACCAAATGAGAAAACAAATCTAGAAAATCACATTGTCTGATTTTTTTAAGAATTTTATTTGCAAATTATGGTGGAAAATAAGCATTTGGTCACCTACAAACAAGCAAGATTTCTGGCTCTCACAGGCCTGTAACTTCTTATTTAAGAGGCTCCTCTGATCTCCACTCATTACCTGTAGTAATGGCTCCTGTTTGACATTGTTATCAGTATAAAAGACACCTGTCCACAACCTCAGTCACACTCCAAACTCCACTATGGTGAAGACCAAAGAGCTGTGGAAGGACACCAGAAACAAAATTGTAGACCTGCACCAGGCTGAGAAGACTGAATCTGCAATAGGCAAGCAGCTTTGTGTGAAGAAATCAACTGTGGGAGCAATAATTAGAAAATGGAAGACATACAAGACCACTGATAATCTCCCTCCATCAGGGGCTTCACACAAGATCTCACTCCGTGGGGTCAAAATGATCACAAGAACGGTGAGCAAAAATCCCAGAACCACACGGGGGGACCTAGTGAATGACCTGCAGAAAGCTGGGACTAATGTATCAAAGGCTACCATCAGTAACACGCTACGCTGCCAGGGACTCAGATCCTGCAGTGTCAGACGTGTCCCCCTGCTTAAGCCAGTACATATCTGGGCCCGTCTGAAGTTTGCTAGAGAGCATTTGGACATTCCAGAAGAGTATTGGGAGAATGTCATATGGTCAGATGAAACCAAAGTAGAACTGTTTGGTAGAAACACAACTCGTTGTGTTTGGAGGAGAGTGAATGCTGAGTTGCATCCAAAGCACACCATACCTACTGTGAAGCATGGGGGTGGCAACATCATGCTTTGGGGGTGTTTCTCTGCAAAGGGACCAGGACAACTGATCCATGTACATGAAAGAATGAATGGGGCCATGTATCGTGAGATTTTGAGTGCAAACCTCCTTCCATCAGAAAGGGCATTGAAGATGAAACGTGGCTGTGTCTTTCAGCATGACAATGATCCCAAGCACACTGCCAGGGCAACGAAAAAGTGGCTTTGTATGAAGCATTTCAAGGTCCTGGAGTGGCCTAGCCAGTCTCCAGATCTCAACCCCATGGGGAGTTGAAAGCCCGTGTTGCCCAGCGACAGCCCCAAAACATCACTGCCAACATACCAGCAACAGTGTGTGCCAACCTTGTGAAGACTTACAGAAAACATTTGACCTCTGTCATTGCCAACAAAGGATATATAACAAAGTATTGAGATGAACTTTTGTTATTGACCAAATACTTATTTTCCACCATAATTTGCAAATTATTAAAAAAAAAAAAAAATCACACTGATTTTTCTGGATTTGCTTAATCATTTTGTCTCATAGTTGAGGTCTACCTATGATAACAATTACAGGCCTCTCATCTTTTTAAGTGGGAGAACTTGCACAATTGGTGGCTGACTAAATACTTTTTTCCCCCAGTGTGTGTGTATGTATGTGTGTATATGTATGTATATATCTATATATATATATATATATATATATATATATATATATATATATATAGATATATATATATATTTTTTTTTATAAACTTAAAAAAAAATAATTCTGCTGATCATATGTAATTACGCGTTCTAGTGATAAGCCTCAGTTATAAAATGACTTTTAATTCAATTCTTCATGACTGCTTAAGGAACTCTGTACACCTCAACTTTTCAGTCAGGACTTAGCCTGGCACAAGTGTGAACCTAGTCGATCTGTCGTTTTGGTATGTCCTGGGAACTGCTAAAACAGTGGTTACCTGCGGACACCTGCAAATCCCATAGACTATAATGGGGTCTGTCGGGTTTCCGACGTTTTTATACTGAAACTGGTGGAGAGAGAAATCCTCCGTGACAAGTCACTTAACAATTCACATAAAACAAATTAACTTGTGGCTGGAATACCCTTTAAAATAGTTGCTCAACAGCAGCAGATTTGTCACAATATTGATATATGTATAATTGTGTGTTTTTTGTTTTTTTTTTTTTTGTTTTTTTTGGATAGGTAGTTTACATATTGGAGAAAAAACATTCAAGAGCTGCCACAGGCTTCCTTAAGCCAATGACTGACAAGAATGGAGAACTAGCCAAAAAATGTGCTTTATTTTCACCTGTTGACCATAGGCTTCCACGAATATATGTCCCACTTGCAGATTGCCCTGCTGACTTCTTAATCCGACCACAAGATTTTGCAAGTACTCTTTTCATCTGTCGTATTACTGCTTGGAGAGCAGATAGCAATTTTGCTGAGGGGTAAGATTGATAAATGTATTTATGTATGCTGAATGCATTGATGATTTATGTGTACATTATTCTATTTTAGATTTCATTTTATAGATTCCTTTTGCAGATTTACAGAGGTGTTTACGTTTGAATATCATTAGGTTAACATAGACAATAGACATTATCTAATAACTATATATACTCATGAATCCCTGAAGGAAGTCTACCACCTCCCCCAAGCATATTCAATTGTTACCACTGTATTACAGAGCACATTGTACTGATAGGAACATACATTTGTTATATATGTCACTCATGTAGATTTGGTGAAAAATCTTTGACGTTTTATGCAAATTAGGTAGTTGATGCACTGCTCAGACCCCCACCATCTCCTGCCTGTGCCACTCTGTGTAGTAAGAAATGGTCCTCACCCATGACATCACCCATCTTACTTGGGCAATAAGAGCAGTGCTTTCTGGGCTGAAGGCTTGCCATCTGTGCACCAAGTGACTCACTTGCATAAGACTTCAGTGCCGGGGCCTCACGTTTTGTGGCGTTTTACAGTCACAGCAAAATGGATGGGATTCTAATCCCATCCCCATTTTGCAGAAAAATACACGCAGCGGATACACTGCAATTTCCTAGACGTTGCGGTTTTGGAAATCGCAGCATGTCATTTATACCTAAAGAAACACTGACTGTTTCCCTATAGAATATCCATATATGGCTCCACTTTTGCCACTTTTTTAGGTATGTTTGCACAATCCATACTTAAACGTAGAGAATTTTGGTCAGTATCAATTGCATTTGAACATAGCTTCTACCCATGTCCAGTCACTCTGTGTGTTCCATGTACAAAGGCCTGTTCAAGGGCTCCTTGTTCTGAGAAAATAGGAGTAACACTGACTAATCAACCATTTGGAAGGAAAAAGATCTTGTGATCGTAAAGAAAGCCCGACATGCTTGTCACAGCTGCACTGTGAGAATTTGAGAAGAGAGGAAAGAATAATAATTATAATGATGATTAGGAAAAGTAAGTGGATCCGACATGCATGTAATTGCTGGGTTAAAGGTTGCACAGAGGAAGCACCTAGGGTGCGGCTAATAAACCTCAGAAAACAACAGTGAAACTGAGCAAGAATCACGATTTGCTGAAATCACATGAGGGATTCGTGGCTTCTCTACTGGCTAGTTCACTGGAAGTTTGAGGCACGGAACAGGCATCAGAAGTTTGATAGAAAAACTATAGGCAAAATATAAATATAAGCACAAGTTAGAATATTGCTGTTAAACTTCTTGTCTTTGAATAAGTGTTTCAGTATTTTTTTTATATTATACTTTACCACTTTTTTGTCCATCACTATCCTAGACTAAAATATGTAAAAATGTTACGTTCTCCAGCCCTGTTTATACAAACATTTTCCTCTTTTTGCATTTAAAACACAATTTTCTCAACTTCTACATTAACTTTAGAATTAGACCATTGCGTTCTTCTGTATGAATTGCCTTTGGGAGCCTTTCTAATTTTCTACTTTATAATGTAGATTCTAATTTTATTACTATCTGTAGGCTCATTTTCACTTTGTAATGATTCATCTTGCTACCCCCACAAACAAATTGCTGACTACTGGGAGTCTTTAACAGCCATAAATTTGACCTTACTGCAAGTAATACAGCCTGCTTGATTTACTTGAACTAGGTTCAGACTGCAGTTTTATTGCTACTTTATTTCAATTCTATATTGGGAATGCATCTTTTGACTACTTTGGAAAAATCCAAATTGTCCTTTAGTTTATACAAAAAATTATTTTTCATAAAGGAACGCATGATTAAGTTGTGTGTAGTTCTCAGTGCCAAACTCAAATTATTAGTAATGTGTTCTTGCATCCCTATAAAAACTTGGGAAAGGGGAGGTAGACTGGGTGGGGGGGGGGGGGTAAATAATAGTGAGAATTGCTTATATTTATTTTAAGATCACCCTCCCTTACAGTGCTGTTGCTTCATTCCTTCCTAAGGAATTTTGTTTACATGGCTGAAAGTGATGTGCTGTTATATCCCACAAGATTTCAGCCATATAAGCAAAGACCAATGAGCACCAGATCGACAGCGCACGGAGAGCATGACATAAAGGGTTGCTTGCTTACTTGAGCTCATCTCCCCCCCCCCCCACCCACAACACTTTTGTGAGGGGAAGCTCGCAGTACAGTTTTTTTACCTGACAGTAATTGGAACACCAAGTGTTAAGTGAGATGTCCATTTCTTTTTTTTTTTTTTTTTTTTTTTCCCTCTTCCATACAAGGCCCACATACCTTTTGGTCCAGGTTGTCTGACTGTGCTCAGGAATTACTTGGGTTCACAGATTCTCTCCAAAGAATACAACAGCAAGTGTTTAGTTCTCCTGATGAACCCACGATGAATTTAGTGTACCCTATATAATACAATAGTATGTCTGTGTGATTTAGGCAGGATTCACATCTACGTTGGTGCGTCAGTTTTTCTGTTTCATCAAAAGAACAAAAAAGCTGATAAACTGCTGTTCAAACACCCATTGGTTTTAGTGGGTTTATAAGCTGTTCAGTCTGCATCTGTTCTGCCATAGTTCAGTTTTTGTGTTAAAGAAAATGAAGGATGACTTTCTCTGCTCAAAAAATGGGCCTTCAAAATAATTGAAAAGTATGACATGGGTGTCTTGCCAAGGTTCCTCTACATCTTTCAAGCAGTTACCTTTTAGTCCCACTTTTGCCGCCTTTGCAGAGTTTTATGTTCTGTTTTCACTAATTGTTTGGGTCAAACCATACCTCAGATGATCGTAAGAAAACACACACCCAAGACTTCAAAGCTCTTCATGACATTAGACTATATCACGATGCGGCTTCATTCATCTGTATTCTAGACTGACAATTTCATTTTGACATGAAACAGTAAGGTAGAACAGGTTGATGTGACAACTCCCTTGCCCCATCTCCCCTTCATAGCCTCCACAAGTAGATGTGCACTGGCTCCTAAAATCTGATGCGTAACTGAGTCAAGTTAATACGTGCGGCTGTTCTGTCCAGACCACTATTCTTCAACCCTGTGTTCTGACCAGGATGTGCCTTGGTTGGAGAACTGTCAAAGATGTCAGGTTCTACCATGTCCTAGCTGGGAGTTCAATGCCTACTCTACAGTTATGCACGTGATGTCCACGGAGTACTCTTTCTTGGCCTGAATAGAATCGGCTCTAAGCTTTTTATCTGCTTCTCTTTGAGTCGGTGATCACTTCACTCATCTGCTATGCATTTAGAGAAATCGTTTAATGGGAGCCCTTCCCACAATCTGTTGTCATATACCATGCTTTGTTAGTTATTTACTCCGTGAAACCAACACTGAAAACTTCAGATGCATTAGGGACTGGCGACAGAAACCTAGAGGTGACTATCTTCATGTTGGAAAAAGTCTATCTCTTCCACTGCCTGCTCTCCACAGAAAAAAAAAAAAAAAATTACTAAATGGTACCAATTTCCAGTCAGTTACATGCCCAGCTGTTGGTAGTGGAATTGTACTGGCATACAACCATTTAGGGATCAGCTTATCACAAGTAATTGGGTAGAATGGTCACCATAGACTGCTCTTTTCCAACCTTCTGGTGCCTATTGGATCTTCAGAGCGATGTAATCTCTGGTACTGCTTTACTGCATCTGTGAAGGATACCGCTTGGCCAAGCTGCTTGTCCTAGCTGCTTGTCCTACCTGCAATCACCCCTCTTACCTTCCACTCACAACCCATGAGTGTCTGGGTTCATAGGATAACATGAAACGAGCTTTATAAATGTTATATATTAACCCTAGTGGGTCGGTTCTAGCTGCTAATGTCTACAGAATACACATCAGAGGATGGTCAAGCAATTACAGGTAAAAACAAGGAATACAGTACATTAAAAATAAAATGGGACTAAAAGAGAAAATACCAAATGGATCAGCAGTCTGGTTCGCTGGGGCTTCTTCTGCTAGGCCCCAGGGCACTTCATCAAGTCAGCAACATGACATGTCTTAATGTCTTAACTTTTCTCTCCCAGGATAAGAACTAGCCTCTCTCCCTGGTCTGAAACCATATAACTATCCTAGTCTCCTCCCTGTGTGATGTCACCAGGAGAAGAGGCCCAGCCCCACATCCTAAGACCAGATAAATATATACAACCATAACTCCTCACTGGATGACTGACTAGTATCAGACGAGGGGTATGACTGGGTTCGTGGCGATGTTCCCATCGTGTAGGAATTTATCGGTGTGACTGTAGGATGCTCCCCTTGGAAAACATCATCATAATACCATATTTCTTTGTAAGTTCTATCAGAGTCAGTTCGTCTACTAAAAATGTTTAGAATACACATTACCCCAGGATCTCCCCTGCTGAGTTAATGAGTTTCACATTTTGTATGTAAAGAGGCTGGGGGGGGGGCTGCAGACATTAAGTTTGCGAGGGCCAGTGGAACAACAAAATGGTGTGATATCGTTCAGCCACAAATGATAATTCATATCTAAAATTAATCCCACTCGGCTGAACCTGTACCACAGCATCCCACTCTCATACTACACCACTGGCAATTGAAAAACCCACACATGCTCTGAGTGGCAGGCTGATGTCTTACCTTCACCATATGACATCCCTGACTGCAGAATATTCAGGCTCTAACAAAGTCTATTGAATACAAGAAAACTGTCCAAGATAGCCAAACAGAGTTCCACACCTTAAATACTTAAAGGGGATGTATAGGGTTAGAAAAACATGACTTTCTTCCAGTTAGTAAAATACTATGGGTTTTCTGGTGTTGGAGCCAAGTGTCCTTTGGAGTGAATTGGGCTGAACGGCAATACCTCCCACACAACCTGTGGAATGGTGTGGTACGGTTTCAGGAAGAGAGACTTTTTATTCTAGTTCTGTATATCCCCTTTAAAGCCTCGCACTTAGTGCTGTTATGACCTCGACTGTGACCCAGCACAATTGTTTGGAGCCCTGGTCGGGTTTCCATTTTAAACCCCTTTCTCATCCTCCATCCTTATTTTGCCTCTTTACTGTATTCTTTCCACCAAGACCATTGTGGAGCCTCATTACTACTCTTGGTAATACTAGATGATCTCTGTTCCCACTTGTTTGATGCCCTTTTGTGATTCAACTGTGTATAAAACAGGAGATATGAGGCTGTTGCTGTGGGTTTTTTTTTTTTGTTTGTAGTGTGCGCTCCTATGAGACATTAATTGTGTTGCTATATATTAAGTTCTTTAAAACAGTTTCAACCCCAAAAATAATCCAAAGGTGTATATATAACAAAAATGCTTTATTGGATTGTCTGCTATAACTGACACCAGATGATATTCGGTTTTAAAATTAAATATACATAATTTTGTGTAGAGTGTGTGTGTGTGTTTATATATATATATATATATATATATATATATATATATATATATACACACATACATATACATATATATACACATATACACACACACAGTGGGGGAAAAATGTATTTAGTCAGCCACCTATTGTGCAAGCTCTCCCACATAAAAAGATGAGGCCGGCCTGTAATTGTCATCATAGGTAGACCCAACTAGGGCAAATGGAACCAACCCGAAAATCACGTTTTTCAAAGATTTATTTACAAATGGTGGAAAAAAGTTTTGGTCAAGACAAAAGTTCATCTCAATACTTTGTTGGCAATGACAGAGATCAAACGTTTTCTGTAAGTCTTCACAAGGTTTGCACACACTGTTGCTGGTATGTTGGCCCATTCCTCCATGCAGATCTCCTCTAGAGCAGTGATGTTTTGGGGCTGTTGCTGGGCAACATGGACTTTCAGCTCCCTCCAAAGGTTTTCTATAGGGTTGAGATCTGGAGACTGGCTAGGCCACTCCAGGACCTTGAAATGCTTCTTACAAAGCCACTCCTTTGTTGCCCTGGCGGTGTGCTTGGGATCATTGTCATGCTGAAAGGCCCAGCCACGTTTCATCTTCAATGCCCTTGCTGATGGAAGGGGGTTTACACTCAAAATCTCACCATACATGGCCCCATTCATTCTTTCATGTACACGGATCAGTCTTCCTGGTCCCTTTGCAGAGAAACAGCCCCAAAGCATGATGTTGCCACCCCCATGCTTCACAGTAGGTATGGTGTTCTTTGGATGCAACTCAGCATTCACTCTCCTCCAAACACGACGAGTTGTGTTTCTACCAAACAGTTCTACTTTGGTTTCATCTGACCATATGACATTCTCCCAATACTCTTCTGGAACATCCAAATGCTCTCTAGCAAACCTCAGAAGGGCCCAGATATGTAGTGGCTTAAGCAGGGAGACACGTCTGGCACTGCAGGATCTGAGTCCCTGGCGGCGTAGTGTGTTACTGACGGTAGCCTTTGGTACGTTAGTCCCAGCTTTCTGCAGGTCATTCACTAGGTCCCCCTGTGTGGTTCTGGGATTTTTGCTCACCGTTCTTGTGATTATTTTGACCCCACGGGGTGAGATCTTGCGTGAAGCCCCTGATGGAGGGAGATTATCAGTGGTCTTGTATGTCTTCCATTTTCTAATTATTGCTCCCACAGTTGATTTCTTCACACCAAGCTGCTTGCCTATTGCAGATTGTCTTCCCAGCCTGGTGCAGGTCTACAATTTTGTTTCTGGTGTCCTTCCACAGCTCTTTGGTCTTCACCATAGTGGAGTTTGGAGTGTGACTGTTTGAGGTTGTGGACAGGTGTCTCTTATACTGATAACGATGTCAAACAGGAGCCATTACTACAGGTAATGAGTGGAGGACAGAGGAGCCTCTTAAAGAAGAAGTTACAGGTCTGTGAGAGCCAGAAATCTTGCTTGTTTTCCACCATAATTTGCTTATTTTCCACCATAATTTGTAAATAAATTCTTAAAAAATCAGACAATGTGATTTTCTGGATTTCTCATTTTGTCTCTTAGTTGAGGTCTACCTATGATGACAATTACAGGCCTCTCTCATCTTTTTAAGTGGGAGAACTTGCACAATTGGTAGCTGACTAAATACTTTTTTCCCCCACTGTATATATCTATCTATAATCTATCTCTCTCTCGATAGATAGATAGAATAGATATTTATTTATTTATTTATTTATTTTTCTAAAGTACACATTTATACAGTGTATGAAAAATGTTTGCAAGTTGTGCCACTACTTTTAAAATTGATGATTTTTGTTTATGTATATAAACATCTAACTTATTAAATTTGCTTCATTGTAAAGTTTTACTCTTTCCATGAAATGGGATTTGGTGTGTAGTTTCCTATACAGTTTTAACTGTTCTAAGGGATCCATAAATTGTATGACAGGGAAGCTAATGGAGTTGAAATCTTTGAGGTGGCCGTCTCAAAATAACCTGTTTGGATATCATTTTCCTTTAGTTTGGTTTTAAGTAGAGTTTGGCAGAAAGGTTTGAGAATAATTTGTTTAGCCACATGATATGGCAGATCATTCCAAACAAGCTGGATGGTATTCGTGGAACATATGAGATATTGGTAGAATTGTGTCCTCAGGAAAATTTTGTATTTGATAGACCTGGGTGAGGCTGTAGAAAACTAGATCATGACATGCAGATCCTTCTCTCACGCCTGTAATTTCCTTGACAAGCTTTTGTTTGGGCAGGAATGTTATGTTTTATTCCAAGCAAGTTAAGGAGGGATGAAATCATATCAGCTTCATCCTGCAAGCCCATGGCAAACTTTATGTAAACTGCTGACACGCTGTCCAGGTTTCCTTGCTCTCATTGTCAAACCTAAGGTTATCAAAGACTTAAATGATGAATAAGTCTCAACTAGTCCCATCAGCCTTCTCCAGCATTATACACTTGTGCACTCAACTTGATCTCTCCTAGAATAACACTTTATGTTTATGTAACTTATTTCAGCAAGGTGGTGCTTTCCAGTTATGCTCTTGAAGTGTTCTTGCATCAAGTGATGAAATGAGGGTTAAAAAAGCGGTTACTATCAGTTTAAACTTTTGTGTGTGTGTGTGTGTGTGTGTGTGTTTTGTTTTTAGGATTTCTTACAATGTGTTTTACAAACATATACAGACCTATGTAAAGGGGTCTCCCAGGTTCAGCTGTATTAGTATACAGATTTGTAATATTTGAGTTAATTTACTATCAACCTTGGTTGGCTTTTGAAGAATGGAAACACGGATATCCTAAAGCAGTTATCAATGTGTTTTTAAAACAAAAAAAAAACTGTGGCATAAAAAAAAAATCCAAAAGTAATTCTCCCAAACATCTATTACCTACGGGTCCCTTTCTGATGCTTATTGGATCCCTGATAATCTCTACCTGTAGTCCCAAGTGCCACCTCACCTAATTTCTGAAGCAAGTCAGAGAACAGGGAACTAGTAAGCTTTGGAACAGGAGCAGAAGTGGATTGGTGGTGGTGAACATAGTCTTACTGACTTATTACCTAATACTTAAAGGCGCTCTGTGTGCTAAATGTTTAGTTTCTGCTTGATTGGTTGGGTGTAAGATACCTGCGACTAAATATAAAAACTATTGGTAAGAAAATCGCAAAGTTGGCTTTGTTTTGTGAGACGAAAGCCTTTTCCAAACCTTGATCTTGGTGTAGTTGCAGATCTTCTCAATAGCACTAAATATGTGGCTCATGTACAAACCTTTAAAGTGGCTGTGTCAGCCATATTGACTAATTTTGACTGTGTCCAGTATATTCTTTCAGTGCTAATATAGGTCAAAGGGCACAAAGTGTATTTGTCATTTTGGCTGCAAGGTGTACAGACCAGTAGCTGTAATATTCTACACAGAGAAACATACAGCTGTAGCAGTGCTCAACTTGTAGCTTAAAGGAGTTATTGAGTTAAAAAAAAAATGGGCCAAATTACAGGAAGTCCTTTGTATTGATGCATCTGAATATATCCTGTTTAAATTCAGAACAGTTTCTGATTTTTCACGTCATTGGCCTCACCTGTGACATTTTGTTTGCAAGCTCACTACCCCATCCTGTGAGTAGGGCAGCCAGCAAACAAAATGTCACAGCAGTATGTAACCTTGCAAGTGGGAGAGATTTATTACCTGTGATTTCACTGCAGGAGAGAGTGGAGAAGGGAGGGGTACACAGAGTGAGAGCAGGCAAATGAGTCATGGCAAATGTAGTTTGTCCAAAGATTCACTGTATGTAAATAACAGCGATACAAGGAGCAGCTAGTAAAATAAAGCCAAACAAAGGGTGCTTAGGGAACAGTGAGTATTTGGCACCACTGTGGATATATCTGCAGATAATTTTGGAAGCTGGATAACACCTTTAACACCTTAACAACATTGTAGCAAAAAAAAAGTTTAATGTGGCTTTTAAGTGAGTTTTGTTGTGTTCTGTGATAACTTAGATGTAGCAGGGTTAGCCTAAACTCCAGCATGATACCTTATCAAAACAAAAACAAAAGAAAACATTTTAATAGGAAAAACATTTTAGCAAATTGTCTTTGTCTTCTATGGGAAAATATTATGCTGCAGTAGTTCAACCAATTACAGAAGTTCTGGTTAAAGCTACATTTACATGATGGTGATTAATGGCTGTGTGCTGCTGTGTGTTTAAACAGACGTCACACGCCAGTATTAGATTAAATGTTTGTGAATGGGGGTTTGGACAGTCAAAATGTCTTGTCCTTGGTCAGTTTTCACTAATCTCTCCATATAGTGTAATTTATGCTGGATTTGTGAGAACAGGTGCTCCTCAGGTGCAAGATGGCCGTGAAAATGGATGTTTTTCCATGGCCATTTTGCACCTAAGTTGTCTGAGCCTAGCCTAACTCTGCTATATCTGTATGTACATTGCAGCAAGTGATCAGTGTTGGTGTCTATTAAAGGGGTTGTCCTGAATAACCTGTGACTTTTCTAAGCTTGTTTTTGTGTTTAACTACTTTTGGTTTCCCCTCCTCTCATCATCCTGTTACATGATTTGCTTATTTGCTGGTTCATGCGACTTATATGGTTGAAACGGTTTTGACTGAAACCTCTAGTATGTAATGAGACTTTTTATTTTCTTAATGCTGATATTGAGAAATGGATCTTTCCAGTATGCTTAATGTTAACATTCAGCAACTTTACATCCTGGGAATTAAATAGGTTCTTTGTATTTCAGTAGGGAAAGATCAACTGTCTTAGATCATATGAGCTCTACCTTCATATTGTAGACTTCAGATAGACTCCCAAGCACTATGTGATTTATACTTGGAGATGTATGCCAGTACCTTATTTTCTGAGGTATGGATGTCTGTATAGGCTTGTAGCCACAGAAGTGATCTCCTCATCTATTTATTAGAAATATTTCAGTGTACAAATTGTGTTCAGACTTGTATTAAAGAAACACTACATCTAGAAAATACGCATCCTCCCTTAATCTCCTCCTATCTTCTAATCCTGTTGTCTCTCATAATCCCCCCCCCCCCCCGATATTGTCAAATACCATCCCCTCAATACTAATAGTTGTCTGCTCAGTGTTTTTTGTTATCCTGTATTCAACTTCTTTAATAAGTCGCATGACTTTAAATTTTTTAACCAGCATGGGTGACTGTGCAAGCAAGAGGTCTCTTTGCTGCCTGCCTGCAAATAACTTTTTTGTTACATCAGATTCATCTGTCTTCCCCCTGGTTCTTCTGCCTTAGCTATTCTGTGAAAATGCCTCCCTGTTCCTCCTCTGCCTCGAACATGGTATGCTCCCTCTTCATATTGCCCATGGTCCCCCCCCCCCCCCCCGTCAGGTTACCATGACCCCAGTACTTTTCCTAGTTATCATCAAGAGTTTGTGCAGCTTTCAGGACCTGTGATGATCTGCATGCTAGCTCTGCAGTGTTTTGCAGAAATAGGAAGTAGACAATGGTAGCACTACTAGACCTAATTAGTACAGGTACTAGACTTGGGTGACCGCATCAGCAATTATTATTTATTATGCTTACTTATATAGCGCCATCATATTCCGCAGTGCTTTACAGACATTGACAGTCACTGTCCCATATAGGGCTCACAATCTACATTCCCTATTAGTATGTCTTTGGAGTGTGGGAGGAAACCGGAGTACCCGGAGGAAACCCACGCAAACACGGAGAGAACATACAAACTCCTTGCAGATGTTGTCCTTGGCAGGATTCGAAAACAGGACTCCAGCACTGCTAACAACTGAGCCACCGTGCTGCCCTAAATTTTTTTCATCTAATTCTGTGACTACCTAGAGGAAAAACCCACTGGAGTGTCACTTTAAAGAACACTAAACCCAGAAATAAAAGCTAAAAGTATATAAGAAATATAATTGTTCTCAAAGCTTCATTCTGCAGCTCTTGGTTCATGATCCTGACAGTTTTATAAAAAAAAAAAAAAAATCCTGTGGATAACAGAAATGTCAATCTCCTGCAGCTCTACATCATCAACCTGGTGATGGGGTAAGACTTAGCCGAGGGGGTGGACTTGTCCTTATTAAGCTCCACCCCTTCACTAAACACTACCCACTTAGTCAGTCTGCAGCTGAAGATCAAGCAGATTAAAAGGAGATTAGCTGCTCTATCCTTTGCAGGGTTTCATTAAGATTATCATCTGCAGCATTTTCAGTGAGAACAACAATGTTTCTTATTTTTCCATTTATTCTTAAGTTTATTGTTGCTTTTAAAATAAGAGCGTTGGTGAACATTGCAAAATGATCTGTGGATTTAGAATTCATCCACAATATGTGGAAAGAAGTACTGAAGTCATAATGACTTCTGTAACCTAGCAGTTAGCTTCCTTATGTAAACTTGTTAAACACAATAGTTGTTCTGTGTTTTGTTTTTTTTCACGAAATAAATGGACTATGTACAGTATGTGAAATTTTATACTTCTGACGAGAAACACTGGATATCACATAAGGGCATTTTCCAGCATGGTTACTTGCAGGTTTAAGATGTCTTTGGAGATGCTGCTGTTTGTTTTTGACACCTAATTATAATTTCCAAATGTTGAAGTTTTGCTCATTTCTTGTCAATTGTCTAAATGCTGGAAGGTAACCTAACATCTTGATCATTTATAGTGTTTTTTTTTTTTTTTTTGTTTTCTGTTTATCTGCCTCGTCTTCAGGAAGATGATGAAGAGCCTCGGACAGGCTGGTGAGATAGAACCTGAGACAGAAGGAATATTAACAGAGTATGGAGTGGATTTCTCAGAATTCTCAAATTTTGTGCTGAAGTGTTTACCTCAGAATCTACCATGGACTATTCCTCGAGAGGAATTGGCAAAGAGGAGAGATTTGAGGTTGGTCTGAAACAATGCATGCTTTTATTTTTTTATTAAATTGCTTAAGCTGGGTGCACATCTGTGCCGGGTGTTTTTCCGGCGCATATTCGTCTAAAATCGCAAGACGAAAAAAGTCTTGCATGTCTGATATATATATATATATATACTGTATATAATTTTATTTTATTTATTTTTTTTTATCCGCCGATTTTAGTCCCATACGCATTTTCACATACATTTACATTGGAGAATGTGGTTAATTAGTGCATTTCCAAATACATGATGTACATACACATGTGGACAAAATTGTTGGTACCCCTCGTTTAATGAAAGAAAAACCCACAATGGTCACAGAAATAACTTGAATCTGAGAAAAGTAATATATATATAAACATTCTATGAAAATGAACAAATGAAAGTCAGACATTGCTTTTCAACCATGCTTCAACAGAATTTTTAAAAAAAGAAAACTCATGAAACGGGCCTGGACAGAAATGATGGTACCCTTAACGTAATATTTTGTTGCACAACCTTTTGAGGCAATCACTGCAATCAAACGGTTCCTGTAACTGTCAATGAGACTTCTGCACCTCTCAACAGGTATTTTGGCCCACTCCTCATGAGCAAACTGCTCCAGTTGTCTCAGGTTTGAAGGATGCCTTTTCCAGATGGCATGTTTCAGCTCCTTCCAAAGATGCTCAATATGATTTAGGTCAGGGCTCATAGAAGGTCACCTCAGAATAGTCCAATGTTTTCCTCTTAGCCATTCTTGGGTGTTTTTAGCTGTGTCATTATCCTGTTGCAAGTCCCATGACCTGCGACCAGAGCCACCTCCATGTTTCACAGTAGGGACAGTATTCTTTTCAAGATATGCTTCATTTTTCCGTCTGTGAACATAGAGCTGATGTGCCTTGCCAAAAATTTCGATTTTTGTCTCATCTGTCCATAGGACATTCTCCCAGAAGCTTTGTGGCTTGTCAACATGTAGTTTGGCAAATTCCAGTCTGTCAGATTCAAGTTATTTCTGTGACCATTGTGGGTTTTTCTTTCATTAAACGAGGGGTACCAACAATTTTGTCCACGTGTGTATGTATGTGATGATCTTGCAGGCTCAGAAGCAGACCCTGTGCGATCTCAGTTGGAGCCTGGCTGTAACTGAGCCTGGTACAACAGCCTGGACGGTAAGAACACTTATGTTGGCTGTTTAACCCTTAAGATGCTACTGTCAATAGTGACCGACATTTTGGGTGACTGGCAGTTGGGGGGACTAACAAAGGCTCTGTGACTGCCATCATGAACTTTCTATTAGGACCTACTAGAGGCCTGCTAATAAAATTCCTTATTACAATTCACATGTATTGTACAAGTGATTGAGCCCTCTAATGGTAAAGTACCCTAGTGGGACTTAGGGAAAAAAAAGTTAAAAATAGAATTATCATTTTTAAAAAGAATAAAACACACACCCCACGTTCCCCATTTAAATGGTTTGCATATCTTAGAAAATAACCTTAAATACATTTGGTATCACCATGTCGTAATGGCCTGACATATACAGTGGGGAAAAAAAGTATTTAGTCAGCCACCAATTGTGCAAGTTCTCCCACTTAAAAAGATGAGGCCTGTAATTGACATCATAGGTAGACCTCAACTATGAGAGCCAAAATGAGAAAACAAATCCAGAAAATCACATTGTCTGATTTTTAAAGAGTTTATTTGCAAATTATGGTGGAAAATAAGTATTTGGTCACCTACAAACAACACAGACCTGTAACTTCTTCTTTAAGAGGCTCCTTTGTCCTCCACTCATTACCTGTAGTAATGGCACCTGTTTGACAGTTATCAGTATAAAAGACACCTGTCCACAACCTCAAACAGTCACACTCCAAACTCCACTATGGTGAAGACCAAAGAGCTGTGGAAGGACACCAGAAACAAAATGGTAGCCCTGCACCAGGCTGGGAAGACTTAATCTGCAATAGGCAAGCAGATTGGTGTGAAGAAATCAACTGTGGGAGCAATAGATAGAAAATGGAAGACATACAAGACCACTGATAATCTCCCTCCATCAGGGGCTCCACACAAGATCTCACCCCGTGGGGTCAAAATGATCACAAGAGCGGTGAGCAGAAATCCCAAAACCACACGGGGGGACCTAGTGAATGACCTGCAGAAAGCTGGGACTAACGTAACAAAGGCTACCGTCAGTAACACACTACGCCGCCAGGGACTCAGATCCTGCAGTGCCAGACGTGGCCCCCTGCTTAAGCCACTAAATATCCGGGCCCGTCTGAAGTTTGCTAGAGAGCATTTGGATGTTCCAGAAGAGTATTGGGAGAATGTCATATGGTCAGATGAAACCAAAGTAGAGCTGTTTGGTAGAAACACAACTCGTCGTGTTTGGAGGAGAGTGAATGCTGAGTTGTATCCAAAAAACACCATACCTACTGTGAAGCATGGGGGGGGCAACATCATGCTTTGGGGCTGTTTCTCTGCAAAGGGACCAGGACAACTGATCCGTGTACATGAAAGAATAAATGGGGCCATGTATCGTGAGATTTTGAGTGCAAACCTCCTTCCATCAGCAAGGGCATTGAAGATGAAACGTGGCTGGGTCTTTCAGCATGACAATGATCCCAAGCACACCGCCAGGGCAATGAAGGAGCGGCTTCGTAAGAAGCATTTCAAGGTCCTGGAGTGGCCTAGCCAGTCTCCAGATCTCAACCCCATAGAAAACCTTTGGAGGGAGTTGAAAGTCCATGTTGCCCAGCAACAGCCCCAAAACATCACTGCTCTAGAGGAGATCTGCATGGAGGAATGGACCAACATACCAGCAACAGTGTGTGCCAACCTTGTGAAGACTTCCAGAAAACGTTTGACCTCTGTCATTGCCAACAAAGGATATATAACAAAGTATTGAGATGAACTTTTGTTATTGACCAAATGCTTATTTTCCACCATAATTTGCAAATAAATTAAAAAATCTGACAATGTGATTTTCTGTATTTGTTTTCTCATTTAGTCTCTAATAGTTGAGGTCTACCTATGATGTCAATTACAGGCCGGCCTCCTCTTTATAAGTGGGAGAACTTGCACAATTGGTGCCTGACTAAATACTTTTTTTTTACCCCACTGTGTGTATGTATGTATGTATGTGTGTATGTGTATGTATGTATGTATGTATGTATGTATATGTGTGTTATATATATATATATATATATATATATATATATATATGTGTGTGTGTGTGTGTGTGTGTGTGTGTGTGTGTGTGTGTGTATATGTATGTATGTGTGTGTATATATATTATACTGTTTCACCAACATGAATGGCTATAAAAAATGCCAATATTGTCATTTGTTTATCCTACCATCCAAAAAAACGGTAAAAATGGTCAAATGATATCAATGAAAACTTTACATTATCCTATGAAAAAGAAGCAATCCCACAGCTCCATTGATGGCAAAATAAAATAAAAAATATGGGTTTCAGAATATAGTGACCCAAAAACAAAAATGCTTTTCTAAGTGTCATAGTAGTAAAACATTGCAATTGCCATAATCGTACTGTACCGCAGAATAAATTCATGTTTTTACCATACAATGAACTGTGCAAAATTTAATCTGAAAATCAAAGGAAAATTATTTTTTTTCCCCATTCTTTCCCAGAAAGTTAAAAAATAAATAAAACTAATCATTAGATTTGTTTTGTAAAAATGACGCTGTTAAAAAATGCATCTAATACCGCAAAAGAAAGCCCATGTATGTCGAACATATAAAGTAAGTTACGACTCTTGGAATATGATGAACAAAGCTTTGTCCTTAAAGTGAAAATATGCTATCCTTAAGAGGTTAAAAAGAATAGATGTCTGACACCTGAAAGACGCCAATATAGTCAGTGGGGTCCTTCGGTCTCCATTGTTGCCCAGTGTTTGTGATCCATTTGTCCTGCCACAGAAGTGGGGGGGGGGGTATAAGTGTGTGGTTCTACTTAAGAAATTTTCCTCTGGTTCATGCCTTTGGGTTACTAAGCTTCCTCTAGATCAAAAATCTGCTCTAAAAAGGAACAAATTCTCTCCTAAGTAGTGATCAGGCTATATCAATATGCAAAGCTAGAATTTCATACATTAGCATTTGATCTGTTTATGGAAACATTCAAGCCCATTCATGTAGCTTTAGGCAACAATTGAAGGAAGCAGATCTATATGATATATGGATGAGAAGGATTTAATTTTGTTTGAGCAGACACAATTCATACTCACAAATAAATTACTTTTTGATTTTCAATTAACACAGTTGTTGGTTACGATATAATTTTTATTGGATCAGATCATGCCATGGTCTATATGAAAGCAGAACTTGAAGTTTGACTGGAGACTGGGCATATCCTCATTGGATGCTAAAGAAAGATTAGAGAGTGTTTAGAATTGAGGGAACAGCGAGTGATTTTATTGTATATCAGCAACAATTTTGGAATGTCACCTGTTGAACTTAAGACAGTTGTAAAATCTATACGAGAAATTTATGGAAACAGATGAACTGGAGGAGAGTAGGAAAGTGCAGTTGAAGATTAAGGGAGTACTATAAAAATTTAAGGAATATGAAGTTATAGCAATACTCGATGGGAGGCAAAGCTAGAGTAACCCTAGCTAATACTTAAGAAGCAACAGCGTGCAAAGAGAATTCCCTTTGCTTTAGGAGACAATGGGTAACTTGTATATAAACTGTGATGATGGTTAGATTTGCAGCATTTTATGAATGTCTATATAATCTAACAAAAAAGAAACAATATGGCCCAGCCTAGATTTGATCAGGTTAAGACTTTTCTTGCACCGCTCAGGCTTCCAAGTGCAGATGAAGTACTATTGGAGTGTTTCAATAATCCTATTACAATGGAAGAGAAATAAGGCAATTACTAGTTTAAAACTGGGAAAGCAACAGGCCCAGATGGATTTATAGTAGCGTATTACAAAGAATGTAGATGGCTTATATCTCAGTCTATGCTGCTGATATTTTATAGGGCACTTGGGGAGAACCATGGTCAGAAGAAATGTTGAGACCAAAGATAATCATGCTTCCGAAGGCAGATAAGAATGGAGAACCTATTTCTAAATAAATGACCATTTCATTATTAAATCTGAAGATGTTTTCAAAAATTGTGGCACTAACTTTGTAAACTGTTCTCCTGAGTTTAATACACACAGATCATGTTTGTTTTATTAAAGGACGACAGTCTACGATGCAACTTGATGTATTTTTGATTTGTAATACATAATAGAATCAGAATTCCCATTGTGTTCCTGTCATTGGATGCTGAGAAGGCCTTTGACAGGATACACTGGAAGTTTGAAATATATTTTAAGTAGTTTTAGTTTGGAGGCGCTACTGTCGATGCTATTCTTCAACTTCCTCTGTGTTTACATAAGTATAGACGGAGCTCAGTCTGGAACATTCTATATAACGAATGGGACTAGACATGGCTGCACTGTCTCTATTTTTGATCTGGTTATAGAGTTTGTAATTGTACTAATATTCAGATGATATAATCACTTGTGAAACTCCCCATAAACTCTTCAAAGTTCTTATTGAATTACCAACAGAATATTTTATGTTCTCCTTTTACAAGGTTAATGCTGCAAAATCTCAGATTCTGGTCTTTAATCATCTGCTAAGTGATGAAGAGAGAATTCAAAACTGATTTCTCATGGGTAGAAGATTGTTTTACATATTTGGGGAAGCAGATTGTTCCAGAAATTAAAGGGGTTGTCCAGGCAAAAATGGACATTAAGTTTTTATATAGGCTGCGGGAGGTAAAAACCCAAAAAAAAAAACCACACACTCCTTTCCCTGATGCTCCGGTGCCTCCCAACATGGTCCGGTCTTCTCGGTACAGTGGCGTGTGGTGGAATTCCCAGCCACATGTGACTGCTGAGGCCAATCAGTGAAGTGCATGCAATGTCAATGCCAATCAGTGACTTCAGCGGAACTCACGAATAGACCCATAGGAAGACACTGGCGCAGAAGGGCCAGACCGTGCTGGGAGGACACCGGAGACAGGTGGTGGTTGTGTTTTTTTTTATGTTTTGTTTTTTTTTGTTTTGTTTTTTTCTCCACCCAGCAGATTTAAAAAAAAAAATAAAAAAATTTGCATGGACAACACAAAGACTGGCTAGGCCACTCCAGGATCTTGAAATGCTTCTTATGAAGCCGCTCCTTCATTGCCCTGGCGGTGTGCTTGGGATCATTGTCATACTGAAAGACCCAGCCACGTTTCATCTTCAATGCCCTTGCTGATGGAAGGAGGTTTGCACTCAAAATCTCACGATACATGGCCCCATTCATTCTTTCATGTACACGGATCAGTCGTCCTGGTCCCTTTGCAGAGAAACAACACAAAATGCAATTATTGATGGGGAAATCTGTTATGGAATGAACTTGTTTAAGGAAACTAAAGCCCTCTTGGATAGCAAAAATATACTATACAAATATACTGTGTTACCTAAAGTAATGTATGTTCTGCATCGTATTCCAATGTCTATTCCCGATAGCTGAAAAACCTGCATAGAATTTATTTTTTTTGGGTGGGGGGGGACGGCAAAAGACCAAGAGTTAAGCATAAGCTAATTATGTTTATTCCACTGGGGCTTGGATTATTGGGTGTCCCAAATATGCAGATGCACTATAAAGCCATTCTTCTAGACCAACTTAAACCATTGTGATTGGATAGTATTTTAGTCGGTTGGTACCCTTTAAATTCAAACAGTCTTGTGTCTAGTTACTATAATATTCAGATTCTGGAAACTGCCTAATAATTGATGCCACCTTGAATGTATGAGAGATGACTGGCAAGCATCTGTAACTAGTGGATAAATCGTATATTGGCCTTTTGGATTATGTCATTCCTGACTTTCCGGTTTCTATCTGGGAGAAGATGGGTATAGATAATATTGGCTCATTTATTGTAAAGATAGCTTTTGGGCTTAGCTGTTCTGTTTAAATTGCAGAGATTTTTTCCTCTACAGATTGCCCACTTTCTTCAGAAAAATCAATGAAAGTTAGGTGTGAACTCTGATAAAACACATACAAAACTTTAGGGATGAAAAAGTTAAAGGTGGAATTATATTTATTAAAACGCTGATATTACAGGGAAAATTGATTCCATGTTGAAATGGGAACAAGATCTAGGTAAGGTGTGTGTGTGTGTGTCTGTGTGTGTGTGGGTTTTTTTTTTTTTTAAGGATATATTGTATCAATAACATAGAATCTTTGTTATTATTAGAATATAATGAATAAATATGACACATACATATACTCTTAAGATCGTACCACACTCCGGTTAAAATTGGCCATGCCTTTTCTGAATATTCGAATGCATGTTGGAGGAGATACGGCAGTTTGGGTACATCACATATGTGGTGGGATTGCCTTAAACAAAGAGTTTTGAAAGGAGATTTAATTTGATTTTTTTCAGGCGATTGTCATGAACCAAAAGTGTGGTTTGGTGTGTTTTTTGTTTTTTTTTGTTTTGTTTTTGTGTAAAGTAATTAAATATTAAAATATTGTCTTGAATATATTCTTGGCTGCAAGACTTTGCATTGCAAAATTGGGTATATCAGAAGTGATACCTAAGTTATGGGGATATAATAGGTACCCTGAACCAACATATGTTTTATGATGTACTTTCGCTTGCATGGGATTATAAAGGTTATGCTAAAAAGATATTATTTTGGCAGCTTTGGATGTGAAATATGTATGCTTCTGAATGAGGGGTATTGATAGGTTGGGTATTAAATGTTTGAGTAATTCTCAATTCTTTATTTTTTGTATGGGCTGCACTATATTAACTTTGTAAATGTCTTATGAATTGTTTACTTTGTTCTTTTTCCAATTGTTGCTAAAAATAGAAATAAAAATAGATGAATGAAGAAAAAAGCCTACTGTTACTGCTGTGACCAGCTCCTGGGTTAGACTATTACACAGATTCATAGTTCCTATCATAAAGTGTCCTTGTTGCCTCTAGAGAATCTTTATTCTTTCCAAGCAGATGATGTGCCCCCTATCTTTTCATCATGTTTGTTAGTCTTATGTCACACATATATATGACCTTAAGAATCAAGCACAAAAGTTTTTTGTTTTTTTTTGTTTTCTTTTTTTGCTCAGTTTTGTGTTTACATGATGAATATTGAAATTTAGGCAATAATTTCCTAGAGAGTAAACGCTGGACATAGTGCAGACCCAAGTCTGCAACTCTACTGAGTCAAGTGCTCTTTAATAGGAAGAACATGAAGTATTCATGCAAGTTCACCAAAGGTGAACCTTTATGCTAGGTTTGATGCTCTTGTCTTGAGACTGAACTGACAAAAAAAATACCTCTGCTTTAGCTGCTTAAAATTGTCATAAAAACCTGACAATAATTGGTTAAATGTTGACTTATTACTGGAAAAATGGGGTTTCTGTCAGGTTTAGTCATTCTTGCAGATGATGCAGATTCTTGGCAAATTCAACAGGATTTACAAATGAGGATATTGGTGGGGATTTAGAGATCAGAATGGAAAGAGAAAGTTAAAACAATTTGTACAAAACTGATTTCTGTAAAAGCAATTTTCATAACAGCCCCTAGAACAAAAATGTATTTTAAAATAATCCCTCTTTTCCTGCATTTACACAGTAACCGATCTGTACTGTTGAATGCCTTGTCCAAGAGAAACGGATGTACTTCGTCTTTTAAAGTTCATGCATAAATGGATCTCTTGACCGGCTACTGTTTGCTGCTCTATTTATAGTGTCCAAAATCAATGTCAGAATCTATTTCCATTGTTCCTTTTTTTTCACAATGTTTACATTTTGAAGATAAAAATGAAGTTGAGTGCTGAGCAAATAATATGAAGATATTTAATCGAAATACAGGATAATATGAATAGAAGAGATTAATCCATCTAGTTAGTGTCTTTTCAATGTCTTTATTTTGTGGTGGGGGAGGAGTAGAGATTCTCTTTTGCAGAGCTTTACTGACGACATATTTAAGACTGTATTGCATGCTTCTTGGCAAAGTTGTAAATGGAGGTTTTGGTTGAAGGTGACTAGGCCTTTCTTAGAATTGGTGGTGGTCCTTGTTGCCAGACCTTTATGGCTCTTTTTTTTTTTTTTTGGATCCGTTACATTCACATGGCTGAAATGTAAGAGTAATTTAAGGTTGACTTGGGCTCTTATTCCTATTCCATTTTTTTTCCCCCCTCAATCTTCCCATGTCAAAAAGCAGACCCAGAGCTTTAGCTCTCCACTGCGGGTTTCATCTTTTTGGTTAGGTTCTAATGAATAAGCTTCATGCTGGGAGTTCTGTGGCTTAATTTAGCCGTGGAATCTGCAATAAGAATTCACCTCAAAATCTGTGCCAAATTCTGCCATGTGAACAGGCCCTTTTAAAGGGGTTTCATATTTATATGCCTTGTCCTTGGGGTAGGTCATAAATACCTGTGTGGTAGGGGTAGATACAGCCTCTGCACCGATCAGCTGTACGGAGCTGCTCCCAGCGCCTGTCCTATACACAACACAGGGCCAGAAGCAGAACTCTCCATCCCCTGTATATCGTCCAAGCAACAGTACATTAGCTGAGCTTGCAGTGACTGCATCTGGCTGCTATACATCTATGCAGCTTTCGGTTTCCACTTTGTTTTATAAGATGGGTGCCGGAATCTGCTCTGTACAGCTGATCGGTCTGTCCTCCGCCAATCAGGTGTTTATGGCCTATGCTAAGGATGTGCCATAACCTCAGTCCTGGACAACCCCTTTTTAAAGAGTTTTCCAGGATCAGGATACTGATTTCCTATCCTTAGGACAGTCTGATAAACCTTGTTAATGAGCCCAGATTGACACAGTAGTAAGTTGATAGGTGCTTGTTTTCTCTAACAATAAGGCTAGGGCTACATAGTCCTATTACAACGCAGAGGAGCTGCAAATGTAACTTCTAGTTGCTGCAAAATGGATTTTTCTTGCTAGTTCAGTCATCATTCATAGGCATCCTCAGGCTCTCTCAATGTGACTCCCTTCACTAAAGTTAGTGAAGTTGTCACAGGGCAACAATGTGATCTTTGATAGACATGTAGCCCTAGTCGTGTGTGTGTGTGTGTGTGTGTGTGTGTGTGTGTGTGTGTGTGTGTGTGTGTGTGTGTGTGGTGGTTTTCTTTTTTTTTTGTATTTTTTTTTTTTCCTGGAAATATAATTTTGTATGATTGAAACCCCTGCTCTCCAACCATCCAAATCTAGAGATTACACAAATGGATGGGATGTTGTGACGATAAAAGATGTGATCAACGAACAAAACGTAAATAGTTTTTTATTTGGTAATAACTTTGGTCATTTATCGCTGTGTGTAAAAGAAGGCCCTTTACAGCCAGCCAGGAATATGTCTTAGCAAATCCTTCTCCCATTAATACCAATGTGAACTCTGCAAATTTTTTTTGCATATTGACCAAAATTGAAAAATAATGCCCCTCTTTTTCACAGATCCCCAGCTAATGGAGGCCCATATACATAAAATGAATGTTTTGGTCACCAATGGTTTATTTGTAAATGCAAGCAATATTTCGTTCATAGTTTACTAGACCTGAAAATTATCTTTGAATAGTTATTTTCTTTAAACATATCTAGAGAATGGCAAATTTTACTAGTTTGATTTCTGGTTTTAAAATGGCCAAAGCAAATGAAAAATAGTTTACATCACCTGCTCAATGGAGCTATGTAACAGACACTAAAAATGTGAATGAGAAGCGAAGAGAGGCATTTGGTTGTATCCACTTTACATAGACTTCAATGTTGAATGAAATGAATAGTGTACTTCAACACACTTTTGTCTGGCAGAAAGAGGACGGTGATGGATGATTTTTTTTAAACATTGAAGTTTATGTAAAATGGATGACCTTCCGTTGGCATTCACTTGTATACAATGTGCCAAATGAATACAAATGTGATGTTGAATATAGCCTTGTGGATGCCCCGTGTGTCAGATTTGCAAATGAAATCTATTGTTGGTGGCAGCATCAAGCAGTGGCACATAGAATTGTCTGTCACAAATGCACACTTGCAATTTTCTTTCTGAATCTTCTACCTGTATCACTTCATGCCCAGTCTCTATGGCACATACACAGATTTGATACTTTCAGTACTGGCATTATCTTCACTCTACGAATTTGCTTGAGCAGTTATATCACTGTATAGTTTTCATTGCTAGATTTCGTGGAGTCACCCAGTCCATTCGTGTTGGTGCACAGGAGGACGGTGTGATGGAATGTACAAATTGCTCCCATTTTCAAGACAGTCAATCTTAGTGAAAAAATTTTTCAAGAAATGTATAAATATGTAAACAAAAGCAGAATTTTGGCACTTTTTAGTTAGCCTGGGAACTGTTTTAATAGAGTGGCGCATATATGAAGAGACAATAGTGTTTTTGTTTTTTTTGTTTTTTTTTTTGTTTTTTTCTCCAAACCTGGAATCATTCATATTCTGCCTACTATAAACGTTAAAGAAAATGAAATGGGTATTCGCACAAAAATATTTAATGGCAGTGGATCTTGGACCGCCCCCTCCCTTCCCCCTTTTGGATAGTGTCCTAGAGGTGGCCCCAAGCCAGACTCCCTGGTTTTCACCCTTGAACGCCTTATGGGTATCTTTGCTTTACTGCAGGGAGTCTGCCAGGCTGTTAGCTCCTGAAGTGGTCCCAGTTTGATAGCAGTTGACCAGGTGAGTTGGGACTATGGTACAGTGCGTCACAGAAAGTTAAGAGTAAGGAGTGAACAGTTGATAAAAATGGGACTGGACATAAACATCACACAACCAGGGTCTAAGCAAGAATTCAAGACACGACCTAGGACTGGCTGCAGAATCCCATCCACATATTGCAGAAAAATACACGCAGTGGAAATGCTTTTTTTTCCCCAAATCTGTTGCATTTTTGGAAATCGCAGCATGTCAATTTTCCTCTGCGGACTATCTGCTTCAATTATTCCTGTAGGGAATCTGCTGGTGTTTCCGTAGATATAACTGACAAAAAGCGTTGCAGGAAAAAAGTGTGGTTTCCGCTGCAGTTTTTCCCACAGTGCTTTTTCACTGGCCTGCTAAGTGGGGCCTTAGCCTTCAGAAGCAGACTTAAATACAGACAGGGAATGGCAGAAGGATGTTTGCAGGTGAGAACACTAATTCATAGGAAGACTGGGACACAAACAGGTAGCCAAGCAGCACAGAGCGCCGTTGTTACAAAAGCATTTCAAATATTATCGATATCGCAAGCCCAATATAAATACCCCCCCATCTTTTCTTCACTATTGAATACATTCTGTACTCAGTCTTCAGCCATGTCAAGCATGCTCAGTTTTTTTCCTTCCTCATAGGGCTGCACCATCCATGAAGTGAGGTGAGCCTCAGGCATTGCTTTTTCCTAGGACTGCCTGGGCAGAGGTTGAGCCTTTTGTTCTGTACAGCCCTGCACACTTCTGTGCATGTGGTGGAAATTGTACATCGCTGTGATCAATAGCAATCCACACATACCTTGATGTGAGCAGGATACTCCTGCTTTTGTCTAACTTTATGCTACCGCTTGGTTAACTTGGTAGACAAATGTTTTAGCATCCTAACAATGTGGCACACTTAAAGCCATTTCTTTTCCAACTAAGCCACAAGCAGGGTGTAAAAAGTGTCTGAAGCATTGTGACATAATTCTGGATCTCCATTTAGCAAATCTGCCCACTGTACTTTGGTAGTCTCCCAAACTCCCCCATGCTCTAGACTAAAAGGGTCACCTCAAGCTGGGGGATTAGTTTGGCTACCTAAGTTCATTGTGCAGAGTTTTCTGGAAAGCTGGTAGTTGTAAAGAGATGAGGAATCACACCAGAATTATTAACACAGAAGGCACCAGGTATGTTCTGTTAGACTTTAATTTTTCTGCGGATGGAATGGTTGCTTTAGTAACCTCAGTCACATGGGCCTGTCATGTCAAAAATTATCTGAAGCCATAGAGATAAGAGAAGACAAAAATTAGAAATTTTGTTTTTCAGTATCTTGAAAGATTGCCTGGTTTCAGCAAATACATCTTTGAATAAAAAGTTGTTCAATTTTCTAATATACTTTGTATCAATTCCTCATGGTTTTCTAGGTTTTTGCTTGCTTTCATTCATTTTTACGCCCCATAAAAAAAAAAAAAAAAAAATCAGTTCATGGGCATGTGATGGACACATAGGTGCACAGCTCGTTACCAGGCAGAAGTCTGATTATTGTGTTGTGCACCTGTGTTCATCACATGTCCATGGACTGATTTTTATCCACTGGAAGGAAGCAGAATAAGTGACAGCAAGCAGAGATCTAGAAAAACCATGGGGAATTGATACAGAAAGTATACTGAAAAATTTTCACTCTTCATTATACAAACAATAACATTTTCTGAAACCGCTTTAAAGCTTCAGGGTTTTCTTAGGATTTGAGTTTTAGGCAATCCCTTCCACACCATAATCTGATCATTCCCATATGGACAGCCCCTTTACAGATTGAAACTATGATGGCAATCATCCAGTTGTTACAGATGCAGTTTATCACCAAAGGTAATAAGCTGTTAACGTTGGGAGAAAGTATATGCGACCATTAATTTGCGTAGTATTATATAGAGTGCATGTGTGTTTAACTGTTTACATAACTTGCCCTCCAATATGTAATACATGACCATGACTATTCTGATCTGTTTATAGGGAGGATACCTAATGAAGCAATTCCTCTGTGCCATCCACATGTTGCAATGGCACATAAATGTCTAAATCATGTATTTGGTATACATAAATTAATCTGATTCTTCTTGGTAAATTTTCCATTAACAGTTTAAAGTAATATCCAAAAGCAGTGGACTGAACTACCGATGATCAAAATAATGATTTATAGAGAGGTTGGACAAAATGGCAAAATCAAGTTAAATTCTTCCTGACATACCTGCTGTCACCATAATTCCCCCCCCCCCCCTTTTTTTTTTTTTTTCTTTTTTTCCTCTGTCGCATAGCCATTCATACACAGATTTGTAGAACAGCCCAAGTGAGCGTTTTTGTGCAACCAGTGACCTCAACTCTCTAACTCAGCAACTTGGGTTAGACACCCCTCTGCCAGGAGTGCTCCAACAATCATTCCTTTTTGGAACTCTCAGGTTTGACACATCAGATTTTTAGAACCGCATTTGTAACAAAGCTCATTAACTGCAATATAAGCTATGTGCTTAAAAAAAATAATAAATAAAATTTGGAGGGAAAAAGATGGCGTGGGGTACATGGATGGAAGTAGATAAACCTTGATTCCCATTTAGAAAGAAATGGGGAGGATACCATGGTGGAACTTCCCTCTTTCTCTCAGCAGTACATAGACCCAGGAAACTACGGTATATTGTTTTGGGGGTGGGGGATTAATTTTAGGAGTCTTCTGTAATGAGGTTTGTGAGGGTGAGAGGTGGGGGAGAGGAGTTCACCTGTGTGTATAGAGATAAAATATTCCTCTGGAGTCATAGATCGCACATGGGGGGGGGGGGGGGTGTAGTCCATACCATTCTATAACCTCTCAGCCTAGGGCATGAGGACAGTAAGAGCTCCACAATTCCACTCTGAATTGTGAATTGCCTAATTGTAGAGTGAGAAGTCCTGGTTTAGAGGGCAGCAGTCACAAATGGAGTATTTGGTTTAGTTTGGAAGACCTTTACATCCGAGGGAGAGTGTCTGTTTTGAGGGCTACCGTCTCTCCAAATCAAGAGAATAACTGGATTCCATGGATCAAGGTGTATGTGTGTGTTTTGTTTTTTTTTTGTTTTTTTTTAGTGGTATTATGTGAGGGCATGATGTTCAGCAGTTCTGATTTGAGTGTTAACTTTAACCTGTTTCAGACTGCCTGCTAATTATATACGTCCAAACAGTCCGCTCTTAGGCTAAGCTCCCCCTAGTAAAAACTGCTTTTTTTTGAGGTGTGGATTGAGCAGAATGGAGAAGTAGAAGTGTTCCATCTGTATTTCTCATTCCTTTGTAGCCACTCCTGGGTTTAGCTCAGAAAAAAGCAGCCAAATCTGCAAAGCATCTTTTCTGCAACTTGGGGTCTTAGCCTTAAAGGGGTTTACAGTATTAGAAAACGTGGCTCAGGAATGACACCACTTCTGTTGGACAAAGATATGCTGCAGCTCAGTCTAATTTATTCAGTTATGCACTGAGCTGCAGCAGTGCGTTGACAAACTTTGAGGTCACTTCCTGAGAACAATAAAGTAGCCATGTTTTCCATTCCTGCACAACCCACTTGGTGTTCATTGAGGTACATCCTTGGAGTTGTGTACACAGCTATGGGAGTAATCACGATGTGGATGGATCCCTTTCCAGGCTGGCAGTCATGTGGTCTGACATGGGTAAGGAACTGTTTGAGCTGCTAGGTTTCTATGGACCTAGATCAGCTCTGCAGTGTAGGTCAGAAGACACTAACTGGGGCTGAAACATTAGCCCAAATTACTGGAGGAATACATCGGAAATAAGCAAAAAAAAAAAGTAATGTTAACATGCCCTTTAAAAGGTCTATTGTGTCCTCCATGAGGTCATAATGAATTTAAATTAAAAAAAAAAAATTTTAAACGCTAGGGTTGGGTCCTGAACGAGGAAAAATGGGCCCAGCCTTGGAGTGGTTAAAGTTGCTGACTCACAGAACTTTCTAAATTAGAGTATGGGAGCAAATCATTAATGGAGAGAGAACTTCCAGATCCCAGTTATACCCAGGATGGAAGGGCAAGTGGTATTTATGGTGGTGTTTACATGTACTATAGCAATGTTTGTTGAAAAGCATGCTGTAAATCCTGATTAGAGTAGCAAAGGTTACATAACTGAAAACTTAAAGTTTAAACTACAAAAAAGTTATAATTCTGAACATTCAAGCAAACAAGATACTAAATTTTTTGCTAGTTTCACATTGATTTCTACAAAAGCAGCCATCTTCAGGATGCATTAATTTATCTGGCAAAAATATTATCTGCTAGATATCAGTTATTTTTCACGAACACACAAATCCGGGATGCAGGACTTGTGTCCGTGAAAAATAACTGTTGTATGACGGACGTCAAGTGTCTGTTATTTTTTAACGATGTGTAATGGGCAGGCGTCCCTTATACTGTCCACGTCTTCTTTTTTTTTTTTTTTTTTTTGCGCATGCTCAGAAAGCAGAAATAAAAAAGCAAATAAACGGACACTATCAGAACGGACATCAAACGTTAGTGTAAACCCACCCTTACAGAATTGTGATCTTGGGCTCTAGTGAATTGTTTAATGGCAATATTATTTGCTTTATATAACGTACGCTTGCACATGAAACAACCATTATAACAATGTATAATTATTCCCTCCAGACATTGACATGTTCATTTCTGTGTATCCACTACATCAACCCTACCCATATTTTTAAGTAGTAAAACTGCACTGCTGCTTTTGAGAAATATGGCATTTGTGTGGTCGTTACTAAGCTGCAGTTTTTTTTTAGTATGTTTGTTTAAAGTTATATGTAAGTTTAAAGTTCTTGCATATTCTGACCTAAAAATAGTGTAGTGTATGTTAAAATTAGGAGCCTCCATTTATGTACAGCAGTATTTCGTCCTCATCCTGAACAGAATTTTTTTTTTTCCACTGCTTGCTACATTTTGCTCACTGTGTTAAAGCTGAAGTTGGTTTCTGAGTGGTCACTGTATTTCATTGCCTGAAACAGCGGCCAGGAAAGTGTGATTATAAACAGGGCGATTGCTGCTGATAGAGCACAGAACAGAAGAACTAGCAAGGGAAGAGAAGGAAAGGGAGTAAAAACCAAAACATTGGCAAGGTATTAAAGGAATGGGCCACTTTCCTCAGAGCAGTGCTGGCCCTTTGTGATTGCACTTAAACCATTGCACAGTAAAATTTGCTTTTCATAGTTTGGACTCCGTAGTCTACCAAATTCCAAAATACATCCATGGCTATGTATTACAGATGGATAATATCTATTATTTTTTTTTTTCCTTTAACAAGAGAATAATGAATTGATGTGGAACATGGTATATTGAAAGTACCCACTTTTAATTTCCCTATCTGTTATATTCCAAACAGTAACTCAATATGTGAGACCTCTTTGGGACCATTGCTCACACTTAGAATTGGCGCTTAGACTTTTGCTTGCTTTACATTTTCCAGTTGCTTGGCCTTCCCGTGTTTTTTCTTTTCTTTTTCTTTTTTTTTTTTTTTTTTTCCTTCCTCAATGTCTGTGCCAGTGAACAATTTTATTATTATAAACAGGACATTGTATTCGCTTTTTAAGGAGAAATCTGAGGCAGGAGGTAAAATTACATTCGGCGCTTTTTCAGCTGCCAAAATAGAAAACAATGAACTAAAAATAGCAAGCGTAGGAGAACAGGGAAAGATGGCAAAGCCAGAGGTCCACTTTTTAAACTGTTTTGGCCCCAGGAGAAGGGTCATACTTAAGATTTGGGCTGAACTATTCAGAAGAGGAAATTACGAAGCCTTGTGCTAATAAACCCAGGGATATTCACTTGTAGACTTTTGGAACACCCCACTGGGTATTACTTTTCTGTACTGTATGGACAGGTGGCCTGTTCACACCAATTTTAGGTTTTAGCTACTGTGATGCAAGGGGTAGACCTACCAGGTAGTTGCTTGCAACTGTAGGTTGTAAAGGGATGGATATATATATATATATTCACAACAGAATGAGATTTGTACTTGCCTCTAATCCACCATTACATGCACACACATATTATTGTGTGCGTGTATGTAATGGTGGATTAGAGGCAAGTACGAATCTCACTGTTGTGCAAGGGGTTTTGAAACAGAGGCTACAGATAACTCTTGCCAATACACTTCAGAGCACTGTTAGCTGAACATTTACCTCTGCTTAGTTATCCCTTCCGAGCCCTTATATGTACAGTGGGTACAGAAAGTATTCAGACCCCTTTCAATTTTTCACTTTCATTGCAGCCATTTGCTAAAAGCAAAAAAAAGTTCATTTTATTTCTCATTAATGTACACTCAGCACCCCATCTTGAAAGAAAAAAAAACAAATATAGATATTTTTGCAAACTTATTAAAAAAGAAAAACTGAAATATCGCATGGTCATAAGTATTCAGACCCTTTGCTGTGACACTCATAATTAACTCACATGCTGTCCATTTCCTTCTGATCCTCCTTGAGATGGTTCTACTCCTTCATTGGAGAATGGTGCATGCTCTAAACAGTGGAAGTGGGGAAACCAGCAGTCAGAGGTGTCTGATAGTGGTTTTCTTCCCTGAGAATAAAAGGGTAGGGCATGTTGAAGCTTTTTTTTTTTTTTTTTTTTCTGTTTACATCTGAAATTACAGGAATTTTAGCCAGTCCCACCGAATCAACAGGTTTACTGAGTGTAACGTGTGTTACCAGCTTAGACCTTCCAGCACCTCCACCAACTAAAGTTCTTTGCATCTGTTATTGGGTGACACTCCACTGACTCCAGCATACTCTAGCTCCCACCATTCCTGAGCAATCGCTGCAGTTAGTTTTGAAGCCTGATATGCTACTTGGGCTTTGTACTATCAGGTGGAAAGTGTCAGATGGGAGCAGAGAAGGGGGTGCGATTCCGAACTCCAATCAGAGTTGGACATTGACATGTTTTAGGGGTTCAGAAGGACTAGTTTTCAGCTGGACAAGCATTTGATCAGCAACTATTGAAATTGTATAACTGCATTAAATATTAGAATAAGGTGGTTGGTGTGAAGAAAAGACCTTTTTTGTGAAAATTTTAAAATGTATTCAAAATTAAACACTTACTGTGGGTTAAAAACCTTCTTCTTCTTCTGTATATTGGGATCTGACAATACAATATTCCAGGTTCTCTCTAACCAGTTGCTAATAACCTACAGTACCTCCCTTCATACACAGAATAACCTAATTTAGTCCACAAAATGTCTCTAGTTTAAGTAGCGAGTTACCTTGTGTTTCGCACAGTTAGCTAAGGTGTAGCCAGTGTACTACAAACAACCTTAGCTGCTCCTCATCACACAGGACAGGACGACAAATGTCCAAAAGTGCGTTTTTGTCTGGCTGTCGTAATTTTTGCATTTCTGCATACTCTATCCACATAAGGTTCTTTTACTGGGGTATATAAAAGCACCTAGAACGTTAGGTGTCTTTCAACTGGGGAGATTCTTGGGTCTCAAGGAGCATATTCTACTTTGAAAGACACTGCACAAAAGCTACTAAATTTGAAACTCTAGGTGCTGCATTTACTGTTTTGTAGAATCAGTGCTTTATATGGATAATTTTTGCCCTCTGCAAGATCTTTAAAAGACCTGAGCTAAAATTGATAAACCTACAACATTCTTGGGTGCACAGCCGTATCAGGAGCATCTGTGTTACTGTTGGTTATCCAGCATCAACTACCCACCGTAGGCAGTGCTCTACTATTTTTAATATTAATGAGGTCTTTATCTGAATGGACATACTGTAAGGACAAGCTGTGTCACACACAGGTCCAAAATTGTAAGCCTACATAGGGGTATTAACTGTTGGGCTTTTAAGAAACTGTTCAGATGATGTTAAAGAATGGGGCATATTTATTGACTTGTATGCTGATTTTCATAAAAAATTGCAGCTTTTTTTAGTTTTGAGCCCATTAATTTTGTATGTATAATTTATATATGGAATATATATCTATATATAGCAGAAGGACCTGGCTTCGTACGGGTATATTTCATTTTTTGTCTGTGTAATGGCCCCATAAGAATTGGCCAATTTTGCACTTGACATCCAGTATGGCAGTCCAGTATAGGTACAGTCTATTATGGCTGTGGTGTTATGGAAACCTGGTAAATGAAATGTGAACTTAAATCGGCTGATACACGTCATATGACTGAATATTTAAGGACCTATGAACTGCTATTGACTGATACAGGTCATAAATAGCTTGGTTGCTATGGAAACCTGGAGTAAAGCTGTGTGTATGTGACCTTGTGTAACAGTGTCATCCACAGCGCCCTGCCCCTTTAAAGCTGACCTACAGCAGGAGCGGGGATTGGTAAGTAATGCCGCGGCCCGAGAACCCCACAAACACTATCATTATACTCTGGGGTCTTTTAGACCCCAGAGTATAATGATCGGAGGCCTAGGGGAGGTGAGGGAACATTAAAAAAAAAAAAAAAAAGTTACTTACCTCTCCCGTCTTCCAGCAGGCTTCGGGCCTCCTTGGTGACATCCCAGACGTCGGTGGGCCAGTCCGACGTCCTTATGCGTTGCGACGCATGCCTGGCTCACGTGATGTCTGGTCCAACATTGAAGAGGTAGCAGGGAGTGCGCCAGAGCCAGGGAGAGGTAAGTAACATTATTATTATTATTATTTTTTTTTTTTTTTTATATCCTCCCCTGGGTCTCCTTTCATTATTCTCTGGAGTCTGAAAAGACCCCAGAGTATAATAATTGTTCATGGGTGGTCCACAATGGGGCATAATATTATGTGAAGGGGCCACTGTTGGGCATAATAGTGTGTGCAGGGGCCACTATGGGGCATAATAGTGTGTGCAGGGGCCACTGTGGAGCATAAGTGTGTGTAGGAATGCAGTTTGTGCTGGGGGGGGGGCGGTTGCCTGGGAGGGGGCCCATGTCAAATGTTCGCCTTGGGGTCCAGCAATTCCTAGTTACGCCACTGAGTACAGTATAGGTACAGTCTATTTATGGCTGTGTTATGGAAACCTGATAAATTAAATGTGAACTTATATTGGCTGATACACGTGATATGACTGAATATTTACGGACCTGCAAAATGCTATTGACTGATACAGGTCATAAATAGCTTGCTATGGAAACCTGGTGTAAAGCTGTGTGCCTGTGGAGAGTAAGCACCTGCGAGCTTCTATTGACTGATAAGGGACATGTGATTGTGTGTATGGCAGTTGGAATATGAGTGAAAGACTTGCAGGCTTGTATTGGCTAATGGAGGTCATTTTATGGGAATACTGTATCTCAGGAACGGTACATCCTAGACAGCTGATACCTGGTCTAAAATCTTCCCAGACACCTGATGTACCTATGGCAAATTTGGTGAGGAACAGTCCAGTCGTTTGGTCGCGTATAAAGAATAGACAAACTCATTTTTATATATATGAGATTTTCTGCATCTGTAGGGGTGTGATTCTGTAAGGCAGAAAACCAGATCAAGGCGAGGTAGACCTTTATTTATTATGCTTGCTTGTATAGCGCCATCATATTCCGCAGCGCTTTAAACATTTTCAGTTACTGTCCCATATAGGGCTCACAATCTACATTCCCTATCAGTATGTCTTTGGAGTGTGGGAGGAAACCAGAGTACCCGGAGGAAACCCACGCAAACACGGAGAGAACATACAAACTCCTTGCAGATGTTATCCTTGGCAGGATTTGAACCCAGGTCTCCAGCGCTGCAAGGCTGTAGTGCTAGCCACTGAGCCACTGTGCTGCCCATCATGTCACAGAATAGCCCTACTACACAAGTTTCCTGTAAATTTCTGTAGTAATTTTTTAATAGAGCAGTTTAGGAAAGACATTATAAAAATAAAAAATATACAATTGAAACAGATTCAGATGCATTGATTAGTAAATAAGAAAGTAAAAGTACTTTTGTCACAACCCATGAAGAATAAACCTAGCGAAGCCATAGGAAAGGTTTAATGCATAAACTAGTGTCACAGTATAGGAATAGTGATCTCTGACCAGTGATGATGTCACTGGACTGATGTTGATGTCACGGCATAGTTTTAATAGATAATGCATTATAATTAACAAGTAATGCAGACATTGAAGTCAGAGTTGGGTTAGTAAACAATGTTGTAATAGGACAGAGAATAAACACTGATATGAGTGTGGCTGTTGGTCCTTCTCTAGACCTAGTGCCCTGTTACATCTTTTGCTTTGGTGTACCCTATAGTTGCACCACTGTATAAAATATCCTGGTCTATATCTTTTTAGGAAAGCATACTTAGTCTTTTGTGCACCATAATACTAATACATGATATACTTGAGCTACTTTAAAATATACTTTAATTTGGTGACAAATATTTACCCATTTTTAAGCTCCTACACTTTTTTTTTTTTTTTTTGTATTGAGAAATGTGTAGTACACGTGAGCTGAAGCAATCTTTTAAAAAAAAAATTGTAGAAAAAATCTTCCTCATAAAGTCCATGTAAATGGAAAATTTGAGGAATTGTTTGGTGGGTAACTTTTCCAAGACCAATTGATTGCACCTTGATAAATGGTGTATTTGCCACTTTGAGTGATGAAATATTTTTTATGCCTTCATTTTTTTTTTTTTTTTTTTTTTTTTTATTCCTAAGGCAACAGTCTTTCATTTGCAAGTATAAACACAGCATTGCTCTTTTTCAATTAGTTTCTAGCTTTCTGCAGTTTTCAGTTTAGTTACTTAGCAGATGATAAAGGCTTGGATGCTGCTGCGACAATCAGGATAAATGTGTGCTGTTTTTCTCATCAGTTTCTGTAGGTCATTGTAGTTTCCACCTAACAAGTCCTGACGTTTCCTAGCTGTTGGACTTGGTTTTTGTATAGCCTTGAAGTAGTTCCAGTCTGTTTCCATGTCATCAAAGTTCACATAAGTGGCTTTCTATGGTTTTATAACTGATTTTTACCTTTTTATCCTTATGGTAGCTTTAAATTTCCACAAATATTCAAAGCAGCATTACATACAGGGGAGGGGAAGGGCTTTTTTTTTTTTTTTTGCTTTTAATATATTGATAAAACACTGACTAAAATAGTTTTCACATAGCACATTAACCACGTGGAGCAATATTATAAGCTCTTGCTCAGATGGTACCTCTTCCCAACATGAATTAAGTCTATATTCAGAATATCTGAAGACCTGTTAGAGGTGTAAGAGTGAAAAAAACTGTTGCATATATGGTGGTCCTTCCCCCATCTAAGGGAGGGGTAGCTCTGCCTTCAATTCTTTGATTTGACTGGATTGTCAGTTCTGCAGAAACTAGTTAGCCCTTTTTTATTTAGAACTGTATTTGATCCTGCCAAGATTCAGGTTCATAGTGCTAAATGTGGTGGTTTCAGCTCAACTCTCTTGCTAGATTGTGAAAAGACACGTGATGTGTGCTATAAGATCTTGATTTCTAGGGATGAAAAGCAATATGACAGAAAGCAAAAGCTATAGTTGCTATGGCTTAGAAGTGGTTAAACTCTGGATAACTCTTAACCGTGTTTTATTCCCTATAGAATTATTAGTGGTGGTGTATAATGTCTCCATGCTGCTTCTGAATGAGTGAGATGGATTTGGTGGGGAATCTCTAGTTTTGTGCAGTATATGGGAGCTAAGTCACAGAAAAGAATGGTGTAATAGAATAAAAATACAACGTAACTTATATTAAAGGTCACAATAAAAGTGAGATACTAGGTCAGTATCACACGGACGTCCACAAAATGAACTTAATACCAATATTGGCTTTTTTTTTCTCTTGGAAAAAGGTAGAGATCTGGTATCCTTGAAGCCACACAATGTCTCCTAATTCATCATGACAGTGGGGAGCTAAAGTGATGAGAGCTATAGCTCATATGGAAAGATATAAGTAAAAGGAGCGTTTTGATACTGCTCATTAACAAGAAATGTGTCTCGCTCAAAAATGAGGTGTAGCAACATTGGTGACAAAGTAAAGCTCTAGAGTGTGTAGATATCACATGTGGGATGACACATCTACAGAAGACTATGCTCCTTCCACTGTATTAACCCCAGATAAATAGCCAAATGTCCATCAGTCACACACAATTAGAGACCAACTCCCATAAAGTCTGGGAGAAGACAGAGATTAAATGCCCCCCCCCCAATGCAATGTAAAGAGAAACCCCATGCTATATTCAAGGGTCTTCCCCATTAAAGGTATGACCACTAAGAGTTTCCTGTCAGTAGTCTGTAGGAATCTCTAGTCTAGAGCCTTAGTTGGATTGGAAGTGGTTTATACTGTGGATAACTTTAAACCAAGTGTTTTATTCCCAATAGAATTATTCAGGGGTGGTGCATAATGTCTCTATGCTTCTTCTGAATGAGTGAGATGGAGTTGGTGGGGAATCTCTAGTTTTGTGCATTATATGGGAGTTGGCACAGTAGCTAGTTTCTGCTTGCAGAGGGGAAAACTACTAAATATTCCGGATACAAGTCCTATAACGGCCAGTAAAGTCACTTGTTGGTATGCTTAATAATCGCAACAAAAAACACCTGTGAAAATGCCCTCCAAAAATCCTAAACCATGACCAAGATAATGTATACAAAGTTTGTGGAGAAATTCCGATTTCCCTACGAATGCATCTGACCACAGAGATTTACTTACGAAAAGTTCCAGTTTTAACCATGGCTGTTTAATGTTCTCCTTCAGTACGGATGTCTAGGGCCACCATTGGTTGCTGGTTACATTGTGTGGGATGTGATTGTGACTAAGGTGCTAGAAATTTCTGGCTGTGATTTCAGAGTTAGAGATTTTCATGACAACGAATTGACCACATTATACGTTAATTCAGATTTCTATTTCAAAATATCAAATCTGTTCAGTGTTAACTGCCCTTGACAGCAAATCTGTAAGCAAGCAGTTGGATTAGATTGTACAGGCTTCCAAATGGACCTTCTTTTGGAATGGTTTATTATTGTAGTGGAGTAATACATTAGTAAGGACACTGTCAGTTTTCTCACCTGGAGCAGAACCAGCCATTGAAATTCAAGGCGGGTTTATTCAGTAAAAATTAAACACACAAGGAATTAGAAAGTAGTCACATTTTCTAGAGATTTCAAATTGTGAAATTAACAAGCTGTTTCCTTCTAATTTTCATGTGTGTTTGACGGTGAAGCCCATTGGCAGCATAGTGGGACTCCATATTCTCCCTTTTCCTGTGGTGGGTGGGTATTCTGATTATGCAGTGTTTTTGTGTTTAAAGGTTAAATCCATATTTTTTTACGATATTGTATGATCTAATCTTTTATACCTTTTTAATACTGTTGTATATTCTTTCCAATTTTCTGCTTCCCATAGATAGATAGATATATCTATCTAACATATCACCACACATGATATAGGCAATTAGACCCTTCATTTTGCTTGGGGCAAACATTTGCCATAGTCAGTACAAGAAAAATAACTATTACGTCCCTGGGATTATCTAAAGTCTTTTTCCTCTGCCTGTAGCTGCGTGTGTTTTACTGCACGATTTTGTGCAGCTGTTTTAAAACTGCAAGGACGTATAGGTACATCCTTGCAGAAGAATAGAGCCACTACCCAGACGTAAATGCCTAATGGAAGGTCCGGAAGTGGTTAAAATAAGACCAAAATTGCAGTCCTAGCCCCCACAGCTCCCATGTTAGAACCATTTAAAGTGACACTATCTCTCCAGTCACTTTGCTCAAATCCCAAGCAGGAGTGCAACCTCCCAAGTAAGTTGAAAACGCCTCATGCTATTACTGATCAGTGCTTGTTACTGAGCACCGGTGTAAAAGGGCCTTCAGTTCAACTACTTTATTCTAAAAAAAAGAATATTTGCACTCGTCTATGTTTTGCCACTAATGGATTAGATCATAATGGCAACATAAAAAAAAAGTGTATATATGACAGCTCCGTCTAACAGATCCGTTCTTACAAGTATGATGCACATGCTTAATTCCCTCAAACCTGTTTATACTCTGGCCCTTTAGTAAGTTACATGATAATTGTTATGACGATAATGTTACTGGTGGCTTTATTTGTAGGTTTATCCATTCCCTTCTAGCCCTCAGTTATGTCATGTAAGCAGCAACAAGTCTCTTGATGCTAGGTTCACACTAGCGTTTGACTTTTCATTCTTTGGGCCCGCTTGGGGACCCGAAAAAAACAAAGCTAATCGGCTTAAAAAGCGGTTACCCGCAAAAACCCATAGACTATAATGGGGTCCGCCAGGTTTCTGCCCAAAAATTGGAGAGAAGTCCTGCTTGCAGGAATTTTCTCTCAGCATTTTTTTTTTTTTTTAATGGGGAATGAAATCCCCGAGTGCTCACAGAGCACAGTTGTGAACATACCCTGACACAGCACCCTTGTGTGAACAGGAAATGCTTCTACGCAAGTCTCAACTAGAAAATGGAGAAACTGTCTTCCTGTCCATTCGCCGCATACCCTGGGGCAGATTTATGAAGATTGGCATTTCACACGCCATTTTTTTTAAAGGGCTCGTGAGATGCAAGACATGTTGGGTTTATCATGAGGCTCTGGTCTCTTCATAAATCAGTCGCACTTCCATGCATCAGAATAGAAATATTAGTTAGGAGCTGGAATATATTTCCTGTATGACTCCCACCAAAAAACTGATCTCCGTTCTAATAAATGTGGGGTTGAAGTGTCCCATACCCAGCCTGCCCTGCTCTGCCCACATTTGTTGAAAGTGGTGAGTGAAGCGTAGAATGGGGGATGTGGTGCACGTTTAGTGCAAGAATGGTCCTTGTGCCAAATGTCCACCACAATATCACCCCATCTACGTCAGAAAACTGTCAGAGAGATTGATAAATTTCTCACTATTGTGTCAGTTGGAGTGTGATTGGTCACATGACACAACTGAGGAACTCACAAATGAAGCCACCAGTATGTAGATAACTTTCCCTGCAATGTACAATCATGTACTTTTCTCGTGGGCCAGAGTGGAGTGCCTTCTGGGAGTACTTTCTTAAATTTTCCTAATTAAAAAAAAAAAACTGATTTAAGGTAATTTAATATACCAAGGCTATTTCTTGCAGTCTGGACCCTTAGTAAGATTCAATGTTGGTCTGTACTTTATATAGGTCTTTAATGCTACAGGTTAAAACTGCATATTTCTGGTGTGTAAGGGAAATTTTGAATCTCTCTCACTTGGTGCTCTGCAGTTTTCTGCACTAGAAAGCAGAATGTAGCTGAGAAGGAACAGACAGAGGTAAGACCTGATTTAGTTGAAGACATGAACAATGGAAGTGACGGAACAATAACAAATTATCAAATGTGTAAAGTTTGAGAAGTCTGTGATTTTTACAGTTTGGGACAAGATTGATTTTATTAATGTCTGATAATTCAAGATCTTTTTTTTTTTTTTTTTAATGTAAATTCATGTGTGAAAGGGGTGTTTAGGTTTTGTTTAAAAAAGAAAAAAAAAAAAAGATGGTCAGCTCAGTGGAGGTCTGAAATCAATGCAGGAATCATACCAGAATTTAATTTTAATTTTTTTTTTTTTTTGTTTTGCGCCAAACTTTTGTTTGTTCTGTCAGGGTATAAAATATTACTTTTTAATGCTAATCAATACATCATTTTGGTCAATATTATGAAATGTGAATACAGAGTAGAAATTACTATTTTCTTGTCTTGGTGAAAAAAGATACTGGTGACCAGGCCTCTAATCCTCCTGTATTCCTTTTCATGTTAGCCTTTTGCAAAAGCCTAATCCTTCATTTCAGATCAAAGCAGTTGATATTGGCAACAGAGCTTTAAATGTAGCATTTGGAGTATGCAAGGTTGGATCACATTGCAGAAGATCTAATAAGTAGAGGTTTTGGTTAAGAGCTGGTCTTTAAGATCAGCCAAGGTGGTACTTGCTGCCAATCCATACTTCAGTTGTTTCTTGGAGAGGTGAGTTTGACAAAGGAATGATACTACGCAATTGTTGCAGATTTCTAATTTTAAGGTTAAATTAGTCAGTAATGTAATTCTTTGCTGACCTTGCAGTGTTTAGTAGATCTTAAACATAAAACTGTAATAATCCAACAGTTTTGACAATAGAAGTGAATAGCGTTTTATTGCAAATGTTAAACCAAGACTTGGTTAGCTATGTGTTAAAAATGTCCAAACCAGGCTGTCTATCTGGCAACAAGGAACAGCCTGTTCTAACTTATATTTTCAAGCCAGGGCTTTGCGATTTATTTCTTAGTAACAGGGACACAACCGAGTGTTTTCACACTTGGCATTCACCTGATAATCCTCTTCTCATTGGTGATTTAGCTGCTTGTTCATAAGGATTTTGCTTATAACCACTATATTCTTATAACAGAAATCACTTCATGTACTGCCTTCCAGCTGAGCTTGTGCTTATACTCAAGCAGCCATTTTCAAGTAGCTAGATGGTTAATACCTCACTGATGCCTTGCCCTGTTTTAGGCTGAAGCCCCATGTATATAAAAAAAAAAAAAAGCTGCATTTTACAGTGCCTGCAAAGTGAATGGGATTCTTGCCAATCCCATCCACAAATTGCTGAAAAAAATTTTCAGTGGAAAAGCTGTTTTGAAAAATCTTTTTTTTTTTTTTTTTTTTTTTTTTTTATCACAGTATGTCAATTATGCCTGCCGAAACACTGGTGTTTTCCGTATTGGTATAATAGGGGCAGAAAGTCCAATGAAAAACACTGCAGAAACGCTGCTGTTTTTCCGCAGCGTTTTTTGGGACCTTGGCCTTTTATAAAGGGTTTTTACAGGCTAAATGATCACCTATACTTAGGAAAGGTCACTAAAGATTGGCAGGGGTCGGATTCCTGATCCCCTGGCTATTGAGCTGCTTGAAGAGGCTGCAGTGTTGGGGTTAGCACTTCAGCATCTTTAATACTTACCAATCACATCACCTTACATTTGTACATAATATGTGCTCGGTGTAGCAGCTCAGCCCATTTACTTGAATTGAACTAGACTGTGATCAGGTCTGTGACTGAACGTGACTTTACATGGCCTGGGGAGCAAAAGCAGTGGTTAGGGAGTGCAACTGCTGCTACATATGGCTGATCTGTGGGGTCCTGGGTGTCTGATCCCCACAAATCTGTAATTAAGTCCCTGAAAACACCTTTAGGCTGAGGCCCCACGTCATGTGAAAAGTAGTGTTTGCCTGCATCTAAATGAGTCTATAGGGCTAGCCGGAGCAACGACAGGACGTGTATCCCATAGCTCCTGTTGGACCCTGTTGCTATCTCCTTCCAACCACGAGAATCTCACCCATCTAGGACCCAAACACACCCAGGGGCATTCCCCCGTGCCCGAGTCAGTATATCCTGGGTGTATCGCTCCTACTGCAGCCACTACAGCGAAAATCTGGGACTGAGGCCTATCCATACCTCCCCTCTTCACCCGCCATCTTACCTGCACGCGCGGCCGTCGGAGCCGCGGCGGATCCCCGCTGCCTTACCCGCCTCCAACGCTGGTGCTCCCGGCTCGGGGACACGGTCATCTGGCTCGGCGGTGGCTCTGGTTGATACCGAGTGCTACGTGGGACACAGAAACGACGGCCCGTCCGGGCGGAGGCCGCCATCTTGGGGCCTTGCTGATGCGTCCTGGGATACGGGAGACCTTACCACAAGCGGAGGTAGCGTGGATGTGTCTGCGGGCGGCTTCTCGTATCCTAGCCCCCTGAAGTGACGCCCGGGTGGGGGGTGAATCACCAACGCGTGGGGAGAAAGGAGTGCGGAGACCCTACTCCAGCATCTGGGGGAATCCTCACTCCTCCCTGCCATAACAAGGGGCCTCCTCTATACCCCAACCAGGTGTGTAGTACGCACATCCGTAGCTCTGCAAACATCGCAAAACGGGAAACCGTTTCCTCTGCTGCTGGTCAGCGAGGAACGGGCCCTGCACGGATCTCCATCCTCATTGCACCGTGCATGCATATAGGCCGAAACTGGGTCTAGGAATATAGCTTCCTGGCTATAGTAGCAGTAAGCTGCAGTCTGCATCCCCTACACCGATTTCTCAGTGGTACCCTTCTCTTTACACTATGGCAACTTAACTCTGGGGATTAAGTGCACCTTCTAGCAACACTCAGCGACTAACAGCCTGTATTGGAATATCTCTCTTCGAGACGCTTCTTGTAGGATACTCATAACTGGCACTATGGTGAAAGGTAGGAAATCTATAAGACGACCGGACAATAATCTGACTAACTATTTTGATTGGGACCGTAGCGGAGAGGGAGACCCAGGCACTTCGCACTCGGACCATGTGGAGCTCACACCACCAACACCCATGTCTGCAGTAACCATCATGGCGGCGCCGGGGCATGAAACAGCCCCCGCGCACTCCGTAAATACGCCGGCTTTACATTTTCCTCCAACTCCTGAAGACATACGTGCGGTGGCACAAAAATGCCCCAGTGCCTCATCTCAATCCTCTGCGGAGCAAAATCCCTCACGCTACTCACTATCTCCAAGCACAAGCCCGATAAAGCAAAGACCACGTATAGAACTCTCTGGAGACTTAGACCTCTCCGAAGATCAGACTTCTCCTAGTGCTCCTTTACCTCTCCCAACAACTGACCTGGATAACTTCCAAACTACTAGTGGTCCGGCTTCTGAACATACCTTAAGAGAAATGCTTTTGGCTCTCCGTAGTTCCCTTCAAACGGACATGTCACAACTTACTTCAACCAATTCAATCATCCGTTAAGGCTCTAGACGGAAGGGTAACTCACATCGAAACTAAGATGGGTGACTTGGCTACGTCACACAACAAAATCATCGACGCTCACAACGATATAGCGGAAGATGTCGAGGGCCTGAAGGCGAAATTGGCTGATATGGAGGACCGTCCCCGAAGAAACAACATAAAATTTAGAAGCATATCTGAACAAGTCTTACCATCTGAGCTGCTCCCCTACTTGCAAGAATATGTCAAGCTCCTACTCCCTGATACTCCAACAATGGAAACCATCATCGATAGAGTACACAGACTCCCTCGACCTAGACATCTAGGAGACGATGTTCCGAGAGACGTGTTGGCAAGATTCCACTTCTACCATGTAAAGGAAAAACTGCTAGACGCCGCTCGCAAACGGTCAACCTGGCCCCCCAAATTTCAAGATATACAACTTTACTCAGATCTCTCAGCAACAACTCTCCGCCTTCGCAGGGAGCTGCTCCCGGTTACAACAGCACTCCGCCGGAACAAAATCCAATACAGATGGGGGTTTCCTGTGAAGCTGCTTATTATGAAAGACGGGACCACCTTCACTATTCGCGACTTAAAGCAGGGAACGGCGTTGCTATCGACATGGAAGATGTCACTATCTCTCCCCCAAGATGCAGATAATCCTACTTCCCGTCCAGATCCTGGACGTCTATCTCCTCCAAGTCGCAATTGATGTTCCAAGAGGGCTACCACTCTTCTAATATGGTGCATGCCTCCCCTTGTTTTGACAGCTTATCCGGCTAGTCTCTGAACAAGACCCTCCAAAACCATACAGTGAACCTGTATCTGTCTCTGAAATATTCGTTTCTATATTTTGTTTATTGACCACACTACTTGCGATACTACACCCCCTTCCTCTGCTGACTCCACTATACTTTTGATATCTTTACCCTAAAGTGGCAACATGGTGCTCAAACTGGCATCTCTTAATGTCCGAGGCCTAAATAGTCCACGGAAGCGCTCTTACTTTTGGAAAGAAACTGTCTCACTATCCGCAGATATATTCTGCGCCCAAGAAACCCACCTCGTACAAAAAGACGCTTTCAGACTAAGGCACCCCTCCTTCCTGGCAATATACCATGCCCATTATCAATCGAAGAAACGTGGAGTCCTTGTCGCTTTCAGGGATACATTGGCATTCTCACTGATGACGCAAAGGGCAGACCCCCAAGGCAGATTCCTCATAATTGTAGGTCTTATCAACAACGTTCCTTACACCATAGTTAATATCTACGCCCCACAACGTAAGACCCTGGCATTTCTCCACAAAGTCCAAAGACAACTTAGAGATATCCAACAAGGTGCATTAATCATCTGTGGCGACTTCAATAACATAATGGACCCCTCTATGGACTCGACCAACACTTGCAGAGATGACTCCTCCTGCCTATACCAATTTCAGCTCCATGGAAATCTCTACGATATCTGGAGAGCGCAACATGCGGGTGAAAGGGATTATACATATTTCTCAGCAGCTCACAGCTCCTACTCCCGCATTGACATGTTCTTGGCAGACTTCCATACCCTCATGAGCTCGAAACAATCAACAATTGAATCAATCACCTGGTCCGATCACGCATCCATCACTCTTACAATAGAGGAGAAGATTACACCCTCTGCTACTAGATTATGGAGAAATAACACGTACCTCTTAAGCCATCCTAACTATCGTCCAATGATAGAAAAAGACCTCAAGGATTACTTCCAGAATAATTCCTCTTCTACAGACAACCCCTATATTCTATGGAATGCACATAAAGCATACATCCGCGGTACCCTTATTAAAATTGCACATAGAAACAAGCAGGAACGTCAGGAAAAAGTCAATGCTGCGTTGGTAACACTCCGTACCCTAGAAGCTACAAACAAAGCCAATCCCAACTCGGCTACCTCTGAACAAATCTTTCAGGCCAGACAACATCTACGTCTTCTCCTTCTACAAGACTACGAAAAAGCTCTGAAAAAAATCCAAAGCTCGTTTTTACTCCCAAAGCAACAAGGCTGGTAGATTATTAGCAAGACAACTGCGAGCTAGAACAATCAAATCAAGGATCCCATACATTAAACATCCTTTTACTGGAATGCATTTCACAGACCCTAGAGACATTGCCAACTCTTTCAAGGATTACTACGCGCGACTCTACAATTTACAGGAACATACCCCTCTCCCAACAGATCACGCCACCTTGGTGTCTAGTTTCCTAAACAACGTTAGACTACCAAGTCTTACAGACGATCATCTTGTGGGATTAAGTGCGCCTATCACTCTCATAGAAGTGATGAACACCATAAAGTCTTTACCTAAGGGTAAATCCCCAGGACCAGACGGTTTCTCCAATGAATACCTACAACACTTTCAACAAGCACTTGCTCCATCTCTTCTAAAGTTCCTTAACCATGCTATGTCGGGCGCACCGCTTCCGCATGAGTCTCTAGCAGCGCTGATTGTCACTCTTCCCAAACCTGGCAAAACAGCCGATGTCCCACAAAACTTCAGACCAATTTCGTTATTGAATTCGGACCTTAAACTATACGCAAAGATACTGGCATCTCGTCTGGCTCCTATCCTTCCAGACCTAGTTGGCACGGATCAGGTGGGCTTTGTGAAAGGTCGTCAAGCCCCAGACAACACCAGGCGTGTCCTCCATCTGGTGGAACTATTGGAGCGCAGAAAGACTCCATCCCTCATGGTCGCCTTGGACGCCGAGAAGGCGTTTGACAGGATCAACTGGACGTTCGCCTTCTCGGTCCTACAGAAATTGAGATTTTCTGGCCCTATTCTCAACGCTATTTCGAATCTCTATTCTTCTCCGTCGGCTAGGGTATTTGTTAACAATACACTATCAGACAGCTTTAACATCAGAAACGGAACAAGACAGGGATGCCCTCTTTCCCCACTGATATTCATACTCACCATGGAACCTTTAGCACAGACCCTGAGGCAACATGAGAGAGTGCAGGGAGTGAAAGTGGCAGACTCTTCTCATCTTATCTCCTTATACGCGGATGACATCATACTATCTCTAACTCAGCCAGAAACATCGTTACCAGCGGCTATCGAAACTCTTAAACAATATGGAGCCCTCTCCTTCTACAAAATTAATGAATCTAAAACACAAATACTTCCTCTAAACATTCCCGCGCCACTTCTGGAGCTTCTCAGGAAGAACTTTCCTTATGATTGGAGATCAACTGAATTGGATTATTTGGGGATCAAGATCACTCCCTCCATTGCACTGGTGTCCAAAGTCAACTATACCCCACGACTGATTGGTTTGGAAAAGGAAATTCAGGCCTACGCAAAATATAACCTGTCATGGTTAGGAAGAATTTCTGCATTTCAAATGATACTACTCCCAAAACTACTATATTTATTTAGAACTATCCCTGTAGCACCTCCTCTCGTATTCCTTCAAAAGATCAACGCTATACTCAATAAGTTCATCTGGAATTCTAAAAAACCAAGACTTCCGTCCTCTATCCTATACAGGAAGCGGGGTGTAGGAGGCATAGGAGTGCCCAACATCTTCGATTACTACGTAGCCGCCCATCTTTCTACTTTAAAGGACTGGTGGCACAACAATACTCATAAATCCTGGATACATCTTGAGTCCCATATGATACCACAGCACAATCTTAAATCTTGGCTCATTTATTCACTTTTGACGGAGGAGGCGCTTTTTCTCCCATCCCCTATTCTACAACACCTCACGGACAGATGGCGCCACACTCACCATGCGACTGGCAAGAAACAGATATTAAGCATCACGCAAGCCCCGATTGAATTATTGGAACAAGCAATCCTAGACCTGGACTTGTCTCAGTGGAGAGCATGCGGCATTACTTCTATCTCACAGATATGGAGTGCAGACTCGATAATCCCATTTCAGTCTTTGCAATCTACCTTCTCCTTACCATCTAACTGCCTCTTTCCTTATCTGAGAGTCAAACACTTTCTATCCTCCAATCACAATAAACAGGTGACCTACAATAAATCTTTATTGGATCTTCTCAAAACTCCGAATCCCTCTACCAAAATTCTCAGCTCTATCTACAACACCATGGGTTCCAAAAACCACTTGATCAAATCCACACCACTGCTTAGCTGGGAAGCTCAATTCAAACGAACATATTCGACCTTGCAATGGCAGAAAGCTTTGGCTTTTACTAAGAAGACCTTCAGGTGCGTGACCCACTATGAAACCACCACCAAAATTCTCCTACACTGGTACTATACCCCAGAGCGACTCCACCGAATGTACTCACAGGCCTCGGACGCTTGTTGGAGAGGATGCGGCGAGAAAGGGTCTCTATTCCATATACTGTGGACATGCCCTCAGCTGGAGCTATACTGGCAAGACGTTTTCCGATGGATTTCATCCTTGGTTGGATTCTCTATTCTTCCCTCCCCAGCCTTAGCCTTACTATTCCTGCAGATTGATTCCTTCCCGACAGCCTATAGAGTGATGATTGGTCATGCCTTACTAGCAGCAACATTGGCTCTTTTACGGAACTGGAAATCAGCTACCATTCCGTCTCGGAGAGATTTGGAGAAAATGGTGGAACAGACGTATCAACATGAAAAGATCCTCTCCCATGGAGTCTTTGGAGACAGCAAGTTTGAGAGGAGGAACTGGCTTCAATGGACACTAACTGCCCACACCCAACCGCTGTAAAACTGTCCTTATTTATCCCAGCCTTGAACCTTCTTCTGTAGTATCACATTAATTTTACTATTTCTAATGGGTTTTTTTTTTTTTGTTTTGTTTTTTGTTTTTTGTTAATCTAGGTTACTCTACAACAGCCTTCATTCCAGTACATTGGTCAAGAGACTTTTTAGCTTCCAAGTAATAGAATATAACCCTTTGCAAGTCGTTCCATTGATCAGTATATATATATTGTAACCTATAGTTACTCGACTTGAATATATGCTAGTATCTTTCTTGTATGCACTGTTATTTAATCTTTGAAAACTTAATAAAACTGATTGAATATAAATGAGTCTATAGCAGCGATTCCCAACTGAGGTGCAGTGGGGACCCCCACAGGGGTGCCGCAAAAATCTAGTGGGGGGAAATGGCTGCTTTCCTCCTTTTACCTACATTGGCATCTTAAGCAGATGTAGTTAAATGGAACGATGCAGCAGGAAGACTTGGGGTATGTTCACACGGTGGAAAATGAAGAGGAATATCTCTTCTTTTTCCGCCACCGGCATTTTCGCCACGCTCTAGCCCCGACGGGTTTCTGATGCACTGCATCAGTATTCTATTGCGGCATCCCGCTCCTGATTAGGCCCGGATGAATCTTTTTTTTCCGCGTCCTGCTGCGATCTCTGCCTCCCATTGAACACAATTCACCCCCAATTCCCCGGCAAATTCCTCTGTGTGAACACAGCCTCAAGCTTCCTTCTCTGTTACTCTATTACTAGGAGTTAGCTAGTGATGCCTGCTGAAGGCCTGCTGCGTCGATATACAGAGGAGGATCACACAGCTCCTCTGACAGAGAATGGGTATGTGGTGGCTTTTTATTTATATAGTGCAACAACCACTGTGGTTCAACAGGGGGACATTCTTAGATGTCAGGGGGCTATTGGGGGACATTATTGGTTTCCTGGGGGCCACTGGGGAGCATTATCGGTTGCCTGGGGGGGCCACCGGGGAGCATTATCGGTTGCCTGGGGGCCAGTGGGGAGCATTATCGGTTGCCTGGGGGCCAGTGGGGAGCATTATCGGTTGCCTGGGGGCCACCGGGGAACATTATTGGGTGCCTGGGGGCCACCGAGGAACATTATTGGTTGCCTGGGGGCCACCAGCATGAGACTGTGTGGTCACTAAGGAAGTTTGGTGATAGTAAAAGGTGAATTTTTGAATGTGCTGGGTGGAAAGTATAGGATAGTGTAACTTTGAGGGTGCAGTTGTGATGTAGTTCCAGTTGTATCAAAACTGCAGCAGAAAAATGCATACAGTTTTGATGTGGTTCCAGCTGTAATTTCCAAAACTGCGTTAAAAAGCACATCAAAACTGTAGTGTGTGTGTGTGTGTGTGTGTGTGTGTGTGTGTGTGTGTGTGTGTGTGTGTGTGTGTGTGTGTGTGTGTTTTTTTTTGTTTTGTTTTTTGCCAGGGGTGCTCAGAGCCTGAAAAAGTTGGGAAACTCTGGTCTATAGGGTAGAACTTGTTGACTTGTTCAGTAAGGTTGTAACCAGCCTGTGATGACATGCAAGGAGGGACAGCTGGTCAATATTCATAAACGTTCAATTAGGTTGTAGGGTGTGTATTCTGCAAGGGGTTTTCCAGGCAAAAAAACAAAAAAAAAAAAAAAAAAAAAAAGTCTGTTAGTGCTATTAATGGTTTAATAAGTGCACCCAAATACCTTTTTAGCAGTGTTTTGAGTGATTTCTGGGTTTAATGATGGCCTGTCATTAAGTTAGGCCATTCTATTTAGACCAGTGAGACCAACACAGAGCATCTGTTTCCCCAAGGTGTCAACTCCAGGTATTGTTGATGCCTTATTCTGACAGCCATGTCGCAGACTTGAATAGGACTCTGCTGGAGAACCCATAACCGTTGCTATTGATAATACAGCAAGTGAGCAGCGCAGCACCTGGCATCTAAATACTGGGAGCTGTGTGTTTGGGGAAACATCTGCTCTGGGGATGGCAGTTGGTTAAGCCATCGACTTTGACAAGGTGGATAACCCCTTTAAGTAAAGTATGTATTAGAGAATAGTTTGTTTTTCGTTTACACTTCATGGTGTTACTTCGTTTTAGTGTGTAATGCTGTATCCTTATGATCTACAGTTTTATAATATGCACATTACTCTTCTTTCTTTTTGCAGGAAGGAGTGTATCTTCAGCATTGATCCTGCCACTGCTAGAGATCTAGATGATGCCTTATCCTGTAAACTACTCCCAGATGGTATAACTTTTTAAATATATTTAATGTTTCTTACCTAGGTTTCTAGATGTGTCAAAGGGATTTTTGGGACTTGAATATTGATAACTTATTCCAAAGCCCTGGGTTTTGAGATCTCAGAGATCAGCGTCTACATATGTTAAGTTCCATTACACCACATTTATCCATGTAACTGTCGAAAGCTTCATGGAGGAGTAGTTATCAAAACTGGTGGTTTCCAAGCTAGTCGTGAAGAACCCTTCTGCAGCGGAGAATGCGCCTGCCCCCATAATGAAATCTGTTCTAGCTCCTTGCATGAATAGATCTTGGGCATATACAGTCATATGAAAAAGTTTGGGCACCCCTATTAATCTTAATCATTTTTAGTTCTAAATATTTGGGTGTTTGCAACAGCCATTTCAATTTGATATATCTAATAACTGATGGACACAGTAATATTTCAGGATTGAAATGAGGTTTATTGTACTAACAGAAAATGTGCAATATGCATTAAACCAAAATTTGACTGGTGCAAAAGTATGGGCACCTCAACAGAAAAGTGACATTAATATTTAGTAGATCCTCCTTTTGCAAAAATAACAGCCTCTAGTCGCTTCCTGTAGCTTTTAATCAGTTCCTGAATCCTGGATGAAGGTATTTTTGACCATTCCTCTTTACAAAACAATTCCAGTTCAGTTAAGTTTGATGGTCGCCGAGCATGGACAGCCCGCTTCAAATTATCCCACAGATGTTCAATGATATTCAGGTCTGGGGACTGGGATGGCCATTCCAGAACATTGTAATTGTTCCTCTGCATGAATGCCTGAGTAGATTTGGAGCTGTGTTTTGGATCATTGTCTTGCTGAAATATCCATCCCCGGCGTAACTTCAAATTCGTCACTGATTCTTGTACATTATTCTCAAGAATCTGCTGATACTGAGTTGAATCCATGCGACCCTCAACTTTAACAAGATTCCCGGTGCCGGAATTGGCCACACAGCCCCAAAGCATGATGGAACCTCCACCAAATTTTACAGTGGGTAGCAAGTGTTTTTCTTGGAATGCTGTGTTTTTTTGACGCCATGCATAACGCCTTTTTGTATGACCAAACAACTCAATCTTTGTTTCATCAGTCCACAGGACCTTCTTCCAAAATGAAGCTGGCTTGTCCAAATGTGCTTTTGCATACCTCAGGCGACTCTGTTTGTGGCGTGCTTTCAGAAACGGCTTCTTTCGCATCACTCTCCCATACAGCTTCTCCTTGTGCAAAGTGTGCTGTATTGTTGACCGATGCACAGTGACACCATCTGCAGCAAGATGATGCTGCAGCTCTTTGGAGGTGGTCTGTGGATTGTCCTTGACTGTTCTCACCATTCTTCTTCTCTGCCTTTCTGATATTTTTCTTGGCCTGCCACTTCTGGGCTTAACAAGAACTGTCCCTGTGGTCTTCCATTTCCTTACTATGTTCCTCACAGTGGAAACTGACAGGTTAAATCTCTGAGACAACTTTTTGTATCCTTCCCCTGAACAACTATGTTGAACAATCTTTGTTTTCAGATCATTTGAGAGTTGTCTTGAGGAGCCCATGATGCCACCCTTCAGAGGAGATTCAAATAGGAGAACAACTTGCAATTGGCCACCTTAAATACCTTTTCTCATGATTGGATACACCTGGCTATGAAGTTCAAAGCTCAGTGAGGTTACAAAACCAATTTTGTGCTTCAGTAAGTCAGTAAAAAGTAGTTAGGAGTATTCAAATCAATAAAATGATAAGGGTACCCAAATTTTTGCACCGGTCAAATTTTGGTTTAATGCATATTGCACATTTTCTGTTAGTACAATAAACCTCATTTCAATCCTGAAATATTACTGTGTCCATCAGTTAGATATATCAAATTGAAATGGCTGTTGCAAACACCCAAATATTTAGAACTAAAAATGATTAAGATTAATAGGGGTGCCCAAACTTTTTCATATGACTGTATGAGTAAATTTCAGGCATATCACATATTTTTATATTAAAATATAATAAATCTGATGGAGTCAATGGCCCTGCCCCCTTTCAGTGAAGTGGCGAGGGCAGTATAACAAAGCCAGTTGTGAAATTAAGGACTTAGCCTTATTGCTTGAAAGCTAATTTAGGTTTAGTATTAGGGGGCACAGAACTCCAAGTTGGCGAGTAAGGTAAATTTTTTTCAATCTTGTGTGTAAGGCAGGGGCACTGCAAGTGACATCGCAAAAGAAAGATTGCAGCCTGATACTGCCATATCTCTTCCTTTATAGCCTTCTATTGACTTCTAGGGGGCATACAAGATGATTACACCTCTTAAATTAGAATGTTTTCTCTGTTACTTTACATTTGGGGAGTGACTTTTTTTTTTCCCTAATAAAGTGAGCAGAGGAGCAGTTACACACCTGACCACCCCCAGCACATAACAGGACATATGTCAATTGTGATTCTGTATAATATTTAGACATCTGTATCATGGAGATTTTTGGACTATTAAAGGGGTTTTCCGGGCAAAAAACTTTGTTTTTAAAGTCTTAGTGCTGGTAACAGGTTAATAAGTACACACATATACCTTTAGCAGTGTTTTGAGTGATTTCAAGATGTCTGTGGGAGCTCCTGGCATGCTCTGCATTTGTTTACATGGTGTAACTTCCTGCTGTGCAGCTTCCCGTGTACCTACCACACTAGTTCCCTCTCTCAGCCCCTCTCCTCTGTTACACCCTCCCCCCCGGTCTACCTAGCTATGCTATCCCGCCAACACTACTAGCAGAGAGGAAGAGAAGCAGTTCCTGGACACAGGAAGACACGTAAGTATTGATGGGAGGTGGTAATGGTGACGTTCCGTTTTGGAAGCAGTGAAACGGAACATCACCGGATTGTCACCGGATTGATTTTTTTTTTTTCCCCCTCTCAAGGCACATACCAAATTCTTTCTGGTTCTCAATGTGCACCAGATTTTTGTTGTACCTGGGTGAGAATCGGCACTTCAAAAATCTGAATTTTGTGACAATAGAGAACTGTTATCCTGTATTACTGTAAACTTTATAAAAGTTACTCAAGTTTTAAATTTCAACTTTCCACTATATTTAGGTAAAAGGGCTATTCAAAGATAAATGTGCCCTTTGCTGTACATGTTCGGCTAAGCCAAACAGTGCATAATAGAGGTTACTGGCCAACTTCATTTCTGGTTGAAAGATATTTTGGGCCAAAGCATTCCACTCAATCATATTAAGCCATGCATAACATAACTGTTGACTGGCTGTATTTGCAAATATGCAAATAAATGATTTGAAAGTGCAATGTAAGGGCACAGTCACACAGTGTAGTGTCTGCAATGCAGTGGATGCATTTAAAATGGTATGGTCATGGCAGACTGAAACATTTGATGCTTGCAATATATCCAGTAACACAGACCAGGTTGTAATCAATTGATTTAGTTTGTTGCGTGAAAAATGGCAGCTGCTTACCCTGGCATGCAGCAGGAGCCTCTGTGTGGTAGCACCCTTAGGCTAAGGCCCCACATTGCGGAAACCGTGCTTTTCTTGCTCCTTTTGCTGTGTTTTTTGAGCCAAACCTAATAGTGGCTACAGAAGGACTGGGAAATATTTAGAAAGCTCTTATACTTCTCCCTTCTGTTCAATCAATTCCTGGCTTTGGCTCAAAAAAATGCAGCAAAATCTGCAACAAAAAAGCTGCTTTTCCGCAACGCAGGTCATTAACCTTAGGGTGTGTTTTATAGGTTCAGTTTTTCAGATACAGTATTTGAAGCCAACAGGAAATGAAATTATAGAGGACAGATGCTGTTTCTTTTTTTTTTTAAACTCAGTCCTGGTTATCTCTTCAAAAACTGCATCTGTAAACCTGAACATGTAAACACATCCTTACTGTTTTGAATATGATTTCATCTGTTTGTTCAATTGAATCGTCAACTGACCTGGAGACACAAGTGAAATCACATTTTAACATTGCTTTCTTTCCCAAAGTGCTTACTAACTTCCACTATGAAGGATAGCATGGTGGTTCAGTGGTTAGCACTGTTGCCTTGCAGTGTCCTGGGTTTGAATCCAGCCAAGGGCAACTTCTGCATGGAGTTTGTACTTTCTCCCAGAGGCGTAGCTAGGGGTTCAGCACAGGGGGGGGGGGCAAACATGTCCAAGTGGGCCTCCAACTTGGACATGTTCATATACCGAAACAGTATATGGTGAGCTTATAGTGGTATATAGCGGCTCTACACAGGGCTCTGCAGACAATTTAGGTGAATACAGGACAGTAACATTTAGCGACTTACAGTTGACGTCTCTGACCGTTCACATTCCGCATCTCTATCATCTGGACCGCCATGGCCACTTCTTCCAGTCTGTAAAGTTTGCAACACAGACATCTTAGGCTCCTCACTTTTCCAGGCACCTGACCCACATTATCCTCATCTGCACACCATCCTGCTGTTACCCCAATTATAAAATATATATAACCCCCATAATGAATAATACCCCCAAGTGCATCTTTTAATTAATAACTTCCCTGTGCACCCCTTTAAATAGTGCCCCTTAATAATGCCACAGGTGTTTCCTAATTTAAAAAGGGGAAAAAAATTATTGGGGTTCCAATACTCAGGACCCCGAGGATCAGCTGTTTAAATGAACCATGGTACCTGTGTAAGCGCTGTGACCCCTTCTCTGTTTACACAGTGTCATTCTTTTAATAGCGACCATGTAATGTAACTACAATGTCGTCCTATACACATCTATGTGACAAGGATGGAATATCATCACGCGGTCACTATAAACAGACAGCGTATGATATAAAGTGGTGCCATGGCCCCTTCATACAGCTGGTCAGTGGGGACTCAATTATCTATTATTGATGTTTTATTGAGGATAGATCAATAAAAATGAGCTGGAAAAGGCCTTAAGGCTAACCTCCCCCTTGTATTCATAATACCCCGTAATCTAAATGACACCCCCATCGTTTTAATGCCCCCTAATGAATCCTCCCTTTATAGTTATATATACCCCTCCTAACCACCCCTTATACTATTAATATACCCATAACTGCGCTAAAAAAGCAAAAAAAAAGTCACACATCTACCTGCGATCCTGATGAATGGAGCCGCCACTTCCTCCCTGTCCACGCAAAGGACGTCTGTGTCTGAGCGCAGGCGAAGCGAGGTTGTGATGTCATTGCGCCGCCTGTGCTGAGAAGCAGACCTCAGTCTGTGGTCTCGGGGTCTTGTAAACTGCAGGCCTGTATTTGCTTGCAGTTTACAATACTGCTAAGTTGCAGGATATGTTTTAACTAGATCGGTGTCTGCAGACACCAATCTAGTTAGAAATAAAAGATGTATTAATGGTGGCCCCGGGGTGGGCCACACAGAGTCAGTAGGCCTGGGGAAGCAGCCCCCCCACTAGCTACGCCTCTTTCTCTCTATCTTGGGTTTCCTTGCACATTCTGTAAATAAACTGATGGGTAACCTGGCTTCCTGTAAAACTGACCCTTGTGAGTGTTGGGGATAAGCACCTATATGGAAGCTCTGTGTGTTTTGAATCCCTTAGGTGAGGAAAACTCATTACAAATGTTTGACATTAAAATATAGTAGAGGCCAGTTTACTCCGGATTCTTCTTTTTCCGTGCATGGAAAGAAACCTAAGAATTTGGAGTGCTCCCCCGTAGGTAAATTCCAATCCAAAAACAATTTCCAGCATGGAGCGGTTTCCATATAAAACTTCGCCTTCATTCACACCATTAAAATTACATCAGCAAGGAACTGAAGTTACTGCTTATGCATTTCAGCGGACTTATGCCGACTACCATACTGACTTATGCGGCTCTCTTTATAGGGCCGCTTCCTATAGTCTAACACGTGCATAACTCCTCCCCCACATAAATCAACTATTGCATTAAAACTATAGTAAAATCACATATAACATATACACGTAAGCAGTAACTTCAGTTCCTTGCTAATGTCATTTTAATGGTGTGAATAAAGGAGAATTTTTTTTTTTTTATGGAAACCGCTCCATGCTGGATATGACTTTTTGGATTGGAAATGTTTGTCATTCTCATCATTTAATGCAATTTCATCAACAGGATCATGGATGCTACACCTTGCAGCTGTGCCATTTAATGAAAGGTCCTTAAAGGGCTTTTCCAGTCCCAAGTTTTTTTTTGTTTTTTTTTAATACTGATAGACCACCAGTATGTAGTGGTGATGACCCAAACCCACGCCCCAGCTGATCTGAATGCCTCCTGGCACTGAAAGCTGCTGCAGTGGATAGGGCCAGAAACAACTCTGCTCTTATTGAAGTTATACCATCCACAGCAATAGCTTCTGACACTGGGAAGCAGTCAGAGCCCCATTCATCAGATACTGATGACCTATCCTGTGGACAGGCCATTTTTATAGAAAACTCTGGGGATCACAATAAACCTTTTTGTTAGAACAATGTCGGTTTAACATATTTAGTCATGCAGCATTTTAGATCATGTGCGACAAAGTTTGTTGCATTTTTTTTTTTCTATGGCCACAGTGATAATAAAGTCTGTCGGCAGTAAATTCAGGGCTGTTGCCAAGTTTGTATGGACTTTTGGGCAACAGAGCCTCAGTGGGCTCCTTTGTTCATGCAACTGCATGCTTTTCGTTCAAAAGCGCCGCAGGAAAAATACCTGAAATTAGTTTTTTTTTTTTTTTTTTGCTGAGGTAGACCTAATGGAATAGATTGTAATGCAGAGGATGAGCAGTAGATACAACTCTGTATAATTGTAATACAGAGACAGTATATGTTAGGCCCCATTCAGACTCTCTCGCGCGCTCTCTCTCGCACGCTGTAAGTGATCAGGTAGTTGCTCAGGCGCGCACACACTCTCCATTCCCTGCAGCACTCCAGGAGGGTGCCGTCAGCTCATTAGTTGTAATTAAGACTCAGTGGGGGGGAGACAAAGTAAGGCAGTCAGCACCTGGCAGTAGTGCCTCTACCCCCTCCCCAGGAGCTCGGGGCCCAGGCACTTGGCTGGGGTTTGCTGAGTGCTGATGCCTACTCTGAGCAAATTGGTTATAAACCTAATAACGATATCTTGTAGAGTTGATTCTACAGTTTGAGTATGCCCATGTTCATCTTTGAAGCCTGATTTTCATGTAAATGGCTGTTTGGCCTGGAATCTAAAGTGGAAACAGAAGCCCAACCAAGTTAATGTATGCCCTCAAAGCACTTTCCCCTCATTTGAGTATGAATAAAACAGCAAGTTACATGAGAATGGGGCTCCAAAGCTCAGTAACTGCAATAAATTTGTAGTTGTTTCTATAGTTTCCCTATATACCCCTGACGGACTCCCTTTAAACCCTCTTCCCAATCTGATCTAGAAGTTCACTTTAAGCGTATAAAATAGATAAGATATTTAAAGTAAATTTAATTTGCCTAAAACAAAAGTGCATCCAAAGGAGGTGGAAAAAAATGACCCAGCTTTGAGATTTCTAACACCAGGCTCAGACAGCTGTACTGGAGGAACTTGGAGTTGAAGTGTGCATTATGTGCCAGCTGCAGGGTTAGCTGAATAACTTGCCAGGCTACCAATAGAAGGGGAAAAAGCAGAGTCAGCACTGTTTGTCTCTTGCTTTTTATGTTAGGTTCCATCTGCTCCTGATGCTTCTAATGCAGTCGGCTCGGCAGTGATGTAATTTCTTTACGTGCTGCACCCCAGATGCTTGCTTTCAATACAAAGAGATGCCAATGACATTACATCACATGACAGCTACATTATGTGACGTCTGATTTGGCCAATGCCCAAATTGGATTTATAGCCCTGAAGAGTCTGTGTGCTCTTAATCCTTTCATAGACAGATTGTAACCGTGTCAGCTATGGATGTTTTAGTTAGTAAACGTAACCTACAAGTACGTACACATATGGCAGTCTGCATACACGCACATAATTTTAACTCCATTTGGATATCTGAATGGAAACTTATCTTGTATCAGTAAGAGAACATATGAAGACTTACAATGAGCTGTTACTTTCTGTTGACTTGTTGAATTATTTTAGGTGAATACAAATTTGGCATTCTGTTACATTTTAGTCAATTCAGAAAAATTGCTTTGTATTCATTCAATGCATTAGTGTCTTATGTAAAAGCCAAGATGTGGCTTTCACAGTGTGAAAACTTTGCCAAAACTGCATTGTGTGACCACAGCAGAAATATTGTTGCAATATTCTTGTAATATATACTGGCTATACACACCAGTATGGTAGGATGCATGCAATTTATGCGATTTGCATACTTGGATCAACTGGGACAGTCAAAAACAAAATGGTTGCCAATGTGTAAATAACCTTTAAAACTACAATGTTGAAGATTAGGTTGCAAGAAATAGTCAAGATTCCATAACTTAAATTTTGTACATTCTGCATTGAATATTGGACTTGATCATTTATTTAGGGGCAGCCTGTTTTAGTTAAAGAAATGGGATCTATCAAAGTCTAATCTTTAGAACATGAATGTGGAAGTATATCATGGCACAAGCAAAGGAGTTTTCTGGGGACTTTTCTTTTGGGTGGAAACTCGGTGGACACCATTATAGTCTAGGGGTCCACGGGTAACTGCTCTTTAAGCGGATAGGGTTTCCGTTTTTGGGTCCCTGAACGCTAGTGTGAACCTAGCGTAAGAAACTAAAGGTCTTCTTTGCATATGCTAATTTAATGTTCATGAGTCCACCATCAGGATGACACTGAACACCAATGGTGTGCATGGTAGGGTTGCAAAGAGAATGCTGCGGCTCTCCAAAAAGATCAGTGCCACGTATCTATTTTTTTTTTTCCCCTCAAGATCACATACACAAGCCAGAAGGCTATTGCTAAAACATTTTATGGATGGGTAAGACCTTTAGATAGAACATTTGTATTAATTGAGAACCCTTATGTTTGAAGAAAGGGAAACCGCGCCTCCCTAATGCAAAGTGTGAAACACTGCGGTGGTAAAATCATGTTTAGGGCCTGATTTGTTGCATTTGGTTAAGGGGGTTACACCAGATTCTGCCCTTCAGTTAAAACTTCCTGAAGCAGTTTTTTTTTTTTTTCAGCCTGCAAAAAACTGAATGCTTGCACTTCAGTATTGACAGTTCAACCGTTACTTTTACAGAGAATTCTGCATTAAAATAGAATTAGATCATGTAATTCAGAATATGGAAAGGGAATATCTCATATTTTCTCACAAAGCTATAATTGTGTACTCTGCTTCTCCTGTAATGTACTCTTGGCAGCTTGGACAGCGTTTTCAATCTCACAGGTTCCCTTTGAAAAGACTGGTGAGCAGTTGGGCTTCAAAAACAAGAAATTCCAACAGGCACATTTTCATGTGGTGGTCTTCCAAATACCCCCCATTTTCCTGTGTATGGGTAACTTTAATCACGGTGTGGTTTTTGGTCTGTAACATATAAACATGTGCTCACTTTACCACAATACACTTTATTGTGATCCCATATACACTATAAACACACATTACCTTCTTTGTACCTACCACCCTCTTGTTGTGCATCAAAATCTGTTCTAGTTTCCTTATTTGTTTATATTCTACATCCATTTCAAATGGATGGTTTTAATGGGATTTTAGGGTGGTCTAAGATTTCCTCTCTGGAGATGGACTGTTCAGATCCAGTGCCACTGCAACAGTGCTATAAATCCTTGCTGTAGCTGATCATTGTGGAAACTTTTTTTTTTTTTTTTTCCCTTTTGTAAAAAATAGTTAATCTTACACACAGAAACAAAAATTGTTTCCTCTTCGTTTTTTCTTTTTTCATTAAATTTCAGGCGTAGCCGTCCCGTCCTGAGTTCTGACCGCTTACATTATGTAAATATATGTAACCAAATATTTACTTGGGGCTTCCATTAAAGGCTTGGGGATCTCAAGGGGTCTGCTAAAGGCTCCCCACCGTGGGGGATATCCTGAACTTTCTTACAGTTTGTTTGGATTGGCTGCCTGCTCCTGTTATCTCATGTCATGAGATCGTTCTCAGTTTGTCGGTTGTATAACCCAGCTTTTAAAGTTCAGGCGGATAACACTGGATTTATTAAATTAGGTTTCTGAGTAATGCTGACACAAGCTAAGCAGTTCAGTGCTGCAGGGAGGCATGCACCTTGTGAAGTAAGGAAGAGGTTAGAAGGGCACACGTCATATGCAAAAATGCAATATGGATTTATAGTTTTTCCTCTGTTGACTGACTGCTAATTCACATAAATGATAAGATATGATATTGTCAGCTGCTTCTGACTCTGCAGCATTTGTAATCTTCCAGTTGAATACATCTTGTGCGTAAAAGTTTGTTTTCCTCAGTCATAGACCATTGCTTTCCTAGTCCTGTGCCTGTTGAGATATCATGCAGAGGAATGGTATCATTTGCGGTCTTAGCTTAGTTTGCCAATACTGTAGTTTCTGTGTGTTCTGTGTACACCCGAATAAGTGCTAAACTCTTGAAACTATAAATAAACTCGATAGTCTGTCTTGATCAGTTATCAATGGATATGACCATGATTGCAGGATTGTTCTATACTCAATTTCCTTATTGTAGCAGGGATATCTTCTCATACGTGTAGTGTCCCTCTTTGATAACCTGTTCACAATAAAGAAATCATGACTGGGTTTCTGATAAGTGCCAGACCATAGAAAATTCCTGTGTTTATGGTTTTATTAAAAAGAAACGAACCAAGTCAACAAAGTTTTACCACTGAGCTGGTTAAAGAAAATCTGTAAAACAAAATTTAGATTTGTCAAAATGTTTGTCTGCAAATCTAAATATCATTATATTGATGGGAAAACGCCTTTTAGAGAAATCAACTTCTTGTCGCTGCTGTAATGGTCACTAAACTTTCATTTATGTTTATAGTAATCACCAAATTTAGTTGCTAATTTTCATTATACATTAATTTCTTAATATATCTTAAAAGCGATTAGAGCTTCAAGTCCCCTTTATAGACCTAGATTTAAAATATAAACTGCAGCCGCCACTTGAAGGCGCGTACGGTTATACATTAAAGTCAATTTACAGCTTTGTTTTTTTATTTGCAGGGAACTTCGAAGTTGGAGTCCATATTGCTGATGTAGGCTATTTTGTTGAAGAAGGGAATGCTCTCGATTTAATGGCAAGTGAAAGGGCAACCAGTGTGTACCTTGTGCAGAAGGTAAAAAAAAAATTGTGGTGGTGGTATGCAAAAAGTAAAACCCACTAGACTTTAAGAGAATTCTTTCTAGCTCTGTAATGCTTACTTTTTCAGTTAGAACAAATCTACACTAGTGATGAATCTGATCTCTTTATTTGATCATTGAGTTACACTGCTGCCCACAATCCTGTGACTTTTTTTTTTTACAACTTTAGTGTTCCAATAAAGTTGCAAAAGACGCTGCAGCCATATGTAAGCACATCTGAAGTGTAGTCCTCCTATAATAGTCTGTGGTAAATGATTGTTAGTGAGTGAGCATTTTTACAGACATACCCTATAGACTGCAGCTTACAATATCAAACTATGACCAGTTTTAAGGCTGCATTTATGCTTTTGGAATACAAAAATAACATTTGAACTTACTGAATATACCATTTAAGTGAACTGTGATTGCTATAGAACCCTGTAATGATTGAAGTTCAGCTTGGTGAACCCAGAGGGTGCACGTATATTTCAAGGTATAAACACATACATACTTATTAAAGAGAAACTGTCACTACTAAGTTCACAGCACTGTCGGGTAGGTTATGAAATATCCTTTTTATCTTTTGCCTTACTATGTTAGACTATTTTACCTGTGAAAATTACCTCAGAAGTTTGTTAGCAAATTATGCCTGGTTCAGGTGTAGGTTTAAAGCTAAGAATCTCTGCTGTCAAACTGCCTTAGGACCAACACCTAGGAATTGCAATTACTTGGTGTCTTTAACTGCTGATAGCTGTACTTCCGTAGTGCAAAGAACCACAAGTCTAGTGTGGTTTTAAAGCAGAGATTCTCAACTTTAAAAGAACCAAAGTGTGGTTCTAGGATCCCTTTAAATCCAGGTTAGGACTTGAATCTACACAAGTTAATGCTGTCATTTCTTGCGTTGGGTACTCTTTAAAGGAACACTTCAGACAAAACTGATAACCTGCAATGAGAGCAATCCTGGTGTAGTAATGATACAGAAAATGGAAATGAGGCCCAGGAATGCTCACCTGAGCTTGGTACGTTATAGTAGGCACAACACAACCTCAAGGTAGTCAGAGATGTACAGTATAGACCAGCTGCAGCGTCCTCCAATACCCTATATCCAAATAGGAAGGGTATACTGGTATACCGAAATGGAGAGACCAAATGTATTATGAGGAGGATTGTGCTGAGGTTAGAGAAATATGAATTTTTGACTATTCTATGAATTTCTGAGAAACAGCCCCTCTTGTGAGTGTGTGACTGTCTCATAAAGACTGCCAGGGTGGCTTCACGTAAGCGGGTATTTCCTAGGCCAAAACCTGAGCTGGGACCTCAACTCTTAGGATCATAGTCATCCATGATGTTAACAGTACCTAATTCCCTATGGTCCACTGTCTCCATACTAAAACATGGCAGTATGAAACAATGGAGCAGGGAAGCAGGACTCCTAGCGTCATAATGATAGTACAGGCCCAGATTGGTTTGGAAAGTGTGGTCAACATCCCAAATCTCAATGAACCAAATCTGCCCATGTGAAGCAGCACTTGCATCTAGATCAAAGCCCAAGATGGGTGTGCATGGCATGACTTTTTGTCCTTTGTGTCCACCTGCCTTTTACTAACCAGGTGTTGGGTTTGCACTCATTTAAGTTGGTCAATTCTTTGTCATAATGATATCATAGTATCACACAGAGGTCAGCAATTTTTCTTACCCTAGTATGTTCCATGACTCACAGCTGACGAACACGAAGTTGAACGGAGATATTTTGCCATCTATTTGAAATGGTTGGCTTGTTTCACACAAAGATTGCCAATGTTTGCAAAAACGATCAGCTGTGTTCTACTCTTGAATATTTTATATTCATATTTTCGTGTAGTTTAACCCCCTTGTATCATAAAATGAACATTGACAATTTGTTCTGCATTGTCCATTAACATGGGGATGAGGGAGGTAGTGGGCTATAAAAGTGGTGTCAACTGGGCAGAATGAGAATTTGTCTGAAGGCTGCAATACAAAAATTTCCTTTTTACTCATTTACACATGAACCTTCAGTTGTATTGTTTTTGATCACCAAATGCCAGACTTGTACTTTCTCTCAGTATTTAGCCTAAGAATCTACAGTATGATTGCTAAACCACTTGGTGTGCATCAGCCTTGAATGGTGACCATAGATGAAGAATTCCCCTCTCAATTTTGGAAATCCCACTTGTCTGATGTAGTGCATTTATGTAGTTAGCTCAGTGACTGATCATTTGTGTTTATTTGTGGAATTGCTTTCACTGTGAACTGCACATTAGGATTACTCAAGCTTTGAGGGTTTGGCTATGTTTCTCACATTGTGTACAGTTGATGATGTATGTTTTACTGGTAGTAAATTACCTTATCTGGCTTCAATTTTACTGAAATCCTTAGCACACCTAGGAGCCTTTTTATTAAGTATTGGCTCATCTTACTTCCTATGTATACTTAGTGTAAAGGTGCCTGTCCCCTGTTAGAGCATGTGCTGCATTACCTAATGCTGTAATTCTGAGATTAGGCATAACTGCCTTAAGACACAATTTCAACATTGCAGCAGTTTTGAAAGTCTAAAATCTTGTAAACTCAATCACAAAACACTTGTAAAATGTCCTGTAGTACATGGTTTAATTTTTAGATATGTATATAAAATATTGGCCGAAACTTATGTCAATGTTCATACTTTGACCACAATGTCTAAACACCTAGATTAAAATGTAACTTTTAGTGTTATAAAAATATAATAAAAACACATGATAGATGGGTATTGATTTTGATACCTATAGTGGTATAATTGGAATAATTTTGCTATTTTCCCGATCCACTTTGATCTTTTTGTTACATATTACATGGTGTATTGGATTTAGTATTGTTTATATGATAGAAAAAAACCTCTCTTGTGGCAGATGGACATCTGTTCTTTAATATAGTCTGACACCTAGTCTTAAGTATATATGTGTGAATAGAACGCTATTTTTACATCTGCATTTAGCACAGAACAATTAAAATGTAACGGTTAATGTTTTTTTGGGGGGTTAAAAATGAAAATATAATAGACACACACTGATAATAGAGGAGTATGGATTAACCCCACACATTCTAATAAACAAGCAGCTAAGCTATGGTTATGTAGGTAAAAACCCAGGGGAGTCACCTTTTTATATATTGATGGCTTGTCTCAGCTGAACAGTGTCCTCATTCACAAGTATGAGAGTGCATTCAGCACAGATGTAAATATCAAATGTACGCTGGTTCATTCTATAGAACCCCTGTGTGATGTCTATTTAGTCTAATAACCAAAGCAATTTATCTCTTCCAGTTTGAATCAAAGCAGCCACCTCAGGATTTCCCTAGTAAAGTGGATGCTATGATGTCCTAGTTACTCTCCATTGGCCGAACAGATTTTTTGGTTGACTGGCACGCTACATACACAGATTGACTGATATGCTTATATTAGTGCATCTCAATAAATTAGAATATCATCAGAATTACCCACCTTGTGGATTGTCAATGACTGCCTTCTGGACATCTGCCAAGTCAGCAGTCTTCCCCATGATTGTGTCGCCTACTGAACCAGACTAAGGGACCTTTTTAAACGCTTATGAAGCCTTTACAAGTGTTTTGGGTTAATTCTTCCTATTTTCTGAGATGACTTTTGGTTTTCCTTGGCTGTAAGCCATAATAATCAACATTAACATAAATAAACACTTGAAAAAGTTCACTCTGTTTGTAATGACTCATTATATGTTTCAATTTTTTAATTGAATTACTAAAAAAAAATAACTTTTTGATGATATTCAAATTTATTGAGATGCACTAGTATTTGGCCAGAGAAGCATGTCTGGATCTTTTTCACAGGCAGTGGGAGGTTTGCCGGATACAGCCATACACCAGAGCTGAGGCAGTGACACCGGACAGTGCCTACAGGTTTAATGTGTCTGCCACTGTAAATATTTCCCCTGAGAAACACACAGGGAATGCGAAATAAAAATATACAGTTGTGAATGGTTGAGCTAGTATTGGCAGCATTGGGCACTCTTAATACAGTACCTGTGAAATGGGTTGTAGACTAATGAATTTAATTAAGCTCTTGACCTACTCTGTCTATTCACTGGGTATCTGAGATATTAGACTGATTTAAGACAGAACCCAGTGGATACTTGCCTGCAGCCCTAATGTAAAGTTCAGCATTGACAAGTCGAAGACTGCTAACCCAGGTGAAATACTGGGGACTTGTCTCCATGTTGGGATTTGATTGTGAATGGAGGATACTGTTCAGCTGAGACAAGCCACTAATATATAAGGTGACTCCCCTGGGTGTTTACCTCCATCACCATAGCTTAGCTGCTTGTATATTAGAGGTGTGTGTGTGTGTGTGTGTGTGTGTGTGTGTGTGTGTGTGTGGTGTTAATCCATACTCCTCTATCGTGTGTGTCTCATATTTTTTTTTAACCCAAAAAAAAACATTAAAAGTTGCATTTTAATTGTTCTAAGAAAGTGCTTAGACAGTGTGATTGGAAAAATGTGATTGCTCTTATTAAATTAACCAATTACCAAGTGCATACTTTGAGGATTGTATCAGGACTTGGATCAACATTCTGGGTCTACTTCCTGACAGATAATGCATGTGTATGGGGTATTCTGCATACCCCAGAAAAAAGTCAAAATAATAAATACACTGCAGATTTTAGTAACTATATAATAGTCATACTACCTAATGTTATCGGTTGTATAAACGAAAGGGCCTAGCAAGGAAAGGTATAGGATAGATTCCCCATATCATTAGGATGAAGCAGTATTGAAGTGTCCCCTCAGACGGCCGGACCTGTAGAAGGAAAACATTGCAGCATGCAAGAGAATGGGGGGGGGGATTTATTAAGGCTATTAATATAGTTAAACACTATAATTCCTACTGGTGCAAGTGCTCCAGCCTCTAACTTCTGGTACACAACTGGAGGTTCTTTTCACCAGAACTGAATCTGTTGCAGTCTTAAACTGGCGTATATTCGTTATAACTCGCACCCCTTTTCTGGCATGAGTTCTAGTAAACATGACTGAAGCATCCCCAGCCTCCTTGATTTCTGCCTGATGCTTTTCTCTTATTAAAAAAGTGACAAGCTGAAGGCATTCACATCTTTCATGCAAAAACAAATGTCTGTGCCCCCAACAAAGAAGCAACTAGAACTACATCAGAAAATTGTAGTAGATGGAATAGTAAATTCTCCCCTATTGGTACTGCGCTGATGATCAATTTTTGTACACACACTTTGCTAACATGTGGATGTTCCTTGATTGTTGACAGACTTTACATACGGTATTTTAAATGGTATGTCGTAATCTGCTTAATATGTTACTTTCGAGTTATATTATGAAAACTATTTTTATTCCATTGTAGGTCATCCCTATGTTGCCCAGATTACTTTGTGAAGAGCTTTGCAGCTTAAACCCAATGGCAGACAGACTGACATTTTCTGTTATATGGAAAATCACTCCACAGGGAAAGGTAAGCGTTTAATTCTTAAGTTTTTGAAGCATGCTTGCCATCTCTCCCAAAATGTCTGGGTGGCTCTTGCAAAGGGCTGATATCCTAGCTCCTAGCATTCCTGGAGAGTTCCTGGGCACAGAGTATACACAATGTAGGCACTTTGTGCTGGTGAGGTTTCACACAAAAGACATGGCACATTTCATTTCCATACCACAAAAAGGGGCATGTCATGCCATAAAAGGGGCAAGGCCATATGAAAATTTTCATGGTGTACCCCGCCGTGCTGGACTTCTAAATCTCAGCAAAAAAGTTGTCAAATATGACTTAAAAAAATGTCTGCACATTAATTCTGCATGTTCTCTTTAAAAAAAAAAAAAAAAAAAAAGCGTAAGACTGGATCACAATCAGTGTATTTTAGTTCAGCAGCAGAGGTGAGGTTGATGTAGTGGGAGGATAAAGTGCCAAAGTACTTTATTCACATTAGTGCATGTCAGTCTCTTTCTTTCTCGATTGAGTGAGACTGTTATGGAGCAGATCCTCCTTATTGTGCAGTCTACGGCAGTTAGCTGGCACCCACCAACCCTAGGAAATTCAGATAGAATCTGCAGAGGCGGAAACTGACAAACTGCAAAATGTCATCTAATGGCCAGAAAGTGTTACTCTATAAAACAGTACTGAGCAAAAGTTTTAGACTTATGTAGACAAAATTGCTGCAAAGAATGGTTTAAAGGGAATATGTCCGCTCAAAACTGGATATAACGCTAAACACACTATCTTGTAAGGCTTGTTTAAGCTTTTCAAAGCTGCCTTTATTTCATACTACTGCCCCATTGCAGAGATATTCGGCATTCTATAAATATATAACTTAACTGAAAAGGGGTTTAGGAGTGTATAATCTGGAGTTTGGGCTTCAGTCAGCGCTGTGATTACCTCCCCTAATTCCCTCCATGGTCCTCCCGCCAGAGGATGGGCACCCCTCTTTCCTCTCTCAGCTTTCCAAAAGTGTTCAAGTGCAGTAGAAACATGGTGGTGTTCACCCATCCTCTATTGCAGCTAAATTCAAGAGCTGGTCGCATGTCACTTCTCAAAAGTAGGTGGTGACTGCTCCAGGGGTGCATGTGCTGCATATAGTCCAGACCTAACTCTAAATGCAATATTTATGTACTTCTCGAAGGGCATCAGCAACCTGTGTTTCATCATATTAGCACATACTGCATTTTGGGGGAAAAATGCTGTAAACCATAATACGTTTAAACTAAAAACTGGATTATTCCTGAGTTCTGGAGGGGAAGAATTTCCCTTGCTTGATCCTCTTTTATACTCTGGTTGCAATATATAGAAGTGTTGTCCCGGCATTGCCTGCTAGCAGAGAATACAAACTACATGCCTTCCTCACTTCAACCATTCTGACGTTGCCTCCAGCCGTCGTAACTATAGTTTCAGCTTGCTAGCTGTGATACAGCTAATGTAAATACATGTTTTTCATGTAGCTGGATTACATGTAGCAAATCATAATCTCACACATACAGAAGTATTCAGATTGGTACTGTACTGTTCCTCAGTGTTACTATGCAGATAAAATCTCCTTGGCATCACTGAGGAAAGACATGACCTTTTCAATTCTGTAGGCTTATTGTCTATGGTGCCTAGTTCATTCAAGTGAGAACATGCTTAGCAGCATGAAAACGAAGGTCCCTCAGTTTGTCATAAGCAGGAAGTAAATAGTAAATTTATTACACCTTCCCTGTGGTGCATTGGCGTGAGAAGATTTGATATGCAGCTACTGTCGGGAAGGAAAAAAATAACATATTAATGGCAAAAATAGCAGTTTGTCAAGGAGGGATTCTGTGGGAGCGCCTGTGGCATAAGAGGGAATGATTACTTTGTGGGGGCACCTACAGCATATGGGAATGATGGTAAGCTTTTGTACCCAGGCATGTTGTGAACAAGTCTTCATGGCTGTCTGACCCCAGATAGAGACGGAGATGGCAGTGTGCAGTACATGCTGATTAAAGAGGACATTTCACCACCTCCAACGTTCCAGCTCTTTGCATTATTTACTAGGAGCTACTCCACGGACTGTGGAACAGTTGGACTTTTTTTCTCTAGTCCACACCATTCCTGAGCAATCATTGCTGTTAGTTTTGGTTCCTGATATGCTATTTAGGCTCTATTCTGTCAGGTGGGCAGTGTCAGGCAGGAGTAAACAATGGATGTGCTTCAGAACTTTAATACTGGCAGCCTCCAGTTGGAGCTCTGAATCATGCCCCTTGCTTGACACTGCCCTTCTGACATTACGTAACTAAAATAGCATATCCGACACCAAAACTAACAGCATTGCTCGGGAATGGTGGAGGCTAGAGAGAAAATTCCAACTACATTGGAATCAGTGGAGCAGTGTCTATTAACATATGCTAAGAACTTTTATGGTGGATGTCTGGTATTTAAATACAGTGCCTTGCAAAAGTATTCATACCCCTTGAACTTTATCACATTTTGTCACCTTACAGCCACAAACTTAAATGTATTTTATTGAGATTTTAAGTGATAGACCAACACAAAGTAGCACATAATTGTGTAGTGGAATGAAAATGATACATGGTTTTCAAAATTTTAATCAAATAAAAATCTGAAAAGTGTGATGTGCAAAAGTATTCAGCCCCCCTATATCAATACTTTGTAAAGCCACCTTTCGCTGCAATTACAGCTGCAAGTCTTTTGGGGTATGTCTCTACCAGCTTTGCATAGCTAGAGACTGAGATTTTTGCCCATTCTTCTTTGCAAAATAGCTCAAGCTCAGCCAGATTGGATGGAGAGCATCTGTGAACAGCAATTTTCATGTCTTGCCACAGATGCTCAATGGGATTTAGGTCTGGACTTTGGGCCATTCTAACACATGGATATTGTTTGATCTAAATCATTCCACTATAACTCTGGCTGTATGTTTAGAGTCATTGTCTTGCTGGAAGGTGAATCTCCTTCTCATTCTCAAGTCTTTTGCAGCCTTCAACAGGTTTTCTTCCAGGATTGCCCTGTATTTAGCGCCATCCATCTTCCCATCAACTCCCACCAGCTTTCCTGTCCCTGCTGAAGAAAAGCCTCCCCACAGCATGCTGCTGTCACCACCATATTTCACAGTGGGGATGGTTTGATGAGCAGTGTTACTTTTCCACCACACATAGCACTTTGCATTTAGGCCAAAAAGTTCAACTTTAGTCTCATCTGACCAGAGCAACTTCTTCCACATGTTTGCTGTGTTCCCTATATCACTTGTGGCAAACTGCAAATGGCACTTCTTATGTCTTTCTTTCAACAATGGTTTTCATCTTGCCACTCTTCCATAAAGGCCAGATTTGTGGAGTACACGACTTATACTTGTCCTTTGGACAGATTCTCCCACCTGAGCTGTGGATATCTGCAGCTCCTCCAGAGTGACCATGGGCCTCTTGGCTACTTCTCTGACCATTGCTCTCCTTGCTTCATCTGTCAGTTTAGGTGGACGGCCATGTCTTGGTAGGTTTGCAGTTGTAGAATACTTTTTCCATATTTGATGATGGATTGAACAGTGCTCCTTGAGATGCTCAAAGCTTGGGATATGTTTTTATAACCTAACCCTGCTTTAAACTTCTCCACAACTTTATCTCTGACCTATCTGGTGAGTTCCTTGGTCTTCATGATGCTTTTTGTTCACTAGTGTTCTCTAACAAACCACTGAGGGCTTCACAGAACAGGTGTATTTATACTGAGACTATATTACTCACAGCTGGACTCTATTAACTAATTAAGTGACTTCTGATGGCAATTGATTGCACTGGATTTTATTTAGAGGTATCAGAGTACAGGGGGCTGAATACTTTTGCACGTCACACTTTTCAGATTTTTATTTGATTTAAAATTTTGAAAATCATGTATCATTTTCGTTCCACCTCACAATTATGTGCTACTTTGTGTTGGTCACTTATAATCTCAATAAAATACATCTAAGTTTGTGGTTGAGGGTGACAAAATATGAAAAAGTTCAAGGGGTATGAATAGTTTTGCAAGCCACTGTATGGCAGCTGCTCAGGAGTTGTACAGTGAACACTGTAGCAGGGAAAAAAAAATCAGAGCTGTAATGGTTTTTTCATGGTTTCGCCTCTGATTTAAAAAAAAAAAAAAAAAGAATGAAAAGTGATCAAAGCAAAAGACTTTTCCCAAAATGGTAGAACAAAAATTACATTTGACCCTGCAAAATAAAAAAAAAAAAACGCCCTGTGCGTCCCCATACATGGAAATAAAATGAAAACAAAATAGTTACGGGTGTCAGAAAATGACAACTTGAAGTAAATTTTTTTTGCAAAGTTTTGGATTTTATTTTAAGGTATTTAAATGTAAATAAATCTATATATAAATTTTTGTATCCCTGGAATCGCGCCAACCCATAGAATACCACCTTGGAACATTCCTGTACATGTTGTATTTGTATTTGTATCTGCTTATCTTATCTTTGCTGCTGTAACACACTGAATTTCCCCACCGTGGGACTATTAAAGGACTATTATTATTATTATTATTAATACAGGTGATTTGTCATTTTGACTGCACAGTGAATGCCATGAAAACAGAAACTGTAAGGCACACAAATGCACTCCAATTCCACCCCATTCTGATTTTTTTTTTTTCCAGCTTTCCAGTACATTGTAGAGAATATTAAATTGTATGATTATAAAGAATAATTTGTCCCACCAACTTTAAGTCTTCATATGGCTCTGTGATCGGAAAAATAGTTACGGGGTTTAGAAGGTAGGGAGTCAAAAACGAAAATTGAAGGGATTAAGTGTTGGGACACTGTTGTGAGGAGACATTGTACAGTGGGACCCAAGCCGAGCCTATGCATGAGGCCCCATGAGCCTATAGTTGTTCCTGGTGAAGGAAAAGTCAGCCTTCTGAGAATTCTAGTAGAGATGGGTGTTCTGTTTTATAATCCATGTTTTCTAATGACTTCATTTTAAGTTAAAACTTTTCTGGTCCCACTTTAGATCCTTGACGAGTGGTTTGGCCGTACTGTTATCTGCTCTTGTGTGAAGCTGAGCTATGATCATGCACAAAGCATGATTGAGAGTCCAGAGAAACTGCTTGATGTCAAGGAGCTGCCCCCTGTGTCCTCTGATCATACAGTTGATGAGATTCAGCAAGCGGTCCTCAACCTGCATCTTATTGCACAAAATTTACGTAAACAACGATTTGAAGATGGTGCTTTAAGACTGGACCAGGTGAATATCATTTTTATTTAGTTTTTTTGTATTTTCATATTTAACACTTACAATGAGCCTTTTTTTCTTAGTATATATTTTTATATAATAATATATAAGAAGGCATAATGACAGTGTTCAGTTGTTCCATAAGAGTATGGCTTGGGGGACAACAATTCCCCTCCTTTTTTCCAATGTAAATCTGTATTGACTTGAAAAAAGTGGTAAATCGCATGTTTTCTATTTTTAGAGCAAAGTGCTAACAATTATTTTTTTTTTACATAGTTTTCATTGTTACGGTAACTTTAATGTAGGTAATGCAAAGTTCTCTGTTGCTGGGGGCAACAGCCAGTGTTTTTTTCACATTGTTGCATTCATTTTGAGGCACATTTTGTTTTATATTTTATTTTCCCATGTAACTAGGGCTGATATATTCGTCCCAGTTAAAGGAGGAATGCAGCCAACTTGCAATTACGGCAGTGCTGAACTGGATCATCTAGGAACCAGGAGCTTGTTCAGTTCTAAGCTCCTGGCAAATCACAAGGGACTGATGGGCTTCCGTAACTGTACTGTCATGGCCAAAAGTTTTGAGAATGACACAAATATTATATTTTCACATGATCTGCTGCCCTCTGGTTTTTATGTGTGTTTGTCAGATGTTTTTATCACATACAGAAATATAATTGCATTCATATTATGAGTAACAGAAGCTTATATTGACAGTTAGAATGAGTTAATGCAGCAAGTCAATATTTGCAGTGTTGACCCTTCTTCTTCAGGACCTCTGCAATTCTCCCTGGCATGCTCTCAATCAACTTCTGGACCAAATCCTGACTGATAGCAGTCCATTCTTGCAGAATCAATGCTTTAATTTTGTCTGAATTTGTTGGTTTTTGTTTGTCCACCCGTCTCTTGATGATTGACCACAAGTTCTCAATGGGATTAAGATCTGGGGAGTTTCCAGGCCATGGACCCAAAATCTCTATGTTTTGTTCCCTGAGCCATTTAGTTATCACCTTTGCTTTATGGCAAGGTGCTCCATCATGCTGGAAAAGGCATTGTTGAGCGCCAAACTGCTCTTGGACGGTTGGGAGAAGTTGCTCTTGGAGGACATTCTGGTACCATTCTTTATTCATGGCTGTGTTTTTAGGCAAGACTGTGAGAGAGCCGATTCCCTTGGCTGAGAAGCAACCCCACACATGAATGGTTTCAGGATGCTTTACAGTTGGCATGAGACAAGACTGGTGGTAGCGCTCAACTCTTCTTCTCCGAATAAGCTGTTTTCCAGATGTTCCAAACAATCGAAAAGGGGATTCATCAGAGAAAATGACTTTACCCCAGTCCTCAGCAGTCCACTCCCTGTACCTTTTGCAGAATATCAGTCTGTCCCTGATGTTTTTTCTGGAGAGAAGTGGCTTCTTTGCTGCCCTCCTTGAGACCAGGCCTTGCTCCAAGAGTCTCAGCCTCACAGTGCGTGCAGATGCACTCACACCTGCCTGCTGCCATTCCTCAGCAAGCTCTGCACTGCTGGTAGCCCGATCCCTCAGCTGAAACACTTTTAAGAGACGGTCCTGCCGCTTGCTGGTCTTTCTTGGGCGCCCTGGAGCCTTTTTGGCACCAATGGAACCTCTCTCCTTGAAGTTCTTGATGATGCGATAGATTGTTGACTGAGGTGCAATCTTTCTAGCTGCAATACTCTTCCCAGTTAGGCCATTTTTGTGCAGTGCAATGATGACTGCACATGTTTCATTAGAGATAACCATGGTTAACAGAAAGAGAAACAATGATGGCAAGCACCAGCCTCCTTTTAAAGTGTCCAGTGGTGTCATTCTTACTTAATCATGACAGATTGATCTCCAGCCCTGTCCTCATCAACACCCACACCTGTGTTAATGGAGCAATCACTGAAACGATGTTAGGTGGTCCTTTTAAGGCAGGGCTGCAATGATGTTGAAATGTGTTTTGGGGGATAAAGTTCATTTTCTAGGCAAATATTGACTTTGCAAGTAATTGCTGTTAAGCTGATCACTCTTTATAACATTCTGGAGTATATGCAAATTGCCATTAGAAAAACTGAAGCAGTAGACTTTGTAAAAATTAATATTTGTATCATTCTCAAAACTTTTGGCCATGACTGTATACACAGCGCTCATTTAGCAATTGGGAAGGTAATCTACCATCCCTACCAGTGGTGAACCTAGCCTCTTTGCTGCCTGAGGCGGACTATAGAAAGACGCCCCCCCCCCCCAAAAAAAACAAAAAAACAAAACTGAGTTTCCATGCTACTAGTTTAACACACTGTTATCGTCGCACAATATACACAATACACAAAGTTATAAAACAGTTTTTAAGAATTCTTCTTTCTGTATTACTTCAGTATCAGATCAACAACACGGCATTAACAATGAAAGTAACTTCACACATCTTCTGCTTGGTGGATGGACGAGGCCACGTGGCCCCCATTCTCTATAATAGGAGCCCCGCAGATAGCTGAGTACTGGACTTCGGCTATCTTTGGCACTCCCATTGAAGTGAATGAGAGCCACGTGGGTTCGTCCATCCACCAAGTGACACACCTATATATATGGCTGCGGTCAGGCTGGATTCCCACCTAGTGGGGGAAAAAACACAATTCTCAGGCTCAGTGGGGGTCTCAGCAGACAGACCCCCATCAATCAGGTATTTATCCTCTATCATTTAGGTGAATACAGGGCAGTAACATTTTCTGACTTACAGGTGACGTCTCTGACTAATCCTTCACATTTCCCTTCTCTTCCCTCTGGACCGCCATGACCACTTCTTCCAGCTGTGACTTGTCTCTGTAAAGTTTGCAACACAGACATCTTTGGCTCCTCACTTTTCCAGGCATCCAACCCACATTGTCCTCACCTACACAAAGCCCCCATCCTGCTGCTACCCCCAGTTATAAAATATATGATTTAACCCCCCCATAATGAATAATACTACCAAGTACATCTTTATATTAATAATGTTCGTGTGTACCCTGTATAAATAGTGCCCCTTATTTATAATGGCCCAGGTGTTAACTAATTAAAAGGTTTTCCAGGTCATTAATAAACTAATCCGTGGGGTTCAAAAACCCAGGACCCCCACTGATCAGCTGTTTGAATGGTACCCGTGTAAGCGCCGTGACCGCTTCTCTGTTTACATAGTGTCATTCATCTCATAGCGGCCAGGTAACTACAGCCTCGTCCTGTACATGTCTACAGTATGTGACAAGGCTGGAATTACATCACACGGTCACTATAAACAGACAGCGTATAATATAAACAGGTGCCATAGCCCATGTTATAGCACCCCATTTACACACACTATAATGTTCCACAGCAGCCCCTGCACACAATATTACACAGTATTATGGCCCGCAGCGGCCCCTGCACACTGTATTATGCCTCGCAGCGGCCCCTGCACACGGTATTATGCTCCATAGTGGCCCCTGCTCACGGTATTATGCCCTGCATTGGCCACTGCACACGGTATTATGTTCCACAGCAACTCCTGCACACAGTTTTATGCCCCATATTTGGCCCCTGCACACGGTATTATGCTACATATTGGCCCCTGCACACGGTATTATGCTGCACAGTGGCCCCAGCACCCGGTATTATGCTCCATAGTGGCCCCTACACTGGTATTATGCTCTATAGTGGCCCTTGCACTGGTATTATGCTCCATAGTGGCCCCTGCACTGGTATTATCCTCCATAGTGGCCCTTGCACTGGTATTATGCTCCATAGTGGCCCCTGCACAGAGTATTATGCTCTACAGTGGTCCCTGCACAGGGTATTATGCCCCATAGTGGACCATCCGTGAACTATTATTATACTCTGGGGTCTTTTCAGACCCCAGAGTATAATGATTGGAGACCCAGGGGAGAATACAAACATAAAAACCAGAGTTACTTACCTATCCTGGACACCGGTGCACTCCTTGCAGCTTTCGGCCCTGTTTAATTGTGCACACACGTCACGTGATCAGGCCGGCGACGCGACCTGATGACGTCACCAGAGGCCTCAAGCCTGCTCGGAGTTGCATTGGATCGCAGGAGGTGAGTAACATTGGTTTTTATGTTCCCTCACCCACCCTAGGCATCTGATTATTATACTCCGGGGTCTGAATAGACCCCGGAGTATAATAATAGTAGTATTTGCGGCCCGCGGCCTAACTTACCGATACTCGCGGCCGCTCACAGCGGCATCCACTTCCCTTTCTGCGTCCCATAGCAGAAGGGGAAGCGGGGGCGGCCACGAGCAGACGCGGGGTAGGGAAATAATTAGGCCCTGACCTGCCGGGGATACTCCAACAGGTTACGGCCTATTTTTATATATATATATATATATATATATATATATATATATATATATAAAAAAGTTATACTCACCTGCGATGCCTTGATGCAGCCGCCGCCACCTCCTCTTCTTGTCTGCGACGTCTGTGTCTCAGCGTAGGCGGCGTGATGACGTCATTGTATTGCCGCCTGCGCTGAGATGCGACGTCTTGTAAACCAGCCCAGGACAGGCCCCGCTCAGCTCTGTTTTTTTTTTTTTTTTTTTTTTTTTTTGTTTTTTTTAAAGCGGCCTGTCCTGGGCTGGTTTACATTAAATAGTAAAAATGCCGCCCCCCGGACAGTGCCGCCCGAGGCGGCCGCCTCACTTCGCCTCATTAGCGGTGCGCCCCTGATCCCTAGTTTATTTCTGTGGGATTGCAGCTGTCACAGCTAGCATCCTGCTCCTGCAGCTGTATGATCTTGTGTAGGTTCTAATTTGTCCTTGCAGGGTTAAATAACCTTCCCCAGATGTGTATAATCAAAGGGCGGTCAGCTACAGGTTAAGCAATGCAGAGATAGTTTTATGGATATGCAGAAAAGACTTAGTGCCCTAGGGGTGGGTCAGCTGCAAGTTCTTCGGTTCTCCTTTAGAATCGCAGCTACAGCGATGTTGAAGGGCTGAGTGTGCCATTTTCACCCTTTGCCTGCCTCACAGCTGTCTGTAGGCAAATTTCCCAAATCATATCCTGCCACTGGCATTGGGCCAGAATAACAGAAATTACTAGCAGCCATTGGCTCCAACACTAGTAGCCAAAATGAAATACACACATGCTTTTTTTTTTTTTTTTTTTTATTCCTTAATCCAGCAGTGTGGCTAGTCGCAAATTGCCCTGTATATACAAGAATCACTATGATACTGGCCCTATGACGTACAAGCAACCTCTCCCTAATGAAGCACTCCTGTAGCCTATTACACAGTACAATATCTTAGAATAGAACTCAAAGTGCACCCCTGTGCACTAATCATATCACGACCTCTCCAGAGACACATGGCACTATTATTGGTTTGGGAGGTATTGTGGACCTGACAGACTACTATTCATCATCTTCCCCCTTTAGTAGAACCTCACTAATAGCTGGTAGCATGAAGAGAAGTCCCTGTATCCGCCAACCCCCTCCACCCAACCTGGAGTAAGTGCTAGGATAGAAATGACTTGAACATGCTATGATCCTTCTTCCTGATACTTTCAACTTCCTCCTTCCCCCTTTTTACACTGAACAGGGAAGTAAAACTTTTCATACTGCTCCCTACTGTCAGATGAGTATTGTGCTCAGTATGTTGCACCTAGAATATGCATCCTGGGAAACTGTACGTACATTTATGCAGGCATATTTTGTTTGACAGAATATACCAAAGATCCTGCTTAAAGTGTAACTAAACTTTCAACTCTAAGGATCTCCCAAGCAACAAAATCAGTCGTCTGAAAGATTAGTTGCGTTTTAAAGGGACGCTGTCCTATATTGTCTGAAAGATCATGATGATGCTTATTGTTGATAGAGAGAACCTTAGTCTGTTATCTACTAAAAGGAAGTAAAATAGATTAATAAAGTTTATTACAAAATTGTAAATAAAAAGGTTACATTTCCTTTCTTGGAAACCCAGCATCTTAAAGTGTATTTCCATGCTGCTTTCTGGCAAGACTTACAATCTGCAAATTACCTGCTGCTTTTTCTTCAGATATACTGAGTGGCATCTTTCTGATGGTTGTCATTTTCAAGACTTTATTTCTGAATTGCGGCCTTGCCCACAGTGTTTCAAGATTCCTCACTACCACACTGAAATAAAGTTGAGATTCAAAACACTCAAACAACCTTTACCACATCAAAGCTTTTTGTTCAGTGAATTTTCCCTCTTGAATCCTTTCTTGGGAACTGACAGCTGTACCGTCGACACAACTGGTCTATACATGTTTCCTCTTTCTGCAAGTTCTGCCGCACCATTTTCTGGAATGCAGTATCCACAGACTCTGGTTTACGCTATGTTCACACAATTTTTTGCAGGCTGAAAAACTCTGCTTCAGGAATTAGGAAACTTTTTTTGTGATGTGCTATCGGTTTTTGATGTGTTTTTGCAAAATCCAAGTTAAAAAAAACTTTTTTTCCACCTCCCATTGATTTCATTGGGTTTTTCAAGGTGGAATCTGCTTGAAGATCGGTCATGTTGCTTTTTTTACCTCTAAGAAAAAAAAAACTGCTTCTGTCTCCCATTGGATGATAGGAGGCGTTTTTGAGTCGAATTCCTCCTCCCAATCAGCCTGCAAAAATAACGGAGAGTCTACCCTTAGAGGAAGAATTCAGCTTTTGTACACTCAAAACTGTATTTTTAAGAGTTTAAAAACTTTTTAGTTTACATTTTTTTACAGTTCAAGTTTGAAAAGAATATTTGGGCCACTTAATATTAATATTAATGCAACAGTCAAGGGTTAAAAAATAATGCTCGCTACGCCTCTTGATAAATTCCATGAGGGGTGTAGTTTCCCAAATGGGCTCATATGTCTGTGGATTCCACTTTACTAGCAATTCAGGAGCTCTGCAATCGTGGCATGACATCCAAAAACCAAATGGTGATTATTCCCTTCTATGCCCAGCTGTGCCCAAACTGCAGTTTATACCCACATAAGTTAAGTTATCCTGGGTACAACCGTGTCTTACATGTGGTCATAAACTGTTTGGGCACACAGCAGGAGTGCTATGTGGCGCTTGAAGCACATATTTCATTGTTTGGTTTTTGGACACCATGTCACATTTGCAGAGACCATAAAATTGCCCCTTCAAAATGGGGTTACTACTTGGGGAATTGCAATATACGGGCAACTGTGGAGCTCTGTAAAAGCAATATGCTATCCAAAAAGCAGTCCCTCTAAATTCATATTATAAAAGCTAAAATGTACAGTGCTCCTTCCTTTCTGAGCCCTGCTGTGTGCCCAAACAGCAGTTTACACCCACAAATGTAACTTTTTTTGTACCCCGGGATAACCCATTTAAAAGCTTCAGGAGTGCTTGTCAATGCAAAGTAGGTACAACACATTGGGCACTAAAAATTAAAATTTTCACTTTGTACATTTATTTATGGGAAGCACTCTTGGGCTCAAAATAATACACCTTGAGAAATTCCTTGCGGGGTGTAGTTTCTAAAACAGGGTCATATTTTGGAGATTATTTTTTATCTCTGAGCCTCTGCAAATGTCCGCCATTGTAGTGTAAATATCCAAATTGGCCTCAAATGCACATTTGTGCTCTCTCACTTCTGAGCCCTGTCATATTTCCAGGCAAAAATTTTTACAAATATCCCAATATTAAAATCTGTGAAACAGCTTTGGCAGTCAAAATGCTCACTATATCCCTTGATAAATTCTAGTTTGGGGGGTTTCACTATACTAGCCAATCACTAGCCAATGACTTGACACCTGAAAACTATTCCAGCAGAATCTACTTTTCAAATGCCCAGTGAAATGCTTAAAGGGCTAACAAACTTCCCAAATGCTTTTTTGAATTATATGAGTGGTGCAGTTTTGAAAATGGTATGATTCATGGTGGTTTCTTATATATAGGCCTTTAAAATCTCTTTCAGAACTCAAATTGTCCCTAACAAATGTGTTTGGGAAATCTTCTTGTAAATCTACAAAATGGCTGTTACTTGTAAACCGTCTAACGTCCAAAATAAAATGGACAATTAAAAAAATTATGCTTATAAAAAGCATAGATATCGTAAATAATTTATTAATGTATTTGGGTGGTATGACTGTCTAAAGTTTACCACTAACGTGTGAAGTACAATGTGTCATGAAGAGTCTGTCGCTTGGGTATGATTAAAGCTTCAGTTATTGTTACATTGTGACATACTGACAGTTTTGAAAAATGGGGCCATATTCTTAAGTGGTTAAATAACCCAAACCTTGGACCTCCCTTCTAGATGGATTGGAACCTTCTCTTTTCTTCCCACTCCAGTAAGCCAGCCACTTGCCAGGTTTTTCATAGTGAAAGAGGAGAAAAGTCACTTTCTCTATGAAAATACTTTTCTTTAGTTTTATTTTTCCTAGAAACCTTGCTTTGGATAGCTGTACTGCCACAATATACATTCTAAATTCTAAATATATTATAAAATATATCTCTTGCTTACTCCCTCCCCCTAAAAAAAAAAAAAATTCCACCATTCAGTAAACACATAATTATGCCATACGCTAATCAGATACCAGTGCCACACAGCTTTTCTGGAGGGCATTGCTTTAAAGTACTATGTGTTGGAAACAATAAGCAATAATTAAATACAGTGGGGTAATTTAGTAAGACTGGCGTTTCCTAAGCCAGTCTTAATTGAGATGCACCTGCCACCAGTCAAAAAAAAAAAATTGGCGCATCAGAATCAAAATCTATGCCAGTGAGTAACAGGTGAAGATTTCTGGTGTGAGTTACAATAAATTTGCATTCATAAAAAGTGGCAAGCAAGGTGTAGAACAAACTGTGGTGCATTTTTGGTGCATGAATGGGCCGTGTGCCACAAAAGAAAACTAGCATAGATGGATTAATTTCCCCCAGTGATTTAGACTTAAAGGGGTTTTCCGGGCCGTAATTTTAGTTTTTGTTTGCCCTCCCCCAGTGTTTTGGCACTATCAAAGCTTCTTTTGCAATCTCTGGTGTGTTTGTATGCCTTAATTCCAGCACCACCTACCTCTCTGGTTTCTGCAAGCTCTAGCACCTCCCCTCACCGTCTAGTCAGTTCCCAGTTCTCTGTAACTTATGTCACTGTGCTGGGAGGCTGGGCATAAGATGCGAGCCCTTCCTGCCCAACCCTGCCACTGATGTTAGTACTGACATGTCTGTTAATTCACAGGCCTGGAAGAGAATGGATGTAACAGTGGAAATGTTGAGTTCAGAATGTGACCCAGAGTAAAACAGAGGAAAAGCGCTAAAGGGTGACAAGTATTTCACTCTTGCAACATGTTTTTATATGGGTTACACCCAGAAAATCTTGATCTTACTTTTATTGGATACCTTTTTGTTTTCCTTTTCTTATGCATTTCACCCAGACTGTCATTTGGTATGCCATTTTGGCTTTTCTTTTACTGTACATTCTCACCTTTTACAACCCAAACACCCACAGTTTGGCAGCAGAGATATACATGTGTATCTTATGCCAAAGTAACAAATTGAAATTGTGATTGTAGTGTCCCATAACACGCTACTTTCAAATAGCAATGATGGCTGCCATTCCCCTCTTAAACATTCTGCCAATTCCTCCATAAAATTGCCTGCTAGACAGTGTCACTATTCAGTCCCTGCTCGAGCAACTCCCAAACATGTTTCACCCCAAATAGCATGCCTATTACTCAGCTCCTTATCACATTCCTATCCACATGGCTGAGACCCTTGCAGTGTCTGATTGTGTTGTCATCCTGGGTAAGAAATTGTAAAAGATCCTGGGTACTGCCACAATGCTCCATAACAGCTTTTATTTTGCTCTATAAAAGAGGAGATCCTCATACTGATTTATGCTACCTAGACTTGTATGGCACTAAAACTTATACATGGTCCACCGCCTAGCTATTGGAGGTTTTACATGATTGCTTTGACTTGTTTGCTTCCTTCCTGGAATTTGCAAAAAACACAGTATAAAGACAACCCTCAGTAATTCTGCACAAGGTTGGTCTTACAGCGTATTTGAATGCCAACCATAACAAGATCTCACAGGTCGACTTAGCTGATGGTTACATACTGTGTAGCAGCCCATTTCACAGATAAGCGTTATCGCTGGGTACACCACCGACGATACACTTCTGTAGACTTATAATGTAAAGGGTGGATGTTCTTCACCGCCCAGCAGTAACACTGAGCTGTGAGGCTGTCCCCTGCTGTGACATCGGTAACTGAAACTAACAGAGTCAGTCTCTGGAATTGAGCACAATCCTACAAAACTAAGTGCAATGAATTCAGCGTGCTGTTGGCTTAGCAGCAGTATAGAACATGCCGCATCTAAAGAAGACCTTTCATGTCCTCCAAAATTGCTGTTTTCAGATTTATATCAAGCTAGAAAGGAAAACTGGATGGTGGAGAATCCACAATTTACAAGCAAACTTTTATTTTTTTTTTATATGATGAGTTGGGAACTTGTTGTTGTGCAAAAGAACTATATACATTAAAATTAGACAATGGTAAATTGTACATTTCAGTCCAATTGGGCACCATTTTGGGACTGACACAGAGTAACTTCAGCGGACCAGAAAATTTTTTGATGACCGTTTGTAAAGGAGATGTAATCCATGCACTGATGTCTGAGAATAGGTTTATTTATCGGGCCAGTATTTTATACATGTACTCACATATATCTGTATGAAAAGCCCATTCACACGACAGGGCAGTGTGCTCAGCTGTGAAAGTGTGTGATTAACCTCGGATGTACACTCAGCCATGAAAACCGTTTTCACGGATTCCTCCTAGATTTGAGTTTAAGGGATCCGTGAAAGCTGACCAAGGGATAACGTGCTTTATGATTTAAAGGGAGTTTATCATTCGCAAAACCACTTTTAAACTAATGACACGTTGGAATGGCCTTTAAAAAAGGCCATTCTTCTCCTACCTTTCCTTGTTTTCTTCTCCCAGCCAATTCCAAGATAATTTGTTCATGTATGTAAATGAGCACCATGGAGCACCCGGGGCATTCCTCCTCTTCTGTGAGCACCCACCTCATCATCGCTTATCACCGCCCCTTCGTCCTTTGAACTCTTTGTCTTCTCTGTATCTTCTTTCTTCGAAGTCCTCGTACGCAGCGCTGTGCTCATGTGCAATCTGCTCTGCCACAGTACGCTCTGACAGACCACCGGAAAATGGCAACCCGATTGCACATGCGTGGTTGCGAGAATTCGCTGCCGTACAGCGCTGTCGGCAAGAACTGAGAAGAAAGAAGACCAAGAGGGTAGTCACCGCAACGGACGAGGGGTGGTGATGAGCGATGACGAGGTGGGTGCTCGCAGAAGAGGAGAAAAGCCCCGGTTGCTCTGTGGTGCTCATTTACATACATGAAGAAACAAATTATCTTGTAATCAGCTGGGAGAAGAAAACAAGGAAATGTAGGAGTAGAATGGACTTTTTAAAGGCCATTCCAACGTGCCATTAGCTTAAAAGTGGTTTTTGTAATGAGACTCCATTTAAAGGATCAGTCACACTGTTTGCACATGAATAAAAGTCAAATGTAAAAATTTTCCATAGTGTTTAACCTTTAGTATAGATACTCTTTTAATCTTTTGGTATACAAGATAATTGGAAAAAAGATAAGAGATTGTTGAAGTTTTTAATCTATTGGCTTACAGTACATCACTGGCATAAACCTGGATAGGTTTCATAGAAACTTACTAATGTATAACAGATTAACAAATTGTGCACTATAGTATAAGAAGGTGTCAAGATATCCTGAGTCCTCTATCAAGCTTTCTGGGTCATTCAATGTGTGTGGTTTGGTGCATGTCCTAGTGGGTCCCACTGTTATGGGCCCAAATATAATCCAGGAAAGAAGGCTTCACTGTTGACGCATATATTTATCCTTTTTTAAAAACAAATATACATGTCCAGAATATTGCCCGATGGTGCTACTCGACATCTAATATATAAAACTCAAAATCTGTAGTAGCCCGCTCTATACAAATCCACAGTTCTTGCCCAATTTGGGTGAGATTTGGCACGTCTCCTCTCCACCCACAGGGGCAGAATACTGCACACGTTACATCTTGCTAGTGTCCACCCGTCATGAGATTGGGGCCCCCAAAGTTAGGCACTATACATATAATGGGGAAATGTGAAGGTGAAAGTGAGTGCTGAGGGGAAAACAGTAGTTGTGACTCACAGGGACGGATTCTACCAATGGCGCCAAAGAGTCTCTGCTAAAGGAGCCGCATCACCACACACAACACATAAACATTTCACAAACACCATACAAACCTCACACAGACAGCACACATACACCAACCCACAAGCACAACATCACACAAACACCAGACCACGCTAGACACACACAAGGCAATCACCACCCCACAAATACCACAACACCACTCCATAGATACCACATGCACACCACACACACACACACACACACACACACACACGCAAGGACCAGACACACACTCAAACACACTGAGATGGATGCACCCTACGCACACGGACGAACAGAACACATGCGTACTCACACACACCTACCGCACGCATGGACACTTGCACTGTGCACACACAAACACATGGATTACATGCACACGCATACATTTACACGGACCACACACGTGCATGCACACACGCATACATACACATGGATCAGACGCGTGCCCACACACATATACGCACGCAAAACAAAACACGTCTGGTATCCTTACTGGCTTCTTGCACTCTACAGTATTTTTTGCGGGCCTCCGGGCCATGTATTTGGCGGTTCCATAGACTTCTTTGTGTACAAAGCTGTGATTTTTGTAGGCTCCATAGAATGTTTATGGAGCTGTAGAATCCACGGCTTGGAGACCCGTGAAAAATACTGTAGTGTGCAAGCAGCCTTACTGAGCATCAATATTGGTCAGGCAAAAACTGCCTCATAGGAAGATTGTCATTATTGCTTACTATACAGGGAGCTTTCATCACTGAAGCTGCTGAGGTAAAGTGAAAGCTGAGCTCTGGTTGCTATGGGCAACTACACAAGTCTGCTTGTGAGGCGGTTTTCATTACTGATATGTGAGCTCCTTCAGGTCATAGTAACACTGTGTGAGGGCTGCTCTATTTACTATTCATCCTATTACTTCTCTTATCAGTGTCAAGTGAAGACTAAAGGGTCATAATACGAAGGACTGTTTTTTAAAATGGTGCCCAAAAAACGACCATCTATTGGGAAAGTTCATCCAAAAGCTAAGAACGCAAAATTGTGTCAAAGAGCGGAGACAAGTGAACAACGTGACTCACGGCTTGAAAAGAAACTGACAGGCTAAAATGTAAGGCAGCTGAGACATCAGAGAAATGGGAATGTAGTCTTCACAAGAATCGGATAAGGCAGGCTGAAGCAAGGAATATGGAAACATCTGAACAAAGGGATGAATGTTCTGAAAATGACCGCAAACGACATATGCAACGTGTGCAAAGATGTAGGCAGGCTCATGTGTTTCTAAGCATTTCACTACAACCCAATTCACAACTATAGGTCACATCAGAAAGTCATAATTGGCAAAATGGACATAATATGCAAACATTGTCAAGCAAAGCAGTTTAACTTGGAATCGCCTGGTATGTGCTGCTCAAATGGCAAAGTCAGTTTGCCACCTTTAGCTCTACCTCCTGAACCACTTCTTTTATACATATCATGAACAACTCCCTAGTCAAATCATTTTCTGCAAAATATTAGGAGATACAATTCATCTTTCCAGATGACATCCTTCGATACGACAGCTGGACTCCAGGAAGTAGGATTTATTCCAACTTTTAAAGTCCAGGGTCAAATATATCACTAAATCAGTTCAATGCTTCCTGTAGCAAATGAAGATCCAAAGTTTTTACAAATTTATTTTTTGGGAGTCGAACAAATGCGAGCTGATAGACGTTATGAAGCTATACTTGAGACAAAAAAAGAGATTTTGTTGAATTTGCAAAGATTTTTCCATCAGCACAATCAGTTAGTAAACCTTTTCAAAACAGTCTTAGAAAGAATGCCATGTGATGAATATCAAGTTGTAATAAGAGCAGACAAGACACCGTTTGAGCATGAAAGGCGATTTTAATTCTCCCACTGTTAACAAAGTAGCTATTGTACTGGTTGGACAGGACTTTCAAATCTGAGATATAATTATTCAGAGATGAAGCGACAATCTTCAATGTATTGCAGAAACTCATAGATCATATGATGCTCTGCAATATCCGATAATATTTTGGAATGGCCAAGATGGCTATCACTTTAATCTAACACATACTGATCCCAAGACTGCTAGGCCAACCAATAAAAAAAATACCAAATAATGATCAGAGATGGGTCTTCTAACCACATTTTACAATGTAGGCAACTTTTTCATCAATTTATAGTTATGTATACCAAGGTGGAAAGTAAGCGTCTTTTGTACATACGATTGAAGCAACAAAAACTTAGTGGATGAATACATTCATTTAAGGGATGCTATTGCTAATGCTGGCAACGTGGCTGACATTGGGCGTATGGTTGTTTATTTTACCGGCTACATTTACTGGAAGTCCCAGACATAAGCGTGAGTATGCTCAGGACGCCATGACATATGTTCGGATATATGGTCGTCCTGGTTTGTTTATTACAGTTACATGTAATCCAACTTGGCCAGAGGTAAATGAAGAGCTTCTGAATGGTCAGGGCCCCTCTGATCGACATGATTTAATAGCAAGGGTTTTTAAACAAAAACTGATCAAGCTCATGGACGTAATTACAAAGTGTTACATTTTTGGTGAAAATCAGTGTTGGATGTATTCAATTGAATGGCAAAAAAGGTCTTCCACATGCTCATTTACTGATATGGCTAAAGGATAAGATATGCCCTGATCAAATTAACAGTGTTATTTCTGCTGAGCTTCCAAATCCAGAAGAGGAACTGGTACTTTTTGAAACTATTTCTAAAAATATGATCCGTGGGCCACTTAATCCAAGATCGCCATGTATGAAGGAAGGAAAATGTACTAAAAAGTATCCTCGCAACTTGATTGTAGAAACACAAACAGGAGATGATGCTTATCCTCTTTACAGAAGACAGAAACCTGAACAGGGAGGATATACTGCAGCAATCAGATTAAAATGGATTAAACAAAACACAGAGCTTGAAATAATCGATGGGTTGTACCTTACTCTCCACTGCTTTCAAAAATGTTTGATGCGCACATTAATGTAGAATATTGTAACTCTAAGTCAATTAAATACGTTTGCAAATATGTTAACAAGGGCAGTGATATGGCAGTTTTCCAGTTAGAGAATCCAAAATGTACATCTGATGAGATTATGCAGTATCAGATGGGAAGGTATATAAGTAGTAATGAAGCTGTGTAGCGATCACTAAATTTTCCCATCCATGAAAGACATCCAACTGTAGTTCATCTCCGTGTCCATCTTGAAAATGGACGAGTTTATTTTACTCCCAAGAATGCAGAGGAAAGAGCTGCTCGACCACCCAATACAACATTGACAGCTTTCTTTCTCCTATGTCAAGCAGATCCATTTGCAAGGACTTTATTATATTCAGATGTTCCAAAATATTATACATGGAATAAATTGAGAAAAGTATTTTGCAAGAGGAAACAAGGTTCAAGGGTGAGGATGGACGTTCCAATGATGCTCTTGGACGTGTGTATACAGTGCATCCAAACAACGCAGAGTGTTGTTACCTCTGATTACTGCTTCACACTGTCCGTGAGTCAACTTCTTTCACGGATTTGAAAATAGTTGGAGAGCTGTGTCAAACTTACAGGGAAGCATGCCAAAAGCATGGTCTGATCGAAGACGATCAACACTGGGACATGACATTGCAGGAAGCATCTGTCACTCGCTTTCCACCTCAACTAAGAGACCTGTTCACTATAATAATTACAACCTGTGCACCTTCCAATTCCTACGCGCTTTGGGACAAATACAAAGAATATCTTAGTGAAGATATTCTTAGAGTGCAAAGGAGAGTTAATCCAGACTTCGACTTAAATTTCACTGCTGACACATTCAAACAAGCCCTCTTGATGTTAGAAGAAAGGTGCATATCTATCAATAGTAAAACTCTAATAGAATTAGGTTTACCAGCACCAAATCGACCAGACTTCATATTCCTATTATGAACAGAGATATTCTGCAAGAAAAAAAGCTATGATTTGGAAAAATTTTAAGAATTTGTCATATTAAATAAGCCTCTTTTGTTTGAAAAAAGATCAGCCTATATGGCAATTATGGGTCAGATTTCCAGTGGAGATGGAGGACTATTTTTCCTAGATGCACCAGGAGGTACTGGTAAAACATTTTAAATTAATTTGCTGCTTGAAGAAATTTGCTCAAACAATGACATTGCCTTGGCTGTTGCATCATCTGAGATTGCGGCCACTCTTTTAGATGGAGGGCGCATGGCTCATTCAGCACTAGGATTGCCCTTTAATATAGCGCTGTCAGAAACTCCTGTCTGTAATATCACTAAGGACTCTGGGAAAGCTAAGGTATTACAACTTGCAAAGTAATTGTTTGGGATGAATGTACCATGGCGCACAAGAAAGCAGTCGAGGCCCTTGATCGCACCTTGAAAGATCTGCAGGGAACCAATTGTTTAATTAGGGGAATTGTAATTTTTGCAGGGGACTTCTGCCAGACGTTACCTGTTCTTAAGGGAGAAACACCAGCGGATGAGCTGAATGCCTGTCTAAAATCTTCTTATCTGTGGATACATGTTCAGAAGCAAACTCTTACTACTAATATGTAGGTTCATTTGATGGGAAATACAACTGCGGACAAATTTACACACCAGCTACTATGCCTTGGAAATGACAGGTTCCCTACTGATTCCACTACTGGTCTCCTTTCCTTTCCTTTTTGTGAAATGACATCTTCGGTAATGGAACCTATTGACTAAGTTTTTCCTGATATTTGTAAAAATTTTAACAACCATCAGTGGCTTTGTGAACGTGCAATACTAGCACCTAAAAATGATCGTGTCAGCTCCATAAATCTACTAATTCAGGGAAGGCTGCCTGGTCTAGCGATCATGGAGAATGAACAAGCCGTAATGTATCCATTGGAGTTCCTGAATTCTTTGGAGTCTCCTGGAATGCCACCGCATAAGCTCACTTTAAAAATAGGAGCCACAATAATTTTGCTTCGGTACCTTGACCCACCAAAAATGTGTAACGGCACAAGATTGTGCATTAAGTCTCATGCCCAATGTTATTGAAGCCACTATTCTTATGGGAAACTCTGAGAGCAAATGTTTTTATTGCGCGTATTCCTTTGCTACCAAGCGACATGCCCTTCAATTTTAAGAATCTGCAGTTCACAATCCGACTTGCATTTGCTATGACTATAAACAAAGCACAAGGTCAATCACTTAAAGTAGCCAGCATTAATTTGGAGAGCCTGTGTTTTTCACATGGACAATTGTACGTTGCTTGTTCTAGAGTGGGTAACCCCAAAAATCTGCACCTGAAGGTAAAACCAGAAACATTGTTTACCAAAAAGCACTGCAATAGATAGTGTTTAACTGTAAACCAATTTTATTCTTTTGTCTGTGAACTACTTATAGATTACACTGGAGGGAGGGGGGAAGGGTTGAACTATGTTGTTAATTGGGTGTAAATGTTTGTGCACGGTCCATAAATTTTAATTTTTGATAAAAAATAAAAAAAAATAGTTGTAATAGCTTATACTACATAATATGTATTGAATATGTAAAATCATAAAAATGTTGAAATAAAAAAGTTGTTCACATCAATGATTACGACAAATAAGTAAAATCCGAAAATAAGAATTTCAAGTGGAAAAAGATTTACTACAGCACTCTGAAAATGTCAGTTTCAGTGTGACACTGAAAATTTTACTTTAGCTAGCATAACCAACAATTTAACATTTTCCGCGAGTGAAGCTGCGGGTATTATAATATAAATGTGAGTTTCAGGTGCAATCTAAAGTGGTTCAAAGCATTTGGAAATTTTCTCATTGTATTACAGTACCTGATTCTGGCTAATCCCATCCACACACTGCAGAAAAATATCCGCAGCAGAAATGCTGCGACTTCAAAAAGTCAAGTTTTTGCATATCACAGCATATCAATTATACCTACGGAAAAGCTGGTGGTTTCCATATAGGTATAATAGACGCATAAAGTCTGTAGAGGAAAACTCTGCGAATTTTCTGTGAAAATTGCAGCATGAAAAACCAGGAGACACAGCTGTAAAAACTATGGCTGTGTGTATGGGCCCACTGAAATGTATGGGTCCGTACTTTTATCCGAAATTGCGATATGCCTGAGGCCTAGTTGCAAAGGTGATTGCTGACTGCCTGGCCCCTCTCTTCAAACAAGTTGTCCGTACAGACCAGGTGTGTGGTGGTGTGCTTATGGAGGCTCAGGACAACATCAACAGGACACTGCTTCCCATCCCCCCACAAAAGGATTCCTGTTTGTATGGTCTCGGTTGACGCTGTTTGACTGTCTCCATTGGGGATTTATCAAGAAGGAATTTGAGCGCTTTGGCCTGGTGAGTAATTTTAAGATTAACAATGGCAGCACTGTGAGGCACTCAATATTTTCCTTCCTCTTGCTTTTTCCGTTCAATTGCGATCATCCTTCACATTTTGATTGCAACATACAGTAAGTTAATTTAATATCTTGTTGTTCATATCTGTGAACCTTGCTGACTAATTTGATTTAAATTATCACTTCAGTGCACAGTTTGTCCTCCAGAAGTACCTTAGACTGCTCATTAAATTTTAGGTCTTTCAGGCCTTTCCCATTTTGGCCCCTACTTGTACCGCCCCCCACTCACACACACACTCACACACACACACACACACACACACACACACACACACACACACACACACCTTCACTAGGCATCACCAGGCGGCTATTCTGACTAGACTGATTTGTTCCACATCATCTCAGATAAACAATGGGTTCAGATGGAAGACTCATTAACCCATTTGTCCCTGACATCTCAACCCTGGCTGGCCTCTTCAATTTTTCCCTCCAGTACCTGTCCTTCTACACTTACTGTCCATCTCCTAACCCTTTAGGACAGACTTCTGATGAATATGGTCATTCCCAAAGACCTGGAGTTGAGACTCCTCTTTTTAATAATACCTCTTTCTCAGCTGCAGTAGATAAGGGTACATTCCTCATCTAGATCTCCTCTTCACATCCAAGACTACATGAAGTTCTGCATCCTGATCTCACCATTCTTGCTTTCCAATCTTTGCAGGGACAATGTCCAACAGAACCCTCTCTTGGTAGGAATATGCCCAGCTATACAACTTCCTCCACTAGGTGACCCAGTTGGTGGGTTTGGCCACCGCATGCCTGCGAGCTTCCTCCCCCATTGTTCCACCTGGTTTGCTGCAGTCTGAGCTTCCTTCCTGGTGATGCCAACTGACCCGCTCCCACCCGCATCCCAATTTTTTTTATTTTTTTTTACTTCGTGTTTTTTCTTCTCCCCTGCTATTCTTCCCCCCTCATGTCCCCTATCTTTCTCTTATCCCATTGTATAGTAACTTGTGTACCCCACATTGTATTTTCTGAATATGCTTTTTATCTCTGCCATGTTTTTTTCAATGTAAAACTTTAATAAGTTTGGTTAAATAAAACTCAGAACTATAATTACAACCTGCTCCACTTATCATACAATTAAAACTTGTAGAATAAATCTGTGTATAATTTTCTCACTTTAGGTTCACCACATGCTGTTGGTGTTCTATATCCTGTGTCGTCTTCCTGCATTGTTAAAATGGTGATGGACTGCCATCAGTCCTAGATAGAACCTGATTTCATGGGGTTTTGTTTGACTATGTTCTTAAACTCTATGTAGGTTAATTTACTTGCATGCTTTTTTTGAGCTGCACCTTAAAAACATCTTAATCTACCTTTTTCTTACTATGGTTACAGCCAAAATGTATTGTGGAATTGATTGATTTATGCTTTTTCAATCTGTAACTCGTTACTAATTGACTTCCCCTCACTAAATTCTTCCCCTTTCCAAGGCAGACTTTTCTGCCCATCCATGACACCCCTGCCTTTGTCCTGGTTGTTCACTCATTTTAGAATACAATTTAGGAGTAACACTGATTAAAAGGCTTATCCAGTTTATAATATTGATGGCCTATCCTTATTAGATCTGTGATGGTCCAACAGCTGGGACCTTTGCAGATCTGCTGTTTACGGACCATGTGGCTCCTGACAATGTTTACATTCCAGAATCTGTGCTTTTCACTCGCCGTATAAGTAGAAGCGGCTGGATTTGGTAAAGCCGCTGCTACAGTTTGTAAGGCTAGTAAGCAGCACAGCATGTAAACATTGCCAATAGCCATGCTGTCCCTGAACAGCAGATATGGGGTGGGTCCCAACTGTCAGACCCTTCCAATTCTAATATTGATGACATATCCTAAGTATAGTGCAAAGAATAGAACGAAGCGGCACTCACGATTCTCTAAAACCTTTTCTTGCTTTATTAGTAGCTCATCACAGGATAACCAATATATAGCAGTATGCCATAGACACAAACTTTTTGGGCAACGGCTGTTTCGTGCTGCCGTTCTTCCTCCGGCCCTCAGTCGTATATCAGCGGATGTGGGGGGTGGGTCCCAACTGTCAGACCCTTGCAGTTCTAATATTGATGACACATCCTAAGTATAGGCCATCAATTTTAGAAACTGCATGACCCCTTTTAAATGCACATGTTAACTGTCGAAATTAACAAATGGCATTTTAGATGTTTTTTCGTTTGTTTTTTTTTGCAAAAGAAAAGTTAGCCAGATGTTCTGTGTGCTTTTTGTGTCTGGGAACTCAAGTTTTTAGAAATGTTGGTAAAAGTAGTCAGTTCTTTTTGGGCAGATACATACTGTTTTTGAGTTTAGTTACTAGTGCAGTGAATAAGTTGATAAATCGTTTGCAACAGTCATCCATTCACTTTCAATCACATAATCTTGGGCTCTGTTAATGTTTTGTGCTTTCTAGAGTTTTAGGTATTTCTGACTGGAATACTTTGTAGCTCTATCCCTACTGTCAAAATCCGTAAACGTGATGCAGCCTGTTATACAGCGATTAGAAAAAAAAAGTACACCCTCTTTGAATTCTATGGTTTTACTTATTGGGGCCTGATTAAAAAAATAATATTAATCTGGTCCACCGAATGTCTCAAAATTAGGTAAGATTCCACCCTTTGATTTGGCCATTGCAACACCTTGATTCTTTACTTTTTCAGCCATTCTGTTGTAAATTTGCTGCTGTACTTGGGAACCTTGTTTTGCATTGACCTAGTTTTGCTGAAAGTTTTAGCTGTTAGATAGATGACCTCACATTTGATTCTAGAATACTTTGGTATACAGAGGAGTTCATGGGCACATCAATGACTGCAAGGTGCAGAACAAGCCCAGATAATCCCCTCAGACATCCACTACTGGAAAGATTGTCAGCTGTCTTGAGAATGACTTCCAAGAAGAATTGCTTCTCTAATATCGTTGCTCATGTCTTCCCCCTTGTCATTGCATTAACACATGCCTGAATGTTCCAGACCAGCAAATTGCCCAAACTTCTGCTATTAATCAGCCACATTTTCATTGTCCAGACCCTCCTGCTACTTAATCTCACCTACTATGGAAATGGTAAGGAAGAGTCTATCATTTTTACATGCTGCTTCTGCATTTTGGCCTAGTGTTTAAGTAATGACCTGGTTGTCTTTTTCACATGGTGTTCATCTGAGGTTGTATTTACTTAATATTAAGACCTTCTAAAGACCACCAGATGTTTTATGTGTTTTATGATATGTACAACCATAGAATTCAAAGACTGTTACCATAGAATTCAAAGAGGAGGTTAGGTGTTTGAACAGGATAAAAGCTAATGTCAGTAGAGATACTGCTTTAGCAGCCATTACCTCTTTTCTCTACAGGGTACCTGCCAGGTGTGTTCTAGAAATTACAATAGAATGTCAGGTATGCCCATAGGAAAAGGGTAAAACTATGCAGTGCCCTTTTAGAATCTTCAACAATTTTAATGGGAAAATGCTTTAAAATATATGTAGATGAAATACCTATAATAGCTAAACTAATTTCACTAAGAGAAAAATAAAGGTCTAATATAAAATTTTACTTTTTTATTAGAAATAGGCAATAAAAGATTGTTTAAGAAAACCGTGATCACACCATGCTCCCAACAAAAATCGAGAGGTGGTCCTAGGCAATCAAGGGCCGCCTAGTAGCAATTAAAAAGGTAGGTCTAGTCTGCATATATTAGATCCCACCTAGCCATAGACTAATCGGTATATACCCTGGTGGATAATATAAACCAGGGTTGAATACCCATGAATATAATTTTATGCTAAGCTGTTTATGTACTGGAAGCCCTAAAGTTTTGACCCTATGCATTTTTAACAATTTAGTTAGCATGGGTCAGATATTATCCCTAATATCCATTTTCTATCAGTCTAATCTAATGTAGACACATTGTAGCAGCATGTCTGCATTGATGATAGCAGCATACCGAAGTGAGTATGCACTGAGGCTATAAAGTTTTAGCTACTCCCTCTTGAAGTAATGTCATACCTTTTCTGGACAAATTGGCGTGCACAACATCATACAGCGCATTCCCATTGGGCAGCGTTGATAAACCTATTGTTAAGATATATTGACGAGCTCCTGATTTTGTGGACCTCTTCTGTATCTGAGTTTGAGGCCTTTGTAGCCTCCTTGAATATAAACTCCTTGGGTCTCAGATTTACTAGCGAGATCACTGTTTGCATATTGACATTCCTATACCTGAATATGGAAATTACAGAGGAGGGGATAATTCCCACCAGAGTTCATTGTAAGGAAACTGCTACTAACAGTATCTTGAAATGGGGGAGCTGCTACCGATACTCCTTAGAGTGCTGCCACAGTGTGTCTACATCAGATTAGACTGATAGAAAATGGATTTTAGAGATATCTGACCCCTGATGAGAACTTGTTAGAAATGTGTAGGGTAATCTAACTTTAGGGCTTCCAGTATACACTACTTAACATAGAATTATAATAATGGGTATTCAAGCCTGGTTTATATTATCTACCAGGGGATATACATGTTAATATATGATTGTGTATGATCAAATATATACAGACTAACCCTACCATTTTTAACTGCTACTAGGTGGCCCTTCATTGATGAGGACCACCTATCACAATTTTTGTGGGAGCACAATGTTTTATTTTTTTTTTTTAATTGGCTATTTTGTCTTAGACCTTTATTTTTCCTCAGTGTAGTCAAGTTGTAAAAATACCACTAAAAATGACACACAATCTACAGTAAAAATTCAGAATTTTTTCATCATAGATTTTGTCGTTTTTGTCAGTATATTGGCACACAATAGCTTTGGCTATATTTATACTTTTGTTGAATAGTTGTAAAAATGTACAATGTTCTAAACTTTTCTGTAACCTCAGGACGTGCAGTTCGTAGTCATAGGGTTACATATATGCAGTGAATTATGGTGCATCCTGGGAACTGTCTGAAAGGAGTAGTCAGATATCTTTAGACACAGGGCTAATTCAACCTGTCTCCATGACTGGCAGAAGGATTTTGATGGCATTATTACTCTGATATCATCCACATTAAATTGACATTCCTAGAGGTTTGTGTAGCATTTGGTCTTGCAGGTATCTAGAATATAACACACCCAGTTATCTCATGAAGTAAACTCTTTGATGGGGTAATTATATTGGTATGGGTCATTTACATCTTTGATGGGTCCTTTCATACAATACATGATTTTGCATGTGTATTTCTAAATGCTGAAAGAATCTGTCTAAGGGATTTGTGCCTTTACATGTTCATGGCTTGCTGTTCAATCTGACATGTTCGTCACACTTTCTGAACTACTGAGTATTAAAGGTTTAAAGTGGACTACTAGAAGAACCTCAGATTCTGTAAATTTAAGCTTTAGAGAGGGGTTCTGGGATTGTATTGGTGTTTGTTGCCTCTTTACTACTCACAAAGCACAGTGCCATACATTTTTAGATGACAGTGTATAGCAGCCCAACAGGATTGAGTTGCATCATGGCCATGTGACCAAAGGATATAAAGCAGAATTGATATATCATCATGCATACTATTTTTTTGTACTTGAAAGAGCTGGTTTGCCTTTTAAACTGATACTCTTAAGAATTTAATCTTTGCTAAAAGCTTCTAAAAATGCTGCTGTTTTGTATTGCCTGGTTGGATGAAATATTCAATTTAACCCTGAAAATTTTACAATATTGGGACTGTTTTTGTCAAACAGGAGATTGACAGAAATTCTAAACTATCCACTTTCTAGGTTGTGTTCCTGCCCAAATAAAACAGAAAAAAATACCTCGAGCAATGGGTGGGACTTTACAAACCCTTTTGTGCCAGGTTTCTGACAATGATAGATCTAAGTGACGCACATCTTTGATCATGGCCCTTTCTTTTATGAAAGTGGGCAGAGACCAAAGTAGGTCAAGGTTGGAACTCCTCAACCTGGTAAATTTACTATAGCTCATGCCAGAAAGGTAGTGTGAGTTATACCTAAAATCTGTGCCAGTTCCTGACTGGCATAGATTTCAATACTGGCACACATTGGTGTCTAAATTATTAGTTATCCAAGGAGTAATAAAGTTTACCAATGCATTCCCTGTACTGGTTAAGCTTTAAAACTAATGTACAGCCTTGTCCCTTGTAGCCCCATTCATTACTTTTGCAGGAGACAATTGAGGAGGCAGAAACTCTGGTTCCAGTCTCCCTTGAAGCTGCTCGAGCTCCAGGAAAGATGACAGACTCCATTCTATTGAATGGAGCTGCAAATCAAGTCTGTGGGGAGTCAGGGATGTCAGAGAGGCTGCAGGGGAGACTGAGGAATGACCGTTCCAACCCCCCCAGCAGCTATCTGGAAAAGTAATGGAACGGGTTTCTGGGGAATGTGGGTGTATATTAGTAATAACGCTTAATCAGTGCAAGGTATACACTGGTAAGCTTTTATTACTCCATAGAGAACCCTTTAAAGTGGCTGAAGCCTCAGGCCTATGTTGCGCTCAGCTGCGATCGTAAAGCATAACTCTCTTTTTTTGGACAACTTTTTGGTTTTCTGGCAGTATTCGACATTAATAAATTTTGTAATATATTTAAACAAATTTTGTCTCCTTTGTATGAAATCCAACATCTATTTACTATTTCCCTTGCTTCTGTATTGAGAGATGTTGCCTTGCTTCTCCCAGAGTATGGACTTGTGTAAAATGAAGCGAAAATGAGGGGAGGGTCTCTTCAAACAGTTATTCCTTGGGCATTATATATTTTGGTGTCATTAGAGATTTTCATCTTTCATATGACATTAGAGTTTGTCCAGGCATTTTTTTTTTTTTTATATGCCTGGCAACCGGGTGAGGTGAAGGAGGGGTGGGGTGGGGAAATCATACTCACCTGTCCCTGACGCTCCGGTGTCCACCGGGCACTTTCCGGTCCTTCTGCTCCTGCTGTTTTTCACGGGTCTCTTCCTGAGTTCCGCTGATTTGGCCTCAGCGGTCACGTGTGGCTGGGAATTCCACCACACGTCAGCACGGGACTGAGAAGACCAGACCATGCAGGGAGGCACCAGAGTACCGTGAAAAGATGAGTATGAATTTTTTTTATTTTTTCACTGCCCCCGGCTGATTTAAAACTTAAGTGGGTTGTCCATTTTTGACTGGACAACCCCTTTAAGGTTCAGTGCAAGCTATATTATTTTTATAGATATCACTGGTTAAAACCAGTTGAGATTAGAAGCCATTTTATTTTTAAAGCATATCACAAACGTTATTAATTACACATACTGCCAGAAAATCAAATGTTGCCCAATAGTTTAGTTATGCTTTACGTCTAGCATACAGCATGCGAGTCTCGTTTCCCTATCTAATGCGTCTATACAAAAAACATAAAATTGATGCAATCTCCTTTGAGTGCTGTGGTTTTTACGATCTTCCTTTTGTGGGACGTGTCTGTAGATTCAGCATGAAGACTGATTTCCATCATTCAAATTCATGAAGCCCCTTCTCTATTTACTCCTACCCAGTAGATAACCCTATGGGTACAGTGACTGAGCATGTATGGAACTCCACAAAGATGGTGGAAGTATGCATTCTCTGTAGATTGGTCAAAAAAGCCAACCCCTGTATGTCACTGAGGATGTACCATACATTTGAAAAATGGAATTTGGGTATAAATGAGCTTCATATATATCAGCTGCTTGAAAAACTCAATACTGCTCATGTAACTGTACAGTTTAAAAAATAGTCTGTTTGGAATTAAAAACATAGCCTACATTTTTTTTTTTGTGTAAACAAATGGAAAAAACTGTGGGACAGATCTATCACAGTGACCCAAGCTGGATGATAAATGTGGAGTATTGTTATACTGGATATCCATTTTTCACAGCGATTTTGTACCTTTTATCACAGATCATCCATACATTTGAGTGTATTGAGGGATCCATGAAAACTGATAAATAAATAAAACGTGACCTATTTTGGGCTTGTCAATAGCCCCCATTCAAATGAATGGATTTTAATGCAGCCATTTGACAGTAGGCTTAGAATGTCTAGTCTATGAGTTGGCTTAGTTTCTGACCAAGAAATGCACCAAATTTTTGGTGCGTTTTTTTTTTCTTAAACCTGCCTTACTCAACAGAGCAAATGACACCTACTATCATGTAAAGTGAGTTTGTCATGACTTTTCTCATAACATATTTTAAAGATGTCTTCAGAAATAAAAATGTATTCAGATTGACATGTCTATGTCAAGCTATGTCTGAGGGGTCATAAATACAAAAATCCTTATGCATGACCATCTTTAATCTAAGTTCACAAACTCTGTTGATGATACACATTTTAGGCTGAGGCCCCTCATTGTGGAACCGCAGCTTTTTTTTTTTTTTGTTGCAGATTTTGCTGCGTTTTTTGAGCCAAAGCCAAGGGTGGCTACAAAAGGAATGGGAAATATATATAAAGCTCTTGTACTTCTACTTTCTGCTCAATCCAATCCTGACTTTGGCTCAAAAAACCACAGCAAAATCGTCAACACACAAGCCTATTTTTGTGACATGGGGCCTCATAGTTTGTTTTTTTTGCAGCATTGAATGGGTTGAGTTGTGACTGGCAGATTACTTAAGCAGACATAGCATCTCCTGCCTGCAGGTGTAAGCTAACTCTCACTGATCTTACCCTCTGAAGATCAGCTATTACTTTCACACCTTAACTAATTTTAGCTTAAAAACCTTGTTAAAAAAAAATACAACAAAATGACTGTAAATGACGAAAACAATTGCCAAGCCCTATTTCCTCTGCTTGTCAGATGACAAGGCACCAGACAGAAGAGCAACTCCATGCAAGAACAAACAGAGCTGGTTGGGATAGAGCTTAGTAAAACACATGGTGAGATATGTTTTATGTGCAGAATATGAATTCTAGAACTATACCTGTAGAAGGGAAGCACATGAGCCCCCCCCCCCCCCCCTTATCCACAATGTTCACACTGGTTAGGCATACAGATGTAAAAGCAATGTTGCATTCTAAATGACCATTTTTTTAAATATTTTTTTCTGCAGATATTTTGGTTTTAGAAGTAGTATGGCTTATTTTTTTTTCATACTAGTAACATTCAGTTGGAGTATAATGTCCTTTAACTCTCAGGCGGGCCTTAGTAGTGTACAATCTATGTAGCTGTTCAGGGTGTATCACCCCCTACAGGGTCCACCACAGTTAGTCGATACCTACATGTAAAAGCCCTTATTACTTCCGCATAGAAACAGCTGTTAGTTTCGGCACCAATATCTCTCCACTTTTAAAAAGGTGGGCCTTACAGCTTGACGTCATCGGACAGTACAAGGCTATGAAAGCATACTGTCGGGGGGGGGGGAGGGGGGGCATTCCTCATAGCCCAGTGTTGAATCTAAGCTGTAATGCCTTCCTTTGACAGCGAAGAGATGTCTCTGCTGAAACTGTCATTTGATATCTCCAGCATCGGGACACATACCGGGAAAGCAGACACTGAGCTGAATTCAGTGCGTTGTCTGCTTTGTAGCTGTGTATAACACACCGCACGTCTCTGAGGACATGAAAGGTCCTCTTTAAAAAGTTCAATGAGCTGGCAGACGTAGTAGTCGGATATATCTGATGCAGGTGTCCTCATCCAGTTGACCATTGTTTGCAGCAGAAGGACCAAAGCTACATGGTATATATCAGACTCTGCCACAAGGTTAACATAGATTTCCTGATTCTTGCGAAAATCAAAATCATGACCTATTATATATTTATTTATTTATTTTAATGGTGAATTATTTTGATTGCACAGCCCTAACCAGGAATTTGTCAAGTATCATCTTCATTGACCTAGACCACCACAGATCTGTCAGTTAAAGGGGCTTTCCCACAAACATATTTTGTATTTAATTTGGTAGATCATTAAAGATTAAACATTTTTGCTAATTGTTTAAGATTTTTAGTCATCTTAGTAATGAGTCTGTTGTCTTGATCAGTTGCCAATGGATACAGCCATGAATGCAGGAACTGGTCATTATAATGTAGCGTTTATTTCCTTGTCATGGCCAGATTATATTCTCATATGTGTACTGTCCCCGCCTACCTGTCTACAATAAAGAAATCATGGCTGGATTTCTGACAAGCAACAGGTCATAAAGTTCCAGCATTCGTGGTTGTATCCATTGGCAACCAATCATGACAAAAAACTGTCACCCCTAAGCGGAGTAGAGAAAATCTGTAAAACAATGCAAAATGTGTAATTTCTAGTTGCAAAAATGTTTAACTTTTAACTGTCTACAAATATAAATATAGGAAAACCCCTTAGACCAGCTGGAATGTGTCTAAAGGAAGTCTGCCATCTCTCCCAAGCATGCCACCACTATATACGTTACTTTTGTAGATCTGGAGAAAAAAAGCCGCTCTGGTAAATGAGACAGTGCACTGACTTTGTGCCTTCTGCCCTGGGAGCACACTTGTTGTTGCTCAGTAGGATGGATATATGAACTCTAGCGGGAGCTTTTCCTAAAGATTTCCGTTTATCCACTCTTTTTTTTTTTTTTTTTTTTTTAAAGCTGTAAGAGCATCTGTGGAGAAGGAACCTGGAGATCCCACTTCTCCCGTTATGCTGTTTCTGTGGTATCATGCAGATGCAGGCCTTTTCTGTTGAGCTTTCCGAGTTTAGCCCAGTAAAATGTATTTGAGGGGATGGAGTTTTAGAATGGAGTCTCTATATGCACAGCCAACTGCCATAATGTCCACTCCTGAGCCTGCCACTGCGATCTTCTGTGCTGTTCTGTATGTCATGTATGTTTCTGTTTTAAATCATATTCTTTTGATATGTATAGGGAATTGTATGTTCTTTTACTTTTGGAATTATTTTGAAATTTTTGAAGCAAAGGATTTCTGTGTATATACAAAAGTCATATGTTGTATTACATTTATTTATGTATGTGGGGAAGACTGTTGCTAAGTAGTATGCTGGAGAGTAATGTAGTTCCGCTTATAAGGTACAAATCTGTCTGTGGTTTAAAAAATGGCATTTTGGTTTTACAGCCTTGATGATCTTACCTTATTATCTTTGCTAACTATTATTCTAAATTTATTTAGAAATTTCTTACAGTATATTAGCCCCAGATTGTGCTCATGGGGGACTAATCCAAAATTTCCTGTTAACACTGCTTCTGGGAGATTTAATTGGGTGCTATGGGCAGCAATTGAGTGTTTTTTTTAATAAACATTGGGACCATCTTGATGCCTATACTCCATGAAATTTATACAACACAAGTGAGTATCCCAAGTAAACCATTAGGAGATAATTAAATGCAGGGTTATTTTGTCTTTTTTGTTTTTTTTTCCCTTACTTTTCTTACCCCCCTGACCAATGCCAAGCAAGACCATTTTCTCACAGCTCAGGGGGTGTTGGGATGGGGGAGATTTGCAAAGGGGATACTTGTGAAAAAAATTGTCTTGCTTGAAACTACCATTAGCTGGGTGTAAGTGGCGTGGTGACCGAGGATGTGGTCTCAGCGGATGTCTGCTGCTTTCACATACCAGTGTAACAGGCCAGAGTATACCCACAGTCCAGACTAGACCTGAAGTATAAATTGGCCTAGGTTAATTCATACACATTAGGCCATATTATAACCCCATTAGTAGCATTGAGTGATATACACAAGAATTTTTCAACTTTTTATTTGGGGATTCAGCTTTGTCTGGTAAGTTTAAGTGAGAAAGCTAACTGACTTAAAGAGGACCTTTCATGTCCTCATGTATATGCTGTTTTACATACCGCTAGAAAGCAGACAGCGCGCTGAATTCAGCGCCCTGAATTCAGCGTGCTGTCTGCTTTCCCGTTATGTGGGGCTGGAGATATCGGTGCCGATAGTTCTGTGCCCCATCGTCAGAAGGGCGTTCCTGACAGTCTAGCTGCGCTGTGAGGAACACTCTCCCTGACAGTATTCCTCCATAGCACTGTACTGGGGGGGAGCATTCCTCACAGCTCAGCATCATCACTGGGCGGTAAGGAATGCCCTCCCTGACTGTACAGGCTATGGATGAGAACCCCCCCCCTCAGTACAGCGCTATGGAGGAATACTGAATTCAGCATGCTGTCTGCTTTCTAGCGGTATGTAAAACAGAATATACATGAGGACATGAAAGGTCCTCTTTAAATCTTAACTCTAAACACACAGACTTATATTATAAACAGTCAACTTTTTCTGGTTGAAGTAATACAAGTAGTCATAACGTCTTGAAAATTAAACTTGTATAAAGGTGGCTTTACATGGGGAAATTATCGGCCAAATGTTTATAGGTCACCTGATCAGCGCATGACGTGTCATACACTGATCAGGTGACCCAGAAACCTCTTGGGGATAGGAGACAGCGCAAAATTCTAAAGCTGCAACTTGAGAAGCGAGAAATTGTGCCTGGCGGAGACATGGAGTAGGGCCAGGTCATTCTGGGTGGTGAGTGTGTAATTTTTTTTTTATTTTTTTTTCTTAGCGATAAGTTACTTATTGCTCAATGGAATGGATAACTATCTGGGACAACAAATTGCCAAATAGTCATCCAGTGTATTGGGACCTTTAGACTAGCAAGTCCTTGCTACAATATAAACGTTTAATGTTGCTAACATTAAAATGATCATGCTTATTTTTAAAATAAAGTGCATGTTCTGTTGTTGACTGCAGATTGAAGCTTGCAGGATATGTCAACCAATCCATGGAGTCACCAACATTTTTGTAGATGATGGTGCAACTCAACAGATTCGCTGTAGCCATTAATTTCTGCATCAGTTGCCCAGACTCATCTTCTCATTCCAAGAGTTTTCTGTATTTTCATGACTATAAAAATTGTAGATTCACACTGAAGGCATCAAAACTATGAATTAACACATGTGGAATTATATACTTAACAAAAAAGTGTGAAACAACTGAAAATTTGTCTTATATTCTAGGTTCTTCAACGTAGCCACCTTTTGCTTTGATTACTGCTTTGCACACTCTTGGCATTCTCTTGATGAGCTTCAAGAGGTAGTCACCTGAAATGGTTTTCACTTCACAGGTGTGCCCTGTCAGGTTTAATAAGTGGGATTTCTTGCCTTATAAATGGGGTTGGGACCATCAGTTGTGTTGTTCAGAAGTCAGGTGGATACACAGCTGATAGTCCTACTGAATAGAGTGTTAGAATTTGTATTATGGCAAGAAAAAAAGCAGCTAAGTAAAGAAAAACGAGTGGCCATCATTACTTTAAGAAATGAAGGTCAGTCAGTCCGAAAAATTGGGAAAACTTTGAAAGTGTCCCCAAGTGCAGTGGCCAAAACCATCAAGCGCTACAAAGAAACTGGCTCACATGAGGACCGCCCCAGGAAAGGAATACCAAGAGTCACCTCTGCTGCGGAGGATAAGTTCATCCGAGTCACCAGCCTCAGAAATCACAGGTTAACAGCAGCTCAGATTAGAGACCAGGTCAATGCCACACAGAGTTCTAGCAGCAGACACATCTCCACAACAACTGTTAAGAGGAGACTGTGTGCAGCAGGCCTTCATGGTAAAATAGCTGCTAGGAAACCACTGCTAAGGACAGGCAACAAGCAGAAGAGACTTGTTTGGGCTAAAGAACACAAGGAATGGACATTAGACCTGTGGAAATCTGTGCTTTGGTCTGATGAGTCCAAATTTGAGATCTTTGGTTCCAACCACTGTGTCTTTGTGCGACACAGAAAAGGTGAACGAATGGACTCTACATGCCTGGTTCCCACCTTGAAGCATGGAGGAGGAGGTGTGATGGCGTGAGGGTGCTTTGCTGGTGACATTGTTTGGGATTTATTCAAAATTGAAGGAATACTGAACCAGCATGGTTACCACAGCATCTTGCAACGGCATGCTATTCCATCCGGTTTCCGGTTTGCTTTTAGTTGGACCATCATTTATTTTTCAACAGGACAATGACCCCAAACACACCTCCAGACTGTGTAAGGGCTATTTGACCAAGAAGGAGAGTGATGGGGTGCTACGCCAGATGACCTGGCCTCCACAGTCACCAGACCTGAACCCAATCGAGATGGTTTGGGGTGAGCTGGACCGCAGAGTGAAGGCAAAAGGGCCAACAAGTGCTAAGCATCTCTGGGAACTCCTTCAAGACTGTAGGAAGACCATTTCAGGTGACTACCTCTTGAAGCTCATCAAGAGAATGCCAAGAGTGTGCAAAGCAGTAATCAAAGCAAAAGGTGGCTACTTTGAAGAACCTAGAATACAAGACAAATTTTCAGTTGTTTCACACTTTTTTGTTAAGTATATAATTCCACATGTGTTAATTCATAGTTTTGATGCCTTCAGTGTGAATCTACAATTTTTATAGTCATGAAAATACAGAAAACTCTTGGAATGAGGTGGTGTGTCCAAACTTTTGGTCTGTGCTGTATATTCATTTTGAGACATATTCATTCACGTTTTGGTTCAAGTAGTCCTGTAGTTTTTTTTTTTGGTTTGTTTTTTGTTTTGTTTGTTTTTTTGTCACGTTAGTTTTCATGTGGTGGATGACTTTAGCTCTGAGAAGGGAGTGGTTGTCCTCTGTTCCTGTCAGGATGTAGCTGATGGCCTGGAAGTATCAGTTCCCATCACCTTTTGGGTTCATATATACGCCATGGTTGTCAAAGGTCCCTTGTGCATCATTAATGTACAATTTTACCAAACGTAAGGCCAAGAGTGGTGCTATGATACTTCCTTCCTGAGCTTGGAAGTGGGTTGAAAGTCTGTTTACTTGTGTTTGTGTGGCAGTCACTGTGACAGTTATTCGTACATTTTACTCGTCCCTTGGTCAAGGATTCCACAACTAAGTAGGGTCCAATTCAGCGTAGTTACATCTTTGAACCCATGTGATGAATATGGCGCTGATTTTTTATATAAACGATTGTACAAGCAGTGATTGCTTTGTTGCTGTTGTGTCGGCGATCAAAGGTCGCACTTCTGGTGTTCCTGGACAGATTGGATGTTGGTACTGACGGTTAAGTGGAGTTTTTTGGTCGTCAGTGTATTTATCACGTCTGAAACGGGCATGGGGTCCATTGTGTCATTTTTTGAGGTTGGGAAGCTTACATGATCTCAAACAGAGTGCACTTTGTTGATCATGCACAGATGCATGCTCTTATCTGGAACAGCTGTTGCTTCAGTCCACTTGGAGAAATGATCAGTTTCCTAAAGAAGACCGATCATATCAATCCCAACTAAGCTCCAAACATTTCCAGGCACTGGCATACTGTTGAGTGGTGGAGCTTCCTGGTTGATTTTGGGATTTGACAAAACATTTTTGACAGGCTTTTACCTATTGATGACCGTCGTTCATTTCCTTCCAGTAATAATGATCAGAGATTTTGGCTAACGTTTTATCTCTGCCGAAATGGCCACCAGAAATTGGGTTGTCATGACAGGCCTTCAGGATATTTGGCAGTTGGCTTTTAATGAGAACCTCCTTATCCTCATGGTAAAAAATCCCTCAGACTGCTCAATATGGCTTAGGCTAGGTTCACACTAGTGCTCAGTTTCTGTTCGGGGATTTTGTCCCCCGTTCCGCTTGATAATGTGGAGAGAAAATTCCTGCAAGCAGGACTTTTCTCTTTGCATTTTTCGGGTTGAAACCTGGTGGACCCCCTTATAGTCTATGGGGTCTGTGACTTTCCATGGGTAACTGCTTTTTAAGTGGATTGGGTTTCCGTTTTTCGAGTCCCCAAGCGGACCTGAAGAACGTAAGTCCGAACACTAGTGCAAACTATACCCGGGATTAATATAGGAAGCGGTTAATTTGGCCTGCTACACCAGTTCTTGGACTTGAGTCTGTGTAAGTGCCAGATTTCTCGGCCTGTACATTATTCCCGAAGAGACACTCCTAGCATTATAGTTATGTATGATGCTAGGTGTCCCTGCCTCCCAGCAACGTACTGTCTCGTAGTGATTAAAGTATGGGACAGTATTTCCCTGTAAGGCAGGGACTCCTAGCATCATACATAACTATAATGCTAGGAGTCTCCCGACATTATGTACAGGTCGGGAAATCCAGCATTTACACAGACACTGTCTCATGTCTAAGACTGGAGGGACAGCCAGTGAAGAGTGCCCTGGCTGAGAACTAACTCAAGTACTTAGATCATGGCCAGGGTGCTCCTCTGCAGCTGATGCTCACACACCGCCTACAAACCTTTGGGAAGAAGCAGTGCAGGAGTATACCAATGCATGATTAGTTTATACTTGTTTTCATTGTTGATACATAAGGAAGTCTTGGCTGCCCGATCCCATACTAGCTTCCAGGCGGCGCCAGTAAGAGATTCAGCTATATATCCCTTCAATTAAGTAAACTAGGAGTGTGTCAGTTGGACATCAGGGTCAGGATTAGTGAGGATCTCGGTGATACATCCTGTAGTAGAGGGAGTGAACTTGTACAGTAATTAAAACTGGGTCGGGGTAGAAACTTGTGGACTGTAGAACAGACTGTAGTGTTGTATGCTGTATGTAGTGTTTGATCTGTAAGTAACATATCTACTATTCTCTGGGAGACCAAATCTGTACTATGTCTTTCAATGACAGGGGGAAATGTACAGTTATCTATGAGATGCTCTATGTGAAAGAGTCCTGCGGGAACCATGGCAATTTATTCATGTTTTAATCCTTTTTTTTCTTCTGTGCAAAAGTATTCAAGCTTTCAGCAGAATATAGTTAGTCTTCTAATAAATGAGTGTTCTGCTTATCATTTGCTCTTGGTGAGACATTTGTCAGTGGAAATTGATAAGATTGTGTAGGAAAGTGGCATGGAAGAAAGTGGTCTGCATTGATCTGTGCATTACCAATTGAAGTGCGTACAAATGTGAATCCTTTGACTTTTATAGGATCCATTGGGGTTTAGTCTATTAACTCTTAATGCGATTCGTTGGGTTCTGTCATGGTGTTTTGACAGCAAAAAGTGTTTATGCTATGCTAGTTTTTTGGTCAAATGTAAAGGACACTTCTGATGGAACCTTCAGTAGCCCCGTAATCCATGAATTTTCTGAATTTTCTTTTCATTGTGATATGCTGAAAACTCTTGAGCTCTGCTAACAGTAGTTAATTTTCTTAAAGCATTTGCAACAGTGGATTTCTTAATATATATTGTAAGTGTGGTAAAAAGAATATATGAAATGACACAAGTGCTTACTAAATGAAAGCCATCTCACACATACTTTGACTTGCCTGTTCGTGTTGTGCCTCTTTAAGCAACCAATGTAGCACATATAGAAGACTATTAAATGCCTCTGTTTGCCATTCTTTTGTTTGCTGGAAAGTGGCCTCTGTGCTACTAAACTTTTGAAACTGGAAAATTCATCACACCCCCATAATGTGCTGAAGAAGTGTATTCTCTATTTAGCCTCTTGAGCATAGCAACTACCTTTCAGTTGCAAATGAAAAGGCAATCTAATGGCACGCACAATCCATCATTTCTGAGTGATGTCATTCCACCTCTGTTCGGTCACACGTGTGATCCAACCTCATCTGGGTAATCTCATGACAGGTAACAAGGAAAAAGAATTTTGTTATACATTTCAGAAATAAAAGTGTAATATATTAATGTAGGGGGCATTTGTAGATTTGCCAGATTTTAAGATGAAATGTGTTTTAATTTAAGAGCGTTTACATTAAACTTCCTTGAGCTTGTTAAAAAGCTTAGTCTCAGGCAGGTAGATTAACACCGTGTGCTTTATGCTGTGTCTGGCACCCCTCAACTAAAAAGACTTCAAATAAACACATTGTCACTTTACCATATTTGCCAGCTTTATCATAGCGTTCATGAAAATCCAGGGTGATACATACTACTTGGTATCCAGTGCATGTGCCACACATTCTCCTAATGTTGGTTCTCTTGGCCCACCCAACATTTATGTTTCATGCTAGTTTCAATCTATTTGCTGAATTCACATATCTGCCTGGTGTTATTTTAACTTTAAAATTTGAGGGTTAAATTTGTACAGTCATGGCCAAAAGTTTTGAGAATGACACAAATATTATATTTTCACATGATCTGCTGCCCTCTGGTTTTTATGTGTGTTTGTCAGATGTTTTTATCACATACAGAAATATAATTGCATTCATATTATGAGTAACAGAAGCTTATATTGACAGTTAGAATGAGTTAATGCAGCAAGTCAATATTTGCAGTGTTGACCCTTCTTCTTCAGGACCTCTGCAATTCTCCCTGGCATGCTCTCAATCAACTTCTGGACCAAATCCTGACTGATAGCAGTCCATTCTTGCAGAATCAATGCTTTAATTTTGTCTGAATTTGTTGGTTTTTGTTTGTCCACCCGTCTCTTGATGATTGACCACAAGTTCTCAATGGGATTAAGATCTGGGGTGTTTCCAGGCCATGGACCCAAAATCTCTATGTTTTGTTCCCTGAGCCATTTAGTTATCACCTTTGCTTTATGGCAAGGTCCTCCATCATGCTGGAAAAGGCATTGTTGAGCGCCAAACTGCTGTTGGACGGTTGGGAGAAGTTGCTCTTGGAGGACATTCTGGTACCATTCTTTATTCATGGCTGTGTTTTTAGGCAATACTGTGAGAGAGCCGATTCCCTTGGCTGAGAAGCAACCCCTCACATGAATGGTTTCAGGATGCTTTACAGTTGGCATGAGACAAGACTGGTGGTAGCGCTCACCTCTTCTTCTCCGAATAAGCTGTTTTCCAGATGTTCCAAACAATCGAAAAGGGGATTCATCAGAGAAAATGACTTTACCCCAGTCCTCAGCAGTCCACTCCCTGTACCTTTTGCAGAATATCAGTCTGTCCCTGATGTTTTTCTGGAGAGAAGTGGCTTCTTTGCTGCCCTCCTTGAGACCAGGCCTTGCTCCAAGAGTCTCCGCCTCACAGTGCGTGCAGATGCACTCACACCTGCCTGCTGCCATTCCTCAGCAAGCTCTGCACTGCTGGTAGCCCGATCCCGCAGCTGAAACACTTTTAAGAGACGGTCCTGCCGCTTGCTGGTCTTTCTTGGGCGCCCTGGAGCCTTTTTGGCACCAATGGAACCTCTCTCCTTGAAGTTCTTGACAATGCGATAGATTGTTGACTGAGGTGCAATCTTTCTAGCTGCAATACTCTTCCCAGTTAGGCCATTTTTGTGCCGTGCAATGATGACTGCACGTGTTTCTTTAGAGATAACCATGGTTAACAGAAGAGAAACAATGATGGCAAGCACCAGCCTCCTTTTAAAGTGTCCAGTGGTGTCATTCTTACTTAATCATGACAGATTGATCTCCAGCCCTGTCCTCATCAACACCCACACCTGTGTTAATGGAGCAATCACTGAAACGATGTTAGGTGGTCCTTTTAAGGCAGGGCTGCAATGATGTTGAAATGTGTTTTGGGGGATAAAGTTCATTTTCTAGGCAAATATTGACTTTGCAAGTAATTGCTGTTAAGCTGATCACTCTTTATAACATTCTGGAGTATATGCAAATTGCCATTAGAAAAACTGAAGCAGTAGACTTTGTAAAAATTAATATTTGTATCATTCTCAAAACTTTTGGCCATGACTGTATGTGTTTCCTATATGGACAGTGAAAGAACATGACCATTTAAGGCATCTAGGTTAAGTTCACACTTGTGTGTTTTAGGAGTTAACAAATCTTACACACACCAGCGATCTTGACTGATTGCATCTGCCTTCATTTCTGTCAGGAATTGCTGTCTTTGTCAGTTTCTTTTTATTCCATTTAGATCAGTGTTAGATCAGCAATACATTGCGGGAATGATCCTATTGTACAACTTATCAGAGAGGGGGAGACATTCATTCTTAGCCTTGAAAAATGGTTAGATATGTTGCCAGTATACGGTATCTAGTGACCTCCATGATAAATTCAGGATCCCTTTCTTGCTGGCAATGTGGAGCTGCTGTCCTATTAAGGTAGCTTTGCTTTATTGCACAGTTTCTTCCCTGAGTTAACATTGTGCTTTCATGTGAATCTGATAATATAGAAACCTCTTTAGGCTAAGACAGTAAGTGTCATTTACATTCTGATACTTTGAACAAGACACTTTATACTGCTTTTTCTTCTGCAGTGTGTGGATGGATTTGTTTAAATCTCATTCACTACACGGCTACTGTACATTGCAGCCAGTTAGCCGCTGGCGGTTTCTCAGCAGCTAGCTGCTTTAGTATGCCGTGTGTCCCTAGCCTTTTGGATCACACATGCACTCTAAGCAATTTTTGACCAAAGCCAAAATTGGATCAAAAAAGGAAATGTATAAAGAAAAATGTGTCAAACTGTGTTTTTTAGCCTGACAGAAAATCTGAAAATTAAAATCTGAAATGAGTGTTGGTTACTCTGGACAGCGCCAACACTTTTCCTTTCCCTACTAACTGTTCAGCTTATCAAGTTATCAATATAAATATCCATTGTCAATTGTTGACAAATTTCAAAGAGGTTTTCCCATGTGTTTTTTTTTTTTTATTTTTTTTTTTTTTAAATGACCAGTGGTGATCCAACCCCTGGTACCCCACCTGATCAGCAGTTTGAAGTACCCGTGGCGCTAATGTGAGGGCAGTGACTCCTTCACGGTTTACATCAGTCTTTCTCAATTTGGCTGTGCTATGTAATCATTGTGTTGTCCCATAAAAGTGAAATACAGATTAAAAAAACCTATAGGTAAACACATTGGTAAACAGAATCTTAAAAATCCTGCTTTTCTGCAGCATTTTACCTTTTTACATTTTACAAAAAATGCAACTTTCACAACTAAAATTAACATTGCATTTTTGAAAACACATTTTCTGCCACGTTTTTTCCCATCATGTATGGGTGAGGTTAAATAAAATTTCTATCACCTTGCTGGCTCTGTAAAATGCACAGTTTTTTTTATTTTTCCCCTGCAGTGTTTGATCTCAGACTTGACGTCATAATTGTTGGTTGTGTAGTTGGAAGGAAAGTGTTCTGAATCCTACTTAAAAGGAAAGTGTTGCCACTTTATTAAAAACTCTGAAATGTTACTTTGTAGCGAGGAATATTGATGGTAATGGGTTTTAATGAAGATGTGTGGTTGTCCTTGGCTAAAACAACTACTCTTGCGTTCACACTGCTCCCTTCTATAGTTTATCAAGAGGTGAACCAACTCCCAGGCCTTTATGGAACTTTTTCATGTCAGTGATGGATGAGAACGGCTTCAAACCAAATGAACATCAAAGCATTGAGATTGCCTGCTGGATGTAGAAGATGGGAAGGGGGGGGGTTACAAAAAGGATGGTTCCTTCCCACTAAGTGACCCATCATCCAATGGCATCTTGTGTGTTTGTACACATCGAAGAGAGAGGAAGCCCCCTGCTGTTACTTAGAAAACAGGGAACACAAAGGCACTTTTGGGAAGTTGCCCTGCAGTTTCAATACTGCTTCTCACACCCTGTCTGCAGAACATCTAAATCCCATTTACAGAGGTGAAGTTCTCAAAGCCTGAAAATGGAACATATTGGGAGGGTTTGGGGGAGTCAGAGTTCTGACACAATGGACCTTTGGCAGTCTCTTCCTCTGAATACCAGAGCCCATGGCTAATCGTATTAAAGGTGACCCCACGAGCATTACCACTTTTTGTCTTTGCGTGGTTTTGTGCTATGTGAGTGATGTTCTCTATTGTGATTCAGTCATGCAGTTTGCAATTATCAGACTTTACCCTTCCCCACTTGTCAACCAAGAGGCGACAAGGCACTTTTATACTGCCTAATGAATTTTTATGATCTTTCCCTTTCTTAAGTAAAAGTAATGTACCATGAGTGTCTGCTTGTTTATTTTGTAACAAATCTGTAAACCTTGCTGCCAGTGAAATGCTACCCTGAGATGTTTTGCTTTATATTTTCTCACATGATTTTTTCAGACACATAAATGGCAGTATTAATAGCAGCGCAAGAGTTTTCATAAAGGAGCATTGTCTTTTTCCATGCTGACAGATGTGTTTCAGTAAGATTCCTGTACTAATCAGATAATCGGTAAAGGAACGTGTTTAGCAGCACTTAATATATGGTTAACTGGAGTCAGGTTCTTTGGTTTGTAGGTAGTTGAGACTTCATTGTATTGAGATTCCTTCTTTCCAAATGGTGAATCTGTGTGTTACCTAGTAAGGAGCAAACATTGTACTGTAGTCTTCATAAAATATGTTCAGATCTACAAGAGACTCTGTTACAAGTCTCCAAGAATCATAGACAAAATGGCACAGCAAACTGCTCGTTTCACCTGGCAAAGTAATAAACACCATAACTGAAACCTGATGGACCCCATTCTAGTCAGTGGCCTTCATCACTCACATGAAACTGATTTTTCCCCATGTTACTGTAGTGAAACACAAAATGAGAAACCTTTTGTTTTCCCTTTTTTAGGTTGCTCATTTACTTTTTTCCAAGTTTCTTCAAGTTTCTACATGACTATAGTGTTTTGTTCATCTTTTAGCTGACGTGAAGAGTGATGAATCCTGTCTCCAGAAAATTCCGGATATGTATTTACATTTTTGAAAACCATTCCTAACTTTCTGGGACATTCCCCTGTATTGCATAAAGTGTGCTGCCTCTGATTTTTAGAAGTTTAACAGCCCAGCCCTGGAAACCTTTGAAATGTTGGCAACACGCCATTGATTTTTGTCAATCGCCTGGTTTCTTCAATGTATAGCTAAAGGGGTTAAATCTCAAAGAGAAAACAAGAGGACCTTTCTCCCGCTGCACATTGTCTGACTGCAGCCACTTTGAATGTGGGTGTGCCTGTTGGTGGACGGTGCTTCTATTCACTTCAATGGGAGCACCAGAGAGCGCCAAAGTAAAGTACCCCCAGGCACACTCAGTTTTAATGTACAGAGGGAGAAAGGTCATCCTGCTTTCACTTTGTGGGTTAACCCCTTTTAATAATTTTTCTAAACATAGTAACCTCCAATTTTACTATTTAACTTAATTTCCATTTAACCTGGTCTGTGTAGTCTCCTTTACTGGTTTCCGTTTACAAACACTGATTCAAAACACTGCTGTGCGAATAAGGCATTACAGAACTCCTTGGTTTTTCTGACCACAAAGTTATAACTATGGTGATTTGATTCTAATGCAAAAAAAGTACTAGACGGAGTGTGTGTGTTTTTGTCCCCCCCCTTCCCCCTTTAATTGCTGTAATGCATAGTACCTGTTACTGTGTTTCACCTGTTTGCTAACAGAAATTAAATTGAAAATCTCTGGTTTACTAACATGGTAGAGATGTGTGTATCATAACTGCAATGTAAAACTGCATGCAGTTTTTCAGTAAAACCAAAAAATTTTGTGAAAATATTCTTAGCATTTAATTTGAATAAATATTTGTGGATCAGGAGTTAAAAAATGCTGACGAGAAACTGGGGTGTAAAGGGGGAATTTCAGGGCTTTTTATATTGATAGGCCATAATAACATATCACCACCTACTGATCAGCTGCTGCCAGTTGCTGGATTTATACAGTGGATAGAGCCAGAAGCAAACTGCTCCACTGTGTACTAACAGTCCCACAGTCATACAGCTCAGCTCCACTATAACTGATCGAGCGATCTGTTTCCAGCTCTTTAAGCTGGATAGTTCAAGTGTCTGCTGGCAGATAAGATCTTTGTGGGTGCTGGGTGTAAAGCCCCACTGATCACACGTTGATGGCCCATTCTGAGTATAGGCAGATTTTTTTTTTTTTTTTTTTGAGCCATAGCCAGGAGTGAGTTGAAGAGAGAGGTATAAGAGCTTCCTATATATTTCCTATTCCTTTTGTAGCAATTCTTGGTTTTGGCTAAAAAAAAAAAAAAAAAAAAAAAAAAGCAACAAAATAAGCTGCGTTTCCACAATGTGTGGTCTTTAGCCTTAAATGGATTTAATCACTGTGATTGTTTAGGCAAAGGACCCATGTAGAGTCCCGCAGTAAAAAAAAAAAGCCCTGCGGGAAAAACCGTGGTGGCAATGCATTGCAGTTTTTCGCGCAGCGCTTTTCAGAGTTCGCAAAGGATTCCTCTGCGGACTTTCTGCTTCAGTTATACCTATAGGGAAACTGCCGTCGTTTCTGTAGGTATAATTGGAAATCGCAGCGTATCCGCTGTGCATATTTTGACACACAGTGGGGGTGGGATTCACTAGTATCCCATCCACTTGCGGTGACTGTAAAACCCTGCGTGGGGGCCCCCACCTTTACAGTGTAAAGGTGTCATGTGACTCTTCAGGATAAGCGTGTGTGTGTGTGTTTTCATGGGTAATAAAATGATATTGCTTTTTTTAGCAGTCCCCCTTCTGCATGCTACTGCTGGAATTTGTACTTCTCTGGTGGGTGGAGACTAGCTGCCATACCCTGTGCAAAACTAGGTAAAGGTGAATCTGGTCTAGAACTGTCACACTCAAAAACAGCCCCAGGGCTATGTAGGCATGTATAGAGAGATACTGGTGTGAAGACAGTTACTTGGTTGTGAGGTTTCTGTTCAGGTCCAGAGAGCTTAAGAGCTTAAGTCCCACATTGCGGAAACGCAGCCTTTTTTTTTTTTTTTTTTTTTGAGCTAAAGCCAAGATTGGCTTCAAAAGGAATGGGAAATATATATGAAGTACCTATACTGCTTCCTTCGGCTTTGGCTCAAAAACGCAGGAAAATCTGCAACAAAAAGCTGCGTTTTCGCAACGTGGTGCCTCAACCTAAGGCACTTATATATATATATTTATATATATATATATATATATATATATAATATATTTTTTTTTTTCTTATTGCTTCCTCCCTCTCCTCACTCCACCTCGTCTTCTCTCCATAGATTTCTATAAAGATAATTCATGTGACCTGTAGTACGTCTCGCAATAGAGCAGTGATTTTGTTTTTTGTTTTTTTTTTTTTGGGGGGAAAAAAAAACAGAAGGGGGGGGGGTAGGGAAAAAGTACAGAAAAGTTTAATTGCCTGTGCTATTCAGGTATGCGGAGTTTGTTGAAATGACCCATTTAGGTTTTTATTTTGCTACATTTTACATAGCCTGTACTCCTTACACTATATACTGAATACAGAAGCAAGGGAAGGGATAAGTGCTGGGTTTCACAGAAAGGAGCCAAAAATTCAGTATATTACAAAATGTATTAATGACACACATAATGCCAGAAAATCAAAAGTTGTCTGAAAGTTTACTTACGATTTACACAATGACCTTTTCAAATGGTGGATCTTTCAAGGAGACCCCTAAGTGAATGGTCCAACACCACCAATCAGACTTCTGAGATGGCACATAGCTGTTCAAAGTACTTGTCATCTTGACCCTTGAATGTTGCATATTTGATATTTCCAATATATAAAGTCTGCATTAATGCCTTTTTTTTTCTTTTGTTTTGCACTATACAAGTTATGTAATGAGACAGAACGTTCACTTTATCATGTTCAGGCTTTAGCCTGTGGCCATTTAGATTTTTTTTCACTAACTTTATAGTCTTACAGTGTAAAGGAGAAGTACACTGCAAGGAAGATTTCCTGCTTTGCTTCAAATGCAAATATTTTTATTCTAGTAAAGAAAAAAACTTCCTGTAACCTCATAATGTCAACTGTGTACAGTAACTTGAACAGGGCCAAACATTGATTCCTCTGGAAGTGATCCTGTTTTGCATTAGAAATTCACATTTAATCAGTTTTTTTTTTTTTTAATCTTTTGCATATTGGAGGGAAATTACTTTTGCTGCTGCATTAACTAGTTTCTTGAGTCCATTTCAAAGTGAAGGAGTAGAACAAGTATTTTTATTGCCTAAATGTATCTAAAAGAAACATTTTGCTACATAAAACAACCAACTATTTTGTGTATACAGCTCCTATTTCATGCTGATTTACTAATCCAGTCTAATAGACTAGACCAAAAATGTGCTAGATTTATCACATAAGATCAGACTGGATGAACTCCCCATTTCCAGGCCTTGCCTATCCCATTACACATCACCCTTGCCAGATGAGGCAAAAATTTAAAATTCTTTGAGGTGTGACTACCTACTTTGTGCCATTAGGAATAGTGGTATATCTTGTAGCATCTTGTGGTCCAGTAGCGACTGCTATCTGTGTACTGCCTATAGGTAATGCCCATGCTCTTAAAAACAGGAGTACATGATTTGGACCACATTTATTGTAAAGAATTATTTGCTTTATCTTCCTATTCTTTTCTCATGTTCAATCTTTATACAGTGGGTACAGAAAGTATTCAGACCCCTTTTAAATGTTTCACTCTTTCATTGCAGCCATTTGCTAAAAGCAAAAAAAATTCATTTTATTTCTCATTAATGTACACTCAGCACCCCATCTTGACAGAAAAAAAACAAATGTAGATATTTTTGCAAATTTATTAAAAAAGAAAAACTGAAATATCACATGGTCATAAGTATTCAGACCCTTTGCTGTGACACTCATATTTAACTCACATGCTGTCCATTTCCTTCTGATCCTCCTTAAGATTGTTCTAATCCATTGGAGTCCAGCTGTTTTTAGTTTCAATAATTTTTATTTGGTTTTCACAATAAATGTAAGAAACAATATTGATATACATTGCACTATACATTCTGATTTTGAATTTGTCCATGGTAAATTTTTGAATTGTACATCAATGAGACAAAAGATAAAGTTTGTATAAGTGTTGAACAATAACAGTAACAAGAACATGTAGGCACTTTATTAGGGTTAGTGTGAGACATTTCATAGACAGTCTTTCATAGACAATCTTTCATGTTTTCTACCTCTTCTCTATTTCCTACATCTCCACACCCATTGCGATGTACAAGAGCGGACTCTGTACAACTCCATGGCTCCCATTATGCGGCAAATCGAGAGTGAATCCACGCATCCCATACCTTTTTAAAGCTATGATATGAGTCATTTCCTAATGCAATTACCTTCTAGTAGGCATATGTAATATTAATAGCCTGCAACAGTGTGGAATCAGACGGAGGGGTCACCGATCTCCATCGTTGCACCAACAATAATTTGGCTATAGTCAAGATCTTACACAGGAGTTTTTTAAAGTTATTCCATTCCTCGGGAATTCCAATCAATAGGATGGCCAGAGGAGAGGCGTATGGGGAGTGAAAATTAAATATTTCTGATAGCATATCAAAGACTCTATTCCAATATCCATGAATAATGGGACATTGTCCCAAAATATGGAGAAGGGTTCCTCTCCCCCCGCATCCCCTCCAACAGTTTCCAGAGACGGAAGGGTATATCATTTGTAAAGTGGAGGGGGTACAGTACCACCTCAATGTAATTTTCAGCGCTGTTTCTATGTGAGTGCTACATTTTAAGGATGAATGACTTGGCTTAATTGCCTGTTCCCACTCATCCAAAGTAATGACTCTCCCCAAATCTCTCTCCCAACAACGGAATGGTATTGATTTAGTAAAAGTCGCTATTCCATCCATTTTGTCATATAGAAACCGCAATCCCCTCATCTTAGTCGACAACCAGGTGAATATCGTACTACTGTGGGGTAGTTGCGATACTGGATTCTTAGATATAAAGTGACATATTTGAGAGTACTTAAGGAAGTCACCACCATGAACCCCAAATTTCCGTGTAATATCTGTAAATGATAAAATTTGTGTGGTGCCGGATTGTAAATGGGAGACCCGTGTAATCCCTCTCGCCTCCCACCCTGAAGTTACCAGGTCCTCTATCGCCCAGGCCAGAAGTGACAAAGGCATCTCCGAGGTACAAAAATGACTTGTAGGGTTTGCTTTCCCGTGGAGCAGCTTCCATGCGGTCATTGCTGCTTGCATGATTGGGGAGAAGGACTTAGGCGTAGGAATGTTCCAGAAGGGCGCCCACAGGGCATCCTTCAACTTTAAGGAATATATAAACGAATGCTCGATATGTAACCATGGAACCGAGGTATCCGCTGATCTCCATCTAGCACATTGCGTAACCAAGGATGCTATGTAATAATTCTGTACCACTGGTACTCCCAGTCCCCCCGCCTCTTTTCGTTTAAATAGGAAGCTTTTATTAATTCTGGGTCTCTTTCCACTCCATATGTATTTCAAAATCATCCTTTGCATGGTTTCGAAAAACGAAACCGGGATGGATATCGGGAGTGTGCGAAACAGGTACAAGAGTCTAGGCAGTAATAACATTTTGAAGGCTGCGACCCGCCCCATCCAAGACACATCTACTTTGGACAATCGCTCCATCTCATTCTGCATTATTTTCAACATGGGTGTATAATTATGTCTATATAGGGCCCCTAAAGAGGGTGTCACTTGTATCCCCAGATATTGAACGCCATCTTTCCTCCAATCAAAGTCATATCGCGATTGTAAGGGTTGCAGCAAGGGGGGAAGAATATTTAAAGGTAAGGCTTGTGACTTGGCCATATTTAGTTTATAAAATGATAGGTGCCCAAATTTAGCAATAATCTCCATAAGTCGGGAAATAGAATTTTGTGGGTTGGACAGGGTAAGAATGATGTCATCTGCATAGAGTGATATAAGATGAGTTTTGTCCCGTATAGCAATGCCACCCACGTCTGGGTCCAGTCTGAGTGCCTGGGCCAGTGGTTCCATCGAGAGAACAAATATCAGCGGCGAGAGGGGGCACCCCTGTCTAGTCCCGTTCGTTATTAAAAAGGGATCTGACACTACCCCATTAGTGAATACTCTTGCAGATGGTGCAGAGTACAGCGCCTCAATTGCTCTTAAAATAGCTCCAGTGAACCCCATGCTCCTGAGCACCAAAAAGGCATACGACCAGCAAATCCTGTCAAACGCCTTCTCGGCGTCCAATGCGAGAACCACCGCCTCCATCTTTCTAGAGTTAATGTGGTGTATAATATTCAAAATGCGTCTAGTATTGTCGTATGACTGCCTCCCCTTCACAAATCCCACTTGATCGTGGTTTATTAAGCTCGGAAGACAAGCCGCTACTCTATTCGCTATAATTTTGGCATAAATTTTTAAATCTGAGTTTAATAGGGATATTGGTCGAAAATTTTGGGGGCTGATGGCAGGCTTGCCCGGTTTAGGCAATGTCACCACCAGGGCCTCCTGATTCTCTCTTGGAATAGTGCCGGAGTCCACCGCAGCCGTTAAAAACGACAGCAGCGGGCTTAACAGGAGTGGAGAAAACTTTTTGTAATATTTGTTAGTAAGGCCATCTGGGCCCGGGGACTTTTGAGGTGGCAGCGACTTGACTACTGACAGCAGTTCTGAAGGTGAGATGGGCTCATTCAAAGAGTCCAGTTGTGTTTCTGTGAGTGTGGGCAATTGAGTACTTGCGAGAAACTTGGCAATTTCTTGTTTCGTTGGAAGTGTTATAGAGGAATCCTCTCTAATGTTGTATAAGTCTTCATAGAAAGCTTTAAAGGCATTGGCGATGCCGCTAGGATCATAAATTTTGTGTGTGCCATCTTTGCTTTGGAGAAATGGGATTTTGGATCGTGTATGTTTTTGTTTAAGTTTGGACGCTAGAAGCTTCCCTGCCTTGTTAGATTGAGAGTAATAAGTCGCTTTTGCCCTTTTCAAGTTTTTCTCATAGTTATGCAGTAGACAGGCTGTCAGTTGATGGCGTAGTGTCGCCAACTGTGCTGCATTGGAGGGGAAGGAGATTTTTTATTACTATTATCGATAGACTTTATTTGGTGCAGTAGTCGATCAATTTCTGCTAACCTAGATTTCTTTTCAATGTGTCCTAGATGGATAAATGTTCCTCTGATAAAAGCTTTATGTGAATTCCACAATATATCAGGGCTAGGGGCAGAAGGAGCATTGGTCTGAAAGAATTCCTTCAGATCATTTTCCAGGAATGTTTTGTATTTTGGCTGTGACATTAAGAATTCATTGCACCTCCATACGTACGCTCTAGGGCATTCATATTTTTCTCTGAGAGTCAAGGTTATTGCTGCATGGTCTGACCATGTTATTTGTGAAATATCTGACTTCACGGCCAAGGGAATACTAGTTTGTTCTATTAAGAATAGATCTATTCGGGAATCACTATTATGAACCATAGAATAGTAGGTGTAATCTTTTTCGGTATTATGCAGGATACGCCATGCATCAAATAAGTCATGACGCCATATATCCTGCGAAAATGAAGGATGACGTGTCGTTGTGCCAGAAGTAGTGTCTGTCACTGGGTCTGGAGCCATGTTAAAGTCTCCCATTAATACTAAGCATCCTTGCTTTTTTCTCTCCACTACTTTCATAAGTCTCCCCAAGAAAGACACCTGCCTTCTGTTCGGGGCGTAAACCGAAACCAATGTGTATGTGACATTATTAAGGATACAGACTAATATGACAAATCGCCCTCCCGGGTCAGCATGATGGGACACCAGCTGAAATGCCACTGAATCTCTGATCCCAATTAGTGTTCCCCTGCGCTTGGAAGAGCAGTGAGCGTGAAATATATGTGGGTATGCTGAATGTTTGACTCGAAAGGCATCTATCTCTAAAAGATGTGTTTCTTGAACTGCAAGAATGTCACAGCCTTGAGCTCGGGCCTCTCGCCACAAATGGGCTCTCTTTTGAGGGGAGTTCAAACCTCTGACATTCATGGACATAATATTAAGTACCATAATTTACAGTAAGTAATGCTACAATAGTCTTACCACAACCACCCACATCCAAAATTACCAGTAGCAGGAAGAAGCATTTTCGTCTGTGCCTTGTGTACTCACATCGTCCCAAATGCCAAAACCGAGGAGAAAACAAACTATAAAAACACTGAAACCAGCGGCGAAGCCACCTCAACAAAACAAAGAAAGGAAATGTGGTACAGCGGACCAGCGGCTGTTGTAATCCTGGGGGGATAAGTTCAGCAGTAGTGGACATACGGAATCCATTTTAAGGTGAGTCTCTAGCTGTGCAGCCCTTTTGGTGGACGTCTTGGGGTTTTCGTTTGATGCCAACCATCAGACACTGGGCCAGGTGGTAATTTGGGCGTCGGGTCAAGGAGCGGAATGTTCCATTTGTTTAGCAACTGTTTGCCGTCTTCCAGAGATTTGATAACATGAGTAAGGTTGTTTCTAGATATGATCACTCTGACCGGGAATCCCCATTTATATAGGATGTTATGGTGGCGTAGCGTCGTAGTAATAGGGATAAATTGCTTTCTCAATTGTAGAGTTGCGGCCAAAAGGTCGGAGTAGATGGAAATTTTCTGGTATGGGTCAGGTATCCGGCCTATTTTCCGTGAGGTCAGCAGCACCAGTTCTTTAGTGCAGTAAAAATGGATTTTTGCTAATACATCTCTGGGTGTGAAGGCATTGGGATTCTATGCGCTCTATCAATGGTTAAGTCCATTATCGTGAGGTTTGGTAAGAGCGTGCGTATCAGGTCTTGAAGGAAAGCTGTCAAATTGTTCGCAGATACTGACTCTGGAATCCCTCTAAACTTCAGATTATTGCGCCGCGAGCGGTCTTCCAAGTCTGCTATTTTAGTTTTCAGAAACGACACATCTTTTTCCACCTCATAGTGAGCATCTATAAGAGCATTATGTGATGCAGCAAACTCCGCCATTTTAGATTCTACATGAACCGTGCGTTTTTGCAATTCCTGGAGATTTCTATCTAGCGGTTTAACCATTAAAGACATGTCAGTTGTCAGTGATTTACAAAAGGCCATAAGCATGTTTTTCATGGAGGCCTCAGTAAGTAGGCTTGCAGTAGCCGGAATATCTGCAAAAAAGTCGATAGATGGCGGTACAGACAGTGTGGTATCGCTCACCTCCCCTTCTGAAGACTCAGTGTGCTGGAGCCTGGGTTTCTGCTTGACCGGGCTGGCTGTGGGCAAGTGGGGTGCCTCCGCGTTGTTTAGGCCTGTAGGCCTCGGTGTGTCGGCAGGAGAAGGCCCCGGAACCGCGCTCACCTCGGCCCGCCGGGGAGACGGCTCCGGTGCCTCCAGACCTCCGCACCCCATCAGCTGTGGAATCGATGGCTCTGACAGCGCTCTCCGCCGAGCGGAGAGGGTGAGTGGCTCCTCCGGGAGAGTCTCGGGATGGAGATGAGGCCCCGGAGACCGCGCTGGAGCGCGAACCGCCGCCATTTTGGTCTTCCCCTCCTCCGTGGGGGAAATAAAAATCTGAAATTTTCTGCGGTTTAACCGCAGATTTCCTCTTTCTCGGCATCCTCGAGATTAGCAAGCGCTCCCTGTGCCGTTAGGTGAGTGCAATCCACAGGCACGTCGCTCTTTCTTGCCGCTATATAGAACTCAGGCCTGGAGCTTTACAACTATGCGGCCATTCCGTTCCACAGTAGGCTCCGCCCCCCGAGTCCAGCTGTTTTTAATTAAACTGATTGGACTTGATTAGGAAAGGCACACGCCTGTCTATATAAGACCTCACAGCTCACAGTGCATGTCAGAGCAAATGAGAATCATGAGGTCAAAGGAACTGCCCAAGGAGCTCAGAGACAGAATTGTGGCAAGGCACAGATCTGGCTAAGGTTACAAAAGAATTTCTGCAGCACTCAAGGTTCCTAAGAGCACAGTGGCCTCCATAATCTTTAAATGGAAGAAGTTTGGGATGACCAGAACTCTTCCTAGACCTGGCCGTCTAGCCGAACTGAGTAATCCTGGGAGAGGAGCCTTGGTGAGAGATGTAAAGAAGAACCCAAAGATCACTGTGGCTGAGCTCTAGAAATGCAGTAGGGAGATGGGAGAAATTTCCACAAAGTCAACTATCACAGCAACCTTCCACCAGTCGGGGCTTTATTGCAGAGTGGTCCAAAAGAAGCCTCTCCTCAGTGCAAGACATATGAAAACCCACAGGAAGGACTCTCAGACTATGAGAAATAAGATTCTCTGGTCTGATGAGATGAAGATTGAACTTTTTGCCATTAATTCTAAGCGATATGTTTAGAGAAAACCAGGAACTGCTCATCACCTGCCCAATACGATCCCAACAGTGAAACATGGTGGTGGCAGCATCATGCTATGGGGGTGTTTTTCAGCTGCAGGGACAGATCGACTGGTTGCAATTGAAGGAAAGATGAATGCGACCAAGTACAGAGAGATCCTGGAAGAAAACCTCTTCCAGAGTGCTCTGGGCCGAAGGTTCACTTTCCAACAAGACAATGACCCTAAGCACAAAGCTATAATAATAAAGGAGTGGCTTCGGAACAACTCTGTGACCATTCTTGACTGGCCCAGCCAGAGCCCTGACCTCAACCCAACTGAGCATCTCTGGAGAGACCTGAAAATGGCTGTCCACTAACGTTCACCATCCAACCTGACGGAACTGGAAAGGATCTGCAAGGAAGAATGGCAGAGGATCCCCAAATCCAGATGTGGAAAACTTGTTGCATCATTCCCAAGAAGACTCATGGCTGTACTAGCTCAAAAGGGTGCTTCTACTCAATACTGAGCAAAGGGTCTGAATACTTATGAGCATGTGATATTTCAGTTTTTCTTTTTTTAAAAATTTGCAAATATATCTAATTTTGTTTTTCTGTCAAGATGGGGTGCTGAGTGTACATTAATGAGAAATAAAATGAACTTTTTTGGTTTTAGCAAATGGCTGCAATGAAAGAGTGAAACATTTAAAGGGGTCTGAATACTTTCTGTACCCACTGTAAGCTGCAACTTTTCTGGTTACCCATGGCCTTGCTGCACAGTCTGTATTTGTTGGAGCAGCTGCTTCTCATTGGTCAGTGGTGGTTTGACTATACATAGGCTGTGTAATAAGCTGAAGCTACAACGCATAGGATACACAGCAGTGAGAGTTAGAGGACTGAAGATCTGTCACTGATATTGCTTGCTGTTAAGATGGGAATAGAGCAACTGTAAAGCCATAGGAAATGTAGACTGCATTAGATTTATCATTAGAAGAAATAAGAAACTCAGTTCGCAGACAATACAGAAATGTCTTAAACAGGTGTACACAAAGCATATGTAAGGGCTGCCTTTTTAATAGCCCATACTGCAATATATAGGCATATAAAATTATGCAATATCGCAAAGTATTGTCATAATTGTGTGGTGAAGAATCTTGTGTGGTGTAACCAGGCCCAATTAGATGATGTACACTGGATTAAATAATTAAGATTTTACTTTTATTGTTCACAGCTAAAACTATCCTTCACGTTGGACAAAGAGAGTGGGATGCCTCAAGGTTGTTACATTTACAACTATAAAGACAGCAACAAGTAAGTAGTTAATATGCTCAATATGAACAAGTAGCATTTGTTTTGTTGGTATAACTGCACTGCTCATGTTTACCCAGACAATGTGTAATCTGTACATGAGATAAAGTGAATGGTATAATGCCTTTTTTGGTGAAGAATCAACAACAAGTGGGACACAATTGTGAAGTGGAACGAAATTTATTGGATATTTTAAACTTTTGTAAAAAATAAAAAACTGAAAAGTGGGGCGTGCAATATTATTCGGCACCTTTACTTTCAGTGCCGCAAACTCACTCCAGAAGTTCAGTGAGGATCTCTGAATGATCCAATGTTGTCCTAAATGACTGATGATGATAAATATAATCCACCTGTGTGTAATCAAGTCTCCGTATAAATGCACCTGCTCTGTGATAGTCTCAGGGTTCTGTTTAAAGCACAGAGAGCATCATGAAGACCAAGGAACACACCAGGCAGGTCCGTAATACTGTTGTGGAGAAGTTTAAAGCCGTATTTGGATACAAAAAGATTTCCCAAACTTTAAACATCCCAAGGAGCACTGTGCAAGCGATCATATTGAAATGGAAGGAGTATCAGACCACTGCAAATCTGCCAAGACCCGGCCGTCCCTCTAAACTTTCATCTCAAACAAGGAGAAGACTGATCAGAGATGCAGCCAAGAGGCCCATGATCACTCTGGATGAACTGCAGAGATCTACAGCTGAGGTGGGAGAGTCTGTCCATAGGACAACAATCAGTCGTACACTGCACAAATCTGGCCTTTATGGAAGAGTGGCAAGAAGAAAACCATTTCTCAAAGATATCTATAAAAAGTCTTGTTTAAAGTTTGCCACAAGCCACCTGGGAGACACACCAAACATGTGGAAGAAGGTGCTCTGGTCAGATGAAACCAAAATCGAACTTTTTGGCCTCAAAAAGATATGTTTGGCGTAAAAGCAACACAGTTGATCACCCTGAACACACCATCCCCACTGTCAAACATGGTGGTGGCAGCATCCTAGTTTGGGCCTGCTTTTCTTCAGCAGGGACAGGGAAGATGGTTAAAATTGATGGGAAGATGGATGGAGCCAAATACAGGACCGTTCTGGAAGAAAACCTGTTGGAGTCTGCAAAAGACCTGAGACTGGGACGGAGATTTATCTTCCAACAAGACAATGATCCCAAACATAAAGCAAAATCTACAATGGAATGGTTCACAAATAAACGTATCCAGGTGTTAGAATGGCCAAGTCAAAGTCCAGACCTGAATCCAATCGAGAATCTGTGGAAAGAGCTGAAAACTGCTGTTCACAAACGCTCTCCATCCAACCTCACTGAGCTCGAGCTGTTTTCCAAGGAAGAATGGGCAAGAATTTCAGTCTCTCGATGTGCAAAACTGATAGAGACATACCCCAAGCGACTTCCAGCTGTAATTGCAGCAAAAGGTGGCGCTACAAAGTAGCCCCACAAAGTCGCCCCACTTTTCAGTTTTTTATTTTTTACAAAAGTTTAAAATATCCAATAAATTTTGTTCCACTTCACGATTGTGTCCCACTTCTTGATTATTCACCAAAAAATTTAAATTTAATATCCTTATGTTTGAAGCCTGAAATGTGGCAAAAGGTTGAAAAGTTCAATGGGGCCGAATACTTTCGCAAGGCACTGTATGTTGTACTCTAAGGCAACTTATTTTATTAACTTGCAACTTTATAATAAAGAAACTGATGGTGGTGAGCATGTAGATATGCCACTCATGGGCCACCTGATTTGGTGGCATATTTCCACGAAAAAGCAGAATATTCTGGGGCTTGAAGCATTTACATGAAGATCACATTGATATATTACTGCTCAAATTTCTGTTCACGTTAAGAAATGGGTTTTCCTGTGTGTTATCAACCTCCTGGAAGAGTTCTGATACGAATAAGGCAGGAATTTCTTACAATTCTTTTGATTCCAAATTTTCAATCTTTTAGGGTTTTCACAGCTGTGATAGTTCAAAACAAATTCAATGTTTTACTGGATAAAAATAAAACTATATAGAAATGTACTATTTTTTTTGCTTTCTTTATAAAAAAAAAAAAAAAGTGTTCCTAGGAGTGTGATGTAATAGATAAAACAATCCAAGTGACTGTATGCGCAGTGTCCGATCTTGAAAGGGTTACTATGTATGAGTAAAGTGCACATTACGTGATGTGTTGTGTCTTGTCATTCTCAAGGGGTGGCTTTATGCGCGTGCTATCACTATTGTGCAGTATACTATGGCAATGAAGTCCTGCCAATTAATCTTTTTATCAGAATAGTTATTGGTGGATAACATGTATCCTAGATTTCTCACAGCCTTAGACCTCCAGGTGGTTTCTTTGCCGCACATGCAGTGGAAAATGTGATTTTCTTATTCAAGAAGCCTTTTTGACATCCACTTAACTGTGAAGATGCAAACCAGGTGTTGAGGATGTTCTGACAATCTGTAGCTTTTGTACTAGTTGTTATTGGCTTTCATTCACCTTCAATAAAACTAAACGTCTATATATTTGGAAGATTAATGTTATGGTAGAGTATGAACACATTTGTACTTTTAGAGCATATTTAGCTCATGCAATGTTATTCCTACTAGGTAATTTAACAAATAAAAGTAACGTGAAGGTTAATAATGACAACTCTTGAGACACGGCTTCTACTTTTTGCAAATCGTAGTGTCTGGTTGTCACATCTAAAGAGAATTTTCTGCCAGTGTAAAAAAATGTGGATTTCCAAATACCATGCTATAAAAGCAAGACCACTGTCCCCTTTGTTGGTTACTGAAGGCAGTGTGCCCTTGTATGGTAACAGTATATAGGCCACGCAATCAAATACCTTATCACAGAGCTCCCCCTGTATTCCCTTAACAATTCACTAGTATTTGTAAGCCATGGAACTAATTAGCACAGTCATTTACATAGACAGGAATAAGCTAATTTTAGGTGGTCCTCCTTACATACCACACATGTAACCTGTGCAGTGGGTATGCTTCAGTTGCCCAGTACTGTTAAGGGGTTGTCCAGCCCAAACAGATTTATGGTCCCCCCTTCCCCCTAAGAAGGAAAAAAAAAACCCTTAGTGATATAATAGTCACCTTAACCATTCACTTGCTGCTCCCGTTCCCCGTCTTTCCGTTCCTTGTACTTTTTGGTACAGTGATGCTAGACAATTGTGACTACTAAAGCCAGTCCTTGGCAGAGAAATGACTCGCTATAGCTAGTAATTGACTGCAATAGGGACATATTCACATGAAGATGTCACTTGTGGACCAGGAGGTGCAGGGATCGGCAGGAGAACAAGAGTGGTGGTGGATTGGTAAGGTGTATTAGAACATGCTATAAATTCTCACAGCTAGATTACCCCTTTAACTAATGCTGACACAAATATTAAGTAACCTATAAAGCATTTTTGCTGCATGTCGGATATAACAAATGTCAGATAAAACCTAACATGAACAGAGATGTATAAAAAAAATGCTGCAACAATTTAGTTATGAACATTGGCCAGATTTGCTAAATGTGTTAGTGTCAGCTCTAATTATAATGCAAATTGCATGGATTAACGACTCCTTATTGCTGTGCCCCCCACCATTAGCACATAAGGCTGTGCCTTTTGTCATTTTGCCACTAGATGGCAGAAAAATTCTTAAATTCAAATCGCATGTTGATGAACTCTGTTTAGCAAAGGCGACCATTTTGCGTGGAAGGAAGTAATAGGTCCAGTCTAAATGTGAGCAAATGACGACAATTTCTTTGAGAACTTTTAGCAAATATTATCCTAATGTTTGACGTATCCAGTATATGTGAATTTAGAGATTGGTGTTTGTGTAGTTAATACACTGAAGGTTAGAGCCATCCATAGCATTCCTTCTTCTTTGTGGCCAATGTGCCTTTCTGAAATGGGTATAATTTTTATTTTCCGGTTATTAATGACTATATACAGTGGGGAAAAAAGTATTTAGTCAGCCACCAATTGTGCAAGTTCTCCCACTTAAAAAGATGAGGTCTGTAATTGACATCATAGGTAGACCTCAACTATGAGAGACAAAATGATAACATATCTAGAAAATCACATTGTCTAATTTTTTAAGAATTTATTTGCAAATTATGGTGGAAAATAAGTATTGGGTCACCTACAAACAAGCAAGATTTCTGGCTCTCACAGACCTGTAACTTCTTCTTTAAGAGGCTCCTCTGTCCTCCACTCATTACCTGTAGTAATGGCACCTGTTTGACAGTTATCAGTATAAAAGACACCTGTCCACAACCTCAAACAGTCACACTCCAAACTCCACTATGGTGAAGACCAAAGAGCTGTGGAAGGACACCAGAAACAAAATTGTAGACCTGCACCAGGCTGGGAAGACTGAATCTGCAACAGGCAAGCAGCTTGGTGTGAAGAAATCAACTGTGGGAGCAATAATTAGAAAATGGAAGACATACAAGACCACTGATAATCTCCCTCGATCAGGGGCTCCACGCAAGATCTCACCCCGTGGAGTCAAAATGATCACAAGAACGGTGAGCAAAAATCCCAGAACCACACGTGGGACCTAGTCAATGACCTGCAGAAAGCTGGGACTAACGTAACAAAGGTTACCGTCAGTAACACACTACGCCGCCAGGGACTCAGATCCTGCAGTGCCAGACGTGTCCCCCTGCTTAAGCCAGTACATATCTGGGCCTTCTGAAGTTTGCTATAGAGCATTTAGATGTTCCAGAAGAGTATTGGGAGAATGTCATATGGTCAGATGAAACCAAAGTAGAACTGTTTGATAGAAATACAACTCGTCGTGTTTGGAGGAGAGTGAATGCTGAGTTGCATCCAAAGAACACCATACCTACTGTGAAGCATGGGGGTGGAAACATCATGCTTTGAGGCTGTTTCTCTGCAAAGGGACCAGGAAGACTGATCCGTGTACATGAAAGAATGAATGGGGCCATGTAGCGTGAGATTTTGAGTGAAAACCTCCTATCAGCAGGGGCATTGAAGATGAAACGTGGCTGGGTCTTTCAGCATGACCATGATCCCAAGCACACCACCAGGGCAACGAAGGAGTGGCTTCGTAAGAAGCATTTCAAGGTCTTGGAGTGTCCTAGCCAGTCTCCAGATCTCAACCCCATAGAAAACCTTTGGAGGGAGTTGAAAGCCCATGTTGCCCAGCGACAGCCCCAAAAAATCACTGCTCTAGAGGAGATCTGCATGGAGGAATGGGCCAACATACCAGCAACAGTGTGTGCCAACCTTGTGAAGACTTACAGAAAACGTTTGACCTCTGTCATTGCCAACAAAGGATATATAACAAAGTATTGAGATGAACTTTTGTTATTGACCAAATACTTATTTTCCACCATAATCTGCAAATAAATTCTTTAAAAATCAGACAATGTGATTTTCTGGATTTGTTTTCTTATTTTGTCTCTCATAGTTGAGGTCTACCTATGATGTCAATTACAGGCCTCTCTTATCTTTTTAAGTGGGAGAACTTGCACAATTGGTGGCTGACTAAATACTTTTTTTTAACATTAAGGATTTTATAAAAATTTTTTTTTTTTTTGCATATAAACAGGTATAAAACATTTCAAACATTATGAAGCGGGAAGCACATGGGCGGGGAAGGGAGGGAGCGAGTGGAGATAGGGGTTGAGAAGTGACAAATGGAGAAAATTAGAGGGGAATAACATGAGCTCTGTCGCAGCAGGGCCGAACAAATAATTCACTTTTCATATTGTCAGAGATAAAACAGTACAAACAACAAAATGATCAGGGAAGTTCATGGATGGGGGGGGGGGGTCAGGTCAGGGGGGGAGTGTCCCTATTGGGGGGATATAGAGGGAAGGCATACTGAAATTCATTAGTGGTAAAAATGATTCCAAAGGAGCCATGTTTGTTGATGGTTCCTGTCATCCTGTCGCAGCTCCGCCAGCATATTTTCCATACTACGAATGAGCAAAATCTCCTTAAGCCAGGACACCAGAGAGGGGGGCGTCTGAGACTTCCATAGTCTAGGAATCACAGACCTTGTGGCCACGAGCATGAAGCCTATCAATTTGCGAGTGTGTTTCTCAAATTTACCCGGGAAGATGGAAAGAAGAAGGGGGGCAGGGTCATCGTCTAAAGAAATGCCTGTAACCGTCTTAATTATACGACGGACTTCTGACCAGATGGTGCGTAAGAGTATGCATTCCCACCAGACGTGCTTCATCGTACCCGGGCCAGAGTTACATCTCCAGCATCGATCTGAGGTGGAGGGAAGCATCTCATGGAGAACAGACGGGACTCTGTACCATCGGGAGAGTATCTTATAGTTAGTCTCCTGTGCCTTGCAGGAAATAGAGAATTTGTGGCACGCCTGGAATGCCAATGACCACACATCTGGCGCAAACGAGACCCCCAGCTCCCTTACCCATCCATCCGCAAAAGCAGGTAGGGAGTCAGTAGCGGTCTCCCGCAGCATGCCATAGATGAGCGAGATTGTGTGAGCTGGAGTATGGGGAGATAGGCATACGCGTTCAAAGGGCAATAACTCTCTGTGCAGATTGTGCGTTATCTTAAGAGTGGCATGTAGGTGAGTTAGTTGGGCGTATTGCCAATGGGATACAGCAGAATCAAGGTCTGACCTAGCGGGGGGGTCAGCTCTTGGCGGGATAGGAGAGATGTCGTGCTTGTGACTTGGTGGAATCGAAGGATTGGTTGGCCCCTGGTATAGGATAAAAAGGAGGAGTGGAGCGCAGCAGGAAAATCCGGGTTGCCCGAAACAGGTGTCATAGGTCCATCGTTTAAGAACAGTCCACGCACAGCACCATAGCGTCGGCATGAGCCAAGAACCTGACGCGTGACGTATGGAAGTGTATGGGTGGAGCTATCTGTCCAGTAGTGCTTATTAAGCCACGGGAGGGCAGTAAGAGGAAGTGGACTCAAGGAGCCCTCCAAGGCGACCCAGAGTTTAGAGCGCTCCGAGTAATGTCAATCCAAGATACGTGAAGTGACCGCAGCCAGGAAGTAGTTAGAGCAATCTGGTACCGCCAGTCCACTGTACTCTTTGGATCTGGTTAAGATGCTTCTTGCAATTCTCAGTGGCTTTGATGCCCATATGAATTTAGTAAATGTTTTCTGGATAGTTGTAAAGAAATGTTTGGGTAACATTATAGGGACAGTCTAAAATAAAGTAGTCTGGGGAGGACATTCATTTTTAGCAAATTAATGCGTCCCAGCCAAGAGAAGCCTTTGGTGTCTCAGCGTTTCAGATCTGTCTGCAAGGTATGCAGGATCGGAAGGAAATTAAGCGTATAGGAATCGGCGAGATTACTAGGGAGCTGAACCCCCAAGTATTTAATCGCTTTCTGGGACCATGTGAAGGAAAAGGATAAATACTTTTTTTTTCCCCACTGTATTCGAACACTCACCAATTCTACATACCAAGAATCCCCAGGGTCCTGATGTAGACCGAAGTCGATATAGACAAATTTTATCCCGTAGAGATTTTACACTCTGAATTTTTATGCAGGTTGTGGGTGAAAATATGCAGTGTGGAATAGTCTACAAAAAAGTATGATAAAACTAACTTTTATTATTAAGTAAAAATAGTTAAATAGGACGTCCTCTACATAAAATAATCAGTGTCTGTATCTGACAGTGTGTGTTTATTGATAACAGAGCAGGTCTTGTATGACAAATGCAAATGGACAGAAACCTCATTAGCTCCTAAGACAGATGTGCTAAAATTTGGTACATAAAGCATGTGGCCCTACTGGAACAATAGTTGCCATGTCATAATTGAATAAATACACCCTGTGGACTGTCTGTGTACTCCTAGACAATTAACACCCTAACCCCAAGAACCGCTCACATCATAACCCATATGTAGACCTGGGTGTGGTGGTATATATTGGTACGCCAGAATTAAGAACACGTCTATGATGGCTTTTAGCCGCGTAGTCCAGTTGGCTATTATAAGTGCCAGAGCTCACCATCAGTCCTCCGGGAACTGCAGTTTTGATTGCATCTTTTTATTATTTTGGGTTGACGGCATTTTCTTTCATCTAAGGGGTGACTATACCCCAATGTTAATTTGCTCCTGATGAACCCCATTATCAATGCTTAAGGGGGGAAATGAGTGGAGAAAGCATTTGGTGCTGAAGGGGAGTTGGCCAACATTAATCCCTGCTTATTGTAGTAGGGCTGATGGCTCCTCTCCCTGGTGCTGATATAGATTTCCCTTGTTTGACACAAGGGAAGGTGAGCATTATTGAGCTGCACCCGAGTTGCCTGTTCTCATATGGGACCCTGATTCAATCACATTAGGTTCTCCAGTTTGGCACAGTTATTTATGAACACCATGTTATGAAACTGAGACGAGGTTTTTAGCCCTAAAGACTTTTGTGGATGTCACCAATTCAGAACTAGTAAAGCGTCTTCTGAGGGGTTGCAATATAATTTTGCCAGTGTGGCCCTCATTCTCAGTAGGTTGGGCTTTATTTAGCTTAACCACTGAAGCTGTGGGGGTCTACATAGCTAAACTTCCTCATCTTCATAGACGTGTTCTTAATTCTGGCGAATCTACTTGTCCCACCACGACCAAGTCTAGATATGGGTTATTATGCTGTGACCAGTGGTTGGAGTTAGGGTGTTAATTGTCTAGAAGTACTGACAGTCCAGAGTATATATTTGGTCAATTAGGACAAGACAACTATTGTGCTCTTTTATCAATACACAAACTCTAACACTGTCAGATTCAGACACTGATTTTTCATAGTGGACGTCCTATTTGACTATTTTTTACTTGGCAATAATAAAAGTTAAGTTTTATCATACGTTTTTGGAGACCATTTGACACAGTTAATTTTCAGGTTATATTGATACATTTCTGCATAAAGAACTAACGTGCTGTGCACCGTGTCAACTTTTACATGGATTTTTTTCACAAGCATGTGATTAAAATTTTTTACAAATCTCATTCTTTGTTGATACTGTAATGCACTGAATTTTCCACTCACAATTGGTCAGAATCTGCAGCGTATTGATCACATGTGAACAGCCAAATTATTTTTTTACCGTAGTGCTGAGAAAGTTGTACTCCTTCCAGAACCTATGTAGATTCCTACAGTGGCAGCAAGTAGATCCAGTAGTTTACAATGAATATTATTTTCTAGCAAAATGTCCAGTTGCTGTTACATTTGAGTCATTATGCCTTTGCAAACAGATTATTTTTGGAATATTTAAGACCTTCCCTTGAGTCTGTAAGCCGCCACATCATTGCATTCTCTATCACATGGCTGTTGCTTGCGGGTGCCTGTGTTCTGCTACTGTTTGCACTGATACATTCTCTGCATGTGCACTTGATATTATTACCTCTTGTGTTAGTGAAGAGCTTGTAAAACCTTTGAGCTTGTGTATGGTGTTCACCTGTCGCGTGCAAAGGGTGAGCTCATGGGAACAAGTCTAGATTTGTATATTGTAGTTAAAGCTGTTCTGTTCACCCATGAGCTAACTTGGTATTGTACACGTAAATGATGATGCAACTGTTATGTTCTCACACATTGTAGGTTGCACAGTCATAACTATGAGTTCACCTCCGCACGTTGAGGAAATGAGTGACTGTGCTGGACCTTTTACCTCTTCTCAGGTGATATTATACTAATGGCAGTATTGGCGTTTGACCAAGAGTGTGTAAATGCAGACAATAATTATTACTTTTTGTCAAGTAGACCTCAAGGAGGGGTTAACACTGTGTACCTTCCCAAACCGTTAGTCAAGCCACTTTCCCATGTAAAGTAATTTCTGGTCTTGAACAGTGCTTTGTAGCATTGCATATACTTGACCTGAATGCTGCACTCTGGTTGAACTTGGAACCCCCCTCCACCATCTCCAGCAGTTTCCCTGGCTTTTTCTCTGCGGTGAGGCTTTCTGTGTCTCTTTTGACCTCTCCACTGTAATTTGTGCTCTTGTTGTCTTAAACTTGTGAAAGTTGTGTTCTCTGGAATTGCAGCTTCTTTTTTTAGAAAGACTGTGAAAAAAAATATAGGAATCTGTACATTTTATAGAACATTAGGTACGGTAGGTATAATAGAGAGAAATGTTTTGTCTAACATTAATTTAACATAAGGACTTTTCCATAAATTTTCAATTAATTGTTATGCTGAATTTAAATAAAAACTAATCCAAACCAAAACTTTTTCTTAAAATGTAAATAAACTTTCCAACTACTTCTGATTTTCTGGCATTTGTCTCATTAATACATCTTGTAATATATTTTATTAAAGAATAAAGCAGCACAGTATTTCACAGAAAGGAGCCACATTTTTTTTTCTCCATTAACAGCTGAAATCTGTACACTTTAACTAGGTGTACATGTGGGCGGGCTCTTGTATAATTCATGGAAGCTGGAGGGGGGAGGTGTGCATTAACTTCAAATATAACTCACACATTTAAAAACCGAACAGGGCCTTCATATGACACCAAGATCATAATTCTACCAGGGCCTTCATATGACACAAAGCTTCTCTGCTTTCATATGGTGCCAAGATCACATTTCTACCTGTATAATTTCCAGAGGAATTGCCAGGTGAAAATGTAGTCAAGATTGGCATATTTATATGCAGCTTCTTCCAATCTCATCTGTTTTCAACTGATGATTTCTCTGGAAATTTTACAATCGTGTGAATTGATTAATATCAGAGGCTGCGTGCTGGTGGTTAATACAACGGCTTACACACAGCTGTTGATTTCTGTCATGTGAATAACCACTTATAATACCTAAGATATAACTGTTTAGCGACAAACCCCCATGCACACTTTCAGCTTCCCTGCATCATACAAGACACCTTACACCTAGTGAAAGAAATTTACAGATTTTCTCTCCTCAGGGAACCAAGGGAAAGAATAACGTAGTGCAGGATTTCACAGGAAAGCCAAAATCTGTTAAAAAAAAAAAAAGTGACAAAAGTTAATACCACACATGATGCCTGAAAATCAAGTGTTGCTTGAAAGTTTAGATACACTTTAATAGTATCAAAAGTAGTACACTTTTGTACACATGTTTTTACGCGCCAATTGTTTGTTCTAGATGACTTACCTGAAACTTAAAATTTCTAGTTTTCTGGCAGCCTGAAAGCAGAATGCCAAGTGTCGTCTGGCCTGCCATCAGGGGTGTAACTTGAGGGGTGCCAGAGGGTACAGTTGCATTCAGACCCAGGAGCCTTAGCTGATTAAACTAAACTTCTTTAATCTCTTCTGACTTCCTATGATGGCCGGCAGTCTCTGTGGTGTAAATTTTTTCTCGTCTGTCCTCTGGTGCGCTGGAGTAAGACTGGGGAAAATTCACAAACTGTGGCATTTAATTTTGTCTCCTTTTTGACAAAGTAGCATTTGGTCAACAGTATACAGGAAGAATTCTGTGGGGAAGGCTGTGACACAAAAATGGGCATAAATACTATGTTGAGGGGGTACTCACAGGGGATGGGAAGCTTGTGCCCACTCACACATGTTATGAACAAGTCTTCATGGTAGTCTGAGCCCAGATAGAGATGGAAAGAGAAATGTACATGCTGCAAAATGTACAAGGACACACCTAAAAGTTGAGAATTTGCTCAGGAGGGGGCCAAGCTAAGCTTTCACTAGGGCCTATGAGCCTTTAGTTACATGTCTGCCGACTACCTACTACAGTCTGGAAAATATACTGTGTATCTGTACATCCTATCCATATACAGTCATATGAAAAAGTTTGGGCACCCCTATTAATCTTAATCATTTTTAGTTCTAAATATTTGGGTGTTTGCAACAGCCATTTCAATTTGATATATCTAATAACTGATGGACACAGTAATATTTCAGGATTGAAATGAGGTTTATTGTACTAACAGAAAATGTGCAATATGCATTATGCCAAAATTTGACCGGTGCAAAAGTATGGGCACCTCAACAGAAAAGTGACATTAATATTTAGTAGATCCTAACAGTAAAATAACAGCCTCTAGTTGCTTCCTGTAGCTTTTAATCAGTTCCTGGATCCTGGATGAAGGTATTTTTGACCATTCCTCTTTAGAAAACAATTCCAGTTCAGTTAAGTTTGATGGTCGCCGAGCATGGACAGCCCGCTTCAAATTATCCCACAGATGTTCAATGATATTCAGGTCTGGGGACTGGGATGGCCATTCCAGAACATTGTAATTGTTCCTCTGCATGAATGCCTGAGTAGATTTGGAGCTGTGTTTTGGATCATTGTCTTGCTGAAATATCCATCCCCGGCGTAACTTCAAATTCGTCACTGATTCTTGTACATTATTCTCAAGAATCTGCTGATACTGAGTTGAATCCATGCGACCCTCAACTTTAACAAGATTCCAGGTGCCGGCATTGGCCACACAGCCCCAAAGCATGATGGAACCTCCACCAAATTTTACAGTGGGTAGCAAGTGTTTTTCTTGGAATGCTGTGTTTTTTTTGACGCCATGCATAACGCCTTTTTGTATGACCAAACAACTCAATCTTTGTTTCATCAGTCCGCAGGACCTTCTTCCAAAATGAAGCTGGCTTGTCCAAATGTGCTTTTGCATACCTCAGGCGACTCTGTTTGTGGCGTGCTTTCAGAAACGGCTTCTTTCGCATCACTCTCCCATACAGCTTCTCCTTGTGCAAAGTGTGCTGTATTGTTGACCGATGCACAGTGACACCATCTGCAGCAAGATGATGCTCTTTGGAGGTGGTCTGTGGATTGTCCTTGACTGTTCTCACCATTCTTCTTCTCTGCCTTTCTGATATTTTTCTTGGCCTGCCACTTCTGGGCTTAACAAGAACTGTCCCTGTGGTCTTCCATTTCCTTACTATGTTCCTCACAGTGGAAACTGACAGGTTAAATCTCTGAGACAACTTTTGTATCCTTCCCTGAACAACTACAGTCATATGAAAAAGTTTGGGCACCCCATTAATCTTAATCATTTTTAGTCTAAATATTTGGGTGTTTGCAACAGCCATTTCAATTTGATATATCTAATAACTGATGGACACAGTAATATTTCAGGATTGAAATGAGGTTTATTGTACTAACAGAAAATGTGCAAATGCATTAAACCAAAATTTGACCGGTGCAAAAGTATGGGCACCTCAACAGAAAAGTGACATTAATATTTAGTAGATCCTCCTTTGCAAAAATAACAGCCCTAGTCGCCCTGTAGCTTTTAATCAGTTCCTGGATCCTGGATGAAGGTATTTTGACCATTCCTCTTTACAAAACAATTCCAGTCAGTTAAGTTTGATGGTCGCCGAGCATGGACAGCCCGCCAAATTATCCCACAGATGTTCAATGATATTCAGGTCTGGGGACTGGGATGGCCATTCCAGAACATTGTAATTGTTCCCTGCATGAATGCCTGAGTAGATTTGGAGCTGTGTTTTGGATCATTGTCTTGCTGAAATATCCATCCCCGGCGAACCAAATCGCACTGATTCTTGTACATTATTCTCAAGAATCTGCTGATACTGAGTTGAATCCATGCGACCCCAACTTAACAAGATTCCCGGTGCCGGCATTGGCCACACAGCCCCAAAGCATGATGGAACCTCCACCAAATACAGTGGGAGCGAGTGTTTTTCTTGGAATGCTGTGTTTTTTGACGCCATGCATAACGCCTTTTGTATGACCAAACAACCAACTTGTTCATCAGCCACAGGACCTCTTCCAAAATGAAGCTGGCTTGTCCAAATGTGCTTGCATACCCAGGCGACCTGTTTGTGGCGTGCTTCAGAAACAGCCTCGCACACCTCCCAACAGCCTCCTTGTGCAAAGTGTGCTGTATTGTTGACCGATGCACAGGACACCACTGCAGCAAGATGATGCTGCAGCTCTTTGGAGGTGGTCTGTGGATTGTCCTTGACTGTCCACCATTCTTCTCTCTGCCTTTCTGATATTTTTCTTGGACTGCCACTCTGGGCTTAACAAGAACTGTCCCTGTGGTCTTCCATTTCCTTACTATGTTCCTCACAGTGGAAACTGACAGGTTAAATCTCTGAGACAACTTTTTGTATCCTTCCCCTGAACAACTATGTTGAACAATCTTTGTTTTCAGATCATTTGAGAGTTGTTTTGAGGAGCCCATGATGCCACTCTTCAGAGGAGATTCAAATAGGAGAACAACTTGCAATTGGCCACCTTAAATACCTTTTCTCATGATTGGATACACCTGGCTATGAAGTTCAAAGCTCAGTGAGGTTACAAAACCAATTTTGTGCTTCAGTAAGTCAGTAAAAAGTAGTTAGGAGTATTCAAATCAATAAAATGATAAGGGTACCCACATTTTTGCACCGGTCAAATTTTGGTTTAATGCATATTGCACATTTTCTGTTAGTACAATAAACCTCATTTCAATCCTGAAATATTACTGTGTCCATCAGTTATTAGATATATCAAATTGAAATGGCTGTTGCAAACACCCAAATATTTAGAACTAAAAATGATTAAGATTAATAGGGGTGTCCAAACTTTTTCATATGACTGTATGTTGAACAATCTTTGTTTTCAGATCATTTGAGAGTTGTTTTGAGGAGCCCATGATGCCACTCTTCAGAGGAGATTCAAATAGGAGAACAACTTGCAATTGGCCACCTTAAATACCTTTTCTCATGATTGGATACACCTGGCTATGAAGTTCAAAGCTCAGTGAGGTTACAAAACCAATTTTGTGCTTCAGTGAGTCAGTAAAAAGTAGTTAGGAGTATTCAAATCAATAAAATGATAAGGGTACCCAAATTTTTGCACCGGTCAAATTTTGGTTTAATGCATATTGCACATTTTCTGTTAGTACAATAAACCTCATTTCAATCCTGAAATATTACTGTGTCCATCAGTTATTAGATATATCAAATTGAAATGGCTGTTGCAAACACCCAAATATTTAGAACTAAAAATGATTAAGATTAATAGGGGTGCCCAAACTTTTTCATATGACTGTACTTGAACTTGTAGAAATGTTCTACTTTCCTGTACTGAAAACATTTTAGTACATGACAGTAGTCCCACATGAGGAGGCTAGGGTTCCTAGCGTCATAGAGGACTGCTGCTGCAAGTCTGGGTCTTCAGATAGGATTCAGTCTGGGAAATGAGGGCAAGATTGTCTGCATTTCCCAGAGGGAATTTGCCTAAGTGCAGCGTAAACCAATTGTGTATAAATCCTTTATATATTCAATAAGTAAATGTGTATTATATCTTAAACAGGGCTGAGGAGTCTGAGTTGAAAAAAACTTCTGGCTTTAAAGTAAAATATACAGTTACTGATATTGTGAGATGGTTAACTTGTAGCATATTTACTTTCATAAGCATTCAATCCCTGGCTTTTCTTTCTGAATAAGAGCAGATTTGGTGCTGCTTTTGGACCATGGATGACCATTTGTGAAGAAGTTGGAGTCTGTGGTTTGTCCTACTGACTCCATAGCCTTGATATTAAATTGGCTTTATCAGGCTTTAGTCACTGTATTACTTATGACTTGACCTCATGTTGCAGGTTAATGTGTTGGTACGTGCTCTGGGCTTTCCACTTTCAGGAAACATGAAATGCTTTGAAAGATCTTTGTACTCTGGAGATTAACTTAGTGTTATCAGGCATTTATGCAGTACTTTTTTTTTCCATAATAGGAAGCTATCCAGGGACATCCTGCCAAGATTGGTCACCACTTGATTTTCCTTTTGAGGTTTACATGGGGATGGACAGGTCCTACATGCTAGATATTTTTGTATTGTTTTAGTAGTTGCTTTGACATAGCAGTTGGTTCCCGAAAAGCTTTCCCATTATATTTAGCACCCAAAATGTACACTATTACATAGTGGAAGAGGTGAGGGGTGTTTATTCAATTTTATTAATGGAAACTATGTTACAATGAAAAGACTCCCCACACCCCTTATTGTCATTGGGATAATATGCGGGTTATGAGCAGGGCAATAACAGGTGTTTTGTGTATATACTGGTTTACTAGGAAAGTGTCACCATTCTTGGAGCTAGTATTATTATAACTAATGTGTTTCATTGACTTTCTCTTGTTTTGCAGCATGTTGTTTCTGTCTGAGAAGTTTACTGCATAAAGGATGGAAGGGGATAATAGTTTATTTTCCTTAAGGACAGTGCAGTTGTTCAGGTTCATTTAGGGTGCATCTCCTGCCAGACAGGATGAGAACCTTTCATTTATAAATGCGTTGTGCTCCTTACACACTGTCTAGCTGTTGTAGAAAAATGCATTTGATACCAGGAACCCCCTTTAGGCTAAGGCCCCACGTGGCGTCCTGCAGAAAAAAAAGTGCTGTGGGAAAAACCGTGGCGGAACGCATCACTGTTCTTCCTGCAGCGCTTTAGACAAAAAGTTTGCAGAGGTTTCCTCTTCGGACTTTTTCAGTTATACCTATGTGGAAACCGCCGGTGTTTTCGTAGGTATAATTGACATGCTACGATTTCCAAAAGCACGGGTTTTGGAAATCGCTGAGTGTCTGCAGCGCGGTTTTTACCGCAAAGTGGACATGGGATTCGCTGCGATTTTTACCGTGGCGTTTACGCCACTTGGGGCCCAGCCTTAAATGGGTTTTCAAGGAGTAGAATGAAACTTAGAGGAATCCGGTCACCAAGAAACTGGGTATTAGACCAGTCACAGTGGGAGACATTATGCTGAGCAGCATCATATATTTAGATAGTCCATTAGATGCACATTTTCCTTGAAATAGTTGTTTTTAGAAATGTGCAAATGAGGCTGAAGTGCAGTGCTCTTTATTCAGGTTTTGGTCTGATATACCCCACTGCAGTGAAACCTACAGTAATGTTCAAAATAATAATAATAATAATAATAATAGTCCTTTAATAGTCCCACAATGGGGAAATTCAGTGTGTTACAGCAGCAAAGATAAGCAGATACAAATACAAATACAACATGTACAGGAATATTCCAAGGTGAGAGGCATTACATTGATAGCAGACAGACAGATAGGGCGTAGCAGGGGGGGGGGGGGATTTAACAGGCAGAGAGATATTTTCAGTTCTCTGTGTGTAATGATCTCCGCTTAGGTCGGTGTTGGTTGTACAGCCTAACCGCGGTGGGGAGGAAAGACTTCCGATAGCGCTCCTTCTCACACCTAGGGTGGAGCAGTCGGTCACTGACAGTACTGCTCAGCGCGATCACAGTCTCATGCATGGGATGGGACTTCTTCTTCTGCATGGAGCTCACCATGGACAGTATCCTTCTGTCACCCACCACCTGCACTGGGTCCAGTGGGCTCCCCAGGACAGAGCTGGCCCTTCTAATCAGCTTGTCAAGTTTATTTCTGTCCCTGGTTGATATACTGCTCCCCCAGCAGGCCACTCCAAAGAAGATGGCTGATGCCACTACCGAGTTGAAGAAAGTTCTAAGAAGTGCCCCCCGGATTCCAAAGGCTCTCAGCTTCCTAAGCAGGTAGAGCCTGCTGTGGCCCTTACTGTACAGGGCCTCCATATTATCTGCCCAGTCCAGCTTATTATTAAGGAGCAAACCCAGGTACTTATAGGTGTTCACAATCTCGATGCCCGTCCCCAGGATGTCCACTGGTTTAGGAGGGCTTCTGCCTTTGCGGAAGTCCACCACCATCTCCTTGGTCTTCCCCGCGTTAATCTTCAGGTGGTTCCGGTGGCACCAGTCCACAAAATCCCGGTTCAGTTCTCTGTACTCCCTGTCATCATCATCTGTGATGAGACCCACTATTGCAGAGTCGTCAGAATACTTCTGTAGGTAGCAGCTGGATGAGTTGCACCTAAAATCTGCAGTGTACAGTGTGAAGAGGAAAGGGGCGAGAACCGTACCCTGAGGTGCCCCCCGTATTACAGATCACTGTACCTGACACACAGTCTCGGGCTCTCACGTATTGAGGTCGATTTGTGAGGTAGTCTAGGATCCAGTTGGAGAGGTGGTGGTCCACTCCAGCAAGGCCCAGCTTGTCCCTCAATAACCTGGGCTGTATGGTGTTAAAAGCACTGGAGAAGTCAAAGAACATTATTCTCACTGTGTTCCCTGGTTTCTCCAGGTGAGACAGAGCCCTGTGCAGAAGATGGATGATGGCATCATCTACCCCAATGCCCGGCTGATAAGCAAACTGGAGTGGGTCCATAGCGGGGCTCACTAGAGGGCGGAGATGTGTGAGAACCAATCTCTCCAAGATCTTCATCAGGTGGGATGTCAGTGCTACAGGTCTGTAGTCGTTGAGGTCCATAGGGTGGGGTTTCTTTGGAACTGGTACCACCCAAGAAGATTTCCATAATTCAGGGACTATTTCCTGCCTCAGGCTCATATTATACATATATGTAATTATACCACACAGCTGGTCCCCACAAGTCTTAATTAGCCTTGCACTGATGTCATCTGGCCCTCCGGCTTTCCTCGCCTTGATCTTTTTCATCTCCTTCCTCACCTGGGCCCGTGTGAAGGTCAGACTGTGGCCAGATAAAGATGGATTTCTGGATTTACTGGTCTGTTGGGAAGTGGCCGCATGGGGAGAAGTCATTGTGGTGGGGGGAGCTGAAGGACATACTGGGGTGGGAGGAGCTGGTGTGTGATCAAATCTGTTGAAGAATAGGTTTAGTTCATTAAGCCAGTTAACATCTGCCTCAATCTGGCAGACAGACTGTTTATGACCCGAAATTGACTTAAGCCCCTCCCAGACCCCCCTTATGTCTTTTCTTTCCATTTGCTTTTCCATTTTTTCTTTATAACTGGATTTTCCCTGCCTGATTTGATGCCTCAGCTCCTTTTGTACTTCCCTCAACCCCTCCTTATCTCTTGTCCTGAATGCCATCTTTTTCTCCTTAAGTAGTGTTTTTATATCAGAGTTAATCCATGGTTTGTTATTGGAGAAGCACCTCACCACTTTTGTGGGTACTGTGTTGTCCACACAAAAATTAATGTAGTCCGTTATGCAGTGTGTGAGTCCTTCTATATCTTCCCCATAAGAATCCTGCAGAACTTCCCATGCGGTTGTGTCAAAACAATCCCTCAGAGCCTCATCACTCTCCTCGGACCATATCCTCACTGTGCGGGTGACAGCTGGTTCTCTACGTACAAGTGGCTTGTACACAGGTCGGAGATGTACTAGGTTGTGATCCGATCTCCCCAGGGGCGGTAGGGCTGATGAGTTGTATGCCTCCCTCACGTTGGCAAAGAACAAGTCCAGTGTTTTGTTATCTCTTGTGTGGCAGGTTACATACTGTGTGAAACTGGGCAGTGTGGATGATGGAGAGGCATGGTTGAAATCACCCGACAGAAGAAAGAGGGCCTGGGGGTGCTGAGACTGTAACTGGCTCAGCGTGGCTTGTAGGACCTCGCAGGCAGCGTCAGCTTTCGCAGAGGGGGGGACATATGCAGCTATCACGATGACATGTGATAGTTCCCTTGGTAGGTAGAAAGGTCTCATGCTCACAGCTAATAGTTCAATGTCCTTACAGCAAGTTTGATCCTTAATCACAATGTGCCTAGGATTACACCATCTATTATTCACAAACATTGCCAGCCCTCCTCCTTTCCTCTTACCGCTCTCCCTTGTCCTGTCTGCCCGAAGGAGTTTAAAACCATCCAAGGAGACCAGAGGGTCAGGAGTAACTTCAGTGAGCCAAGTCTCTGTAAGTAGCATCATGCTGCACGCCCGAAACTCCTGATGCTGCCTGGTGAGCGCTGTTAGTTCATCCATCTTGTTTGCAAGAGATCTCACATTGCCCATGATGATGGAGGGAACAAAATAGCAGTCCAATATGACTAGATTAATCACTGTTTTGGTATAACTTATATTACTACATGTCAAACAATTTACCAGTTACTGCAGTAGGTTCTTAGAAAACCAATAGACTCAGCATTCATGATTTGCAGGTTTTTGAGTCTGTGTATTTGAAGAATTAATTGAAAGGGCATGTTCAGAATAATAGCCCTGCGGAGGTCTATTAGTGAGGTCAATCATGCTGTGAAGAAACAGGTGTGAATCAGGTGGCCCTTATTTAAAGAGGACCTTTCAGTTCCTCATGCACATTCAGTTTTATATACCGCTGGGGATATCAGTGGCGTTAGTTTTCTGCCCTTCATCAGAAGGGCGTTCCTGACAGTCTAGCTGGGCTGTGAAGAACGCCCCCCCCCCCCAACAGCCCAGCGTCATCGCTGGGCGGTAAGGAACACCCTCTCTGACAGTACAGGGCTATGGACGAGTACGGTCGGGGGCGTTCCTGACAGTCCAGCTAGACTGTCAGGAACGCCCTTCTGACGATGGGCAGAAAACTAACGGCACGGATATCTCCAGCTCCGGGGCACATGACGGGAAAGCCGACAGTGTGCTGAATTCAGCGCACTGTCAGCTTTCTTGCGGTATATAAAACCGCATGTGCATGAGCACATGTAAGGTCCTCTTTAAGGGTAAAGCCAGCACATCATGCACATGCATTTTTCCTTGAAAGCCTGAGAGATATGGGTCATTAGAGACATTGTTCAGAAGAGCAGCGTACTTGGATTAAAAAGTAGATTGGAGAGAGTAATATTTATAAAGTGCAGACAATGATAGGCTGTTCAGCTAAAATGATCTCCAATACTTTAAAATGGAAAGCAAAACCAGAGAGACGTGGAAGAAAATGGAAGACTAGCCAGAATGGCAAAGGCTCAGCCAATGATCAGCTAATGTATTAGCAAGAAGTACCAATGTTTAAAAAAAAAACAAAAAAAAAAACACCCTACTGAGGCTAAAGCCTCACGTTGCGGAAACGCAGCTTTTTTTGTTAAAGATTTTGTTGCGGTTTTTTTTGAGCCAAAGCCAGGAGTGGATTGAGCAGAAGGTAGAAGTATAAGAGCTTCCTATATATTATCCATTCCTTTTGTAGCCATTCTTGGCTTTAGCTCAAAAAACCGCAACAAAATCTGCAGCAAAAAAGCTGCATTTCCGCAATGTGCCCCCCCTTCCCCCAGCCTGAAGTGGGTACAATTTGTCAAAGAACACATCAACTGGCCTAAAGAGAAATGGAGGAACATTTTGTGGACTGATGAAAGTAAAATTGTTGTTTTTGAGTCAAAGGGCTGCAGACAGTTCGTCAGACATCACCCAAACTCTGAATTCAAGCCACAATACACTCTGAAGACAGTGAAGCATGGTGGTGCAAGCATCATGATATGGGCATGTTTCTCTTACTATGGTGCCGGGCCTATTTACCGCATACCAGGGATCATGGACCAGTTTGCATATATCAAAATACTTCAAGAGGTCATGTTGCCTTACACTGAAGGAAATGCCCTTGAAATGGGTGTTTTCAACAAGACGGCCCTAAACACATCAGTAAACGAGCAAAATCTTGGTTCCCATCCAACAAAATTGAGGTTATGGAGTGGACAGCCCAATCCCTGGACCTTAATTCGATAGAGCACTTGTGGAGTGACACAAAAGATGCCATTTATGAGGCAAAACCAACAGATGCAAATAAATAGTGGGATGTAGTCAAAGCATCCTGAGCTGGAATATCAGTTGACAGGTGCCAGAAGTTAGTTGACTCATGCAACATAGATGTGAAGCAGTTCTAAAAAACTGTGATACAACTAAATATTAGGTTAGTGATTCACAGCAATGCTAAATCCTAAAAAAAAAGTACATATATTGCGTTTGTAAAGACAAATGCAGACACTGCTCAATGTTAATTTTTTGTTATTTTTTGTAAAGTAGTTAACACCTTCACACAAAATCATATACATGTACATAATTGGGTGTGAAGGGTTGTATGGAGAGAGCTCAGGAGCTGAGCTCTCTCCATACACGGCGGGTGCCGACTGTATAACGCAGCCAGCACCCGCTGCTAACAGCGGTGATCTGTGCCAACACCGATCGCAGCTGTTAACACTTTAGATGCCACGGTCAAACGTGACCGCGGCATCTAAAGTGTGCAGCTGCCACAGGCGCCGCCATCGATCACCGCCCTCCTGAACGTCATCAGAGGGCGGTGATCGGTTGTTATGACAGCCGGGAGCCTATTCAAGTCTCCCAGGCTTGTCATTACATTAGATCTATTACACGATGCCAAAGGCATCGTGTAATAGAAGCAAATGAATTTCACTATTCATATGTATTGCAGTGTATAGTGTGAGCGACCAGACCCCCTAGGGTTCAATGTCCCTAAGGGATCGGATGATAAAAGTAAAGGAGAAAAAATAAAAAATTGAAGTATAAAAAAAAAAAAACACAAAAAATATAAAAAGTTCAAATTACCCCCTTTACCTAGATGACATATAAAAATGAAAAATAAACAAAAGTAAACAAACAATTTAGGTGTCCCCGCGCTCCAAAATGTCCAAACTATTAAAATATTAAAATATTTCTCCCATACGGTAAACGGCGTAGCGGGGAAAAAAAATCTAAATGGCCAAATGGCTGTTTTTTCAACTTTTTGCATTTATAAAAAATGGAATAAAAAGTGATCAAACAATCAGACCTTCCCCAAAATGGTATCACTAAAAATGCCATCTTGTCCCGCATAAAAAGACGTCTTACCCAGCTCCATACACACAAATAAAAAAAAGTCGCCACATTGTGGCACCTGTAAATTATTTTTTTTTTTTTTTAAGTTAATTTTTTAAAAGGTATCAAAACATTACAAATACTATATAAATTTGGTATCGCTGTGATTGTACTAAACCGCAGAATACAGTTAACTGGCCATTTTTACCATATAGTGAATGCCGTAAAAATTAAACCCATAAGAAATTGGCGTAAATGCGTTTTTTTTTCCAATTCCATCTCATTCTGAATTTTTTCCAGCTTCACAGTACATTGTACAGAATATTGAAGGGTGCTATTACAAAGTACAATTAGTCCCGCAAACAATAAGCCATTATATGACTCTGTGAACTGAAAAAGTTATGGCTCTTGGAATGGGGGGAGGGAAAAATGGAAATGCAAAAATGAAAATTGGCTGTGGTATGAAGGGGTTAAAAATTACAAACATTTCTCTTCATTTTGATTTAGAAAACCTTGTGCAATGTTCCCAATGTATCGAAATAAAAACTATTATAAAGATTTTGTGCTTAACTCATGTTTTTGAACACTATTATTTTGAACAATACTGTAATCGGCATATTTCTAAAAAACTGCTTTTTCAAGGAAATGGTGCATCATTGGTTACTACAGCTCCTGTTAGTGTGAAGGTGATGTCAGTGTGTCAGGAGCCTATATTAACCAATGAGTGCTTTCCTTGATAGTAAGGAAAAATGCTCATTGGTTACTAAGATGACTCTAGTCACACAGGCACAGAGAAGGAAAGCCCTTGTTTTTAATCGGAGGTGTATTGGCAGGTATTATCATATATAAAGTACATTATTAAAAATATTGTAAAAAGTTGGATCAGAATGATCTTCCCCATACCAGAGTGCCCTTTCCCTTACTTGGCGTTCCTTTTACCAGGCAACATGGTGCAGCATACGCACTATTTTGTCTGGCATGTTAGACTAAATCTGCCATTGAAGAAGAATAAAACCCCTGCAGACATTTTACTTTCATACTGTTTTCTTTTGAGGCCAAGACCCCTTGTGGGGTCCTGCAGGAAAAGCCGTGGCGGCAGCGCATTACGGTTCTTCACGCAGCGCTTTGCACACAGAAGTTCGCAGTGGTTTCCTCTGCGGACTTTCTGCTTCAATTATATCTATAGGGAAACCACCGGCGTTTCCGCAATGCGTATTTTACTGCGTTTTCCACTTTGCTGTGACTGGAAAACGCCAGGTCTTTTTCTGCTGTTTCCACCATATGGGGCCCTGGCCTTAGTGTCAGAAAGCTTCACTTTTAACTGGTTGCCTGGGCTTGTGCGTTTTTCTTTTTGAAGTGGCCATACTGTTTTAAAAGTAATTATCGCTCACCTGCCTAAATTTGTCATTATCATGACTGCACTGTAAAGGCATAAACGTGATATGTGCAGTATAATGCCAGTTACGGTTTTTCCTGAAGTAAAGCTACAAGCCAACATTTTAAGCGGCTTAAGTTTTATTGCGGCAACTAGAAGTTGAACATTGACAGTCCTCAGATCAAAAAAGGTTGTACACCTCTGATCTAAAGGTATGATGGTGCTCAGCATAATGTTCCCTACAGTGCACTGTGCATGGTTTGATATAAATTTTCATGGCGACAGACATCTTTTAACCAGTTATTACATCATGGAACATTACTGGTTAACGCTTCATGATATACTATTGGCATGGCCACAGTTCCTGAGTGGGTTCTGTTGGCAGTGTGAATGCAGCTGACTCCTTAGTTTATCGCCCGTAGTTGATGATACAGCTTGTGGATGTTAATGGTTCATGCTACCGTTAATGTCCCTTGCTGTCATCAGTCTTAGTCATTTTCAGCATCCGCTGTGCATTTATTTCTGGAAAATTATTTGATGCATTATTGTGGGGTCAGAATGCTTACTACATTCCTTGATATGCGAAGGATATAAAAATCTGCACTGTCAATTTCTGTGCATAAATATTCCCCAGAATGTAGATGAGATTCTATGTTCACTTTACTGCTACTGTATTCTGCTGCTTTTTTTTAAAGCATTTAAATTGTCAGCAAAAAATAGTGCATTATATTATATAATCTGCAGGCATCAGTGTAAGTTTCCGCATATCTAACTCCCGCTCCTGCGTTGGTAATGTTTCTCCTCTTGTAAAATAATCTGCTAAAATTTTTTCTACCATACTCCTTATTAGACCTAATGGCAAGACATGAATGTTTTAAAGTGCGAAAGAAGGGCATCCAAAGGGCCAATAATTTGACATTTGAACCTTGTACGGAATTTAATATCTCCCGCAAGCATATTCAATTTCTACCACTGCATCATAAAGCACATTACAGTGATAGTCAACTTACCTTTTGTTATAGGTCTTTCTTTTGTAGATTTGGAGTTAGACAAATGATGCAGTTGGTGGACTGGGGCAGGCCACGGAATAATGCTTTTGCTGCTCATGTAGGATGGGCGATGTCATAGCAGTGGGAGAATCAACTCTCATTGTAGAGATGGTAGGGGTCTGAGTGCCAAGAACAGTGCTCCAGGAAGCCCCCAGTGCCTCATTTGCGTAGGATTTCATATTTGTGTTTTTTCCCATATCTACAAAATTAACATAACTAAGGTATATTGTTTGTGTAATGTGCTCTGTGACAGAGGTGACAATTGAATGTGCCTGGGAGAGGTGTAGACTCCCTTTTAAATGGTTACTAAGTTTTCAGGCAACTTAGTTTCAATTCATAGATTCTGGACCATAATGCAATTCACTTTAATTGAAAATGTTGCTGCTTTCTGCCTGAAAAACCTAAAGAGAGTTTCTGCCACTAGGTGTCATACTTCTAGTTAATTTGCAGTTTACTCCTTGTTGCTAGCCAAGGTCCGTTTTATTAGATACATCCAAAAGCAAGTAGTCTTCATGGTGAGTGGAGGAGGAGGTTCTGTTCTGTCTTCACATAGGGAAGGATTTTTATTTTTTTTTTCCTAGCACATCCGCAAGTCACAAGTTGCTTGCTGTGTACAAAAGACTGAACCTTTTGCAAATCTGTTTACAATGTAAGAAAAGTCTATGTACTTTTGGCTATATCGCTATATTATGACATCCATAACTTTTTATTTTTCAGTGTATAGGACTCTATAAGGAGTGAGGTGGTTGTTTTTTTTATTTTCAGGGTCAGATGCACTTATTTATACCATGTTGTGGAATGTCTGATGCTTATGATTCCTCTAGATTTAAATTTTTATGGAAGCAAAAAACTGCGGTTTGGCTTTTTTTTTGTGTTTAATCACCGCTATGGCATTCACTGTCTGGGGAAAAATATTTAGTTTTGTATACCAGGCATTTTTAAACACCCTGATGTATAATTTTTTAGATCCCCCCCCCCCCCAAGTCTAAAGAAAGGGAGGCAATTTGAATTAAAATTTTTTGAAACTTTTTTTTTTTTCTTTTTAATTAACTCCCCTAATGGGCTTGGACATGCAGTCTCTTGATTGCGTGTCCTGTAGACTAACTGTATTGAAGACTGTGAGAAATTCTCTATACAACTATTGAGGCTGTCCATAGACGAGCCTCATTAGCTATATTCCTGTGACAGGCGTAGACTTTGTGTGTTCCTCCTATGTTTGTGTGGTTTCTCCCAGTTCTCCAATTTCCTCCCACAATACATACGCATACTGGTTAAATTAATTTAATTAATGAATATACATTGTGATCCCCAATGGGGGCAGGGACCAGTGTAAGTGGTAACTGACTCTGTACTGCAGTATTTGGTGCTATATAAATGAATAAAATAGTAATGTAGTGCATAAGCGAACAATGTACATTATATTACTGGTGGTGGTGGTGGGGGGAGGTTCACTGCAAATATTTTGTCTAGGGCCATCCACAAACCTTGACCTGGCCCTGGGTTCACTACTGATGGGTACAGTATTTTTCTAATGTGGATGGAGACTGTGCTGATGTTACTCATTGTGGCATCCAATGCCATATCACAATATAATAAAAGGAAAACAAGCCAGTAAGTCAACTGTACACATAATATACTACTTTATGATTGTTCATAAACTGGGCTGGTGATATCCTAGCTCCATTCTGAGGTAGTGTGCTGTAAACTAGTTTGTGAACACAACGGTAGCCTGGGTAGATTTTTCAAGATTTGGGCATCATTAATTTATTTTTATTTTTCTGTTAAAGGGGTTTTTCAAAAAGACATCTTTGGCATATCAACAGGATGTCTGACCCACTCCTATCTCTAGAATGAGTCCCCTACACTATATCACCCCCCATTATCAGTCAGAAGCATACTTGCCCTTTGTCATTTTACAGAAAAAAAGTAAAAATTGACTTGTTTCCCCCCCTTGTTAAAAAACAAAATTGGGATCACCACATTTGTAACAAACCCTAAAATAAAATTTTCTTCTATATGATAAACACCATAAACTTTAAAATCGCATGTCAGAATTGTTTTCTGATCATCTCACCTCTCAAAAATGATCAAAAAGTCTTATGTACCCTCAAAATACAATGTCTTGTAGAGCTATATTGAAATAGAATGTAAAAATCTATTAATGTGGGAATGCAGTGAAGGATAAAAGGTTACTGGTTTAAGGCTAAAATGTGTTAAATTGCTAAAGGGTTAAAAGGTTCCGGGAGTTTCAGTAAAATTAAAGCGATTCAATTTAAAATCTACAATAAAGTGACAATTTCAGGAAGGCTTTTGCAGTTTTAATTTAACTGTTAAAGGACTAATGCTGCAAAATCAACACATGACCATTTTCAGTTCGTTACAACCTATAAAATGTATAAAAACTCTGCGTAATTTGAAACAGTGGATTTTTTTTTTTTTTATTTAAAAATAAAAAATTTTGAAAGCTTTATTGTTGGGAGGTTTGTCCAATAAAATTTGATTTATACTCACAATTGAAGAGTTGAACATTATACTGAGTGGCATTTGCATCAACCATTTAGAAAATCAGAAAAAAAATGGCATTTGCATAATAATTTGAAACAGTGTGGGAAGGAGGAGGTGGCTGTTAACCCATATAGTTTACGCTCAGCGCTGTAATAGTACGGCGCTGTAATACAACGGGAAAAGAAGCTGTACCTGCGGCATTACATCCTGCTCTCGGGTGTGTTACACAGCTGAGGGGCTGGGATCAGCCGCCAGGGTCAGAAGATACTCTGGCAGATAAACCCCCTGGATGCCGTGATCAATAGCGATCATGGCATCCAGTGGTTCCTGGGGCAAGATTGCCCCCCTCGCCTTAGGATTGCGGGTTCCGAGGGGTTGCCATGGCAGCCAGGAGGCCAGGCCATGGCCTCCTGACTGCCTATATGCATAGCAATGTTGCGATGTTCTGCAATACTATGTATCGCAGGACATTGCTCTGGGGATCTGATATTCCAGCTTTATCTCCTTGTAGGACATGTAAAATGGTTAAAAAAAACCAACCCCCAAAAAACACAAAAATAAACAAATTAAAAAAAAAAAACCACTGTATGTGTTTTTTTTTTTTAATGTAAACAAAAAAATAAACATGTTGGGTATCTCCTCATGCTTATAACTCCCCACTATCCAAAAATAGCATTATTTTATCCTGTACAGTGAACACCGTAAAAAAATACATAAAATCTAATAAATATATATTTGCTTTCCCCAATAAATAACAAGTAGTGATCAAAGTCATACATACCAAACATTCGTACCAATAGAAAGTACAACTTGTCCCGCAAATAAAGAGCCCTTGCATATCTGTCAGCAGTACATCCAACAGAGGGCGCATGAGCTTCCCAGCTCCTTTTCCCATAATGCCTTGTGATAAGCAGTACAGTAAAAAAGTTATAGGCATCAGAATACAGTGACCCCAGGAAAATCATTCATTTTCAAAAAGTGACGTTTTTTGTAAAAGCGGTAAAACATAATATTAATATGGTATCGCCGAAATCATAATGGCGATTGCAGAGTTAACACTGTAAAAACAGAATGCAATAAATTGATTTTTTTTTCACATGGTCATCCACAAAACTTAAATAAAAACTAATCAAAGCATATGTACCCCAAAATGGTGGCAAGTGAAAGTATAACTCTCCACACAAAGAATAAGCCCTCACATAGCTATGTCGATAGAAAAATAAAAAGTTATGAATTTTTGAAGACACAGAGGGAAAATATGAAGAAGTCACTGAGCATTAATGTACAAACTACCCTGCGTCCTTAAGGGGTTAAAGGGAACCTGTCACCTCCAATTTGGACCCCTAAGTAAATACGTGATGGTAAACATGTTTAAAAGTACATTATACTGTAAATCTCCCAAAATGTGATCTCAAAGAGCCCCTGGCTATTTATATTCAGTACTGGAAGTTTTCCCGGCTGGTATGTTAATTAGGAGAGGTCCGATGAGCATTGTTCTGCAGAGAACAGTCCGGCTTATTCATGAGCGACGTTCCAGCCACGCCCCCCTGTGTGTGAATGCCGACCTCTTTCTGTATTGCTGCTTGCCAAAATCCCGCGCCTGCGCAATCCAACCTGCAGGCATTGAATTGGAGTTCCCGATGTCCACTTGTCAATAGGGAGCTCTGTGTATGCCATGGTACATAGCATTAGCTTTAGTGCGCATTCTCGTGATTTCCAACGACAAGACATGGAAAAGGGGCTGGAGGGGGTGTCAACTATAGTGTAAGGAGGCGGTGTTACAACTGCCGTCACGCTGGTCATTTACATACCCAGAGGAGAATGTAAAAAGTAACTTTTTAAGGTAACCCATGTGTGAAATTTTATAAAAAGAGGAGGATATCATGGATTGGCCCCATAGTATCGTGTCGTAGTGCTGGTTTGGGGTGAATGTTAGTGACAGATTCCCTTTTAAGTCCTGCTACACTTGGCAAGTGCTGTTTTGGCACTAATATACCTACTCTATGCAGTGGTCTCTCCCCCTTAGTGATAAGATGTTGACGGAAGGGAGAGAAAACTGCTGAAATGGTAAAAGCTTTTTTTTTTTTTTTGTTTCTTTACTGGTATTACTGATTTTATGAAAAGTGGTTTAATATTTGAAGGTACTCCTTTAAAGGAAGCTTTGCAGCAAAAACGCATTTCCCTCAGCAGTTCCCCTACCCATCTATATTTCTCTAGACTTGTTATGCATACTTCACTAAAGTCAGTACCGTTCAGCCTTCTGCCTGCTCTTGTCATTTTTTTAGATTTCCACTGCTTTTTGTTCATCTGTGCCCTCAACCCCATAGTAGTGCCTTAGCACAGCTTCACATGAATAGCTAGAGCCAGTACCGTATCTGCCGTATGAGAGGATCTTGTGATTACCCTTCTCACTGTATTGGCTAAATGAGATCCAAAGTGTGTAGACAGATTTGGATTTGTGACGGGAATCTGTTCAATCATAAACAGCACCTGTGATAGATGTTTCTGCCCACCTTCCTGTGGACAGTCTGTAGAACAGTCCATGCAATTTCATAATACAGGAATTTCTGGTACCCGAAACTGCCCTCTGGAGAGAATGGAAAGACAAGTTGTTCTCAGGGGGTTAGAATCCGATAACCTGATCCGAAGGAAGAAAATAATCCCATCGGTTTTCAGTTAGAAAGGAACTATTAAATATGGTGGCAATCACTAAATTACATATATTGGGGGAATAGTTATGTAATGAAGTATAAATTTTACCAGAAAGAGACGAAAAAATTACTAGGATAGTGATTATAATACAGACAGCCAAAAACACAATAATGCACTTGCTCCTCTGTCTACAGACACATACTTTTCAACATAGAGGTTGTCCAGGCAAAATTTTTATATTTTAAATCGGCCGTGGGAAGTGAAAAAAATAAAAACATACACTCCTGTTCCCAGTGCTCCGGAGTTCTCCCAGTTGCGGTCCAATCCTTCTGCTGGGCTGTCTTTTGATACAAAGTGAAACTGGTCGCTGGCTGTAATATCCCCTTTAACTGATCCTTTTTAGACCCTGAAAGTTTGGTTTCCTGCAGCTGATGGTAGAAAAGATTATGGCACTATATACGGATTCCACTGCAAAGACCAATGTAATTGGCACATTATCCCTTTAATTCTTAATATATAATAGCACTAGATAAGGCTGTCACTTGTTTATATTAACCATAGAGATTTTCTCCCAAATAAGGGAAAATATAAATGGGCTTAAACATAAAACTGCTACTTACACAAACTGCATGCTCTTGATCCTAGCCAACCCAGATAAATCCTTGAAAGAAGCGCTAGAGATTAAATGTTTTGGAATGGTGTCCAATTTTAGGGTTAATTTTTCTAAATCCTATTTTATTCAGTATTAGTCTGGAATAACCTAATCTAACATTCCCCCTTTTAAAAACTCAACTTCACAGCGTATTTAGGAACTAAACTAAGCAGCTTTATGGCATAACAAATATGAACCCTGTACTTCAATCCATTGAAAACGCTATAAAAACACAGTTCTTCCACGGTTTGACCAGAACAATTTCATAAAAATGATCCTGCCAAAGGTATTTTACTTGGTGAATGCCTTGCCCATTGACATTCTGCAAGTTTTTTTTCTTGATTTCTTTTGAGCCTTTTTTTTTTTTTTTTTTTTTTGTTTTTTTAAATCAATTTGCTGAAAAACTTTTGGATAAGATGCAGTACGCTGATCCAAACAAAGGAAAATGGGTGCAATTGGTTTGCCAGACTTGGAGGCCTAAAGAAATTCATTACATATTCAAGACTGATTAGATGAAGAAAAACATGGGTGTAGACCCCAAACTCTGGTTTTATTTTGAACAGGATGTGCTAGATCAGTGATGGCTAACCTTTTGAGCTCAGTGTATCAAAATTGATTAAAAAAAACAAAAAAAAAAAAACCTATCTTAACTCGTGCCGTGTCACATCTAGAAATATCCATAATTTTGTGATATTTGTAGCTCTAGTAAAAAAAGTGATATATATTTCTGGCCCATCACATGGTATATGACCCCCTTTTTCTTTTGACACGTGTCATAGGTTCACAATCACTGCACTAGATCATGGAATTGACAGATATTTGTGTAACTGTATAATTTTCAAGTACACGAAGGTCTATAACCACCTAATACTTCACTGCGAATCTGACATAAACTGAGTAAGATTTAATTTCTAGCCCATCGTGGGCCTATATACAGATCTCCTCTCATTATTCCCAAATAAACGAAAAGCAAATTTATAGACACCTTTTTAATTTAGTAACTTCACAGAAAAAGGGTGACCATTAGATCTACGCAAAGCTTAATTGACAAATAGGAAATGGCTCTAATGACTTGGTTCAAAGGCATACGATAGATTTCTCATGTAGTAAATCAATTATTAAATGGGAAAACATCTGACTGCCTATATTCACTATTATATAGTTTAACAGTACGGATGTTCCTGCCTATTTAGGAAATTAGGAATGAGAATTGGGACTAAAGTTCTCATCGTAACACTCCTCCTCGATGTCAACAAACATTCAAGAACTTAACTATAAGATTGTACTGAGACTGTATAAAATGCCCACAATATTACATAAAATGGATCCATAAATATCTCAATTGCTGGCATTGTGAAAAGGAAGGGAATTTATCTCAAATTTGTCTCTCATATTCATCTCATATTTTAGATAGTTGCCCCTCCCTCATCCCCTGTTGGATATATACAGCATTATATAATTACGAACTATATTAAGGAAACATTATGTTTAAAGCGTAACTTCAGTTATAAACAGCTTTTCATAAATTAGTACAGGTGAACAGGAGAAGCTTTGAGATAAAAGATAGATACCTTAAGACATATTAAACTGCTCTCCTGCTCTGTATCTTCAATCTGACTGCTTGTTTGCATTATATGAATTATATTCAGCCTCACACATACAACTCTATGGAGGAGGGAGGAAGGGGTAAGAGTCTCCTCCAGTCTGCTTAATTGATTTATTGCCTCATTTTGTGCTCTTATAGCCTCTTATTTACAACTTAGCAGTGTTATAGAAAAAAGGAAGGAATAGCAGCGTGTGGAAGCAGCAATTCTTTGTGTCTTTTCTAAACTTTCCCCTCTTTATAGACTAATATGGAGAAAGTAGTTTCCTGAAAAGTGGAGAAGAAAATGCATTACAAAGTTTCATATTTTAACCTATACTATTAATTTATGGGAGTGTGTGGATCTTGTCAGTTTGCAGTCTTTTGCCATCTACTAGACACAGAAAAGGTAGTGGTGGTCTGGTTATGGAGAGAGATTCCCCCTAATCTCAATGATTGAGAAAAATAGAAAGCATGAACTCCCTTGAAAGGAAAAAATGGTCATGATATCAATGTTCTGATAACTATAAGATGAGGCTGAAGTCCTTCCATAGGTATTTATCAGATTTATATCTTGGTTATGTATTTCAAATATGGAATTTTACGTATGAAACCCTGTGTGCCATCATTTATTTCCTTTGGAGACACTGCTTATTATATTGGTTATTGTAAGTGCAAATGGATATTGCCAGATTGCCTTATGTATGTATTGGCAGAGTTATCCAGTTCTATTAAGTTTTTCCTTATATACCTGTTCAGTCCTATATTAATGGATCTCCCTATCCTTTGCTTCCCCTTTTTTATTTCTGAAATAATGTTACTTTAATCTAGCATTGCCAAATATCTATCCATTGCCAGTAAATGTGTTGCCCATTCTTAATTCTGGTGGCTTTTTTTTTTTTCTTCTTACTCTTGCATATATACTGCTGTTCTCCACTGAGATAACAGAAATGATCACAGGACAGCAAAAAGCCTTACAAGTGCAGTGTTTTATCTTCCTGTGGTTTTGGCAAGCCCATCTTTTCATGGGAACCAGTGCCTCAGTTTCCCATTTAAGCAGCAGGGTGTTATTTTTGTAGCCTTTCCTTTACCTTCCTTCATGGCTTTCTGTAGTTCTGATCACCGTTTCCTGGAATGGTAGAATTGGGCAGACCCAACTGCAGTTAACATTAACCCTTTGCCCACCCATTTTGTAGACATAAGAGTATAAATGTTAGTGGACTGTGCCCAAAGCTGTATTATGATCAGTTTGTATATCTTGTAAAGAGTTTTTTGTATAGATAAAATAGTATTAAATTATAACTTATGGTTTCCATGGGCCCATGGATTTTAGTGGGCGACTATGGTCCACAAAACAGGCAATAGAGTATGTATCCCATCTTTTATGTGGATTTCAATACAGTTTTTACAGTTGAAAATTTAACTTTTCACCTGTAAAATTATAATCTAGAAAAACTGATTGTGTGTTTCTCGGACTACACCTAACCATGTCTGAATATACCTTGACCATTGGCAGATTATAATACTCTTAAGTGGTCAAGTGCTGTGATAGCTGGCTGGCACCAGTCTTTGGCATGGGAAGGGAGTGTTCTCAGCAGCATTCCTGTGTGTGTGGACAAAGCAGAACGGTTCCTGGTGGCGAAAACAGTACTAGTGCGTGTGTGGGGAAAGAGTGTGCAGCAACTATTGGTCTTTAGTAAAGGAACAGCCTCTGAGCTGCCTCTATTCTGACTACAACTGACCTACCATTGCAGTACCTGACCTACCATAAAAGCATACCTGTTTAAGATGTTCTGCTTCTGTACTGCTGTGTGTATTTACTTACAAGTGTACATATGTATAAAACTTATTCAGACACTTGGTAGTCCAGTATTTACTAAGGAGGACTTTACACAGCTGTGTTCAGGGAACACAGTCTGCGGTGGTCACATTTCTCGGGCTGGCCATGGCTTGACTGAACGCTTCATGTCAACTAAGCCATGGTTGAGCCAGTAATGTGACAGAAACTTGGACCACTTTCCTGGACTGAACACAGTTGCCTGGATGGGCCTTTGCCTGTAACTTAAAGTGGTTGTCTAGGTTGAGCAAAAAATGTTTGTTTGCACGATGAAAAGTTATTCAATTTTCCAATATATTTTCTGTAACAATAATTAATCATAGTTTTTTAAATGTCTTTACTTTGTGGAAAAAAACCTGTCCAAAATCTTTCCAACGGCACTTTTTATATTTTAGACAGCATAAAAGGGAGGAAGGTTCTGCCCTGCAATTCATGTGAATTGCTGGACCAGCCCTGTAATGAAAAAACAGCGAGTGACTGCCTGGTAATTCAAATTTAGTTTTTCGCAACAGGAGTTAACAGAACACAATCCTCCTGTAATAATGATTGCTACATTCCTATATGCATGAAGTCTTATGCTGCCCATACATATTAGATGTGTATCGGTCAAACATGCTGATTTTGATGGTTTCAGCTGAGCATGTAATGTGTATGGGTGCCTCCTAACCCTGAAGGCAGATAACAGGAAGATAATTTCTAAGGGAATTGGGCAAGATAGTGGTCAGCCAATGTTAGAGGTTTTTCCATCTTACAAGCTTGACCCCCAGTGACCTTTATAATTATCCTCTATCCTCACAAGGATAGTGTTTTATTTTGAATGGAACGGAATAGCCAAAGTACAGTGTTCTGGCTATATCTGGCAATCCCATTGAAATTAATGGCGGCAGGGTACGCTTGCTTTTGAATTGAAAGTAAAACTCCGTTCTTTTAATAGGTGGGGGCTCCAATGGTTATACTTACACTGATCTGTAACTTAGATGGGGAAAACCCCTTTAAGTATGACTGGAATGTGTCTGAGATTGCAGCTTTGTGCTGTCTTTATGGTACTGCATGACACGTGCACCTAAGGTTGTCCAACATTTCAAACCTTTTTCTGAGCATCCAAATTAAGTTTTAGCTATGTTAAATTATATGAATTGTATGCTTTTTGTTTCATGTTTAAATTGAATTTGTGTGTCGAAAGTAGTGTCTGATAGTGTTTTTCATTCTTTGTCTTGGTGTTTTGTCCTCAATATTCGTGAACAGCCTAGACTTGTATTTCCAATTATGTCAATTAGCATCTCTGCCAAATTTAACAAATGTTTAGTTTGAGAGTGTCAGACTTGGCATTGCCATAGGGAAACATTTTAGTTGGTTATGCAGAACTGTTACGTGGCAAAAATCTGATGGCTTCAGTTTATTTTTGTTAATGGCATTTCACTTATTTAATTTGCTGATTTTTCTGTTTTTCTTAATACTCCTAGCTTATAATAAAACAATGTTTGATTTCTGAATTAGCTAAATATACGTTAACCATTCAGAGCAGTTTGCCATACATTGAAATAACAATGCTCTAAGAAAGAACAGGGATCAAGTATTTAAGAACACACCAGTCCCATATTAATCTAGCATCAACTCTTTATAGTATGTAGAAAACATGTATGATTTAAGCTAACTCAGGCATATACAGTGGGGAAAAAAAGTATTTAGTCAGCCACCAATTGTGCAAGTTCTCCCACTTAAAAAGATGAGAGAGGCCTGTAATTGACATCATATGTAGACCTCAACTATGAGAGACAAAATGAGAAAACAAATCCAGAAAATGTGATATTTTTTTTTTTTTTATTTATTTGCAAATTATGGTGGAAAATAAGTATTTGGTCAATAACAAAAGTTCATCTCAATACTTTTATATATCTTTTGTTGGCAATGACAGAGGTCAAACATTTTCTGTAAGTCTTCACAAGGTTGGCACACACTGTTGCTGGTATGTTGGCCCATTCCTCCATGCAGATCTCCTCTAGAGCAGTGATGTTTTGGGGCTGTTGCTGGGCAACACGGACTTTCAACTCCCTCCAAAGGTTTTCTATGGGGTTGAGATCTGGAGACTGGCTAGGCCACTCCAGGACCTTGAAATGCTTCTTACGAAGCCACTCCGGGGATCATTGTCATGCTGAAAGACCCAGCCACGTTTCATCTTCAATGCCCTTGCTGATGGAAGGAGGTTTGCACTCAAAATCTCACGATACATGGCCCCATTCATTCTTTCATGTACACGGATCGGTCGTCCTGGTCCCTTTGCAGAGAAACAGCCTCAAAGCATGATGTTGCCACCCCCATGCTTCACAGTAGGTATGGTGTTCTTTAGATGCAACTCAGCATTCACTCTCCTCCAAACACGACGAGTTGTGTTTCTACCAAACAGTTCTACTTTGGTTTCATCTGACCATATGACATTCTCCCAATACTCTGCTGGAACATCCAAATGCTCTCTAGCAAACTTCAGACGGGCCCGGATATGTACTGACTTAAGCAGGTGGACATGTCTGGCACTGCAGGATCTGAGTCCCTGGCGGCGTAGTGTGTTACTCACGGTAGCCTTTGTTATGTTAGTCCCAGCTTTCTGCAGGTCGTTCACTAGGTCCTCCCGTGTGGTTCTGGGATTTTTGCTCACCGTTCTTGTGATCATTTTGACCCCACGGAGTGAGATCTTGCGTGGAGCCCCTGATCGAGGGAGATTATCAGTGGTCTTGTATGTCTTCCATTTTCTAATTATTGCTCCCACAGTTGATTTCTTCACACCAAGCTGCTTGCCTATTGCAGAGTCAGTCTTCCCAGCCTGGTGCAGGTCTACAATTTTGTTTCTGGTGTCCTTCCACAGCTCTTTGGTCTTCACCATAGTGGAGTTTGGAGTGTGACTTTTTGAGGTTGTGGACAGTGTCTTTTATACTGATAACAATGTCAAACAGGTGCCATTACTACAGGTAATGAGTGAAGGACAGAGGAGCCTCTTAAAGAAGTTACAGGTCTGTTAGAGTCAGAAATCTTGCTTCTTTGTAGGTGACCAAATACTTATTTTCCACCATAATTTGCAAATAAATTCTTTAAAAAAATCACACAATGTGACTGGACTTGTTTTCTCATTTTGTGTCTCATAGTTGAGGTCTACCTATGATGACAATTACAGGCCTCTCTCATCTTTTTTACGTGGGAGAACTTGCACAATTGGTGGCTGACTAAATACTTTTTTCCCCACTGTATAGGTGGTGGTTATATTATGATAAATCCTATTTAAATTGTTTAAATGAAGTCTTAACACCACCTCCAAACATATTCATCTCTCCTCTGTGTTACAGATCACATTACAGTAATAAACATATTTGTTATGCATGTCATGTTCTAGATTTGGGAAAAAATTTTTGAAGTCTTATGAGGCATTTCATGCACTCTGTTGTCCCGTTATGGAGATTTTTCCCCTATGCCCAGGACAGGGGATAAGTGTCTAATAGCTGTGCGCTTGGGTGACCAGCGCTCCATGCACTTCTATGTGGCTGTGGTGCTATCAGAGATTACAGTGCTGGCCGCCCCATAGAAGTGAATGGAGTGCCAGTCACAAGTGTACTGGCACTTCATTCACAAAGAGGACTAGGGGGAACCAGAAGGCCATCCCTTGTTCAACAGTTGCCTAATTTGCATAAGACTTCAGTTTTTTTTTTCCCTAATCTACAAGAGTGACATGCATAACAAAGGTATATTATTTATCGCTGTATTGTGCTCTGTAATACAGTGGAGGCAGTTGAACATGCTTGGGAGGAAATGGAAGACTCCCTGTAATCCGTTTCTGCACCATGACTTAATACAGCGGGATAACTGCCCACTCTGACATATTATTGCGTCATGGGGATGGCACCAATTCAGCTTGTGAGTGTGTGCCATTGTGAACAGGAGTCAGGTGTATGACACCTGCCTTTTAACACCCATGATGGAGCTCAGCTTTGATTGTGGGGTTTTAACCCCTTAGATGATGCAGTCAATCATGCCTGCTGCATCCAAGTGGCTTCCAGAAGTTGCCCTTCTGTGGCGTGAGCAGGCAGTACTGATGTGTGGCTATGGGGCCGCATCCATTGCCACCAGGTCTAATGATCCTTCCTCTGGCGAATCGATCTTGTAGACAGTCAACCTATATCATCATTGATATGGACCCTAAGCAGTAAAGAAACTCACCTGACAAAATGCAGACAAAACAAACTGATCAAAAAGCAAATCCCCAAAAGAGTACCAATAAATGTGTAGCTCATCCTATTAAAAGAAAAAAAAAAAAAAAAAAAAAAGCCCTCCACTGGCTTTGTCAACAGAAAAATAAAAATATAATGCCTTGCAGAAGATGGTAGTGCAAAAACTAATAAAAATTGATTTTTTTTTTTCTTGAAATGGGTATTTATTCTGGAAAATTAGTAACACACACTATATAGATTGATAAATTGGGCATTACCGTATTGACCCATAGAGTAAAGGTAACACATGTACGGTCTATAGAAAACAAATTTTGGCATTGCTTTTGAACATTTTAATTTTTTTTTTTTTTTTCTTTATTTCCCAAGAAAGTTAATGGTGACATTAAAAAGGTGCCATCCCACAAAAAACAAGCCCTTGTATAGCTACATAACCTGAAAAGTAAAAAAAAAAAAAAAAAGCTTATACAATGTGATAGCAAAAACCCTAAAAATCGCCAAATCTTTAGAGTAAAACTGATTGCAGTAAGAAGCGAAATGTATACGCACACAGGTTACACATCAGAAAGTGACCCCCCCCCCCAAAAAAAAATAAAAAATCATAGGAGCCATTGTGAAAATAGAGGGGAATTTGGTGTACCCATAGCTTTCATATTCACTTTTTACCATCAGATGCTTTCAGATCTAAAAAAAAAAAGAAAGAAAAAAAAAAAACTCCCTACGCTCCTTGAAAAATTCTTTGAGGGGTGCACTTTTCAAAATCGGCATTATAAAGGAAAAGGGGAAAGTGAGGCTATGGAAGGTAATAAAAAAAAAATAAAAAATGTTGCAAGTCAGCTCCATCAGAACGTGTGGCTCCTTTGGAACACCACCTACTACTCTCTCACTCTGCTGGAGTTTAGCCAATGAGTTCCCCATCTGATGGATATACAGCACCTCCTGCAGCCAGGCATTCATGGTTGGAGGTTTGGTAGATTTCCACAACCTAGGTCTCGCAGATCTAGCAGCCATGAGTAGAAACCCAATTAGCTTATGCATATGTTTCTGGATCTTACATGAAAAAATAGCCCGGCTCCCCTTCTCCTCTCTATCATCCAACTCCACTCCAATGACCGCATTGATTAGTCTATGTACCCTGGCCCAGAAGGAGAAAAAAAGGGGGCAGTTCCACCAGACTTGTAACATTGTGCCCGGACCCAAGTCGCATCTCCAGCAGTGATGTGAGGAGGATGGGAAGAATTCATATAGCACAGCAGAGACTCTGCACCAGCAGGAAAGGTTTTTTTGTTTTTTTTTTGGACCTTCTGCTTCAATTATACCTATATAGAAACTGGTGTTTCAGTAGGTATAATTGGCATGCTGTGACTTCTAAAACTGCAACAGTTTTGGAAATCGCAGCATGTCCACAGAGTTTATTTTCCCGCAATGCGTGGATGGGATTCCACAAACGCCATTTTTTGGGGTTTTTTTTTTTTGGTATGCCATACGTGGCACTGGCCTTAAAGTGTGTTTGGCCATGTCTTTAATATTTACAACAATGGTTCAATGGGGGTGTCACTGCTGGAACCCACACTGATTGAGAATAAGGTTCCCATTTCTGCCATTTGAATAGAGCATCAGTCACATTTGTGCAGTGCTGTTTTATTCAACATGTGTATGACTGATAAAGGTTCCCATGTTCCAATGTTGTACATAGTCCCACATAGAATAAAGCAGCAGGCACAGGACCACCATTTTCATGGTCATTGGGGTTCCCAATGATCTCTTCACAGATCATGAACGTATCACCTCTCCTTTGGGTAGGTGATAAATTTTGATTCTGGAAAAATCCCTTTAAAATTATGAAAATGCTTAATCTAAATGGTTATCTTGACACACGTGATTTTTAAAATCTTAAAAGCTAGTGATATGTAATAACCTTGTCTATTCCATGGTTATCATATAAATGTAATCTTATTTATTATGGCAGCTCAGTCTTTAAAAACTTGCTTACTTACGTAGCAGAAAGTGTGTTTTTCCATCCACAGTTTCTTGACTTCAATTAGAACAATGTAAATGTCAGTATTTATCATTAGTTTTCCATTTCAATTGTAAAATATCTTGTATGTGGGAGGCATCTGCAGGGTGTCTCATCTCACTAGTGTCATTCTGATTAATTTACTGGATTGAAAGAGGAAGATTAATGCACATTTTACCGTACATTGCTAGGTAAAGGCATCAAATATTAAAGCTTTGCTATTTAAACTCATGTCAAAAGGTTAGAATCTAATTATTTACCGGTTAGGTAGGGGTGGGGGGAAGGGTTTCTCCCTACTTATATATAAACATATCTATCTCACACATAGTTGTGATTTATAATATCTATAGATGTATGTATGTGTAATTATATATAATATCACGCTTATATGCTGAAAGTTTTCATTGGTACCATTTTTGAGGTACAAACGGCATTTATCTTGTGCAGGATAAATGTGATTCATAGTATGTCATGGATAAGGTGATACCAGTTATAATCTGGTTTTTATTCATTAGTAAAACATTATACAGAAGAAAAATGGTCTGTGTGTGTGTCCCCTCAGTCAAATGTGTCTCAAAGTTATGATTCAGGATAAAAATATGAAAATATCACAGTGTACAAAAGTTGAGTTGCACGAACCATTACTATCTTAATGCTGATTTAAATTGTTAAAAAAAAACAAAAAAAACTTAAAATGCCCAATAAGTCTAAAAAAAAAACCCCAAAAAACTTATATCAATATACTAGCATGCATAAAAATGGCGACTGGGCCATCAAAGATTCTACCAAAGTTGCTTGTTAGAAAAGTTTAGTGCCCACCTGCTCTCATAAGGTACTTGTCTGATAAAAGTGATATATAGTTGTATTAGTTTATACTGTAACAGGTACGTTGTATAAATTTATTACAAATTAATGTAATTAGAAATTACATAATTACAAAGTAAATTTAATTACAAAGTTGATCTTCACCTGAACTATGGCTTTAAAAACCAGAATTTTGGTTACACTTAAATATATGCCTGAGTGCTTCAGACCAGCGAACTGTCAAAACTTTAACTTTTTTTTAGGTGATCACACTTGCTGATGATTTGATCAAGGTTTTTTCATTAGCACCTGGTGGCTATTTACCCACTTGGTTTTTGTTTTTGTTTTGTTTTTGGTCAGACACAAGTGTAGTATTACCACACTTTTGTGGATGACAATTTTTTGACAAATGACTGAAATATAGAAGACATGATGTAACATGATGAAAACTATTAGTATTAAGTAGTCCTAAACCCAAGAATCTCATGAAGAAAACGCCATTTAAACCCTACTTGGTATCTACAATATGTGTACGGCAAATGTCAGGTATATTAACATGGCACCCACTTAGGAGCTAAGCATTTGCCATAGTCGACAGGTCTGTGTTTTACACAGTAGGGACCCTGCGGCAATACTCACGATCAGGAACATCTGTGATTGCAGGCATCGATCCTCTCAGATGCCTGCAATTCTGGGGCTGTGAACAGCTTCTCTGCAGTGACATTACATGAGCCATTCTATTCCCTTGACAGTCGGCCTTTTGTAGGCCAGCCATAAAAGTATTAATATTGAGCTTTGACTGTGACAGGGCCCAATAGTATTATACAGAGATTACAATAGACTGCAAAACAATATTGATAGCAGTTTCACATTCTCTAGGGAAGACTGAAAATTAAAAAAAAAAAAAGAAAATTTATAAAAATTTAAATCTCCCTGCCTTCTGTAACAAAGAAAAACACACAATGCATCCTTGAGTCACAAGATGCCACAAAAATTTTCACCTTTTAAACATATTTCTCCGAGGTGGTGTATGACACAGCAAGGTGTGGGAGAAATCAGAAAATTTTTATTTTTGACTTCCCAAAAACTTGGGTAAAAAAAAAAAAAAACCTAGAAGCTAAGATGTAGTTATTACATTTTGGGGATGTGCAACGTGTTGATAATTTTTCAAAGTCTTTAATCACTGATATTGTAATTGTACTGAACCACAGAATATAAGGGATGTCTCATTTTAACTGCATGGTAAATACTAAAAACGGCCCTATAGTGCATTTTCCAATTCTACTACATTCGGAACTTTCAGAACTTTTTTCCAGCTACCCGACCCCCAACCCCCCCCTGCCTCCCCCCAAAAAAAAAAAAAAAAAAATTAAAGGGACTATTGAGTTTCTAACATTGGACTATCCTTAGGACATCTTCTGGACATCGTAATTTTAGCCATAACCAAAGCCATAACTTAGTTCTTTGCCTCAATTGTATTTATTTAAAGTGGGGAAAGTTGTAGTTTTAAATGGTAGTTTATACAAGTACTTTAGTTTACCTTTGTGGAGTACATCTCCGTTTAGCTTTTATCCGATTTATAACATTGATCTCCTATCCTTAGGGATAGGTCATCAATATTACATCTGCGGGAGTCTGACACCCAGCATACCCGCAAATCACCAGCACCAAGACAGTGTGGTTTGTGGTATTGTTTACATACCACAAGCTGCACTGCTCACTCACCGTACAATCTGTAGTGGTGAGTGTAGGTACTGCAGTGCTGCTGCATACATTTCAAGGAGAAACAATCTTATGTATGTAAACAATACCGTAAACCTTGCTGTCTCGGTACTGGTGACCTGCAGGGGTCCTGGGTGTCAAACTCCCGCAGATTTAAAAGGATAGGATAGGCCTATCTAAGGATAGGCTATCAGTTAGAAATCGGCTAACCCCTTTAAAAGCTAAATAAGAGATGTACTTCATAAAGGTAAACTAAAAAAATTGTGTAACTACCATCTAAAATTACAACTTGCCCCACTTTCAATAAATACTTGTGTTCACAAGGAACTAGGTTATGGCTTTTGAAATGAAGATATCCACATTTAGGCCATATCCTTTAAAGGCTTAAGACTAAGATCTTCATACCTACCAAAGGTTTGCTTACTAGAGAACTTTGATTCTAGAATACTGTTGAAAAATCCCTGAAGAAATCCTGTTTATGGCTAAGGACACACACTGGAGCAGATGTTTTATTACAGCCAAGTTGGAAAACAGGCATACAAGGCATATGTTGCAATTGTGACTCCGCCTTCCCCACTTTTCTGAAATGGAGTTGTGCAGGGGGTGGGGGTCATCTGCCCTGCCAAATTTAGCATCATTTATACCAGAAATTTGGTGTAAATGATGGGGAAAATGTATACCCAGCCCAGTGGAGGGTGTGCCTCAACTACGGTGCACCCTCTGCTGGCTCTGGGGCTATAAAAAGCTAGAATTAGTAATGCCCGTTTTCATCTACCCCAGTGTTTTTGGCCACTGCAGAAATGCAAGTGCCAAAAACGCAGCCCTTTTTTAAAAAAAAAAAAAAAAAAAGTCTGCAGAAAAGCTGTTTTTCCTGCTCCGTGTTAAAACGAAGGATACTATATAGAGAACCTCTTTGGGGTGTCACTACTTCTTTTATTTATTAAAAACAAACAAACCTATTTCTTAATACTTAACTTCTAAGCAATCGACCGACAACAAACCCATTAATACGTTTAATTACTTTGTGCATTTTGTAGAACACAAATTTCTACAATATTGAATACTTTCCTATGCAAACAGAACCTGTTAAAGTGAGCTCTATACTTTTGTATAATAGTAGAAATGGAACTGCACCTGTGTTTCTTACAGAATAGATCAGTAGTTTTTGTGGGATCGATTGTCACAACACAACCCGTTTGTCTCAGTAAAAGCCTCTCTCAGCTGTATGTTCAGAGGGCCTTGCCAAGTCCAAGCAGATATTACCTCTGTGTAAATAAACTGACATTCTTTAAGCAGGATGCCAGTGCTGATTCATTTCTTATATAACCCAGTATAGAGACCCCATTTAAAGAGGTTCTCTTTGCCTGATAAACATGGCTTTCTGTGAATTAATCTGTAAATCAAAACTGATCTTTTGAGTATTCACCACGACCCTGCTGTTCATTTGGTGTAAGACTACAATAGGTAGGACAAAGTGGTGACCAGGGCAAACATACTCCAGAGTTTGGATGTTTTCCCATCTCTCTGTGCATTTCTGAGAACACCCTCTGTTCTATTCCGCAATCCAGATCTCTTCAATATGTTTCTATAGAAATGAGACCTGAACTATATTTTGCTTGTAACTGAGATTGGTACATTCGGATCGCAGACATCAGAGACTAAGATGAAATATTACAGTTTTAAAAAAGTACTTTTTTTTTTTTTTCTAGAGTTCAAATGTAAATTCACCTGCTTTCTCTAAAGTATTTCGTATGGTTGCAAAATTTGCAATGACAAAGCTGTCATTGAGGCGTTTCAGGAGTGAAATCCATCCTGTTGTGAGTAGTAGTTTAAGAGGTTAATGCTCCAGTAGGTTGGACAGTATCTCATTTACATACCGCTGACAAGAGTGGCAGGCGCTGCTTGACAACGCTGCTATTTATACTTTTGCAAATTACAATTTAATAGCTGGACAAAGCTCCTCATGCATTTTTGTCCATGTGGGAAACGACCCGCATCCATTGCAGATTAGTTGGTTAATTAGTTGTCATGAAAGCGCTATTAGAGGAAAGAGCCACTTGGGGGCTAGAGATGAAAATAATGGATATGTCAGTGCCACCTCACACCATGGAGAGAGAGCTATTTATTATACCTGGACCTTCAGGTTATGTATGCCCTCCACCTCAAATATGCAAAACAAATGAAAGACAGTGTATAGTATGTGTAGACTTCTATATTTTATGTCTTATTTCACACAGCCAAGTATTTGTCTAAACCTTCCTTGTGTCTTTCTCTTATATGAAATAGTCTTGCTTTTGTGTGTTTTTAGCTAGGCCTACTACCAAGGTGTAATTGGGGAAAAAAAAAAGTTGTATCTTCCCTTGCTACTTTGATAGAAGCATGTACTGGGATGAGGACACTTAGTATTTTATTTCTGTTAAGAAAACAACTCCCCCTGATTTCCCCCCCCCCCCCCAAAAAAAAAAAAAAAAGATACGTTTAGTATGTCTTTTATTGTTGCTATATCTTTTTCCTCGGTCTTCCTTAACATTTTTCCGGTCATGAACTGCATTTCCCTCTGTATCAATAGCTGTTCAGGCTATTAAAGGTTTTGTATGTTGTGCTTGTGAATTAACCAGAGACCAGAGATAACAAGATGGATGCCAGCTGGATCTAATGTGGCCTGTTAATACAAAACCTGCCCACATTAAACACAGAGCGTCTCATTTTGAGAATTAATAACCTTCACAGTTTATACTCCAAAATGGTGCACTTTGTTCTAAACGTAGCAACCTACTGAAAATGGGCTTTCTCTAATTGGTTGTATTAACAATCCTTTCAGTGTTTTTTTTTTGTATTGGGCCTTGCATTCCCTTTTCAAAACTGAGCAAGTAGGTTACCCCCTTAGAAGCAGATAGCTACAAATACTAATACAATACACTAAAAGCAGGAAAATATATTGGCCTGGTCTGGAACTTTAGTATTTTAGAAATATTGAATCTGTGGATGCTTTAGTGGATATTTCAAAGATAGCATTACTGACTATATTTTAAAATATAGTATATTTTCACATATAGCTGATTCTAGCAAATGTTTTTGAGCGGTCACCAACATAAAGCTAGTCATTGTTTTGCTTTCATTGCCCTAGTCCTCCATTATCTTTTCACTCAAGTGTTCGAGCATGCTCTATCTAGCTATCAATTATATTAGTAATAGTTATATTACTGATCATATAGTTATATTAATGAAGAATAAAGCCAAGTAAACCAAAACCAGTAGGCTTTTTTTTTTTTTTAATAGAGACAGTTACCAAACCCTTTACATTTTCATAATTTTGCTTGACCTGTTTCCAGTGGCAGAATTGGGGAGAAAATTAGGCAAATAGGATATGGCACCATTAGAAGGAGACTTTGAATGTTGGATAATAAGTCATAGTAGTATGGTATCCTGAATGCAGACCTTGTAGTCATAAAATGCTCAGCTTAGTTAAAATCTGCAGAATGATGGATTGGAAAAGTGATCTCCATAGAATGAGCAAGATTAAATCAGTCTCAAAGGAGGTAAGGCAGTAACTATATTTGTAACTTAAAGAAAAATGGTAAAGGCAGGTGAGTAAAGGAAAGGCCACTATAGGAGTGAAAAGGAGTTTGCTCAAAGATTTGATGGCTACTTTATTTCACACAGAACACACGGCTTAAAGCCCCATATACTGTGTGTGACAGTGATAGAAAGTTGGGCTCCAAAGAGATTCATAGAAGTAATGGAGTTTAGAGCTGCAGTGATAGCCTGTAGTTATTTTGCCACAGAGAAATGCAGTAGAGAATAGTTGGTGAGGAATCCATAATAAAGGAGAGAAATTGTTTGATAGGAGGCAGTAATGTTTAAAGGGTAGCTAAATTTTCATGAAAAGTTGAAATATGTGCAGGGTCTTCCTGGGAGGGCAGTCTGTTCTATAACTGGATATGCCTACATACAGTGGGGAAAAAAAAGTATTTAGTCAGCCACCAATTGTGCAAGTTCTCCCACTTAAAAAGATGAGAGAGGCCTATATTTGACATCATAGGTAGACCTCAACTATGAGAGACAAAATGAGAAAACATATCTAGAAAATCACATTGTCTGATGTTTTAAGAATTTATTTGCAAATTATGGTGGAAAATAAGTATTTGGTCACTTACAAACAAGCAAGATTTCTGGCTCTCACAGACCTGTAACTTCTTCTTTAAGAGACTCCTCTGTCCTCCACTCATTACCTGTAGTAATGGCACCTGTTTCACAATGTTATCAGTATAAAAGACACCTGTCCACAACCTCAAACAGTCACACTCCAAACTCCACTATGGTGAAGACCAAAGAGCTGTGGAAGGACACCAGAAACAAAATTGTGAAGCTTGGGGGTGGCAACATCATGCTTTGGGGCTGTTTCTCTGCAAAGGGACCAGGACGACTGATCCGTGTACATAAAAGAATGATACATGGGGCCATGTATCGTGAGTTTTTTTACATTTGATTATCATTAAACCAATTATAAAATGGGATATACCTATTCTGTTTGGCTCTTTTGTGTTTCAGCCTATAATATGACCTTAAAAAAAAAATCTCTCTAGACAAGCATAGCCATACAAGTTTTATAAGATTTTGATCAATAAATTATTTATTGTAGTTATTGGTTAAGTGGTATATTTCTTCCCTTTATACTTATTATACTTTGCCTAAAATTCTGCTGTTATTGATATAGATGTCCCTGGGTAGCTTATTGATTTGATGGTGAATGCCAGTGTAATGATATAAATATAAATCTACTAGCAGAAGGACCCGGCTTCGCACGGGTACATTTCATTTTTTGATTGTGTATTGGCCCCATAAGAATTGGCCAGTTTTGCATTTGACATCCAGTATGGCAGTCCAGTATAGGTACAGTCTATGGCTGTGTTGCTATGGAAACCTGGTAAATGAAATGTGAACTTATATTGGCTGATGCACATCATATGACTGAATATTTAAGGACCTGCGAACTGGTCATAAATAGCTTGGTTGCTATGGAAACCTGGTGTAAAGCTGTGTGTATGCCAAGACTGAAGAACCTGCGATTTTCCATTGGTCCATAAGCGTGTGATCATATGTAACTCAGTTTGGATATCAGTGAAAGACCTGCGATCGGTTGTTAAGGAAAACCTGGAGTAAAGCTGTGTGTATGTGACCTTGTGTAACAGTGTCATCCACAGTGCCCTGCCCCTTTAAAGCTGACCCACAGCAGTGAAGAAAAATGGCTGGGTTGTTATGGAAACATGGAGTGGAGCTGTGTGCATGTGGCTGACAATGCCTTGTCAGATTGGAGACGGGCTTGGGTCTGCTAGGTTGTTTCAGCAGCCTGCTGTTGACGTACCTTTTCAGATTGGAGATGGGCTTGGGTTTGCTGAGAGTTTTCATTAGCTCGAGCAGCAGCCATGCATTTTGCATTTGTTTAAAAACGTTTAAATTTATAAGAATGCTGAAATCCAGTATGGCAGTCCAGTCAGTGGCGTAAATACTGGGGTAGCAGTGGTAGCAGGTGCCACAGGGCCCAGTACATTAGGGGTCCTGGCGGGCCCCTGTTTTTTTTTTTTTTTTTTTTTTTTTTAATAGAGCTTTACCTGCTGGTGTAACACCAGCAGGTAAAGGGCCCTATTTACTTATCGATCCCCGCTCCTGCTCACGGCCGTCTGTGCTTCACCTTCTGCAGAGGCAGCTGTGAGCAGGACTGGGGATCGGTAAGTCAGGCCTGCGGGCCATGAACCCCACAAACACTACTATCATTATACTCTGGGGTCTTTTCAGTAGGCTTCAGGCCTCCTTGGTGACGTCCCAGACGTCGGTGGGCCAGTCCGATGTCATGATGTCGCAATGCATGCCTGGCTCACATGAAATCTGATCCAACATTGAAGAGGTAGCGGGAAGTGCGCATAATACTATATGAAGGGGCCACTATGATACTGTGTGCAGGGGCCACTATAGGGCAGAATACTGTGTGCAAGGGCCACTATGGGGCCTAATAGTGTGTGCAGGGGCCACTATGGGGCATAATAGTGTGTGCAGGAATGCAGTTTGTGTGTGGGGGGGGTGCCATGTCAAATGTTCGCCTTGGGGACCAGACATTCCTAGTTATGCCACTGAGTCCAGTATAGGTACAGTCTATTTATGGCTGTGTTGTTATGGAAACCTGGTAAATTAAATGTGAACTTATATTGGCTGATACACGTGATATGACTGAATATTTAAGGACCTGCGAACTGCTATTGACTAATACAGGTCATAAATAGCTTGGTTGCTATGGAAACCTGTGTGCCTGAGGAGAGTAAGCGCCTGCGAGCTCTTATTGGCTGATAAGGGACATGTGACCGTGTGTATGGCAGTTGGAATATGAGTGAAAGACTTGCAGGCTTGTATTAGCTAATGTTGGTCATTTTTTTGGGAATACTGTATCTCAGGAAAGCTGAGACCCAGTCTAAAATATTCCCGGACACCTGATGTACATGTGTGCCAAATTTGGTGAGGATCGGTCCAATCGTTTGGTCGCGCATAAAGAACAGACAGACAGACAGAAACTCATTTTTATATATATAAGAGATATACATAAATGACTTATACTGCTTAAGTAATGGTTCCCAAGCAAGACTATAGTGGATACAAAGTCCGAATAAATTCCTATTGCTCGTGTTCTGATAGATAGCACATACGCAGTGTTCTAATTTTTAGCATCTGGAGACTGTCTCCTTTTGTGCCAATGTGCATGCATGTATGTACTGAGCATATGTAATATACAGAAGACCTTATTTATATTGAATTTTTATGAGGCTGTAACACAGTGGGTTTTGCTAATAGGCTATCTGTCACTTTATGGAACATCCATAGTGAGGTGCAGCTATTTTAACCCTTTTTATCCTGTGAGTACCTTATTATGCTCTGTTGGGACTATAGTGTCACACTATAATCCCAACAGAGGATAATAAGGTACTCACAGGATAAAAAGGGTTAAAATAGCTGCACTTCACTATGGATGTTCCATAAAGTGATATACTGACAGTGGAATTTTGTTCACATGCTCTAATGTGGTGGAGATGATAGTAAATGTAAAGGTAGCTTGCATGAGCACTATTGATCTCATACTTTTGGAAACCTTGCTAGCAATTTTAAATTTGCTCACATCCCTCCAAAAGTTGTTTGTTTACAATAATAAATGTTAAGTTTTGACAAATCATACATGAATGGGGAACTTTAGTTTTTAGTGTTTTTTGTAAGAGGCATTTAAAATAAATTCCTGATGTACCTACCATTCGTGAGGGTTACTATATTTTTTTTTCTTACTGTCAGAGTATAGTATTTTTAATTCATGTGTAACCTTAGGCTACTTCACCATGATAGACCAGATTCATTTAGAGAACTTGGTACACGGACAGTGAAAATTTGGAGCTAGTTGAGAGAGTGTCCAACATAATGCTGCTACACATCAAAGTTAAACCTAAAGTAACCCGATCAGCGAACTGTGTTATGTAGTGAATTACAAATGCAGGATATAGCAGATGAGAGGTTACCATATGCACACACAAACTTAATATTAAAAAGTATGACTACAACTGGATATTATCAAATTCTGGTCCCAAATATAGTATAAAGAAAAGTTTAAATTGCAAAATCACTTTATAAACAATAAAATATTGGTCCTCTAAGTGCAGGATTTTTTACTAGGTTAGGAGGTTCCATATAAATTACCTATTGTAAATTCTACAAATCATGACTCTTTACATTCTGAAGAAACTTCCTTTACAGTTATAAATATTTATTCTACAAAAGAACAGTCAAACCCTTAGGGAGACTTACTCAGAAGGTCCAGTCTGTCAGTTGTAATAGCTGCTGTTTTTTTCTATTTTATCCTCTATTCTATACCGGTTAATAGAATAACATTAGTAAATCTTTTCCTGTGGCCCTCCTTTTATCTCTGCTGTATCCAGTGCTGAGCCCAAAGATTGCTTTGCACATCAAACAGCAAATTTGACCTTCAAATAACAAAGTTCCAAGTCCCACATAGACTTTGAGCAGGTGTGTAGAACTAGTTTTCTACCTTGAAAACTCATCATCCTGTTTCTCAGATTAAGAATTTTATTCTCTGTGGGCTATTGCAGTTATCAAGTTGCAGCCTTGATGTTGAGGCTGTCTGTACGTCACTATGTACAGGTACATCTCAATAAATTAGAATATCTTTGAAACGTTCATTCATTTCAGTAATACAATCCATAATCAGCGTCTTCCATGATTGTGTGTCCTACTGAACCAGACTGAGGGACCATTTAAAGGCTTAGGAAACCTTGGCAGGTGACACACTGAATTTACAATACTGAACTTTTTTTACAATATATTCTAATTTTCTTAGATTTGGGTTTTCATTAGCTGTAATCCATAATCAACATTTAAATAAAACACTTGAAATAGAACACTGTGTAAAGAATCTAGAAAATATAGGAGGTCACTAGACCATACTTGTAGCGATAAGATTTACCCCTCTGGCCATGTTCAAGCTCAAATAAAGCGGTGCAAAAACTTGCTTCTTACCCTATACTAACCCTGCACTTTCCAAGTGAATGTACTAGTATTCATGATGCCTAATTCATTCTAAACTACTTTCTCCCAACTGGTAATGCAAATGAACCATATTTTCCATGTTGTAACTTGCCACCATGTCAAGAAGCTTTTGAGGCTGTATGGTTTATGCACTGTGTACTTTAATTATTTTTGTTTAATTTATTACTTGCCTTGCCTCGCTGGTCCTTTTACAACTCAAGGGTCATTAACGTTTCAAGACCTTATATCTGACACCTGTATAATAGTGACTCATTCAGGAGCTAAATGGGTACTTAATGACCTAATGCTCGTCTTCTTTAGGTTTGGCAATCATACATACATTTCTACAATCTCCTTCACATCCTTCCTCCCACTTTTTTTTTTTTTCCAGTTTTTTTGTTTTCCTGGGTGGCAATTATCTCAATATTGTATTTTCTTAGGCGATGCTATTTTTTTTCTCCCTTACATTCATGCAAAGACCTCTTGATCTTCTTCTTTTTTTTTTTTTTTTTTTTATTATACATGTTGATAGTCCATTAGGAAGTATAATTTTTTTTTTTTTTTTTTTTTTTTAACTCATTGCAAACTCTCAAGCAAGACATTCATTTTAGCATCAATTAAAACGATGTAAAATATAGTAGATCATTTCCGTCCCTTAGACATTTCATGCCTAGTATCCCTTTTTGGAGTAAGATTAAAATAAGAAACTTTTTAATGTGAAATTTTGTTCAGGGAAGGTGGGGGGAAAAAACCCTGTTAAAACACCTGTTAAAGATAAAAAATAAATGCTTCGGACAATCGACTCCCGAGCGGCTGCCATATTTAAACAGACATCCGCCGTACTATTACGGCCGATGTCGGGAAGGGGTTAAAAGAACTGTAGTGGATATCACAAAGTGTATATTCTATGACCTTACAAATCCATTTCTAAATGGTCACATAGTAGATGAGGTTGGATGAATACATTAGTCCATCAAGTCCAACCTATAACCCTACAGTACCCTACAGTGTTGAGGAAGGCAAAAAAAAACACCCCATGAGGCCAGTTGCCCCATTTCAGGGGAAAAATTCCTTCCCGACTCCAATCTGGCAATCAGTATAAAACCCTGGATCAACTTGTCCTTAACAAAATCTAGAGCCCATCATATTATTCTGTTCAAGAAAAACATCCAAGCCCTCTTTGAACTTGTCCAATGACTCCATCATCACCACTTCCTGGGGCAGAGAGTTCCATACCTCGTTATTCTTACCGTAAAGAATCCTCTATGTTGCTGGTGAAACTTTCTCTCCTCCAAACGTAGATAATGTCCCCTTGTCACTGTCACTGGCCTAGGAGTAAAAAGATCATTAGGAAGTTCCTTGTGCTGTCCCTTCATGTATTTGTACATTATTAGTTCTCCCCGTAGACGTCTTTTTTTTCTAAACTGAATAACCCCAAGTCTGTTAATCTATTATTGTACTCCAATCCACTCATTCCCCTAATAATTTTGGTCTCCCTTCTCTGCACTCTCAATTGTCTGTTTTGTATACTGGGGCCCAAAATTGCATGCAATAGTCTAAGCGTGGCCGTACCAGTGATTTGTATAGAGACATAACTATGTTCTTGTCATGAGAATCTATACCTCTTTTGATGCATCCCATCATTTTATTTGCCTTGGCAGCAGCAGCCTGGCACTGGTCCCTAAAGGTAAGCTTACTGTCCACCAAAATCCCCAAGTCTTTTTCATTATGTACTTAATTTACTATCAAGTACATAATCGTAATTTTTATTTCGTCGACCAAAATGCATAACCTTACATTTGTCAACATTAAACTTCATTTGCCAAGTCTCGGACCATGCTTCCGGCTTCCTTAGATCCTCCTGTAATATTCTACTATCCTCTTCATTTTTGATTACCTTACAGAGTTTAGTATCTGCAAATATGGACACCCTGTTCTGTAAACCCTCTACCAGGTCATTAATATATTAAACAGGAGAGGACCCAATAGTGACCCCTGTGGCACCCCACTGGTGACTGGAATCCAGTCTGAGTATTTACCATTAACAAGCACTCTGTTTCCTATCAATGAGCCAGTTGCGAACCCAAATACATATGTTTTCCCCTAGTCCCAACATTCTCATTTTGCATACCAATCTTTTATGTGGTACAGTATCAAAAGCCTTTGAAAAGTCCAGATATACCACGTCCACTGCATTACCCATGTCCAGTCTAGAACTGACCTCTTCATAGAAGCTGATCAGATTAGTCTGACAGGACCAATTCCTCATAAACCAATGCTAGTTGGGCATTATAAGATTATTTGCATTCAGATACTCCAGGATAGCATCTCTTAGAAAACCTTCAAATATCTTACCCACCACAGAAGTCAAACTTACTGGCCTATAGTTACCAGGCCCACTTCTAGACCCTTTTTTGAAAATTGGCACCACATTTGCTATGCACCAGTCCTGTGGAACAGACCCAGTCATTACTGAATCCCTAAGTATTAGATATAGGGGTCTATCTATCACTCTGCATAATTCCCTCTTGACCCGGCAGTTTCTCTATTTTAGTGTTTTGAAGGCGGCGCTGCACTTCCTCCTCCTCCTCCACTATTACACCCAGATTATTTTTGAGGGCCCACATTGTCAGTTTTTATTATTTATGTAATTGAAGAATAATTTTGGATTATTTTTACTTTCCTTGGCAATTTATTCTTTCAGCTTCGACCTTTGACTCCTTTATTTTACACAATTTATTTTTCTCTAGTTTTTAATGCTGCGTCACTACTTTCTTGTTTTAGTACTTTAAAAGCTTTTTTTTATCCCTCATTGCACTCCTTAGTTTTTGTTAACCATATTGGTTTTCTATGATTTCTGACCGGCTTATTCCCATATGGTATATGTTTAGTGGTCCTATGTGGAAGGCTTTTGAAAATGTCCCATTTTGTGTGTGTTTCGGTCACTTTGAGGACATTCTTCCAGTTTATGCTGCTAGTCTCCTCTTTCAGCTGATTAAAATTGGCCTTCCTGAAGTTTTCCGTTCCCCCTCTACTGAACATCTTACTGAACATCTCCACCATAATAATGACTTTATTATGCTTTGCGGCTTCGTCTATTTGTTTTATTAGTATATTTTCCGCTTCTTCCATTAATTTGGGGATTTATAACAAACCTCATTAAGCATTTTATTATTCTTTGTTCCTTTCTTAATTTCCAAACAAAGGCTCCACATATTCATTTTTCTCCCAGATGTCCTCACGCAGGACTGGCTTAAGGCAGGATTTTACATATAAGCAAACCCCTCCCCCTTTTCCTATTGGTACGCGCCTTTCTAAACATACTGTACCCCTTTATGTTTACAGCCCAGTCATAGCTAGAGTCCAACATTATCACTTCTAGTTCCTCCATCTTGTTAGTGAGACTTCTTTTAGTAGTATACATACATTTCAAGGATTTATCATTATCCCTACTCTTCCACTGCCTACTGGCTGTTCTAACCCCCCCCCCCCCGCTCAACCCCCAGTTAAATTTAGCCCTCTTTCCATTTCTACACTATCTTGCCCTCTACATTTGTTCCCCTCCCCCTCCCAATCCCTAGTTTAGTTCCTCCAACCATCTAGCCATCTTCTCCCCCAGCACAGCTGCACCCTCCCCATTGAGGTGCAGCCCATCCCTACCATAGAACCTGTAGCCCAGAGCAAAGTTGGCCTAGTTCTCCAGGAACCCAAACCCCTCCTTCCTACACCAGCTCTTGAGCCACTTGTTTACCTCCCTAATCTCCTGCTGCCTTTCCTGTGTGGCCATGGAGGTCTTTGCCTTCAGCTTGCTCTCTAGATCCTTGAAATCATTTTTAAGGACCTTCCACCTACCCCTATCTTTGTCATTTGTGCCAACGTGCACCATGATCGCTGGATCCACACCAGCCCCAACCTGTAATCTATCAACCCGATCCATGATGTGTCGAACTTGGGCACAAGGAAGGCAACACACCGTATGACACTCCCGTTCTTTGTGACAGATTGCCCTGTCTGTTCCCCTAATAATTGAATCCCCCACTACCAGCATCTGTCTAGTCTGCTCTGCACTCCTATCCCCCTTCTTACTGGAGCAGACATTCCCCTGGCTGTCAGAGGAAGTGTCTTGCTGCAGCAGTGTTACCCCTGTACTAACATCCCCCTCATCTGCCAATTTAGCAAACTTGTTGGGGTGTGCCAGTTCAGGACTAACATCCCTGGTACTCTTCCTCTACCCCGCTGCTTTCTAATGGTCAACCAGCTAGCTGCCTCATGATCCTGCACCTCCATGCTGCCATCCCCCTCTGCACTTACCCCAGCGAGTTCCTGCTCTGTGAGCAACAAACTCCTTTCCAAGTTATCAATGGATCAGTCTTGCAATTTGCTCATTTAGATCCATGTTATGGGCTTCCCAATGTGAAATGTGCTTACATCTTGCACAGCAGTATGCCCCCTCATGTGGCTGCTCAAGCAGAGAATACATGCGGCAAGATGTACACTGGACCGCATTGGTAAGCATGGATCACATCTTACCAAATGGGGATTATTACAGCAAAGCAAAAAATACAAGTAAAGTACAATTCAGAGAAGTGAAGTGTGTGTGTGTGTGTGTGTGTGTGTGTGTGTTTTTGTTTTTTTCCCTAAAGTTACTTAATCTTAAGTCACACTTAAACCAAAAGCACACTTAAAATTAAAACACACTCGCAAGCTCACACTCGCTTTATAACTTAGTTTTTAAAGCTGTTCCAAGTTGCACAAAAAGCTGCAACTGATTCCTCTGATTGGAAATCTGCCTGTTTGGTTTAAAGGAATTTAAAAATCCTGGATTGGAATTTAGTAGTTTTTAGCTAATACAAGGTTGTTTGTCTATTATCCTCTCTTATGTATATTGCACTTATAACCCTCCTGTTCAGCTTTTCATCTGCTTTGATCAGACTCCTCCTGATTTCTAGATTTTTGTCTGTGCTCTATCAATCATATGATGCCTCTGCATCTCATGGGCTGCTACAAACTGGACAATAATTGCTTGCTGTGGGACTGTACTTATCCCTTCTCTCTTCTCCTACAAATTAGACAATATATAAACAGTTAGAGAAGATGAACGGACAACTTCATTACAACTGTGTGACAGGAGCCTAGTAATAGAAGAATACTAGCTAAATTATACATACTGTCACGCTTTTTTTTTTTTTTTTTTTAATTAAGTAATGAAATAGCTGGTCATTTATTGTATTTCCATTCAAATAGCTATCATATTAGTTTCAACTGCGAAGACCAGATGAATCCCCAACACACAATCACCGACTATGTAACATTTTATTGTTTTAACTCCTTCCTGCCACAGCCAATTTTAGTTTTTTCCTTTTTTGTTTTTACTCCCCATCTACCAAAAGCCATAACTTTTCCATTCATAGAACTGTATGAATGCTTATTTTTTGCAGACAACTTGTACTTTTGTATTGATACTTTTTAATATTCCATACAATGTAATGAGAAGTTGGGGGGAAAAAATTCAGAAGACTTTTTGTTTTACTACCTTTACCAAGTTCAAAACTTATGTAGACACCCGTAACTTTGTTTCTGTTGAGAGTGTTTTGATCATGTATCACATTTTTTGGGCAGGTGCAATGGCTATTTTTGATTAGCCACTACGGTGTTCACCATATGGTTTAAATACCTTTATTTTTTTAGTTTTACTCTTTCATATGGGACTTGAACTTGCTTGTACTATAGGCTGCAATACTACTGCAGTTCAGTTCTGGGCACCAGTTCATAGAAAGGATGTCCTAGAGTTGTAAAAGCTTCTATGGAGGGCCACAAAACTGATAAGAGGCATGGATGAACTCAGTTAGGAGGAGACTAAAGGTGTTAAATCTGTTTAGACTGGAGAAGAGGTGTTTAAGGGAAGATATTTTATAAAAATTTGAGGGGATTTTACATGGAACAGTTTTTCCCATAAAACAAGGGGGCGCACTTTTTTGGGGAAAAAAGTTTTTAATCTCAAGAGCTGGCAAAGCTTTATTGTAAGGACTTTGAATCTGTGGAATAGCCTACCCCAGGAGCTGGTCACAGCTGACAGCTTCAAAAAAGGATTAGATGGCTTTTAAGCGCAAAGTAGCATTGATGGTTATAGAAATGTGTAGAATGTCATGCCCTTTCCCATCTCCTGGTAGAACTGATGCACATATGTCTCTTTTTTCAACGTACTAGCTATCTAATGGTATATAGTGTATCATGTGCAGAGCATTTAGAATCCACAGTACTTGTACATAAGCAGACTACTATATTTTTATGTACTCGCCCAAAACCTGTAACCTCCATATTATCCCTAACCTTCCCATGGCAAAACAGCTGAAAAAAATAGATTTTGCCCTTTCTAAGGCCCGGTTCACATCTGCGTTCAGGTTTCCATTTGAGGAGTCCGCTTGGGGACCCCCGAACAGAAACCTATACGCATAATACACTGACTATAATGGGGTCCGTGCGGTTTTTGCACAAAACATGCGGAGAGGAAAGTGCTGCTTGCAGACCGCACTTTCAGCATATCATTTGTGGGCTCTCTTCCCCTCTTCCCCTTGCCATTGGGGTTTCTCAGGGTTTGGTCCTAGGCCCCCTGCTCTTCTCTCTACACAGCCCCTATTGGACAAACTATCACCAGATTTGGCTTCCAGTACCATCTTTATGCTGATGACACCCAATTATATACCTCATCCCGTGACACCACCCCTGCACGAATACAGAACACCAGTGTCTCAATGTCATGTCTACGCTTTATCTGAAACTGAATCTCTCAAAGACCAGAACTACTGCTGTTTCCACATCTAACAGACCTAACCCTGATATCTCCATTGCAGTCTCCGCCCTTACCATAGCTGCTAGGCAGTACACCGGCTCCCTCGGGGTTATGTTTGACTCAGACCTTTCCTTCACACACCATATCTATTCACTTGCACACTCATGTCATCTCCACCTCAAAAACATCTCTAGAATCTGCCCTTTCCTTACCACAGATACATTAAAGACCCTTATTGTTGCCCTGATTCACTCACAGTTTGACTACTGTAACTCCTTACTATTCGGTCTTCCCCTTACTAAACTCTCCCCTCTACAATCTATTCTGAAGTCAGTGGCCAGACTCATCTATCATACCTGAGGCATCGCTGTAGCATCTAGACTGTCACTGCATTGGCTGCCTTTTCAGTACGGAATACAATATAAACTTATTACCCTCATCCACAAGGCTCTCCATAATGCTGCACCTACCTACATTTCTTCCCACATTTTTATCGCCCAACCCGTGCTCTCTGTTCACTCAATGACCTAAGACTACCATCCTCTATTATCAGAACCTCCCACTCGTGTATCCAAGACTTCTCCCGAGTTGCACCACTTCTCTGGAATGCTTTATCCTGAACAAACAGATCAGCTCCCAATTTCTACAGCTTCAAGTGCAAACTAAAGACGCATCTTTCAGACAGGCCTATCACAATTCCTAATGTAAACCCTTCTGCAGTTAGAATACCTAAAACGAACCCTCCTCTGTTCACGCTCCCACACTACCCCACAGGCAGGATATGATGCCGTATCGGACTGTAACTTTATATGTCCAGGCACCATATGTATAGTAAAGGATGCTGACTGGTGACTGCTCATACATCTTTATTATATGTAATGACAGTAACTTCTATCTCAAAAATGTCTGGACCACTGTATAAGCAATGCTACCTCCGATGCCGCCCCTGCTACCTCTTGTCACCCTGTCTACCTCATAGATTGAGGGCCCTGCTCGCAAGAGCTTACAATCCCTTTGTGTGAATTGACTATTACTCTGTAATGTCTTTTTGTCTGTATTTGAACCCTACATTTTGTAAAGTGCTGAGGAATATGTTGGAGCTACAGTATATAAATAAATTATTATGTACAAACCAAATATTAAGTGTAATGATCACTAGAGGGGGTGTCATTCACAGAAACCCTATGTTTTTGTGCTGTTGAAGAAATGAGACCCTGTTTAAATGAGGAAAAGAAGAAAATTCAGTTTTTCCTAATAGAAGAGAAATGTTATTTATTACAGACAGTATCAGGTATAGAATTAAATTCTGTGGTCATTTTTTTACCGATTGTAGACAGAAGATGGGTTAGTGCAAGAATATGTCTAACTTTGGAACGTTAGAGCTGGCACCTAAGGCTAGGTTCACGCTAGCGCTCGTTCGGGGATTCCGTTCCCCATTCTGCTTGAAAAATTGACATTTTTTTTAGGTGGAAACCCAGCGGACCCCATTATAGAGTTTCCACGGGTAAACTCTTTTTAAGTGATTTGGGTGTCCGTTTTTTGGGTCCCCAAGCGGACCCGAAGAATGGAAACCCGAACGCTAGTGTGACCCTAGTGTAAATTGCATTTTGAAAAGCATTGGATGTTTTTAGTGGCTTCCTTTTTTTTTCCTTTTTTGTTTTAATATATCTATCTATATTGTTTATTGGTATTAACCACATTAAATTTTCATTGACATATTTTTGTAACACAGTGATGTAGTTCTTTTAAAATGTGATATCCTTCCTTTAAAATGGGCAGGGCACAAGATCTGAGGAACCCTGCGTCTTCCCCCTTCTTTAATGAGATGTAGCAGAATAATTTCAAGTCTATTTAACATAACCCTATGTGTGTAACCTCTATGGGAATGTAAGAACAGATGGAGATTTCACTCTCGGCATGTTTTCTTTTCATTTTGTTAATTTACCCGATCACTGCAGGACTGCCCTACGTGACCGCAAATAAGTTGATAATTTGATCCCTGCAACTGGAACGAATGGTAGTTGAATGATTTTTGGAAAATAAGAACTTTATATACAGCAAACCAACGTAACATAATGAAAAGCTAGCCAACCTAGGAAAGCAGGAAAAGTCTGTTAAATATGTAATCTTTTACTTTTTGATAAAACTTAAACCTTCAAGCACAAAACTGTAGATAGTTTCAAAGTATATGTTCCTTGTCTGATTCCGAGATGTTTATGAATGCCTTAGTATCAATATAGTTTGTGAGTCTCAAATTGGCTCTCATTGCCAGGTTGTACAGATATATTCTGTTAACAGGAGCATGACTGCCACCTGCTGGCTAGTCATATGTACACCACTTGCATATTTTTCATATTTTTTTTATGCCATTCATTTGGTGATGAAAGTGAGCTTGTGCATTTCACTAGAATCATACAGGTCTGACTATAAGGATAAACTCTCTAAAGATCTGTAAAGCACTGGGTGCCCTACTGATATTCAAGGGAATTTTTTAAAGTCTTAAAAACCCAAATTTCACCTTGCTTGCTGAAATTCTATAGTATAAAACGAATTAAACTGCTCACCCTTGGATTTCAAAATAACACTTAAAGGGTTTGTCTGGGATAAATTGATATTTCTAATCTAAGCTAAACATCCTCACCCACCTACCTTCTAAACTACTTAGTGCAAGTTATTATATAAACTGGTCAGCTCTGAGATAGATTAGTTAGATAGATAGATAGATAGATAGATAGATAGAGAATATCTATCTATCTACCTATCTATCTATCTATCTATCTATTTTGAGTGCCAGTTACACAATTCTAATTTGTTTGTATTGATCATTTAAGCTGTTGGTTACTTAGGTTGTTTCAGTGAGGGGATGACTAATCTAGCTGATATGTTATAATATATTCTTACATTATATGAATCTGGACCGCTTTTGCATTTATGGAGTGTTTTTATGCACCTTTTTATAATGTGTTAGAAGATATTTTGGTACTTTTTTTTTTTTATGTAAAATTCTAGTCATCTTGAAAGCCTTTCAGTTTTCTTAGCTGAAATTTTTTTTTTTTTTTTTTAACTGGTTGACATGCCTAGATAACCTTGGCTGGTTTCACACCAACCCTTGTATTCCATTCAGAGAGTCCATCTCTGAATCCTACAAGCCGGACTTTTCTCTCCGCATTTTTTGGGCGGAAACCCAGTGGACCCCATTATAGTCTAGTTTCCACTGGTAACCACTTTGTAAGCGGATTGGGATTCCATTATTCGGGTCCCCAGGCAGACCGGAAGAACGGAAACCCGAGCGCAAGTGTGCTCCTAGAGTAAGGCCTACATCAAAGTTTTTACCCACGCCAACATTTTACCCAATATTTTAGTATGGTATTATGATTTGCAGGGAGATCAATTCCAGCTGTCCCCAAGAGGGTAGAAGAGGGGTGGAAAAGGGAGTGTTGCTTGTATGTTTGGATAAGTTTTGGTACAGGGATGTTGGCAGACTCCCTATGGTTTGTATTTACTTCTTTTTGCTTTGCTGTTTTTTTTTCTCTTAATTTGCTATAGAGATGCTATCTTTATGCTGTCAGTGCCTTGCTTTTTTAAAAAAAATTGTTAAAACAATTGTACAGGTCTCTAAAGTCACAACACAAGTTTTTCACATTAGTCAGTTTATAGCAAATAAGAAAAATTGAACTTAAAGGATGGTTTTATAAAAAAAAAAATGTCTTGAACCAAATTATCTTCAGGAACGCTCTCAGAATGAGATAATGAAATGTAAAATGGAAATCTCCTTCACTAGTTCAATCTCTACGTGTATGTACTTTGCACCTGGTGCACTGACATACTGTATATGGATGATATCCAAGTATGATTTGATTCCTCATGGGCATCATGTTAAGAGTCGTAATGCTTAGGGATTCACCACTTAGAATGTTTCTTAAAGATAAAGTTCTAAGAAAACAGAACTTGCAGTCTGTAAAAAATGATTTTCTTCGGTGTTGTGGGCTACTTCATTGTCCTTCCATGTCATTCTTGTGTCCATGTTGGAATATGATCTTTATTTCTGGTTGATGTGACCTGACCTTTCCTCATATGCACCTGTGTAACCTGGATACCTTAGGACAAGTTTGAGTTTTCAGTGATACCAGTGTATGGACATGAAAGTAATCTCATCCATTTTGAATCCTTTTAAAGCTATGCAAACAGAATATTTAGCTGCTATTTAACACCTATAGTACTCTTCTTTTAAAAACAAAACTCAAACCTATATGACAATACTAAGATGACCCCCTCTTTATAGATATGTAAATCGGCCTGTAAGTGCATCAGGTGTGGGCCTGACTTTACCAGACAGTCACAATTGCCCCAGCAGTCTGTGCTTGGATCATGGCTGCCTGTAGGCAAATCTGGCAGTTTGGTCCAACCCCTGATGCACTTGGTAATTTGCATTCCAATAAAATTCTCTACATTGGTTCGTAGCCACGACGGTAGGTTTCTGCTCCTATGATTGGTTGGTTTGTTTGGACCGGACAGTCTCACTATAATGTTACTCTTGTATATATGTTATACATGTTGTGTTTATAAAAAAGGAAAGCAATCTGTTTACACAGTCCTTAACGCTATGAGATAATCTGCAGACACTTGTCAATGGGCCATCACCCTGAAACAGCGTATTGCAGAGGAGAGTCTGGTTTGGTTGGTTAAAGGGATTCTGTCAGTAGGAAAATCTGTATCAAACATATGAAAGGGCTGCTTCTATACTTTGTCTGCCTGCCTTAGTCTGCATTGTAGCTCTGTTTTCATGAAATTCAGCATTGTATTATAAAAATTAGGTGAAAAGGGCTTCTCCTGCTGAGGCTTCTGTCTGTCTGCAGTAAGTCTTTGGTTATCTATCTAGATGTCATTCAAGCAATGGGTGGAGGAGCTGGGCAGTTAGAGGTGATTATCTAGAGAAGAAACTGAATCCCTGGTAGGAGAAGAAACTCCCCTAAAGCCCTTTTCAGATAATAGGGGAGACTAACTGGGAGAGGCCTGTTAATCTACTTGGGTATGGAGTAATTGGTGAAAGACTGCCCACATGACCTGTTCTCAACTTTTTCTATTGTGTGTTCTCTGAAAAACTGTAATGTTCCAGAGTATAACAAGACTGTGTGCAGTGACGTAACGATCGCAGTCACAACCAGGCCTGGACAGATACGGGGCCAGCTGGAGATAGCTGGGGCCCTGGACCACCATGATAGCGGTCAGGGAAAGTCTGGTTCCCCGACCGCTATACATATTATTGGAAAGGGGCCCAGCAAGTCGTCGGGCCCCTTTCCAAAAGATGCTGGACCAGGGGAGGGGACTATATTAAAAAAATAAATAAATAAAAAATAAAAAAAAAGAAAGAAATACTTAACTCTCCAGACTATTCCCAGCATCCTCTCCAGGGCTCTTCTGGCCTGTGACTGAGGATTGAGGGCCTGAAGCAGCTCTTGGGAGGATTTTATACTATGTGGAGCCACTGTGGGTGGGGCATTGTGGAGTATATTCTACTGTGGGGGGGGCCACTGTGGAGTATATTATACTGTGTGGGGGCCACTGTGGAGTATATTATACTGTGTGGGGGAGCAACTGTGGAGCATATTATACTGTGTGGGGGAGCAACTGTGGAGCATATATTATATTATATGCCATCTGTTTGATAGCAGCCATCCACTTATTGCAGGCTTAATAAAATCGCAAGGTGTTCTTCTTCATGTATACAGTTGTGCTAAAAATTTTACATACCCCAGCAGATTTTTTTTTTTTGGCCTTTTTTCAGAGAATATGAATAAAACACAAGCTTTTTCTCCACTCATGGTTAGTGGTTGGTTGAAGCCATTTATTGTCAAACTTCTGTTTTTTTTTTCTTTTTAAATCCTAATGACAATCAAAAACATCAAAATGACCCTGTTCAAAAGTTCACATACCCCAGTTCTTAATACCGTGTATTGCCCCCTCTAACATCAATGACAGCTTGAAGTCTTTTGTGGTAGTTGTGGATATAGGCTCTTTATTTTCTCAGATGGTAAAACTGCCCATTCTTCTTGGCAAAAAGTCTCCAGTTCCTGTAAATTCCTGGGCTGTCTTGCATGTACTGTGCACTTGAGATCTCCCCAGAGTGGCTCAATGATATTGAGGTCAGGAGACTGAGATGGCCACTCCAGAACCTTCACTTTCTTCTGCTGTAGCCAATGACAGGTTGACTTGGCCTTGTGTTTTGGATCATTGTCATGTTGGAACGTCCAAGTAGGTCCCATGCGCAGCTTCCTGGCTGATGAGTGCAAATTTGCCTCCAGTATTTGCTGATAACGTGCTGCATTCATCTTTCCTTCAACTTTGACCGTTGCCTGTGCCTTTGAAGCTCGCACATCCCCACATCATCAGTGATCCACCTCCGTGCTTTACAGTAGGAATGGTGTTCCTTTCATCATAAGCCATGTTGACACCTCTCCAAATGTAATGTTTATGGTTGTGGCCAAAAAGTTCGATTTTTTTTTTTTTTTTGTCTCATCACTCCAAATTACCTTGTTCCAGTTTTGAGGCTTGTCCTTGTGCTATTTGGCATATTAAAGGTGAGATTCTTTGTGACATTTGCGCAGTAATGGCTTTCTTCTGGCAACTCGACCATGCAGCCCATTTTTCTTCAAGTGCCTCCTTATTGTGCATCTTGTAACAGCCACACCAATAGTTTTCAGAGAGTCTTGTATTTCAGCTGATGATGTGAGGGTTTTTCTTTGCATCCCGAACAATTTTCCGGGCAGTTGTGGCAGAAATTTTGGTTGGTCTACCTGACCATGGTTTGGTTTCTGGGCATGTTATCAGGCCAAAATCACCAGGGTATGTGAACTTTTGAACAGGGTCATTTTGATGTTTTTGGTTGTCATTATGATTTAAAAAGAGAAAACACAGAAGTTTGACAATAAATGGCTTCAACCAACCACTAACCATGAGTGGAGAAAAAGTCTTTGTCATCATTCATATTTCCTGAAAAAAAAAAATCCAAAAAAACAAAAAATCTCTGGGGTATATAAACTTTTTAGCACAACTGTAGGTTGCCCTTGCTGGCTGTTGTTGTTTTGGGGGTTTCCCCATTGGTGGCTTCTAGTCCGCAGCGCTTGCATGGTTGCATTTATGGTCTGTTTTGGTTTGTTTTATGTTTTATTTATGAAAATCAATAAAACATTTGCATTGGGAAAAAAAATTGCATGGTGATGATAAAAAAGATACTGTGCAATGTAAATGGTGAATGATGTGAGTCGTGGCGCTCACAAAAGCGCCGTACTATCTTTAAAGAGTTAATCAGCAGGGGCCCGGGTGTTGGACCCCCACTGATCTTACATCTCTTAGACTTTTAGGACCTTGCAGATCATGTGTTTTTCACTGCAGCTCCCAGTATTGTTTTTATGCTGGGCACTGCGCTGCTCACTCACTGTATTCTTGATAACTGCAGTTGTGGGTACTAAAGCTGTATCCCTTTCAAGTATCTGAGATATCGCTGCAGCACCCATAACCATCACTATCAATAATTCACTGTAGGGAGGGGGTAGGGGAACCTGGACAAAAGTTTGCACCGTGGCCCACAAGACTTTAGTTACGCCACTGACTGTGTGTAAAGGAATCTGTTGGGATTTTTGTTGCCTGTGGTTTGGGCAATGTGGATGTCCTTGCAGCTTTGCTTTAATGATCATCTAAGGAGAGAGTTTACAGTAGCTTACATCTGTAAATGTGCTTCATTTTTAGACTTGTGGAAGAGTTCATGTTGCTTGCAAACATGGCAGCTGCTCATAAAATTTACCAACGGTTTCCTGAACTGGCACTGCTTCGTCGGCACCCTCCACCACAGACCAAATTGCTGAATGACTTGATTGAATTCTGTGATCAGATGGGAATTAAACTGGATTTCACCAACTCAGGAACTTTGCATGTAAGTAAAACGTTGCATACCTACTGTAGACATGGGGCTTCACAGCAACAATGCAAATCTGTAAAATTTTGGTTATGGCAACTTTCATGTGACTTCAGTATTTTCTATGGTAAATAATAAAACGTATAGATTTTATTTATTTTTTATGATGGTTTCAAGGATTATTGCAACTTTTTCACCACAGATTGCATAGTTTTTAAGATTTACATTAATGGTCAGTCAGAAATTAGCCAACAAATCAAAGTAGTGTTATATTTAATGGCAGACAGATTCTTCTATCTTTCATTTTCTGTGCAGCAAAGCTTAAATGATCAGTTTGGTGCAGATGAGTATTCTACAGCACGCAAAGAAGTTCTGACCAACATGTGCTCCAGGCCTATGCAGGTAAGCACTGACTTCATATTGTGGCCAGCAGTGGCTAAAGCAACATTTTATTGCAAAAAAAAAAAAATGTAATTTTTTCATTGCCCAATGTTAATAAAATCTATGAAACAGCTGTGGAATAAAAATGCCCAGTATAGCCCTTGATAAATTTCTTGAGGAGTGTAGTTTCCAAAATGTGGTCGGGTTTTTTGTTGTACTGGTTTTTTAGGTGTTTGCAAATGACATGGCACCCAGAAACTGTTCCAGCAAAATTTACTCTCTAATAGCCAAACTGCACTCTTTCCGTTCCAAGCATTCCCATGTACCCATACAGCAGTTGATGACCACAAAAGGGGTATTGCCGTGTTCAGTAGAAATTGTATAACACAGTATGGGTTGATTTTTTTAACCTTTTTGTTAAATTATATAAAAAAATTAATTTTGGGCTAAAGTGATGTGTAATAAATTTGGTGCAACAGCTGTGGGTTCAAAATGCTGATTATTTCCCTTAATAAATTCCTTGTGGGGTCTAGTTTTCAAAAAGGTCATTTGTTGGGGGATTTTCAGTGTTCTGGTACCTCAGGGGCTCTGCAAATGCAAAACCTGCCCTCTGAAAAGCTCACTGTTGCTCCTTCCCTGCAGTGTGCCAATACAGATATGTATATCCACATGTCGAGCATTTCCATAGTCAAGAGAGATTGCTTAGCAAATTGCAGGGTGTATTTTCTCTAACGGCTCTACAAATGGGACATGGTACCTGAAAACTATTCCAGCAAAATCTGCCCTCCAAAAGCCAAATAGCGCCCTTTCTGTTCTAAGCCATGCCATGTGTCCGGTAAGCAGTTTGTCACCACATATGGGTTATTGCCATATTCAGGAGAAATTGTGTAATGGACTGCTGGTTTCTTTCTCCTATAACCCTGTGTGAACATGAAAAATTTGTGGATAAAACAATGCCAGGGAGAGATGGTAAATTTGATTTATGAACTAATTTGGGTGGTATGGCTATCTGGATGAAAAGCAGGTAAATTTCGAAATTTTTAAAATGCATATTTTTCAAAATTTTGCCCAGGTTTCCTATTTTTTCATAATTAAGCACATAATATATTGAATAAAATTTACCACTAACATACAGTACAAGTTGTCATGAAAGTCTCAATCGCTTTGGCTGCATAAAGTGACGCTGAGAAGAGATTTAAAAAATGGAGCCCTGTCATGGAGTCTAAAGCTAGGTGTGGCAGGAAGAGATTACATTTTACTGACCCCATTTTATCTCTAATTCTCAATAATCCCCCTTTAATAACCAAAATGTCTACCTTTTCTCATGCAGCTATATTATGGATCTCTATTTTTCATATAAATATTGGCTAGTGAAGCCTATCAGCATATTTGGTTTTATATTGGGAGTTTTTTTTTCTCCTTTTCCTATACTGTGTATGTGCTCTACAGACATGCTATGACCCTAGTCTTACTCTTTTGCGCCAAGGACTAATAGACTGCTATAAGGGACAAACACAGCCTTAGCATCTTTCAGTAGTGTTGGTCCTTGGGTGGTTGAGTCTGAAATGGGACACACATTTGCCATTTACCTGACTAGGAAGTGAGATCACTGAGAGCAGGCAATTGAAATCCCATGTCTAATATACTGTATACCGTAGCATATAAAATAATGCACATGGGCATACTACTTAACTTTAATCTGCTGTTCATTTCCTCAGTTTACAATGTTGTGCATTGAAATGGTTAAAACAAAGGGAGAACAAAAAAGGACTCTGTACTGGCACAGTGAAACTAGCATTACTGGAACATGGAGATGATGCTAGTTGTGATGGCTCTTGTGCCATAATCTGCAGAAAGCAAAATGTGCAAAATGTTGCCTAGTTATGTCTTTTATGTTCTGTGAGTAAGACAAATTTTCTTTCTAATAGATGGCTGTGTATTTCTGCACTGGAATGCTTAAGGACGAAACCCTTTTCCACCATTATGCATTGAATGTTCCTTTGTACACTCACTTCACTTCTCCCATAAGACGTTATGCTGACATCATAGTTCACAGGCTTCTTGCTGCTGCCATAGGTGAGTTCTCTATAATGAGAGGAAAGTGCTATCGTGTAACACTTTTCACTGGTCATTACACTTATGTTCTGGGTTAGGTTCAGTTCATATAGGCATTGTCTTCTGTTATTGCACAAGTTGTTATGGATCAAAAGCATCATTAAAACACATACAATGGGATGTATCTCAGTTGATAATGAAGTGGCAACTAATGGGGTATCTTATTTTTCATAGGCCATACTGTTGAATGTTACCTTTCTTGATGTGTGTTATACGGTGTGTCTACCCTGTATCATGCACCCTAGAGACAGGGAATGACAACACCCAGTTGTCCATTTATTCATAGCAGTGTTCGGAGATGCTCCACAATTAATTTTCTGTGGAGAATGTTACTTATGTTTAGTGCAGTTTTACTGATTTACTTATTGATAGCTGTACTGTAAAGTTATGTGCTCCCTTCCGAAGCATTGATTTCCTTTCTGATGAATATATATGAGTATACAGTATTTCCTGCATTAACAGGAGGTCAGACTCTGTGCATGTCTAGAAGAGCCTCAACATGACTCCTATAGACTGGCATCTTTAAGGCTTCCTGTTTTTATACAGGAAACCATGTATATTAGAAGTGCAGAGAGGTGGTCAGTGCTTTGGAGGGGAGGGTATCACACAATCTGTCAGTAGGATTAAACTGCACACTGGCTCATTTTTTTTTCAAGATAGTGTTGCTTTGTTTTATGTTGATATTGCATATGAATGGCTTGGGGTGGGGGAAAGCAAAGTATATGTTCATTTTCACCTTTGAACATGTTTTACATTGATGTATATGAAAAGTTGAATGGCTTTGTAAATGCTTTGCCTAGATATATATAGATAGAGATATAGATAGATAGATATAATAATTTTTTTTATTTTTTTTTTTTTTAACAATGCTTAGCTATAGTATGTTCAAAATACTGCAGACTTCACATCTGAAATCTCAAACTCCTGTGGGCTCATTATATGTACATACTGTAGTTTGTACTGGTGATTTTGCAAAGTGGCATCTTTATAGAAGATACTGTACATTAATCTGATGTAGGAAAAACAAACTTCCCTAGAATACCTTAGGCCGGTTCACATCAGCGTTCGGGTTTCCGCACAAAACATGCGGAGAGAAAAGTGCTGCTTGCAGGACTTTTCTCTCCGCATGTTTCGTGCGGAAACCACACGGACCCCATTATAGTCTATGGGGTCCACAGGTTTCCCAGGTAACCACTTTTTTATGCGTATAGAGTCCCCAAGCAGACTCACTGAACAGAAACCCAAATGCAGATGTGAACCGGGCCTTACAGAACATCCTAAAATGGCCTGACTATATGAAAAACAAGCAGTGTTTAAAGCATTTCCTCTCTTTTTTTTTGTTTTGAGGGCGTGGACCACCACTGAAGTTGTCGCAAGAAGCAATACAGAAACAGGCAGACCACTGTAACGACCGCAAAACCGCATCCAAAAGAGTGCAGGAGCTGAGTGCAGAACTATTCTTTTCTGTATTTGTAAAGGTGAGAGATGGAAACCAAATCCTATGTTACATTGCAGTAATAGTCACACAACTTCTGCATGCATCGTTAAGGTATTTCTCATCAGTTTTAGTAACGATCGAAAGAAAGTCTTACAATATATTTTACGTCGTACTTTCCATTTGTGCAATTTTTTTTTCTGTGCTTTTGGCATTTTCTGCAGGAGTGCGGCCCATTGGAGTCTGAAGCAATGGTTATGGGGGTCTTAAACGAAGCATTTGATGTCTTGGTCTTGAGATATGGTGTTCAAAAGCGAATTTATTGTAATGTAAGCTGAAGTTTTTTGTGAAATTTTTTTTTACTTATTTTTTTTTTGCTTGAGTGGACAATACTCTAATAGACTGTTCTCATGTGTCACATTTAGGCTCTACCTCTCCAGAGTTCACATTTCCAACAGGTGGGGAAGAAACCAGAGTTGACACTAGTATGGAGTCCAGAGCATGATGAGGAAGAGCCTGTCAAACAGGTAAACAACTTTGTCACTTTGTCATCTTCACAAGTTATGACAAACATTTTCCAACAACCACTCATGAAAGGTGACTTTACTTGGATTTAGTACAGGAGAAGTAAGCTGCTGTTTTTTTAATTTTTTTTATTTTTTTAATAGTTAAAGGCAATACTTTGCAGCAGAAAACATTGTACTTTTCTGGACTGTTATAAAATAGGTTAATTATTTGCCATTTCTAACCTTACATGGTGCTAGTAAAGGAGACTTTAGTCCATTGGTCTTATCTTACCTTGGCCTTTAGCTCTCCATGTATCGTGGAAAATAGACAAAGTACAATTGCGATAGTGTGCTCAGTAGGGAGGAGTTTTTGTTTTATGCTTGCTTTACAGTATTTGTGAAACTGGGAATCGTGCCTTTATGGGTGGAACATGACAATTAACCATTTTTACTTGGCTCCAGCCTTCTTTATGTTCACCTAAATCACAAGCAAGACGTAACTTTTATTGTCTTGTCATAAAAAAAAAAAAAAAAAAAGTCACATTGATCGTTCTGCTTGGAATAGCCCTTTTTAAATCCAGAATGAGCATTGAGCTACTATATTGTGCTACAAACTTGGATTTAAAAGAACAGTGTTCAGTGGGTGTCTTTTGTCTTCTCTCTGCAAGATTTACATGTCTGTCTGTTTGCATATGGGGAGACCCATCTTCCAAGCTGGGTGGGGAGACCTACTGACAGGTTTCCTTTGCAATGTGTGTACTGTATAACCTAGTAAAGAACATAGAACACACATGTGCTCCAGCTTTGTAAAATGTATTTTGTCAGGAATGCTTGTGTGCAGCCAAAGGCATATATAGCAAATGTTAAATTGACACTTATCCTATTTAAAACCTTCAATTCAACGACTTGTAAAGTTAACATTTGCTATATTTGTATTGATACTTTATAAAGTATTATGTTTGCCCACATGGATACAAGTATCACTTTTTAAAACAAATGCATGCACTTTACATGTTACCAAAATGCATTTTATATGCGTTTTTGACACACAGAAAATTCTCTGTCCTATAACGAACACACACACACACACACTGGATTGAGCATTTTTGCTTTTTTTTTTTTTTTAAAGTGATCTTGTATCCTCTTCTAGTGACTTTAATCACTTTATCAGATATTTTCCTTCCTATGTAGAATATATGCTCTGACATCCGTGATGAAAAGCTTTCATAATGGAGCTCTGATAAGATGTTGACTGTATAAACACTTTTCTTAATATAAAAATATAAAAACACATTTCAAGGGAATGTATCCCCATTTTTAATTTAAAAAAAAAAAGCCCTGCCCCATCTCTCTCTCCTCCACTGGCAACAGTATAAAACTCCTGACTATGCCTTCCCCTCTGGCAGCAGAGCTTAACCCCTGCTCACCTCTTTGGACTGGCAACAGCATTTTACCCAGTTCCTCCACACTAGTACCAATATTTAACCCTTCCCCCACTGGCAGCAGCACTTAACCTCTTCCCACCTCCCTCTCTAGCAGCAGCAATTTCTTCAAGCAATGTAATGTAGTCTGCAGGTAATGATTACTATTAATTATTATTAATGCTTACTTGCAGACTTCTGTTTGATTGCTTGAATTAAACAACCAGCGGAGATATATACACAGCCTTATGGGGGGTAGGAGAGCAGGCTTATGAACTCACATGCTGTGGCTCCCTAGAAACCAGCAAGGAAGTGCTGCTGGAGACTAGGGAGAGGAATGGCACCAATTAGCTTGCATACCCCTTAAGGCTGTGGTGCATACCCCTTCTGGTTCCCTTACCGCGTCTTGAGAACCACTATTGTAATCTTGTGATACAAATGGTCCAAAAAACAAACAAAAAAAAAAAACAAAACAAATTGCCAAGTGTCAGGCTTTAAAAAAATATATATTATAATATTTTATTTATATATATATATATATATATATATATATATATATATATATTTTTTTTTTTTTTTTTTTAAAGCCCTGCCTAATATGTTAGTGCTATATAAATGTTATAATATTGTGACACATGACTTATTGGAGACCATTTTTGTGTCTTTCACAGGTAATTGGCATCTTCACACTATTAGAGGTGGTTCTGAAGTCTGATAAAGTGCCTTTGAAGTATACAGCAGTTCTAAAAAGACCTGGGGCTGGAAACTGAGCTCCAGAAGGACACTTCAGGGCATTGTGTGACAAGGCGGGTTTTACCATGTCTCTTAAACCAATGTTTTTTTGTGTTTTTTTTTTGTTTGTTTTTTATATATCTGTGCAATACCCGAAGCAAAGAATTGACTGAAATTCTTTGAATTTGCAGTGATGTGCTATATACTGGACATGAAGTGTACAATATGATGTTTTTATTACTTTATTTTATTGCATTTTATTTGCCTGGTTAATTTTTAGTTTACATTTCATTGTGGATTACACTTCTTTTTTTTTTTTTTTTTTGTTAATGAATTAATTCCAGTTCATCTAAATATAAAATGAAGCAGCTTTTCAAGTAGTCCTAAATATATAATACTCATATAGTTTTGTGTCTACAGCTCCTATGCTATTCTTTGTTAATACACTATGAACAAACCCTATGTAGTCTGATTCTGCAGTCATATTGCTATATTTGTATAGCCAACATCTTACTATCCTACTGAATGTGTTTTAGTGAAAACTAGGGGGGCACATGGAGGGAAGTATACTCACATTATCAAGCTTCACAGGTGTGTTTATAGTCTCTTACCACAGAGTCATGTGGATTTATATAGGAGCTGTAGACACAAAATAATATGGAATTTTTAATTGTGATTATTTGCAAAGTGAGTTTTTTTCAGTTTTAGATGTATTGGACCAATAAGTGTTATGCAATTGGGACTTTTAAAATTGACTTTTAGTAGTAAAGCTTTTACCATGTCATTAATGGAATGTACATGAGAGAGAAGATGTAACTTGGGAATTTCATTTCTGCTTTTAGACTTTTTTCTTTCTAATTTTTTGTTTTGGGATTACCTACAGATTTTAACTAAATGTTTACATCCCTTGATGAACATTATTATTATTTTTTTTTTCTTTACTGTGCTTGGTTACCAGTATGTAATGGAAATGAACACATCTATGACTTGCCAGACATGGTCAGATTAGAAAGAATTTTGTCATCGTACTTTTTTATAAAATTATTAGTAGCAGTCTCACAATTGGAAAGGTAATCTTGTTCATCTGACTGCTTGTGTACCGCCAGACCCATGATGTTTGTGACTTCTGAGGCCATATAATGTCAAGAGCTGCTTATTACCTGCTGTAAAGTATACATTGTAGACCTGATTTCTCCTCATATCTGTAATCCACAATCCAATAAAACCATCTGCTATAATGTTTCTCTTCTCATGTGTCTATATTTGTGTGAAGGGTTTCTCATCCTCATCAGAGCATAGCCTATTGTATAACATGTCATTAGAACAGTAATGTGTGGAGCATGCTTAACTTCTCCGGTTACAATTTATATAACCATTCTTTATAATGAATTAGAAACTTCAGTAGTAAATATTGAGGTGTTTCACTCTTTCACACTGAATCACTTCATTCCATTCAATAGGCAGGTCAATGATCTGTCATTCTGATTTGTCATAAGCGGCTCAAATGTCTGAAATGAGTTCTAATAGCAAACAACTTGAAAATCGAACATATTCATTGTAGTAGTAATGTGTGAAATCTTTTTTTAAACTCTGAGTAAATTCCTAATGTGTAATCTTTTACTGTATTTACAAACCCAGTGCACCCTAATAAGATAAGGACAGAAAACACCATTGTGTGGCATAGACAATATGCTGTTAAGTGTAAAATATTTTTCTAACACTTGTTGGTAATTGCACTTATTCAAGGATCACCATTTTACGTTAACCCATTACTAGTTGGAACTGCATATGTATGGTGCAGTCATGGCACCAGCTCGGGAGAGCTGAAGATGACTCCAGTCTCAGGTGTTTAATCCCTTAGATTCTGCAGCCATTATTGGCCACAGCATCTAAGGGGGTTGTTTAGTGTTGAGGTCTCTCCTCATCAGCAGGTCATGACAGCCAGAATACACCAAAGTATATTAGTACTGCAATGTATTCGATTAGAGATCAGAAGATTCCATAGTCTAGTCCTCTAATGGGACTAAAAAAAAAGGGGAGAAATAAAGATTAAAATGTTCAAAAAAAAAATGAAGAATTAAAATAAACACCAAATTCAGTTAAATACGCATTCATATTCTTTATGTAAATAAAAAAAACCTGTAGCGAATACATGTTTAGTCTTTAGCATTCATAACAAACCATACAATAAAAGTAACATTTATCAAAGTAAACACCATAAAAAAAAATAAACTCCAGATATGAAGTTTTTTCATCATCCTGAAACCTTAAAAGATGTTATAGAACAGGGGTCAGCAACCTTCGGCACTCCAGCTGCTGTGAAACTACAACTCCCAACAAGCTCCATTCACTTCCATGGGAGTTCCTAGAAGAGCAGAGCAAGTGTGCATGCTGGGAGTTGTAGTTTTGCAACAGCTGGAGTGCCGAAGGTTGCCTACCCCTGTTATAGAAGGTGATCAGAAAGTCGTATGTACCCCAGGATGATATTAATAAAGTATGGCTCATCTCTCAAAAGAACAAGCCTGCAACTGACTCCTTTGTAGAAAAATAAAAGAAAGTTATGGCGCTCAGAACATTGTGACACAAAACTAATTTTTCATGTTGTGTAAAATGAGTAAAGCACTAAATACAATTTTTTTTAAATGCAGTAATCATACAGACCCATAAAATAAGGATGATTGTCGTACAATGAACAGAATGAAATTTGTGTGAAAAAACTATCAATTTAGGTTTTTCATCCCTCCCAGAAAGTTAATAAACTTTATTCAATAACTAAAAGGCTTCCTATGAAGGTGCAATTAAAAATATAATGTATCCCACAAAATAGAAGTCCTCATACAGCCACATTGAAATGAAAATAAAAAGTTATCACTTTCTCAATTCTGGGCAGAAAACACTGTGCCTTAACCCTTTCACTGCCAGAGGTTTTCAGATTATTATTTTTTTCTCCTCTGGCTGCCAGGGCAATTTTCATGTTTTTTTTTGTTGTTGAAATTTTTGCATAAATACCATACAAAAGGTCAACATAAGGAGCACAGAATACAGTCATGGCAATACAGTTTGCAAGCACAAAAGGAGTACAAAATATTCTAGATATGTACAGCATACACATAAATATATAGTAAATTACATCCTAGTAGTCTGTAAAATAAAACCTACAGATAATTAGCTAGACTTGGCAGAGTAGTGTGTGGAAACAGTATGTAAATCGTGACCATGAGGGGGAGGGGAGAGATCGGAACAAGCGGGAAAAGTAAAGTACAGTAGAGCAAAGTTAAGTTAACTAAAGTAGATTAAAGTAAACGCGACTCAACACAACAGGCCTAAAGAACAAAGGGGGAGGGAGTGCACCACTCTATAGCAACCCGTAAAAACTGAAGGCCTGCCCGTAAACATGTGTGCAGACCCACCCGTGCCAGCTGTAGACAAGAATTGCTGAGGCATAGAAATAGTCCAATAAATACTCTAGAAATAGAAGGAAGGAAGACGACGTATACCCCAGTGTTGGAAATAGCCAAAACGTATGGTCTGTTAGTGGGCACTGGATGGGGGGAAAGTTGTCGACCATATCTCCCAATTTCTCCTAAACTTATCTAAGTTCCCACCATTGCATGCATAGATTTGTTCAAATTGGTAGTTCAACGATACCACTGATATCAATTCTGACAATGATGGACAGGAGGTGGATTTCCATCTGCGCGCAATAATTAGGTGAGCAGCCCCAAGTACCTGGCATATGACAGTTCTATACCTGCACGGCACCTTATGGATGCCCAGCAGGAGCAGCGCCATCTCGGGCGTTGATCTCACCCCCCCCTCCGCACAATGTGTTAATCAATGAAAACACGGATACCCAGAAAGGCTGAATGAGTGGGCAGTGCCAAAACACATGGAACAAAGAGCCAATCCCTCCGCAACCTCTCCAAAAGCAACAAGGGCATGAAGGAAAGAATTTAGCCAGACAGAGGGGCGGGTAATACCAGCGCAAGAGCAATTTGCTGTATTGCTCCCAGTGTGAGGCACATACTGTGGATTGCTTAGCCCACCTAACCGCCTCCCGCCAACAGTGAACCTCAAAGCCTCGGCCTAAATCTTCCTCCCAAAGAAGCATGTGTTTAGTTTTTTGAAAGGTGCAATCCAAGTTCAGCGTACGATACAGCATTTTAGTGGCATATGTAGCTGGGGTGGTCAGCGGCTGGTTGCGGCAAACGTATTTGAACCAAGGGGGCGTCAGATAAATAGGAAGCTAATCTAACATAGGTAAATGTCTCTTTTGTAGGTAGGTTATATTTCTCCTCTAGCATGGAGAAGGGTACCATAGTATCGCCTCTGTATAAATCAGAGATATACTTTGTCCCACAGCTGCACCAAGTGTCTAAGGACAAATGCGGGATCTTATGAGGGAGCGTTATGAGAGGCAGATTCAGGGTGACCCCAGGGATGTCGCTGTCTGAGATATCACAAAAGGCGTGCCACGCCTTAACTGTAGCTAGTACAGCCGGTGGGACAGAAGGTGGTAAGCGCTTGGCAGGCACGGACGCTAACAAGAAGCCTTCCCAGTCGGTAATATGAGCCATTTTAGTCTCCACATCTGGCCATAGTTTCATGGTTCGATGTAAGCCAGAATTTAAGTTGCCCTACAGTTATAGCTAAGTGATAATGGTACAGATTAGGTATTCCCATGCCACCATTTTCTCTAGATTTAAAGAGTGTATGTAAAGCTACTCTGGGTTTGCAGCCGTTCCAAATGAAGCCCACCATCTGCTTTTGGAAGCTCTGAAAAACAGACTTTGGTATCGGAACAACTAGGGTTCTCAAAAAATAAAGTATTCTAGGGAGAATCAACATTTTATATAATACTATCCTCCCCATCCATCCGTGTTCAAATTTAGTCAACACATCCAGCTCTTTCTGAAGGGAAACTAACAAACCCGGGAAGTTGGCCTTAACTAGATCTTTTGGGTCCGGAGTCAGCTGAATTCTTAGGGTAAAGATAGTGAGCACCATTGATAAGATGAGGAGTCTTTGATATAACATATATGACTTTGAGTCAGGCCAAGTCCCAAGATCTGGGATTTGGATTCGTTGACCTTATAATATGACAACACTCCAAAGTCCGACAACGTCCGGGAAACAGTACAGAGTGTGGTGTTGGAATAAGAAAGGGATAGAGTCACATCATCTGCGAATAAATTAATTCTATGGTCTGACTGGCCCAACTTAATACCAGTAAGACCAGGGTGCAACCTAATTTTTTCCGCCAAGGGCTCCATCATTAAGGAAAATATTAGGGGGGACAGCGGGCATCCCTGTCTCATGCCGTTAGTGATAGGGAATGGACGGGAGAGAACACCATTCACCAGCACTTGTGCGGACGGGCCAGAATAGAGTGCGGAGATCGCAGTAGCTATGGGGCCCGAAAAGCCAAACTTACTTAGGACTTTGAAAGGATATCCCCAATGAACCCTATCGAATGCCTTCTCCGCATCCAAGGTCAGGAGCAGAGAAGGCGTCTGCCGGGCCGCTGCAACCAGCGCAATCACACGTCTCGTGCAGTCTGGGGCTTGTCTCCCTTTGGTGAAACCCACCTGGTCGCGGCCAATCAGTTGGGGCATTATGTCCAAAAGCCAATTCGCTATAACCTTGGCAAATAACGTGACATCTGCATTTAATAAAGATATAGGCCTCTAATTAGAAGGGAGAGAGAGGGATCCTTGTCCGGTTTAGGCAACGTCATAATCGTAGCAGTTAACATCTCTTGGGGAAATCTGCCAGTAGACATTGCTAAGTTAAACACCTCTGTAAGATGAAGAAGGAAATGTGACTTGAATAATTTGTAATATTGCCCCGAGAACCCATCTGGACCAGGAGATTTATTGGGCTTCAAGCCGTCTATCGCTTTAGCCACTTCCTGAGTAGATATAGGAGCGTTTAAAGATTGGAGCTGCGTTTGGGAGATGGAGGGAAGTTGCAAGTTGTTGAGAAGCTGAATGATATCTAAACTAGAAGGCTGCGCGATGTCCAGGTCCTCCCTTAAATTGTACAAGTCCTGATAGTATTTACTGAATTCATCAGCAATATGCTGAGGATGAAACAGTTTTGCATTAGTCGATTTGGAGAGAATAAACGGAATTTTAGACTTAATTCTAGCCGCCTTGAATCACTGTGCCATCAATTTACTTGCTTTATTATACAACCATAGTAGGACGCCTTCAGTCGTTTAGAGTGTTTCTCAAAATCCACCAATAGGTGGGCCCTCAAGTCATCTCTAGCTTTCTGCAAGGTAGCCAGTAAGGTGGGGTTAGGGGCTGTCTTATGTTGTTTCTCTAGAGTCGCAATGGAAGCAAGTAACTCCTTCATTGCATGTGATCTCTTGCGCTTAAAGCGCGATGTATGCTGAATCAATAAGCCCCTGACAAAGGCCTTATGGGAATTCCAGAGGCAAAATTTGTCATCTACTGATGGAGTGTTAATATCAAAGAATTTGACAATGTCCGTAGATAATTTTTCAGACACTGATTTCAGGGACATGACATATGCATTATTGCGCCATGACACAGGGGGAGCAGTTGTGGCACCAGAGCGGATTGTAAGGGTAACAGGCACGTGGTCGGACCACGTGATATTGCCTATCTCGCAGGATTGTACTCTAAGGAGCATATTAGTCTGGACCAGAAACATGTATATTCTGGAATAGGAGTGATGCCTGGCAGAGTAATAGGTATAGTCTTTCTCGTAGGCGTGAAAACACCTCCAGACATCATGAAGCTCCTCCTGCCGAAGCCAGGGCCCTAATTGTTGAGGCGCATGTTTGCCACGATAAGTAGAATCAACAGCAGCATCATGCACGATATTAAAATCGCCACACAAAATAACCTGGCCCTGTGCATGTTTCTTAACCTTCCTCAATACCTGATTTAAAAAGGAGATTTGAGATGAGTTAGGACAATACACATTCAAGATAGTAAAAGGACAGTTATCAATTAAACATGTGAGAGCGACATAGCGGCCCTTGGGGTCGGTGATGACATGTACCAGCTGAAAGGATACCGTATTTTTAACTGCTATAAGGACACCCGCAACCTTCCTAGAGGCATTTGAGCTGTAGATGTATGGGAAAAGTCTATGAGAAAATCTTGGTGGACGAGGGTCGCAGAAGTGCGTTTCTTGCAAGCAAATTACATCCGCCGCAGATCTGAGAGCCTCCTTCCACAACAGTGAACGTTTAAAGGGACTATTCAGGCCCCTTACATTAAGTGACAACATTTTTACACACATGAAAACATTCAAAAATTAAGTACACAAACTGGCGGTAGGATGACTTAGGTGCTACAGTGTTCCCAAAGATAAGTCCATCAGGCCTAAGAGGGAAAAACTGGTTAAGAACAGTGTTTAACATAGAACTAGTCAACAATAAAAAAAAAGTAGTCGTACAAGACCGGGCAGTATAATACTGCGCAAACTTGGGGGAAAGTTTGCCATAGAGTACAAACACATAAGGTACCACGAGTGACCCAGTGTGTCCATTGCGGGTTATTCACTCGGCAGAGATATTGGATTTCCACAGAGGATCAAGTTTGTGGGATTCAGTTCTGGATGGTTTCTGGATATCAGGGGCAGGCGGCGGCAGGTTCCATTGTAGCAGTAGATTCTTGCCCTTGTCAAGGGAGCTAAATGTATGGGTTGCTCCATTCTTTACGACAATAATTTTTGTAGAGAATCCCCACTTATAGGGAACATTATGTTGGCGAAGGACCGCCGTAATGGGAGTGAGCTTTCTTCTGGCGGCAATGGTAGCCTGAGACAGATCTGCAAATAGTTGAATAGTTTTGAAAGGCTCAGGCAGAGAAGATCTTTTCCTGGATTCGTACATGAGACAATCTTTGACATGGTAAAAATGTATGCGGGCAAGAGTATCCCTAGGTATATGGTCAGGCATACCTTTCGGCTTTGGAAGGCGATGTGCCCTGTCGATGATCAGGTCCGCATCGGAGCAATGTGGTAGGGTCGCTTTCATTAGCAATTGCAAAAAAGGAATGAATTCCCTGGCTGCGACGGACTCTGGTATGCCACGAAACTTAACAGTGTTCAGTCGATTTCTATCCTCCATGTCGGCTAGTTTAAGTTTAACTGCTGCCAATTCTTCCTCGAGATCGTTATGGGCATCTACTATGGTATTATGTGCAGAAGCGAACTCGCCCATTTTATTTTCAACATGGTTAAGCCTATCGCCAAGAGAGTCAACCATGGAGGAAAAGGATGTAATTGCTTTAGTGATATATTTCTGAATAGATTTATGCAAGGCTAACATTATATCTTTCAAGAAGGACTCAGAAGCCGATTGGGTGCCTACTGGGATAGACTGAAGTACATCAGACTCGTAATGTTGGGGTTCTTCTATAGAGGTCCCCGGGCGCAAATCAAAACAGAAAGTGGTATACCATTTTATTCGTTGTTTCACTGGGCTATATGTGGGTGTATTGTCTCCTGCTGGTGGAGTTGTAGGTGCAGGGGAAGCAGCAAGCTGGCAAGCTGCAGCTAACATGGATGCTGAGGGGGGTTGGAGGCCCCTCTTAGAAGCCTGCTGTGGGCCTGCATAGCTGCTGGAGTGACTCCCTTGGAGTCTGCACTATCACCAGTAGAGCCCAGGTGTGGGGGGTCAAGTGCTGCGACAGCTCACCTGGGGTATGTGTCGTCCTGGCTAACAAGCTGTCGGCTGCGTGCTGGTGCGGAGGGAGAAGGGACGCATCGGCGCCATCTTGCCCAGAGGCCTGCGCTGCAAAAAAATCTGTGAGCCGTTTGGGAGTGCCCTTTTTTCCCCGTTTCGCCATCCTGCGATGTCCCCTGATGTAGTTGGACCCCGATGGAGGTAATGAGCCGGTGTATGTCGGCGCCACGCGGAGCGATGAGCCAGTTATAACTGTGAAGCCGCTGAGCTTTTTCAAGCTGCGGCCATCTACTTCAGCAGTCAAGCCACACCCCCACAATTTTCAGTTTTGAGATGGACAAATAAAACTTAAATTGCAACATTCAAAAATTATACTTCCCCCCCCCCCCCCCCACACACCCATACCTATATTTCTGAAAGTAGTGACCTGCAGCATTGTCAAAATGCCATTTGGTACTATATACGAACAGGCACCTTCATGCAATTTTTGATATAAAATGTATGTTTTATTAAAAAAAAAAAAATGCAAATTGATTAGTTGCTAAAAATGGAAACCAAACAGTTATATGCACCAAACCTTCTAAAAATAAGAGTTCAACATGTGCAGAGTTCTTTCATATCATTAAGGCCTAGACCTGCATACACATATCTTCATAAAATTGCTAGAACTGGAATGAGCAAAAATCTGCTTCATACATTCACACACAAAACACATATAAAATAGATTAAGGTGTACACAATTTATATATACCATAAACATCAACTACAACAAGAGCTTGTACTCTCAGAAACACTGATACAGAAGTCAAGCAATGCTTTGCTGTCATTCACGAATATGTTAAATTTATACTGCACCTAGCAAACTGTGATACTAAAATCTAACTCTTTTGAGATTGCACAGCATACCGTATACAAAAACACAACTTAATATTTCATATATACAACCATCTTCATGCAACTTTGCATCAAACAGAGATTACAAGCAATAATTGCACAAAAATTCTAATTTGCCACTAAAGTGCCGGCTCAAGCAACCCCTTTCTGCAAACTCTAATGAATAATTGAAATCTCTCTACCTAACTGTGATAACTAAGGCTTTTTTCAGATTGGCATAACACGGCTGCTTTATTGCTCACAATTATGGACGGAACCACTGAAGTTCCTGCGGTTCATCATTGCTGGTGTTAGTGAGCCATAATTCTAGATCTGATAACTACTGGAAGTCCAGGTGTACTGTGGGTGCAAAAAAAAAAAAATACCTCTTGGTATACCCATCTGAAAGCTGCCAAAAACTGGGATTTTATATGGTGACATTCAATAACTTTCCCACCTGTCAGAAATGTTTTATACATTCATCTCTAGTGATTGTTATTGCTATTATTTTAGCGTGTAACAGATATTGCTAGAGAGGAGGTTGGCGTATTTTACTCTATAAAGACCAGGTATGGATAGGATAGGGACAGGGTCAAATGTAAACTTTATTGATGACTTTGTGGATGTGTTGTGTAAGTGTTTGGTACAACTATTTTGGTGCTGTGATCTGGACGATGGTAAAGGTCTGGGTCACAGCGCCAATGAACTACATAAAAATACCCCTATGATTAGGCTCAAAGGGGTATTACATTATCCCTCTATGTGACAATCAGAGGGCAAAAGTTTAGTTAAGATGAGCATTTCATCAAGATCATCATGATAGCCCTTACAGATTCGGAGTGATTTGTTGTTAAAAACACTGTCGGGAATTGAGATCTGCATTGGGATCTCAATGCTGAAGATACAGTGTCTTGCAAAAGTATTCATACTCCTTTGACCTTTTTCACATTTTGTCACCTTACAACCACAAACTTAAATGTATTTTATTAAGATTTAAGTGATAGTAGCAGATAATTGTGAAGTGGAATGAAAATGATGCATGGTTTTCAAAATTTTAAGCAAATAAAATCTGAAAAGTGTGACATGCAAAAGTATTCAGCCCCCTGTACTCAGATACCCCTAAATAAAATCCAGTGCAATCAATTGTCTTCAGAAGTCACTTAATTAGTTGATTCCAGCTGTATGTAATTTAGTCTCATTATAAATACACCTGTTCTGTGAAGGCCTCAGTGGTTTGTTAGAGAACACTAGTGAACAAACAGCATCATGAAGACCAAGGAACTCACCAGACAGGTCAGAGATAAAGTTTTGGAGAAGTTTAAAGCAGGGTTAGGTTATAAAAACATATCCCACGTTTTGAGCATCCTAAGGAGCACTGTTCAATCCATCATCCAAAAATGAAACCTACCAAGACATGGCCATCCACCTAAACTGACAGATCGAGCAAGGAGAACACTGGTCAGAGAAGCAGCCAAGAGGCCCATGGTCACTCTGGAGGAGCTGCAGAAATTCACAGCTCAGGTGGGAGGATCTGTCCACAGGACAACTATAAGTTGTGCACTCCACAAATCTGAACTTTATGAAAGTGTGGCAAGAAGAAAACCATTGTTGAAAGAAAGACATAAAAAGTGCCATTTGCAGTTTGTCACAAGCCATATAGGGGACACAATAAACATGTGGAAGAAGGTGCTCTGGTCAGATGAGGCCATAGTTGAACTTTTTGGCCTAAATGCAAAAGCGCTATGTGTGGCGGAAAAGTAACACTGCTCATCACCCTGAACATACTATGTCCACGATGAAACATGGTGGTGGCAGCATCATGCTGTGGGGATGCTTTTCTTCAGCAGGGACAGGGAAACTGGTCAGAGCTGAAGGGAAGATGGATGAAGCTAAATACAGGTCAATCCTGGAAGAAAGCCTGTTGTAGCCTACAAAAGACTTGAGACTAGGAAGGAGATTCACCTTCCAGCAAGACAATGACCCTAAACATACAGATCAAAGAATATTCATGTATTAGAATGGCCCAGTCAAAGTCCAGACCTAAATCCCAATGAGCATCTGTGGCAAGACATGAAAATTGCTGGTCACAGACATTCTCCATCCAATCTGGCTGAGCTTGAGCTATTTTGCAAAGAAAAATGGGCAAAAATCTGTCTCTAGATGCGCAAAGCTGGTAGAGATATACCCCAAAAGACTTACAGCTGTAATTGCAGTGGGAAGGGGGGCGCTAACGTGGCATTATACTGTGGGGGAGGCATTAAGGAGCATTATACTGTGGGGGGCACTAATAGGACATTAGTTTTATACCACCTAGAAAAAATGCTTCTGGTATCATAAAGCTGAGATCCAAATGGTGCCAAGATTTAAGAACTAGCTATAACAAAATCTGAGACCTCATTAGTTAAAAATGGAAATTTCAACGTAATATTCAGCAGTTCATTCCTGACTGTTTTTTTTTTCAATTCAAATGTTTTATTGATTTTCTCAAATTAAACAACATAAACCAAAACAGACTGTAAATGCAACCATGCAAGTGCTACAGACTAGACGTCACCAAGGGGGAAACCCCAAGACGGCAACAGCCAACAAGAGCAACATATACATGAACAGGAAGAAAAATAAAGAAGGAAAGAGTGGGGAGAGAAGGAGCAAAGAGAAGAGAAGAAAAAAAGAAAAAAAAGGGGGGGTGGAGTAAACAGGCGGAAATAGGGGAGCATTCCATGTGAGGGCCCTGACAAAGGCCCAGGTGACCAAGCGTGTCAGGTCCTTAAAGGTAAGAACTATATTGCACTATATGAGAACAGATAAAGATACAATGGTAGGACATATGTAAGCAGACAGACACGAGCACTGAGCCCAGTACCTCAAGCCTGGGATGGAGGCTCAGAGCCCAGAAGCGTCTGATACTCTACAGAACGTTGGAATTCCAATCAGTAAAACCAGGTTTTGTTAAAGTCATTCCCAACTGTTTTTAACTAATGATATCCCAGATTGTTTTAGCTAGTTCTTAAGTCTTTGCACCATTTGGAACCATTTCTCTACGTGGTATAAAACCGAAGTTATAACCATTTGAAGGGACCATCCACCCTTTGGTAAATGCTTCAGCTCTATGTACAGTACTACATTAAGTGCATGTGTACGGACACATTTTCTTGCAGCGCTTTTTCGCTGCGGCTCACTACGTGGAGCCTTAGTCTAAAAAATGCTTTCCAGGCAGATTTTTTAAGTTGTAGCTGTGACACTCGCAAGAGTGTAGGGAGGATATCCCTAATAATCCCCACGTGGCATTACATTTTTCATATACTGTGGATTTTTTTAACATGTGTTAGACATCACAGAGAATACAAAATACACAAAAATGGGCTACCAATGCACAAAAATACACATCATGTGCTAAGCGCAATAAACACAAGTCACAAAAAAATCCATGCACTCAATAATATGTAAAAAAAATAATAAATACATATCACTACTTTATTGGGACATACAATAGTAAAAGACGTATAAAGGACAGGTGTGAGACCACACAAATACAATACACTGCCCCCCCAGGAATACATGTAAAAAATGTTCAAGACTAGTACAATATACCAGTGACAGTACAGGTAAAAGGCACTCAGTCATATAATGTATAAATGGCTTTGTCTGGGAGGGTGTGACGAAATGCACGTCAGGTGCTTCATCCTCCCCTCCAAGATTCTGTGTTTGGTCACCATTTTGTACTATTTAAGTGGCTTTATTATGTTTTGGCACCTTCTCAATTGTACTATTGACTTTATTGCTACTACGTGTGGGTTAGTCTCTGTGTATTTAGACATTATATGACTTTTACCTATACTGCCACTGGTATACTGTACTATACTATGCTACTATACTTTTACATGTATCCCTCCCACCCATCCTTTCTATGTCTTATTACAGAGAATAGTTGTAAACTATTTATTCCCCGCCCTCAAAAATGCTTGTCGGACAGCACCATGCACACTTATATGTCACACATCCAGCACTTCTCCCTTTATAAATAGCTATCCATCCTCTCCTCCCCTCAATCTGTCACAGGAGCAATACACTAGCAGTACTTCAGCCTAGACCTTGCAGAAGTAGTAAAAGTGCAGGATTCCTGGGGAAGTGAGCTGAAGGTAATCCCAGTGTTAATCACATAGTCCACTGACATTCAAGTTTTTAAAGTGCAACACACATAAAGTAAATATATTTCCCCATATGGATAATTCCATTTCTATGGTTTATAAGTTCTCTAAAATTAGGTGGAGCCGAGTCCAGTCAGCGTACAGCCAATAACTTTCAGAAACTGCTGTGACTGTTGATGTGCCACATTCAGGGTTTCCAGTATATTATTCCAAGTACCACGGCAGCAGGATTACAGGTCATCAGGAGAACAGAGAAAGAGAGGCAGCATGTACCATTAATATGGCCCTATATACTGCCCCATACCATGTAATCCGGAGGATGGAAGAGCAAAACGACAACCACTACTTCCACCCCCACATCTTGCTCATTGAGCATTGTAAATTTGGAGCCAGAGAGACCACGTGCTGACTAATTCCAAAACTATTTCACATGAACTGCAAATTCCTATGCCTGCACATTTTGTTAAGAGGTGGGTTCATACCGGTAAAGGGGTGAAGTACACAGGTTGTTAAAAGTACCACAAATATATATGTCAGCCCCATATTTTCTATTTTTGGGTCTGGTAGTGTGTGTGGTACCATTTCATGTTTTTTCTCCATTTTGCTTGATGAACAAAAAGAGTTTCTGAATTTTAGCCCATGTAAGCTATGCACAAATAAACCAATGAATGTGTTTGCTGTCTGATGAGATCTTTTATAAATCATTGTTTGTGCACAGAATATCTTCTCATGCAGAGACATAACTTGAAGCTCTTGGACACCAATGCAAAAATATGTAGCAGGGCCCCCCACTTAGCATGTACTATATCTCATACTGGTATCTTCTTACAGTGGGTACGGAAAGTATTCAGACCCCTTTAAATTTTTCACTTATGACCATGTGATACTGAAGTATCACATGGTCATAAGTATTCAGACCCTTTGCTCAGTATTGAGTAGAAGCACCCTTTTGAGCTAGTACAGCCATGAGAATGATGCAACAAGTTTTTCACATCTGGATTTGGGGATCCTCTGCCATTCTTCCTTGCAGATCCTCTCCAGTTCCGTCAGGTTGGATGGTGAACGTTGGTGGACGGCCATTTTCAGGTCTCTCCAGAGATGCTCAATTGGGCTGAGGTCAGGGCTCTGTCAAGAATAGTCACAGAGTTGTTCCGAAGCCACTCCTTTGTTATTTTAGCTGTGTGCTTAGAATCATTGTCTTGTTGGAAGGTGAACCTTCGGCCCAGTCTGAGGTTCAGAGCACTCTGGAAGAGGTTTTCTTCCAGGATATCTCTGTACTTGGCCGCATTCATCTTTCCTTCAATTGCAACCAGTCGTCCTGTCCCTGCAGCTGAAAAACACCCCCATAGCATGATGCTGCCACCACCATGTTTCACTGTTGGGATTGTATTGGGCAGGTGATGAGCAGTGCCTGGTTTTCTCCACACATACCGCTTACAATTAACGCCAAAAAGTTCAATCTTCATCTCATCAGACCACAGAATCTTATTTCTCATAGTCTGGGAGTCCTTCGTGTGTTTTTTGGCAAACTCTATGCGGGCTTTCATATGTCTTGCACTGAGGAGAGGCTTCCTTCGGGCCACTCTGCCATAAAACCCCGACTGGTGGAGGGTTGCAGTGATAGTTGACTTTGTGGAACTTTCTCCCATCTCCCTACTGCATCTCTGGGGCTCAGCCACAGTGATCTTTGGGTTCTTCTTTACCTCTCTCACCAAGGCTCTTCTCCCACGATTGCTCAGTTTGGCTGGACGGCAAGGTATAGGAAGAGTTCTGGTCGTCTCAAACTTTTTCCATTTAAGGATTATGGAGGCCACTGTGCTCTTAGGAACCTTGAGTACTGCAGAAATTCTTTTGTAACCTTGGCCAGATCTTTGCCTTGCCACAATTCTGTCTCTGAGCTCCTTGGGCAGTTCCTTTGACCTCATGATTCTCATTTGCTCTGACATGCACTGTGAGCTGTGAGGTCTTATATAGACAGGTGTGTGCCTTTCCTAATCAAGTTCAAACAGTTTAATTAAATATAGCTGGACTCCAATGAAGGAGTAGAACCATCTCAAGGAGGATCAGAAGGAAATGGACAGCGTGTGAGTTAAATATGAGTGTCACAGCAAAGGGTCTGAATACTTATGACCATGTGATATTTCAGTTTTTCTTTTTTAATAAATTTGCAAAAATATCTACATTTCTGTTTTTTTTCTGTCAAGATGGGGTGCTGAGTGTACATTAATGAGAAATAAAATGGACTTTTTTGCTTTTAGCAAATGGCTGCAATGAAACAAAGAGTGAAAAATTTAAAGGGGTTTGAATACTTTCCGTACCCACTGTATAATGTACACAGGCCTATGCTCCCTCTGTACCTCCAGAACCCAGTAGCAATTGCTAGCTCTGCAACCCCTACAGCTATGGCTCTGTTCCCATGTAAACAAGGCATGTCCTACTGACAAAATGTAAACTGTATAGGTCTAAGTGAATATTAATAATTGTTTTTCCTACATACAGCTTACATTGGGCAGCATAAAGGCCCTTTAAATGAGCTATCATACAATAGACATGCAAATTATACATTATGCAGCCTCCCCATCTTACTTGATAAGAGGAGGAGGACAGACTTTGGGTGCCACAGCAACTGCCACAGGGCATGCTTTTTTTTTTTTTTTTTAATAGGCTGTTACCTGCTGGAGTAACCCCAGCAGGTAATGGGCCCTATTTACTTAACAATCCCCGCCCCTGCTCATAGCCGCCTGCGCTTCCCACTCTGCGGAGGTGTCTGTGAGCAGGTGTGGGAATAGGTAAGTGAGGCCGCGAACCCCACAAACACTGCTATCAATAATCGGAGACCCAGGGGAGGTGAGGGAACATAAAAAACACTGTAACTTACCTCTCCTATTCTCCACAGGCTGCGTCATTATGCGTCGCGACGCCAGCTCAGCTCACGCGAGATCTGGTCCAACATTGAAGATGTTATTATACTCTGGGGTCTGAAAAGACCCCAGAGTATAATAATTGTTCATGGGTGGTCCACTATGGGGAATAATACGGTGTGCAGGGGCCACTATGGGGCATAACACTGTGTGCAGGGTCCACTATGGGGCATAATACTGTGTGCAGGGGCCACTATGGGGCATAATACTGTGTGCAGGGGCCACTATGGGGCATAATACCGTGTGCAGGGGCCACTATGGGACATAATAGTGTGCGCAGGAATGCGGTTTGTGCTGGTGTGGGGGGCTTGTTGGAGGGGGGTAGTTGGGGGGGTTGAGGGTGGCAGTTCAGGGGGGGCGGCCCATGTCAAATGTTTGCCTTGGGGCCCAGCCATTCCTAGTTATGCCACTGTATGGTAGCTACAGTTACTTGTTGGTCCCAGGGCCTTCACCAACTGGCTGTACAGTATTACATTAATTATTATCATACAAAGGAATTCTAATGTCTACAATTTACACACAATAAAATCATAAACTGTAGTACTGATTATAAATGTTATCACCACATACTGTGCTATAATACAAATACAAAGCAATTTATAGTAGCATTACCCAAGGAAACACATAAGAGAAATCTAAAGTGTGTGGAAAATGGGAAGATTTACAGCCTGCAATTAACCAGTGGAAAAAGTATTTCACTGTTAATTGGAAAATCATTGCAAAAACCTGGATATAATAATAATAAAACTGAGAATTTACCATATACTCCTGTCTAATGAGGGGAAACAGCGATAGCTAATGAGGAGCATGATCAGCCCTGAAACGTGTGCTGTATGCAAAGCAGGTACGTCTGGAGAAAAATGTTATCAAGCATGTGTCTCACTCTTAGGGAATCCTAGCAAATTGTTACAGGAGAGCAAGATAGAACACATGCCCATGTGCACCATATACAGTGCTGGCCAAAAGTATTGGCACCCCTGCAATTCTGTCTGTATTGTGTACAGGACGGGCACCAGAAGTGGCTCCATACAGCTGATCGGTCCGGGGTCAGCCCCCTACAGATCAGGTATCTATGGCCTATCCTGAGGATAAACCATAACAAATTATGCCTTGACAACCCCTTTAATATACCCCCCAGGGCTCCCCTAATGCGCCACACATTAAAGAGGTTGTCCAGTATAATTTTTTTCTTTTTTATAATTAGTCCGGAGGAGGTGAATCCCCCCTACCCCCCCCCAAAAAAAAAAAAAAAAACATACTCACCTGGCTCCAGTGCTCCATTGTCCTCCCAGCACGGTCCGGTCCCGCAGCTCCGCTGTCTTCTTTTTGCCGGAAGTCCTCACTGACTGTGACGTCCCAGGTCCCTTCCCTTAGGCCGCTGATTGGCCTCAGGGGTCACATGACATCACAGGTAGTCTTGTACAGGGGGAACTTCAACTGGAAGAAAACAACAGAACTGCAGGACCGAACTGCGCTGGGAGACACTGGGTACAGGAGAGAAAGTTTGGTGTTTTTTTTGTTTTGTTTTTTTTTTCGCCTGCCTCGGCATAATTAAAAAAAAAAATGTTATCCTGCACAACCCCTTTAATGTACCCCCCTGGCTATTGGCCTCCATCACTGCCCCCCCCAACAATATAATGGCCCTATCAATGGTCCCCATACAGTATAGGGAACCAGTGATGGAGCCACTGTATGGAGTATAAGTTCCACAGTGGCCCCCACACTGTATTATATGCTCCACAGTTGCCCCCACACAGTATTATAAGCTCCCAACAGCCCCCCTCCCGCTTCGGTGCTATTATTATACCCTGGGGTCTTCTCAGACCCCAGAGTATAATAATCGGAGGTCCAGGGAAGGTGATTAAAAATAACAAACTCTCATACTCACCTTGCCTTACCTTTCCTTGGCATCCTCGCTCCATCCATCCGTCTTCAGGCCTTCTTCCGACGTCGCTGCTGAGGCCTGTGATTGGTCCTCAGCGGTCACGTAGGTGCGCACTGACATCATTACGCGGCCACACCCCATGTGACCGCTGGGGCCTAATCACAGGCCTCAGTCACAGGATGAAAGAGCGCCGGAGAGAGCGCTGTGCCCAGGAGAGGTGAGAATATGTGTTTATTGTTTTCAGTCACCTCCCCTGGGTTGTCATCTATTGGAAAGGGGCCTGCAATATGCCAGGGTCCCTTTCCAACAACAGTATGTATAGCGGTCGGGGAGCCAGGCTTTCTCCGACCGCTATCATAGTGGTCCGGGGCCCGGCCATCTCCAGCTGGCCATGGGCACCATACCCCGCCGACCCCGGTCGCAGTCGCACCCCCTGCAACCGCGATCGTTACGCCACTGGTCAGGGGCCCGATCGGGATGGTCAGGATCCTGATCGGGCCCCTGACCAATGCATCTGCATTGGTAACATGAGGACTAATAGTCGGGGCTCGGGGCCCACCGGTGGATTCACAGGTTCCCTGGTGGACCAGTCCGATCCTGTCCAGAGTGATCATGGGCCTCTTGGCTGCATCTCTGATCAGTCTTCTCCTTGTTTGAGATGAAAGTTTAGAGGGACGGCCGGGTCTTGGTAGATTTGCAGTGGTCTGATACTCCTTCCATTTCAATATGATCGCTTGCACAGTGCTCCTTGGGATGTTTAAAGTTTGAGAAATCTTTTTGTATCCAAATCCGGCTTTAAACTTCTCCACAATAGTATCACGGACCTGCCTGGTGTGTTCCTTGGTCTTCATGATGCTCTTTGTGCTTTAAACAGAACCTTGAGACTATCACAGAGCAGGTGCATTTATACGGAGACTTGATTACACACAGGTGGATTATATTTATCATCATCAGTCATTTAGGACAACATTGGATCATTCAGAGATCCTCACTGAACTTCTGGAGTGAGTTTGCGGCACTGAAAGTAAAGGTGCCGAATAATATTGCACGCCCCACTTTTCAGTTTTTTATTTTTTACAAAAGTTTAAAATATCCAATAAATTTCGTTCCACTTCACAATTGTGTCCCACTTGTTGTTGATTCTTCACCAAAAAATTTAAATTTTATATCCTTATGTTTGAAGCCTGAAATGTGGCAAAAGATTGAAAAGTTCAAGGGGGCCGAATACTTTCACAAGGCACTGTATGTCATATAGTGGCCCCAGCACATGGTATTATGTCATATAGTGGCCCCAGCACACAGTATTATGTCACATAGTGACCCCTGCACACCGTATTATGTCACATAGTGACCCCAGCACACCGTATTATGTCACATAGTGACCCCAGCACACGGTATTAGGTCCCATAGTGGTCCCCGCACACGGTATTAGGTCCCATAGTGGTCCCTGCACATGGTATTATGTCCCATAGCTGTCCCTGCACACGGCATTAGGTCCCATAGCGGTCCCTGCACACGGCATTAGGTCCCATAGCGGTCCCCGCACACGGTATTAGGTCCCATAGCGGCCCCTGCACATGGTATTATGTCCTATAGTGGCCCTTGCACACTGTATTATGTCACATAGTGGCCCCTGCACACAGCATTAGGTCCCATAGAGGTCCCTGCACACGGTATTAGGTCCCATAGCGGTCCCCGCACATGGTATTAGGGTCTATATTGGCCCCTGCACACCGTATTATGTCACATAGTGGCCCCTGCACACGGTATTAGGTCTAATTGCGGCTCCTGCACACAAAATTATGTCCTATAGTGGTCCCTGCACACGGTATTAGGTCCCATAGTGGCCCCTGCATACCGTATTATGTCACACAGTGGTCCCTACACACGGTATTAGGTCCCATAGTGGTCCCTACACACGGTATTCTGTCCCATAGGGTCCCTACACACGGTATTATGTTCCATAGCGGTCCCTGCACACGGTATTAGGTCCCATAGCGGTCCCCCGCACACGGCATTAGGTCCCATAGCGGTCCCCTGCACACGGTATTATGTCCTATAGTGGCCCTTGCACACTGTATTATGTCACATAGTGGCCCCTGCACACAGCATTAGGTCCCATAGAGGTCTCTGCACATGGTATTAGGGTCTATAGTGGCCCCTGCACACCATATTATGTCACATAGTGGCCCCTGCACACGGTATTAGGTCTAATTGCGGCTCCTGCACACAAAATTATGTCCTATAGTGGTCCCTGCACACGGTATTAGGTCCCATAGTGGCCCCTGCATACCGTATTATGTCACACAGTGGTCCCTACACACGGTATTAGGTCCCATAGTGGTCCCTACACACGGTATTATGTCATATAGTGGTCCCTGCACACGGTATTCTGTCCCATAGGGTCCCTACACACGGTATTATGTTCCATAGCGGTCCCTGCACACGGTATTAGGTCCCATAGCGGTCCCCCGCACACGGCATTAGGTCCCATAGCGGTCCCCTGCACACGGTATTATGTCCTATACTGGCCCTTGCACACTGTATTATGTCACATAGTGGCCCCTGCACACGGCATTAGGTCCCATAGAGGTCCCTGCACACGGTATTAGGTCCCATAGCGGTCCCCGCACATGGTATTAGGGTCTATAGTGGCCCCTGCACACCGTATTATGTCACATAGTGGCCCCTGCACACGGTATTAGGTCCAATTGCGGCTCCTGCACACGAAATTATGTCCTATAGTGGTCCCTGCACACGGTATTAGGTCCCATAGTGGCCCCTGCATACCGTATTATGTCACACAGTGGTCCCTACACACGGTATTAGGTCCCATAGTGGTCCCTACACACGGTATTATGTTCCATAGTGGTCCCTGCACACCGTATTAGGTCCCATAGCGGTCCCTGCACACGGTATTAGGACCCATAGCGGTCCCTGCACACGGTATTAGGTCCCATAGTGGTCCCTACACACGGTATTCTGTCTCATAGTGGTCCCTACACACGGTATTATGTTCCATAGCGGTCCCTGCACACCGTATTAGGTCCCATAGCGGCCCCTACACATGGTATTAGGTCCCATAGCGGTCCCTGCACACGGTATTAGGTCCCATAGCGGTCCCTGCACATGGTATTAAGTCCCATAGCGGCCCCTGCATACGGTATTATGTTCCATAGCTCTCTTCAGACCCGCGAGTATAAGTGCAGGACAAAGAGAAGTGACAAACATAAAAAAACAATGCTACTCACCTTTTTCTGTGCTCCGCTACTCTCTGTTCTCTTCGGCGCTTCTGCCTGTAGTCAGCGACCGCTCTGGGTCTCTGGGGTCACGGCGCGTCATTATGCGTAATGACGTCAGATGCAGAGGTGACCCCTGAGGCCCTGTCAGCTGTCTGAAGCGCCTGCAGATCGCACAGCCGCCGCGTAGCGCAGGGAGTAAGGTGAGTATCATTGTTTTTTATGTTTCATCACTTCTCCTAAGTCTCTGCTTATTATACTTGGGGGTCTGGAGAGACCCCACAGTTTAATAATAGCAGTTTCGTTTCGGCCATGTTTGGTCCGATCGAAGCTGCTGGGCGAGGACTCCGCTGCCGTGCCAGGAAAATAAATCTCGCGTGCCACTCTTGGCACGCGTGCCGGGGGTTGCCGAACCCTGGTTTAGAGGCAAGTCCTCTTTTTAACTCCCTGGATCACTGCGAATTTTTCACTTGAAATAAAAAAAAATGCTTCTGGATCAAGATATATTGCTGTTGCATACTTTTAATTCCTTTTATACACTCTTCAATACTGAAATTGCAACACCAAGACTGAAACTTCTTAGGTTTATAGAAATTACAGGGTCTATAGAAATGTTACTGATATGCAAATGATAAAAAATGGAAACAAAATATTTAAAACATCTTGATTTATTCAGTATGGATTATTGGTGCACCTGCATGACTTGACATGCTATCAGTGAAGTTATTAGTGGTTGTCTGCAGAATGTATTTCCATGCTGAATGCACTTGGGCACACAAATCATCAAGATTAGTTGCTGGCAGCTCCCTTTGCAATTGCCAACCAATGATGTTCCAGATGTGCTCAATGGGAGACAAGTCCTGAGACGCTGCAGGCTATAGTTGCACATTTAGGCCATACGGCAAAATGTGGTCAGTCTGGCATTGTCCTGTTGTTCTGGGGCACTTTGGAGAAATGGCCATACCTTTGGCTCCACAACCAAATCGATGTAATGTCAAGCTGTTAGTGCACCTTAAATAAAGACTAGAGGTATCCAGCTATCGTACACTATGCCAACCAACATCGTAATCTGGAAGTAGGACCACTGTGACATTCCCTTTTGAAGGCCTCTTCATGGCACTGCCCACGTGGTCTCCAACCCAATTTCTGGATTTCACTGCATCTGAGACAAAAGTGTGACTCGTTGCTGAAGAGGATAAACCTCCATTCCAGCCTCCAATGCCACCTTGCTGTGTGCTATTATTGCCTTTGAGAGGAGTCACGTGAGGTTAAAGGGACACCTGTAACTAGATATATGGCTTGTAGCCTAGTGTAGTGTTGACTTCTGATGCTTTGTGTTGGAACTGTTTTCTGCCCTAGGCTTGGATGTAATGTTTAATTTTACTTGCAGGACAGAATGGATCCATGCTTTCAATAAGGCGATCCGCCTGTGCAGAGTTTGTCTCCATACATCTCTCTCACACACAATGTTGAGCAGTGCTGACTTCTCGGCCTAGGCACGTAACGATAAGCCGGAGTGAAAAACCATGGCCTCTCAATTCAAGGTTTGTGTCCCTCTCATTTTAACTGGCACATCGGGGAACCATTTGATCTGAAATTTGAGGTTTCTGTAAAAAAAATAGGCATCAGACAGTCTTAAATTGTGCCTGTTTTTTCAAATTGTCTAATGCTGTTTGACAAAGTAACTTTATTAGTCTAGACTAACTTTACACCTCCTATTAGTTGGCTTAGTTTATAACAGAAAAATCTATCAAAATTTGGCACATGGTGTTGCAACTTACACCACTTCTGCTTTCTGTGAAGCCATGCCCTTCCCACCTTCCCAATGAAGACACATCCCTTTTCATACAAGTTATGAAACTGTATAAAAAGTGTCCAAAAAACTTGATAAATGTGGCAAAGCACGTTAGACAATTTTTTGGTGGAAAATTATACCAGCATGCACATTTTGCTTAGTAAATCTCTCCCAGTGTCCCAGATGAGACCAAAGTGGAGACGTTTGTCAATAATGCACAGTGCCAAATTTGGTGAAAACCAAACACAGCATATCAGCACAAGCACCTCATACCAACTGTCAAGCAGGCTGGTGGAAGTGTGATGATTTGGACTCGTACTGCAGCCATGGGACCTGGGAATCTTGCAGTCATTGTGTTGACCATGAACTCCTCTGTATAACAAAGTATCCTAGAGTCAAATGTGAGACCATCTATTGAAAAGTTGAAGGTTGGCTGAAAGTGGGCAATGCATCATGACAATGATCCCAAGCATGTCTCCTTAATATGCATTAATTATATGGAACTGACTGAAGGAAATCCATGTTATGTAATATATACAATAACTGTGCCATCAGAACCATCTTTTTTTTTGTAATCTGTTTATTAAAGTCTTTACACAAAAAAAGACCAAAAACCAAGAGCAAAAGACGTATATGTATAAAATTACAAATCTTTATTAGATATAACAAAATATATATAGTTATCAAAATTGAGCAATACAAATCAGTGCAAATATATAGATAGGAAAAAGGCATTAAATATAACCTGTCTCCACACTACAGGTAGAAAACAAACGGTGATGAGGGGATTATCAACCACATTTACATAGAATAACATTAAACTTTAATCCAGTGAGTCATACCAGTTATAACAGACAAATTGAAAAAATATATAACACAAAACAGATAATAAATATTAAAGTAAGCTGGCAGATAATAAAAATATAAATATGTCTGTAATATCAGCTTACCCACGCGCGTTTCGTCTATAAAAGACGGTTTAGTGCACTCAGGTAGGCACATTTTCTTTTGTGGTTTTTGCAAATTGCTGTCCATGGGAAATATAAGTAATTCTGTGTTGGGGGCTATACTGGATTGCAACCACTAAAGAAAATGGGTGATCTGACAGGAGTGGAGTGATTTTGTTGGTGGTAGACTCCCTTTAGGAGTATAGGAAAAATTTCTATGTATCATGAATTAAAACTTTCACAGATGAAGGTGAGGGTTCAGGAAATATACAGTATATATATCGTATATTTGGAAAGAATGACATGACAATTTCATCTTTGCTATGCCAGTACATATCTGCTACTATGGGGACAAGGTGCTATCTGCATGTGACATTCTGTATTGGAAATCTGTGACCTGCCTTGAACAGAGTAGATAAATGCTTATTTCTCTGATACTTAAAACATACACTGGGGTTCAAAGGTGGAGGGATTGATGTCCTGGATCTTTATATATATAGGTACAGTCATGGCCAAAAGTTTTGAGAATGATACAAATATTAATTTTTACAAAGTCTACTGCTTCAGTTTTTCTAATGGCAATTTGCATATACTCCAGAATGTTATAAAGAGTGATCAGCTTAACAGCAATTACTTGCAAAGTCAATATTTGCCTAGAAAATGAACTTTATCCCCCAAAACACATTTCAACATCATTGCAGCCCTTCCTTAAAAGGACCACCTAACATCGTTTCAGTGATTGCTCCATTAACACAGGTGTGGGTGTTGATGAGGACAGGGCTGGAGATCAATCTGTCATGATTAAGTAAGAATGACACCACTGGACACTTTAAAAGGAGGCTGGTGCTTGCCATCATTGTTTGTCTTCTGTTAACCATGGTTATCTCTAAAGAAACACGTGCAGTCATCATTGCACTGCACAAAAATGTCCTAACTGGGAAGAGTATTGCAGCTAGAAAGATTGCACCTCAGTCAACAATCTATCGCATTATCAAGAACTTCAAGGAGAGAGGTTCCATTGGTGCCAAAAAGGCTCCAGGACGCCCAAGAAAGACCAGCAAGCGGAAGGACCATCTCTTAAAAGTGTTTCAGCTGCGGGATCGGGCTACCAGCAGTGCAGAGCTTGCTGAGGAATGGCAGCAGGCAGGTGTGAGTGCATCTGCACGCACTGTGAGGCGGAGACTCTTGGAGCAAGGCCTGGTCTCAAGGAGGGCAGCAAAGAAGCCACTTCTCTCCAGAAAAAACATCAGGGACAGACTGATATTCTGCAAAAGGTACAGGGAGTGGACTGCTGAGGACTGGGGTAAAGTCATTTTCTCTGATGAATCCCCTTTTCGATTGTTTGGAACATCTGGAAAACAGCTTATTCGGAGAAGAAGAGGTGAGCGCTACCACCAGTCTTGTCTCATGCCAACTGTAAAGCATCCTGAAACCATTCATGTGTGGGGTTGCTTCTCAGCCAAGGGAATGGGCTCTCTCACAGTCTTGCCTAAAAACACAGCCATGAATAAAGAATGGTACCAGAATGTCCTCCAAGAGCAACTTCTCCCAACCGTCCAACAGCAGTTTGGCGCTCAACAATGCCTTTTCCAGCATGATGGAGCACCTTGCCATAAAGCAAAGGTGATAACTAAATGGCTCAGGGAACAAAACATAGAGATTTTGGGTCCATGGCCTGGAAACTCCCCAGATCTTAATCCCATTGAGAACTTGTGGTCAATCATCAAGAGACGGGTGGACAAACAAAAAACAACAAATTCAGACAAAATTAAAGCATTGATTCTGCAAGAATGGACTGCTATCAGTCAGGATTTGGTCCAGAAGTTGATTGAGAGCATGCCAGGGAGAATTGCAGAGGTCCTGAAGAAGAAGGGTCAGCACTGCAAATATTGACTTGCTGCATTAACTCATTCTAACTGTCAATATAAGCTTCTGTTACTCATAATATGAATGCAATTATATTTCTGTATGTGATAAAAACATCTGACAAACACACATAAAAACCAGAGGGCAACAGATCATGTGAAAATATAATATTTGTTTCATTCTCAAAACTTTTGGCCATGACTGTATAGTGTGACAAAGGAGCAATTGTGCTTCAAGTAGTAACCAGTGAAGGAATACAGACGAAGAAGATGAACCTGATCCATAAAGCTTCAGTGTCTGTGCTCATCACTGCCTTATGTTTTGTACCATTCTGTGCAGGAGCAGCCATATCCATAGGTAAGCCAATATTTGATCATTGAGCTTACTCTCACTCTACATACTGGAAGTATAATGTTGTACAGTGTTAGCCAAAGAAAGTAGTGGAAGAGTGAAGAAATCAGGCGATACCTTTTAGAGGCTATCTATACTATTTCAGTATCTCCTGATTTCTACATGCTGGAAACACCCTCAACCCAAAAATTATCTGTACTGATGATATTCCCTCTGCATGTGAGCTCCCCATCAGAGAATACATAGACACTGCTTCCAGCAGAGGTGTGCTTTAGTGATAGAGTTAGGGCTACATGTATCAATTAATAATTATTATACTATTAAACATTATACACTATTTTGGAGCAAACATGAGTTGTATTCATTTGTGATTAGCGTTAACAAGGCCAATATCAAATATCTAAAGTCAGAGTCATAAACCATTGTTTCTTCACCTATAAAACCTTCCCGTACTTGAGGACTGTTCACATTTTGTTCTTTCTATAACATATTTAAAGTTAATCTGTGGGTAAAAAGTAAAGATGTAGCCTTTACCTGGAGATGGGCATACCTCTCGCCACTCAGATATTTGGGATCCTGCAATACAGAGATCCTCCTTTTCTCTCTTCCATCACAATTGGGTGCTGGGAGAGTAGATTGTTTCTAGAGAAGATGCTTTTCTATTGCTCAGGGATTGAATTGAAGTGAAATGAATGCTACATTGGGATGCAGGATAAATGCTGATCATATATATACTATATCATATACAGTATACTATTTAATTGTATGCTATATCTGCTCTGTATATACGGTACATTCATTATGTCCAATCATCAGCACATTAAGCTCCACAGAATAGACATAAGAGATAACACCTTGTGATAAGCCAACAAACAAGCACGTATGGCAAAAATGATTGTCTGTAGCACATTTCCCTGTGTAAAATGGCTCTAAGGCCCCATGTACATGGGGCTATCTGGACTGGAAAGTCCGGTCTGTACATTGGCCACATTTCCAGTCCTGAACCCAGACAGGAGTCCCTTGGAGTCCCTGCATGCCCTCAGCTTTGCTATTCATACTATATACAGTTTTGGACAGTGAAGCCACAATGACGCAGGGACTCCCAGTATCAAAGATCACTATGATGCAAGGAGTCCTGGTCTACTGACTGGGTTTGGGACAAGAAATCTGGCAGATGTACAGACTGGGTTTTTCGTTCCAGATTGTTCCTTGTGCATGGGACCTTAAGGTGGATTTTCTGATCATGAAGTGAGCGTACAATGCATCTGTAAATGTGGTATTTAACCCATATTGCAGTTAAATTGAAGTCATGGTCACATGGTCAAGAGCAGTATAGAATTCAGCATATTACATGGCAATACTCTTTTAATTGCAGGATGTGTTCATGATCATTGTTAGCACTCCTAAAGATTTGGGATTTTGTGTACATAAAGTAGTTGTCTGTGAGGTTACACATTGATGCAATCATGATTGACTAACAATATTAAGTGAAAAAGTGGTCATGGCTTCCATGAAAAGTGAGCATGGCTTAAATGTAACAAAATGCACCAAATTGTGACAAAATTTTGGCCTACAATTTTGACCCAAAGTAAATCAACTTAGACTAAACAGTCTAAAGATGCATCAGATATATCATCCAGCATCATCCTATGTAATTATTCTGATGCTTTTCAGGCAGCCTAAGGCTAGGTTCACGTCTGCCTCGGAGTCTCCGTAGGAGATTCTGCCGAAAATCGGCAGAGAGAAAAGTCCTGCATAGCCGTGTTATTCATGCGGACATGCTGTCTATCCTTGGATATTGGGACCCTTAATGATTCTAAAATCAGATGAAAAGTTAGGGTTTAGTTAGGGGTCCCTTCTACTGCTTGGTGATTATTTAGCCTGTGTGAGGGGACGAACACTGTTCTTGGCGGGGCATTAGGCCAGTAGTCTGGGCAGTTTTATCCTCCATTATTTAAGCTCACTCAGACGTTTACTATGTATCCTCCATACTAGCCATCATAGTATTATGGATATGCGGGAGAAGTCTTGGAGGCTGTTGTCTGAAGATCGAATCGGAGCAGAAAGGAAAAAAAAGGTCCGTTGATGATTGGAGATTGCGAGTGGGGAGGTACTAGGAGATAAGGTCAGAATTGTATGGAGGGGGACAGGTTGTGACAGGTAGAATATCTTTAGCAATAGTGTCCAGACATTAGGTGTTACTTTATGTTACTTGCAGAAATACCAACTAATCAGACGGGATAAGACGGGAACAATGAAAGTGAGTGTCATAACTAGAATAGAGAGTGACTGATGCTGAAACATCATAAAACCATACAACAATATATACTGAGAGAAATACATACTATTCAACCTTTAGTGAATATGGACAGTTCTGCATCATGATTCGCAAACGGTCAGAATTTGACATCCAAGAACTGTAAGGGCATGTTCACAGGAAGCAAATATGCTGTAGATTTTCTGCATGGATGCATGGAAAACCTGCAGAATATTGCAGTAGTAGGAATTTGGATGACATTTTACCAAATTTCATCGGAATGCTGTGGAAAAAAAATTGCAGCATATCAATTTGTGTTGTGGATTTTCGCTGCAGATTTTACCTTTTCAATGCATTGGGTAGAATCCTTTGCAAATCCACATTAACATTGTCAATAAACCAGCAAAGGTAGAAAGGAAATGGGGCACTCAAACAAAAAGCAAAATCCTTTTAAACTTTGTTGAAAATATTAAAAACAACCGCCACTAGGAGGACACCAGACAATCTGTAATACAGTGCACAACTCCTGTGAATCTGTACCAATTATTCTCCAGTGCAGCTTTAAGCTCTAATAGTGTTTAGAATAGTATTAGTATTAGTATGGAGTATTGTGCTGACTCTTGTAAAATCATCAAATACCATTTGCTTCTAACCTGGTACATCACCATGACTTACACACTATAGTTTTTTATATTCCTGCACACCACTGAGTTCCAAATGTCATATAATAAATTTGTAGCCATATTTCATCTAGTATTTACATTATAATATATTATAAAATGTTTAATCGCACATATTTGTATATATTATAGTTTAATCATTTGAAGCAACCTTAGAAGGGACCAATCCACGCTCCTGACATGTCTGTTTTAGTAAATTCTTGTATTCCCCATACAGTAACAAACCTGGAGCATCTTTTATAGTACTCTGTGTTGTACTGTTGTGCTGTACCTCTATTATTCCTCCTAGAAATCTATGACTAAATTGACAAAAAGGAGTGTTCCTGTAGTCAGCCTTGACTGGACAGTATTAGAGCACGTAGGGACACCCCCAATTGGTAACAGTTTTCAATGTATGATTCTGGGAGGAATAACAGAATAAATTGCAGAAAGATTCTTAAAAGTTGGTTTTCATTTGGGATACAAATGTTTAGCAAACAGACCTAGGTGGACGGGTATTGAGGTGTATATCATGAGATTACAATTATTACAACAAAATTGCAATTGTTGCAATCCATTTTTTGTGTGACTGTGTATGTAGACTAGAGTCACAATACATACATACATTGAATAGAATGGACAGAGTTGCAAATATGGACAGGTAAAGGTCCTGCTCCATATTTTGTGGCTCTTCACTATTGCTCAGATACACAGCCACAAAAACTATGGCTGTGTGTATGGGGACATTGAAATTCACGTGTGTATACTTTGATTCGCAATTGTGGATCAAAAGTACAGCCGTGTGAAGGAGGCCTAACAAAAATGATTACAATGTGATTGTTTCTGTGTCCAAGTATTGTATAATATCCAAGTTGCTATAACACGTGTTGTTTTTCTACACCAGGGGTGGAAACCCCCAGCACATGTGCCAAGAGTTGCATGCAATGGAATATTTCCCAGGCACAGCATCCCCAGTCTTTGAGGTGGCGCCCCTTCTATTTTTATAGAAGAGACCCCAGTATCTGGGTTCTCTTTGGCGCTTCTGCCTGACGCCAGAGACTGCTGATAGGATCTCAGGGGTTATGTCTGCGTAATGATGCATAAAGACACCAGCGTGATCCCTGAGACCCAATCAGCGGTCAATGATGTCAGGCAGGTTCTCCAAAGAGGACAGTGAGCTGCACCGGAGTCCAGGGAAGGTGAGTAACACTGTTTTTTTATTTATTTTCACCTCTCCTAGGCCTCTGCTTATTATACTCTGGAGTTATAATAATAGCTTGTGAGTAGCGAGCCCCAAAAATTTCAGTTGAAACCGGAATTTTTGGAAAATTCTTTGGGACCACTATGGCACTCTATACTGTGTGGAGATACCCATATGGGACATTATACGATGTGGAAGGGCCTCTGTGGATCATTATACTGTATGGAGGGGCCTCTATGGGACATTATTTTGTATGGAGGTCACTATGGGACATTATAATGTTATTCTTAAAGAGTTTTCAAGGAATTGAATAAACTATGAGGGGGTTGGGGCAGGAGTAGCATAAAAAAACAAAACATACTCATCTGTTACTGGTGCTCTGATATATGTCGCCACATCCTGTGGGGCACAGGGCTTACGGGGCCCGAGACATGGTGCATAACCGAATGGGATTTGGTGGCAGATACTGGAGTGATGGGGTCACTTGAGTATGTTTCTTTTATGTTACACAATTTCAATTGCTGTCTCAGGCAGCAGAAAAGCCAGAATCGACCCTGACTGCTGGCCTGGGATTTGCAAATATTAAATGAAGAGGGAGCATCCTTTTAAGAGCTGTTACAACAGTGTAAAGGACGCTCCCTCCTCTTTTATAACTTTCTCCGCCCACCAATGAGAAGGGAGAGAAAGGCACAGGAGGCGGAGCCTCATTGTGAACTCATCAATGTAGAAGACAAGGACCGTGTCAGTGATGAGTTCCCGCCCTGTGCATCCCTAAGATGTCTGCAAAGGTGCCCGGAGGAGGTGGAGAGCTCCCTTCAGCATACTGTTAATCCCCTGTACAGAGCACTCAATAAGTTAGTGAAATTAAAAGACAGAAAACATGGTGGGGTTGCGATTAGTATTGCTAATGGGGTTATTTAGTTTTAGTAACTAGTTTAGTAACATGTGCCTGACATTAATAGCAATTAACCCCATCATGTCCCTCACATTAACTCCTGTGTGCCTCACATAAAAATTTTACTACTATGTGAGGTATATGGAGGTACTAATAAAGGACCTCCATGTCTTTTTGTGAGGCACACGGGGGTTTATGTGAGGTGCATGATGGGTTTAATTGCTATTAATGTCAGGCACATGGAGTTACTAAATTGTAATGTTGTTCCTCTTAGGCTGAGGCCCCACGTTGCTGAAACGCAGCTTTTTTTGTTGCAGATTTTGCTGTGTTTTTTAGCCAAAACCAGGAGTGGTTTGAGCAGAGGGTAAAGTATAAGTATGCACTACATACAGTGGGTACGGAAAGTATTCAGACCTCTTTAAAATTTTTCACTCTTTGTTTCATTGCAGCCATTTGCTAAAAGCAAAAAAGTTCATTTTATTTCTCATTTTATCACTCAGCACCCCATCTTGACAGAAAGAAACCAGAAATGTAGATATTTTTGCAAATTTATTAAAAAAGAAAAACTGAAATCTCACATAGTCATAAGTATTCAGACCCTTTGCTCAGTATTGAGTAGAAGCCCCCTTTTGAGCTAGTACAGCCATGAGTCTTCTTGGGAATGATGCAACAAGTTTTTCACATCTGGATTTGGGGATCCTCAACCATTCTTATTTTAGCTGTGTGCTGAGGGTTATTGTCTTGTTGGAAGGTGAACCTTCGACACAGTCTGAGGTCCAGAGCACTCTGGAAGAGGTTTTCTTGCAGGATATCTCTGTACTTGGCCACATTTGTCTTTTCTTCAATTGCAACCAGTAAACCTGTCCCTGCAGCTGAAAAACACCCCCATAGCATGATGCTACCACCACCATATTTCACTGTTGGGATTGTATTGGGCAGGTGATGAGCAGTGCCTGGTTTTCTCCACACATACCGCTTACAATTAACGCCAAAAAGTTCAATCTTTGTCTCCTCAGACCAGAGAATCTTATTTTTCATAGTCTGGGAGTCCTTCATGTGTTTTTTGGCAAACTCTATGCGGCCTTTCATATGTCTTGCACTGAGGAGAGGCTTCCTTCGGGCCACTCTGCCATAAAGCCCCGACTGGTGGAGGGCTGCAGTGATAGTTGACTTTGTGGAACTTTCTCACATCTCCCTACTGCATATCTGGGGCTCAGCCACAGTGATCTTTGGGTTCTTCTTTACCTCTCTCACCAAGGCTCTTCTCCCACGATTGCTCAGTTTGGCTGGACAGCCAGGTCTAAGAAGAGTTCTGGTCGTCCCAAACTTCTTCCATTTAAGGATTATGGAGACCACTGTGCTCTTAGGAACCTTGAGTGCTGCAGAAATTCTTTTGCAACCTTGGCCAGATCTGTGCCTTGCCACAATTCTGTCTCTGAGCTCCTTGGGCAGTTCCTTTGACCTCATGATTCTCATTTGCTCTGACATGCACAGTGAGCTGTGAGGTCTTATATAGACAGGTGTGTGCCTTTCCTAATCAAGTCCAATCAGTTTAATTAAACACAGCTGGACTCCAATGAAGGAGTAGAACCATCTCAAGGAAGATCAGAAGTAAATGGACAGCATGTGAGTTAATTATGAGTGTCACAGCAAAGAGTCTGAATACTTATGACCATGTGATATTTCAGTTATTTTTTTTTAATAAATTTGCAAAAATATCTACATTTCTGTTTTTTTTCTGTCAAGATGGGGTGCTGAGTGTACATTAATGAGAAATAAAATGAACTTTTTTTGCTTTTAGCAAATGGCTGCAATGAAACAAAGAGTGAAAAAACCGCAGCAAAATCTGCAACAAAAAAAACTGTGTTTCTGCAACATGGGGCCTTAGCGGCGACAGCCACATCCAGCCAATGGGCACCAGTGCTTTCACTTTGGGGTAAGTGTGACACCGATTAATTTTAGCTGCATTTAATTATATCCAGCTGAAATTAATCTGTTTTTAACTAAAGCTGTGTTCACATGGTGTGTTTTGTATGCATTTTTGTGCAAAAACACACCATGTGAATGCAGCTTTATATCAAAGTGAAAGTACCTGTGGCTTAGGACTGGATGCAGCCATATACATAGTGTGTCACCACCCTAAGGGTGCTGCCATATGGTGCTCATGTACACATACATTTACCACTAATTGGGGGCTGTACATGTACTTTCATTTCTTCTAGTAGGAAAATACAGCTGTGTTCGGGGAAATAGCAGTAAACACATGTCCAGAAGCATCTCGTGGCAGCACTTCTGTGTTGTGGTTTGTGGTATATGACTTTAGTATAGGGGATTGTCAGCCTTACAATTATTGTGCGGCACTCCAAGTACTTCATCTTTGATTTTTTTACTTTAAATCGGCATGCCGTACAAAAAAGGTCGCCTACCCCTGGTCTACACCAATAAAAATAACTAACACTGATCAAAATGCGGTTACAAGACATGCATGGGATAACTTGAGTATAAACCGGATGTGTAGTAGCATCATAAGGTATATGAAAGGCTCCAGCCATTATATTTTTTTTCTTCAATGCACCAAACTACAATAAAAATGGACATATAACAACTTCATTTATGTACTAAATTCATTGTGACTTATAGAAGCTGAGAAGACCCCCAAATACTGGAATGATAAGGCCAGAGAGACTTTGAGAGCTGCACTGAATCTGAACCCAAATGTCAACAAGGCTAAGAACCTTATTATGTTTTTAGGAGATGGTAAGTTATCTCCTGGCTCAGGATTATTATTATTGTTTATTTATATAGCATCATTAATTCCATGGTGCTTTACATTTGCGGATTTACATACAGTACACCAGATATACAAAACAGATAATACAAACAGTGACCAACTGGAACAGTGGGATAGAGGGCCCTGCCCGCAAGGGCTTACAATCTATGAATGGATGGCCAAGCAATAGGCATGTGCAGTGGTAGGAAGATACAGGTGCAGTTCTAAAATTTTGTTCAAAATGTCTTAAAGCATAACTAAACTTTCGGACAACTTTTGATTTTCTGTCAGTATTTGTGTCATAAATAAATTTTGTAATATACTTTATGAACAAATTTTGTTTCCTTGTATGAAATTCTGTATCTCTTTATTCTTTCCCTTGCTTCTGTATTGAGAGCTATTTCTGCCTCTCACTGAATGGAGTACGGGGCTGTGTAACATGTAGAGAAAATTAGGGTAGGGGAGGGTCACTTCAAACAGTTATATCTCGGGCATTATAAAACTTGCTTTCGAAAAACGGAAACACATCCGTTTAAAAAGCGATTACCCACAGAAACCCACAGACCCCATACACTATAATGGGGTCTGCCGTGTTTCCGCCCAAAAAATGCAGAGAGAAAAGTCCTGCTTGCAGGACGAAATCCCTGAACGGAGTGCGAGCGCTGGTGTAAATCCAGTTTAAATTATTTCCAGAGATATCACTGGTTAAAAACACAGTCGGGATTAGAATATTCATATGCAGCTGTATAATATATATATATATATATATATATATATATATATATATACATGTATATATATATATATAATGTAAAAATCCCAATCCTGACTGAGTTTTCAACCAGTGATATCTCTGGAAATATTATAGCTAGCATTGAAGAGAAGAGAATCTCCTCTTTCATATGACACCAAAAGCAAGTTTGTACGTTTTATATTGCCCAAGTAATAACTGTCTGAAGTGACTCTCCCCTACCGTCATGTTCTCTAAATGTTACACAGCCCCATACTCCCCAACACAGTAACATTCAGTGAGAAGCAGGAACAGCTCTCAATACAGAAACAAGGGAAAAAGTGAAAAATGCAGGATTTCACAGAAAGGATCCAACATTTGTTAATAAAGTATAATACATTACAAAATGTATTTATTTATGACACAAATACAGCTAGAAAATCAAAAGTTGTCCAAAAGTTTATTTACACTAAGAAGATGCATTGGCACTTATAAATAGATGGCAGAAAATGGGTCTTGTATGATACAGTTTGTACTGAACTACTAACTGTAAAAAATACAAAGCTTTTAATAAACACTCAATAAAATCGGCATAAGGCCGAGACCCCACTTTGAGGAAACACATTTTCTTTATATTTCCCATTCCTTTTGTAGCAATTCTTGGCTTTGGCTAAAAAAAAAAAAAAAAAAAAAAAACTCAGCAAAATCTGCAATAAAAAAGCTGTGTTTCTGCAACATGGGGCCTCAGCCTAATACTTATATAAGCAGAACCATGTTTCAAGAAAACAAGAACACACTACTAGGTCTGTAATACCAAGACTGGTAGATGTAGCTCAAGCAAGGGAGAGAGGGACACCAACATTGTCCATTATACAGACCTTCAATGCAGAGTACAAAATTGTCCATCCTACAGACCTTCATGCAGAGTACCTTACCTGAAAATGGCGACCCTGCCTGGGAACCTCTTCTTAATGTACCCTCAGAAATGTCCTAAAAAAGTGCTCCAACATGTGAAAGAAAGTAGGGATCAAATAAGACAATGATGGCAAATGAATGATACACAGGCAAACTGGTACTAGCATTTAAGGCTAAAGACGGCATTAAAAACCTGGTCCGTAATAGAGTCCCTCACCATGGCCACATGCCAAAGTAGATGGCATGTTAGTGCCCTCTCCTTCCCCCATCTACATTTGCCCCACTGCACCATTCATTTGTATTCGCAGTTTGGTATTATGAACAGCAGTGTGGCTCTGTTTTCTTGATACATACAGTCATGGCTGTAAGTGTTGCCACCCCTGAAGTATTTTTCCCAGGAAATTATTGAAATTACACATGTTTCGTTATACACTTGTTTATTTACTTTGTGTGTATTGGAACACAAAAAAAACTGAAAAAAAAGCCAAAAATTATATAATTTCACGCAAAACTCCAAAAATGGGCCGGACAAAATTACTGGCACCCTCAACTTAATATTTGGTTGCACAACCTTTGGAAAAAATAACTGAAATCAATCACTTCCTATAACCATCAACAAGCTTCTTACACCTTTCAACTGGAATTTTGGACCACTCTTCTTTTGCAAACTGCTCCAGGTGTCTCATATTTGAAGGTACCCTTCTTCCAACAGCAATTTTAGGATCTCTCCACAGGTGTTCAATGAGATTTATCCGGACTCATTGCTGGCCACTTCAGAACTCTCCAGCGCTTTGTTTATATCCATTTCTGGGTGTCTTTTTAAGTATGTTTGGGGTCATTGTCCCACTGGAAGACCCATGACCTAGAACGCAAACCCAGCTTTCTGGCACTGGGCCCTAACTTGCGACCAAAAATCCTTTGGTAATCTTCAGATTTCATGAAGCCTTGCACACAGTCAAGGCACCTAGTGCCAGAGGCAGCAAAACAACCCTAAAACATATTTGAACCTCCAGCATATTAGACTGTTGGTACTGTGTTCTTTTCTTTGTAGGTCTCATTCTGTTTTCAGTAAACAGTAGAATGATGTGCTTTACCAAAAAGCTCTATCTTGGTCTCATCTGTCCACAAGACGTTTTCCCAGAAGGATTTTGGCTTACTCAGGTACATTTTAGTAAACTGCAGTCTAGCTTTTTCATGTCTCTGTGTCAGCAGTGGGATCCTCCTGGGTCTCCTGCCATAGAGTTTCATTTCATTCTAATGTCGAAAGATAGTTCACACTGACACTGATTCTCCCTGAGACTGCAGGACAGCTTGAATTTCTTTGGAACTTGATTGGAGCTGCTTATCCACCATCCGGACTATCCTGCATTGCAACCTTTCATCAATTTTTCCATCCACATCCAAGGAGATTAGCTACAGTGCCGTGGGTTGTAAACTTCTTGATTATGTTGCACATCGTAGACAAAGGAGCATCAAGATCTCTGGAGATGGACTTGTAACCTTGAGTTGATATTTTTCCACAATTTTGGTTCTCTTCTCCTCTTTCTATTCTCCATGCTTAGTGTGGCACACACAGACAAACAATGCAAAGACTGACTCCTTTTTATCTGGTTTCAGGTGTGATTTTTATATTGCCCACACCCATTACTTGCAACAGATGAGTTTGAACGCGCATCACATGCTTGAAACAAAGTTATTTACCCACAATTTTGAAAAGGTGCCAAAATGTTGTCTGGCCCACTTTTGGAATTTTGTCCAATTTGCCTTTTTTGTCTGTTTTTTTTTTTGTTGTTCCAATACAAACAAAAGAAATAAACGTGTATAACAAAATGTATAATTGCAATAATTTTCTGGGAGAAATACTTAATTTTCTGGAAAAAATCAGGGGTGCCAGCACATTTATAAGGTTGTGTTCTATAAAATATTATACCTTAGTACTCCTCTGTATGATGTATCTAATTCCAGGGATGGGTGTGACTACAATTACTGCTGCCCGTATATACCAAGGACAGTTAGCAGGACAGCTTGGAGAAGACAACATATTAGAGATGGAAAAGTTTCCCCATGTAGCTCTATCAAAGGTGAGAATGGGATAGCTAATATCGCAATAACACACATCAACATATTCACAATTTTACTGGCAGAGTCACACAACTAACAATTATTATTATGCTTATTGTTAATTTATATAGCAAAAAAAATAAAAGTATATAGAGTAAAGTAAAATATAAAAAAAACCCTTCCTAAGCAAGTTCTTAGAAGAATATCTTAGGCTAGGTTCTCACGGCGGCAAATAAAGAGAAATTCCTCTTAATATTCTGCCGCAGTATTCGGCCGTTGGATTTATTCGACTTTGGCTTTCCTCCACTGACCTGGATGAATGGGCATAATTGGAGGGACTCCTGAGCCGCTAAATCCAGCTGCAGAATCAAGCAGGACACTGATTTCTTTCCTCGTCCTACTGCGATCTTTCCCTCCCATTGAAAACAAATCTGTGGTAGATTCCTCTGTGTGAATGTACCCTTAAAGGTAATGCTTTTTTACTCTGCCTCCTTTAGCCCCAACTCATACTGGTCTCCACCTTGTCAACTTTCTAAAATCTTCATAGAGCATTCTCTCTCGTGAATCAGAATTATCTTAATGGATACTAGTGGTGTCTCAAATACATGTAGCTCCAGTTAGAATGCTCTGCTTTGCTGCTTGCTAAGTCAGCTACTGTATGCAGAGGCATCAAGTACACAGGAATGACATATGAGAGGTACATAATACATACATAATAACATCAATCGCACTGCCAATTCCTTTTGTCCAATTATTTCTATCTTTAAATCACCATCGATTAGATTAGATACTTATATTAGCAGTTTCCCAGATCTTAAATATTTCTGTTCCTAATCCTTATAAATTTCATTTTCATGTATAATTTGGCTACTCATAAATTACTATAGCAACATTATACTAAAATGACTATGTTCCTTCTAGGTTTACAATGTAGATGCACAGGTCCCTGACAGTGCGGGTACAGGCACAGCCTACTTGTGTGGGGTGAAGGCCAATTCTGGGACCCTGGGTGTGAGTGCAGCAGCAAACTATGGAGTTTGTACAAGTGCCAATGGCAATGAAGTTGAATCCATTCTTCACAGAGCTAAATTAGCAGGTGAGAAATATCATGCCTTTACCTGTATGACACATTTCATAGCCTCCACTTTATCACTGTGAAATTAGTCCTGTATCTGTATTACAATAAATATAACGAGCAGAACTAGTGCCTGTCACTCCAAAGGATGCACAGATGAAGAAAGTGAAACTCTCAGCAAAATTTTCAAATTTAATAAAATAGCCTACTAAAGTAGGAATATGAATTCTTTCAATCTGGTCCTAAATGCAAGTTTTAAAGGTGCCCTGTACGATGGCTGCTTCATGATTATCTGCTGTTTGAGGCTAAAATTTAAATTTTGCCCCCTAACCCACACCCCCATACAAGAGTAGCAGAGACATCAAACCCCTTGCTCTGACCACCACAGTTGCGTCTTGCTTCACTGCAGGAACAGTATGCCACATTGGATCTTACTACCACATGTGGCTCACAGTTGTACTCATACCTCTGGTTGGCTCACCCACTCTCCTCCCTTTGCTGGGCATTCACTATATAGCTGCCACTTCTCTCTACTGGAGGAAGATGCAGGATGAAGGGTTGGGTTTTGGTGTGTTGCTAGTGCTGGTGAACTCTAGGAGGCGGTGGTTGGTGTATGAGCTGCTACTGTAGTACTAAGTGTGTTGAACTTAGAGGCTTTGTTTCAGTAAATGGCTTTGTTCGTCTGAGACACTGCACACTACTAGGCTATATTCTTGTCTTGCCTCATGGCAGATGTGTGCCTGGCTTGTACGGGAGAAGAAGCCAAAAATCTACTGGAGTAGGATCCTCACTATAAACTCATGAAATGCTCCAATATCTGTGTGCAACCATTTGTTTCAGACACTGCCAGTGTCTTTCAGAAGCCCACTAGGTTCCTAGATTTCCTCATTCTCGTTTGAACCCCTCTGACAATTATTAGGCCTCGGACCCCATTAGGCTGTAGCTCATCTCTCAGCTCACTATTGCTGCTACTTGGGCATCTCTTTCTTCAAGGGCTTGCTCATTTTAAGGATTCACCACAGTCTACTGGCAATCTGCTTCAGTACAGTAGCTGCCTAGATCTTTCCTGGCAGATCACTAACTTGCCTGCACCAGGTGCACACACTCCAGCTGTACCTTACCACCCTAATGGCACCATACCATAGATATGTGAGGACATGCCTAACCCCACCCAGTGATGTTATGACATCTGTTGTGATGACATAGTGTAGATGCTTCAACATACAAAAATAAATTTTATAATTTACTGAAGCACACAATACGCAACATAACATCAACACAGTCTAAAGGCTTATACATTTACATATTTGACCAAGGGCAAACATGCCACTTGTAGTGTACCCTCTTACTTCCTTTCACTGTTATTTGTTGCTATGTTCTTTTAGATAGTGCTAATGTAACTGATCCTTTTTGCATTATTTGACAGGTAAATCTGTAGGCATTGTGACAACAACCCGTGTCCAACATGCCTCTCCAGCTGCTGCCTATGCACACAGTGCCAACCGTGACTGGTACTCTGACAATGAGATGACCACAAATATGATTAACAATGGCTGCAAGGACATTGCTTACCAGTTGGTTCACAACACAGACATTGATGTAATTATAAGTACAAATTATGAACTGGAGGATCAGAATATTTAACTGAGCAGCGTTACTGACTTATTCTATTATTTGAAGGTGATTCTGGGAGGAGGCCGAGCCTACATGAGTCCAAAGGGAACACCTGATCCAGAATACCCAACCAGTACATCAAACCAAGCTGTTAGAAAAGATAATCTCAACTTAATAAATCTGTGGTTGAACAAGAGACAGGTATTGAACATAGACATGCTTCTCTTACAAAGCATAAAGTGCAACATGCCCATGTGTTATTGAACCCGGGAGCTACTGTCCACCACCCAAAACTGCAAGACAGCACCTGAAATGATTGTAGTTGTGCAGGTATTCTGGTATCTTGTGGGTCACAACACAATCATATTTACCATCTGCAGTTGCAATATTGCAGCATGCCATTGCCATCTTAAGTCAGGTGGCGAAAAGTCCCTGTGTAGCTCTAGCCTCCATATATCTTGTAAACAAGGGAAAATTATTCAAGCAGCATATTCCCAAATATGAAAAGGAGGGTGTATGAAAATCTCTTATTACAAGGATATATTCTGATCTGTACATTTATTAAAGGGGTTGTCTAGGCAAAAATGGCCAACCCTTTTAACGTTTAAATCAGCTGGGAGCAGTGAAACAAATAAAAAAAAATGCATAGTCACCTTTCCCCGATGCTCCGGTATCCTCCGGGTTCTTCTGCTTCGGCGGCGTCTCCTGGGTCTTTTCCGGCGTTCCGCTGAAGCCACTGATTCGCCTCAGTGGTCACGTGAAGACACCGCCGGAGCAGAAGAACCGGGACGCGCGGGAGGACGCCGGAGCACTGTGGAAAGGTATACATTTTTTTTTTTTTTATTTGTTTCACTGCCCCCAGCTGATTTAAACGTTAAAAGGGTTGTCCATTTTTACCTGGACAACCCTTTAAGACTGGCATTTCCTACAACAGTTTTAATCCATATTGTACTTTGCTGAAGTGCAACAAGCCAAATTTCTAAAGGGGTATGTATCTCAAGAAATTTGGTGTATTTTTGATTGTCCTTCCCTAAAAATGTAAATCAATGTCTGCTATAAGCATGTGTAGAATTACCTTATAAATTGTGGCAATTGCTGGCCTTAGGAATAGTAAATCTGTCCTTCCTTGATAAACCCTGCCCATGTGAAGGTTGAAAGCTATAGCACAAATATGGCATGTCCCATCATTTTTGACTTTTCTATGATATAACTGGTGTAAAACCTACTACAAATTCCCTCAACGGTGTATGTTTCTAGAACACATTCGAGCAGATTCATTAAGCCCCAAACCACTTATGTGGTATAAATGGTATAAAAATTGTTGCAAGTGCCGTTTTTCTGCCACCCTCACCACTTTCCTGAAAAGATAGTGTGGTAAGGCTGTGTCGCAGGCAAGGCACCATTGCCATTTTTCTTGCATAAATGGTACCTGCAATATACGCCACATATGAGTTAGCATGTATTTCAGGGTAGGCGCATGGCCTGGTAGAGGACGCACAAGATTTATGACAAGGCATGTGCCTCATAATACATTAGGCTAGTTCTCTGGCAGTGCAAGGATTATCAAGACCAGAATACATTGTACTGTAGGACATAACTTAGCTATGTCCTAGAATCTAGAGTAGTCACTACACTGAGACATGCTCTATCTGTCATACTAAACATCATTTATTTGCTGTTATTTTTCTCCTGTCAGGGATCCAAGTATGTGTGGAATAAAAAAGACTTTGATGCAGTGAATGAAAATACAACTGACTATCTTATGGGTAAAGCATCCTCTATATTTTTATTCTTTTTTGGGGAAATGGAAGAATAAAGCAGCAGTATATGTCTGATAATGCCACTGGTCAGACCACATGTAGAATTCTGTGCTGAGATTTCTGCATCTGTATATAATAAAACATGGCTGAATTAGAATGGGTGCAAAAGAGGGTGACCAAGGTAACTAAGGAGATAAAAGTATAAAGACCTGTTATCAAACCTGGGTTGTTCAGTTTAGAAAAAAACAGGCGACCTAATTACAGTGTACAAATATGTGAATGGACAGTACAGAGATATTTCCAATGAACTATTTATACTGAGGCTTGTAACCGAGGCATTCTCTATGTCTGGAGGAAAAAAAGGTTTTACCATATCCATAGGCAGAACTTCTTTACAGTAAGAGTAGTAAGACTATAGGCCCTTTTACTTTTTCACATTTTTGTATATTGAGACCTTGTACAAAAATAACAAGACCCCATCAAACTGCACTCAATACCACATAATGAGAGTTTGGAAACAGAATTTTAGACATTTTCACAAATTTATTAATAAGGAAAAAACTAAATTTTGCAGAGACGTAAATATTCCGACCCTTTGCTATAACATGTTTCTATTCCTCGATCGGAGTCTACATGTGGTAAATTCAGTTGATTAGACATGACTTGCTAAGATACACCCCTGTCTACTGTATATAAGGCAAGTGACAAATCATATCAGACTAAACCATGAAGATGAAAGAACTGCCTGTAGAGCTCAGAGACAGGATTGTCTGGAGGAACAGCATTTTGCTTCAAGCCCAAGGGCACAGTGGCCATCAAAATTCTTAAATGAAAACATTTTGGAAAAACCAGGACTCTTCCTAGAGCTAGTTGCACCAACAAACTAAGTAATCAAAAGAGGAGGGCCTTGGTAAAAGAGGTGATCAAGAACCCAATGGTCACTCTGGTTGAGCTCCAAAGATACTATGTACAGATGGGAGAAACTTCCAGAAGGTCAACCATAACTGCAGCACCACCAATCTGGGCATTATGGCAGTGAGGCCAGAAAAAAACCTCTCCTCAGTAAAAGTCACATGAAAGCCCATGAGCACCTAAAGGACTCTAAGAAACAAAATTCTTTAGTCTGATTAAACCAAGATTGTCCTCACTTTTGGGCAGCACGGTGGTTAGCACTGTTGCCTTGCAGGCCTGGAGGTTGCCCTAGGTTCAAATCCAACCAAGGACAACATCAAGTAGCAAGTAGTTTGTATGTTCTCCCCATGTTTACGTGGGTTTCCTCTGGGTACTCTGAATTTAGATTGTGAGCCCTACTTGGGACAGTGTTGACAATATCTGTAAAGTGCTGTAAAATATGATGATGTTATATAAATAAAAAATCCAGAAACCAGGCACTGCTCATGACCTGCCCAATACCATCCCTACAGTGACAGCATCATGTTTTGGGGGTGTTTTTCAGCGACTGGGATTGGAAGTCTGGTCAGGATCAAGAGAAAGCTGAATGGAACAATGTATAGAAATATTCTTAATGAGAACCTAATCCAGAGTAGACTGATCATCTTCCAACAAAACAATGATCTTAAGCACAACATAGGAGTGGCTTAGGGACAATTTGTCAATGTCTTTCAGTGGCCCAGTCAGATCCCTGATTTGAACACAATCGGACATCTCTGGAGAGACCTGAAAATGGCTGTATACCAACAGTCCCAGTCCAACCTGATAGCTTGAAAATTCCTAAATCCAGGTGTGCAAACCTTGTGGCATTATACCCAAGAACACTGAAGGCTGTAATCACTGCCAAAGGTGCTTCAAGTAAGCACTGAGCAAAGGGTCTGAATACTTTTGTCAATTTTATTTTTTTTTTCTTTTCAATAAATTAGCAAAGATTTCTGACATTCTGTTTTGGCTTTGCCAGTATTAAGTGTAGAATGACGAGTGAAGAAATGCCGATATGAAAAAATTGAAAACTTGCGTAAGCCTGTGTAATGCATCAGCAAGCTTTGTTATAAAAATTCTGTTTGTGTAATACCACCATTACACACACTTCATCAACAAGCGACACCTAGCATACCCGGTGACATCCGTTTGCCTCTTAAAGCTGATTTCTACTTATTGCTGTAAAAGTGTTGCTCCTAGCTTGTTCATTGTTGTGTCCATGGCAGCCACTTACTGTGAAAGCTGCTACATCACTATAGTATGGATCATACGCCACTACTGCAGCCAACTATTGGCTGCTGCTATCATGTAATACTTGGACAGTTATCATCTTGAGATAGCAACACAAAAAGCCCAGAGATCTGCCGATGACTGATTTTACAGGTATAGTAGATTTTTTCTTACACTTTTCAGATGTTTTAATCTCATTTTTAGGGGTTGAAAATAGTTGAAATTTTTTTCTAACGCATAAGTTGTAGTACACTACAAAAGAGGTTGTTGCAATTTCTTTCCCAAGTTTCTTTCCGATACCGATTACCATATAAACTATTTTATATGTACTTTTTATGTAGTCTCTGTACAATATATAATGATTATACTTATTTTAGCTACTTAAAATTTTTTATTGTTGATTGATTTCTCCACAGTTGCAGTGTGTTAAGTATTCCCATCTCAAGGATCCCATCTATACTGCTAGTTTATGTAAATTCAAGACTTATCCTAAATACATTGCTTTAGAAATTCTGCCTAATTTGCCTGATATGTGAGATTATTCCTCTCATAGTTTACACATTGTTGTCAAAACACCTGTCCTATATCTGATGACACAGGTCAGAGGGATGAGTGACTGCTCTCTGGGGGGGGATGAGTTTTCTTGCTGCTCTGTGGTCAGGTCAATCAGTTCAGCTAATTGCAGTTTGCTGATAAAGGCTCTAACATTGAGTTTACTGCAAGTCCGTTCTCTCCTCTACAGTATGTAAGTTTGTTTTTCTCTCCAATCCTGTGTAGTGTAATATACATTTACTGTGCATATGATTTGATCTGCATTTATATCAGATTTCTAGTAATCATAATAAATCATATCTCATGGTAAAGGCAATGGTTATATCTAGTGAGGTTCTTCGTAGTGTTCTATTCATCAAAATGTCAAAACCCTTCCCCCCAGATTTCTAAAGATTACAGAAAATGAGAAGAAATGAGAATAGACAGTAGGTAAACTGCTGAGAGAGAGAGATGGGAAAACCCCTATATTGTGGTTTCTGCACATTTATATGTACTGGACTCCATGTATGTAGCTGCAGATTATTCCATTGTTGTTATGGTGCTATGTAGACCTCACCTAAATGCTATTGTTATTGGTTTGCTAGGCCACTTACTTTCCCCTTTTATAATATTAGGTCTTTTTGAGCCCAAAGACATGAAATATGAATTGAGTCGTGACCCTTCTGCCGACCCATCCCTCGCTGAGATGACAGAGAAGGCCATCAAAATTCTAAGCAAAAATCCCAATAGATTCTTTCTATTTGTAGAAGATGAGTATAAAATGCATGCCATCAATGACTCATGTACTAACTCAATGTAAAGAAACTTTTTTAACATACATTAAAACACTGAACAGTCTCAATAAGCAGATGGGTTTTATCTTATAAAACCATTGAGGTTACATATTGACATAAGAGTGTCCTGGCTGAAGTACGTTTTAAAGAAGACTTGTCACTAGGCCTGATTACTCCAATGGTTACATGGATACATATGCTGTCATCCTGGGCATTTTGGTATTTTGTTAATTTTAATCAGCCAGCCATAAGGTATACTATCAAAGTGGGCAGTGACACTGTGATTTCTCCAGGGTTGTTGTCTCTATGTGCTGTATGTCATGCAGTGTTACCATCCAATTTGCATCAACACTAAAAAGGTGTACATCTTTGGAATGTCTGAACAGATTTTGATAAACAAAACAAAAAATGCTCAGGGTGACAACGTCTATCAGATGAGGTATGTCATTTCAGACTTGGTGACAGGTATTCTTTAGAGAGGACCTTTCACCACCTCTACCAAGTTCAGCTTTTTGCTACATTTAAAAGGTGCTGCTCCACTGATTCTGGCACAGTTGGAATTTTTTCTCTATCCCCTACCGATGCTGAACAATAAGTGCTGTGCTCTGAACCTGTCCACCTATGATTGGAGCTCAGAATCATACCCCCTTGCCTGTTCCTACCTGACACTGCCCTCCTTATAGTACAAAGTCTAAGTAGCATATCAGGCACCAAAACTAAATGCATTGATTGCTTAGGAATGGTGGGGGCTAGAGAAAATTTCCATGTGTTCCAGAATCAGTGGAACAGATCCTATTAACAGATGCTGGGGTTAGAGGAGGTGGTGAAAGGTCCTCTTTAGAGGACACAATTGATCAGTTACCAACACCAGAGATACTGTTTAGCAGGTTGGCTAGGTGGCAGTGTCTATGAATGTGTATTTTAATGACTGTGTGGGGTCTAACAATCACCAGCAGTATATGCTGTACCCAATTGGACATGCTGTACATTGTTAAATAGAAGAGGTGATACATAAAAAAGGATATATAATATATATGATGATATATTTGCGGATCCGCAAATACGGATGACACACTAAAGCAAAAAAAACCCTGTGGGTAGCTAGTTAACTGTTCTGCAAATATGAACAACACACACAATACATCCGTTTGCTGTCCGTGGTTTTTATTCTCTCATAGGCTTCTTTGGGCGAGTACACAGCGTAAACACTGAGCAGAGTAGGACCTGCACTGAGTTTTGCGGCACGGACTCTCGCCCCACACACTAATCCGTGGAGTACACGGTAGTGTGCTTGGGCCCATAGGAAATGAATTGCTCAGTGTGCTATTCAGGAAAAACGTGGATAGCACACTGAAAAATCACAGCGTCATCTGCAAGGGGCCTAAGAGATATAATTATGGAATTTTGGGACATATCATAGAGTTGGGAATAGGACAGAATCCTAATACAAATTATACTATGGGTTGAATTTACTTAAAAAGGCAGACAAAAGTGGTGCATTTGTGCCAGAAAATGCACCAAAATGCACCACTTTCTCCAATTTTTCATGCTTTTACCTGTCAGATTTACTATAATTAATGCTAGAAAACTACCATGAGTTATATATGAAATCTACGCCAGTCCCTGACTGGTGTAAAATAAAATTTTGGGGCATGGGATCTTGCAGGATGTCCCAAAATATTAAGAGGTTGGAGCCTCTTAATAATTCAGTCATATGTTGTGCCAGTTGGGGAATGAATTAAGGTGCCAGTCTTAATAACTGTATTTATGATTTCTATCAATTGATACTAAATGTACTTTTAATTGAATTTACGAGGTATAATTGATCATGGACACCATGATGGGAATGCTAAGAATTCACTGACTGAGGCTGTTGAGTTTGACAAAGCCATCCGCAAAGCTGGACAACTGACATCAGACTCTGACACGCTGACTGTTGTGACTGCTGACCACTCACACGTCTTCAACTTTGGTGGATACACAGACCGTGGCAATAGTATTTTTGGTAAGGCAATCAATGAAAGTTGTTTTATTATTAATTTTTAAAATCTAATTAACTAATATTAGTGTGAAGAAACACACTGCTGTCTGGCAGTATCCCAGTCACTGTCACTGGTGTTTACAATTACATTTCTAAGCTTGTTAAGATACGTTCACATCTGCTTCTTTAAGTCTTTAACAATAGACTGAAAAGCTAATAAAATGGTGGATGCAGATGGAGAACATTTACTATAATGTGAAAAATCAAGGTGGATGCTTTCTTCTGCCTTGTTTATTTACTTTACAAAAGATAAGATTTTAGTTTTTGAGTAAAACAATAACAAGATGGAAGAAAGTTTCTATATAATTTTTTACATTACAGTGAATGATGACAAATGCTACCTGCATCCATCATCATTTTATCTTTTCAGTCTGTTATTCAGATCCTATGACGAATCAAAACAATAGACTTAAAGAAGCAGATGTGAATTCAGCCTTAACCAGTTACCTGTTGCATGGTTTTGTGGGTAAACTGGTAAAAAGCAATAACTAATTAAAGTTAACAATTTACTTCTAAACACCAGCGGAAGTGACCAACATGCCTGACCACATTCGGTGTCTTCATTCTTATACATAGCTATTTATTGATGGGATAATTTCACCACTTCCGCTACAACTACCATACCTCAACCATACTAGTGAAGCTGGTCACTGAATAGTGGCTTCAAAATGTTCCAGAGAATCAAACTGTAGTGCCACACAATAAGCCCAGATTCACACAACCATGGGTGAAAACGGCAGTGAAAAATGTTTATTTTTCACATCCGTTTTACATCTGAGGAGCACCTGTTTTTACGGATCCCTCATACATTGTAGTGTATGGAATGTTCTGTGAAAATGGACAAAAATAGAGCATGATCAATGATTTGATGGTCTGTTACAACTGACCGTCAAAATATTGGTCATCTGAATAGCCTCCATTAACAGACAAGGAAATTGGCTGTGTAACGGCCGTTAAAAAAACGAGTCAGGTGGCTAATATAGGGAAAGAGTATCTTATTACAGTAATAGTTTATAGTTTACATAAAGACAAAGCTAAAAAAGTTATATGGCTACATATACAAGGCTATGTAGTATATAACATATTGCATATGCAACAACATACTCTGTATATATTTATCTGCTTTTGAGTCTCCTATGCCTGACTGTAATAATGTATTTCTAGCTTATCTATCTTTTCTCTGGCCACAGCGTTGCCACTGACGTTATTATGTTGTTTCTAATCTTTGTAGGTTTGGCGCCTAATAAAGCCAGTGACGTTAAACCTTTCACTAGCCTTTTGTATGGGAATGGACTTGGATTTAAGCTCTCTAATGGAGTACGGGAAGACATCACCAACATTAATACAGGTATCATCCGACATACTATTAATAATCAATCTATGATTGGAATACTTCTTAAGTGTGTAAGCATAGGCAGTGTTTGTGATACTGTATCCTAATTGTAATACATTTAGCCTTTTTATTTTACCTTAAACTGTGTATCATTTTTATCTTTTTCACTTCCAAAACTTTCACCTTAGCTGAAACTGGTTCTTACTTTCAACAGAATCCAATACCTACAGACAGCAGGCTGCTGTACCACTAGTATCAGAGACACACGGAGGAGAGGACGTAGCTATCATGGCTAAAGGCCCATTCGCCCATCTTTTTCATGGCATCCATGAGCAGAATTACATTGCTCATGTTATGGCCTATGCAGCCTGCCTGGAACCCTATGCAGAGTGCGAGCAATTAAAGGCTACATTGCACCCTGAATAGCTTCTGCAGCAGGTACCTATATTTCTGCCATTGTAATAATTGTGGAATACAAAATTGGTGGTTTTGGAGCATCTCAGGTACATAATACCTGTTTGTAATTGTCAGTATCATGATGTTTACAAAATTTTCTAAGAGAATACATTTCTTCATTAAAAAAACTGTAAGGTCATTGTCATTATGATATTCATGGTCTTTTTGATGTTATATAGAGTGTCTGGTTTCTGATTCCTTGTGCTCAAAGAAAACTTCAATGTTTGCTTAGCTAATAAGATACATGTGATACTCCACAAGACATCTAAAACACTTTCAGCACATATATTTATATATATATATATATATATTTTTTTTTTTTTAAACTATGAAGCAAATGAGTGCAATAGATGACCATAGATGTAACTCTAGATATTAATAGTCCAAACAGGAAAATAGTTATGTTTGTGGTACTGAAATTATCCATTCTGAGTTGTGGAAACTTCCTTATGACACTTTCATAATGGTGCCCTAGTAGTAATAAACATTGTAACCTTGTCAGATCTTTGGCTAATCTTTAAATTATTATTATTGTTATTATTATTGTTTATTTATATAGCACCATTAATTCCATGGTGCTTTAAATTTGTGGATTTACATACGGTACACAAGATATACAAAACAGATAATACAAACAGTGATCAACTGGCACAGTGGGATAGAGGACCCTGCCCACAAGGGTTTACAGTCTATGAGGGAAGAGGGATAGAGACAGAAGGTGACAGGAGAGACTGTACAGGTGGTGGTGTGGTGACAGTAGGGTTATTGGAGGTTGTAGGCCTTCCTGAATAGGTGAGTCTTCAGGGCCTTCTTGAAGCTCGTGATTGTGGGGGTAAGATAGGGGTAAGATTTAGGGGGTTTTGTGCGCTGTTGCCGGTTGTGCGGAAAGATCCTACAGCAGGGGAGTGCTGGGGTGGTCCAGGATTAGGAGATGTCCAGGATTAGGAGATATGTTGCCAGAAGTGAGGAGTAGCAGGGAGAGGGATAGCAGGTGTAAATAGGAGAGAGTGTGGGGAGGTTGTGTGTTTCTGGGGCGGAAAGCTTGTAGGTGTGTGAGTAGCTGCGCAGAGAAGGTCAGATGGTGGGGTAGGATAGATGGAGAGATAAAGATATTCTTAGTGACATGGCTGGTTTGGGGTGGTAGAGTGGTTTTTCAAGTATGGGAAGGACAACAGTGATTATAGTGAGAAGCATTATGTGGCTAATCGTTTGGTTTCCATTTAGTAGGTTGTTACCTTCAGTTCCCTTCTGGCCTAATTCTGGCCTAATTCTGGTCTATACGCTTAGAAACGGCAAAATGACCAAGGCCTAAATGACCAGGGCCCTTACATTTATACTAGCTAGCAATACATTTGTTTCATTAGGATCAGGTGTGAAAAGGGGGAGTGGAAACATGCAGATCGAATCAGAGACAGCAGAAAGGGACAGGTGAGAAACCAGCAGGGGGGGGGGGGGAGACCGGGGTTTCAAAGTTAATACAATTACAAAGTGGAAAGTAGTATAACAGCAGATAGATATAATAACATCAGCAAGCAGAGGTATATTAAGAATGGAGCAGCAGATGTATTCAGTATATGGGTCCAGATGGATTACACATACCAGCAGGTAGATATAATAAAATCAGCATACAGTGTAAGGAACATGAAGACCCTTATCATCATTTGTAAACAGTAAATGAAAATGGTTATATATTACCTTTTCAATGTATGTATATACTGTAATATCCATCCCTAAAACGCTTATGTTCTGTATGACTTGATATAGCTGTGTTACACAGTGACCACTAAGGGGCAGGAGAGTACATATATTTTTATAGGCTTATGGAGAAAATTAAAAGAATTGCCTTTGTGCTTAAACTCTATTGAGGTATTGGCATCCTATATAAGAAACCATTATAGGAAAAACCTGCCATTTTCTCCTGGGGTGGTTTAAAGTTATTTTCTGAAATATATACCAGCCTCCAGGACTGAGTGGCTTCAATTATTTTTCATCTCCACCTTCAAACAGCAATAACTTTATTATTATGTCAGCTATATGAGATCGTGTTTTGTGGGTTGATTGTGTATAATTTATTCACTTTTTCCTTTCTGGTCTGTGTATGGTGAGGGGATAGGTGTGGAAAAAGTGCAATTCCAGCAGTTTTTTAAACAGTGTTCAGTTTACAATGCAGTGGCTATACATACAATGGATACACACATCCACAATGAGTGGATACAAATATGTGAAAAAAAAACATTGTATGTAATTTATATAATTAGAGTTTTGTTTATGTATTTAGTGATCCAAGAACTAATCTGATATGATTCAAGACTCTGACCTACAGTATTATAGTTAAAGGATTTGAGATCTATCATTTGGATAGAACATCATTATAAAATCACATAAGCTGTAATAACATGACATTGACCCTAGATAGTGTACAGAGCTATCTGCTTTCAGTTCCATAGACTGTGCACAATCACCCCTTTAATGTATAATTCTGCTGAAAATTCTGTTGTAAAGATGTTAACAGGTCTTTTTGTTTTTAAAAATAAATTCCTCCAGTTATTGTAGTAAAAATAATTTTTTTACCTCTTTTAGAGCTCAGCTTGAATTACAGCAGATGGGGCTGTTGCATTGCTTGTTTATTTCTTAGAATATAGGCACTTATCTTTCAAGAAGAAGTTTCTTACGAGATAGCAGCACCTTAACTTAAAATGGTCATAGAAGACTATTACGATATATTCACCTGTGGTGGATTTGTTTACGAAAAAACAATCCCATTCATTTCAATGGGATTCATTTTCTGTGGATGTGCATGGATTTCTGCATGTCCCATTCCTACAACCAATGTGCCAAGTTTGGATATACAGAACCGTATATCACTTGCCAGGTTTTGAGACAGGACAGATGAAACCTAATGTTCCTACAGTTTATACACCCTAACAGTTGAATCACCAATGGTAAATATGATATGACCCCTTTATTACACCCCAAAATAAATAAAAAACACAGACCAGACCTCCAAAAAATGAATACAGAACACAGGCCAGACCTCAGACAAAAACAGGTCACAAACTCCCTAAATAAATATAGACAATGGACCAGACCTTCCAGTAGCAAAACAAGTAACCATTGGGCCCCATAGAAAACTTTGTAATGGGGCCCCACTCTACCATGACCACCTTAATCAGTGAGGTCAAAAGTGTTTAATTATTCTGGTTTCCTTTACACACAAGAATAACGCACATAATGATTTTACAGTACAGATAATGCACACAGTGATGCACAATACCGGGACAAGAAACACAGTGATGTCACAGTACCAGGATGATGCACACAGTGATATCACAGTGCAGAGATAATGCACACAGTGATGTCACATTACAGGGATAATGCCTACTATGACTTCATAGCCCAGGCAGGAGCATAATGATCACGGGCGCAGGGGGATGGCAGGGGGCCCGCAGCCAGTCCAAGTTAGCAGGGACCCTACAGCATCATGATTGGAGAAAGCAGATCTGCACTTATTTCTGCTGCCTATATAGGTCACTGTGCTGAACTCTCCAGGCAACAGAGATGAGTGCTGATCTCTGCTGCCAGTAATGTATTATATTTACATAGGAGACAGCCTCATCCTATAGAAGTGAACATGATGTAATTACATTGCAAGGTCAATATAAAACTGAAGGCGTGGAATGTAAATAGTGAACGGGTCACAGCACTTTCACAAGCTCTGCCATCCCTTCAAACAGATGATCAGCAGGGGTCCTGGGAGGTGGATCCCCACTGAAATTTTACTGATGATATTAGGGTTTAATGTTTGTGGCATAAATTGTTCTTCATAATGGTACATTCCCAGTATTCTGTACAATGTACTGGGAAGCTGGACAAAAAATTTAGAATGGGGTGGATTTGAAGAAAAAGGGCATTTGTGCGACTTTTATGGGCTTCATTTTTACGGCGTTCACTCTGCAGCCAAAATGACATGTCACCTGTATTACAGTGGGTATGGAAAGTATTCAGACCCCTTTAAATTTTTCACTCTTTGTTTCATTGCAGCCATTTGCTAAAAGCAAAAAAGTTCATTTTATACATTACACATTTCTACATTAATGAGAAATAAAATGAAATTTTTTGCTTTTAGCAAATGGCTGCAATGAAACAAAGAGTGAAAAATTTAAAGGGGTCTGAATACTTTCCATACCCACTGTATATGTTTTGTTATGATTCCAGGGATACCAAATTTATATGGTTTTACTTACATTTTAACCCCTTAACAAAAATCCAAAACTTTGCAAAAAAATTTTTTTTCTTAAAGTCGCCATATTCTGACACCCATAACATTTTTATATTTCCATGTACGGAGATGTATAGGGTGTCTTTTTTTGTAGGGACTAATGTATTTTTTTGTTATACCATTTTGGGGAATGTCTATTGCTTTGATCACTTTTTATTCAAATTTTTATCAGAGGCGAAAAAGTGAAAAAACGGCAGTTCAGCAGTTTTTTTTTTTTTTTTTTCGCCACGGCGTTCACCATATGGGAAAAATTCTTTTTATAGGTTTGTAGACCAGGCATTTTTTTGGCACAGGGATGCCTAATGTGTATGTGTTTTGACAGTATTGAAGTACTTTTCTATGTGTTCTAGGGAAAGGGGGGTGATTTGAATTTTTAATATTTTTTATTTTTTTAATATTAATGTTTTTCCTTTTGTTTTGCAGTTATTAGAACCGGTAGGGGGTCTTGAACCCCAGGGGATCTGATCATTAATGCAATGCATTACGATGCTAATGCATTGCAAAATATCGACATTTGTATGGCAGGCTGAATAGAGCAACCTGCCATACAAATGAATGGCAGACAAGACTGGGAGCCTTCAATAGGCTCCCTGCTGTCATGCCAACAGGACGCCGGCCCCAGATCTCACTCCTGGTGTCAACGATCCCTGGAAAAATGGTGCCTCGGTCAGCTTTGCATTGATAAGTTGATGGATGATAACTTCATGTAACAGACCACAAGAAGAATGTGTTATTTTGAGCCACCATGAGAGACTCATGAGGGAAATGTGTTGTCTTCTGAAGACCTTTGAGGAGTCCACCAAATTTGTTAGCAGTGACAACTGCATCATTTGTGATATCATCTGTTTAATATATATCCAAAAGGAAACGCTTACACTCATGCAACAAGGGATGGAAGAAGAAGAGCAACTTCCGCTTCTTGGTCACTGTCACCACCATGGGGTGGTGCAAAAAGAACAAGAAGGAGGATGAAGAACCAGGTCTGGGTTATTGTTGTGGAGAGCCTGGGACTCCTAGATGGGAGAAGGAGGAGATCATGATGATGACGACTTTGATCATGCTCACCAAGATAAGCAACCATGGCAGGCCACTGGGTCTATGCACACACTTGCAAGCATGGCAGGCTGCATGCTTCTTTGCTTACATAGTGTCAAGCATATTACTAGCATGAAGCAAAGGGATGAATACTGAATCACCATGTTTTTAGACCCTCACTATAAAGTCAAAATGGGAAAATTCTTCCCTGCCTCCCAAAGGGAAGCAACATTGCCATATTATTAGGATAGACTGTATATCCAGCTTGCTTGCCCGCTCCCATGCCTCCTCAATTACTCAGCACTCCACTGCCTCTGCCAGTGCCACAGCTACAAGTAGCAGGGGGAAAATCTGCAGCATCAGCAGCCAGTAGAGTATCTGGAACAGGATGAACTAGACATTTTTTATTCTACAGCAGATAACTGACACTTACCAGCTGCACAACCAGGTACAGTCATACCTGGAGTGTTACTTTATTGCTCCTGTATTGACCCCATGCAATTCTGAGCTGATAGATTATAGCAGAGGCAGGAGCTGGCCCAATGTGCCATGGGAGTGTTGTCTTGTCTAGGCCACAAGTGTAATGGCTGAGAGGGTGTTTAGTGCTGCCGCTGGTGTTGTAACATCTAGGTGGATAAACTGTCCACCACAAGAGTGAAAAAAATAACTTTTGTCAAAATGAATCAGCCATGGATCCATGAGGATTTTCCCACACCTCTGTCTGATACCAATGAATGCATCTGCCGCTGTATCTGTCTCCCTGTATCATGATCCATTTACTGTACTGCTTATGCTGCTAGCTACCCCTTACACAGCTGGACATCATCTCCTGCCATCTGCTGTATCATGTTCTATTCCATACTGTACTACCACTCATGTTACCACAGCTTCCACCACTCCCACCAGAGGTGTAACTTAAAGCTTCTGGGCCCCATGCAAAATATGTAACATTTGTTATCTATAATACTGGTGTCTTATTATGTTATAGAGAGACCTTTGGGCTCCCTGAGGCTTCAGGACCCAGTAGCAATTGCTTCTACACCCCCTATAACTACACTCCTGACTATAAACACTCATCCAGACATCTGTAGTCTGGTCTGCCATGTTGTACTATTCCATACTGTTGGTGCCACAATGTTGGAATAAAAAAAAAAAAAGGCTATTAAAAAAGGCCCACATCTCAAACAATCCCATGCCATTGCTTCTTCCAATATCAACACCATGTTGGTGTGCTCTCTGCTCCCATAAACGGGTCATTTTTCACTTTCAACTTTTCCATCACTTTTTAACTTGCAGGCACACTGACAGTGTGTTACACATTTTTCTTGAAATTTTGTAATTGACACTCCTTGGTGTGGCATCTCTCCCCATAAAGAGATATTTTTGTCAGTTTTTTTTTTTTTTTTTTTTAATTCAATTTTCATCACTCCTCCGACAAGGATGTTGTGGCATTTACTTTTTCTTTAAAATAACAGGATTATTGCAAATACAAGTGCCCAAAATGGCCTAATTTTTGTGAAAACCATTGCTTTTTTAAATATAACCACTGTGTGTGTATGAGAAAAATATGGGCAGGCATCTTCCCCCAAAACTGACTAATTTTTGGTGCATTTTTAATGTCAAAAAGTGTAAAACAAAAAAGTGTTAACGCAATGTATGGTTATACAGTTTGTATCCACAGCTAACCATCTGTTTTTTCAATAGACATACATCTTAGGCCCCTTGCAGATGACCGTAGGCGAGATCTGTGTGCTATCCGTGTTTTTCGCGGATAGAACACTGACACATTCATTTCTATGGGTACATGCACACGACCATGTTTTTCACTGATCAGTGTGCGAGCCGTGTTTCTACGCTGCATCAGATAGAACAGGTCCTATTCTGTTCAGTTTTTGCTTATGGGAGACTAAAAACCTAGGATGACACACTGTACTCAGGGGGTCTGATCATTCACACTATACACTGCAATACTAATATATTACAGATTACAGTGTATAGTGAAATCCATTCACTGCTATTACAGACTGCCTCTGGCAGCCTGTAATAGAACTGATGTAAGGACAAGCCTGGGAGCCTTCAATAGGACAAGCGATCACCGCCCTCCAATGACGTTCCAGAGGGCGGCGATCGGAAAAAGATGGCGCCCATGGCGCCTGCGCACTTTAGATGCCGCAGTCTAAAGTGTTAACAGCTGCGATCGGTGTCAGTGTGTCAGCCAGAATCCGCTGTGTATTGAGAGAGCTCAGCTCCTGAGCGCTCTCCATACACCCCTTCACACCCAATCACATACGTGATTTTGCGTGAAGGGGTTAAAGAACTAAATAAGGATGACTGAATAGTGTGCGATGTATCTCTTATATATATAAAAATGAGTTTCTGTCTGTCTGTCTGTCTGTCTGTTCTTTATGTGTGACCAAACGACTGGACCGATCCTCACCAAATTTGGCACACATGTACATCAGGTGTCCGGGAATATTGGCTCTCTTGGACGTATTGTTTCTGAGATACAGTATTCCCAAAAAACGACCTGCATTAGCCAATAGAAGCCTGCAAGTCTTTCGATCATATTCCAACTGCCATACACACGGTCACATGTCCCTTATCAGCTAATAGAAGCTCGCAAGATGAAATATACCCGTGCGAAGCCGGGTCCTTCTGCTAGTCTCTTATATATATAAAAATGAGTTCCTGTCTGTCTGTCTATCTGTCTGTCTGTCTGTCTGTTCTTTATGCGCGACCAAACGACTGGACCGGTCCTCACCAAATTTGGCACACATGTACATCAGGTGTCCGGGAATATTATAGACTGGGTCTCAGCTCTCTTGGACGCACCGTTCCTGAGATACAGTATTCCCAAAAAATGACCAGCATTAGTCTATACAAGCCTGCAAGTCTTTCACTCATATTCCAACTGCCTTACACACGGTCACATGTTACTTATCAGCCAATAAGAGCTCGCAGGCGCTTACTCACCTCAGGCACACAGGTTTCCATAGCAACCAAGCTATTTATGACCTGTATTAGTCAATAGCAGTTCGCAGGTCCTTAAATATTCAGTCATATCTTGTGTATCAGCCAATATAAGTTCACATTTAATTTATGAGGTTTCCATGACAACACAGCCATAAATAGACTGTACCTATACTGGACTCAGTGGCGTAACTAGGAATGGCTGGGCCTCAACATTTGACATGTGACCACCCTCGGCAACCGCCCCCCTCCGCACAAACTGCATTCCTACACAGTATTCTGCCTCATAGTGGCCCCTGCACACAGTATCATAGTGGCCCCTTCATATAGTATTATGCTCACTCCCCGCTACCTTTTCAATGTTGGACCAGATGTCACGTGAGCCAGGCATGCATCGCAACGCATAATGACGTCGGACTGGCCAACCGACGCCTGGGACGTCACCAAGGAGGCCCGAAGCCTGCTGAAAAGACCCCAGAGTATAATGATAGAAGTGTTTGTGGGGTTCACGGCCCACAGGCCTTACTTACTGATCCCCGCTCCTTCTCAAAGCCGCCTCTGTAGAAGGTGAAGCGCAGGTGGCCATGAGCAGGAGCGGGGATCGGTAAATAAATAGGGCCCATTACCTTCTGGTGTTACACCAGCAGGTAACGGCCTATTAAAAAAAAAAAAAAAAAAAAAAAAAAACATCAATGGCCCGCCGGGACCCCTAATGTCCCGGGCCCTGTGGCAGCCGCTACCACTGCTACCCCAGTATTTACGCCACTGACTGGACTGCCATACTGGATTTCAGTATTCTCATAAATTGAAACGTTTTTAAACTACTCATGCCCCCTGCAGCAAAACGCATGGCTGCTGCTCGAGTTAATGAAAACTCTCAGCAGACCCAAGCCTGTCTCTAATCTGACAAGATATGTCACAGACAACAGCGAGCTGCTGAAACAACCCAGCAGACCCAAGCCCGTCTCCAATCTGGCAAGACATTGTCAGCCACATGCACACAGCTGCACTCCATGTTTCCATAACAACCCAGCCATTTTTCTTCACTGCTGTAGGTCAGCTTTAAAGGGGCAGGGCGCTGTGGATGACACTGTTACACAAGGTGACATACACACAGCTTTACTCCAGGTTTTCCGTAACAACCGATCGCAGGTCTTTCACTGATATCCAAACTGAGATACACATGATCACATGACGCTTATGGACCAGTGGAAAATCGCAGGTTCTTCAGTCTTGACATACACACAGCTTTACACCAGGTTTCCATAGCAACCAAGCTATTTATGAACTGTATGAGTCAATAGCAGTTCGCAGATCTTTAAATATTCAGTCATACAGTATGACGTGTATCAGCCAATATAACTTCACATTTCATGTACCAGGTTTTCATAGCAACACAGCCATAAATAGACTGTACCTATACTGGACTGCCATACTGGATGTGAAGTACAAAACTGGCCAATTCTTATGGGGTCACTACACAAACAAAAGATGAAATATACCCGTGCGAAGCCGGGTCCTTCTGCTAGTCTCTTATATATATAAAAATGAGTTCCTGTCTGTCTGTCTATCTGTCTGTCTGTCTGTCTGTTCTTTATGCGCGACCAAACGACTGGACCGGTCCTCACCAAATTTGGCACACATGTACATCAGGTGTCCGGGAATATTATAGACTGGGTCTCAGCTCTCTTGGACGTACCGTTCCTGAGATACAGTATTCCCAAAAAATGACCAGCATTAGTCTATACAAGCCTGCAAGTCTTTCACTCATATTCCAACTGCCTTACACACGGTCACATGTCCCTTATCAGCCAATAAGAGCTTGCAGGTGCTTACTCTCCTCAGGCACACAGGTTTCCATAGCAACCAAGCTATTTATGACCTGTATTAGTCAATAGCAGTTCACAGGACCTTAAATATTCAGTCATTTCACGTGTATCAGCCAATATAAGTTCACATTTAATTTACCAGGTTTCCGTAACAACACAGCCATAAATAGACTGTACCTATACTGGACTCAGTGGCGTAACTAGCAATGGCAGGGCCCCAAGGCGAACATTTGACATGGGACCCCCCCCCCGGCAACTCCCCCAGCACAAACTGCATTCCTACACACACTATTATGCCCCATAGTGGTCCCTGCATACACTATTAGGCCCCATAGTGGCCCTTGCACACAGTATTCTGCCCCATAGTGGCCCCTGCACACAGTATCATAGTGGCTCCTTCATATAGTATTATGCGTACTTCCTGCTACTTCTTCAATGTTGGACCAGATGTCACGTGAGCCAGGCATGTATCGCAACGCATAATGACATCGGACTGGCCCACCGACATCTGGGGCGCTACCAAGGAGGCCCAAAGCCTGCTGAAAAGACCCCAGAGTATAATAATAGCAGTGTTTGTGGGGTTCACGGCCCACAGGCCTTACTTACCAATCCCCGCTCCTGCTCACAGCCGCCTCTGCAGAAGGTGAAGTGCAGGCGGCCGTGACCAGGAGTGGGGATCGGTAAGTAAATAGGGCCTGTTACCTGCTGGTGTAAAAAAAAAAAAAACATCAGAGGCCCGCCGAGTCCCCTAATGTCCCGGGCCCTATGGCAGCTGCTACCACTGCTAAACCGGTATTTACGCCACTGACTGGACTACCATTCTGGATTTCAGCATTCTTATAAATTGAAACGTTTTTTTAAACTACTCATGTCCCCTGCAGCAAAAAGCATGGCTGCTGCTCGAGTTAATGAAAACTCTCAGCAGACCCAAGCCTGTCTCCAATCTGATAAGGTATGTTACAGACAACAGCGAGCTGCTGAAACTCCCCAGCAGACCCAAGCCCATCTCCAATCTGACAAAGCATTGTCAGCCACATGCACACAGCTGCACTCCAGGTTTCAATAACAACCCAGCCATTTTTCTTCACTGCTGTAGGTCAGCTTTAAAGGGGCAGGGCGCTGTGGATGACACTGTTACACAAGGTCACATACACACAGCTTTACTCCAGGTTTTCCATAACAACCGATCGCAGGTTTTTCACTGATATCCAAACTGAGATGCACATGATCACATGACACTTATGGACCAATGGAAAATCGCAGGTTAAGTCTTGACATACACACAGCTTTACACCAGGTTTCCATAGCAACCAAGCTATTTATGTCCTGCATGAGTCAATAGCAGTTCGCAGGTCCTTAAATATTCAGTCATATGACGTGTATTAGCCAATATAAGTTCACATTTCATTTACCACGTTTCCATAGCAACACAGCCATAAATAGACTATACCTATACTGGACTGCCATACTGGATGTCAAGTGCAAAACTGGCCAATTCTTATGGGGTCACTACACAAACAAAAAATGAAATATACCCGTGCGAAGCCGGGTCCTTCCTCTATTCTCTTATATATATAAAAATGAGTTCCTGTCTGTCTATCTGTCTGTCTGTCTGTCTGTCTGTTCTTTATGCGTGACCAAACGACTGGACCGATCCTCACCAAATTTGGCACATATGTACATCAGGTGTCCGGGAATATTGGCTCTCTTGGACGTATTGTTTCTGAGATACAGTATTCCCAAAAAACGACCTGCAGTAGCCAATAGAAGCCTGCAAGTCTTTCGATCATATTCCAACTGCCATACACACGGTCACATGTCCCTTATCAGCCAATAGAAGCTCGCAAGCACTTAGTCTGCACATGCAAATAGCTGTACTCCAGGTTTCCATAACAACCCAGTCATTTTTCTACACTACACCCTTGGCAGAGCGGTGCTTGCTGTGTGTGTATATGTAGAGATGTAGCAGAGCTTTGCTCTGCCGTATCCTGAAAACCAAAGGAGAGAGATTGCCAGTTCAATAATGGACACTGCAAACACAGCTCTACTACATCTCTACATACATAGCTCTGCTACATCTCTACATACACAGCACTGTACATCTCTGCATACACACCACACACAGTTCTTCTACATATCTTCATACACACAGCATACACAGCTCTGCTACATCTCTACATACACACAGCACAGCTGTTGTAGGTCAGCTTTAAAGGGGCAGGGCGCTGTGGATGACACTACTATACAAGGTCACATACACACAGTTTTACTCCAGGTTTCCATAACAATCCAGCCATTTTTCTTCACTGCTGTAGGTCAGCTTTAAAGGCGCAGGGCGCTGTGGATGACACTATTATACAAGGTCACATACACACAGTTTTACTCCTGGTTTCCATAACAACCCAGCCATTTTTCTTCACTGCTGTAGGTCAGATTTAAAGGGGCAGGGCGCTGTAGATGACATTGTTACATACACACAACTTTACTCAAGGTAAAAACCGTAGGTTTTTCACTGATATCCAAACTGAGATACACATGATCACATAACACTTATGGACCAATGGAAACTCGCAGGTTCTTCAGTCTTCACATACACACAGCTTTATACCAGGTTTCCATAGCAACCAACCTATTCTTATGGGGCCACTACACAAATAAAAAATGAAATATACCCATGCGAAGCCGGGTCCTTCTGCTAGTAATTTCATAATTTTCAGTGAATGGAATGGAAAATGTTAAGGGTGGGTTCACACTTGCGCCGGCACTCCGTCCGCCGCGAATTCGAACTAAATGTCGGAAAACTGGATAGGCATGATAGTCGGATATGCAAGACTTTGTTTCCGACGAAAAAAAACTGCTTTGCGGCGCAGAGGGTGTAAGCACACACCCGCGCATTGCTTTAAAAACCCATTCAAGTGAATGGGGTTTTAAGCAAAGCGTCGCAAACCTTTCCCTATCCAGTGCCTATCCAGTTTTCCGACATTTAGGTCGGATTTGCGGCGGATGGAGTGCCGGCACAAGTGTGGACCCACCCTAAGGAATATTTGACCCTAACTGTAGACTTTTATTTTCATTATATGGAGGGATAGATAAATAGAAGTTGCCAAATTCCAATGTTGTAAAACAGTTTCCAGTAAAACTGCTGCTAAGTAGCATAAAGTTCAAGCAAAGTACTATGCAGGTGGATCTTCTTGAACTATCATATCATGAAATGATAGTTAGTGAACTTTGTGTTGTGTGGCCTGGAAGAGACCAAGTATTTCAGTGAATACAGCCAGGAGATAAGCAGGTTTATCCAGATTAGGTGATATCTTGTTTCGTGGGAAAATCCGTTTAATTTGCTCCTGGATATAACAGCTACTATGCAGCTCAGCAGTCAAGAGCCCCACATCCAGTGAAGTGTAGTCAGTCATGACCATGGCCATGTTAATGCATTGGGGGGCCCTGTACAAACTTTTTGAAAGTGAGCCTCCCACAGTCTAATTTCCCCAGCCCCCTCAGCCACCAATGTTACACAGATAGAGATGAAATCACTGCCTGCCACCCAGAAAAATGGGACAGCACCCGAAATGTCAGACTGTCCCGCTCGATCCGGAGTGGCCGAGGGGTCCCCTGCAACTATAGGGCCTGGTGAGACTGCACCTTTGGCCCTATGGTTGAAGCGGTCCTGCATGGGAGAAGGAGGAGATATTGGAAGACTGAAAGGGCACATTAGAACCAAAAGGTCAAGTAAAGAAACAAAGTACATAAATACAACTTCATGACCACACTCGCCTCAACCAGTGATTGGCTGAGCAGGCATTTTTTCTGTGTCAAAAGGGACAAGGAAGTACAGACCAACAGGGACCTGGTACGCACTAGAACGGGAGCAGTGGGGGATCAGTTTGGCGAGTGTCACTTTTTTAATTTTGTTGTGCCATTTTAAGTAAGAATGCCATTGTTATGCTATTCTTAGTTGTCAATTTATGTCTATTGTCTATGCTTGTCTATTGAAAACAATGGGGGATTTATTATTACTTTTGTTATTATTATTATTATACTAGCAAGTGGAATCTAAAATTGATGATTTTGTATCAAAAATTGTAATTTTTTGCTGATCTAAACATTCATGCCACTTTCTTAAAAGGTAGGTATATTGTGGTGGACTGGGTGGAAGAGGACGTGGCCTACTGCAGCCCAAAATATTTACTATAATTTTACTCCAGAAACTGGAGTAATTACAGGTGAAATATACCTCAGAGATTCTGTTGCATGAGGGCAGGAAAAGCATCTAAAAGATGGTGCTGCACACTGTTAATTACAGAATGCAAATATTTACTAAAACGCAACAAAATTCTGAAATTTGCTATCATTACTAGTGTTGAGCGAACCCGTCAAAGTTCGGGTTCGACGAGTTCGGCGAACTTTGCCCAAAAGTTTGGTTCAGGTACCTGAACTTGACCCGAACCCGAACCCCATTGAAATTAATGGGGACCCGAACTTGGGGACCCAAAAATGGCTGTAAAATGGGGATCGTAAGGGGTAGAGGGCTACAAAATGGGGGTAATAAGAAGGGCAAGTACCCTGCAAAAAATGGGGTGGGGAAAGTACTTAAAATAATAACATAAAATAAAATAAATAAATAAATAAATAAAAAATTAATAACAAATAAAATAATAATTTTGAAACAGGTGGTAGAGGTCCAGGGGGAGGAGGTGGATATGGCAGTGTAAGTGGAAGAGGCGAAGGAGGTAGCCAACACTTTAACCACTCACTCAGGCGCTGGCACAGCCGAGTCCTGTGGGATCCATGCCTGGTTCATCTTAATGAACGTAAATACATCCATGTTGGCTGTGGATAGGTGGATCCTCTTGTCAGTGATGACACTCCCTGCGGTGCTGACAACATGTTCTGATAGGACACTTGCTGCAGGGCAGGCCAGCACCTCCAAGGCATAGAGGGCAAGCTCTGGCCACGTGTCCAATTTACCAACCCAGAAATTAAACAGGTTCGACCCATCACTCAGTACCAGGAGGCGTGTCGACAGATACTCATCCACCATGTGAGTCAAAGTCTGCACTAGGAGACAGTATGCATATACAAATGCAGTTATTGTTACTGCTCTAAGAGACGGTAAGGTTACACACGTAGTTGTTACTGTGCTAGGAGACGGTATGGGTACACACGCAGGTATTGTTACTGCGCTAGGAGACGATATGGGTACACATGCAGTTATTGTTACTGCACTAGGAGACGGTATGGGTACACACGCAGTTATTGTTACTGCACTAGGAGATGGTATGGGTACACATGCAGTTATTGTTACTGCACTAGGAGACGGTATGGGTACACACGCAGTTATTGTTACTGTGCTAGGAGACGGTACGGGTACACACGCAGTTATTGTTACAGTGCTAGGAGATGGTATGGGTATACATGCAGTTATTGTTACAGCACTAGGAGACGGTATGGGTACACACGCAGTTATTGTTACTGCGCTAGGAGACAGTATGGGTACACACGCAGTTATTGTTACTGTGCTAGGAGACAGTATGGGTACACACGCAGTTATTGTTACTGCGCTAGGAGACAGTAGGTGTACACATGCAGTTAATTTTACTGCGCTTGTGCAGCATCCCAGAGTGCTACTGCTTTTATGTGTTTGTCTTGTGTGCCTCTGGGTTTTATGTTTGTATGTTCTGTTCTGTGTTAAGTGTTAAATGTCATTGTTGTGCAGCTTTCCTTGTTATTTTCCCCTGCAGTGTTCAAGTCTAGCCTTGGTTAGCCCTGGCCTATCACAAGCCAGTGGGCGGGGTTGTGGGAGACTCCATCTCCACGGTAACCCTTGGTTTGAGTTCAGTCAGTCTAGTGTGAGCAGAGTAAGGGTGTGCAGAGGTTTCCTGCCCCCACAAGCTGCACTGAGGCCAATGGTTAGCCATCACAGGCTTCAGGAGGATTACTTCGGGCCTAGTCTTCAGGTAATCAGTTCCTTGTCAGGCCTCCTAGAACCAAGGTTGGGGTTTGGACACTGTATTACTACCCCCATCAAGAAGCTGCTATTGCCTTGTGATTCCTCTTGCCTAAATAAACGGCTGTTTGGTTTACGTGAATCACTGAATCCTGAGTCGTGCCTGCATTACCAACAGGGCCCTTCCAAACACCACCCCACCGGCTCAGGTAGGAGAGGTCCGATTCCAGGGATACCCGATTTATATAATTATATTTACATTTTAACCACTTATCAAAAATCTAAAACTTTGTAAAAATATTTTTTTTATAAAAGTCGCCATATTCTGACACCCGTAACTTTTTTTATATTTCCATGTATGAGGATGCATAGGGTGTATTTTTTTTGCGGGGCCAGGTGTACTTTTTGGTTATACCGTTTTGGGGAATGTCTATTGCTTTGATCACTTTTTGCTCAAATTTTTAGATTTTTTTTTCCCACTACGCCGTTTACCGTACCGGAAAAATATTTTTATAAGTTTGTAGACCAGGCATTTTCAGACACAGGGATACCTAATGTCTATGTGTGTCACAGTAATTTTTAACTTTTATTCTAGGGAATAAACGTTACTATGTAATACATAGAACTATGTATTCTAGGGAAAGGGGGGTGATTTGAACTTTTAGTTATTATTTATATATATATATATATATATATATATATATATATATATATATAGGCTGCATAAATGAGCCTGTCATACAAACTAATGCCAAACAACCCTGGGAGCTTTCAATAGGCTCCAGGCTGTCATGGCAATGGAACACTGGCCCTGGATCTCATGTTGGGTGCTGGCGATCCTCGCCAAAATGTGAGATAATAGTCACTGAACCCTACCCCTGTCTGAGCCCTTATCAGCAAAATACAATTAACTAACTTGATAAGAGCAGGAAATAACAGCACTGAGAGCAAGCACAATGTGGGGAACTCAGCTTCCCTCCAGAGATCAGTGAGTTACGTCATCCATCCTGAGATCAAATAACATGTCAGGGACCAAGGAAACGTTTAAACAATTTGAGGAATAATCTCACATAAAAGATAAACAAAGCATCATTTCTAAAGCACAATATTTAGGAAAACTCTTAAATTTGCATAAAATATCAGTTTAGATAGGATCCTTGAGATGGGAATACCCCTTTAACGTGTCATCGCTGTGGCCTCTTCACTGCTTGTCAAGAACAGCATTGAACATTGTATACATTATATAGTGGCTGTGCTTGATATTGCAGCTCAGCCTCATTCACTTGAATAGCACTAAGATGAAACAGGACATGGGACCAATGAAAATGACACCACATGTCCTATTAAGCAGAAATTGCACTTACCCATGCATTGCTTCGAACAGCTGATTGGTGGGGGTGCAGATTGTTAGACCCCTGAAAATCAGTTATTGAAAACCAATACAAAAGTTTTTTTCTACTATTTCAGTGTCTGCAGAACTGATGTGGATGGACGTATTTTTTTTTTTTGTAGGAAATGATTCTAGTGTAATTTTGTGTATAATACAACATGAAGATTCTATCATAGGTGCCTCTAGTCAAAACATTCAGCATCCTGTTTTTGTTAGAGGAGTCTTAAATATAAAGCTAATGCATAGAATTACAGTTAGGGCCAGAAATATTTGGACAGTGACACCATCTTCATGATTTGGACTCTGTATGCCACCACATTGGATTTGAAATGAAACAACTGAGATGCAATGGAAGTTTATACTTTCCGGTTTAATGCAAGGGGTTGAACAAAAATATTCTGTAAAATGTTTAGGAATTGCAACCATTTCTACAAAGCCTCTTAATTTCAGAGGCTCAATAGTAACTGGCCAAATTAACATTACAATAAATAAAATGTTCTTTTTTAATACTTTGTAGGGAATTCTTTTCAGGCAATGACTACCTGAAGTCTGGAACCCATGGACGGGTTTCCTCCTTTGTGATGATTGGCCATTGCAGAATATTCCACATCTTGCCTTAAAAAACTCCTGGGTTGCTTTTACAGTATGTTTTTGGTTATTGTCCATCTGTACTATAAAGCGCCATCCAATCAACCTTGCTGCATTTGGTTGAATCTGAGCAGGATGTATATGCCTGTACACTTCAGGATTTATCCGACTGCTTCTGTTTTCTGTCACAATGCCTTCACTATATATACAGTAGATCATGAACAGTTCGTACTTTGTTCTTCCCATCATTCTGGTACAGGTTGATATTAGTTTCATCTGTCCAAAGAATGCTGTTCTACAACAGGGCCAGCTTCTTTAGATGTTTTATTGGCAAAGTCTAATTTGGCCTTTCTATTTTTGAAGCGGATTAATGGTTTGTCCCTTGTGGTGAACCATCTGTACTTGCTCTCATAAAGACTTTGTTTTATGGTACACTTAGATGCTGATACACCTACTTCCTGGAGAGTATTCTTCACTTGGGTGGATGTTGTGAAGGGGTTTTTCTTCACCTTGGAAAGGATTCTGTGATCATCCATCACTGTTGTCATCCATCGATGTCCAGGCCCCTTTGAGCTCACCAGTGTGCTTTTTTTTTTTTTTTTTTTTAACCAGAATGTACCAGACTGTAGATTTGGCCACTGCTTATTTTTTGCACTATCTCTCTGGTGGATTTCTTCTTTTTTGCAGCCTAATGAAGGTCTGCTTTAGTTCCATTAAGATCTCCTTTGACCACATGTTGTGGGTTCGCAGCAACAGCTTCCAAATGAAGAGGCCACACCTGGAATCAACTCCAGACCATTTAACTGCTTAATTGATGATGGATTAATGAGGGAATAGCCCATGCAGCCCATTAAATAGCTTTTGAGATAATTGTCCAATTACTTTTGGTCCCCTGAAAAAGAGGCATCTGCATATTACAGAGCTGTAATTCCTAAACTCTTCCTCCAATTAGAATGTTAAAACCCTTAAAGTCTGCACTTTAAGCCCATATTGATCATATAACTGTATCTTAAATATGTTTTGCTAAAGAGCTAAAATGGCAAAACTTGTGTCATTGCCCAAATATTTCTGGACCTAACAGTATGTCATATACCATGCTTAGGTTTTATTCTGTTTTACAATAATGGAATTTTTTTTTAGCTGTACCATGCCATTCTTGTATTTAGAATGGTTTCAGAAAGTTCAGAATGTTTTTAACAAGTGATACTGCCTTCACCACTATGAAGCATACGTCAGAGGTTATCAGGAGTATACTATAGTAGTCATAACAGTCTACTACCAGTTTGTTGGATTTCAGCTTCAAAATTTGAACCCTGGCTTGGGAGGAGACATATTACTGTTCAAAGGTTAAACTAGGTGTCTTTGTAGACCAAAGTAACAGTAATATATACATATATATATATAGTGCAATTTATAGTTCCCCTCAGTATAAGAGAAAGAGTCGGAAGGTGAAGAGATGATGGGAATGTTCGCAGTCGTCTACACTCTTTTGGTCCTGAGTTTTATCAGTGTCCAATCCTGCAATGGAGCAGCTGTTGCTTCCATCGGTAAGATAATTTTTTCTTATATTTTGCAGTTTTAGGGCACAATCAGTATAAATGACTATTATTTCTTGTAATCTTCCTACCTGTATCCCCTACTCTCAGTTGTGTGGGCACAACATATATTAGAATGTGCTTTATATTGTACTTTAGTTTTGAAAAGAGATGAACAAAGGTTTTTAGGGATAATAAATGACTATTAAATCCACCATGCCACATGGAATAATACAGAAGCTTGCTATTATTTCTCAATCACCATTACTCATTTCAGTTGTCTGAGCAAGAAGTATTAGTAAGAAATAGCCTACTTTTGGCCATTTCACTACAGTTAAGAATGTGCCTACAGTTAAGAATGTCCCCGTTGGCAAAATGGCCCACGTCTGGCACATTGCTCATCCAGTTAATTTGAGAGAGAAGTTGCAAATATTACTGATTGAGTATTACAGAGGGGTTATCCTGGATGATGTATTCTTGGAGCTAAAAATATTGCCAAACTGAAAGGTAGACTTCCCATTGACAATATAGGTTCCAGCAATCCATTCTTAGCTCTGCAAGGACGTACCGATGCGTCCTTGAAGAGTTAAGCCAATGCATTAAATTATGCATTTGCAGAAACAGGGATCGGGCTGTCACAACACCTAGACCACCCATAAAGAAGACAGGGATGGTTAATTACCATCGTTGTCTTTCCAGTCGCTGTGTATAGAGAGGTAATTTTGTATCCGCCAGTGTTAGACAAACCACAACAGTTGGTTGTGACATAGGGGTTGTTTAAAAGTGGCCATAATATTTGTATTTGTTGCAAGCTGGCAAAGACTTTTTTGCTTTTTCTAAAAGGCAAATCTTATACTATTCGTCATTATACTAATTGTAGCACTACAAATGTGGTTTATGTGATTTCTTGCATCTCCTGCAACTTGCAGTTTGTAGGCTGTACCACTAATAGTTTCAGGACTCAGATTTGTATTCACCTTGCTAAAACAAACCTTCAGGTCTGGCCAGGAACAATGAGTATAAATGTCTCCTCTGGATGATAGGGTAAAAAAACCCGAAAATTTTGTCTCAGTACATCAATAATGTTAAAGTTTACTTAAACTTTCAAACAACTTTCTGGCAGCATTTGTGACATTAATAAATATTGTAATATGCCTTATTAATGGATTTTTCCTCTTTCAGTGAAATCCTACACTGAAATCCACTTCTGTCCCTTCTGTATTCTTTGCTTTGTTTTTCTCACTGTCTTCTCACTGGAGTACTGGTGTGTGGACTCTAATAAAGCAGAAAAACTGAGTGTGGAAGGTGGGAATCACCTCCAACCGCTATATCTCGACCAATATAAAACAAGGAACAGTGATTTTGGTGTCATATGAAAGATGAGTTTCTCATTTTTATCTGTATCACAGTTTGTATTCTTTATAGCTGTACTGAGATATCATCCATTAAAAACACAGGTGGGTGCAACTGCATATTCTCATCTGTCATATGACACTAAGATCACAGCTCTATCTGTATTATTTACAGAGATATCACCAGTTAATAACACAGTTACCAGTTAATAACACAGTTGGGATTGGCATACTCCCAACCCCAACAGTTTTTAATGGATGATATCTTAATACAGTATATATATATATATATATATATATATATATGGGGTGTGTGTGTGTTATATATATATATATATATATATATATATATATATAATACAGATAAAACTGTAATAATTGTGATACAGATTAAATGGGAAACTTTCATATAATTGGCCAAGAGAGTTTGAAGTCACCCCCCCAAACCTCAGCTTCTCTGCATTATTAGAGTTCGCACACCAGTACTCCAGTGAGAAAGCCAGTGAAATAAACAAGGCTAAGAATAAGAAAGGACGATTCAGGATTTCATGTTCAGGAGCCAAACTCTGATAATAAAGTACAATATTTATTATTGTGAAAATGCTGCCAGAAAATTTGTTGCTCAAAAGTTGTTCAAAGGTTTGCGTATGTTTTAAAGATTTTGTGATGAGTCCTGGGTTGCAACACTTTCAGAACCTTAAAGGGGTTTTGTGGGTTACAAATACTGATGACTTACCCTAAGGATAGATCATTAATAACAAATTGATGGGGGTCCAGCACCTGGCTGGCCTTCTTATCGATCAGCTATTCTCAGCAGCTAACACATAGAGAATGTTGCAGGAAGCAGACTTGGCGATTATACAGAGAACAAACTTCCTCCACCATTCTTTATGTTTTAGCAGCTGGATGCTGGACTCCCTGTCAATCTGATATTGATGACCATTCCTTAATATCATCAATATTTTTAGCACAGAAAAACCCTTTAATGATTTGACTTTTTCTTTCAAAGCTGTTTTTGTTTTTGGATTCAGAGCAAGAAAAGACCCCCAAGTACTGGAATGATCAAGCCATGGAGACGTTGAAACGGGCTAGGAACTTGAAACCCATTGACCAAAGAGCCAAGAATTTAATTATGTTTCTGGGAGATGGTGAGCCTATATAATGTTTATAATATACAGAAAAGCTTTATGTTAACACACATTGTGGTATTGCAAACATGTTATGTAAGTAAAGATGAATATCAGAGTAGCAAAGATTTTTGTGACATGATTCCTTGGTGGATCCTACATGCCCCAGATCAACACTAGAAAAGTCAATGCATCAGTCATCCAAACAAGATAAATATGAGTTGCTTTTTCGAATATTATAAATATATACACAATGGGTACGGAAAGTATTCAGACCCCTTTAAATTTTTCACTCTTTGTTTCATTGCAGCCATTTGCTAAAAGCAAAAAAGTTCATTTTATTTCTCGTTAATGTACACTCAGCTCCCCATCTTGACCCAAAAAAAAACAGAAATGTAGATATTTTTGCAAATTTATTAAAAAAGAAAAACCGAAATATCACATGGTCATAAGTATTCAGACCCTTTGCTGTGACACTCATATTTAACTCACATGCTGTTCATTTACACCTTCTTGAGACGGTTCTACTCCTTCATTGGAGTCCAGCTGTGTTTAATTAAACTGATTGGACTTGATTAGGAAAGGCACACACCTGTCTATATAAGACCTCACAGCTCACAGTGCATGTCAGAGCAAATGAGAATCATGAGGTCAAAGAACTGCCCAAGGAGCTCAGAGACAGAATTGTGGCAAGGCACAGATCTGGCCAAGGTTACAAAAGAATTTCTGCAGCACTCAAGGTTCCTAAGGGCACAGGGGCCTCCATAATCCTTAAATGGAAGAAGTTTGTGACGACCAGAACTCTTCCTAGACCTGGCTGTTCAGCCAAACTGAGCAATCCTCGGAGAAGAACCTTGGTGAGAGAGGTAAAGAAGAAGCCAAAGATCACTGTGGCTGAGCTCCAGAGATGCGGTAGGGAGATGGGAGAAAGTTCCACAAAGTCAGCTATCACTTCAGCCCTCCACCAGTCGGACTTTATGGCAGAGTGTCCCGAAGGAAGCCTCTCCTCAGTGCAAGACATATGAAAGCCCGCATAGAGTTTGCCAAAAAACACATGGAGGACTCCCAGACTATGAGAAATAAGATTCTCTGGTCTGATGAGACAAAGATTGAACTTTTTGGTGTTAATTCTAAGCGGTATGTGTGGAGAAAACCAGGCCCTGCTCATCACCTGCCCAATACAATACCAACAGTGCAACATGGTGGTGGCAGCATCATGCTATGGGGGTGTTTTTCAGCTGCAGGGACAGGACGACTGGTTGCAACTGAAGGGAAAATGAATGGGGCCAAGTACAGAGATATCCTGGAAGAAAACCTCTTCCAGAGTGCTCTGGACCTCAGACTGGGCTGAAGGTTCACCTTCCAACAAGACAATGACCCTAAGCACGCAGCTAAAATAACAAAGGAGTGGCTTCAGAACAACTCTATGACCATTCTTGACTGACCCAGCCAGAGCCCTGACCTCAACCCAATTGAGCATCTCTGGAGAGACCTGAAAATGGCTGTCCACCAATGTTCACCATACAACCTGACGGAACTGGAGACAATCTGCAAGGAAGAATGGCAGAGGATCCCCAAATCCAGATGTGGAAAACTTGTTACATCATTCCCAAGATGACTCATGTCTGTACTAGCTCAAAAGGGTGTTTTACTCAATACTGAGCAAAGGGTCTGAATACTTATGACCATGTGTTATTTCGGTTTTTCTTTTTTAATAAATTTGCAAAAATATCTACATTTCTGTTTTTTTCTCTCAAGATGGGGTGGTGAGTGTACATTAATGAGATACAAAATGAACTTTTTTGCTTTTAGCAAATGGCTGCAATTAAACAAAGAGTGAAAAATTTAAAGGGGTCTGAATACTTTACGTACCCACTGTATATATATATATATATATATATATATATATACACACAGCATCTCACAAAAGTGAGTAAACCCCTCACATTTTTGTAATTATTTATTTATATATTTTCATGGGATAGCACTGAAGATATGACACTTTGATACAATCTAAAGTAATCAGTGTACAGCTTGTATAACAGTGTAAATTTGTTGTGCTATCAAAATCTCTCAACACACAGTCATTAATGTCCCTTGGCAATAAAAGTGAGTACTATATATATATATATATATATATATATATATATATATATATATGTTTATGTTCCAGGGATGGGAGTGGCCACAATATCTGCAGCACGTGTATACCAAGGACAACTGAAGAATCAAACTGGAGAAGAAAATATATTAGAGATGGAAACATTTCCCTATGTTGCACTTTCTAAGGTAATATAGATGAAACCTCCCACTTACATATCATTTCTATGTGTTCAAGGGCAAATGAAATGCTTCTTTTCTTACTTTAGTTACTCTTCTAACTCTTTTCTTCTCTTCTTGTATTACTTATGCAAAATTTATACTGCAGGTATACAATGTAGATGCACAGGTCCCTGATAGTGCAGGTACCGGTACAGCCTACTTGTGTGGGGTAAAAAGCAACTCTGGAACTCTGGGTGTGAGTGCAGCTGCAACATATGGTGTCTGTGAGACTGCTAATGGAAATGAGGTGAAATCCATACTTCATCGAGCAAAACAAGCAGGTACAAAGCTATCTTGTTTTTTAAATACTTTCTTGTAGGATAACATGCAGAATTCAAAGAACATTTCATGATTGAGTTAGGCTAAAGCCCCACAATTGGGAAAAAACTGCTTTTTTGTTGCAGATTTTTCTGCATTTTGTTTTTTGAGCCAAAGCCAAGAGTGGCTACAAAAGGAATGTGAAATATATGTGGGAAGTACTTATACTTCCTTTTGCTCAATCCACTCCTGGCTTTGGCTCCAAAAACTGCAGCAAAATCTGTAAAAAAAAAAGCTGCTTTTCCGCAATGTGGAGCCTCACAAACTATGTAGCTTTTAATCTACAAAAGGTTCACGTGTATGAATACTATTTCTTGGTCTATAATATTTTCTCTGCAGGTGATTCTTGGAGGAGGAAGGGCATATATGAGTCCCAAAGGAACACCAGACCCAGAATACCCAACTATTCTGGGTATAGTCACATATTAGGATATGCTAGAGATCATTTACATGTCTTTTTCTATATGCTAGTTTTATGAATTTACATTCTATCTGGCAGTCTGATCTGCAGAAATTTGGCACAAAATACCTTGTCGGTATGTTTACATGGACCTTTTTTGAACATGTACTGTTAAATGGACCTGGGCAATAAGTAGGCAATCTAGACATTTTGTAGATTATAGATATATTTTAGCTTTGTTTGTACATTAAAAAAAATTCCATTGAATTATACCTTTTTTAACTGCAGGAAAATCTGTAGGAATTGTAACGACAACCCGTGTTCAACATGCCTCTCCAGGCGCTGCTTACGCACATAGTGCCAAAAGGGACTGGTACTCTGACAATGAGATGACCTCGGCTATGATTGCAAAAGGCTGCAAGGACATTTCTTACCAGCTGGTTCACAATACTGATATTGATGTAAATTACCTGTATACTGAGTTTCTGAATTGAATCTGCTTAATTCTGTATACTAGATAGATATATGTTTCTATGTTTAATTTTACAATATTTGGATTGCATAGTGCATTCTAAAAAATTTAGAATAAGAAAATATTTTTACAATATATTTTTTTAATGTAACTGAAAACTATGTAGCTTTTAATTTACAAATGGTCCACATGTTTGAATACTATTTCTTGGCCTATAATATTTTCTCTGCAGGTGATTCTTGGAGGAGGAAGAGCATATATGAGTCCCAAAGGAACACCAGACCCAGAATACCCAACTAGCACATCAAATCAAGGCCTTCGAAAAGATAATCTGAACTTAACAAAAATGTGGCTGGATCAGAGGAAGGTAATGTACATCTCTTCTTTGTAGTATTAAACAGCTGATGAGATGTGACAGTTGCTGAAATAACACATAAATCGTAGCTCAATATTGGGAACAACTGTCTTATGGCCATTATCTGAACAGAATCCATCATATACAAAAGAGGATGCAGCACTGAACTGTATAAAGTGTTTTTCCATCATGCAGACTGGACTTGCATGCCACTGCAAACAGTTCCTTTCTTCTACTGAATAATTTCCCTACCTCATCTAAATGAGTCTAATCTAAATTGATCTTACAGTCTACTATACAAAACCTTTACCATGGTCCTTCTTACCTTACTTGAAATGTATGTTTATCATATACTTCATTAGTTTTCTCTGTCAAGTTGTCTCTCCTACTGCTTGCTGTATAAATCTGCACATAGCACTCTCTCTGCCATTTCTTGCCTTCACTGCTGCTCTGTTACGAGCAGTTCAGAGATTCTTTACAGCAGAAACATGCACCATAAGAAAATGGTGTCTGGGGATGACTGGACCTCTATGTGTGTTAGTAAGAGTGTTCTAGGTGAGCTGTTCCAGGAATTAGAAGATATCTCTTATCCAGTGAATTACTCAGCCAAGTGAAAGGGTGGGGCGGGGGGTCCAATGTGCCAGCTTGAATGGTGTAGCTGTTGTAGCATGTTGCAGCTCCATTCAGTGCTATTGGACTGCTAACGATAGCACTCGGCATCTCTTTGACAACTTGCCGTTCCATTTTTTACGGGGCACATGGATCTAAGAAAGAGGGCCTCACACCAACAAGATTGCAGGAGCCATTTAGATGCTATAGCCTGCCTGTCGGAGGTCTTTACAGGAACACAACAGGTGTACAATACATTGCAATACTTATTGTATATATTTTAATGTGCTGTATAGGCAATTAAATTTTGCATGTTAAAGTGTACCTCCAATTATACAACATCTTTTCATAAATGAAAAGCTAAGTTACTTTTATATATTAGTCTATGGAGGAGGGAGGGGTAGGAGGCTGCAGGAAAGCATACTCATCTGCAGCTGCTACACTGTGATTCAGTGAACTTTTCTAACACTGCTATGTTTCAAAATACCATTCTACCAGTGAACAAAATGAGGCAATGAATCAATTAACAGCCTAAAGTCTATAAGACATAGCAATAGCTATAACTGCTGCTATCAGGAATATGGCGAGTTTGCAGTGCAGCGTCAGCATGTAAGCAATGCCAGGAGCTGTTCACATAGGGACACAGCTGACTTCCCAACAGTCAGACCCCAACCAATCTAAATTTTATGGCCTATCATAATAATAAACCATCAAATTTGAATAGGTGGATAACTCCTTTAACATAAAAACCTTGATTTAAACAATTCTTCATTTTCTGCTTATACATACAGTTAGCTCTAATAGTGGATCTCTTTGAACGGTATTTTGCAGTGAGCACAGAAGATAGCAAAAAGGAAGTCCTGTGACATTTTTTACAGAAGGCAAAAAAAGGAGCAGGGGGTACTGGCTCTCGCTATGTAGCCGAATATGGAAACTTAGTGGAACAAATTTAATGAAAAAACTTAGGCAGGGTTCACACTACCTTTGGAGTCCGTTATCATAATGGACACTAACTGATGTTAATGTGTCCTTTTTTTAACTGATCCAATTAATGGTTCAGTTAAAAAAACGGACACATTAGCATCAGTTAGTGTCTGTTAGCATCAGTTAGTGTCCGTTTTTTAACACTGTTTTTTTTTGTTTGTTTCTCCTTTCTGAGCATGCGCAGGAAAAAAACGGACATAAAATAACGGACAGTAACTGATGGCTATCAGTTACTGTCCATTATAAGTCCGTTACCCATAGACTTCAATGTTAAAAAAATAACGGACACTTGCTTTCCGTCAAGAATCCATTTTTTTCAAACAGACAAAAAGTCCTGCATGTAGGATTTTTTGTCCGCGAAAAAAAACGGACTTCTGAAGGATTTGGTGTAAACGGACACTAACGGACACAATATAAAAACCCATTGAAATGAGTGGAAATTTTAACAGATTTCTGACGGTTCAGCTAAATGTGTCCGATGCTAAAATCTTGTAACGGACAATAGCAAGGACACTACTGACGGTCACCAACTGTAGTGTGAACGCCCCCTTACTGTTGTAAAATTTCTCTACTTTTAAATTGTTACTGAAAATGTAGTCTCCTTTAGGCTGAAGTCCCATTTTGAGGAAACACATTTTTTTTTTTTTGTTGCAGATTTTGTTTTTTGAGCCCAAGCCAGGAGTGGATTGAGTAGAAGGTAGAAGCATATATATTTCCTATTTTTATATACTTCCCATATATTTCCTATTCTTTTTGTAGTCATTCTTGGCTTTGGCTCAAAAAAACACTGCAAAATCTCCAACCAAAAAATCTGCAACGTGGGGCCATACCTTTAAAGAGGTATTCTAGGTACTTATTACATTTTCCAGTCATTTTAAAATTCATTCTATGTATTTTTTGCAGGGTTCTGTATATGTGTGGAACAAAGCACAATTTGAAGCTGTGAATGAAAAGACCACTGATTATCTTATGGGTAGGGATCTTATTTATTGTGTATATTAATATAGTCCTACCTTAGGGCAGCACAGGATTCTGATAAATTGCTAGATAAGACAGCATTTAGTTTTATATTATTCAGTGTCATATTATGAGAACTAACAATTGTGTAAAATTTTCTCCGGATTGGTTCTGACTATCCCACAGGGAAGATGGTGTAAGTAATGATTACTGTGATTATTTTAACTGTTTAGGGCTTTTTGAACCTAAAGACATGAAGTATGAGTTAAACCGTGATCCTACCATGGACCCAACCCTCGCAGAAATGACAGAGAAGGCCATCAAGATTCTGAGCAAGAATCCAAAAGGATTCTTCCTATTTGTAGAAGATAAGTATATTATACCATAAAACATTACAAATCCAAGATAGAGAAGAAGATTTGCAGTGTTTGTTCATTTGTTCTGGGGGCATTATAGTACAAATGTTGACTTCTAAAACATTTGTGGCCAGGGGTTTGGGGACAATTTTCACATTGTTGAGCCAGCACTTTACAATCATGGCTACCTTCAGGGGCGTAGCTACAGGTGGTGTAGAGGTAGCAATTTCTACAGGGCCCTGGAGCCCAAAGGCCAGCATACGACATATATTATAGATATCACATTTTAAATGGGAGCCTCATTACAGATTTTGCAATGGGGTCCAGGAGCTTCAGGTTATGCCTTTGGTAGCCTTCATGCAATTTTCAAAGTGTAACTTGAAAACATTTTTCAAAGTGTTTTGTAAAAAATGCCTAGAAATGCTTGCAACTAAAAGTCTGCCCCAAGCAGAGCCTGAGACACTCCACACCTACTGCTTTTCACAGTATAACCCCTTTAAGCAAAACAAATTTTAACAAACCAGGCACGTTTGTGGTAACTCTCTCTCTCTGTTTCTTTACATTGTAGACTTGACCATGGCCATCTTGATTCATACATTCCACATATTCCTGTGTCTTCATACACATGCTGTATCATTACATACACAAAAAAATAGGGCACATTTTTCCAATTGATAGCAAAGTGGCCACATGATTTTACAGTTTTTTATTGGCAAAACCTTGCAGCCATTGACAACTCCTTTTTTTATCTGGAATAAGGCATGTATTTCTTAGTAGTCCCTGGTAAACATTACAGAACTCCTTAAAGGGTTTATACCACAAAAAGTATTTATCCTCTAACCACAGGATAGAGGATAAATACCTGATGCCGAGAATGAGGGGCATTTTCTCCCTGCTCTGCATTCAGCCTGCCGTGCACGTTTGCGTTGTGTCACGTGGGGGGTGGGGGCCCCACTCCCCCCCGGCTCTCTAGGGTGCATCCAGCCTGCCTCATTCCGCATGGCTGCAGTCAAGCTGATGGCAGGGGGGGGAAACCCCCCCCCCCTTTGTGGGGGGGGGGGGGCCCCCCCCCCCAAACAAGAACTTCACAATAAAGCCTTTTAGCTGAATAACCCCCTTTAAACAAAACATATTTTAACAAACCAGACACTTTGTGGTAACTTTATATCTTTATATATGCTTTACGGGGTAGAATTGACCATGGACACCATGATTCTAATGCACGAAATTCGTTGACTGAGGCTGTTGAATTTGACAAGGCTATTCAAGTTGGTGGAAAGTTAACTTCAGAATCGGATACCCTGACTGTGGTGACTGCTGACCACTCTCATGTCTTTACATTTGGGGGATACACAGATCGTGGCAACAGTATTCTTGGTGAGAGATTTTTTTATTTTTAATGGAAAAATTATTCATCTAAATATTATAAAGGGATTGGGAAATTAATAAGGACCTCTTATTATTAAAATAATAATAATAATAATAATAATCTTTATTTACATAGCACCAACATAATCTGCAGCACTGTACAATTTGTAGGGTTCAAGTACAGACAAAAAAAGATACATTACAAAGAAATAGTCAATTCACACAATGGGACTGAGGGCCCTGCTCGCAAGAGCTTACAATCTATGAGTTAGAGGGGGTGACGCAAGAGGTAGCAGGGGAGGCATCAGAGGTAGCATTGCTTATACAATGCTCAGACAATTTTGTAATAGAGGTTACTGTCATTACATGTATATAAAGCTGTATGAGCCGTCACCAGTTGTGTCCTTTAACATGCAGATGGTGCATGGACATATAAAGTTAGTCTGATACGGCATCATATCCTGTGAGGTAATGTGGGAGAGTGAACAGAGGGTACGTTTTAGGGAATCTAACTACGGAAGGGTTTACATTAGAAGTTGCGATAGGCCTGTCTGAAAATATATGTCTTTAGTTTGCACTTGAAGCTGTGGAAATTGGGGGTTAATCTGATAGTCCGGGATAGAGCATTCCAGAGAAGTGGTGCAACTTGGGAGAAGTCTTGTATACGAGCGTGGGAGGTTCTGATAATAAAGGATGTTGGTCTTAGGTCATTGAGTGAGCGGAGAGTACGGGTTGGGCAATAGGATAAACAGAGATGAGGGAGGAAATGTAGGGAGGTGAAGCATTCTTGGCATATTCAATGTATGTGAATCAACTGATAAGGTCTAATATAAAATTATTTACATCATAAGCTACTTTCTGCATTACCTATTAGTCATTTCATTGTGTCTTACAGTCTTTTAGTATGAATCATACCTGGATGGCTTCATAAACTTAAAATCACTACCATGTATAAAAAAGAGGAAACCCTACACAAAAGAGCAAACTGGGCTGTTGGTTGTGTCACCCAGAACAGTATGGCATTGTTACATGCTTTCAAGAACATTGGGCCAATATTATATCCCTTTTTTTGTTAACAATGTAAAAGAAAGTACTGCGGTAGTACTCCCCCCCCCCCAATAGCAGAGGCCATGGGCCTAACTATAGCTGAACCCCCTTCTCCAAGGGCTCAAAATAGTTGCATTGTTGCTTTTACTTACAGTATATAGTAATGTTCCACTGAATTAGCCCAATTAACATAATACATATTGTAAAAGTATTTATACCAATTCCAAACTCCTTTAATTACCTACAGTCATGGCCAAAAGTTTTGAGAATGACACAAATATTATATTTTCACATGATCTGCTGCCCTCTGGTTTTTATGTGTGTGTGTCAGATGTTTTTATCACATACAGAAATATAATTGCATTCATATTATGAGTAACAGAAGCTTATATTGACAGTTAGAATGAGTTAATGCAGCAAGTCAATATTTTCAGTGTTGACCCTTCTTCTTCAGGACCTCTGCAATTCTCCCTGGCATGCTCTCAATCAACTTCTGGACCAAATCCTGACTGATAGCAGTCCATTCTTGCAGAATCAATGCTTTAATTTTGTCTGAATTTGTTGGTTTTTGTTTGTCCACCCGTCTCTTGATGATTGACCACAAGTTCTCAATGGGATTAAGATCTGGGGAGTTTCCAGGCCATGGACCCAAAATCTCTATGTTTTGTTCCCTGAGCCATTTAGTTATCACCTTTGCTTTATGGCAAGGTGCTCCATCATGCTGGAAAAGGCATTGTTGAGCGCCAAACTGCTCTTGGACGGTTGGGAGAAGTTGCTCTTGGAGGACATTCTGGTACCATTCTTTATTCATGGCTGTGTTTTTAGGCAAGACTGTGAGAGAGCCGATTCCCTTGGCTGAGAAGCAACCCCACACATGAATGGTTTCAGGATGCTTTACAGTTGGCATGAGACAAGACTGGTGGGCGCTCACCTCTTCTTCTCCGAATAAGCTGTTTTCCAGATGTTCCAAACAATCGAAAAGGGGATTCATCAGAGAAAATGACTTTACCCCAGTCCTCAGCAGTCCACTCCTGTACCTTTTGCAGAATATCAGTCTGTCCCTGATGTTTTTTCTGGAGAGAAGTGGCTTCTTTGCTGCCCTCCTTGAGACCAGGCCTTGCTCCAAGAGCCGCCTCACAGTGCGTGCAGATGCACTCACACCTGCCGCTGCCATTCCTCAGCAAGCTCTGCACTGCTGGTAGCCCGATCCCGCAGCTGAAACACTTTTAAGAGACGGTCCTGCCGCTTGCTGGTCTTTCTTGGGCGCCCTGGGCCTTTTTGGCACCAATGGAACCTCTCTCCTTGAAGTTCTTGATGATGCGATAGATTGTTGACTGAGGTGCAATCTTTCTAGCTGCAATACTCTTCCCAGTTAGGCCATTTTTGTGCAGTGCAATGATGACTGCACGTGTTTCTTTAGAGATAACCATGGTTAACAGAAGAGAAACAATGATGGCAAGCACCAGCCTCCTTTTAAAGTGTCCAGTGGTGTCATTCTTACTTAATCATGACAGATTGATCTCCAGCCCTGTCCTCATCAACACCCACACCTGTGTTAATGGAGCAATCACTGAAACGATGTTAGGTGGTCCTTTTAAGGCAGGGCTGCAATGATGTTGAAATGTGTTTTGGGGGATAAAGTTCATTTTCTAGGCAAATATTGACTTTGCAAGTAATTGCTGTTAAGATGATCACTCTTTATAACATTCTGGAGTATATGCAAATTGCCATTAGAAAAACTGAAGCAGTAGACTTTGTAAAAATTAATATTTGTATCATTCTCAAAACTTTTGGCCATGACTGTACATTTTTAATCTTGTGATATAAAAGTTACAGCTGAGGCAAAACTTACATGGCTGATGTGAAACAAATTAGTGAACTCCTATAAAAGTAGAGAAAAATGAACAGTACAGTACATATAGCATAGGTAGATAGTTGTATAGTACATGTGATAAAAGCAGATATCAATACATTACATGTGTTACAGGAAGACATCAGTACAGTAAATGTAGCACAGCTAGAGACTAGTCCAGTACATGTAGTACAGGTAGATTGCTTTACAGTACAGGTAAATGCCTGGTAGATGTGGCTCCCAGGTCTGGTTCATGCATCTATCTCTAGAACAGAGCTCTGTTTGCAACAGTAAGTGAATGAGTTGGAGCTACATTTGTGTATATCTCTCTATTCCCTTGTACAGGGTTGTAAAAATAGCTACAGATTTTTCTGGAAACTCTCATGCAAGTGAATTAGGAGACATTTACATGTGCAGCCCTCTCTCATTCACTTGCAGTCTCAAGCAGTCACTAGAAAGAGGTAACCATTATATCTTATGATAGATATCCAAAAATTGGGACACGCTTCTATCATCAGGCATTTATGGCATATTCTTTAGGTATAGTCATTAATGCCAAGATGAGACCATCCCTTGAGGCTGCGTTTACAGCTTCATTGGAATTTCCATTTTTCTGTTCTTTTACAGAACAAATCCTGACAGGGATGGCTCAGTGATATGAAGGACACAAATAGACCCTGATAGACCCCATTGACTGTAATGGTTTACATTAAGGTGTCTGTAATTTAAAATACAAGACTTTTATTATTCTTGATTTTTGAGGGAAACTTTGTGGGGTCCAGGGGTGTAACTTAAAGGGGTATTCCCATGAACATAAACATTTTTAAATTTGTAGATAATTAAAAGTTAAACATTTTTACAAATATAGGTAATTAAACATTTTGTTGAATTTTAAAGATTTTCTCTAAATATGTTGTGGTCACAGGACCTTCTTAAGGTCAGAAAAACAGCTATGATTTCCTTATTGTGGCCGGGATATCTTCTGATACATGTAGTGTCACTGCCTGAGAGCCCAGCTACAATAAGAACATCATGGCTGGGTTCCTGACAAGTCCCATACCATAGAAAGTTTCTGCATTTGTGGTCGTATCCATTGGCACCCGATCAAGACAACAGACTGTCACCAGTAAGATAGTTAGAGAAAATCTTTAAAACTCTGCAGAATTTTTAACTACTTATATTTGCAAAAATGTTTAACTTTTAATTATCTACAAATATAGGTATGATTATGTTCATGGGAATACCCCTTTAAGGCTCACAACTTCTCACAACCAGCAGCTGCGACCCATCCATACAGTTAAGCAGCATTTACACTTCCCTTTCTTTCTCTATCTGGGCCCAGACCGCTATGAAGACTTGTTAACAACACGTTTGTTCACACAAGCGTCCCATCATTCCCATTCCCTGTCGGTTCCTCCCACATACTAAACATGTCCTGTTTTGTGCCAGAACCTCCCTCACAGAATCCTTCCTTCACTATGTGCTGCTGAACAAATGCTATTTTTTGCCATTAAAGGTTTAATCTTCTTTTTTCTGGGAGTGGAAATATGCAGCTCACCAGAGGGCAAGGGTCATAAATTTACAACCCACAGAATGTCAACCATCAAAGGAATCTGTGAATTTTCAGTTCTTGTATCACACCATGTCTGATGAAGGGTGCTAGTACTCCTGAAAGCTTACTTATAAATATAATCAGTTAGCCTCTAAAAGGTATCGCCTGATTTCTTCACTCTTCCACAACCATCAAAGGAAATCAGAAAGGAGATAAAAGATTTGGGAGTGACCCCCTGGCTTTTGAGCCCAGTCGCAGCTGCGACCACTCTGACCCCTATAGCTACACCAGTGATTGAAGCTTCTCATGGAACCCCGATGCAGATGTGAACACAGCCTTAGAAACAACTACATTTTCTAAAGCTGATATTTAATATTACATACTATTTACTATGTACTTTTACTTACTGTAACAGTGGTTCTCTAATGGGAGGAGGCAACTATTGATCAATCATTTTAATTAATTCATCATTTTAATGTTTTAATGTGACTTTTTCCAAACCTAATTTTCATTTTCTAGGAAAAGCACCAAGCAGAGCTACAGATGGTCTGCAATATACCAGCCTTCTTTATGGCAATGGTCCTGGCTACAAAATTGTCAATGGCTCAAGAGAGAATATTAGCACTATGGACATTGGTATGATCAATTTGTAATAAATATAATAAGAATGTCCTGTTTGGGCTTTACAAGATTTTTATTAGTATGGATGTTAGCTGCTTAGTCTCATCATCATTTGTGTTGATTCTCTCAGAAGGAAATTACAGACAGCAGAGTGCTGTTCCACTTTCGTCAGAGACACATGGAGGAGAAGATGTGGCTATTATGGCTAAAGGACCCCAAGCACATCTCTTCCATGGGATTCAAGAACAGAATTACATTGCCCATGTTATGGCATATGCAGCCTGCTTAGAACCCTATAAAGACTGTCCTCCAAATTCAGGTTATCTCACTTCCTCATCCATTATGCTATTATTGACCACTGTATTAGCTTCACTAATGTGGTGAGGACAGACTTAATGGCCTATCACTATACACTGCTGTGCATTTTTCTGAAATATATGGGATTTATTTCTAAATTATAGATTGTAAGCTCTTGTGAGTAGGGCCGTCATTCCTATTGTTTGGTTATATTCACATGAACGAGCCGAGACATTTAAGTGCAGGATCTGTGTGGCGATGGGTGAATCGGGTCTGTAAAAACGGTCCCAAAAGACTCATCCATGAAAAAAAAGAGCACACCACACTGCCAATGAAGTTTGTCATCTGAATAGGCTCTTTGAACTGGTGAGTGATTGTGTCTGTATGTGAATCCTCTGATTTGTAAGTTGCTGCTATGTAAATAAAAATTATTATTATCAGTATTGTTAAATCCTATGATGAATACATAGTGATCTTTTCCTTTATTGGAGCAAAACTATATGTGTTTTCTGACCCCAGTTACGGAAAGTCTTAGGACTACAGACCCCAGTATAGTGACAGAAAAGACTATATCCCACCCAGTTGTCCAATAAGGCTATTTTTCAGTATCTGGGTGAAGTATTTTATTTAGTCATTCTAAATAATGCACACAGTGTTTATTTATTAAATAATAATGTTAAAAGTTAACATTTCTTTAATATCTTGAGACCTATCTTATTGTGGCAGTGAACATTTGAAGTCGAAAGAGTCATTTATCTTTACCTTGATTTAGTAGTCTTTATGGAGAAAGATAAACAGAATTCTGCACAGTTGACAGCTATCTATGCATTGGATGACACATATTAAAAATAAAGTACTATCAAAGGGGATCATCAAAATACCTCCACCAACTCCAACTCTTTCCATCATTGAATATGTGCCCCTCACTGATTCTGGCCAGGTGGAATTTTTTTTCTATCCTTCACTGTTCCTGAGCAATTGGCGCTGTTAGTTTCAGCACCAAATTTCCTAATCAAGTTACACTGTTAATTATTTTTGATCACCTCCCCAGGGCCTCCAATCATTATACCCTGGGATCTAAAGAGACCCGAGAGTATAATAATGGTTCGTGGGTGGCCATCTTGCAATTGTGCCAGCTTGATTTTCAGCTCCTTCTTTTTATAAGACACACTGACTTTTTCCTTCCACTTTGGATGGAAAAAAGTGTGTCTTATAAAGTGTAAAATACGGTATTTAAGTGTGATACTAAATTTACATATCAGCTTATTGCTATAACTTTAAACTAAAAATATATATTAACTATAGCTGATGGCGATTTTTACAGAAACATCTTTTACCAACAATGAGCACGAAAACTTCAGTAAGTGCATAATGCTTAATGTGCAAAAATAAAACTAAAATTCAGCAGTACAATTAAGGTTGCCTAAAATTATTATGCCACTGATATGCACAGTACAGTTCAGTCTAATTTTAACACTCTATGGCACTCTAAGACTATTCATTGTGTAAAATGAAAAGCTATCAAATTGCAGAGTTGATAATAGGAATCTAAATCTGTATTATTTAAATAGCTAGCACTTTTACCCTCTCTCTCGACTACTGTTTTCCTCAAAACTCCATGAACAACATGTCCACCTTGAACTATCCTCCCACCTTTCATCCAACTCTTGACTGGCTACTATCTGGCTTTTGACCCGAACGCTCCATTTAAACTGGCCTAACCAAAGTTGCAAACAAACTACTAACTGCCAAAGTAAAACAATAATACTTTGTTCTCCTAATTCTAGACCACTCCTTCCTGTTAGAAACTCTCTAATCCTGGATCTCTTCCTACCTCACCAACTGCTGACTGTGCTCTCCTCTCCTCCACTCGTGCCAGGGGTTGCCGACCCCTGTTGTATAGTCTTGCAGATTTTCATTTAACCCTACCATTACCACAACACTATCTGAATAGCTTCTACCCTGACATACTAAGTCACAGAGGGAATTATTACTCAAGTATAAATAATATCACTGAATAGAGTGATGACGAATAAAACTTAATATTTATTGGTAATATTTAAAAATAAGGAGCTCCAGGTGAACTAGACACATACAGACACAAAGAAAAGGGATATCAAGCTCCCGTGTATGTTCACTTGTGGGATAATATGGCACTCCTAAGGGTGTAGGTGCTCAGGGAGGAACTTACTTCAATTCAAACATGAATTAATGACCCCCAACACTGAGGCTTAAATCAGATTTATTGAGTGAAAGCAATCCATATCACTTATTCTGTGACGTTTCGGCCCATCTCGGACCTTCATCAGTCTGTGTACAACAAAATACAAGACCATAACTATTGAGCATTCTTAAAAATCAGTATCCATATATGTCAACATACAGTGGGTATGGAAAGTATTCAGACCCCATTAAATTTTTCACTCTTTGTTTCATTGCAGCCATTTGATAAAAGCAAAAAAGTTCATTTTATTTCTCATTAATGTACACTCAGCACCCCATCTTGAAAGAAAAAAACCCAGAAATGTAGATATTTTTGCAAATTTATTAAAAAAGAAAAACTGAAATATCACATGGTCATAAGTATTCAGATCCTTTGCTCAGTATTGAGTAGAAGCCCCTTCCTTTTGAGCTAGTACAGCCATGAGTCTTCTTGGGAATGATGCAACAAGTTTTTCACATCTAGATTTGGGGATCCTCTGCCATTCTTCCTTGCAGATCCTCTCCAGTTCCATCAGGTTGGATGGTGAACGTTGGTGGATGGCCATTTTCAGGTCTCTCCAGAGATGCTCAATTGGGTTGAGGTTAGGGCTCTGGCTGGGCCAGTCAAGAATGGTCACAGAGTTGTCCCGAAGCCACTCCTTTGTTATTTTAGCTGTGTGCTTAGGGTCATTGTCTTGTTGGAAGGTGAGCCTACGGCCCAGAGCACTCTGGAAGAGGTTTTCTTCCAGGATATCTCTGTACTTGGCCACCTTCATCTTTCCTTCAATTGCAACCAGTCGTCCTGTCCCTGCAGCTGAAAAACACTCCCATAGCATGATGCTGCCACCACCGTGTTTCACTCTTGGGATTGTATTGGGCAGATGATAAGCAGTGCCTGGTTTTCTCCACACGTATCGCTTAGAATTAACGGCAACAAGTTCAATCTTCGTCTCATCAGACCAGAGAATCTTATTACTCATGGTCTGGGAGTCCTTCATGTGTTTTTTGGCAAACTCTATGCGGGCGTTCATATGTCTTGCACTGAGGAGAGGCTTCCTTCGGGACACTCTGCCATAAAGCCCCAACTGGTGGAGGGCTGCAGTGATAGTTGACTTTGTGGAACTTTCTCCAATCTCCCTACTGCATCTCTGGAGCTCAGCCACAGTGATCTTTGGGTTCTTCTTTACCTCTCTCACCAAGGCTCTTCTATTACAATGTTTCTGTTGTTTTCCAGTAGTAAATTGCAGCTATTGCTTTGGGTCAGGTACAAATACAAGTTTCTCTCCCCTTGAACATATCACAAAATGGCTCTAGGTGTGTCTGCTAAAATCTTATATTGTTGATTGATGTCTGTGACATCAGCACTGTAATTTCTCCGCCTACCACTCATTATTAACGCCAGAAGCCAGCCACATCACTCTGTATTTTCACTGCGCAATTCATCTGGCAGCGGACATTTTAGTTTGTCCAAGACGAATCACATAAGTTTTGGTTTAGTTAAAAAACCAAAACTTTTGGACAATTTGGGTCAAATTTGGTTCGTTACAAATCATTTTGCCCATATCTAGTGTTGATCTGTAGTAACCTGATCTGGGCACTGCACAAAGAACAGAGCTTTCTGCTTACTGATCGATTGTCTTTGTATCAGCATCTGAAAAAGTTTATTGATGGGGGTCAGGTGTCAAACTTTTGACCTTTAAGATAGGGCTGTTTTCTATAATACATTATATTTTAACATCTATTTATCTACCTATTAACTGTACATTTTTATGCAATCAGTTGTGAGTCTACTATTTAAGGGGCATGCCATATTCATGATTTTCATGAGATGTTGAAACATGAATGAAACTATGTGTGTGATATTGCATTTATTGTATACGTATTGAGAGGACTTAGTTCATTGGTGTCAATAAGTTCAAATACAGATATCATTCACATGTCAGCAGACAGTAAAATGTTTGAAGGCTTGGAGGAAATTTCTCTGGGAGTATTCAGTTTCTATAGCAGTCAGCAATAGTCTTATAGCATTCTATCTAAATATACATGTAGATGTTACCAAGTTCATATTCTCAGGAAAGAGACTGTATGACAAGAAAAGAGCATATTATTTAAAACAGTATTTCATTATTAACATATCTACATTTTATTTATTTTTTATAGTGTTTTTGATTACTTTTGGATGCATTTTTGACTATTTACATAAACCATTTCATGTTTTTTGTATTTTGCTAGTTCTACTGTATGGATTGATTTTTGTAATCCCATTTACATGCACCAAAAATGTCCACACAGATTTTTCTCTGCACCACAGCAGTCCATAGGTTGATTTAGTTTAATGTTTATTCTACCATGTTTCACCATGTACCTGGTATAATGGCAGAATTCCCACTCTGGTGATTCCCACTGGTCTTTGTTGATTTTCCTGCTGCAACCAATCACTGACATTAGTGGTCTTGTGCTGTACAGGTCGGCATCACGGCTGAAGCTAGAGATTGGCTTCACATCATTAGTGAAGGAAAACTACCAATGACAAACAGGAACCACTGAAATGGCAGTGAGATTTATCCAGTTAATAAAAGTTTTTCTCTTATTTTGGGCAATTTCCTTTGGATATAATTTATTTTTATTTTGGAAAACCCCTTTAAAGCCAGTCTATGCAATGCAAGCATCAGCTGATATAAATGAATTTTAATTAAGCAATTTGGCACAATTTCAGTATTATACCCTCTAATAAAATTTTCCACAATGGGTGTGCCATGTACTGATACTGATATCAGGAAAATGTTGTAAAAACTTAGTAGATTTGGCATCAAGCTCTACATAGACTTGGGATAGAAGTTCAAACCTACTAAAGGATCAATCCCTTTTATAAGAAGTCAGCTTCGAAGACTGATCAAGACTAAAACCATGGCTCTTAGTATTGTGAGGCTAGGAATAGGAATATTGTTAATTGTTACTTCAACGACATTCTCTGCTTCTATTCCTGGTAAGAAGGACAACTGTATTATATTATATTGTATATCCACTGTATGTCATTAGGAATATGTATAGTTGAAGTTTTAAGCATGCTGATCTAATATAGTACAGGATATATACAGTAGTATGAAATGTAACTACCAAACTGAATATAAAGTCTAGAATCAGATTTATGAGGGACCTCAGGCAATAAGTAGTATTTTTTGTAATGCAAGTAATGTGTACTGTTCAGTCACACACAGTATACCTTAAGTTGCATGGATATTTTTCTCATGTAACAGGTTGTGTAAAATGATGTTAAAATATAAATTATCGCAAAACAATGTACAGTGTTTCCTCAAGTTACAACATTAAGTTGAAACCATTTTAACTTGAGACCATAACGCTAGAGAAAACTAGTTATTGGTTCTGAAAACCCCAAAATGTCACCAAAAATATTAAAACTGAATCTTAAATTAAAATAACCATGCGATTAATCTAGATACAACAAATACTTACAAATCCTTTTTAGGGTCCTGAAAAGTTTACACAGTACACTGAGAAATAACAAGGAGCTGCTCTCATCTGGTGTCCAAAGAAGCAAATCATCCCAGCTCATGTAAAAATAAGTAGAGAACATGTTGTACTGTGCTATACTGTAGAGAGGTGCTAATAGAGCATGCATTTCACTAATACATTGGCTTTAAGTAAAATGAACATATTGATTCATTGGAACCTTCAGACAAGAATTGTATGTTGAGTCCAGTTTCTACTTACAATATTCCAGAAAAGGTCATTGTATGTTGAAAATATTGTATCCTGAGGACACTGTAATGCAGTTGACCAATGTAATGAAATACAATTGAATGGGATGAATTTATGTGGTATTTTACTTTTGTTACTCATGTAAAGAAGTCACAAATTTTCTGTGCATGTTCATTTTTGCTCTATTTTGACTTTTTTATGTTTTGCATCCCATACACATTTTCCATAAAGTGATTGTGGTGGGTGGAGCAGAGTGGTCATGGACACCCATTGTCTGGCAGATTTATTATACTAAAAACTAATGTAAAAATATAGCTTAAATCTATGATTAGCCAGCAGTGGCATAGCTAGAGGTTCAGCATGGGAGGGAAGATACAAATCCAAATGGTCTCCCAGCTCAAGTATACCAATATTATCACTATACGGTGACTGTTTAGTGGTAGATATCAGTTCTACACAGGACTCTGCAAACAATTTAAGTGGATATAGCACAGGAAACATGTAGTGACATACAGGTGATGCCTCTGCCTACAGTTGTTTATATTTCCAGGCTAGACCTACATTATCACTTCTACTACTATATTCTTCCAGCAGTGAAGCTATAAAGTTTGCAACACAGACATCTTTGGCTCTGTACTTTTCTGAGAATCCAACCCATATTTTCCTCAACTACATAAAGTTCCCTTCTGGCTGCTGTGTGCACCATTAAACTACATAAAATCCCCATTCCACTCTGTGTGCCCTATTGAACTAGTAAAGCCTCTGTGTGCCCCTTTAAATTGTGCCCCTTATTATCCCCTTCCCGTCAACAGGTATTTTTCAATTTTTGTTTTTGACTCCCTATATTCCAAATCCCATAACTTTTTTATTTTTTGGTTCACAGAGCCATATGATGGCTTAATGTTTGTGTGACAAATTGTACTTTGTAGTGGTACCAGTTCATATTCCGTACAATGTACTGGGAAGCTGGAAAAAAATTCAGAATCAGGTGGAATTGGAGAAAAACTGCATTTGCGCAAGTTTCTTATGGGCTTTGTTTCATAATGTTCACTGTGCAGCCAAAATGACATGTCACCTCTGTTCTATGGGTAGGTACGATTCTGGGGGTACCAAATTTATAAAGTTTTATTTACATTTTAACCCCTTAAAAAATTTCAAAACTTTGCAAAAAAAAAATTTCTTGAAGTCGTCTTTTTGCGGGGCCGGATGTACTTTTTAGTTATACCATTTTGGGGAATGTCTATTGCTTTGATCACTTTTTATACAAACTTTTATGGGAGATGAAACAGCGAAAAAAACAGCAGTTAGCTCTTTTGATTTTTTTTTTTCTTGCTATGCTGTTCAAAATATGGGAAAAAAGTTTGTAGACCTGGCATTTTTGGACTTTTTTATTATTATTATTATTTTTATTATTTATTTTTTTTTTTTAAACTTTACATTTTTTTACTGTCATTTTTAGACCTTTTAGCATTCTTGAACCCCAGGGGGTCTGATCATTAATTCAATGCATCACAATGTTAAGGATTTTGTTCTAGGGGCTGGCGATCCACCCTAAAATGGCAACCCCCAAAGCGTGGCTGGGAAAATAGCACCTCGGTCAGCTTAGACCAAGGCGCCGGAGGGAGATTAATGCCCATAATCAGTGCAAGCACTGATGGCAAGCATTGCCGCCTGGTCTCCACTGTATAATTCAGTGATACCTGACATACACTGTACTTTTAACGGCGGATGACAGGAAAGAGTTAATAATGCTCCCTAATTAAAGAAGTTTTCCAGCTCATTTTTACTGATGACCTATCCATAGAGGTCATCAGTAAAACATAAGTGGGGGTCTGACGCCTGGAATCCCTTCTGATCAGCTGTTTGAAGGGACCACAGCACTTGTGCAAGTGACATGACCACTAGCACAGTTTGATGTTCTACCTGTGTTTGCGTGGGTTTCCTTTGGGTACTATGGTTTCCTCCCACACTCTAAAGACATACTGATTTCAATTGTGATCCCTACATGGAACAGCAACTGACAGTGTCTGTAAAGTACAGCGGAATATGTTGGCGCTATATAAGTAGGAGAAATAAATAAATAATGCACTTCTTGAGACATGCCTGTAATTACATTGCACAGTCACTATAAAACAGACAGTGTGAGATATAAACAGTGAACCTGTCACTGTCATTGCACATTGCCATGATCCCTTCAAACAGCTCATAGGCAGGGGTTCCAAGTGTCAGACCCAACACTGATCTCTTATTGATGACCTATTATACATTATACTCACCTGCCTCCAATCGCCTGATGAATGGAGCCACAGATAAGACCACAGATTGGACATGTACTGTGGTCATGGGAAACTGTGGTCATGGTGCATTGTAAGCCTCAGACCTCAAGTTACAGAGTGGCAGAACAGGAAGTCAACTGATTCCTACTCTACCATGCATTTCAACTAGAACATTTCAACTGTCCAGTGAACAATGATATAGTTGAAAGTGTTGCTAGCCAAGATGTCTAAACTGTTCTTATATATCTGCACTGGTGTCCCTCCACTGGAAGAGTCCTCAGCTCCAAACAGGTCCTGGTTGCTCGCATTAAGGATGTTAGGAGTTTGAAAGTCCTCACTGCTACACTTAACAATACAATGGAGGCATTTCAGTCCATATGGTCTTTGTGGGATGCATACTGTATCCTACATGGTCTCTGATCTTATCTTACCTTCCTTCCCCCCCCCCCCATATCCCTTCCTCATCGTTCCTTTTGTCTTGTTTGTCTGTCTCTTTGTCTGTGTATAGAATTGACATTAGAATGATATTGTCACTTGTTCCGACCATTTTTCCTTTTTACTTTGGTTTGTATATGTTGTTATATTGTTTTTGATTTTTGAAATTTAATAAAAATTACAGTTTAAAAAAGAAAGAGAAAGAAAGTGTTGCTAGCCTTTGTAGCTCCCCTCCCCCTCTAATTCCAGCTAGCTACGTCTTTGTTAGCTGAGGTAGATTTTAATTTGTGGTGCATGGAGGGCATCAGATACTCCTAATATAATAAGAGGCATATACATTCAGGGTATACAGGTAATCAAAACTGACATATACCAGGCTGAATAAATTTCTCACCAAGAGGTTTTTTTTTTTTGCATGAGTGGGCATGGCTTACAATGGAAGTGGACATGGCTTAGTTGGAAAGGGGCTTGGCTTAAAGCATAACTCCAGTTCAAAACAACTTTGTATAAATGAATAGTACAGGTGAACATAAGAAACTTTGTAATATATCTTATTAAAGAAATATGTTTTCTTCTCCCATTTTCAGGCTGAGTTACTCTCTACATATTAGTCTATGAAGATGGGAGGGGTAGAATGAGGCTGTTAGAAAATACACTGAAATAATTGCTGCTGCTGCACTCTGCTACTCTGGGCTCTTTTAAGACTGCTGGTCCTGTACATATCAGGCTACCAGGGCACAGAATGAGGCAATAAATCAATTAAGCAGCCTCCTTCTCCACCCCTCCCTTCTCCATAGAGGTCTGTGTGTGAGGCTGAATATGGAGACAATATTATATAAACAAGCAGTCAAATTGAAGCTAAGGAGAAGAACACCTTAATAAGAGATGAAGAAAGTAGATCTCCTTAATAAGATATATTGTAAAGTTTCTTATATTCAAATGCAGTATTCATTTATGAAAAGTTGTTTATAACTGGAGGTGCGTTTTAAAGGAAATCTTCCACAAGGAAACGTGATATCAAACCAGCCACAATACAATCAATGTAGGGGACTTTATGCTGAGCATCACCATATCTTTAGATAGTCCAACAGATGCACAGATGCACTATTTCCAGACGCTTCAACAGCTCTGTATTCAGGCTTTCAGGAATGTCTCGAACACCCATTGCACTTGAGCCCCATTTGTATATTTATAAAAACAGCTTTATCAAGGTAATGATGCATCTACAGGTCTATGTAAAGGTATGATGGGGCTCAGCGTAATGTTCCCTACAATGCACTCTGGCCAGTTTGATATTACATTTCCTGGTGCCTCATATTGGTGCCAAGTGGAATAAAGTAAACTACCAAGAGTTAATGTGAAGTTGATGTGATTCGATGTGAAGGTGCACCAAATACTATATATCACAAGGCATTATGGGAAAGGAGCTGGGGAGCCATGCGCCCTCTATTGGATGTAACAGATCCTCAATTTGCTTTTGACTCACCGAGCCTTGAGACAGCAAAAGGGATCTTAGCCAAGCCAATTTCACTTATCTGCACTTATCTGCAGATAAGTGAAATTGGCTTGGCTAAGATCCCTTTTGCTGTCTCAAGGCTCGGTGAGTCAAAAGCAAATTGAGGATCTGTTACATCCAATAGAGGGCGCATGAGCTCCCCAGCTCCTTTCCCATAATGCCTTGTGATATGTAGATGCTAAGTAGAGGGCGAAAGGCAATTAAAATCTCTACACACCTTCACTGGTGCTCTCCTCAATGTGAGAGATTCTTGTCCCTAACCAAATGCTATATATCAGCTACAATAACCTCTTTTAAAAATATGGCACATCTAAACTAATTCTTAGCTTTTCAAATTTAAGACCCTATTAATAAATTTGCCCCATTGTGTGCTTTGATTTATGTAACTACAGCACTTTTTTCTCTTTTGTGAGCCATTTCTCAGAAAAGTTTGTGAAACTGCTCACTTATGGTAGGAGCCTATGTGACTGTTGACAGAATTAAATTGTGGTTCCCTGGGGAAGAGCTTCCTGTTAGTCCACAGTTTCACTGCCCACCTGTTCTGGTTTTGATAATCCTTAAGGCTGAGGCACGTAGTGAAATGCAGCTAAAAAACGCTGCAGAAAAACATGCAGTGGAAACACATTGCATTTTTTTCAACAGCATTTTTCATTGAGTTTTTGCTGCAGTTTCCTCCACTATTTTCCTTCCCCTATTAAATCTGTAGGGAAAAGGTTTGCGATTCCACAGCTAAAATTAACATGCTGCATTTTTTTGAAAAATGCATGTGTTTTTGAAAAAGCAGCTTTTCCACAGCTCTTTGATCCTGGAATGTATGTTTGAGATTAACCAAAATCAAACATAATAATATTTAGATTTGTAGACAATTAGAAGTTAACCAGTTTTTCAAATCTAAACAATTAAAAGTTTTGCAGAGTTTTAAAGATTTTCTCTAACCATAATAGTGGTGAGGATCTGTTGTCTTGATTGGTTGCCAATGGATACGACCATGAATGCAGGAATTTTCTATGATCTGGGGCTTGTTAGGTTATCAGGCAAGGAAAATACATGCATGAAAACATAACCCAGCCACATTAAGGATAATCATGGCTGGCAGTGGCGTAACTAGGAATGGCTGGGCCCCAAGGTCAACATTTGACATGGCCCCCCCCCCCCCGATCCGCCGCCCCCTCCACCCCCCAAAAAAAAACTGCATTCCTGCGCACACTATTGTGTGCCATACTGGCCCCTGCACACAGTATTATGCCCCATAGTGGCCCCTGCACACAGTCACACAGACTCATAGTGGCCCCTTCACATAGTATTATACCCCATTGTGGACCACCGATGAACAATTATTATACTCTGGGGTCTTTTCAGACCCCAGAGCAGGGTCGGACTGGCCCACCTGGGAACCGGTGAATCCACCGGTGGGCCCTGAGCCCCGACTATTAGTCATGTCATAGGGGCCCGATCGGGATCCTGACCATCCCGATCGGGCCCCTGACCAGTGGCGTAACGATCGCGGTCGCAGGGGGTGCGACCGCGACCGGGCTCGGCGGGGTATGGGACCCATGGCCAGCTGGAGATGGCCGGTGCCCCGGACCACTATGATAGCGGTCGGGGAAAGCCTGGTTCCCCGACCGCTATACACTGTGTTCCAAATTATTATGCAAATAATATTTTTTCATATTTTCCAAAATTACCTATATGAATTGCAGTCATTGTAATTTTCCAGTCATCAACTATTCGAGTATAATTGAAAGGTTTTTGAACAAACTGCCTATGATAACAGTATATAAAAAAAAAAAATAAAACACTCAAAATGCATGTTTTAAATTATTATGCACAGCAGAATTTGCAACCTTTTCATTTTTATTAAGAACAAAAAAATGGTCATTGTGAAATTATAAGCATTAGCAGGTTGTTACAAACTGAAATCAAACAGTTTTCAAGCCAAAACTTTATTCGAGGTGATGTTACATTTGCACATAGGACCCCTTGTTCGAAAGAAGCTTCTGAACTCTCTGCTGGAGGCACCAGCAGCTTCAAAAACTTGTCTGCTGCTATGACAAAGCATTTTTGAAGCTGCTCTTTTAACCTGACGTAATTGCCTGTTGGAAAGAGTCCTCAATTTTCCCTTATCAGCACGCACACGTGTGTGCTGTGAATCAGCTACATACTTCTTGATTGTGCGATGATCACGATGAAGTGTCTTGGAAATGTTGATTGTAGTCATGCCTTGACCTAAACACTCCACAATTTGTTGCTTCTCAGCAGCCGACACATCCTTTTTCTTTCCCATTTTGGCTGAAAATGTAGGCTGCTTAATAATGTGGGACAGCCTTCTTAAGTAGTCTTGCCTTTAATTGGACACACCTGCCAAACTAATTAGCACAGGTGTCTGCAATTGCTTTCAATGACATAAAGAGCCCTGACACACATCACCATCAATGAGTTTAACTGACAAACAAAAAAATTCTTACCTTATCACTCCTAAACACTTTTAGCATAATAATTTGGAACACAGTGTACATACTGATATTGGAAAGGTGCCCTGGCATATTGCAGGCCCCTTTCCAATAGATGGCAGGGCACCCAGGGGAAGTGACTGAAAATAATAAATAGATATTCTCATCTCTCCTGGGCACAGCGTCCTCTCCAGCGCTCTTCCGTCATGTGACTGAGGCCTGTGATTAGGCCCTAGCGGTCACATGGGGCGCGGCCGCGTAATGACGTCAGTGCACCCCCACGTGACCGCTGAGGCCCAATCACAGGCCTCAACAGCGACGTCGGAAAAGAGCCTGAAGACGCTGAAGACAACAGGATGGAGTGAGGATGCCAAGGAAAGGTAAGGCAAGGTGAGTATGAGTGTTTGTTATTTTTAATCACTTCCCCCTGGGCCTCCGATTATTATACTCTGGGGTCTGAGCAGACCCCAGAGTATAGTAATAGCACTGAAGCGGAGGGGGGGCTATTGGGCGCATATAATACTGTGTGGGGGCCACTGTAGAGCTTATAATACTGGGTGGGGGCCACTGTGGGGCTTATAATACTGGGTGGGGGCCACTGTGGAGCTTATACTCCATACAGTGGCTCCTTCATTTTTTTTAAATTACGCCGGGGCAGGTGAAAAAGACAAAACAAACCCCCCCCCCCAAACTTTCTCTCCTGTCCCCAGTGTCTGCCAGCACAGTTCGGTCCTGCAGTTCAGTTGTTTTCTTCCAGCTGAAGTTCCCCCTGCACATGACTACCTGTGATGTCACATGACCCCTGAGGCCAATCAGCGGGCTAAGGGAAGGGACCTGGGATGTCACAGCCAGTGAGGACTTCCGGCAAAAAGAAGACAGTGGAGCTGCAGGACCGGACCGTGCTGGGAGGACACCGGGTACAGGTGAGTATGTTTAGTAGTTTTTTGTTTTTTTGGGGGGGGGGGGGGGGGGGGTTAGGGGGGATTCACCTCCCCCGGACTAATTATAAAAAAGAAAAAAAATTATACTGGACAACCTCTTTAAAGTGTGGAGCATTAGGTGGGCCCTGGGGGGTATATTAAAGGGGTTGTCAAGGCATAATTTGTTATGGTTTATCCTGAGGATAGGCCATAGATACCTGATCTGTAGGGGGCTGACCCCGGACCGATCAGCTGTACGGAGCCACTTCTGATGCCTGTCCTCTACACAATACAGGGCCAGAAGCAGAAAGCTCTGTCCACTGTATATTAGCGAGGCACCTTCACTGTATCTCAGCACTTATTGAAGTCAGTAAGAGCTGAGCTGCAGTGAAGGCGCCGAGCTGCTGTACAGCGGATGGAGATTTCTGCTTCCGGCCCTGTGTTGTGTACAGAACGGGCTCCGGAAGTGGCTCCAAATTGCTGATGGGGCCGTGTGTCAGCCCCCTACCGATCAGGTATTTATGCCCTATCCTGAGCATAGGCCATAAAAAACATTAACCCTGGACAACCCCTTTAATATGCCCCACACAGTTTAATGTCCCCCCCACAGGATGTTAGCCCCCATCACTGTTCCCACACAATATAATGACCCCATCACTGTTCCCCATACTGTATGGGGGACCAGTGAAGAGGCCACTATGTGGGGGGACCAGTGAAGTGACCATAGAAAAATTTGGCCCAGACAACCCCTTAAAAGAGGTTGTCCATAAACTGGAGCGACCACTGTGTCGGCCGCCAGGGAGGTGTAAAAATAAGAACATTTTTAAAAAAAGCATACCCACCTGTCCCCAGGACCCCGTTGTCCCCTACCTGTGTCTGTTCGGTCTCATGGCGGCGCCTCATTTCTGGAAATCCTGTACCTAATTGGTCTTAGCGATCACATGAGGTGCAGGACTTCCCAGCAAGGAGTCGCCGGCACGAGACTGAATGGACCCTGGCAGTGGACAATGGAGCGCCAGGGACAAAGTAGTATGCTTTTTAATTTACTTATTTTTTACTTTATATCTTCCGCCAGCTACATGGACAACCTCTTTAAAGGATTTATGCATCTTTCTAATATTGATGGCCTGTCCTTAGGATAGGCCATCAATATTACACATGCGATGATACAACAGCCAGGACCTCTGCAGATCAGCTTTTCCAGGACAGTGCGGCTACAGGTAAAGGTAACAATTCTTGGAGCCACGCTGTTCACTTGCCATACAGGGTGTAGCAGTAGGTTTAGGTAGTGCAGTGGTGCACATGGTATAATGGGTGAGCAGCATGGCTCCCGGCATGTTATTACCTTTAGCCGCCCTGTCTCAGTACCACTGATCTGCAGGGGTCCTGATGGTGGGCCCCTAGAAACAATTCCACTGGTGGGCCCTAGACATCCCAGTCCGACACTGCCCCAGAGTATAATGATCGGAGACCCAGGGGAGGATAGAAACATAAAAAACCAATGCTACTTACCTGTTCCTCGCTTCGGTCCACTCCCTGCTACTTCGGCCTTCTTCAATGTTGGACGAGGCCGGCGTCACATGATCTGGGCCAGCGTCGCGACGTAAAATGACGTCGGCTGACGTCTGGGACGACACCAAACAGGCCCGAAGCCTGGAGAAGCATAGGAGAGGTAAGTACATTGTTTTTTATGTTCCCTCACCTCCCCTGGGCCTCCAATTAATATACTCTGGGGTCTGAAAAGATAGCAGTGATTGTGGGGTTCGGCCTGCGGTCTTACCTACCGATCCCCGCTACTGCTCACAGCTGCCTCCGCGGAATGGGAAGCGCAGGCGGCCGTGAGTAGGACCCATAAATATGTAGGGCCCGTTACCTGCTGGGGTTACTCCAGCAGGTCATGGCCTATTAAAAAAAAAAACCTTACGGGGCCTGCGGGGCCCTGTAATTTCCCGGACCCTGTGGCAGCCGCTACTGCTGCTACCCCAGCAGTTATGCCCCTGATGGGTGGGTCTCAGAATATACAGTGCCTTGCAAAAGTATTCATACCCCTTGAACTTTTTCACATTTTGTCACCTTACAACTTAAATGTATTTTATTGAGATTTTAAGTGATAGAACAACACAAAGTAGCAGATAATTGTGAAGTGGAACGAAAATGATACATGGTTTTCAAACTTTTAACCAAATAAAAATCTGAAAAGTGTGACACACAAAAGTATTCAGCCCCCCTATATCAATACTTTGCAGATCCACCTTTTGCTGCAATTACAGCTGTAAGTCTTTTGGGGTATGTCTCTACCAGCTTTGCACATCTAGAAACTGAGATTTTTGCCCATTCTTCTTTACAATATAGCTCAAGCTCAGCCAGATTGGATGGAGAGCGTCTGTGTACAGCAATTTTCATGTCTTGCCACAGATGCTCAATGGGATTTAGGTCCGGACTTTGACTAGGCCATTCTAACACATGAATATTCTTTGATCTAAACCATTCCACTGTAGCTCTGGCTGTATGTTTAAGGTCATTGTCTTGCTGGAAGGTGAATCACCTTCTCAGACTCCAAGTATTTTGCAGCCTCCAACAGGTTTTCTTCCAGGTTTGCCTGTATTTAGCTCCATCCATCTTCCCATCAACTCTGACCTGCTTCTCTGTCCCTGCTGAAGAAAAGCATACCCATAGCATGATGCTGTCACCACCATGTTTCACAGTGGGGATGGTGTGTTCAGAGTGATGAGCAGTGTTACTTTTCTGCCACACATAGTGCTTTGCATTTAGGCCAAAAAGTTCAACTTTGGTCTCATATGACCAGTGCACCTTCTTCCACATGTTTGCTGTGTCCCCTATATGGCTTGTGTCACAACTGCAAACGGCACTTCTTATGTGTTTCTTTCAGCAATGGTTTTCTTCTTGCCACTCTTCCATAAAGGCCAGATTTGTGGAGTGAACGACTTATAGTTGTCCTGTGGACAGATCCTCCCACCTGAGCTGTGGATTTCTGTAGCTCCTCCAGAGTGACCATGGGCCTCTTGGCTGCTTCTCTGACCAGTGCTCTCCTTGCTCGATCTGTTAGTTTAGGTGGACGGCCATGTCTTGGTAGGTTTGCAGTTATAGAATACTTTTTCCATATTTGGATGATGGATTAAACATTGCTTCTGGGGATGCTCAAAGCTTGGGAGATGGTTTTATAACCTAACCCTGCTTTAAACTTCTCCACAACTTTATCGCTGACCTGTCTGGTGAGTTCCTTGGTCTTCATGATGCTGTTTGTTCACTAGAGTTCTCTAACAAACCATGGAGGCCTTCACAGAATACAGTAGGTGTATTTATACTGAGACTAAATTACACACAGCTGGACTCTATTAACTCATTAAGTGACTTCTGAAGGCAATTGATTGAACTGGATTTTATTTAGGGGTATCAGAGTACAGGGGGCTGTATACTTATGCATGTCACACTTTTCAGATTTTTATTTGATTCAAATTTTGAAAACCATGTATTATTTTCATTCCATTTCACAATTATCTGCTGCTTTTGTGTTGGTCTATCACTTAAAATCTCAATCAAATATATTTAATTTGGTGGTTGTAAGGTGCTAAAATGTGAAAAAATTCAAGGGGCATGAATACTTTTGCAAGCCACTGTAGAAATTTCCTGCACTTGTGGTCCATATTCAATGACAACTGACAACAAATTCACCACTGAGATGATTAGAGAAAATCTTTACAATTCTGCCAAATTTTAATTAATTATATTTGGAATTTTTTTTTACCTTTTTATTGTCTACTCCTTTGAAGGGAGTCTACCACCGCCAAAATCATTTCTAAACCACTTATAGATTGCTGAAGCACAGCGTTTTTGGCTGCTCCGGAAATACAACAGAAAAAAACACTGCGTTTTACAGTACCAACGTTGTGAATGAAAAAAAAAGCTGCAGAAAACTGCATTTTCAAAAATGCGTGTTTTTGAGAAATGCAGCATGTTAAAGAGAACCTGTCAGCAGTAAAATTGGTATCAGACTAATGGCAGTGCCTTGTAGGGCTGTTGCTACACTTTCCAAAGATCCATTCCTTATTCTGTATTACAGCTCTATTTTCATAAAAATCAACGTTTTATTCTTATGCAAATTAGCTGAAAAGGGCTTAAGTGGTGTTTTTTCTCCTGCCAGGGCTTTGCTCTCTGCTCCAGATAGCTGCCCCTAACTGCAAATTGTAACAGTGGGAGATGTCATCCAAGCAATGGGGGGAGTTGTGTGACAGTTAAGGGCGATTATCTAGAGCAAAAAGTGAAGCCCCAGCAGGAGAACAAACGCCCCTAAAGCCATTTTCAGATAATTTAAGGATAAAGCACTGATTTTTATTAAAATGGATATGCAATGCAGAATAAGAAAGGCATCTTTGGAAAGTGTAGAAGCAGCCATACAAGGTACTGTCATTAGTGTGATACCTATTTTCCTCCTGACAGAATCCCTTAAATTTTAGCTGCAGAATCGTGAATGTCCCTATAGATTAATTACGGGATGAAAAAACGCAACTAAAAATGCAGTAAAAACTCAATGAAAAATGTTGTGTGTTTTTGCTGCATTTTTTTCCGTAATGTTTTTTTTTATGTGTGTTTCTCCGCATTAGGTCTTAGTCATGTGCTGTTGTAGGGGCGGTTAGTGACATAGTGGATGGACCTTTCTTGTGTTCAAGCGCAATCTTGTTGCCAAGGAAATCAACTTTTAATCAGAATGCAAATTAGCTGTTAGGTGCAACCAGAGCATGGTCTGGTCTGCTGGAGCACTACTTTTTGCCACTGCTCATTTGCATACCGAGTAAAAGTTGACTTCCTCAGCAGAATTGTACTTTAACACAAGAAAGGTATATTCACTATACCACTAACCACCTGTACAACAGCATATACAGTAAGTGCTGTAGAATCGATTTTGGTGGTGCTTGACTCCTTTTAATCACTATATAAATGACCAGTTCTATATCTTTCTAATATACTTTGTGTTTGAAATAGAATAATAACTGCTTTTTCCTTTTTAAAATCCATCCATCTGTTCAAAAGATATGGCAATGGAAAATGATGCGTAAATTAGCCCTGATTCTCCATGAGGGCGGTAACCTTATGCTTGTGTATGAGAAAATAAAAGGTTTGGAGAATCAGAGCTAGTTTACATATAATCTTCCAAATTGATAGTGCAGTTGCCTATTCTATTAGTATTAACATGACCTGATAGTAATTCTAAAAATCTTCACTGAGTGCTCTGTAAAACAATATAAATGATAATTTTTTGAATAAGAACACATTAAATACTTTATTATTTTTACAATGCTTCAGTGACAATAAAAATTAGATACATAAATAAGAAGATCAGGATAAAAACACACATGAAACACAAGAACAATAGCACACACCTAAATGAGCTGCACAGCTACAAGAATATACAAGAGATGCAAAAATACAAAAAAAAATAATTTGTTCCAAAAGTAGGGCACATATACTACAAAACACATTTGAAAACAGTGTACAAAAGTACACACACAAAGTGTGAACTTATAAAACAACACTAGCCCCCCACACAAACACCAAAATATGTGTTGGTATCACTAATAAACCATGTAAGGTACAACAAAACAAAATACAATGCAAGAATAAAGAAGGTTTATAAAGACAGCCTATGGAATAATACTGTTATGAAGGTCAAAATAATAAAAGCCATACTGAGGTGTTTCGGATTAATGCATGATGTGTAGGTATTAAAAACAGCACATGCGTATAGCTGACTAAGTCAGCTTCCACAGTCGGATGTGTTTTATGTTTGTATATATGCTCAATGTATGAATAAATTATGTACATTTTCTTGTATTTTTGCATCTTGTGTGTTCTTTGGGATGTGCAGCTCATTTAGGTGTGTACTTTTGTTCTTGTATTTAGTGTGTGTATCTTTAGTACACACCAAACTAGCACTCCAGTAACTTTGCATTTGGTAGGGCGTGTCATTAAACTGCGTGTTTGCGCAAGCATAAAAAACCTTGCAGAATGTTACCATGATCATAGTCTTTACTTACAGAGGAAGAGAAAACTTCAAAGTTTTGGAACGATAAAATGGCTTCTATGATTCAGCAAGCTGTAAAACTCAAGCCAATTGAGCACAGAGCTAAGAATATGATTCTCTTCCTTGGAGATGGTAAGATTATTTTCTAAGAGAAACAAGCATTGATGATGCTTTTCCTTTAACCTGGGGGAGTGGAGCTTGATCATGATATAATGAAATATTGCATGTAATGAAATGTTGCAATATAATAATTAAAAAAGATAACACAATAACTGAAGACGGAATCGGTATTGACAAAGCATGCAAAATAATATTTAAATATTGCCCCATAGAAATGCCCCTCATGTTTTTAAATGCTAACAATACCCCTGGTTTATTCTTCCCTAGAAGCAATCCAAACTTCTAGAGGAAAATCGCTTTGCTACACACTGTCTCATGGACCATACTGCAGTATTTTTCTGTGAAAACCATACAGAATGATTCAGTGCAGTAGAGTCCCATGGTAGTCCTTGATAGGGTGAATCCCACTCTATGACATCTATATGTACTAATTTTTTAGAAATGTTAATATTTAATAAAATTTCATTTTGTCATTTGTATTTTAGCTTGATGATTATTTAATTTTTTTAAAATTAAAAAACCCAATTGAAACCATTAGAGAAATGCAACATACTGTGGTGTTATATATATATCTTTCTGAACAGGCATGGGAATTCCCACAGTTACAGCGACTCGAATCTTAAGTGGTCAGATTAAAGGAATGCTGGGGGAAGAGAGCGAACTAACAATGGATACTTTTCCCTATGTCGGATTATCCAAGGTGCTCTATTGCAAATGTTTATAATGTTACTTTTCAGTTTAGATACTTATATGTACTCACTTTCTATATACATCTTCTAGATCTCAAATGAACTCACAGAACATTTACAGAATATTATTATAGGTAGTTTAAATTATTAAAGTTTAGTTTAAGTGTCCATTACCATAATAATGATGATGACAATTTATTCCCCTTAAAACTCAATCCCATCATGGTCACAAAAACAAATCTTTTAAATCCTGATTTGGAGATTTGAAATTATGCCCCCCAGGGCAATGTGGGGGTGCTACAGTTACAAGACTGCATTTTTAGAGCCACTTATAACATGTATATAGCTGCTTCACTTACATTGGCACTTTAATGTTAGCTGATATGGATACCAGGAGCTGAACAGATTGATACATAGTTTTGTGGGAAGAGACTCAGTAAAACTTTACCCATTTACCCGCTGAAATCTCTGATCTTTCTTTGCAAAGAAGTCCATGAGGCAATTCTATCAATCTGCTCAGCTGCTTCTGCTCTGTAAAATGCTGCCACAGATTGGATAGCATTTTTCATGTGACATCTTCCCTTTAAAGGGTCTCCCTGTAATCAGGAGGATGGGGGACCAAAAGCCTCCTTAAAACCTCCTTGTGAATGTGTGAACAGTGTTCCATTTGCTTCTTTCTGGCTGTGGGCTCTGCTTGAGATTACAGTCATGGCAGCCCCATAACAGTGAACGGTGCGTCTGTCACGCAAGAGAACTGGAGCTCCATTCACTTAGTGACATTTGGTTTAAAGAGAAAAGGAATGTTGTACAATGCAATGCATTGTCTGAGTATGGATTGAATGGACAAAATGCCAGTCCTAACTAAATTTCTGTACTTTCTATATTAGGCCTTCTCAAATTTTTTTCTTTAGGGGTCTCACCAGTCAAACCATGGTGAAATTTTGACTGGTTGACCCTTTTAAAAGTAGGAATATGTACAGTATATATGAAGTGAACAGTATGCTAAAACAGATTTCTTAGATACCATAGTGTCCCTTCACTAGTGCCTACACTAGTGCCACACAGTGCAAGCCAAAATGCTACCCTCTGTGTAAGGAACTGCAGCATAGCTACATTCAAGTACACAGAGTTGTGTTGCTGTTCACTGGCAGCCAATGTTCAGAAGTGACACTATGAACAGGAAACGTTGAAAGGGTCTTATAAGTAAAGTAAACCCTTCATTCTCAGGATTGTGAAGAGTCCAAGCAGTGTGAATCGACATCCACAAATCAGAAGGTGATGGCATTTACTAGTGATTTGCTACCACTTTATAATTTTTAACTTAAATTTCGTCTTTTGTTTTTACAGACATATAACATAGACCGCCAAGTTCCTGACAGTGCAGGCACAGCAACAGCTTACCTATGTGGAGTGAAGGGGAACTATGGAACCATTGGATTAACTGCTGCTGCTAAGAGATCTGACTGTAGCACTCAAGCTGGTAATGAGGTTGAGTCAGTACTCAAGAGAGCAAAGGCAGCAGGTACATGGACTGTGACAAATGTGAAAGGTTTTGATTAAGTAAAATACCTCCCAACATTTCAATCTATTCCAGGGACATTTTACATCTCTCTCTGATCTACACAGGAATTAACACCTTTGCATAAACCTCTGCCCTTTCAGGTGTGTTTTAGGCTAAGGCCCCACGTTGCGGAAACGCAGCGTTTTTTTATTGCAGATTTTGCTGCGTTTTTTTGAGCCAAAGCCAAGAATTGCTGCAAAAGGAATGGGAAGTATATACAGTGCCTTGCGAAAGATTCGGCCCCTTGAACTTTTCAACCTTTGCCACATTTCAGGCTTCAAACATAAGGATATAAAATTTTAATTTTTTTGGTGAAGAATCAACAAGTGGGACACAATCGTGAAGTGGAACAAAATTTATTGGATATTTTAAACTTTTGTAAAAAATAAAAACTGAAAAGTGGGGCGTGCCAAATTATTCGGCCCCTTTAAGTTAATACTTTGTAGCGCCACCTTTGCTGCGATTACAGCTGCAAGTCGCTTGGGGTATGTCTCTATCAGTTTTGCACATCGAGAGACTGAAATTCTTGCTCATTCTTCCTTGGAAAACAGCTCGAGCTCAGTGAGGTTGGATGGAGAGCGTTTGTGAACAGCAGATTTCAGCTCTTTCCACAGATTCTCGACTGGATTCAGGTCTGGACTTTGACTTGGCCATTCTAACACCTGGATACGTTTATTTGTGAACCATTCCATTGTAGATTTTGCTTTATGTTTGGGATCATTGTCTTGTTGGAAGATAAATCTCCGTCCCTGTCTCAGGTCTTTTGCAGACTCCAACAGGTTTTCTTCCAGAATGGTCCTGTATTTGGCTCCATCCATCTTCCCATCAATTTTAACCATCTTCCCTGTCCCTGCTGAATAAAAGCAGGCCCAAACCATGATGCTGCCACCACCATGTTTGACAGTGGGGATGGTGTGTTCAGGTTAATGAGCTGTATTGCTTTTACGCCAAACATATCGTTTTGCATTGTGGCCAAAAAGTTCGATTTTGGTTTCATCTGACCAGAGCACCTTCTTCCACATGTTTGGTATGTATCCCAGGTGGCTTGTGGCAAACTTGAAACGAGACTTTTTATGGATATCTTTGAGAAATGGCTTTCTACTTGCCACTCTTCCATAAAGGCCAGATTTGTGCAGTGTACGACTGATTGTTGTCCTATGGACAGACTCTTCCACCTCAGCTGTAGATCTCTGCAGTTCATCCAGAGTGATCATGGGCCTCTTGGCTGCATCTCTGATCAGTCTTCTCCTTGTTTGAGATGAAAGTTTAGAGGGACGGCCGGGTCTTGGTAGATTTGCAGTGGTCTGATACTCCTTCCATTTCAATATGATCGCTTGCGCAGTGCTCCTTGGGATGTTTAAAGTTTGGGAAATCTTTTTGTATCCAAATCTGGCTTTAAACTTCTCCACAACAGTATCACGGACCTGCCTGGTGTATTCCTTGGTCTTCATGATGCTCTCTGCGCTTTAAACAGAACCCTGAGACTATCACAGAGCAGGTGCATTTATACGGAGACTTGATTACACACAGGTGGATTATATTTGTCAACATCAGTCATTTAGGACAACATTGGATCATTCAGAGATCCTCACTGAACTTCTGGAGTGAGTTTGCTGCACTGAAAGTAAAGGGGCCGAATAATATTGCACGCCCCACTTTTCAGTTTTTTTTTTTTTTACAAAAATTTTAAATAACCAATAAATTTCATTCCACTTCACAATTGTGTCCCACTTGTTGTTGATTCTTCACCCAAAAATTAAAATTTTATATCTTTATGTTTGAAGCCTGAAATGTGGCAAAAGGTTGAAAAGTTCAAGGGGGCCAAATACTTTTGCAAGCCACTGTAAGAAGCTCTTATACTTCTATCTTCTTTACAATACACTCCTGGCTTTTGCTCAAAGAAACGCAGCAAAATCTGCAACAAAAAATGCTGCGTTTCCACAACGTGGGGCCTTAGCCTTAGGGAGGGTTTTGTGAAAAGCAGTACAGAAAGTATGGCATACGAAAAGATGGGCCCAAATGACCTATTATTCCAGACAGAATGAATATAATGTGGTAATAATAGTAAACTGTCATCAAGGATGAGGTTTTTAGATTGATTTTGGGAAGTACATAATTTCCTGGAGCCCTGGTGTGGCATTTGTGCACTACTTCAGCTAATTGATAAAAAATAATTTGCTATAATTAATAAGGCTTGATTTTTAACAAATTCATTTTCTACATTTAACAGGGAAGTCTGTAGGAATTGTAACAACAACGCGTGTTCAACATGCCTCCCCATCTGGAACTTATGCTAACGTCGCTGATCGAGACTGGTATTCAGATGCCAACATGCCTCTGAAAGCTCTAGATTTAGGATGTTCAGATATCGCTCACCAACTAATTTCTAATGTCGACATAGATGTAAGTACATGGTACACTTTGGATGCCAGAGGTGTAACTTGAAGCTCCTGGGCTCCATTGCAAAATCTGTATGTAGAGAAAAGCTACATACCGGCTTTATATTAATGCAATGGTGTAACTATGATTTTGAAATACAGCAAAAATACTGTGAGACTCTATAGTGTATTGTTGGTATTGTTATGGATTTGGTCTGAGCCTGCATACATGTATAGTCTCTATTTTCTCTATAACTGTTTCTAGAGTGTGATCTAGTAGGCTGGTCAAATGTGAAGTATAAAATCTACAGCTGCACAGGGATCCTGTATGCAATATAGCCCACTACTAACACTGTTTATGAGTCTATATCAGGGGCGCACCGCTAATGAGGCGAATTGAGGCGGCCGCCTCAGGCGGCACTGTCCGGGGGGCGGCATTTTTACTATTTCATGTAAACCAGCCCAGGACAGGCTGCTTTAAAAAAAAAAAAAAAAAAAACAGAGCTGAGCGGGGCCTGTCCTGGGCTGGTTTACAAGACGTCGCATCTCAGCGCAGGCGGCGATACAATGACGTCATCACGCCGCCTACGCTGAGACACAGACGTCGCGGACAAGAAGAGGAGGCGGCGGCTGCATCAAGGCATCGCAGGTGAGTATAACTTTTTTTTTATATATATAAATAGGCCGTAACCTGTTGGAGCATCCCCGGCAGGTCACGGCCTATTTATTTACCTACCCCGCGTCTGCTTCCCCTTCTGCTATGGGCCGCAGAAAGGGAAGTGGATGCCGCTGTGAGTGGACGCGGGTATCGGTAAGTTAGGCCGCGGGCCGCAAATACTACTATTATTATACTCCGGGGTCTATTCAGACCCCGGAGTATAATAATCGGAGGCCTAGGGTTGGTGAGGGAACATAAAAACCAATGTTACTCACCTCCTGCGATCCGATGTAACTCCGAGCAGGCTTTAGGCCTCTGGTGACGTCCTCAGGTCGCGTCGCCTGCCTGATCACGTGACGTGTGTGCCCAATTAAACAGGGCCGAAAGCTGCAAGGAGTGCACCGGTGTCCAGGATAGGTAAGTAACTCTGGTTTTTATGTTTGTATTCTCCCCTGGGTCTCCAATCATTATACTCTGGGGTCTGAAAAGATAGAGCATAATACAAAGTGCAGGGGCCACTATAGAGCATAATACAAGTGCAGGGGCCATTATAGAGCATAATACTGGGTGCAGTGGTCACTATGGAGCATAATACAAGTGCAGGGGCCACTATGGAGCATAATACAAGTGCAAGGGCCACTATAGAGCATAATACCCTGTGCAGGGGCCACTCTGGAGCATAATACAAGTGCAGGGGCCACTATAGAGCATAACACCGAGTGCAGGGGCCACTATAGAGCATAATACCGGGTGCAGGGGTCACTATGGAGCATAATACAAGTGCAGGGGCCACTATGGAGGATAATACCAGTGCAAGGGCCACTATAGAGCATAATACCAGTGCAGGGGCCACTATGGAGCATAATATCGTGTGCTGGGGCCACTGTGGAGCATAATACCGTGTGCAGGGGCCAATATGGAGAATAATACTGTGTGCAGGGGCCAATATGGGGCATAAAACTGTGTGCAGGAGTTGCTGTGGAACATAATACCGTGTGCAGTGGCCAATGCGGGGCATAATACCGTGAGCAGGGGCCACTATGGAGCATAATACCGTGTGCAGGGGCCGCTGCGAGGCATAATACAGTGTGCAGGGGCCGCTGCGGGCCGTAATACTGTGTGCAGAGGCTGCTGTGGAACATTATAGTGTGTGTAAATGGGGTGCTATAAACATGGGCTATGGCACCTGTTTATATTATACGCTGTCTGTTTATAGTGACCGTGTGATGTAATTGTAGCCTTGTCACATACTGTAGACATGTACAGGACGAGGCTGCAGTTACATTACATGGCCGCTATGAAATGAATTACACTATGTAAACAGAGAAGCGGTCATGGCGCTTACACAGGTACCATTCAAACAGCTGATCAGTGGGGGTCCTGGGTTTTTGAACCCCACTGATTAGTTAATTAATGACCTGGAAAACCTTTTAATTAGTTAACACCTGGGACATTATTAATAAGGGGCACTGTTTATACAGGGTACACACGGACATTATTAATATAAAGATGCACTTGGGGGGTATTATTCATTATGGGGGATTATATCATATATTTTATAATTGGGGTAGCAGCAGAATGGGGGCTTTGTGTAGGTGAGGACAAAGTGGGTTGGATGCCTGTAAAAGTGAGGAGCCAAAGATGTCTGTGCTGCAAACGTTACAGAGAGAAGTCACAGCTGGAAGAAGTGGTCATGGCGGTCCAGAGGGAAGAGAAAGGAAATGTGAACGATTAGTCAGAGACGTCACCTGTAAGTCACAAAATGTTACTGCCCTGTATTCACCTAAATGATAAAGGATAAATACCTGATTGATGGGGGTCTGTCTGCTGAGACCCCCACTGAGCCTGAGAATTGGGTTTTTTCCCCCCACTAGGTGGGAATCCAGCCTGGCTGCAGCCATATATATAGGTGTGTCACTTGGTGGATGGACGAACCCGCGTGGCTCTCATTCACTTTAATGGGAGTGCCAAAGATAGCCGAAGTCCAGTACTCAGCTAACTGTGGGGCTCCTATTATAGAGGATGGGGGCCACGTGGGCTCGTCCATCCACCAAGCAGAAGATGTGTGAAGTTACTTTCATTGTTAATGCCGTGTTGTTGATCTGATACTGAAGTAATACAGGAAGAAGAATTCTTAAAAACTGTTTTAGAACTTTGTGTATTGTGTATATTGTGCGACAATAACAGTGTGTTAAACTAGTAGCATGGAAACTCAGTTTTTTTTTTTTTTTTTTTTTTTTGGGGGGGGGGGGGGCGTCTTTCTATAGTCCGCCTCAGGCAGCAAAGAGGCTAGGTTCACCACTGGTCTATATGATGGCATGCAAAGGACTGAGAATTATTACCATGCCTCATAAATGCTGGTGGATTACAATCCCTGGTATCTGCATGCTCTTTGTATTGTTAGGGTCATAGTAATAGCAGTTGAATGACGTGTCCAGACTAGTACCCTTGTCTGCGCAATATATCAGCTACAATAGAAGGAATTTATCTACTCTGAGTACTGACTATATAACAACCCTATCAGGTAAATTGCTCTGTATAAACAAATTCATCTATATGTCAGGTACATTGCACTCAGTTATCTCTTGTAGAAACGTCTCCAGACTACATAGGGACAAGTGATGTTGCATCATATCTGTCATTCAAGTAAGACTAAAACATATTCTAGGTAAGAATTTTAGACACCAGAATTTTCCTTCTTTTCCTGAATTTTCAGTTACCAATGATCCCCATATACATTAGATGTATGTCGGCCATTGACCCCAGGCTGCTAGGACCCCAAGTACCTGGTTGATCCTGCCTGCGAAGGAGAAAGTCAGTCTATGCGTCTGCATAGGCTGACTTTCTCTATAGACTGAAATACACGTGTATTGCAGTCTATAGTACTGAACCAGTACTGGTTCAGATGTTCTTATAGGACAAGTACAAAATGTAAAAAAAAAAAAAAAGCGTGTAAAAAAAGTTATTTAGCCCCAAAAATTCCCTTTTCCTATATAAAATGAATTAATAAAAACAATACATATTTAGTATCGCCGCGTCTGTAACAACCTGTACAATAAAACTGAAACAATATTTAACCTACACGGTGAACGTCGGAAAAAAAAGCCCGGAAAAAAACGCCGGAATTAATGATTTTTTGTCATCTTACCTAACAAAATATGCTATAAAAAGTGATCAAAAAGTTTTATGTACCCCAAAACAGTACCAATAAAAAGCACAGGTTGTCCCACAAAAAATAAGCTCTCAACTAACTCTGTAAACTGAAAAATAAAAATGTTACGCGATGCAAAGATAATTGATTTCTTTCCCCAAATGGGTTTTTGTTCTGCAAAATTAGTAGTGCATAACAAACAACATAAATGAGGTATCGCCGTAATTGCACCGACCCACTGAATAAAGGTAATATGTTACTTATGCTGTATGCTGCATGTCAAAAAATTTAAAAGGTAAAACGCAATGCCAGAATTGATATTTTTTTTTATAATCCACTAAAAAATTAGTTCATAAAATTTATTCAATAAGTTATAGGAACCCAAAACTGGTGTCATTACAAAATGCATCTCATCCCGCAAACAACAAGCCCTCATATGGCGACATCACCAGAAAAATAAAGAAAATATAGCTTGTACAATGTGAAGACAAAAAACCTCCAAAATCGCCAAATCATTAGAACAAAACTGTCTGTGGCAGGAGGGGAATGTATAAGCTGTGCTAACATATATGAGGGTACACCCCATATTTACAGCTTATGAGGGAGAAGACACCAGAAGTGACCCCCCCCCCCAATCATAGGAGCTACTGGGGAAATAGGAGGGAATTTGGTGTTTCCAATGCACTCCGCACAGCTTACATATTCACTTTTCCCCATCTGCTGTGCATTCATGCCTGGGATACTAATGCTCACTACACCGCATGATTAATTCTTTGAAGAGTGCAGTTTTCAAAATGGGGTCATTACCTAGGGCCGAGATGGCGAACCTAAGGCACGTGTGCCAGAGAGGGCACGCAGAGCCCTCTCACTTGGCACGCGCGCCGTTGCCATGATTGCTCACTAACGGGGAATCCGGTACAGGAATCCCGTTTAGTGAGCGATCGCTTCTTTCAGCTGTATGTGCAAATATACATACAGATGAAAGCTGTCACTGTAGGCCGTGGTCCGCGGAACCGCGGCTTACGCTGACTGCAGGGTGTGACCTCTGCCCCGACGCAGGCACGATGACGTCATTCATCAGCGCCTGCGAACAGAAGAAGAAGGAGGAGGAGGATGCTCTTCGTGGGACTGGGTAAGTAACAAACTATTGTGTAGGGGCCTACTGTGAAGCATATACTACTGTATGGGGGACACTGAAGCATATACTACTGTATGGGGGACACTGTGAAGCATCTAATACTGTGGGGGGGACACTGTGAAGCATCTAATACTGTGTGGGGGACACTGAAGCATCTAATACTGTATGGGGGGACATTGAAGCATCTAATACTGTGTGGGGGACACTGAAGCATCTAATACTGTATGGGGGACACTGAAGCATCTAATACTGTATGGGGGACACTGAAGCATCTAATACTGTATGGGGACACTGTGAAGCATCTAATACTGTATGGGGGACACTGAAGCATATACTATGTGGGGGACACTGTGAAGCATATACTACTGTGTGGGGGCCCACTGTGAAGCATATAATGTGGGTGGCCCAAAGTGGAGCATATAATACTGTGCGGGGCCTCTGTGAAGCATATAATACTGTGCGGGGCCTCTGTGAAGCATATAATACTGTGCGGAGGCCACTGTGAAGCATATAATACTGAGTGGGGGCCACTGTGGAGCATATAATACTGTGTGGGGGCAATTCTGGAGCATATAATACTGTCTGGGGGCCACTGTGGAGTGCATTGTACTGTGTGGGGACCCTTCACTATTTATATCACAAAGTATCTGTTTTATAGCAGACATGTGATATTATTACAGGCTGTAATAACATTGCACGATCAATATAAAACAGATCTTGGTTAATTTAAGGTTAAATTGCCGTGTTGGCACTTTGCAATAATTTAGTGGGTTTTGGGTTGCAGTTTGGGCACTCGGTCTCTAAAAGGTTCGCCATCACTGCCCTAGGGAATTCCACTTTTCTGGAACTTTAGAGGCTCTGCAAACATGACATGGGGTCCAGATACCAAACATCTAAATCTGCACTCCAAAAGCAACATAGCGCTCCTTCCCTTCTGTGCCCGGCTGTGTGCCCAAACTACAGTTTATGCCCACATGTATGACACTGGTGTACCCAGGTTATCGTACTTAATGTCATACCTGGGTATAAACTGATATTTGGGTTCACAATCAGACAGAAGGGAGGGAGCGTTATTTGGTTTTTGGCGCACAGATTTAGACGGTTTGGTTTTTGGACGTTATGACACTTTTGCAGAACTCTTGAAATGCCAGTAAATGCCAGCTCCCGAGTCTCCAGCATACTGCATCAGGGGTTCGTTTCTTAGTTAAGGGCCAAGAAGGTTGTACTATACAGCTATAACTCAACCTAAAAGTAAAAAGTGATAGTAAAAACTGATGGTAAACACTGATGCCAACTGATGACAACTTATGACAACTGATGGTTTTGGAGTAGAAATTTGTGAAAAAGCCTGATGACAACTGATGCATTTTCGCATCAGTTTTGGCATCAGTTGTAATGACTAAAGGACAAAAAAACTGATACTGATGCAACTGACATATGTGAACCTACCCTATGAGGCACTTGGAAAGAATAGCTGTTTGCCAAGAGTGTTCAAAGCTGTATGGCCACCATAGAGCTGCAAATTTCTGTCAAGATTCATTCATGACTTTAGAAATAAGAAAACATTTTAAGGGACTTTCAAGCCCCCCTCCCACACCCAAATGGTTGTCAAAATCTTTGACATGGTGTAAAATAACATACTAAGTCATATTCACCTTGCTGTCAGAAATGTATGACATTGGCCCACCTCACTCTCCTTGGCTGTATTGGATGGAAAAGTTGGGACAAATAGCTTGCAAATCTTAATGGGAGTCTGTCAGCATGAAAATCAGTATCAAACTAATGAGAGTACATTGTAGCGCGGCTTCTACTCTTTCCAAAGATGTCTTTCTTATTCTGCATTGCAGCTCTATTTTTATGAAAATAAGCATTCTATTTTTATGTAAATTAACTGAAAAGGGCTTTAGATTAAAACCCCATGTGGCAAAATGCAGCTAAAAAATACTGTGAAAAAAATGCTGAGAAAACACATTGTGGTTTTTTCCGAGATGCTTCATTGAGATTTTGCTGCTTTTTTTATATGCTTTTTTCCTTCCACTATTATATCTATAGAGAAAACGCTTGCAATTCTGCAACCAAAATTAACATACTGCGTTTTTCAAAAACAAAAGTTTTTTTTGAAAAAGCAGCTTTTCTACAGCTCTATTTTTCCGCAATGTGTGGATGAAATTAACCAAAATCCCATTCACTTTGCTGGTATTTTTTCCGCTTCGCATTAGTGGCGTTTCTTGGCTCTCTGCTCTAGATAATCATCCCTAGCTGCCGGCTAGCTCCACCCTACCCATTGCTAGAGTGACATCTACCACTTTGTCTGCAATTAGGAGCAGTTATCTAGAGTGGAGAGTGAAGCCTGGCAGGAGAAGAAACACCCCTAAAGCCCTTTTCAGCTAATTTGTATAAGGTTTTTTTTTTTTCATGGAAATGGAGCTGCAATGCAGAATAAGAAAGGCATCTTTGGAAAGTGTAGAAGACGTTCTACAAGGTACTTAGTCATTACTCATTAGCTTGATATCGATTTTCTACATAAATCACATATTAATGAAGAGCTTAAAAGCATACAACTATGAAACACTATATCAGTATAGTTTAGAAAATGGATAGGAACAGAGTAGAAAATATGCACAAGGTTGCTCCAGATGGACAATTATGATAAATCCACACATATAAAGGTTCGAAAGTTTAATGACTCAAGCACTTGTCGTGGTTGCATCAGCTATTCACTCCTTTAGTGCCTTTAGTGTGGATTTTTCTACTGTAAGTAAAATAAAATAATAAACCAATAAATAGTTAAAATCCCCTCATGTCCTTAGTAGAAAAACATACATACAGTCATTATTTATAAACAAATAAGAACATAGAACAAATAGCTCAAGATGGACACGTAAAAAAACCCCACAGGAGCCAATGATACTGCAATTGTCCACACCATCACACTCTGTTAGATACCCATATTCACAGAGGGTGAATTCCGCCTTGTAGAGATATCAGAGTTACTGTAAAGAGGGGAATTAGTAGGGATAGGTAGTGAGTAAATAGTAATAAATAAATGATAACTTTTAATCCATATAACAATGGTTTAGAAGGGTTAATCCCACCTGTAATCAGACTTCAGATGTCTACCTGGTTTCCAATTATTTTTTAATTGCCTGAATATCTTGTGGTATTAGCATATATGATATTGGGTCCCCACAAGATTCATTAAGCTATTGCTTATATTCTTATTATCTTTTACTTGCTTGCTTGTATGTGCTCACTTATTGTCTTTTCTTTTATTAAAATCACTTATATAAATGGTGTGTGACATTCGTGTTCCCATTATTTGTAGAACCCACTGTAAAACAATAGGTAAAGTTTCATGCGGTACATGTAACTTGCTAATACATATACTGTACCTTTTGTACCAATTGTCACTATAAAACAGAGAGATGTGAAGTCTTCTTGTCTTTAAAAGAAATGTTTTGCCATTTTTTTAATTTATGCATTAAAACCAGATATTGAAATGTATCACTTTTTCTAACCTGTTTTTATTTTCTGAATGTATATTTTTTTATTCTATTTTCTGTATTCTGATTATGTGGGCTGCCATCTTGCATTAGCTTCTCCTCTGCTCTGTTAACAGCATTCAGTGATATGTTTTACAGCATAGTCATGTTCATGGGCAGCAATAGTATGAAGCTGATTCATTGAAGTCTATGGGAGCATTTTCTAAACATGCTCTATGCAGGGAGGGGTTGTAGATAATCTGTTATGTGGTGGTATCTACAGAAGTGTTAAGTTTTTGTCTTTGATATCAAAAAGTGACTGCTGAAATTATGTAATTATTTTACAGGTTATTCTAGGAGGTGGACGAAAGTACATGACTCCAAAAGATACCAAAGATCCTGAATACCCCAATGATTCTGCACAGAATGGGCTTAGAAAAGATGGCAGGAATCTCATAAATGAATGGCTCAGTAAATATAAGGTAGGTTAAAATACTAGTGGCTTAAATATTTTATGTTTAAGTCCTCTTCCACACATTATGGGTTGGCCTTAAACATAAGATAGCCATCAGTCAAATTACACTATTGCCCAACATCCCCCCAACACAAGTGCTTTGCGTATACTCAACTCAAATAAGTCCCAGTATTAATTCAATAGGCAACAGCGAGTAAAGTCAGTGCTTACTAAGCTAAAAGATCAGGGATGATAAAATCCATCATGGCCAATCCTTGGTTCCTCCAGTATCTGCCTGGGATGACTGTCTGTTGGCTCTCATTAACTTTAAGTTGTAGGGGGATTCAAAAGAAACTGTCAACATTAATCTAATGTGTATGGGTAGCTCAGTTTTATATCAAAATGTCATATCAAATACAGTAAATGCATGTGTCATCTATGTATACTGTATGTATCTGATAACATTGGCAGATCCAGCTAAGAGTGCTTAATATTTTCTACTGACAGATTGTAAATAGGGTATTAGGAGATGAGGAAAAACACTTTTTTGTCTTTCATACTTAGTACTACCCTTGCTGATAATCTGTGGCTGGTACATTTCAGTTCACTTACACTTTGGTTCATGGCTGTTCATCCTGAATCAGGTCAAATATCAAGCAGAAAATTTTTTTCCCCTACTTTACATTTCAATATATGAACAATAATTGTAACATGGTTAAAGCTTTGGCTACACAATATTAACACGAGACTGTGTACAACTGAATATATAAGGACATACCCATTTACATCACCAACAATTAATACTAAATAAGGAAGAACTGAAATCATATGCACATGCAATTGTGAGGTAATACATGTGTGACTTTGCATTTGATGGGCTAATTTTATGAGAAAAAAAAATGCTAATTATTTAGATTTAAAATAGATTTTCCATGATTATCCCCCACAATCAACAGTTTGCAGAACTTCTGGTGCTCAGAAGAGTGCTGGGGAATCTAGACTGCTTGACAAGTACAGCACCATGCATTGTATAATGGCTACATTTGGTATTGCAGCTCGGTCCCATTCATTTGAATGGCACTAAGCTGCCAAAAGGTCAAGTGACCGAAGAATGTGACGTCAAATGTGAAGTGTATATGGCTTTCACCATTCAAGTGCTGTGACCTCTTCAAACATTCAGTATGGGTGACTTGTGTCTGACTTGTAGGTCATCAATATCAGAGTCCTAGAAAATCCTGTAACAAATGTAACCAATGTAAGAAAATGTGTAACAAATCAATATTATTGTTCCAGGATGCCAAGTATGTCTGGAATAAGGAAGAGCTGAATCAGATTAATGAATCCACTGCCACTCATATAATGGGTATGGACCTTATGAAAAATAAAGCAAAATATCTAGACTTTAAAATCCCTACATTAAAATACGTTATCTTATAAGTGGAAGTTACAAACAGTTGTGGATCTTATTTTCTTTCTTTAAAAGGGTTGTCTGGCCTCAAAAGGGTTTTTATACTGATGACCTATCCATAGGTCAGCTGTATTGGCAATGTTCGAGTGCTGGAAGTTTCAACAGCGGATGGGGAGCGTGTGCAGCTTCTCCTATTCAAGTAATAGAAGAGATGCAGCAATTACCTGGAACCACTACTACAGAGTGGACAGGACTGTAGTGCTGGTCCTACTACATGAGTAGGAGCAGTTGAATGCACTTCCTATCTTCTGCTGTAACTTCTGGCAACTGAAGAGCTGATCTGAGCAGGATCCGAGTGTCAGAACCCCTCAGATCGCATACTTATGACTTATGCTGTGGATCGGTCATCAGTATGAAAAATCCTTTTCAGGGTTGCAAACCCCTTCAAGTCAGTAGACTGTTGTCTTTCTTTATAAGTCAGCAGCGTTAGTTTGCAAAGTGCCTGTAACAGCCTTCTCTAGTTCTTGTTCCATGACAGTTGAAAGTCTTGAGTAACTGTATCACTGGACATTGCAGGACTTTTTGAACCAGGGGATATGAAATATGAATTAAACCGTAATGATTCAACTGATCCTTCTATCGTGGAGCTGACGGAAAAAGCCATTCAGATCCTGAAGAAAAATCCCAATGGATTCTATCTCTTTGTAGAAGATAAGTCTTGTTCATTTTCTGCATCTCTTTCTATGACGCCCACATAAAATAGACATCTCTTTCTATAAAGACTTCACATAACTTCACACTTGAATTTACTATAATGCTATTTTTATGTCTAAAATACTGGTCTGAATAATTTCTTAATTTAGCCATTTACCAGAATTTTGCTCATAGAGTTCCAAATCCCAAACACTGACATACATTTAAATGAGCTCTACAGCTAAAGAATGATAAAAGTGTGCAGGAGATAAACTTGCCCTAACTGTTTGTCAGTCTGTGGGTTCAGATTTCTGCATGTTCAGTCTTATAAAAATCCTGAATTCAGCTACAGCCAGCTATCTTACTGTATGACAAAGGATTTTGAGAAGGGGGAGGAATTATTACTTCCTGGGACACATAGAAAATAATTCTTTATATATTTCTAGCTTTCAATTGCAATACGAAACAAAATAAGATCAAATGAAAGGAGGAGATTAAGAGAGATATTTTCGTGAATTTTCTTCACTTTAATGTTCCATTAAAAGAGAACAACCTGGCTAACTGAAGTCACCACAGGAGGGAACTTAGATACTTACTGTGTACAATATTATTATTGCATTCAAAGTATAAGCAGTATGCCGTAAGCTCCTACATACCCCATAGTTACTAGATAGATTTTTGTCCCTGGTTTAGAATAATAGGTCACCGACTGCTAAAAGTTATATTAATAAATCTATCAGCACATAAATTTAACAATTGTTTGGGCATTCCCATTCGAATATAATAAAACAAAAAAAGTCAGGCATCACCTTGTGTTTATGTACTGTAAATCATATGGTGTTTATATAGGTTTTCTTTTTCCTATGCACCTGCTGTGAAGCTACACATTCCTTCGACTCCCTGCTTTTTCATGGATTGACTGTTTTCATTCACTTTGTCTCCCGTTTTTTTTTTTGTTCTCCTTTTTTTTCTCTGTTATGCGACTGTAAGAAGAAGGAATGTTCCCCTGCTAGACTGAACAGAGCTGGAATACATGCTAGCGCCAGAAGGCAGGCTACCTCCACTAGGTCTCAAGACCTTAGTTCCCACATTGTCATCCCACTGAGCTGCTATCTCCTCCCTGTGGACACCGTGTCTTAGACAGCTGCCTATGATATGGGCCACTCAACAGCACTACAGGGATGGAGCTTGAGAACCTGGCCCCCTGCCAGACACCCACCTGGTAGGCCATTGCAGATTACCTCCACTAGGCTTGAAGGCTTTAACTCCTGCAGTGTCACATCCAAACTCATCTCTGATGTCCAACTACCCTTCCCCATATAGCTGCCACTTCCTCCATGCAGATACCGCATTTTAGATGGGTGTATTGCCTCTATTTTACAACTCTGACTCCACAACCTAATCTTTATGCACCCTGAGTATAGCCCAGTTGTCCTGTGGTGCCCAGTGGCTAAAAAGAAGTTAAAGGAGTATTCTAGGGCAGCTGGAGAAAGACTGCAGACTTGCTTCGAGAACACCAAATGGTTTGTGGGGAACTTGATAGGGCAGTTACTGATTGTTACTGATGGTTGCTAATTACATAAACTTCTGTACTGACAGCATAGTGCCATAGAAGGAAGTAAAATACTACCCCAATAACAAGCCCTGAGTCACTGAAGAACTCAAAGATCTGAACAAGAAAAAAGATGTCATTCGCAACCAAGGATAAGGCCTTAGCCAAAGAGGTCCAAAAAGAACTGATGGAAAGACTAAAAGAATGCAAAGCTGAATATAAACAAAAGTTGGAAAATAAACTGGCAAAAAGGGAGATGAAGGAAGCGTGACATGGGCTGAAAACCATAACCGGATCAGCCAACCAAGCATGGGGAACAAGGGATATGTGGACCAGCTGAACAAATTCTTCAACAGGTTCAGTGATACAGACTTGAAGGTAGATGAAGGCATAGTAACCATGAAGGATAGGCGGAGAACCTGTAGATCAGACGAGATCCCCTGAACAATAACCCCTGAAGACACAAACAGAGGACTAAGAAAGGTCAAAACCAGCAAGTCATTTGGGCACGAATGCATGCTCCTGTAAGTACTCAAATGCTGCATGGTCCACCTGGGAGGTGTCACATCCCAAAACTCTGGAAGACTTCTTGGCTAATCACTGTACCCAAGAAAAAAATGCTGAGCCAGCAAACTATCGCCCTATTGCACTACCATCACAGATCATCTGTAGCCTAAAGACATGTGTGACCCACACTGCAGTTTGCTTACTGCATGACAGTTGGAGTAGATGATATTCTCATCTACCTCCTCCATAGAACGTACTCACACCTGGAGGATTGAAACACATCGGTCGGAAACACTTTCTTCAATTTCAGCTGCTCCTTCAACACCATTCAGCCTAGACTACTTGAGCAGAAAGTACAACAAATGTCAGTGGCCAAACCTATAGTAAACTGGATCTCCAACTATCTCACAGATAGACCCCAATCAGTCATGGACGTCAGCTGACGCCTGGGACATCACCAAACAGGCCTGAAGCCTACCGGAGCGCAGGAGAGATAAGTAACAGTGTTTGTTATGTTCCCTCACCTCCCCATGGCCTCCGAACATTATACTCTGGGGCCTGAAAAGACCCCAGAGAATAATAATAGCAGTGTTTGTGGGATTCGTGGGCCCGTGGCCTTACTTACCAATCCCAGCTCCTGCTCACAGCCGCCTCCGCTTCCGCAGAAGGGGAGGTGCAGGTGGCTGTGAGCAGGAGCGGGGATTGGTAAGTAAATAGGGCCCATTACCTGCTGGGGTTACTCCAGCAGGTAACGGACTATTAAAAAAAAAAAAGCATTGGGGGCCCACCCAACATAATAATCATTGAAATCCAATTTATTTCTGTAAAGATAATGAAGACGCAAATGTACACATAGCCATATGCTACAAAATATACATATGTAATACTGATGATATAAGGTTTCACAAAATCTTTAAAGGGGTTGTCCACTTTCTAATATTGATGGTCTATCAGAGAGCCAAGGTCCCCACAGAACTGCTTTTAGGGGACAGCATAGCTCCCAGTATGTTTACAAGCTGTATGATTTGTTGCCGATTTTGGTACTGTAGCACTACCCCATTGAAGCCTATAGTCATAGTCTCTTGAGTGCAGATTACTTTATGGCAAAAAAGGGCTGGCATAGTATAGAGTCCTAGTATGTACGTAATAGAGATTGTGTATAATAAAGAATCTGTACATTGGTACTCTAGGATCTTTATTTGCAGCACAGTTATAGTGGCAGCTATACATTAACTCATTATTTACAAAACCTTGTTGAACTGCTGCTATTGCAAGAATTAACAGTTTTATTGGCCATGTCTGATACCTAATAAATACCTTGCGTGTCTCAGTTGCACTTTGCTCTACTTAGAAACTGCAAAAGATAAAATACCTTTAACACTGTGGGAATAGGTTGAGAGGGCTATAAACCCACAGGCCAAAGCGTACTGTCACAAAGGGGTTTTCCCAGTATTAGAAGTGAAGCCAAATAGCTAAGTTATGTCATCACTTCCTGATCAATAGGGATCAGACCAGTGAACCTTAATAATGGATGCGTATTAATAAGAATATAATAAGAATAATAATGCTTCAAATCATAATGATAATTACAGCAGTGCACATTATAACATCAATATATTACATCAATCATATAATCTTGATGTTGTTTGATGACAACAAAACCATAAAGGTTGACTGTCACTTAGGATTTTGCGGTACATGGCTCCATCCATTCTCCCATTGATGCTGTGAAGTAGTCCTGTGCCCTTAGCAGAGAAACACCCCCAAAACATAATGTTTCCACCTCCATGCTTCACAGTGGGGACAGTGTTCTTTGGATCATAGGCAGAATTTCTCTTCCTCCAAACACAGCGAGTTAATGCCAAAAAGCTAAATTTTTGTCTCATCTGCTCATCTGACTACAGCACCTTCTCCCATTCACTCGCAGAATCATGCAGGTGTTCATTGGCAAACTTCAGACGGGCCTGCACATGGGCCTTCTTGAGCAGGGGAACCTTGCGGGCACTGTAGGATTTTAATCCATTACGGTGGAATGTGTTACCAATGGTTTTCTTGGTGACTGTGGTCCCAGCTGCCTTGAGATCATTAACAAGTTCCCCCTGTGTAGTTTTAGGCTGATCTCTCACCTTCCTCATGATCAAAGATACCCCACAAGGTGAGATTTTGCATGGAGCCCCAGATCGATGTCGATTGACAGTCATTTTGTATTTGTTCCATTTTCTTACTATTGCACCAACAGTTGTCTCCTTCTCACCCAGCGTCTTACTTATGGTTTTGTAGCCCATTCCAGCCTTGTGCAGGTCTATGATCTTGTCCCTGAAATCCTTAGAAAGCTCTTTGGTCTTGCCCATGTTGTAGAGGTTAGAGTCTGACTGATTAATTGAGTCTGTGGACCGGAGTCTTTTATACAGGTGACAATGTAAGAGAGCTGTCTTTAATGCAGGTAACGAGTTGATTAGGAGCGTCTAACTGGTCTGTAGGAGCCAGAACTCTTAATGGTTGGTAGAGGATCAAATACTTATTTCTCTCTGCAAAATGCAAATAAATTTATAAAATTTATACAATGTGATTTTCTGGATTTTATTTTTGATATTCTATCTCTCACTGTTAAAATTAACCTACCCTTAAAATTATAGACTGTTCATGTCTTTGTCAGTGGGCAAACTTACAAAATCAGCAAGGGATCAAATACTTATTTCCTTCACTACCTGAGATGTGTCATTTTGGCACCATTTGTTACTATATATATATATATTTTTATCTCTCTGTACGTTATCTCTCATTTTTTTCTGTTTATATATTATCTTCAGTCACTGAAAATGTATTAACATGTAATAAACTTCCTGCCAATGTCGTGGAAATGATTTTAAGGATACCTACATTTTATAGATGAACTTATGCATGCCTAGACTTTATGGCTTTTTTCTGCTACTCTATATATTCTATCAAACTATACTATTACTATCATTAAATCCTGAATTATATATTATTATTAGAGATGGGCAAATTTCTTTGTTCTGAGTTGGATTCGACCCTATTATTCCAAATTGTTTTTTTTTTTGCCTTGGACTAACTATAATGGTTGCTGCCAGATGTATTGCGCAGTGAAAATACAGAAAACACACGTTATTTTGGCATCACATGAGAGCCTCTCAATAGTCTGTGATGGGTGGACACCTTACAATGCTAAAGTCATTTACAGTATATAAGGTGCTATAGGCTGAGGTATTTCAGTGAAAGTGGAAGTAGGGGATGGATATGTTATTCATCACCACATGATCCAAAGCAATTACTCAATTTTCTTAAGCAATACATAGCACATAGTGGAGCAAAGTTTGCAATACAGCGAGAGAATCCTAGGAGTAGAACTACAACAACGTTTAATCAGATTTAATCAATTACAGACAAATTAGTGATATAAATCATACATATGAGTGAGGGAGAATATATGTGCTCTGTGAGCCAGACTGCTACAGTAATACAGACTGATAAAGGACATTGGCAACAATCTAATATTATCTAAGTCTGTTTTGCAATAGAGCTGTTTGATTTGGGACTGTTCACAGAGTGTTTAAAATAAATTTTACTGACAAAGTCAGTCCTGTTAGTAAAAAATATTTTCTTAAGCCTGTCTGCAACACAGCAGCTTGATCTGAGACTGTCTATGACTGTCCAGAGTCCTTTTTGTTGTTTAAACTGACAAAGTTAGTCCTGCTAGTGAAAGAGTTTAATTTTTTTTTGTTAAATACATACAAATACATTCTAACAGCAAAACATTGATTCTGCCTGTGCTAATTTGAAAAATCTCTGTTTCTAAAGGTTCTTATTTTCTGCTCACCCAATAAAAAATGTGACATAGTCTGCTAATCAGACAAAAATCTCTGTTTGTTAAGAGATTTTTTTACTCACCTAATAAACAGTCTCGGAGCTTGGTTACACAATATGCATACAAACTGCCAAAATTGTAACAGCATAAAAAAGCTGACTGGCATAGTTCTAGTCTAATTCTCACTGATCAGGTCAGGTTTTCTTGAAATAGCTTTTTTGTAAAAAAAAAAAAAAAAAACAAGAACAAAAAAAGTTATACACACAAGTGTCAGAATTGTTGGCAAGACCAAAAGACAAATTGATGGCAAGATGCAAGATCTGCAAGCAGATAATTCGCAATGTGGGTGCAGACACACATGTAGGAATCTAGGTCTCTCCATACTCCCATTAAATGGTGTCACCAGCTCCTTTGGCAAAATGGAATTGGCAATGGCTAGGCCGTTCGATTCCTTTTCCTATGATCGCCTTGTAGGCAGGCCTAGCACATGGTCATCGCCATTATCATTATTACATTCTCATCTCTCTCTGCTTCTCCTCCTCCACGCCAATGTACATTATCATCCATAATGGAAAATAGCAATCTGCTTTTTCAGCTGGCAGGCTAGGCACACTGACTTCCCAAGTGCTGTTCCTAGGGTCATAGAATCCTTTCCATGTCAGAAGATATTCTAGCTTTTTCAGCTGGCAGGCCAGGCACAGTGATAGTGTACCCCAAATTTTTCTTGAAATTCTGTAAGCTGTCTCTCCACCAACACGATGTTGATGTGGCAGGGATTAATCATCAGGATAGTTCATGTTCTTTCTGGCTCCTAAGTGCTCACGGTCATAGAATCCTTTCCATTTCAGAGTATATTATAGCTTTTTCAGCTTTTCAAGTGTCAGGAATGCTGACAGTGCAGACAAATTTTTCTTCAAATTCTATAATTGCATGTGCAACTACCACTCTGTTGCATAATGACAAGAAAATAAACCAAACAAACCCACCATTGCTTCTTCCAATACCAACACAATGTTGATGCAGCGTTCTGCTCCTATAAAAAGATAATCATTGGTGGCTTTTTTTTTTGAAGAGCCAATTCGTCAACACTTTTCAACTAGGCGCACAGTCACAAATTTGTCTCCCAAATAACAATAAGATTATAGCACTTTCAAGTCATGAAAATGCTCTAATTTTTCTATAAAACCATTGCTTTTGCAATATAACCGCCATGTGTGTCTAAAAATCCATGGGCAAGCACTTTTCCCCCCCAAAAAAGGTGATTTTTGGAACGTTTTAAATGTTAAAATGGATTAAAGAGAGCGCCAGCGCATTGTATTGTTAAACTCATTGCTTGTATTCACTGTTTACTATCCATTTTTCCATAGACGTTTATGTCACTTTCACTTTGACTTAACTTTGACTGTGATTGCCTTAGAAAGCTGGAAATTGGATAGATAGGTTCCTAGGAGCCCTGACAGTCTCATTAAGCAATTTTAAGCTGTGGTTCATGCCAAACTTGCTGAATCCAAAACGAATCTTGGTCCTGAACCACCCAAACTCAAAATAAAACAAATCTTGAGAAGTTCGCCCAGCACTAATCAATATATGTTGGTTAAGAAAGCTGCAGACTTTAATGCAAATTTATATAACATCTGCATGTGTTACATGCAGATTTTGCTGTGTGTTTTTGCTGCAGATTTGCAGAGCCAGGAATCTAAATATCTGAGATCCTACTTCTCCACCCAGCAGTTGTCATTTTCATCTGTGCAGTGCTGTTGGGGTAGATTCTGCATCTGCATTTGCCACATGGCTGTTACTTTAATTTTGCTATGCCTACCAGTCAAACTCTGGCTGGTCAGCAGCTTGTCAAGGGCTGAGGCAGGATATTTTACCTGACACTTTCCTTACTGAGATGCCTGTGATTGCTTTAGATATTTTAGGCTCTGTGTTCTCAGAATATTCTTCTAGTACCTTTCCCTGTTTCCTGCTGATTCAACGATTTACTCTTTTACAGTCCTGGTTATTCCCTCTCTTGCAGGGTCTGCTGCTCTACCTCAGAGTAACTGCAACTGTACAAACCAAAGCGTTGTAGGATTATAGGTAGCTTATTTACTTACTGTCTGCTGGTCCTGTCATTTACCTGCTATGTATTAGGAAGCTGTTAAAATAGCAATTCCATTACATTTTGGGAATTGCTTACACTCAATTCCATAATATGCGGATTAACCTCTTTCAAATTTCTGCGATATATTGCATTTAAAATGTGCATGAAAATTTGCAGAAAAAAATCTGTATCCTGTGGTACAGTCTGATCATTCAACTATATTAGTAGTATAATGTTTTTGTTTAGTTCAATATTATACATTGTTCTCTGTTAGCTAAAACTTCAGTCAGGGAGTGGGTGAGACTTCTCCAGTAGGAACACTGCAGTGTTTATCCACACACTATTATTTACATTGGTAATATTATATCATTATACCTTATATAGGATTTGAATGTATGTATCATTTCTTTGAAGTAATGAAAGTTTTATTCTGCGTTAACACGTGGCAGGATAGATCATGGGCATCATGACGGAAAGCCCAAAATGGCGCTGATGGAAGGTGTCATGTTTGATCGCGCAATAAAAAGAGCTGGAGAGCTGACAAATGAAGAAGACACATTGACTGTGGTCACTGCTGACCATTCCCATGTTTTCAGTTTTGGTGGCTACACTTACAGAGGAAGCAGCATCTTTGGTGAGTGTGTTCTTATAATAAACCAGACCACATATATGTAGTATATATATATATTTGACGGCTTTGAAGCCATTGTTTAGTAATAGATGTGACATAGCAGTTGCACAGGAATAAAATGCCATTATAGAACTGTATTACAGCTCGTATATTCTGGTTGAGTATTATTTAATTTATAGGAGCCCATTATAAGACACTATGAAAGGGAATGTCTCATGAGAAAATTAGCTATTTTTAGTTCCGGATTTCATGTTAAACATATTTTTAAGAATGTTTAACATTTTTTACATTTTTCATGTTGATATATAAAAAAAAAAATCTAAAATCTGGCAGTTTTCACTCTGGCCAATAAGCCTAATAGGCTGTCACTTCTTGTTCTGTAGGAGGAGATTTCCTTGCAGTAGTCACATTATTATGAGCACTGACAGAATTGCAATGGCAGGTATTGTTTATACATAGAAAACACATGGACCATCATTCACAATGGATGATTAACACAACTTAGTCTGAAAACAGCAGAGGTCACTGTGCAGTGAAGGGGAGTAGATAAGTTGTATTATCATCCATTGTGATTGGTAGGAAACCATAAGATATTTATAAGGACAAAAAGGGTTTTATATATTATGAGATCTGTTATTCTTGTTTCATTGATTTATTCTGTTTAGATCTACAGTATAGCCTATAGCAGGGGTTGGCAACCCCTGGCACCCATGCGAAGAGTGGCACGCAAGGCATATTTCCCTGGCACGACAGCCCGAGCCCCAAACCAAACATGTCCGAAATGAAACTGCTATTATTATACTCTGGGGTCTCTTCAGTGTGGAGGGGCCACTATGGGACATTATACTGTGTGAAGGTGCCACTATGGGACATTATACCATGTGGAGGGGCCGCTATGGGACATTATACCATGTGGAGGGGCCACTATGGGACATTTTGCTGTGTGAAGGGGCCATTATGGATCATTATACTGTGTGGAGGCCACTATGGGACATTATACCATGTGGAGGGGTCACTATGGGACATTATACTGTGTGGAGGCCACAATGGGACATTATACTGTGTGGAAGGGCCACTATGGGATATTATACCATGTGGAGGAGCCACTATGGGACATTATACTGTTTGAAGGGGCCACATTATTTTTTATGATGGTGTGTTTTTGCACAAATATGCAAGCAGTTTCCAATAAAAATTGGGAGTCATGAGTAACAAATGCAAAAAATAGCGGCATACATAGGAGATATACATTAGGAAAATTTACTGACAAATATGTAAACAAAAGAAGCTCCTAAGTGCAATAAATAGAGCCTTATTTGGGTTGTATTTTATCTATTACATTTTGCCTGGTGATGACTGGTATAAGTCAGTCATCGCCATATGCTTCATATGCTATTTCCATACTGCCCCAGTATGGTCTACCCTTCCATTTATTGACAGTCATAACATTGCAGCAAGCCAAAATTACAGAAGAAACAGATTTATATCAATAAAAGCTGTCCAAAGATAAAAGAGCATCAAATATTAAACTAAAAATTAACAAAATAGCAAATAGTAAATAATGTGTTATTTGTTGGTCGTTTATAGGTCTTGCTCCAAAAAAAGCAGGTGACAAGAAATCTTACACATCCATCTTGTATGGTAATGGACCAGGCTTTTCTATTACATCAGATGGGCGTCCTGACATTAATACAACTATAAGTGGTAAGAATTCTATGGAAATGTTGTTTTTATTGTAGAAGCATTGTCACCAAGCTTCATTACATGGTAGATAAGAATTTTCAGTTTAGTATAATGTGAAATCTGACAATAAGGTTACAAACACTGGACAAAGACTCCAGTGTGGGTCGATACATGATATATGTTTGCATCCATCAGCATTCAATAAAGATTCCATTGGAAAATGCTGGCAACCAATATTTTACTTCTGCATAAAGGATATTAGAATGCATGTTTAAGCTGATGGAAAGCATAATAAAAGCTTATATACTTATGAAAGTGGAAAACACATTATTTTATTAACTAGTCCTTAAGACCTCACCTCTAGTACAGATGACACCTCCTAGTCTTGACAAAAGCCATAATTTCCCATCTTGACATTATTTGCATTTCTACCTATTAAAGGGGTTGTCCAAGATAACCTGTTTTTTGTTATGAGGCCGGAGAAGGTGAAAAAAAACACCACACTCACCTGTCCCCAATGCTCCAGTGTCTCCCACTGCAGTCCAGTCCTGCTGTTCTGGTGTCTTGCTTTGGCAGCAGTACCTGCTGCACGTGACCGCTGAGGCTAATGAGTGGTCTCTACGACTTAAGAAAAGGATACGGGACATCACAGGTGACGTTTGTGAGTGACGTCCAGTTTCCTTTACTTAGGAATGGACCATACTGATATATTCAGTAATACACATATACATGTGAGGCAAAATTGTTAATAATGTGTTATGTGAAGTGTTGTAGGCTCAGTACAGCAAAGCATACCATAAGATTAGGTAGGAACCAAAATGTCCTTAAGCAATTATAATGGATCTCCAGGGTTAGCTCCTAAAGTCCTCCTAAGGCCCTTCTAACAGATTTTTATTTTTTTTTTTGTAGAGGGGATCAATTATAGACCCCAGGCTGCAGTTCCACTGGATTCAGAAACTCATGGAGGGGAAGATGTTGCAATATTTTCCAAAGGTCCAATGGCACATCTTTTCCACGGTGTACATGAACAAACTTATATTGCACATGTCATGGCATATGCAGCATGCTTGCCACCATACACTGAGTGCCAACCAGAACAACCAAAGAATAATATGTTCCATATCACTGAAAACATTAGCCTGCTCCTGATGTCTGCTGTGTGGCTGTTATATTTATATCTGTGACATTCATCTTTGGAATGCTACACTGTTTTTCTCTTTATAGCATGAGGACAATGACCTGTTATAAACATCCACACCTTTATATCACTGCAGTGAAGGAGACACATTAATTGTAATCTACTTTAAACATAAAATCTACTGAAAAGCAGACAAGTGTTTCACATGTGCGAAATGAAAAAAAAAATCTACAAATAAATGTGAAAGAAACTATGAAAGTTGGACATAACTATGATTGTGGAGAGATGGGTAACAATAATGACTTCAATGGGAGCAGAACTGCAGTAACAGCACTGGGTCAATATATAGGGCACAATGGCACAGAGCTATCTCCTTCCGGCTCTGTGCACTGTATAGCACTGCGACCAGACATACCCCCAAACAGCAGTTTCATGCAGGGGCCAGCTATCCGATCAGATATTTATGGCCTATCCTAAGAATAGGCCATAAAAAAATTTCCTGGACACTTTAATTACAACAGTTCAAAGAACCATAAGGTGTCTTATAGCAAAGAGGCTGCTTTGCTCCACAAGCTGTCCCAACAAGGTTCAAATTTCCAAGCTGTCCTTCACTCCTACAAACAGTCATTCTTGCAAGCTGTCCTCCAATTCAGCCCACTATTGTGGAGTATAGGAATGGACCCTAAAAAAGGGATCTATTCCTGCACTGGGTAACCCAGAGGCATAACTTGAAGATCCTAGGTCCCAATAGAAAACCTGTAATGGGGCCCATATCTACCTTGGGCCCATTAGTGACTGCTACTGCTCTACCCCCTATAGCTATGCTCCTGTGTGATGTCATTGAGTTACACCACAAGGGCGCGACAAGCAACTTCTCCTCTTCAGTGCACATTGGACAGTTGCAGATAGAGTGTCGGCCAAATCGCTAATGGAAAGGGACCATCACATCATGTGCCGCTGGGCCAATTTCCAAGAAAAGCCTGCCCAGGGGAGGTGTGTAAAAATAACAAATATTTATACTCATCTCTCTTGGGCATCTGGCAATCCGGTGTCATCTTCTGGCCTGCGGCCTATGCCACGTGTCCAGGATGTCACCGCTGAAGAGACCCCAAGGTATAATAATAGCACTTCATTGAAAAGAATTTTGAGGGGTTCACCTGAAGCAACTCGAGGCTCTTGAGAGCATTTTATAATGTGTGGGGCCACTGTGGAGCATTATACTGTGGGGGGGGGGGGAGCTTAGGGGAGCATATTATATTGTCTGAGGCCACTGTGGATCATTATACTGGGGGGCTTCTGGAGATCCTATTATACTGTGTGGGGACACTGTGGAGCATTTTACTGGGGGCCCTCTGTGGAGTATATTATACTGTGTGGGGGCCACTGGGTAGCATTATACTGTGATGGGGCAGGCTCTGGGGAGCATATTATACTGTGTGGGGGCTCTGGGGAGCATATTATACTGTGTGGGGGCTCTGGGAAGTATATTATACTGTGTGGGGCCACTGTAGAGCATATTATATTGTGTGGTGCCACTGTGGAGAATATTATATTGTGTGGGGCTTCTCTGGATCATTATACTGTGTGTGGGCCATTGTGGAGCATATTATAGTGTGGTTGAGGTGGGCACTGGGAAGCATATTATAATATGTGGGGCCACTGTGGGGCATTATACTGTGGTGGGGGCAGGCTATGAGCTGCATAGTATACTGTGTTTGGCCACTGTGGAGCTTTATACTGTGCTGGGGCTCTGTCATTCCCCATACAGTACTGTGCATGAACGGGCCATTCAACTATTGGGGTATGCACAGTACTATAGAGGATGACTATGCTGGCAAAATACTCCATAATTCTAGATAGTCAGCACATATGAAAGATTTCAGTGAAGGAGCCATAGTTTAGGCTATTAACAGGCAGCTATTGAGTGGGTCCCAGAACAAGTTGCTCTTGTTGGACTCTAGGCCCTTCAGTCCGACACTGCTCTAGGAATTCAGCTACTGAATATAAATAAGGAAACACTAGAACACTGGCTGTACGATGACCTGCACCATTTAAAGTGACACAAACATATGACACAATATACAATTCAAAGCAAGTCATTCACAACATATGATAAGACATAATATGATAAGACCTTGTGTATGCAAGTATGCTGCACTGAACCCTGTTAACACTACGCTCCTTCCATAACTGCCTGTGTAGGTGGCAATGGGGTTTCCCATGCAACAAGTCATAAATTCAAGGTTTGTGGCCTTATAAAGATACACTAAACACAGAAAATGCACAATGTTTTCTTTCTATTGGTTCCAGTTTTGTCCAATATTACAAAAATCTTGTCTATGCGTCTCAGAAAATCAGTCATCTCTTCCCTTCTCCTTACTGTCCTGTGCCTGCCTGAAAGACAACTGGCTGGTACAGAAGTCTCACTGCTGTGCCCTGGGTGTAGTATGGTTAAACAATCATTAAGCTCCATCCCCTCAGTGGATCTCCATTACAAGATAGAGCAGATTAGCAGGAGATTAACTCTTTAGCTCTGTTAGGAAATCGGGCTTGTTCACCTCTTGGTATGTGTGTTGTACTGTTTCTTCTTGAGCCTGATGTAGCTGAAGATGAGGAAAACTGATCTTTTTAAGTAGAATTGTGGGCTGAAGTTACAATATATTTCAAGTTGCAAAAGTCATCCAAAAAAATACTAACAAATGTTAGTCCTTTCTCCGTACCAATATTCATCTAGGTATGTTGGATGTCATACATCTGTATCATAGACTGTATCCTTCTGTAGGTTAACTGCTTTGCATTTTCACTTACTTATGTCTTGACATATTATGTACAGATAGAGTGGTAGATCAACAAGGAAGATACTACATTATTGTTTTTAATCATAACTTTATTATTTAATGTCTTGTAGCTTTGACAACAGTAAAAGTAGATTCTTCACCTTTAATAAAAGCAGATGTTCATGTAGATCTTTAAATCTTCTCAATACTGATATGAATTCAATTGTAGATGATGGTACAAAGTGGAAATATAGATGGGAAAATGTCAGATATGTAGAAAATCCCCAATGGGCACAAACATCTTTCCTGTACAATCTGCATAAAGAGAATGAGAGTTAATGGACAGAAAAGCGCTAATAAACTATTACAATCACTAAGGAGAATAACTACCACCATCATCATCTAGGAGAATTTGCAACTTTTTTATTTCAGTTTCCTAGGGGAATGCAAAATTTCCTCCATAATATATTCTGGTTCTTTGGGATCTGTGGGTCATATATGTGATCTCATTAGAATGCCCCAACAAATTTATATAATGTCAATTGCAGATTTAGCTCTATTTTTTGATAAAGAAGTATACAATAGCACATACTCAGTACTGTTGGAGTTAGATGTTGATATTAATGATACTGTTGATACAACTGATGATAATGAAGTCATTTATGATACTGTTGCTAATGGTATTCTTGATGCTATCAATATTGATGGTGTTGACATTCATAACCATGTTGAAGATGCTTCTAAAGATTCCTTATGATGATTTTTTTCATCCTCATGATGGCTTGAAATGATGTTGTTTCCCAAGAATGATAGTTCATGGTTAGGGCTACATGACAATTTTGACTATGACCCACCTTGTAGGCAAAGATCACAGTGTCGCTCTTTTTTGCATCACATCTAATGAAAGTAAATTCATCAGGTTTAGATTTTTGTGACTGTTGTGTTGCAGTTGTGGCAACTTGGGAGTCGCAATGCGACTACCATTAGGTGTGATGCAGGCAGGGCAACACTGCAATCTTTGCCAGGGCAACAAGTGTCTCAATCATAGTCATCGTGTAGCCCAAGCTTTATTTGGAGAACATTATTCTCAGCCTGACACAGATGTTGTCCAGTCCTCTATGATGGTTTCATTAGATTCATTGAAATGATTCTCTGTTAAGAAGGAAAAGAAAAAGATGCTGTGAATAGTTTGAAATAAACATATATGTGTATGTTTGTGTGTGTGTGTGTGTGTGTGTGTGTATACATACACATATATACAGTATATATATATATGTAAATAGATGAAACATCTGGTCAGGAATAAACATATAGAATACATTTGGTATTAGTGACCATGTGCCACAAATGTCTGCTGTGTGGACATGGTGGGATCTGTCTTCTCTTTTATAGACTACACAGTGCTTAAATGGGTTATCCACTTATCCATGAGGGCCGCAGATCTAATCCTAAGTATAGGCCGTCAATATTAGAAAGTCAATAACCCCTTTATCGATCAGCTGAAGCCCTCTACATGGCAGAGCTGCTTTATTTTAGCAGACCTCGACCAGCTCTGCAAGTAGGACTGTAGTCCCCTCTATCTAGAACTCCTATGGATAAAAAAAGTAAATACAGACTCAAAATGTCTTTTGAAGAGGGTTTAGAGCTCTGTGTCAGAAAAGCCGTATACATAATAGCTGGTAGATAACCGTACACCCTTGTATAGTAGTCAAGTTATTACCTAGATTATGGACTAGGACTTCACGCAGCTCATCTTGTCTTTGAGCTTTAAGTCTCTTCCTACAAAATAAAAAAGGAAAAGCATTTATGTAGTCAGACTGTACAGGACATACATTGTCTCATGACAATGTTTTATTTCTTATGTTTTTATTCTTCTCATCTGGTGATTCAGGTCTTGACACTATTACCAGTTGGAGAGTTGGTTCCCAACAGAAATTAATGGCAGGGATTCCATTGGACAACTACTTTAAGAATCTGGGAAAGAAATATATGGGGATAATGCAGTCCAAAAATGTGAATTATTTGCGTGAATTATATTAAAACATTGCAGAGCACATCTCATATGGTGTCTTATCTCTGCTCACCCACATGTAACCCCAGCCTCTAAGCAACCATGGTATGAGTAGATCACTGACCACTCCACTGATGGGATCATCTACAGTTTTCTCTCTATCCACTCAATTCAAGTAGAAGTTAACACAGAGAAGACATAAATGACTGACAACTAAAATGTCCACTCGTTATTGACTGTACAGGGTCAAGGACAGAAGACTATGGTGAGTTCCGTAAAGGACTATATTAAAGAGAAATAGTGATCAGTAGGCTGAAGCCAGTCAGTTTTGTATTGCCATGGAACAAGTGATGACAAGAACTTACCAGATACAATGAAACACACAAGCAATAATAGCAAAAGCAATTACTGCAATGTAAACATATGCCAAAATAATCGCCAGTTTAGTAACACCTGTATAAGAAAGAAATTAGACAGATCTTCATGAAATTCAGTGTTAATCTCTTCAAGGTTCTTTCTCACCATCTACTGGTAGTTTAGAGGTACTGCAGAGTCCAGAGGTATACAAGCACTCACATGGGATCACTGTTATTTTTTAGGCCAGGACTACACTGTGACTTTTTGTAGCGCTTCTCTTTCATTTTAACTAGTCAACTACAGCTCCAGCCCAGATGAATATTTTGAGTTGTATGCAGTATAGTGTTGCCTTAAGGACAGAATGTGTTTATTGTATACATTCAAGGGGTTGTCCAAGATTTCACTAACAATAACCTATCTATACCCTGTCTTAACTATTTGCAATCAGTGTAGTTGCACAGGGTGCCGGCAGCCTGGATGTAAGGGGATGACAGCCTGGGGTACACAAAAGTTCCCTGCCAGTCCCTCTTCCTTGATTAAATGATTACCCATGTACTTATGACTTCAATACAATGGAGCAAGTTGCACTACTAGGTGGAAGAAGCCTAACTAAGCACTTTGCACCACTGCTTGACAACTTCTATGTGATACATGCAGCAAAAACTCATCACACTGTTCACAATGTTCCTCTTGAGCCTGGTGACAAGTTGGGATATTGGGAGGTAAGCCCGGCCATAATTGGAATGAGTAGAGGGGATCATTCTATGCTGGGGTGCAGGAGATTCTTTACTATTTAGGCAAACAGGGGGCACAGTGATGGTTGTTTGTTATAATCAGAGACACAGTGGGGGAAATTTTATACAAAAGGCACAGTGAGGAATTTTTTTTAAATGGGGTGCACAGTTTTGATATGGGGCCCTATGATATCTGTGTATGACCCCGGTCTTGAAAAACCCCTTTGAAGGGGTGTTCTGATTCTTCTTTTAAACCCCTTCAGAGACTTAAACTTACAAGCTCTGCATATTCATCTCTCCATTTGGCTGGGGATCCAGTGGAGAGTCTCTGTTCAGATCCCCTATTTTTATGACTTTCTGACCACATGTGAGCACATCAGCCAATCATTGGCTGAGCGGTGATGCTGTATTTGTATGAAGTCACCGATTGGCTGACATGCTCACATGTGGGCAGAATGTCAACAAAGACGAGGGAACAGAGACTTTCTGCTAGATCCCCAGCTGAATGGAGAAGTGAGTATGCAGAGTTTGATATTTTAGGCCTCTGCAGTGGTTAGAAAAAGGAAGCAGAAGACTTTTATGGACAGATCCCTGAAAATATTGGTTATGGCAAAAACATGTGAATCATAAAATATGTTGCAGCACATACCTGTCATCTCTATATCGCCTTCAGTTCACCCTCAAAGTTCTCAGACCTCTGTGCAGCCTGTTTTATCTCGGAACAACATTGTGACATCATCATTCTATATGTTCTACGTGTCAGACTCCAATTATGATGTCATAATGACAAGTAGCAGTTTATTTTGAATTACCAGACTAAATATATAGAGAAAGAGTAGTAAATATGTTTCAGTTTATGTGGATACCTGGGTTACAACATAACACCACTAATAATGATTCTTCTTATGTAATGACGACATCTGGAAAAATGTTCACATATTCAGGAAGGAGTATGAAATAAAGTTAAGTATGATGGACACTTGCAGTCATGGATTTTTACAGGGGTGCATTGGCCAACTGGAATATGGGCCACTGGGCTGGAAAGCTACCTAACCTAACCTAAAGAAACAAAAAAATTATTTATTTGAGGTTTTTATTTCCATGTACAACTATTTTAAAACCACAAATGTGGCACCTGTGCTAAGGGCTGAATATACAGTGAAACCTTTCCACCTCCTCTTTGAGAGGATCACCTTCTTATCCAGGCCAGATCTGTAGTGCCAGGTTTTCAGTTCCATAGTATACTAAGTTTAGTGCTTATCTTCTTTGAAAATCTACCTCTTTTCCCCCGGGGAATACCACTTTTTAATATGATTTTAAGTTTAATTTCAAAAAGGTCTCATTGTAGCTATTCAACCCTTGCACTGGACAAAAAAGTGACACTCCTTTAGGAGTGTTACCTGAAACCAAACATGCTTGAACTTTGTTAGTAAAACTGTTTGTTAGTAAAAGGCTCAATTCACACTCACTCTCACCACTTTCTTCACCTATTAAGTAGGGCTCATCAACAAAAGCCTGGCTGGATTGGGCACACTCCTCCACCTGGGTCGCTGCAACATTGACATTATGTACAGAACTTTCTGCCCTGGCCTCCTCCGCATCCATTACTATAGTAGTAGCAGTGCTAGAGCTTTAGAGCACCCATAGCTTTAGGGACTGAAAAGAAGCTACTAATTTTAGGAATTTTTTGACTTTTCAGATTCTTTTCCCTCCTCTTTTAGATTCTGAGCACCACTGAGATGGTGATAAGTTGACATAATGAGAGAAACTGTAGCTGTACTGTAGCTGTTTGAAGGAGCCATGACATTTGTGTGAGTTCTGCAGTCTTTTCAGTATTTACATATGTTTCAGGCTGATTCATACCTGCAAATACCATACCCTGCTGCTACAAAAAGTACAATATTTGCACGTATGAACCAGACTGAAACCAATGTAAACACTGAAGAGGATGTATTGGTGCTAAGAGTTGAACTCAAGCTCCAACCAAGCTAGATAGCCCCTTTAACCACTACAAAGTGGAATGTTTCTTCAAAATGACACTCTTATTAGGTTACTAGGTAAATCACAGATAGAGGTCTGACAGTTGTGGTAATGGCCACTAAATTGAAAATGTCTGGTTTACTGCTTGTTATCATACAGGTGAGATGCACAGTAACATGTGCTAGGCATTACTACAACTATGGCATGCAGTTCTTCAGCAAAAGAGCACCGTATAAACCCAATAAGTAAGTGACACACTGACTATTGACAGGCTACTTCTCACTATTAAGGTGGTGACATACTATGTACCTGGATGTAGTTATAACTGCACTCAGTTCTCTGGTCACAGGTACCATCACTAATAAGTGACACACTGATTACTACCAGGCTATTTCTCATTACAGAGGGGGTGACACACTATGTACCTGGATGCATTTATACCTGCACTCAATTTTGTAGTCACAGGTACCATCACTAATATGTAAGTGTCACACTTATTAATTCCAGACTATTTCTCACTACAAAGGGGGTGACGCACTATCAGGGGTGGATTGGTCATGTATATTACTGGGAAATATGGGACGCTGGGCTGACAAGCTACCTGCCCTGAGGTCCGGCCCTTACCCTCACTTGCTGCAGGGTGCAACCTGGCGGCCCCCACTTTTTACCTTCAGAGTGGATGCACTGAGAGTATGTGTTGGATTGAGAGTATGTGTTGGATGAATGTCGCGAGATTCATTGCGCGAGGTTTGCCCAGTGGTTTCGTTCGGACAGGTCCTAACCGAAACTGCCATTATACTCGGGGGTTTATTCAGACCACAAAGTATAATATGCTGAGGCCCAGGGGGAGGTGAAAAACATAATAAACCGTGTTACTCACCTTTCCTGGGCTCCAATACGGGTCTTCCGGTCTCTTCTGGCCTTAGAGATGTCATGAATGACATCCAAGACCACCAAATGATGCCTGCATGACCTATATGACATTACGCTGGCGTCATTCAAGACATCTCAAAGACATGAAGTTCCCAGGTGCTGGAGCCATAAGAGGTGAGTAACACTGTTTATTATGTTTATTCACATTTCTGGGGCCTCTGATCATTATACTTTGGGGTCTGAAGAAACCCTAGAGTATAATAATAGTTTATCTGTGGCAAACCCACAAAAAATTCATATGAAAGCCTGAAATTTTTGGAACTTCATAAACAAAACCACATGGGGCTATATAGGACATTATAGTGTATGGAGGGGCCACTATAGGGTATTATTGTGTGGAGGGGACACTATAGGGCATAATAGTGTGTGGAAGGGCCACTATAGGGCATTATAGCATGTGGAGGGGCCACTATAGGGCATTGTAGTGTGTGGAGGGGCCACGATAGGGCATTATAGTGTGTGGAGGGGCCACTATGAGACATTATACTGTGTGCAGGTGCTACTGTGAGACATTATATCGTGTGAAGGGGCCACTATGGGAAATTATGCTATGTGAAGGGACCACTATGGGACATTATACTGTGTGGAGGGGCCTCTATGTGACATTATACTGAGTGGAGGGGCCACTATGAGACATTATACTGTACGAGGGCCAACGTGGGACATTAAACTGTGTGCACTATGGGACATTATACTTAAAGAGGAGTAACATTAAGACAAAAACATATTCACTTGTTCCATCGTATCAGTGTCTGACACTGCAGCCCTTTTGGTCGTGCACCATACCTCCTCTGCCCTGCACCCCACGTGAGGTCACTTAGGTGGTTGCTGGACAGGGACCAGTGATGTTGCTCACATGTGTCACCAGTCCCTCTCCAGACACTGCTGAGGCTGCTGATTAGCCTCAGTGGTCACGTGGGGTGCATGGGTTCCAAGGGCCGTAGCATGTGTTTTTCTTTTTTTGTTACACCTGCCCCCAGCCCCTCTGGAGTTTGTCCAAATCTTGAGGGCCTCTAGATTGATGAGTCAGAGGACTGTGAGTGTGATGGAGGCTGCTGCACCTAGAGTTTAATTACCACCCTGACCCCACTGCCTATAATTTTACTTACATAGGACTGCTGCCTTTACACATAAAGCAGACAGCCCTGTGTAATAGAAATGCCTGCTTACAGGAAGTTAGAGGCAGCAGTCCTGTGTAAGTTAGGGTAGGTTCACATATATCAGTTGCATCAGTATCATTTTTTTTGTCTCTTAGTCATCTTAGTCATTACAACTGATGCCGAAACTGATGCTAAAATGCATCAGCTGTCATCAGCCTTTTTTTTTTTTTTACAAATTTCTTCGCCAAAACCATAAGTTGCCATCAGTTTTTACCATCAGTTTTTATCATGATGGTTCACAAGGCAAGATGGGTTGCCGAGGCCAATAGAGTAGGGGTACTGAACTACTTTTAGTAAATTTCCATTGACTGGGATCCGCCATCAAGTAAAGGTCCCAGCTTAACACGTTCAGTATTTACAGTATTTTTCAGACAAAAAGACATGTCTGAATATGAGATGCACTCCAGGTTTAAACAAGAAAAATAAGGAGTGGGCCGGGGGCGACTAAAGTGGCATTACACTGTGTGGGGTGGCTAACATAGCATTATACTGTGCATTAACGTGGCATTACATGGTGTGGGGGCAACTAACGTGGCATTATACTGTAGGGGGGCATTAAGGAACATTATACTGTAGGTACTGACATTAGTGCTCCCACACAGTATAATACCCCATTATTGTTCCTCTTCAGTATGCTCCTTAGCAGGGCCATTTTAACACATTGGTGGGTTCAGTGCAATGGTTTCATAAGTGGCCCCGCCCCCCCATCACCACCATACTTGCACAAATTATTATGCCCCATTAGAGGCCCTAACACAGTATAATCCCTCCCTAGTGGAGCCTTACAATATAATGTCCCCATCCAGCTGGCCCTAGTTTAACCCTTTTACTGCCAGGCTTTTTTTCTCCGCTACCTGCCAGGGCAATTTTCACAGTTTTTAGATGGACAAATAAAACCTAAATTGCAACATCAAAAAATTACACTATCCCCCCCCCCCCACACACACATACCTATATATTTTCGGAAAGTAGACACATGCAGTATTGTCAAAATGCTACTTGGTACTGTATATGAACAGACACCTTCATGCAATTTTGATTTAAAGTGTATATTTTATAAAAAAAAATGCAAATAAATTTATATTATTTGCTAAAAGTGGAAACCAAACAAAAAAGTTATATGCACCAAATCTCCTAAAAATAAAAGTTCAACATGTGCAGAGTTCCTTCATATCACTAAGGCCTAAACCTGCATGCACATATCTTCAGAAAATAACCAGAAATGGAAGGAATAAAAACCTGCTTTGAAGCTGGAAATGTTAAAAAACTATCGTCCTATAAAATGTAGGGATTACACATCGTGTAAAGCAAGTGCACCCCTAAACCCTATATATTTCTTGAAAGTAGACAACCTGAAGATTACATGTGTCTCAAAGGGTTATCTATAGCCATGTCCACCTTCATGTAACTTCGTGACAAAACCTATTTTTTGAAAAAATGCACTAAAACAAATATTGCACCTAAAACTCATATTCAGTGGTACATTCACACAAAAAAACATATAAAATAATAGCTCAAGGTATAGACAATTTATATATACTGCAAACATCAACTATAACAAGAGCTTGTACTCTCAAAAACACTGATGCAGAAGTCAAGCAAGATTTTGCTGTCATTCACTATATTAAAAATCTATACAGCAAACTGTGATTGTGATACCAAAATCTAACTTTTTTGAGATTGCACAGCATACCGTATACAAAAACACAATTTAATATTTCATATATACAACCACCTTCATGCAACTTTGCAGCAAACAGATTACAAGCAAAAATTGCACACAAATTCAAATCTGCCACTTAAGTCCATGCCACTTAAGTCCATGCTCAAGCAAACAAAATGTACTTTCCAAAAAACGGCAAGATGTGAGGAATTCAAACATACCACACATACACACACACACACATATATATATATATATATATATATATATATATATATATACTGTATATATTTACAGGTGCAGGTGTTAAAGAAACACCAAAAATCACAGAAATGCAGCAACCAATTTTGTCCATGCAAATCAAATAGGAGCTTACATAAGAATATAATTTTCTACCTAACTAATATGATAACTAGGGTCAGCTTCAGATTGGTGTAACACGACCGCTTTATTGCTCACATATTATGAACGCAACCTCTGAGGTTCCTGCAGTTCATTATTACTGGTGTTAGAGAGTCTGATGACCTACTGGAAGTGCGGGGGTTTCGTTTGTACTGTGGATTAAAAAAAAAAAAAAAGCTGCCAAAAACTGGGATTTTATATGGTGACTTTTAATGGGTGAAAATGTATTATCTAACTGATGGAACTTTTCTGCCTGTTAGAAATGTTTGATATGTTCATCTCTAGTAATCTCTGGCTATTGCTATTATTTTAGCATGTAACGGATATCGCTAGAGAGGAGGTCGGCGTGTTTTACTCCATAAAGATCAGGTATGGAAAGGACAGTGAAAAAAATGTAAACTTTACTGATGATTTTGCATAAGTGTTTGGTGCAACTCTCTGCGACCTGGACGATGGTCTGGGTATTAAACTTTCCCTGCCTTCTCTTAGGGAAGCTTTGGCTGTAGTAACAGCCGACTCCCCGTTTCTGCAGCTGCACGATTTTGTGCAGCTGCTCTTAAACTGCAAGGACGTACCGGTACGTCCTTGAAGAACAACACAACCATTTCCAGACGTATATACTCTATGGGTGGTCCAGAAGTGGTTAAACAGACATTGCCTATGTTACCCAGCCTAGATCAAGGCATTGGGCAAACAGAACATCATATGCTCTATTGATTTGCATACGTACCTTATGGTTGTTTTAATGTCCATAGGTCTAGCAGTACATCTATAACTATGTGGTTGCCAGTAGTTAGGTTACTTTCTGACATATTGGTTTGCATGCATGCTTCCTTATTGATTTTACTAAGTTGCGCGGCCCTGGTACACTGTGGTCTGTGAGGAATGGTTGGGAAGACTGTTGGTATATACTATATACATATATATGCAACAGATAGACTTATTTGTGTGCAGGAGAAGTTTACATCTATCTGACAGTAGATGGCGATGTTATTAGTGTTATATGCTGAATAGAGTGTAATGGTATGCTATGTGAGACTTGCTGTACCTTGCTTTTTATCTCTCTATTGTAAAAGGTCCTTTTTACTTTCAAGTTTTGCTGTGTTAACGTTTTGATGCTGTTTACCTCATGTTCTAAGAAGTAAATGCTGATTATCCCATATAATCTACTCTCAAGCTTCTTCTGTGACACAACTATGCAACAAAGACAAATGAGTAGTGTGTTATACTGGCATTGGAAGGAGGGTGCTGCAGAAGAATCTGTGCCCTGCTACTTTGAAGAAATGGCTGCACTGTCAGGAACATTTGTAGTAATGAGGGATTCACTGCTTAGGTTTATCACATAGTCTCTTGTGTGCTCAGGAGGATCCCCTGCATCCACTTCCCTTCAAATGATGCGGTGTCTTTCACTCCCACTGGTGGCTTGTTCTAAAACCTTTAGCCTTGCCATGGCTGTGGTATGTTCACATTGTTTCTCTAGAGCTTCTATTTCAACTTCAACTACTGCTTCTGCCCTTTAGCATGCTACTTCGACTTCTGCCTTTTTATGTGCTACTTTGGCTTCTGCTTCTGCCTTCCTTTGCGCAAATATATCTCGTACCTTAGTAGCCTCTGCTTCCATATGTGCTCTTGTAATCTGTTCACTGATGGTGAAATATTTTAAAGATCATGTCTTAGATGATCGTTTAGAATGCTTAGCGAGATGATGTTTTCAGTAGTTGCGAGATTCTTTCATATATTTTAGACTTAATTTTGCATACTGAGCTGTCTCAATACAAGTTAAGATTTCAATTCTTCTCTGTCCTGTGTATTAAATTTATTCAGGATGCTAACATACTCCTCCTGGCATTTCAATGAATACAGTTTATAAATTGTACAAATGCAGCATCCCAGAGGCTGCTGTTTTTAATGTTTGTGTCTGTGCCTCTGGGTTTTATGTTGGTACGTCCCGTTCTGTGTTAAGTGTTCTATGTCATTGTTGTGCAGCTTTTCCTTTGGCATTTCCCCCCTGCCGTGTTCAAAACCCAGACTTGGTTCAGCCCTGGCCTATCACAGGCCACTGGATGGGGTTGTAGAGAGACCTCGTCTCTCCTGCGACGGTTGGTCTCCTCAGTCTAGTGCATGCAGCTAAAAAGAGCAGGTGTGCAGAGCTTGCCTGCCACAGCCTCTGGACTGAAGGCCAACGGTCGCTTTCACAGCTCCAGGAGGGATTTCATCAGCCCCAGGCTTATCTGAAGACAGCCCAGAGCAAGGGAAAAGTGCTGTCAGGACTTCTGAACACTTTTGGTGCCGTGCCAGGAGGAGCAGGAGAGGACTCTGACAGGAGAACTATATTCGGGCCTAGACTCCAGGTAACCAGATCCCTGTCAGGACTCCCTGTGACTCCATCTCCAGTGTACCAGGCTGGGAGAGGCAGAGAGGAGGAGTAGTGGAGAACTATACTGCAGAGCCTGTATCATCCCTGGGCACCCTCCTTAGAACCAAGGCTGGGGGTTGGACACTGTAGGACTACTACCCCCATTCGAAAGCTGCTATTGCCTTGTTGTTCCTGATGCCAAATAAAAGGCTGTTTTGGTTTACCTGCACCGCTAACTCCTGAGTTGTGCCTGCTTCACCATCAGGGCCCTTCCGAACAACACCACACCGGCTCAGGTAGGAGAGGTCACCTCTCCAACTGGAAGTGCCCCGGGGGAAAGAATTACTACCACCACCATCCGGTAGTGCTGCAGGACAGGCAAATGTGTATCTCTCTGCGTGTATTTGTGCATATTTATATCAGAATTTAGCATTTTAATTATAGGAAAGTTATCTACTGTACAGGTCAGACACAAAAGGGCAGATAAACTATTAAATATGCTCCAGAATTCAGCTGTACATGTTTTACTCCCATTTTTTATGGGTTTTAGACACTTTCTAACAGTTTCTGCACCTCGGCCAACAAATGGGTGCAGCTTGTTGAAAAAGGAGTGGAGATTAACTACTTCCAGAATTCCCATTGACTTTTTACACCAGGACAGTCCACTCTTAACATGACAAATTGTGCAGCTTCAGAAGCAGGGGACCGGGTGTTACTACAGCTTCACCTTCTATAGGGAAGGCAGGGATGTCTTATTACCAGTGGTGAACCTAGCCTCTTTGCTGCCTGAGGCGAACTAAGCCCCCCCCCCCCAAAAAAAAAAGGCCTGTAATTGACATCATAGGTAGACCTCAACTATGAGAGACAAAATGAGAAAACAAATCCAGAAAATCACATTGTCTGATTTCTAAGAATTTATTTGCAAATTATGGTGGAAAATAAGTATTTGGTCAATAACAAAAGTTCATCTTAATACTTGGTTATATATCCTTTTTTGGCAATGACAGAGGTCAAACGTTTTCTGTAAGTCTTCACAAGGTTGGCACACACTGTTGCTGGTATGTTGGCCCATTCCTCCATGCTGATCTCCTCTAGAGCAGTGATGTTTTGGGGCTGTTGCTGGGCAACACGGACTTTCAACTCCCTCCAAAGGTTTTCTATGCGGCTGAGATCTGGAGACTGGCTAGGCCACTCCAGGACCTTGAAATGCTTCTTACGAAGTCACTCCTTCCTTGCCCTGGCGGTGTCCTTGGGATCATTGTCATGCTGAAAGACCCAGCCACATTTCATCTTAAATGCCCTTGCTGATGGAAGGAGGTTTGCACTCAAAATCTCACGATACATGTCCCCATTCATTCTTTCATGTACACGGATCAGTCGTCCTGGTCCCTTTGCAGAGAAACAGCCCCAAAGCATGATGTTGCCACCCCCATGCTTCACAGTAGGTATGGTGTTCTTTGGATGCAGCTCAGCATTCACTCTCCTCCAAACACGACGAGTTGTGTTTCTACCAAACAGTTCTACTTTGGTTTCATGTGACCATATGATATTCTCCCAATACTCTTCTGGAACATCCAAATGCTCTCTAGCAAACTTCAGACGGGCCTAGATATGTACTGGCTTAACCAGGGGGACACGTCTGGTACTGCAGGATCTGAGTCCCTGGCGGTGTAGTGTGTTACTGATGGTAGCTTTGTTACGTTAGTCCCAGCTTTCTGCAGGTCATTCACTAGGTCCCCCCGTGTGGTTCAGGGATTTTTGCTCACCGTTCTTGTGATCATTTTGACCCCACGGGGTGAAATCTTGCGTGGAGCCCCTGATCGAGGGAGATTATCAGTGGTCTTGTATGTCTTCCATTTTCTAATTATTGCTCCCACAGTTGATTTCTTCATACCAAGCTGCTTGCCAATTGCAGATTCAGTCTTCCCAGCCTGGTGCAGGTCTACAATTTTGTTTCTGGTGTCCTTCCACAGCTCTTTGGTCTTCACCATAGTGGAGTTTGGAGTGTGACTGTTTGAGGTTGTGGACAGGTGTCTTTTATACTGATAATGTCAAACAGGAGCCATTACTACAGGTAATGAGTGGAGGACAGAGGAGCCTCTTAAAGAAGAAGATACAGGTCTGTGAGAGCCAGAAATCTTGCTTGTTTGTAGGTGACCAAATACTTATTTTCCACCATAATTTGCAAATAAATTCTTAAAAAATCAGACAATGTGATTTTCTAGATATGTTTTCTCATTTTGTCTCTCATAGTTGAGGTCTACCTATGATGACAATTACAGGCCTCTCTCATCTTTTTAAGTGGGAGAACTTGCACAATTGGTGGCTGACTAAAAACTTTTTTTCCCCACTGTATATGGCTGCGGCCAGGCTGAATTCCCACTCAGTGGGGGAAAACCCAATTCTCAGGCTCAGTGGGGGACTCAGCAGACAGACCCCCATCAATCAGGTATTTATCCTCATTTAGGTGAATACAGTGCAGTAACATTTTGTGACTTACAGGTGATGTCTCTGACTAATCCTTCACATTTCCCTTCTCTTCCCTTTGGACCACCATAACCACTTCTTCCAGCTGTGACTTGTCTCTGTAAAGTTTGCAACATAGATATCTTTGGCTCCCCACAGGCACCCACATTGTCCTCACCTGCACAAAGCCCCCATCCTGCTGCTACCCCAATTATAAAATATATAACCCCTGTGGGGGAGTAAGCTCAGTGTTAGTCACAGCGGACCCAGACAGTCAGAGACAGACACAAAAGTTCAGTCCAACAGGTATTACCCTGTGGGTTTATTTTTCAGGAAAAACAGCAAAACAAATAAGCCTTAACTTTCAGGCAAAAAATAACAGAAATCCTGCTCGTCTGAGCAACTAGCTATACAGAAAGCTGTCCTATCTGTACATGTGGCTTACTTCAGCCACACGGTCAATAAATAGCGCAAAGCAATGGCAGGAGTTCACTCCAGAGTCTCACCAGCCTTTTCAATGTGAGAACAGAACCCGGCTCCTCCTGTCTCCCTCCAGGAACTGCTCAGGACTGAGAAATAGCCAACCTTTTATAGGCCTTTAATGAGGCCAAGCTCCCACCTGTGTTCCCTAGTAGGACAAGAAGCAGTTAACAAAAATGACTTCTCACAACTGAGGTTTTGTTACCTGTGTTGTAAACCCACTTACCACACATAATTGAGGAATCTGGGAGAGACATAGCGACCCTCCAGAACCTTACCAGTCACTTTCTCACACCCTCCATAATGAATAATACTCCCAAGTGCATCTTTATATTAATAATGTCTGTGTGTACCCTGTATAAATAGTGACCCTTATTAATAATGCCCCAGGTGTTAACTAATTAAAAGGTTTTCCAGGTCATTAATAAACTAATCAGTGGAGCTCAAAAACTCAGGACCCCTACTGATCAGCTGTTTGAATGGTACCTGTGTAAGGGCCATGACCGCTTCTCTGTTTACATAGTGTCGTTCATCTCATAGCGGCCATGTAATGTAACTACAGTCTCGTCCTATACATGTCTATGTGACAAGGGTGTAATTACATCACACAGTCACTATAAACAGACAGCGTGTGATATAAACAGGCGCCATAGCCCCTGTTTATAGTGCCCCATTTACACACACTATAATATTCCACAGCAGCCCCTGCACACGGCATTATGGCCCACAGCGGCCCCTGCACACGGTATTATAGCGCGCAGCGGACCCCCCACACTGTATTATGGCCCCTGCACATGGTATTATGCCTCGCAGCCGGGCCTGCACACTGTATTATGCTCCATAGTGGCCCCTGCACACGGTATTATGCTCCATAGTGGCCCCTGCACACGGTATTATGCTCCATAGTGACCCCTACACACGGTATTATGCCCCAAAGTGGCCCCTGCACACGATATTATGTCCCATAGAGGCCCCTGCACTGGTATTATTCTCCATATTGGCTCCTGCACACGGTATTGTGCTCCATAGTGGCCCCTGCACTTGTATTATGCTCCACAGTGGCCTCTGCCCATGGTATTATGCTCCATAGTGGCCTCTGCACTGATAGTATGCGTCCCATAGCAGAAAAGGAAGTGGGGGCGGCCACGAGCAGGCACGGTAAATAGGCTATAACGGCCTATTTATATATAAAAAAAAACCCTACCTGCGATCCCTTTATGGAGCAGCCACCTTCTCTTCTTGTTCACGACGTCTGCGTCTCAGCATAGGAGGCGCAATGACGTCATTGTATCACTGCCTGCGCTGAGATGCGGACGTCTTGTAAGCCAGCCCACACAGATTTTTTTTTTTTTTTTTAAAGCGGCCTGTCCTGGTCTGCTTTACGTTAAATAAATAGTAAAAATGCCGCCCCTCCAGACAATGACGGACAGTGCCGCCCTGAGGCGGCCGCCTCACTTTGGCTCATTAGAGGTGCGCCCCTGCTTATTACCATCTCTTACTTTCCGATCGCCGTGAAGTAAGAGATGGGAGGCTGCCTTCCTACTGTAACTGAGGCTAATGTAAAAAAAGGAAAGTCCTCCATGACTTCAAAACCCTCATTTACATATTGAATAAAAATAATTTTTCTAAGGATAAACACAGTGCTCAGAGATTATGCAGACAGCAATGGGTAACAGGTGAGGTGTTCTCTTGGGTATTATTGATGGCTTCAGGGGCAAAATTGTGATAACAGGCTCCCTTTAATGTAATTTCTAAAGCGGTTCTCCAGGACATAGAGCATCCTCAGGGGTAGCCAGGGTGGGTGTAAAGGAAAATAAAAAGACACACTCCTTGGTGCTCTGTTGTCCATTCCTAATCCCCTTTCCATCTCACGCGGGGGCTCTCTGTGCCAGAAGCTGAGAAGCTCACATGACTGCAGAGACCAATCAGTGGCCACTGATTAGTCTTAGCAGTCATATGAGCCTCACAGCTTTTGGGGTCTGCAAGCTTTTGAACACATCGGAAAGGGGATCGGGAGCAGACAACGGAGCGCGGTAGCAGGTGAGTATGGCTTTTTTTTTCTTTTACGCCAACCCCCTCTGGCCATGAGGTTGTTCCAAATCCTGGACATCACCTTTAAGTCTACAGTTGTTCTCCAACACCCCCACCCAACCTACCCCTCTGAAGTTAGAAAATTGAAGATGATCTCAATGGGGTATAACTGTGGACTTTCTATTAAACTAACCATCTGGGGGAGGGACACAGTACCACAGTCAATGTTCTCCCGAATAACACTCTTCCCTGGCACTGATTGTGGCAGTAGTCCCTCTTCCCCCTCCCCCAGCAGTCAATTAATCTGACTGACATGGGGAGGGGGGACTAGTTCCACGTTCAGTGCCAGTGTAGAATGTTCTCCTGAAAAACACTGACACTGACTGTGGCACTGGCCTCACAAGGGAAACTGCCTTGACGCATGGCTGCCCTTGCCCTTAGTATGGCCACTGCCACATTATAGGGCCTGCCCTCTGCCCATATCCTCCTTCCAGGCTGGTTCTCACATATCCTTCCTGTGTGTTAAATTATGTGACTTAACACACAGTCTCCACCCCTATGTGTATGGACACTGAGCGGCTTTGTGTAAGTAAGTGATAGATGCCTGGATGGAGACTATGGGCAGTGGGTGAGCCCTCTAATGCAATGGCGCGGGCGTACTAGGGGGCAAGGGAGCCACAATTCATTGATGTTGAAGTGTGGTGGTGGGCAGTGCTGCCTTCTCAGGGACTCGCCAATCTGCTGCCTGAGATGAGATATTCATCTCAGCTCACTGTATAAATGCAGTGTCAGACTGGCCTACCAGAGGACCGGAGTTGTGGACCCAAGTACTGACTGATGTGATCACTAGCCCTTAGTGGTGCAGCTCTATAAATTGCCTACTGCTTGCCTTCACTTACCACGCTCCAGTTATTGGATAACTTGGGAGAGCAGTTCAGAATTTAAACCTAGCACTAGTTGGTTGAGCTTCAGCCAATCAGTGCCAGGCTTGTTTATGATCTCTCTACACTGAACAGAAGTGTTGCAAGTGGACCTGTGCTATGTCGTGGAGGCAGAACTGCAGAGTAGATAGCCCAGCTCATGTTCTGTGAATAATATTAATTAGATCCCCCGGACCCATGCACCATATTAGAGAGAGCACAAATGCAAAACTGTCAGTAAGGGTATGAGACTCATATTTACTAAGGGCCCCCATCCCCAGTACTAATAAATTCCTTCCACCACTTCTACCACTCATAAATATATCAAGTGTCCCCTTCCCAATTACTCATACATTAACATGAGGGCCCCCTTCCACCAACACACGTAATGTATGATGGGCAAGGGGGGGCCCTTAATAAAAATATTTGTATGGGAAGGGAGCCTTTTGGTAAGTGTGTGAATGGTGGGGGAGGGGGTCAAGAGGTGGGGAGGATGAGTGGTAGGAAGGGAGCTCTTAGTATATTTATGAGTGGTGGAGGAGTACCTTGGTAAACGTATAAGTGGTGGGGGAGGGGTCCCTAAATGAATGTACCTTAGTAGATATATGAGTGGTAGCATAAGGGTTCCTTACAGGGGCGTAAATACTGGGGTAACAGCAGCAGCGGCTGCCACAGGGCCTGGGACATTACGGGGCTCGGAACCCTGTGGCAGCCACTATCGCAAACCCCACAAACACTGCTATCATTATACTCCGGGGTCTTTTCAGACCCCTGAGTATAACGATCGGGGTCCAGGGGAGGTGAGCGAACATAAAAACCACTGTAACTTACCTCTCCTGCGCTCCAGCAGGCTTCGGGCCTGTTTGATGACGTCCCAGATGTCACTATGCGTCGCGATGCCTGCCTGGATCACGTGAGATCTGGTCCAACATTGAATAGGGCCGAAGTAGCGCACTGGAGCGAGGAAGAGGTTAATAGCATTGTTTTTTATGTTTGTCACCTCCCCTGGGTCTCCGATCATTATACTCTGGGGTCTGAAAAGACTTCAGAATATAATAATTGTTCATGGGTGGTCCACAATGGGGCATAATACTGTGTGCAGGGGCCACTATGCTGCATAATAATTTGTGCAGGGACCACTATGGGGCATAATACTGTGTGCACGGGCCAATATGGGGCATAATACTGTGTGGAGGGGCGACTATGGGGCATAAAACTGTGTGTACGGGCCACTATGGGGCATAATAATGTGTTCAGGGGCCACTATGCTGCATAAAACTGTGTGCAGGGGCCACTATGGGGTATAATACTGTGTGCAGGGATCACTATGGGGCATAATACTGTGTGAAGGGGCCACTATTGGGCATAATACTGTGTGCATGGGCCACTATGGGGCACTATACTGTGTGCAGGGGACACTATTGGGTATAATATTGTGTGCAGGGGCCAATATGCTGCATAATACTGTGTGCAGGGGCCACTATGGGGCACAATACTGTGTGCAGGGGCCACTATGGGCATAATACTGTGTGCAGGGGCCATTATGGGGCACAATACTGTGTGCAGGGGCCACTATGGTGCATAATAGTGTGTGCAGGAATGCGGTTTGTGCGGGTTGGGGGCGACGGTTTGGGGGGGGGGGGGTGGCCATGTCAAATGTTCGCCTTGTGGCACAGCCATTCCTAGTTACGCCACTGATTCCTTAGTAAATGTATCAGTGGTGGGAAAGGGATCCCTTACTAAATGTATGAGTGATCCCTTAGGAGGGGTCCCTTCGTAAATTTCTTGTAACGCATTGGAGGAAAATTTCACATAAGTGATATGGAAAAAAGACCAAAATAGAGAATCCAACAGTCCATGAAAAAAAAAAAACTGGATGTATCCACACAGATATTTAAAATCAATAGGATTCTGTGGAGAGCATGGACAACACACCTCCAGTTCCATTGCAGGTTGATTCAATGAAAGTTGATCCCCAGGGGAGGTATATTATTATAATGTGTTGTCTCTATGACCAACAATTTTACCTGGTCAACTCATATGCTCTGAATGATTCCCCAGTTGCCTTTTTTCATGAGCTATGTTCTCTGCTGGGACAGTTAGAATTTTTTAAGATTGTCCTATATTCTGGATAGATCCTCTCCTACTGTGGACAAACTCTCCTCTAAAGCTTAGGTTGAAGTCTGCAAGGCCCTCCAGTCACTTTATGTCACAGACTGTTGACATCAATTTAATTGGAACAAGAGAGGCTAAACATATTTTTCCCTGGCTCACCACCATTATGCTAGGATTGATTGGATGCACATGGCCAGAACTTCGGGGGGTTCATCTGAACTTGAGGCTCTTGGGAGCATTTTATAATGTCTGGGGCCACTGTGAAGCTTTATACTGGGGGGACCCCAGGGGAGCATATTATATTGTGTGGAGCCAATGGAGATCCTATTATACTGTGTGGGGACACTGTGGAGCATTATACTGTTGTGGGATGGGCTCTGGGGGAGCATTTTATACTGTGTGGGAGCACTGAGGGGTATTATACTGTGAGGGGGCACTGGGTAGCATATTATACTGTGTGGGGCCACTGTGGAGCATATTATATTTTGTGAGGACACTGCCGAGCATATTATATTGTGCGGGTGTTCTTGGAAGCATTATACTGTGTGTGGGCCATTGTGGAGCTTATTATACTGTGGCAGGGGGTGGGGTCTGGGAAGCATATTATACTATGTGGGGCATTATACTGTGTGGAGACACAGAGCAGCATTATACTGTGGTTTGGCAGGCTCTGAGGTGCATATTATACTTTGGCCACTGTGGAGCATTATACTGTGTTGGGGCTCTGGTTAGTATATTATACTGTGTGGATCATTATATACTATGTGTGGCCACTATTAGGGGCTCAGGGGAGTATTTTTTACTATGTTACTATGTGGGACCACTGTGGGGGACTCAGGGAAGCATTATATACTGTGGAGGGCACTGTGGAGTATTATATACCATGTGGGGTCACTGTGGGTGGGCTCAAGGGGGCATTTTCTGCTGTGGAAGGTAATGTGGAGCATTTTACTGTGGGGGGGCCTCAAAATTCCCGATGACAGCCCTGTGTGCTATGTATGCATCACAGCTCCCTCAATAAAATCCTGGGCATGCTTGGAGTGCTCCATGGCTGTGTCATTCCACATACAGTGCTGTGCATGAACCGGCCATTCGGCTATTGGGGCATGCACAGTACTATAGGGGATGATCATACTGGCAAAATACTTCGTAATGCTGGATAGTCAGCACATATATAAGATTTCAGCGAAGAAGCCATAGTTTAGGCTATTAGCAGGCAGCTATTGAGTGAGCCCGCAGAACAAGTTGCTCTTATTGGGCCCTAGGCCCTTCAGTCCAACCTTGCTCTAGGTAGTCAGCTTCTGGATATAACTAAGGATGCAGTTTCCAGAAAACACTAGAACACTGGCTGTATGAAGACCTGCACCATTTAAAGTGATACAAACATATGACACAATATACAATTCAAAGCAAGTCATTCCCAACATATGATAAGACATAATAAACCTTATGTATGCCAGTATGCTGCACTGAACCCTGTTAACACTACACTTCTGCCATAACTGCCTGTGTAGGTGGCACTGGGGTTTAACCCCTCCCATGCAACAAACCATAAATTCAAGGTTTGTAGTCTTACAAAGATACACTAAACACAGAAAATGCACAATGTTTTCTTTCTCTTGTTTCTAGTTTTGTCTATTATTACAAAAATCTTGTGTATGTGTCTTCTCATAAATCAGCTATCTCTTCCCTTCTCCTTACTGTCCTGTGCCTGCCTGAAAGATAACTGGCTGGTACAGAAGTCTCACTGCTGTGCCCTGGGTGTAGTATGGTTAAACAATCATTAAGATCTAGCCACTCAGTGGATCTCCATTACAAGATGGAGCAGATCAGCAGGAGATTAACTCTTTAGCTCTATTATGAAATTGTGCTTGTTCACCCCCAGGTATGTGTGTGGAACTGTCTCTTCTTGGGCCTGATGTAGCTGAAGATGAGGGAAACTGATATTTTTAAGTAGAATTGGGGGCTGAAGTTACAATATATTTCAAGCTGCAAAAGTCATCCAAGAAAAAAATAATATTAAAACACGAGGAACCATTTGTACAATATGAAAACTGGACCAACAAACGTTAGTCCTTTCTTCGTACCAATATTCATTTAGGTATGTTGGATGTCATACATCTGTATCATAGACTGTATCCTTCTGTAGGTTAACTGCTTTGCATTTTCACTTACTTATGTCTTGACATATTATGTACAGATAGAGTGGTAGATCAAGAAGGAAGATATTACATTATTGTTTTTAATCATAACTTTATTACTTAATGTCTTGTAGCTTTGACAACAGTAAAAGTAGATTCTTCACCTTTAATGAAAGCAGATGTTCATGTAGATCTTTAAATCTTCACAATACTGATATGAATTCAGTTGTAGATGATGATACAAAGTGGAAATATAGAAGAGAAAATGTCAGATATGTAGAAAATCCCCAATGGGCACAAACATCTTTCCTGTACAATCTGCATAAAGAGAATGAGAGTTAATGGACAGAAAAGCGCTAATAAACTATTACAGTCACTAAAGAGAATCACTACCACCATCATCATCTAGGAGAATTTGCAATTTTTTTTATTTCAGTTTCCTAGGGGAATGCAAAATTTCCTCCATAATATATTCTGGTTCTTTGGGATCTGTAGGACATATATGTGATCTCAGTAGAATGCCCCAACAAATTTATATAATGTCAATTGCAGATTTAGCTCTATTTTTTGATAAAGAAGTATACAATAGCACATACTCAGTACTGTTGGAGTTAGATGTTGATATTAATGATACTGTTGATACAACTGATGATAATGAAGTCATTTATGATACTGTTGCTAATGGTATTCTTGATGCTATCAATATTTAGCTCTATTTTTTTATAAAGAAGTATACAATAGCACATGACTTTTGGATATGGGATGGACCCTCACTCCTTCCTAAAACCATCCAAACTACAGTAAACATTGACTTTGGAATAAACACACAAAACACTTTATTTTGGTGTAAAAATGGCCACAGCTTTATTTAAATCACAGAACTAAAATAATCACAGAAGGAGTCAGGTGAAGTGCTAGACCATTGGGATTCACAAATACTGTGAGATTCCCAGCTGTCTGACAAACAGCAGCCGGCCAGACAGCAATAAAGGGGCGGCACGCTCCGGCTTGCAATTCTAGCAGAGCCAGTACACTTTAAGGGCACCAACAATCCTGTGCTTAACCACTGTGCCCGCCCCTGGATGACGTTACTATTACGACATCCTTCAGGCTGGCCATTTCCAAAGCTCAGCCTGTTCACCACCATGAGGTTTAACCTCCTCTATTAGTTAAAATAAGTCCACAATAACTTGCCTGCAACTTCCACCTGACTCCTCAACCGCCACAGAGAGGCCATTTGACACCTTAAATGGACTCGACCGCCACCAAACTGATTAGGAATGCAATAGCCCTCTAGAAAACTTTTATACTACAAGTCCTATATTATCTTCTCTACGATATAACATAACCAGTGATGGATAAAGAAAATTGTTAATCCAGATCAACTAAGCTATGAATGTTGCTGAAAATGCAACTAAAGTGATCTGGCTGTAGTTAGAAACTAGTAAAGAGAAATAGACTATAATACTGAAATTACCATAAATCAGTATACATGGGTGATTCTGCCATATCAAAAACAAGTAATTGCCAACCATTTATGCATATAAGTATATATTTCCCACTTATGTGATGTGGGGTCCCACTTATGGTGGTAACTAAACAAATGATATATATGTATATACTATGTATAAGATAACACCTCTTCAAGGAATACCTCTGCCACTAAAAACTAGAACTGTCCATTTATATTCATTGGCAAACCTATACCCACTTATACTGCCAGGAAAGACATAGAGAGTATAAAGAAGGGAAAAGAAAAGTACTTGCTGCGCGTCAGCTTCTCCAGATACTACAGCAACCACCGAGCACTTATGGTAGTGCAAAACCTCACCATTGTTGTTTGATGGGTCCCAACCACATCAACAGTAAAACACGCCATGAAATGATGCTTATAATGATGAGAATAAGTCCATGATCTGCTCGATTTACAGGAGTCTTTGAAGGCATTGAGAGATCCTCTCCTGTCATCTCTCAATCATTTTCAGAGCACTTGATGACCTTTACCCTTAACCGCACACACACCGACCCAGATTGAAATTTGAAGCTGAAAATTCTCTTCTTTGCTGGACATGGGCCAGCACCATCCTGATGCTGCCCGTTCCGCTAGGGAGCTACAGGACTATATAGCTCCTGCATGCAGAGCATGGGGTTACATGATAAGCAGTGCTGGGCTCCATTCACTAGCCGGCAGTGATAGACACTCTACTGCAGCTATGGCTGTATCACACTGTCAGCATCCTTAAGAGAAATATGAGTTGGTCAATAAATGGTCATATATCTTCACTAAGAAAAATTACAAGTCAACAGAAATGGTCCTTGAAGCTATAGATTTTTATCAAAAACACGCTCGTTTATTTTTCTCTCCCTCCAGCCGCAGCCATCACCAGCTCGGAGGGCTCAATTTATTGCACAGGCATGTGAAAACTAATAGCCATGACCCTAGTCCCTACCCTAACAGGGTCTTTTTAAAATGAATAATTGGTTTGCAGAAACCAGGGGGTCCATACCTCCGATGGTTACCCCTCCGCACCAGGGGCCAAACCCTCGATGGTCACCCCTCCACACCAGGGGGCCATACCTCCGATGGTCACCCCTCCACACCAGGGGGACAAACCCTCGGTGGTCACACTGGCTTGGAGGCATGAGGACATTGTGTACGCATCCCAATCCTAAGGAACCATGCCCTATAGGGTTACATTAAAAGGCATGGCCACTGACAATAATACAATAAAACATTGGCCTAAAAATTGGAGATCCATGCAGGCAGGGTGCTCTCATCCACGTGTACTAGATCACTCAGCTAGTTAGTTATGTACATATTGTACCTATGTTGGCACTATGTATGTAAGTAAATCTCTATATACTGTATATATGTTATATATATATATATATATATATATATATACACACACACACACACACACAGCACCATGGAATTAAAGGTGCTCTAAAAGAAATAATAATAACTTAGATGGCTCACCCTAAATACTGTATAAGCAATAATATTAAGTTATACTAGTTCCAGAATAATCCAGAGCCATTTAGGTAATAAGAATAGACTTGAGCAGCTGTCACTGGGTACAAAATTAGACTATTATAGGACACCACTGAGAAATAACCCATCACATAGTATATGTCATAGTAGGGATACTATTATAGGACAACCATTGAGAAATAACCCATCACATTGTATATGTCATAGTCAGGGATGGGAGCTGCTGCATTATATGATGTCACAGTAACATATAATAATAGTAATCCATATATTTATCCAGATACAGATTGTAAATACTCCTAAATCACCGGCTACACATGAAGAGTAAGAAATGCAATAATCCGGTGCAGTATTTGTCTGATATCCATTATCTACATGTGGTGGAGACTCAGAGGTCAGAATACAGCATGTCAGTCAGTATATCACCGAATACCCATGGATATAAAACCTTACAAATCTGTGTATCCTACAGAGCAAGGTGCACCTGGGCCACCCACATCCCCACTATATGCTGAGCTCTCCATGAACACCTTTCAGAGCTATAAATATGATCTAGATATAATATATTCTGCTAGAAGACTGTGAAAAAACATCTAGATAAGGCCCCACATAATCTACACAGTCTTATACCATCCACCATTTTAGGTAATAGATCAATTTCCAAATGGAAGATGAAATAGCTACATGAGGTAAGGGCGGACATTTTATAGGCAGCAGCATCAGCAGGACAGCATGTATAAAGTGACTGAAGGCTGCCATATATCCTCACAGGACTCAGTATACAGCCCTGATATGGAGGTCACATATAGATCATTAGATGCCATATATAGGACCAGCACTAAGATGGAGGAACTAAAGGGACTACTAGACTACATATACAGTGAGGGACCTGTATACAGCAGGGCCAATATAAACAGCATGTCCATTACATGGAACTAAGATGGAGGGTGTATACAGATCACTAAGACTCCATATACAGGGAGGCGGCTTTCAGACCATGCAGTCCCTCTCTCACCACAGGGTCTCCATCACATGTAACCTCCCAGCTCCACCATAGAGAGCCCCTCAGTCCCCAGGACTCATGAACAATCTGCATTATACAGTAGTAATCTATGATATATCAGCCATGTCTGCAGTGTGTGAGATAAATACATGAGGGGACTCTGACAGGATAAATCCTGTGGTAATACTGCAGCATATACAGTATGATGTAGGATGGGGATACTAAACTAGTAGTGATGTGTAATGTGAATGTGGTGACACCAGTGTGGTGTGAGGTGATAAACCCCAATATTATACTCCCTGATTCAGCAGACATGTTTCCTCCAGTCCTTGTGGTGAGAAAGAGGAAGAGATGAATAAGACAGGACGTTACATCTATTCCTAAACTCCTCTCCTCCCTCCCTACAGTAACACACTAGGCACTATATACCCCTAAAGCCCAATATGCACACATATACTCTTAAAGCTGATCCAGCCTATATAAATCCACACAACTACTGCACAAAGATGAAACTGCAGGAGTTATTGGTTCCCCCATCCCAAAGTCATGTCCCCCTTTGCTGACGGCTCCGGGATTGTCTTACTCAGTACTGTTGGAGTTGGATATTGGATATTGATGATGTTGTTGATACAATTGATGATAATGAAGTCATTTATGATACTGTTGCTAATGGTATTCTTGATGCTATCAATATTGATGGTGTTGACATTCATAACCATGTTGAAGATGCTTCTAAAGATTCCTTATGATGATTTTTTCATCCTCATGATGGCTTGAAATGATGTTGTTTTCCAGAAATGATAGTTCATAGTTAGGGCTACATGACAATTTTGACTATGACCCACCTTGTAGGCAAAGATCACAGTGTCGCTCTTTTTTGCATCATATCTAATGAAAGTAAATTCATCAGGTTTAGATTTTTGTGACTGTTGTGTTGCAGTTGTGGCAACTTGGGAGTCACAATGCGACTACCATTAGGTGTGATGCAGGCAGGGCAACACTGCAATCTTTGCCAGGGCAACAAGTGTCTCAGTCATAGTCATCGTGTAGCCCAAGCTTTATTTGGAGAACATTATTCTCAGCCTGCCACAGATGTTGTCCAGTCCTCTATGATGGTTTCATTAGATTCATTGAAATGATTCTCTGTTAAGAAGGAATAGAAAAGATGCTGTGAATAGTTTGAAATAAACATATATATGTGTGTTTGTGTGTGTGTGTGTGTGTGTGTGTATATATATATATATATATATATATATATATATGTAAATAGACGAAACATCTGGTCAGGAATAAACATATAGAATACATTTGGTATTAGTGACCATGTGCCATAAATGTCTGCTGTGTGGACATGGTGGGTTCTGTCTTCTCTTTTATAAACTACACAGTGCTTAAATGGGTTATCCACTTATCCATGAGGGCCGCAGATCTAATCCAAAGGACAGGCCATCAATAATAGAGAGTCAATAACCCCTTTATCGATCAGCTGAAGCCCCCTACATGGCAGAGCTGATTTATTTTAGCAGACCTCGACCAGCTCTGCAAGTAGGACTGTAGTCCCCTCTATCTAGAACTCCTATGGATAAAAAAAGTAAATACAGACTCAAAATGTCTTTTGAAGAGGGTTTAGAGCTCTGTGTCAGAAAAGCCATATACATAATAGCTGGTAGATAACTGTACAGCCTTGTATAGTAGTCAAGTTATTACCTAGATTATGGACTAGGACTTCACGCAGCTCATCTTGTCTTTGAGCTTTAAGTCTCTTCCTACAAAATAAAAAAGCAAAAGCATTTATGTAGTCAGACTGTACAGGACATACATTGTCTCATGACAATGTTTTATTTCTTATGTTTTTATTCTTCTCATCTGGTGATTCAGGTCTTGACACTATTACCAGTTGGAGAGTTGGTTCCCAACAGAAATTAATGGCAGGGATTCCATTGGACAACTACTTTAAGAATCTGGGAAAGAAATATATGGGGATAATGCAGTCCAAAAATGTGAATTATTTGCGTGAATTATATTAAAACATTGCAGAGCACATCTCATATGGTGTCTTATCTCTGCTCACCCACATGTAACCCCAGCCTCTAAGCAACCATGGTATGAGTAGATCACTGACCACTCCACTGATGGGATCATCTACAGTTTTCTCTCTATCCACTCAATTCAAGTAGAAGTTAACACAGAGAAGACATAAATGACTGACAACTAAAATGTCCACTCGTTATTGACTGTACAGGGTCAAGGACAGAAGACTATGGTGAGTTCCGTAAAGGACTATATTAAAGAGAAATAGTGATCAGTAGGCTGAAGCCAGTCAGTTTTGTATTGCCATGGAACAAGTGATGACAAGAACTTACCAGATACAATGAAACACACAAGCAATAATAGCAAAAGCAATTACTGCAATGTAAACATATGCCAAAATAATCGCCAGTTTAGTAACACCTGTATAAGAAAGAAATTAGATCTTCATGAAATTCAGTGTTAATCTCTTCAAGGTTCTTTCTCACCATCTACTGGTAGTTTAGAGGTACTGCAGAGTCCAGAGGTATACAAGCCCTCACATGGGATCACTGTTATTTTTTAGGCCAGGACTACACTGTAACTTTTTGTAGCGCTTCTCTTTCATTTTAACTAGTCAACTACAGCTCCAGCCCAGATGAATATTTTGAGTTGTATGCAGTATAGCGTTGCCTTAAGGACAGAATGTGTTTATTGTATACATTCAAGGGGTTGTCCAAGATTTCACTAACAATAACCTATCTATACCCTGTCTTAACTATTTGCAATCAGTGTAGTTGCACAGGGTGCCGGCAGCCTGGATGTAAGGGGATGACAGCCTGGGGTACACAAAAGTTCCCTGCCAGTCCCTCTTCCTTGATTAAATGATTATCCATGTACTTATGACTTCAATACAATGGAGCAAGTTGCACTACTAGGTGGAAGAAGCCTAACTAAGCACTTTGCACCACTGCTTGACAACTTCTATGTGATACATGCAGCAAAAACTCATCACACTGTTCACAATGTTCCTCATGAGCCTGGTGACAAGTTGGGATATTGGGAGGTAAGCCCGGCCATAATTGGAATGAGTAGAGGGGATCATTCTATGCTGGGGTGCAGGAGATTCTTTACTATTTAGGCAAACAGGGGGCACAGTGATGGTTTGTTATAATCAGAGACACAGTGGGGAAATTTTAGGCAGAAGGTTAGTGAGGAATATTTTTAAATGGGGGTGCACAGTTTTGAGCACGTACCAATGTTTTGGAAAATGAGTCATTCTCTAGGCACTCTTTTACATGATATGGGCACTGTTTTTTTGCATGATGTCTGTTTTCCAGTACATAAAATTAAATTGAAAAGGGTTTCATATTGGGGTCAATAACATAAGTAAAGATTACTCACCTCTTCCCGATCCCTCACTACCCCTGTCCACACACTACCTGGCTCCCCACTATGCTACATTTATTCTATAAAATCCTGCAAATGGCTGAGATTTATAATGCACATTTATTGTACAGGTACAGTTCAGACACAAAGGTACAGTTAAAATATTAAATATGCACCAGAAGTCTGGCATAATTTGCAAGAAAAAACTAGTATACACACTTTATACCTCATTTTTCATGTGCCTTAGACACTTTCTAACAGTTCCTGTGCCTCGTCCAACATGTGGGCTTGGTGACAAGGGAGTGGAGATTAACTGCTTCTGGACCATGTATTGTCTTTTTACATCCGGGTGGTCAACTCTTAACACAGCAAGGGCATATATATATGTCATTGAAGTATTAAACACAAAATCATGCAGCTGCAGAAGCTGGGATCTGGATATTATTACTTCCTATAGGGAAGGCAGGGAGAGTTTATTATCGTCCCTGCCTTCCCCATTGTGGTGTACAAAGATAAGGTCTGCAGTAAGAGATAGGAGGCTGCACATTTCTCCTGTAACTGAGGATAATGTGCCAGCCCCAATTATAAGAGACGTCAACAAGGGGGCCCTTAGTGAATGTATGAGTGGTGAGAAAAGGGTCCTTTAGCAAATGTATGAGTGATTGAGGAGGGATCAGTGGTGAACCTAGCCTCTTTGCTGCCTGAGGCGGACTATCAAAAGACGCCCCCCCCCCCCCCAAAAAAAAATATATAAAATTGTGTTTACATGTTGTTATTGTTGTAATTGTGCTTCACACGCTGTTATTGTCGTACAACATACATACACAAACTTATGAAACAGTTTTTAAGAATTCTTCTTCCTGTATTACTTCAGTATCAGAAATCAACAACACGGCATTAACAATGAAAGTAACTTCACACATCTTCTGCTTGGTGGATGGACGAGCCCACGTGGCCCCCATTCTCTATAATAGGAGCGCCGCAGATAGCTGAGTACTGGACTTCAGGTATCTTCGGCACTACCATCGAAGTGAATGAGAGCCACGCAGGTTCGTCCATCCACCAAGTGACACACCTATATATATGGCTGCGGTCACACTGGGTTCCCACCGAGTGGGGGGAAAAAACCCAATTCTCAGGCTCAGTGGGGGACTCAGCAGACAGACCCCCATCACTCAGGTATTTATCCTCTATCATTTAGGTGAATACAGGGCAGTAACATTTTGTGACTTACAGGTGACGTCTCTGACTAATCCTTCACATTTCCCTTCTCTTCCCTTTGGACCGCCATGACCACTTCTTCCAGCTGTGACTTGTCTCTGTAAAGTTTGCAACACAAACTTCTTTGGCTCCTCACTTTGCCAGGCATCCAACCCACGTTGTCCTCACCTGCACACCCATCCTGCTGCTACCCCAATTATAAAATATATGATATAACCCCCCCATAATGAATAATACTACCAAGTACATCTTTATAGTAATAATGTCTGTGTGTACCCTGTATAAATAATGCCCCTTATTAATAATGCCCCAGGTGTTAACTAATTAAAAGGTTTTCCAGGTCATTAATAATCTAATCAGTGGGGCTCAAAAACCCAGGACCCCTACTGATCAGCTGTGTGAATGGTACCTATTTAAGCGCCGTGACTGCTTCTCTGTTTACATAGTGTCATTCATCTCATAGCGGCCATGTAATGTAACTACAGCCTCGTCCTATACACGTCACTATAAACAGACAGCGTATGATATAAACAAGCGCCATAGCCCCTGTTTACAATGCCCCAATTACACACACTATAATGTTCCACAGCAGCCCCTGCACACGGTATTATGCCCCGCAGTGGCCCCTGCACACGGTATTATGTTCCACAGCAACCCCTGCACACAGTTTTATGCTCCCTAGTGGCCCCTGCACACGGTATTATGCCCCATATTGGCCCCTGCACATGGTATTATGCTCCATATTGGCCCCTACACATGGTATTATGCTCCACAGTGGCCCCTGTACACGGTATTATGCTCCATAGTGGCCTCTGCACTGGTATTATACTCCATAGTGGCCCCTGAACTGGTATTATACTCCATAGTGGCGCCTGCACTGGTATTGTGCTCCAAAGTGGCCCCTGCACAGGGTATTATGCTCCATTGTGGCCCCTGCACTTGTATTATGCTCCACAGTGGCCCCTGCACAGGGTATTATGCTCCTCAGTGGCCGTTGCACACGGTAATATGCCCCATAGTGGCCCCTGCACTGGTATTATTCTCCACAGTGGCCCCTGCACTGGTATTATGCTCCATAGTGGCCCCTGCACTGGTATTATGCTCCACAGTGGCCCCTGCACTGGTATTATGCATAGATGCCCACCCATGAACTATTATTATACTCGGGGGTCTTTTCAGACCCCTGAGTATAATGATCGAAGACCCAGGGGAGGTGACAAACATAAAAACCAGTGGTACTTACCTATCCTGGACACCGGGTCTGAAAAGACCCCGGAGTACAATAATAGTAGTATTTGCGGCCTGCGGCCTCTCTTACCGAAGCCCGCGGCCGCTCACTGCGGCATCCACTTCCCTTTCTGCGTCCCATAGCAGAAGGGGAAGCGGAGGTGGCCACGAGCAGACGCGGGGTAGGTAAATAAATAGGTCGTTACCTGCTGGGGATACTCCAGCAGGTTACGGCTTATTTATATATATATATAAAAAAGTTATCCGCACCTACCTGCGATGCCTTGATGGAGCCGCCGCCTCTTCTTGTCCGCGACATCTGTGTCTCAGCGTAAGCGGCGTGATGACGTCATTGTATCGCCGCCTGTGCTGAGATGCAACGTCTCGTAAACCAGCCCAAGACTGGCCCCGCTCAGCTCTGTTTTTTTTTTTAAAGCGGCCTGTCCTGGGCTGGTTTACATTAAATAAATAGTAAAAATGCCGGCCCCCAGACAGTGACGGACAGTGCCGCCTGAGGCGGCCGCCTCACTTCGCCTCACTAGCGGTGCGCCCCTTTGAGGGATCCCTTAGTAAATGTATGAGTGATTGAGGAGGGATCCCTTAGTAAATGTATGAGTGATTGAGGAGGGATCCCTTAGTAAATGTATGAGTGATTGAGGAGGGATCCCTTAGTAAATGTATGAGTGATTGAGGAGGGATCCCTTAGTAAATGTATGAGTGATTGAGGAGGGATCCCTTAGTAAATGTATGAGTGATTGAGGAGGGATCCCTTAGTAAATGTATGAGTGATTGAGGAGGGATCCCTTAGTAAATGTATGAGTGATTGAGGAGGGATCCCTTAGTAAATGTATGAGTGATTGAGGAGGGATCCCTTAGTAAATGTATGAGTGATTGAGGAGGGATCCCTTAGTAAATCATAGGGCCCCATATCAAAGTTTTGATATGGGGCCCTATGATATCTGTGTATGACCCCGGTCTTGGAAAACCCCTTTGAAGGGGTGTTCTGATTCTTTTTTTTTTAACCGCTTCATAGACTTAAACTTACAAGCTCTGCATATTCATCTTTCCATTTGGCTGGGGATCCGGTGGAGAGTCTCCGTTCAGATCCCCTATTTTTATGACTTTCTGACCACATGTGAGCACATCAGCCAATCATTGGCTGAGCGGTAATGCTGTATTTGATTTGGTTATGGCAAAAACATGTGAATCATGAAATATGTTGCAGCACATACCTGTCATCTCTATATCGCCTTCAATTCACCCTCAAAGTTCTTAGACCTCTGTGCAGTCTGTTTTATCTCGGAACAACATTGTGACATCATCATTCTATATGTTCTACGTGTTTGTGGTGGTCACAATGCGACTCCATTCTTTTACATTAGTGATGGAGGCACAAGGCAACAGGATGATGTTTGTTCAAATGACCGGAGTTGCGACCTAGACCTATTTGCCCTAGCCTAAATGTATGTATGGTGGGAAAGGACATGCTTTTGTAAATGGATGAGTAGTGCGGAACAGGGTCCTCAGTATGACTCTATGGTTACCTAATGTTGGCAAAAAATATCGACCTATTCACTAGATAATCTCCAGACACATACACGGAACTTAGTCCTCCTTTCACCAGGTACATGCCAAAAACAGGTATTTTTGGCATAGGCTAAGCCTGTATGTATGGGTCCCCAGATTATTTTCTCTGGTGAGCCCTAGGCATCTCAGTATGTATAAAAGCTTCCTTTATATTTTGCATTCCTTTTGTAGCCACTCCTGGGTTTGGCTTAAAAACTGCAGCAAAATCTGCAACAAAGGAAACAACTTTTCCACAACGCAGGGCCTTAGCCTAAGACTGTCTAATCTAATTTTTCACTGTCTAAATCTTAGACAGTATTAATTTATCTGCCTCGTTATTGCTAAATCTTATTTATCTGGAATACAATATAAAAAATGTATGTGTGACAGCAGCAATGATCTTTAGAGATGCCCATTATCTATAATGTATAAGTAAATCCATAGGCAGGGAGATAAAGAAGTACCAACTCAGAGCTCCATCTTCTGGCTACAATAATTTACTCTATATTGAAAAACAAGTATTCACTAGCATTTCCTGTGACCAAGGGTGGATTATAATAAGGGTGAAATGTGTAGTTGCCCAGGGCCAGAGGCTGCAAGGGGGCCCAGCGGCAAGTAATTACGTTTGCCCCATTATAATCTGATCTTGTCATCACCTGTATTGGAGTCTACTGGAGGAGAGCATTTGTTGGGCAAATATGATTCATTTTCTTGCCAGTTTTACCGAACATGTCCAATCTAGAACTGCTATTATTATACTCTGGGGTCTCTTTACTATAATAAGCAGAGGCTCAGGGGAGGTGAGTAAACATAACAAACAATGTTACTCACATCCCCTGGACTCTGATGCAGGTTCCCATCCTTTTAATAATAATAATAAATAATATTTTTTTATTTATATAGCGCCAACATATTCCGCAGCACTGTACAATTTGTAGGGTTCAAGTACTGACAAAAAAAATAAATTACAAAGAAATATTCAATTCACACAATGGGACTGAGGGCCCTGCTTGCAAGAGCTAACAATCTATGAGGTAGAGGGGGTGACACAAGAGGTAGCAGGGGCGGCAACAGATGTAGCATTGCTTATACAATGGTCAGACAATTTTGTAATAGAGGTTACTGTCATTACACATATATACAGTGCTGGCCAAAAGTATTGGCACCCTTGCAATTCTGTCAGATAATACTCAATTTCTTCCAGAAAATGATTGCAATCACAAATGCTTTGGTAATAATATCTTCATTTAATTTGTCATCAATGGAAAACCACAAAAAGAATTGTCAAAAAGCCAAATTGGATATAATTCCACACCAAACATAAAAAAGGGGGTGGACAAAAGTATTGGCACCCTTTGAAAAATCATGTGATGCTTCTCTAATTTGTGTAAGTAACAGCACCTGTTACTTACCTGTGGCACATAACAGGTGGTGGCAATAACTAAATCACACTTGCAGCCAGTTGAAATGGATTAAAGTTGACTCAACCTCTGTCCTGTGTCCTTGTGTGTACCACATTGAGCATGGAGAAAAGAAAGAAGACCAAAGAACTGTCTGAGGACTTGAGAAGCAAAATTGTGAGGAAGCATGAGCAATCTCAAGGCTACAAGTCCATCTCCAAAGACCTGAATGTTCCTGTGTCTACCGTGCGCAGTGTCATCAAGAAGTTTAAAGCCCATGGCACTGTGGCTAACCTCCCTAGATGTGGACGGAAAAGAAAAATTGACAAGAGATTTCAACAAAAGATTGTGCGGATGGTGGCTAAAGAACCTCGACTAACATCCAAACAAGTTCTAGCTGCCCTGCAGTCCGAGGGTACAACAGTGTCAACCCGTACTATCCGTCGGCGTCTGAATGAAAAGGGACTCTATGGTAGGATACCCAGGAAGACCCCACTTCTGACCCAGAGACATAAAAAAGCCAGGCTGGAGTTTGCCAAAATTTACCTGAGAAAGCCAAAAACTTTTTGGAAGAATGTTCTCTGGTCAGATGAGACAAAAGTAGAGCTTTTTGGGAAAAGGCATCAACATAGAGTTTACAGGAAAAAAAAAGAGGCCTTCAAAGAAAAGAACATGGTCCCTACAGTCAAACATGGCGGAGGTTCCCTGATGTTTTGGGGTTGCTTTGCTGTCTCTGGCACTGGACTGCTTGACTGTGTGCATGGCATTATGAAGTCTGAAGACTACCAACAAATTTTGCAGCATAATGTAGGGCCCAGTGTGAGAAAGCTGGGTCTCCCTCAGAGGTCTTGGGTCTTCTAGCAGGACAATGACCCAAAACACACTTCAAAAAGCACTAGAAAATGGTTTGAGAGAAAGCACTGGAGACTTCTAAAGTGGCCAGCAATGAGTCCAGACCTGAATCCCATAGAACACCTGTGGAGAGATCTCAAAATGGCAGTTTGGAGAAGGCACCCTTCACATCTCAGGGACCTGGAGAAATTTGCCAAAGAAGAATGGTGTAAAATTCCAGGGGAGGATTGTAAGAAACTTATTGGGGGGTGGGGGGAGGGGGTGGGGGGGGTTTTTTTGTGTGGAGGTGGTGGGGCGGAGTGTGGGGGGGGGGGGGGGGATACTTTTGGGGGGTTTTGGGGTTTGTGGGGGGAAAAGGGAGATGTGTTTTTTTTTTTTTTTCTTTTTTTTTGTTTGTTGGTGGGGGGGGGGGGGTTGGGGGGGGTATGAGTATTATCCCTCCCGCAACAGACTCTGGCGCTGACCTGTGTGTATAATGGGACCTGAAGCCTTCGCTGAAGGGAAGAGTGGGAACATATATGAAATATATCAGTGCCTCCACCCAGGATAGAGCCTCTGTATTACAGGGAGGATCTCTGCCTGGGACTTACCCATGAAGTACAGTTAGTAGCCTTAACAAGGATCACTGTACTAATCTCACAGTCTGAAGAATACATACAGATACCACATAAGGTTATAACAGTAGCTTTATAAGAATCAACAGGGTAATAATACATACATACAATATACTCAGAACACAGCAGTACTACAACAACCAGCAAGTCCTCAACCGTCTTAGGTTATATACCCGGGTATATATATAAATATATAGCAAGAGTCCAGTGCACAATACCTCCAGGCAACAGAAGAGATGCAGGGGCCCCTGTGGATGACTGTGGATCCTCGGATTCTTCCAGGAGATGACAGACGGCCGATCAGGAGATGATGATGATGGTGAGATTCTTCACAGGCAGCAAACAGGGCGACGGTGACGGCAGGAGATGCAGGCCTGACTACCCTAACACTGAGTCCTTAACCTGCCAGCTAAACTACTAGTGCCACCGGGCCTCTAACTAGCTAGTTGGCCTTCGGAAGCCTAACCTATCACTGCCCTGAACTATATATATATATATATGGATCCCTAACTACGGTTACTAGCTAGGTCCTGTGAGTATATAGGGGGTAACACATACCTAACTATATACTGTGAAGTAAAGAGGAACAAGTGGCTCTTAGACTCCCCCAGACATAACATGTCTGTCCCAGCAGCTCTGCTCACATCTCTCCCCCCAGCAGCTCTGCCTCACATGTGTCTGACTCACTGTATTTACAAAACAAAAACTTGCACTAAATGCCTGGGGTCTCTGAAGCCAAACTGCAGGGGCAAAGAAGCCAGATACATTATATACTAGTAGAAATGGCAGTTCCCTACACAAGCAAAATAAATGAAGATATTATTACCAAAACATTTGTGAATGCAAACAATTTCTGGAAAAAATTGAGTATTATCTGACAGAATTGCGGGGGGGCCAAAACTTTTCCCCGCCCCCGAAAAGTTGTGGGGGCCCCCCCCCCCCCCCTCCTTTTGGGGCGGGGGGGGGCGGCCCCAAAAAAATAAATTTGAAAAACCATCAAATCTTTTGGGTTGTGTTGGGGTGGGGGAAGGAGAGAGGGGGGGTTTTTGTTTTGGAAATTAAGAAAGATTTGATTTTTTGTTTTGTTTTTTATTTAAATAAATAAAAAATATTTTTTTTTTTTTTTGTTTTTTTGTAATTTAGTTAATGATCTTATATTGGTCGTTGGAACAAGTGTAATGAAATGGGGGGGGAGGGGGGAGAAGTCTTGTATATGAGCGTGGGAGGTTCTGATAATAGAGGATGTTAGTCTTAGGTCATTGAGTGAATGGAGAGCACGGGTTGGGCAATAGATAGAGATGAGAGAGGAAATGTAGGGAGGTGCAGCATTATGGAGAGCCTTGTGAATGAGGGTGATAAGTTTATATTGTATTCTGTATCGAATAGGGAGCCAATGTAGTGACCGGCACAGACCAGAGGCATCGCTGTAGCGTCTAGACTGATAGATGAGCCTGGCCACCGCATTCAGAATAGATTGTAGAGGGGAGAGTTTAGTAAGGGGAAGACCGATTAGTAAGGAGTTACAGTAGTCAAGGCGAGAGTGAATCAGGGCAACAATAAGTGTCTTTAGTGTATTTGTGGTAAGGAAAGGGCGGATTCTGGAGATGTTTTTGAGGTGGAGATGACACGAGCATGCGAGTGATTGGATATGGGGGGTGAAGGAAAGGTCTGAGTCAAACAAAACCCCGAGGCAGTGGGCATACTGCCTAGGATGTTATGTTAAGGCCAGAGACTGCAATGGAGATATCAAGGACAGATCTATTAGATGGTGGAAACAGCAGTAATTCAGTCTTTGAGAGATTAAGTTTCAGATAGAGCGAAGACATGATATTTGAGACAGCAGAGAGGCAGTCACTGGTGTTCTATATTAGTGCAGGGGTGATGTCATGGGATGACGTGTATAATTGGGTGTCACCAGCATAAAGATGGTACCGGAAGCCAAATCTAGTGATGGTTTGTCTAATGGGGGCCGTGTAGAGGGAGAAGAGCAGGGGACCTAGGACCGAGCCCTGAGGAACCCAACAGCAAGGGGAAGAGGGGAAGAAACAGAGCCCGCAAATGATACCCAGAAAGTGCGGTCAGAGAGATAAGAGAAGAACCAGGAGAGAGCATTGTCTGTGAGGCCGACAGAACGGAGCATAGTGAGGAGGAGTTGATGGTCAACAGTGTCAAATGCTGCTGAGAGATCTAGAAGAATAAGAAGAGAGTAGTCACCTTTGGATTTAGCCGTCAGGAGATCATTGGAGACCTTTGTGAGGGCCGTTTCAGTAGAGTGCAGAGTGCGGAAGCCAGATTGTAAGGGGTTATTGAGAGAAACTGTGAGGCAGCAGGGGAGATAGGGGTGTCAGTGGAGATGTTAAAGTTACCCATAATGAGGGTAGGAATTTCACTGGATAAAAAGAGGGGAAGCCAAGAAGCAAAGTGATCCAGAAATTGGTAGGGTGAGCCGGGTGGATGGTAGATCACAGCTACAAGTAAGGAGAGTCGGCGGAAAAGTCTGATAGTATGTACTTAAAATGAGGGGAATGTGAGTGAGGGTACCGTTGGGATGGCCTGAAAAGTGCACTTCGGTTGATATCAGGGACTGCTGAGGGATCACTATGATTGGGCCTCAGGAACCACTGAGGGATCACTTTGATTGGGCCTCAGCAATCCCTGACATCATTCAGGAGGCCAGAAGAGTGTGGAGAGCTGTGCTGGAGCTGAGAGGAGGTGAATGCCGCAACGCAGATGGAGGAGACTGGAGGATGCGAGTTGTAGTGGCTGAGGATGTGCCACCTACTAGGCCGAGCACACTCACCAACCACTCCAGTCCCACTCCTGGGTTGAACACAATCGAGAGGGGTTCTGCAGCACTACCGGATGGTGGTGGTAGTAGTTTCCCCAGGGGCGCTTCCAGTTGGAGAGGGGACCTTTCCTCTCTGAGCTGGTGTGATGGAAGTTGGAAGGGCCCTGATGGTTATGTAGGCACGACTCAGGCAGCCAATGGTAACAGTTGAACCAGGAAACAGTTTTTATTGAAACAACTGGAAACAGGTAATGGCAGCTTCTGAATGGGGGTAGTAGTACAATGTCCAATTCCACCCCAGCCTTGGTTCTAGGAGGGTGCCCAGGGATGATACAGGCTCTATGAATAAGTCCACCACTACTCCTCCTCTCATGCCTCTCCCAACCAGATATACTAGGGATGGAGTCACAGGAATTCCTGACAGGGATCTGGTTACCTGTATACTAGGCCGAACGTGGAACTCCTGTCAGGATCCTCTCCTGCTCCTCCTGGCACGGCACCGAAAATGTCCAACAGCTTAGACAGCTTCTCTCCCTTGCTCAGGACTGACTCTGGATGAGCCTGGGGCTGATGATATCCCCCCTGGGGCTGTGAAGGCGACCGTTAGGCCTCAGTCCAGAAGTTGGTGGCAGGCAAGCTCTGCACACCTTCTCCAGCTAACTGCACACACTTGTCTAAAGACCAACCGTCCCCGGGAAGACTAGGTTTCTCACAACCCCGCCCCTGTGATAGGCCAGGGCTGAACCAAGGCAAGGTTTGAACAATTCAGGGGGGAAAATACAGAGGATAGCTGCATGACAATACATTTAACACAGAACAGAACAAACCAACAAAACCCAGAGGCACCCACAGAACAAACAATTAAAAGCAGTATCACTCTGGGATCAGTGGTGAACCTAGCCTCTTTGCTGCCTGAGGCGGACTATTGAAAGACGTCCCCCCCCCAAAAAAAAAAAAAAATATAAAATTGCGTTTACATGTTGTTAGCGTCACACGCTGTTATTGTCATGCAACATACATACACAAACTTATGAAACAGTTTTTAAGAATTCTTCTTCATGTATTACTTCAGTATCAGAAATCAACAACACGGCATTAACAATGAAAGTAACTTCACACATCTTCTACTTGCTGGATGGACGAGCCCACGTGGCCCCCATTCTCTATAATAGGAGCCCCGCAGATAGCTGAGTACTGGACTTCAGGTATCTTCGGCACTCCCATCGAAGTGAATGAGAGCCACGCAGGTTCGTCCATCCACCAAGCAACACACCTATATATATGGCTGCGGTCAGGCTGGATTCCCACCCAGTGGGAGGAAAAAAAAACAATTCTCAGGCTAAGTGGGGGTCTCAGCAGACAGACCCCCATCAATCAGGTATTTATCCTCTATCATTTAGGTGAATACAGGGCAGTAACATTTTGTGACTTACCGGTGACATATCTGACTAAGCCTTCACATTTCCCTTCTCTTCCCTTTGGACCGCCATGACCACTTCTTCCAGCTGTGACTTGTCTCTGTAAAGTTTACAACACAGACATCTTTGGCTTCTCACTTTACCAGGCATCCAACCCACATTGTCCTCACCTGTACATCCATCCTGCTGCTACCCCAATTATAAAATATATGATATAACACCCCCATTATGAATAATACCCCCAAGTGCATCTTTATATTAATAATGTCCGTGTGTATCCTGTATAAATAGTGCCCCTTATTAATAATGCCTCAGGTGTTAAATAATTAAAAGGTTTTCCAGGTCATTAATAAACTAATCAGTGGGGCTCAAATACCCTGATCAGCTGTGTGAATGGTACCTGTGTAAGCGCCGTGACCGCTTCTCTGTTTACATAGTGTCATTCATCTCATAGCGGCCATGTAATATAACTACAGCCTCATCCTATACACGTCTATGTGACAAGACTATATTTACATCACACGGTTACTATAAACAGACAGTGTGTGATATAAACAGGTGCCATAGCCCCTCCATACAGCTAATCAGAGGAGGGGTCCACTGATCTCTTATTGATAATCTGTCCTAAGGATAGAACATCAATAAAAATTTGCTGGAAAGACCCTTTAATAAAGCCCAAGTGCCACCTTAAAGGGGTTGTCCAGGATAACCACTTTTTTAATATGAGGCTGGGGAAGGTGCTCCGGTGTCTCCCAGCGTGTTCCAGTCCTGCTGCTCCGGTTTTTCTCCCCTCAGCGGTCATGTGCTGTGGGAGACATCGGAGCACAAGGGACAGGTGAGTAGGTGTTTTTTTTTTTTTTTAATACAGTATTACACGGTATTATGCCCTGCAGTGGCCCCTGCACACGGTATTATGCCCCGCAGCGGCCCCTGCCACGGTATTATTATCCGCAGCGGCCCCTGCACACGGTATTATGACCCGCAACGGCCTCCTGCACACGGTATTATGCCCTGCAGCGGCCCTTGCACACGGTATTATGCCCTGCAGCGGCCCCTGCACATGGTATTATGCCCTGCAGCGGCCCCTGCACACGGTATTATGCCCTGCAGCGGCCTCTGCACACGGTATTATGCCCTGCAGCGGCCCTTGCACATGGTATTATGCCCCACAGCGGCCCCTGCACACGGTATTATGCTCCATAGTGGCCCCTGCACTCGGTATTATGCTCCATAGTGGCCCCTGCACATAATATTATGCTCCATAGTGTTCCCTGCACACAATATTATGCCTCATAGTGGTCCCTGCACTCGGTATTATGCTCCATAGTGGCCCCTGCCTCCGGAATTATGCTCTATACTGACCCCTGCACACGGTATTATGTCCCATAGTAGCCCCTGCACTCGGTATTATACTCCATAGTGGCCCCTGCACACGTAATTATGTCCCATAGTGGCCCCTGCACACAGTATTCTGCTCCATAGTAACCCACCCATGAACTGAAAAGACCCCAGAGTATAATAATAGTAGTATTTGGCCTCACTTAGCGATCCCTGCTGCTGCTCACAGCCTCTTCCGATTCCCCCTTCTGCGTCCGATATCAGAAGGAGAAGCGGAGGCGGCCACAGCAGGCTTGGGGATCGATAAGTAAATAGGCCGTTACCTGCTGGGGATACTCCAGCAGGTTACGGCCTATTTATATATATATAAAAAAAAAAAGTTATTGTCACCTACCTGCAATCCAATGATGGAGCCGCCGCCTCCTCTTCTTCTTGTCCGCGACGTCTGCGTGTCAGCATAGGAGGCGCGATGACGTCATTGTATCGCCGCCTGCTCTGACATTCAGAGGTCTCGTAAACCAGCCCAGGACAGGCCCCGCTCAGCTTTGTTTTTTTTTAAGCGGCCTGCCCTGGGCTGGTTTACATTAAATAAATGGTAAAAATGCCGCCACCCTAAACAGTAACGGATAGTGCCACCTGAGGCGGCCGCCTCACTTCACCTCATTAGCGGTGCGCCCCTGTCTGGGATGCTGCATGAATACTGTTTATTTATTTTCTCACCTCCCCTGGGCCACCTCTTATTATACTCTGAGGTTGAAAGACCCCCTAGGGTATAATAGTAGTTTGTGGGTTGCAAACCCCCAACATTTTGGGTTCAGCATAGGGGCCATTCTGGGACATTATACTGTGTGGAGGAGTTACTGTGGGACATTATACTGTGTGGAGTGTCACTTTGGGACATTATTCGGTCACAGGGATCTTTGACATGAGTGGGGGGGCATGTTTTCTGAACAGCCTGGGGCACCTGCTACCCTTAATCCACCCTTGTCTGTGACATGTGATCTTAGAATGAAAGGAGGATCTGCCGCATACACAAACTAGCCATTGGAGGGCAGCATGTGGCATGGGCAGTGTACTGGCTTATATAGTTTCTGTTAAGAAAACATGTAGGGAAAATGTGCTGTTGTTCTGCTGTATGCCTTATTCCATGTGTTTAGTCGTAGTTGTCTTGAGTGACTGATTTCCTTCTTCCATGCTGGTTATAATGGTTAGTGGGTGTATTTGGACTAGTAGCAAACACAATTATATTCTGCACACTTGTATATATAACAGGTTTAATGTACGTTCACACCATGCCTAGTCTTATTGCCTCTCATTTCTCATCACATATATACAGTATGTGATATGTACAGTAAACAATGGCTTTTTGCTGACTTCCCCAGTGACCTGACTTCAGTTGTATACTTCACTATTGTGTGTCTGATTTCTTCAGAAAATTTGAACATCACCCATACCAACAACAGACAGTCTGAAAATGTGCCAGAAATGGCAGATTTATCATCCAGCATCAAACACTGTGGCATATCTGGCACATTTTCAGACTGTCTGTTGGTGGTATGGGAATCGGTTACTTGTAAATGAGTCTTTACAGCAGACTGAACAATATTATTCAGCAAGTAAATTTTAGAAATAGTTATTTCTCATATATGATCCAGCTCTCTAACCAACAACAAAGATGTTCAAGTTTTCTGAAGAAATCAGACACACAATATGCCACAGTGTTTGATGCTGGATGATAAACCTGTCTATTCAAGTGTCTAGTCTAAGTTCATACCACCTCTTCCTTTGAGTAAGAATTTTATGATACAACTTTGGCGCATTTTTGGGGCATGGTGACGCATTCGGGTCATGTCCCCTTTTTAAGAATCCGCACCCACATCTCTAGCAAGTCAAAAATTTTTAGACCAAACAAAATGCTCCAAAGTTGAGTCATATTGCACCAGAAATACGCCCCACAATAGTAAATCTGAGCCAGTGTTCTGCTTTCTGACTCTGTTTTGTATACATGCACACAAGCACCACTGTGTGAGGCCCATGCTATTCACAGGCAGCACCCCAACCTGCTCATTTGGAGGTGGTGAACTGTTTGTGGTTGACCTGCTTCTCACGTCTGTGAGAAACAGATCAAATTTTTTTTCTGTTTCATTTATTATATAAAAAAAAAAAAATAATATATATATATATATATATATATATATATATATATATATATATATTATATCTACTGAAGATGGGCACCACTGCAATATTATAAACTTGTGCTGTATACATGGCCAATATCAATATGCGACAACAAAAAAAACAAAACAAGATGAAAAAAACGCACTTTCACTATGAATGTAATAATCTTTATTATATGTAAGAACAACACATTAAAACCATAGAAACAACTCTGTGGGCCACCCAACAATAATGAGTGAACCTGCCCCGTAACCGGACTAAATAAATCCCAAGGCACACCCGACTTCACAAAACATAATAATTCCATGGAAAGCTAGCAGAACATGTGGTGTGTAGCAGCACACACTGGAATGGCTTCAGTCCTCTCACATGTATATAAGACGAGTGCTTTTCTACAAGAAGTTACTGTATTTCCACTGCAGAGTAAGCCACTGCTTCAAAGCGGAATCTGATCATTAACATCGTGGGTAAGCACGGATTTATTACTTCGTTTCTGAAGTGGGTTCTGTTCCTCATCATCTGCAAACGTCCCGGGACGATCTGAATCCTGCAGCTAGAAAAACCCAGCAACTATACCTCTGTCTCTTCGGATGTTGTGACTCATTCACAACCCCAAAAGGTGAGCAAAACATCTATTGAATTTTGTATACCTATTTTATATATAGTATCACACAATGTGCCTCTCGGTGTTGTCTCTTTTATGTCTTTACTCTCTTTGTGCATATCATATATCAAGGGGGGTAGAGAGACAACAACTGTTGACCCCGAGAACAAGATCTAAGGATGAGCAACTCCATTTTCTGACAGGATATAACAACTAATAGGGCCAGCTGAGATCCATTTTGAATGGTCATTGCTGTGTCCTATCAACAAACCCCAGGATCAAATCTATACTTCTAGAAAAACCCCTGTTGATGGCGAGACGGGTACCTAATCTTTGGGATAGACTGACTCTGAGTCATTTTACAAGACGCTTGAAAGGCTCATACTCATGTTGTGGTTGCAATATTTGCAGGTTCATGGTACCTACATCGAGCTTTACTAATCCCACCAATGGGGAGGAATTTCTATTGTGGGAATATGTACAGTGGGGAAAAAAGTATTTAGTCATACACCAATTGTGCAAGTTCTCCCGCTTAAAAAGATGAGAGAGGCCTGTAATTGACATCATAGGTAGACCTCAACTATGAGAGACAAAATGAGAAAACAAATCCAGAAAATCACATTGTCTGATTTTTTAAGAATTTATTTGCAAATTATGGTGGAAAATAAGGTATGCAAGTAAAATTAAGAGCAATATTCAGTGAGGTGATGTAATTTTGCCACTATTACGATTAGAATCTAAGTGGACTTTTAATTTCAATTGTTTGGCTCCTCATTATATCAGTGAGGGATTGTTGTTCACAGGTTTCTTAAACAGATAATCATTTTGGGTCCACGATACTTGTTTTTGTTCTATAGATAGTGATTTAGTTATATTCTTGTTGTTTGTGATTTTTTTTGGAGAGCACACTATTAGGTAGTTTGATAGATCACTGTAGGTTATGGTTGGGGATATTGCTTTCTTCCACTATATCTGAATTATTGTCTTATACATGCATATTATTACTAATACATATATAGCTTAATTCCTTAGTTTTGGGATTTAGGTCACAATTGTCACTGGGTAGTCAAAGTCCCATATTATTGGGATTGATTTCTTAAAGGGGTTGGCCAGGCAAAAATGGATAACCCTTTTAACTTTTAAATCAGCCGGTGGGCATTAAAAAAAAAATTTAAAAATTTGATACTCAACTGTCCCCAATGCTTCAGTATTCCCCGGCGCGTTCCGGTCCTTCTGCTGAACGGTTCTCTTCTGGTGTTCCGTTGAAGCCGCTGATCAGTGAATGGCATGCAAAGTCACTACCTGTGACATCATGGGTCCTCTTCCTTAGGCCAATCAGCAGCTTCAGCGGAACTCCGGGAGAGAGAGACCCGGGAGTAGCCGCCAGAGCAGAAGACCCAGGACGTGTCGGTAGGATACCGGAGCATCAGGGACAGGTGAGTATGAATTTTTTAAATTTTTTTCAATGCCCCCGGGTGATTTAAAACTTAAAAGGGTTGTAATTTTTGCCTGCACAACCCCTTTAACTCTTTATTTTTCACATGACAAATAGAGATTAGCGAATCGAAGCTGATGAAGTGGAATTCGATCCAAATTTCAGGGAATATTTGATTCACATCGAATCCGGATTTCCTCACTCTTCATGGTGACGAATCGTGGTAATTTCTTCATAAAATGGCTATGCATGTTAGGACTTGGGGCAAGGAACTCTAGAAACGCAGGATCACCCACAATGCATTGCGTGCAGCCAATCAACAGCCAGCCCTGTGATGTCACAGCCCTTTAACCACCTTCGCAACCGTCCACAGCATCGGGAGCGAGTTTTAGCTGTAATTGACAGCTAACACCCTTCTCCATAACCCCCGTTTGGAGCACAGCTCCAATCGCGGGTTTTAACCCCTTGGATGCCGCGGTCAAACATGACCACGGCATCCAAGGGGTTCCGCCATGCTACATGTCCCCCTCGGCACCCCCCTGCAACTTCTGCAGCCCGGGGTCTGGTCAGTGACCCAGGGTTGCTAGTAGCTTCCCAGCACCTGGTTGATCCTGACCTGAAGTGAGGAAATCAGCCTATGCGTCTGCACATGTATTGCAGTCAGAGGCGTAGCTAGGGGTTCAGCACAGGGGGGGGGCGAACATGTCCAAGTGGGCCCCCTACTTGGACATGTTCGTATACCGATACTATCAGTATACAGTGAGCGTATAGTGGTATATATAGCGGCTCTACACAGGGCTCTGCAGACGATTTAGGTGAATACAGGGCAGTAACATTTTGTGACTTACAGGTGACGTCTCTGACTAATCGTTCATATTCCCCGTCTCTTTCATCTGGACGACCATGACCACTTCTTCCAGTCTCTGTAAAGCTTGCAACACAGACATCTTTGGCTGCTCACTTTTCCAGGCACCTGAACCACATTATCCTCACCTACACAAAGCCACCATCCTGCTGCTACCCCAATTATAAAATATATAATATATCCCCCCCATAATGTTAAATACCCCCAAGTGCATCTTTAAATTAATAACTTCCCTGTGTACTCCCTGTAAATAGTGCCCCTTATTACTAATGACCCAGATGTTTCCTAATTTAAAAGGGAAAAAAAAAAAAAAAACAAGGGAAAAAAAAATGATTGGGGTTTCAATACCCGGAACCCCCAGGATCAGCTGTTTGAATGAACCGTGGTATCTGTGTAAGCGCCGTGACCCCTTCTCTGTTTACATAGTGTCATTCTTTTCATAGCAGCCATGTAATGTAACTACAGCCTCGTCCTATACACATCTATGTGACGACTGTAATTACATCACACGGTCACTATAAACACACAGCATATGATGTAAACAGGCGCCATAGGGCCTTCATACAGCTGATCAGTGGGGAACCATTTATCTCTTATTGATGATTTATTCTGAGGATAGATCATCAATAATAATGAGCTGGAAAACGCCTTAAGGCTAAGGCCCCACGTGGTGTCCCACAGCAAAAAACAGCTGCGGGAAAAACCGCAGCGGCGACGCATCGTGGTTTTTCCTGCAGCACTTTGCACAGAATGTTTGCAGAGGTTTCCATAGATATAATTGACATTCCGCGATTTCCAAAACTGCGACAGTTTTGGAAATTGCAGCATTTCCGCTGCACATATTTTACTACAAAGTGGGGATGGGATGGGGGCCCCATGTGGCGAAAACCCACAGAAAAAAACGTGGCATTCTAGCAAATCCCATCCACACATTGCGGAAAAATACGTGCAGCAGACGCACTGCGATTTCCAGAACCGTTGCAGTTTTGGAAATTGCAGCATGTCAATTATACCTACGGAAACACAGGCGGTTTCCATATAGGTGTATTGAAAATCGAAAGTCCACAGAGGAAACCTCTGCGGACCTTCTGTGAAAAGCGCTGCAGGAAAAACCACAATGTTACCGCCATGGTTTCTCCTCAAGCGCTTTTTTTGCTGCAGCCCGCTACGTGAGGCCTTAGTCTTAATAAAGCCCAAGTGCCACTTTAATTAAATTAATTGACCCTCATATTATACCCCTGATTCCCCGACATAAATACTGCACCTCTAATGACCCCTTATATCAATAATCACCCCCTTATGTTCATAATGCCTTGTAATATAAATGATGCCCCGTAATGGCCCCTTATATAAATAACCTCCCCCTTGTATTAATAATACCCTGTAATAACCCTTATATAAATGACCCCCCCATCGTCATAATGCCCCCTAATGAATCCTCTCTTTATAGTTATATTTACCCCTCCTAACCACCCCTTATACTATTAATATACCCACAAAAAAAAGACATACTCACCTGCGATGACGAATGGAGCCGCCGCCGTCGCTTCCTCCCTGTCCACGCACAGGACGTCTATGCCGCCCGTGCTGAGAGGCAGACATCAGTCTGTGGTCTCGGCGTCTTGTAAACCACAAGCCTGTATTGGCTTGCGGTTTACAATACTGGTAAGTTGAAGGTTACGTTTTAACTAGATCGGTGTCTGCAGACACCGATCTGGTTAGAAATAAAAGATGTATTAATGGCGGCCCCTGGGACAGTGGGCCCGGGGCAGCCGCCCCCTCCCCCCCCCCGCTAGCTACGCCTCTGATTGCAGTCTATAGTGATGAACCAGCGATTCTACTCCACTATACAGGCTCTCTGCAGCCAGGAAATAGCTGTTTTTTTAACGTGTTTTGCCGCAAATCAACTTGGATCGAATCGTATCAGAAAATTCGGCGAAGCTGCCAAATCGAATTTTGAAAAATTTGCTCACCTCTAATGACAACCAATTTGGATGTGGTAGGTAGATTTTAGATTAAGTAGCTTGGTTTACTTGGGTTTATAGATATGCTTGTTTATGTGTATATAATACATTTATTTGTTTATTTTTTTAAATAATAAAACAATATATAATTTTTATTTTATATTTTCAAAAAAATTTTATGAACCTTTTTTTTTCTCTTCTCCCATCACTCCATGGGGCAGTCTTTGAACATTGGATTTATTTGGAGCTGTTTGAATGTGTATATAGTATTGTTCATTATACATTACACATATAACTTCACTAATAAAAGTTGATGATTTTTATATAAACTTAAACGCACTGAAATGATCACATAATGTATTATCGATAATACATGTGCATTCAGTAGTTTGCACATCCTGCTTCAACCTTTTTTCATATAAACTCTTCCTTTATTGTTTTACTTGGTCATACTATTTACAGTGCCTTGCGAAAGTATTCGGCCCCCTTGAACTTTTCAACCTTTTGCCACATTTCAGGCTTCAAACATAAGGATATACAGTAAAATTTTAATTTTTTGGTGAAGAATCAACAACAAGTGGGACACAATCGTGAAGTGGAACAAAATTTAATGGATATTTTAAACTTTTGTAAAAATAAAAAACTGAAAAGTGGGGCATTGACTTGGCCATTCTAACACCTGGATATGTTTATTTGTGAACCATTCCATTGTAGATTTTGCTTTATGTTTGGGATCATTGTCTTGTTGGAAGATAAATCTCCTTCCCAGTCTCAGGTCTTTTGCAGACTCCAACAGGTTTTCTTCCAGAATAGTCCTGTATTTGGCTCCATCCATCTTCCCATCAATTTTAACCATCTTCCCTGTCCCTGCTGAAGAAAAGCAGGCCCAAGCCATGATGCTGCCACCACCATGTTTGACAGTTGGGATGGTGTGTTCAGGGTGATGAGCTGTGTTGCTTTTACGCCAAACATATCATTTTGCATTGTGGCCAAAAAGTTCGATTTTGGTTTCATCTGACCAGAGCACCTTCTTCCACATGTTTAGTGTGTCTCCTAGGTGGCTTGTGGCAAACTTTAAACAAGACTTTTTATGGATATCTTTGAGAAATGGCTTTCTTCTTGCCACTCTTCCATAAAGGCCAGATTTGTGCAGTGTACGACTGATTGTTGTCCTATGGACAGACTCTCCCACCTCAGCTGTAGATCTCTGCAGTTCATCCAGAGTGATCATGGGCCTCTTGGCTGCATCTCTGATCAGTCTTCTCCTTGTTTGAGATGAAAGTTTAGAGGGACGGCCGGGTGTTGGTAGATTTGCAGTGGTCTGATACTCTTTCCATTTCAATATGATCGCTTGCACAGTGCTCCTTGGGATGTTTAAAGTTTGGGAAATCTTTTTGTATCCAAATCTGTCTTTAAACTTCTCCACAACAGTATCATGGACCTGCCTGGTGTGTTCCTTGTTCTTCATGATGCTCTCTGCGCTTTAAACAGAACCCTGAGACTATCACAGAGCAAGTGCATTTATACAGCGACTTGATTACACACAGGTGGATTATATTTATCATCATCAGTCATTTAGGACAACATTGGATCATTCAGAGATCCTCACTGAACTTCTGGAGTGAGTTTGCTGCTCTGAAAGTAAAGGGGCCGAATAATATTGGATGCCCCACTTTTCAGTTTTTTATTTTTTACAAAAGTTTAAAATAACCAATAAATTTCGTTCCACTTCACAATTGTGTCCCACTTGTTGTTGATTCTTCACCAAAAAATTAAAATTTTATATCCTTATGTTTGAAGCCTGAAATGTGGCAAAAGGTTGAAAAGTTCAAGGGGGCCGAATACTTTCGCAAGGCACTGTATGTATTATAACAGTAGTTCGCATATGCTGTTTTGACCTTTTTTATGTTATATTCTCTTTTTTTATTGTTTAATTTGGCCACACTATTTGTGTATTATGAGAGTACTATACTATATTCATGTATCATTTGATACTGCTCTTTATATGACTCCTTTGATCCCATATGGATGTTCCTTTTCCTATTTACATCATTTATTTCACCTGTCCATATTCTGTATGTGCCTGGATACCATGGTATTAAGGAGTCGTTGCCATTACTCTGGCCATACTATGTATATGGTTCGTGGATTCGCAGTACAAGTTTTCTAATGTTTTTAATTCTTCCTGATAGGTGTGTAATGTATATTCCCACAACTGATCTATGTTTTATTTGATTCTCTAGATATATAAGGAACAGGTTTTTGGTATGTACTTCACCCTTGACGAAGCTGCCATAAGGAGCAGCAATACGCGTTTTTCTAACATCCCACTTATTCTTCTTTGGTTTGTAACATATTTGCTATTTTCTCTATTAATTTTGTTGACTACATTTACATTATAACCGACTGGATACTAGAATTTATTGGATGAGATAACAATATATATTAGATGAATTATATATAATTGTTGTAAATAAGATTTTTTTTATGAATTGTTTATATTTGTTATTTATTTATTTGTTTATTACAGAGGTATGTTTGTATTAGGTATGTATGTTTGCCTGGTTATGTGCTAGGTTCAACCAATATTTTTGGGTGGCCCACAGAGTTGTTTTTATGGTTTTAATGTGTTGTCCTTACATATAATAAAGATTATTACATTCATAGTGGATGTGCGTTTTTTTCATGTCATTTTGGGTTTTTTTTGTCAATCATTTATTATATTTTGCATGTCACTGGTTCCATGAAAATCAGATGACACGTGGAAGTTATCTGTTTTTTCACGTTCCCATACACTTTCATTGATGTGATGCATTTGTGATGGCCAGTTTTTCCTGTTTTCTTTGCTTTTGATTTTGTTTTCATCTTATTGTATATATATGTTTTATCATTCCGTCTTGAGATTTGTCCAGTTATTGTTCTGCTTGTTTTAGACGCGTCATTTAAACTAATTAATCTATGCTCAGGTGAATGCATTTTGCCAAAGGGTTTTTAAGGCAATCTGATGGTGAACTTTTGTGCTATGATTAAGGGACCTTGAGTCCTAAAACGCGTAAGCGGTTCACTGCGTTTATTTTTCACCTTGATGGATTTATAACTTTTATATGCTTAATTAAAAGCTAAGTTTTATAATACCTGGTCCCCGTTTGCTGGATACTTTGTTGGCTTGCTGTTGGACTATATAATTGTAACCCTGAATCCATTGCTCCAGTGCACTGTCGGCTCAGAAGCATGTGTTGTTTGTAAGTAGAGAAAATAAAGTAACCCAGCACTAAAAATTTCTGCTTTACTGGTAATCCAAACATCTACATGTTTTTGACCTGTGTGGTCCTTGATTACTGCATAAAGTGTAATAAATTCAGCAATCTTTAAAAGCACTGTACTTTTATAAAATCATTCAACACCGTTCAATATTCATATTTGTCATGGGGTTTGAACTCTGCCCAATGCCTCTATGATAATACCTGCTAGTGGAAAGTATGCCAAACATTTCTATGCAGCAGATATCGATGTGTACTGTTCCTGATATTGGTATATGACAAATTTATGCTGGTGTGAACTATGCCCAGAGGGGGGAATTTGATAATTTTATCTCGTCAGTTTTCTGGTGCAAAAGTGGCACAAGGCCGCATGCACTAAGTAATGTGCTAGAAAAGTGCCACTTTGTCATTTTTACGACTCCTGCACCACTTTTGAGAAAGGTGGGTTGGAAGGGGACACCTCGGCCCATCTAAATTACTATAACTCACCTCAGTTTACACAAACAGGTATTTATCATGCAGCATAAAAACAATGGGCACACTTCTTATCTGCAAGGCAGGTATTTCTAAGAACAGATATTTATCATACAACACCCCCACATTGGGCACAGTTCACATAATCTTGTGTCTATCATGTCACATTGTTACATTTATTTGGGTGTTTGCAACAATCTGCTCTTAACTTTACAGGAAACTGTGTGTGCTAACGTCTGCGTAATGTAATAGATTGGTGACTAGTGCCTTTATATGGTTGCTGATTTTCGTACATTTATGGTGTCATCAAGGACCACACAGGTCCAAAATCTCTAGGTGTGGATTATTATGGCTGTATTGTTCACTTCCTGATATTCTAATGGATTATCAATAAGAATTTTTTTTATTCCAAGTGCTGCATTACTTTATTTTCTTGAATGTCATTACATATCTAGGATAAATGAATAAAGACCAAGATGATGGTGGTGGACTTTCGCAATCGCAGATATCCTCCAATACCAGTGGACATCCAGGGGATGACCATTGAGATAGTCAACACCTGGGTGTGCTCCTCAATAATAACTGGGCAGATCACTTGGATGCACTGTACAGAAAGGGCCACAGTAGGCTCTACCTGCTTAGGAGGCTGAGAGTCTTTGGAGTCCAGGGTGCACTTCTTAGATCCTTTTTCAATTCTGTAGTGGCATCAGCCATCTTCTTCGGAGTGGCCTGCTGGGGGAGTAGTATATCAACCAGGGATAGGAATAGACTCGACAAGCTGATTAGAAGGGCCAGCTCTGTCCTGGGGAACCCACTGGACCCAGTGCAGGTGGTGGGCGACAGAAGGATATGCTGGAGAATAACTCCAATCCCATGCAAGAGACCGTGATAGCACTGGGCAGTACTGTCAGTGTCCGACTGCTTCACCCTAAGTGTGAGAAGCAGTGCTATCGGAGGTCTTTTCTCCACGCTGCGGTTAGGCCATTCCATATAGATCATTCCATACAGAGAACTGAAAGATCTTAAGTGATATCCCTCCTACTACTTTTTTACCTTTACCTTTTCATCTGTACCTATTGCCACTGTACTGCCTCTACCTTGGAGCTTTTGTATTTGCATTTGTATTATCTTTGCTGCTGTAACACAATTGAATTTCCCCATAGTGGGACTATTAAAGGATTATCTTATTTTATCTTATCTTATCTTCACAATGGTGCATGTGCAAGACTTTCTCCCAAATTGTAACAATGTGCTGTTGTTACATGTGCGTGTACTACATGTACATGCAGTCTTGACTTGTAATGATGTTCCCTGTCTTCAGGGATGTCTATCAAGTCAGGAGGAGCAGCATATTAGCACAGAGACCTTTACATATTTAAGCTATGTCCTTCACCTCATTGACTTTAGGGACCTAAGTAACCAGCAGTATGAGACATTAAAGATATTTTTTACCATAAGAAGGTGTAATTTTCCCAAAAATGTGCTGTGTGCCACATTAATCAAGTGTTTAAGACACTTTTGAGACACTTTTCCAACTTGTGTGAAAAGGGGCATGGCCTATCAGGAAATGGGCATGGCCTATGTTGTGTCTCTGTGCATCAAAATGCAGCAAGAACTTTTAACCCAACAAATAGGAGGTGTAAAATTTAGACTAGAGAGTCACCAGATTTTGCAAACAGCATCAGACACTTTGATAAATCTGGAACAGTTTAAGATTGTCAGACAATGGGGCAGTATTAGTAAATCTGCCCTATTGTCTGAAAGTATATGTGCTGAAATGTCAGGAACTGGTGGTTTATGGGCTCGTACCTTCTCACAAGTTAACTCCAAACATAGATGAACTACAATACCAGATACAGAGCAAGGGTGAAGTTATGCTAGGTAAAAGCAGAGTGCAAATATTCTTCATCCTATTGACACCTTTAACTTTTGGCTTTTTGTCAATGTACTGACAGGTGGGTTGGTAACACATGCTGCTGAGCCTGTTATGTAATCTGGCGTCTGCTATTGTGTCACGTCTAGCAAATAATTAAAAGAGAGAATGTAAAAAATATAAGAGCTTTATTCTATAATCCCAATGTACACAAAATGAGGGTTATACAATCATGCACCCTGGACTGCAATTGAGTCACCCATACTGAAATTTACAACTCTAATCTTAACAATCCAACAGTTACCAAATATGTTGCTGTATGCAGGTGACACCAATAGTATATCTTTTACATACTGTGTGTTTCAGGTATATACATGCATTCCAGTTTGGTAAATGTTATAGAGTATTTTTTCCATAAAACACCTCTGCTGCAGATGCTGTAGTAATATAATATGTTAATAGGATGTTCCATTCTTAGAAAAAGTTATACTTGCTGGTTAGAATATGTTCACATTCATATGGAAGCAGGTACAGAATGACCATGTCTATTCAATGTAATGATCTGTAACATAGACTATGTTTAAAAAAAATTATGTAACAAAATTGCACTTATGAATTGCTCCTAGGCATCATAAACTAACATTTTGGATCACAAATTCTACATTCAAGTGCAGGCTGCAGGTAATAAAATAAAGCAGAGTGACAATGAAAGCACAAAAAATATCATACAAATGTACTTAAAATCTTCAGGAGAAGCAGGACCAGCAAGAACAGACTAGTTATATGAATATAACGTACAATTTACCAACTGTGACAACTTTATTGTTCGAAAACTTTATGTTTTACTTTTCCCATCAATCCCTGTCATTTTGACAACAGTTTTTGTTCCTAATTCTGTGGTACAGATGTGTCCTTCCTTATCTGTTTGACTGTTTCCATATATGTCAAGATTACTGGCATGAAGACAGAGATTCTTGTATTACTCAAAACTATGAGGCAGATTTATTATGCCTAACGCACCAGATTTCTGGAGTACAAGGCATAAAAAGTCGCAATTTTTTGTGCAAAGCGTGTTTTTGTACAAAAAAATGCGACTTTTAAAAAAAATCAGCGCCGTCTTCGCCACTTTCCTGAAAAAGGGGTGTGACAAAGGCAGGCAGGGGTTGGGGCCACTGGCCAAAAGTTTGGACACACCTTCTCATTCCAAGAGTTTTCTGTATTTTCATGACTATAAAAATTGTACATTCACACTGAAGGCATCAAAACTATGAATTAACACATGTTTAATTATATACTTAACAAAAAAGTGTGAAACAACTGAAAATATGTCTTATATTCTAGGTTCTTCAAAGTAGCCACCTTTTGCTTTGATTACTGCTTTGCACACTCTTGGCATTCTGTTGATGAGCTTCAAGAGGTAGTCACCTGAAATGGTCTTCCAACAGTCTTGAAGGAGTTCCCAGAGATGCTTAGCACTTGTTGGCCCTTTTGCCTTCACTCTGCGGTCCAGCTCACCCCAAACCATCTCGATGGGTCAGGTCTGGTGACTGTGGAGGCCAGGTCATCTGGCGTAGCACCCCATCACTCTCCTTCTTGGTCAAATAGCCCTTACACAGTCTGGAGGTGTGTTTGGGGTCATTGTCCTGTTGAAAAATAAATGATGGTCCAACTAAACGCAAACCGGATGGAATAGCATGCCGCTGCAAGATGCTGTGGTAACCATGCTGGTTCAGTATTCCTTCTATGTTGAATAAATCCCCAACAGTGTCACCAGCAAAGCACCCCCACACCATCACAGCTCCTCCTCCATGTTTCACGGTGGGAACCAGGCATGTAGAATCCATTAGTTCACCTTTTCTGCGTCGCACAAAGACACGGTGGTTGGAACCAAAGATCTCAAATTTGGACTCATCAGACCAAAGCACAGATTTCCACAGGTCTAATGTCCATTCCTTGTGTTCTTTAGCCCAAACAAGTCTCTTCTGCTTGTTGCCTATCCTTAGCAGTGGTTTCCTAGCAGCTATTTTACCATGAAAGCCTGCTGCACACAGTCTCCTCTTAACAGTTGTTGTAGAGATGTGTCTGCTGCTAGAACTCTGTGTGCCATTGACCTGGTGTCTAATCTGAGCTGCTGTTAACCTGCGATTTCTGAGGCTGGTGACTCGGATGAACTTATCCTCCGCAGCAGAGGTGACTCTTGGTCTTCCTTTCCTGGGGCGATCCTCATGTGAGCTAGTTTCTTTGTAGCGCTTGATGGTTTTGGCCACTGCACTTGGGGACACTTTCAAAGTTTTCCCAATTTTTCGGACCAACTGACCTTCATTTCTTAAAGTAATGATGGCCACTCGTTTTTCTTTACTTAGCTGCTTTTTTTCTTGCCATAATACAAATTCTAACAGTCCATTCAGTAGGACTATCAGCTGTGTATCCACCTGACTTCTGAACAACACAACTGATGGTCCCAACACCATTTATAAGGCAAGAAATCCCACTTATTAAACCTGACAGGGCACACCTGTGAAGTGAAAACCATTTCAGGTGACTACCTCTTGAAGCTCATCAAGAGAATGCCAAGAGTGTGCAAAGAAGTAATCAAAGCAAAAGGTGGCTACTTTGAAGAACCTAGAATATAAGACATATTTTCAGTTGTTTCACACTTTTTTGTTAAGTATATAATTCCACATGTGTTAATTCATAGTTTTGATGCCTTCAGTGTCAATCTACAATTTTTATAGTCATAAAAATACAGAAAACTCTTGGAATGAGAAGGTGTGTCCAAACTTTTGGTCTGTACTGTATATATATATTGTATAACCATAACTGAGTAACTAAATTTTAATAAACAATTATTACCATCTGTGCAAATCAAAGGTAGAATTTACAGCAGTGCTACTCAGCTGTTGCCTTATGGGTCAGGACTTGGGACTAGTTATTCCCATCCTGGCAGCAATTTGCTTGGACGGGAATAATCATTTAACTCTTTCTAATCCGATAAAAATAACCCACCATATCTAGAATTTTTTAAAATTTTAATTTAACCCATTCCCGACATCCACCCGGGCTGGTCGAACAGTCCACTCTGATCTTGGGCATTGTATGTCGATATCCTCCCCTCAAAGTTAAAAAATGGCCCCCCCCGGGGCTGGTCCCCACCGACCCCACCTGTACCTTTTATTTTGCAGAGCGACTCCCGTGCGGCAAGATTGCAGGTGCTGTCCTGTTCCTATGGCTGCCTGGTGCCTACTGAAGGCTCTCAGGCCTGCCATAGGAATATAATTATTGATAATAAAAAAAAAAAACTATAAAAACCTAAACGTTCAACTCACCCCCCTTTTCCTAGAATTGAAATAAAGATTAAACATAAACAAATATACACCCGCACATCCAAAACGCCCAGTCTACAAACATATAAAACTATTTTTTCCAGTACGAAGTACAATTTGCCCCGAAAACATTAAGCACTCATATGGCTCTGTGAATGGAGTTATGGGATTTGGAAGGCGGGAAGTCAGTGGGTCAGTGCTATTATGGCAATGCCCAATATATATGTAGTTTTTATAGTTATATAGTCTCTTATGGTTATACAATAAAAACACTTTTTTGAAAAAACAATTTGTTTTTGCATTGCCATCTTCTAAAGGCCATAACTTTTTGGATTTTTGAAGGCTTATATTTTGCAGGAAAATATGTACTTTTCATTAGTACCATTCTGGGGTACATTCATTTTGTTTGAGGTTCTAATGTGGGAAAAATCATTTTTTACATTAATAGTATGGGTCATTATGGATGCAATACCTAAAAAATATTACCTATCTTTTTAAGCTTAGATAATTTTATAAAATAAAATATATATATATTTTTTTTTGCATAGAGTTTTGCAGGATTAGCTGGGCTTTCTATTGTTACCATTCTGAGGTAAATACAGCATTTTGATCACTTTTATTCCATTTTTTGACATTTGATAGTTGTGGAGCAGGGGAGCCAGGGGTTGCTATATATGTGCTCATCCCCAACAAACAGTATTTATAGTGTTGTTTTTTCAGCTTTTTTGTAACAGTGTTCACCCTGTGGAATAAATATTGATATATTTTTATGCTACAAGTAGTTATGGATATGGTAAGGTCAACCACTTTTTTTTAATATTGTTTTTCTTTTTTTTTTTTTTTACGAAATTAAGCATTGTTAAAAGTGAAAAGGGATTTCTGTTTTTTAAGTCCCAGGAGGAGATTAGATTGTGTGATCTTCTCATTGCTTATATAATACCCTGCAGCACTAATATCAGTTTAATATAGGGTTAATGTTGGCGGTGCTCTTGATCAGGCCTCATGAAAATCAGGCTGCCATGGAAACACAATGGTGCCCCGATGATGGCAGGAAACAAACAATGCAGGGTATTTAATTGTCACAAACACCTTCAATGCTGCAGTCAATAAAAGGGTTAAATACCCACAATTGGCGTTATCTCCAATTGTGGGTGTTTTAGAAAGGTGTTAACTGTATGTTATATGAGACGTCTGCTGCCAATGGCACCATGTCCATAACATGATACGGGTATAGCTAAAGGGGTGCAGTGGCAGCAGTCTCTACCAGGACCTGGACTCTGATGAGTCTTCAAAGGTTTATGTGGGCACGTGAAATATACCTCTATCCTAAATGACACAAGGTAGGCAAAGGCATCACAGATTTTGCACTGGAGCCCAGGAGTATGAAGCCTCTGGGTAGTCTGCAGTGGTGCCCTAACCTGCTGATTGACATGATATATTATTATGTCATAGCTGAAAGATTGAATATACAGAATGTGTTACATAGCTGTCAAGATTTAACTAGAAAGCAATTCAGAAAAGAAAAACTTAAACACGTTGTTTTATGATAACAGCCCCTTTCCATATAGCTTATTTGGGCAAAGATCATTACTTGGTAACCCTCTACTAGCCAGAGTGGAGAGCCACTAACAAAGAGTAGCTCATACTGGGCTTACTTAAGTTTATATGAAAGACCAGCACCTAGGAGCACGTTTGCCCTGCAGAAGCCATTATAGTGGAATTGTATTGAGAGGCACAGGGTCGCTTGCTGATAACAGCGAATCATCAGTGGTTTGTGAAGCTGTTCTCATAGTGATCCGTGATCTCCAGGTCAGCTTTAATTTAATGAGGGATTGTCCTGATGAGACAACCCCTTTATGTGGTCTAATAAGGATTCTATTGTGACAGTCTGTGCTCATATTTATCACGTCCGATCACTGATAGTAATCATTTTCAGAGTACATCATGCTAACTAGCTAAACCTAAGTGAGATACAATTTATTTGTGACATCAGTTTGTGATAAAGAAAGAGAATTCAACACTGGGAGAATGCTGAATGCCTATTAAACCCACTTGCTGGCATCAATGCAATCTTAATGTTTTTCAGTCTAAGAAGATGATGATTGAATGGTATATAGAAGCGTGGTAAGATTTCATAATGGAGGTAATGATATACTGGTGCATAGAGAAGACAGTAATGTAATGTAGTATATGAAGATAATCAAGTAATGGCATTAGGAGAGGATGATGATACCTATAATGATGTCTTGTTGAGATAACAACGCTCTAAAAACTTATAGGATAATGGTATAATTGGTGATAATAATGACATAATAGTGCAAGAAGATGATATAATGAAGTTAATGTAATGAGCACATAAGGCCATATGGAGAGGCATTGTAAATTATGGCTGTCAAGAGTTTCTTAGTTGCATTTAATTCTCTATTGTAAACTATTTGTTTCTGGTTGACTTTCATTTGTTTAATTATACTTCTTTAATAACATGAAATATACTGTACATTTTATACCATGTATGTGAGTTGACTTCTAGAGGTGTACTATCCTACTGGAGAACACTTCTAAAATAACAGCTGGAGCAACCTATCAACAATGGCAATTCTCTGATGGCATACAAAAACATTACATAGCCATGTAATATGCTAAGAACAGTTAAGACAGGGTGAAAATGAGTGGAAATGTTTCCATCTCCCAGATTTCAGTAGGTTATAATATTCTGATTCGTATATTTGTTAACATTATCCCCATATTTAATTGTAATCTGCAATTACAGAATAGTATAGAATAACTAGGATCCTATGGTATGAGCAACAAATCAAAAAAAGGGTTAAAATGCTGAAAGCTTTGGGTCTCTATCCTGTCATAAGCACTGCAGTTATAGTCTCCTAACCCTGCATTCACACGACTGAGTTTCAGCCATGAAACCTGGTCCGTGTTTTGGCCAGATTTATCAGTCTGAACAGTATACCAGGAGAGGGACTCCTACCATAATAGTTACTGTATCTATGGTGCTAGGAGTTCCTGCCTCCCAGCGACATACTGTCCCATACTGACTATAGAATGGCATATTATGTTGCTGGGAGGCAGGGACTCCTAGCTGCATAGATAACTGTATTGCTAGAAGTCCCTCTCTTGACATGATGTTCAGGCTGGTAAATTCGGGCAACACACAGAGTTTCATGGCTTAAACTTGTTTGTGTGAATGCGGGGTAACTTTCATTAAAGTTCCTATGGTTCAGAAAGCTTCCTGATATAAAGGAATCTACTGTTTTTGTAGAAGGGATTGTGAGCATATCCTCATAGTAAAAACAATGTATCATAAAGTGTAACAATGATATTGTTAGACATGGTCATGAAAACAAGAAAATACCTTTGGCACATTCACTATTTTATGAAATGATACATTTCAGACAATGACAGGTTGGTGCTGTGAATAGTGACTTAACATGATCTTAAAAGTAAAGATTATAATAGCATGTTCACAATATCTGTCTTTTTGTGTTAGATGTACAGTACATATGGAATATTCTGGTGTCTAACAATGACTAAACCAACCAGATTATGGCACTTGGCACCACAGGTTCATCAGTAGAAAACTAAGACAAATGTAAATATCATTCAGCAACCTTGTTTTCCCAAAGATAGTGGCAATGACTTCATTAACCTATTCCAAATCTATACAGAAACTCTTTGTGGTTAACATTCGAGTAACATATTCACATCATTCACTCATATTGAATGCCTTAGAAAGTAATGTTTTATTCTGGAATAAACAAAAATAGTCTTTTTGGAAGTAAATATCACCAACACATTCCCAAGGAATGAGAAGAGCTCTGGAGTCTAGCCTTTTCAGATATGAAGGGACATGGCACCCTGCATTACATGGATGCAAAGAGTGGGTTTGCCTTCAGTGGATTTAGTACAAAGGAAACTTAAGTCCATTCTGTGTGTAAGGTGCTCAGTGAGCTTGAAGGCTTCAACTACTTCTTGTTAGCGGTGCCGGTGGCTCAGTAACTAGTTTTTGCATGTATTTAGGTGTTAGTTACAGTATGACCAGTTTGCTACCAGCTATTTGTTCTAGTGTGAAGGCTTCATAACTGGTAGTCTAAGTCCTCAGCTTCAGCTATTGCTTGAAGGAACATTATTTCATGTTTCCTGTGTCATAGAAGATCATTGTACCACTATGTTGAGGATAAAATTCACCATCTTAATACTACTGTTTGTGGGATTCACTGGTCCCAAATTATCTGTGGTAATATATCCATAGATATTATTTCACTAGATATGGAAGGTCTTTAAATGTAATTCTTTGTTGGTGTTAGGCCATTACCGTTTCTTCTGTGTAGGTCAAGAACTCAATGACCCATACACGCGGGCATGACAAGGGCTTAGTCACCCTTTGGTAGTCAGTATAAGAAGGCACACTTAGACATTCTTCTCCTGATTTAGACACAAGGAGGGTTTGTGCTGTGGTGGAGCTAATTTTTGCAAAGCCCTCTATGGATCACCACACAGAACATTTTTGAACTGGGTTCATGGGGGAGTTTCTTGGGCAGTGGAATACTCTCCCAAACTCTTCAAACTGAGAGACGCTACCCATAACCCTAAAACAGAAGCAAAAAAAAAGAACATAGTAAAATAGAATAATAGTTAAATAGAGATGTTAAGACACTGATATAGCAGAGCTGCTCTTTTAACTTGAATTACATTGTGTTATAATACTATTATATATTGTAATACTAAACTGCTATGTAACAACATGATTCTCATACTGGCTGCTACTCTAGTATATGCAGCCATCAGTCCTGTTTCTAATAACAATGACAATGGTTAAGATGATCAAAATATGGTACATGTTGCATGGTTTTTCTCTCATACAATGATCATTATCATATAATAGACACTTACTTGTTACTGGAAATTTGCAAAATGTTCAATAGTGTAGGTATGGAAACAATTTGCCCATATTATCTGGTTTTGAATAGTCACTTTAGTTTTTTGAGAAATTTTGTAAACTTTAACACGGCAACTATACATGTATGAATATGGCAGAATTTAACTAGTGTTAAAAATTCCAGGGACAATGAACAAATAACAGATATAAAGGCTGTAACAAGTATGGTCTATTCAGCCCTGTCATTGACTAGCAAGATCTACTAAAATGGAGTATAAGTGGTAAAGAAAGAAATCCTACAGAAGCGATTGATTCTGTTGATGATATTAGGCACAGGGTCGGACTGGCCCATTGGGGGACCGGTGAATCCCCCGGTGGGCACCGTGCCTTTAGGTGGCACTATCGGACTTCCACTGCCATATTATTTGATAGGCAGTGGAGGTGCGGTAAGGCCCCCATTCACTTACCTCTCCCCGCTCCAGGCCAGAGCTTACTGTGCATCTCACATCACGTCGCGATGACTTAATGTGCGACACATAGGGCCCAGGCTGCTGCAGGAAAAAGACAGGCCGCGAGCAGGAGCGGGAAGAGGTAAGTGATGCTACCAGGTTCTCCCCGGTTTTGCGATCTGCAGAAGTGGCGCTGCCGACCCAGTTCTGATACTAGTAGAGCAGAAAGCCACAGGCTTCCTGCTCTACTACTAACAGACTTGTAGGCCACGGGCCCCATTGAGCCTGTGGCTTACAAGCTAAGCTTCGATACTCACCTAACTGTTCTCCGGCGCCTCCTGCTTCTTCCAACTCCGGGCGCACATGGCGTCATATCAGTGCGCCCAGAGCAAGAAGGAGTGGGAAGCGACAGGGACAGATGGGTAAATAATCACCCAAAACTGCTATAGGGGAGACCAGTCATGGGGTTACTGTATGGGCCATACAGTGGCCCCTTCACTATCCTCCCTATTGTGGCCCCTGCACTATTCCCCCCATAGTGGCCCCTGCACTATTCTCCCCCTATAGTGGCCCCTGCACTATTCTCCCCCCTATAGTGGCCCCTGCACTGTTCTCTCCCCTATAGTGGCCCCTGCACTATTCTCTCCCCCTATAGTGGCCCTTGCACTATTCTCTCCCCCTATAGTGGCCCCTGCACTATTCCCCCCCATAGTGGCCCCTGCACTATTCTCCCCCCTATAGTGGCCCCTGCACTATTCTCCCCCTATAGTGGCCCCTGCACTATTCTCCCCCCTATAGTGGCCCCTTCACTATACCCCCCCCATACAATGGCCCCCCTCACCCCCCCCCATACAGTGGCCCCTTCACTGGTCTCCTATACTGTATGGGGACCATTGATGGGGCCATTATATTGGGGGGCAGTGATGGGGGCTAATATCCTATTGGACATTAAAGGGGTTATCTAGGATAACCTTTTTTTTTTTAATTAGGCTGGGACAGGTGAAAAAACAAAAAAACAAAACTTACTCTTCTGTGCCCATTGTCTCCTAGTGTGGTTCGGTCCTGCAGCTCTGTTGTTTTCTTCCCACTGAACATGACTACCTGTGCCAGTGAGGACTTCCGGCAAAAGAAAACAGCGGAGCTGCAGTAACGGACCCTACTGGGAAGACACTGGAGCACAGGGGACAGGTGATTAGGTTTTTTTTTGGGGGGGGGGTATTTTTTCACCTCCCCCAGACTAATAATAAAATAAGTAAAAAAATTGTGCTGGACAACCTCTTTAAAATGTGGCTCATTAGGGGGTATATTAAAGGGGTTGTCCAGGTAGAATTTTTTATGATTTATCCTCAGGATAGGCCATAAATACCTGATTTGTAGGGGGCCGACCCCGGACCGATCAGCTGTACGGAGCCACTTCCAGCGCTCCTCCTGTACACAGTACAGGGCTGGAAGCAGAAAGCTCTGCCCACTGTATATTAGCCAGGCACCTTCACTGCATCTCAGCACTTATTGTATTCAGTGGGAGCTGAGCTGCAGTGAAGGCGCCGAGCTGCTGTACAGTGAATGAAGCTTTCTGCTTCCGGCCCTGTGTTGTGTACAGAATGGGCGCCGGAAGTGGCTCTGTACAGCTGATAGGGCCATGTGTCAACCCTCTAGCAACCAGGTATTTATGGCCTATCCTCAGGATAGGCCATAAAAAAGATTAACCCTGGACAACCCCATTAATATGCCCCACACAGTTTAATGTACCCCCCACAGGATGTTACCCTCCATCACTGCCCCCACTCAATGTAATGGCCCCATCACTGTTCTCCATACAGTATGGGGGACCAGTGCAGAGACCACTGTATTGGGGGCCATTAAAACAATTTGGCCCAGACAACTCCTTTAAAGAGGTTGTGCATAAATTGGAGCGACCACTGTGGAGGCCAGGGAGGTGTAAAAATTAAAAAAAAAGAAAAGAAAAGCATACTCACCTGTCCCTAGCACCCCGTTCTTCCCCGCCTGTGTCTTTTCGGTCTCATGGTGGCGCCTCATTTCTACAAATCCTGTACCTAATTGGTCTTAGCGGTCACATGAGATGCAGGACTCCCAGCAAGAAGGTGCCGGCACGAGACTGAATGGGCACTGGTAGTGGACAACGGAGTATGTTTTTTTTTTATTTATCTTTTTTTTTTTTTTTTTTTTTTTTTTACAACTCCTGCTCCCCAAAAGGGTTGCTCCAATTCCTGGACAACCTCTTTAAAGGATTTATCCATCTTTCTAATATTGATTGTCCTTAGGACAGGCCATCTATATTACATCTGCGGGGGTACAACAGCCAGGACCTCTGCAGATTAGCTATTCCAGGACAGTTCGGTTACAGGTAATGGTAATAATTCTAGGAGCCACACTGTTCACTTGCCATACAGAGTGTAGATTAGTTTAGTTGTAGTTTAGGTAGTGCAGTGGTGCACATTGTATGGCGGGTGAGCAGCATGGCTTCCGACATGTTATTTCCTTTAGCCGCCCTGCCTTGGTGCCGCTGATCTACAGGGGTCCTGGCAGTGGGCCCCTAGAAACAATTCCACTAGTGGGCTCTAGACATCCCAGTCCAACACTGATTAGGCATCATTTATTACCGCAGATTAATAATATGACTGTCCTAGTTGCTCATAGCAACCAATCAAAGTCCAGTTTTTATATCTTAACCACTTCATGACCGGGCCATTTTCTCTAGTTTATCACCAGACATATTTTTGGGTCTTGGTACATGTAGAAACATCAACCTGGGACAGCCCTTCACAGGGTGATTTGCTAACGGCAGATCACGGCAAAAGTGGAAAAGGCCTTTTCAAGAAGAGTGGTCTTTACAAAAGTGGATAGCTACATATATTAAGACCCCATATAATACTGTAATAGTAGACTCAAATAATAGTAGACCCACATAAAATAAACAATTGTGCCATTTTTATTTATGCCATTTAGTGATCAATATGTTAAATATTTTATTAATTGTATTGTGCGATTCATAACGGTTACAGTGATACCAAATACTTACTATGTTTTGTGAAGTCAATGGACAGTCACTTGCTCTTGAAAAATTAAAACTGAGCTCTGTTTGCCATAGACAACAAAGATCAGCTTTACCATTAGACAGTTTTGATAAATGAAGCCCATGTAACAACACATAGAAGTGCAATAAGGAGACATGGATCCTGTATAAGCTTCACTTGTATCTCCTAATGCACATATCTTAACCTCCTTTTTAAAGTCATTTTTGATGGCGACCATTGTGAGAATTGAATTATACCAATTTCTTAAAGGGGTCGTCCAGGATTTGTGTTTTTACCCATACTACCGTATACACAACATGAGGCTGGAAGTAGGTAGCTCCGGTCCCTGTGTAGTGGCCAGGAGCTGATACTGAATCTCAGCTCCCACTAAGGGGATTGCAGCTGAGCTACAGTATCGGGGCACAGCCACTATACAGGACATGGAGCCAACTGCCTCCATCCCCATGTTGTGTATAGTATGGGCCACCTATCGGCTCCTCACGGATCAGATATTTATGGCTTATCCTAAGGATAGACTATAACAAACTAAATCCTGGACAACAGCTTTAAATTACTAACTGATATTTAGATAAACAAGATGGAAGTAGCAATACTATAATGTGAGTGATGACGGGCATTATAATGATGATGGAGAAGACATATACTGTACAGTGGGATGAGATCACTTCTGAGCAATCAGATGAGTTGTTACTGTAAATGTGTATTAATCATACCGGTAATGTTCAGGAGCGTGCTTATCAGTCAGGACCTGTAGGTATATAGACTGAGATCTTCTTTTTATACACCAATTCTGGAATAAATAATGTATCAAATAAACTTATATATACATTAAGAGCAGATATTAAAGGGGTATTCCTACAAACATAAAGATATTTAGATTTGATGACAATTAAAAGTTAAACATTTTTACAAATGTAAATGTATAAAAATTTTGCAGAATTTTAAATAATATACAAATAACACCTCATTGGTTAAAAAAGAAGAATTTGCTCCTAGCATCACTTTTTGGAAGGCAGCTACATATGGATTATTACCTATCTGGGAATAATAGCCAAGCCAGTGTAACTCCTCCAGAAGGAAGAGGTTCCCATCCGTTACTGATGAGAGGCAAAAACCTCAAAACAGCTCTCTGCGGATGGGAACCTCTTCCTTCTGGAGTATTTATGCTGGCTTGGCTATTATTCCAAGATTATGCCTTAGGTTTTTTGAAAAACAGGTGTTATTCTATAGGGAGCTACCTTCCAAAAGGTGGCGCTAGGAGCAAATTCCTCTTTTTCACCAATAAGGTCTTATTTGTATATTCTTTACCCAGAATTCTTAGCAGGGCATTCATGGGCTAATAAGTCTCTCCCTGATGAGAGACATTACCCCTTCTGACACATAATTTTAAAGATATTCTCTAATCATCTTAATGGTGACAGTCTGTTTTCTTCATTGGTTGCCAATGGATATGACCATGAATGAAGGAACTTTCTATGATCTGGCACTTGTCAGAACCTCATCCATGATTTCCTCTATGTGGCTGAAATTATCAGACAGGGACATTATATGCATGAGAAGATAACCTGCCCACCATAAGGAAATCATGGCTGGGTTTCAGATCATAGAAAGTTCCTGCATTCAAGGTCGTATCTATTGGCAACTGATCAAGACAACAGATTGTCACCACTGGGATCATTAGAGAAAATCTTTGAAACTCTTCAAAATTTTTAACTATTTATATTTGCAAAAAAGGTTTAACTTTTAATTGTCTACAAATTTATGTTTATTGGGAAAACCTCTTTAAGATATATTAAATATACACATTGCTAAAGGTTGAAGAGTATCTAAAAATCTAGATACTAAGAGTTCTAAGAGTATTTAGAAATCTTTTGACATGACGTGTGACATGTCAGAATTTTTGATTAGTGAGGGTCTGGGCACTGAGATATCCAATGAACACTGAGACAATGGGGGCAGAAGTAGTTAGCTGAGTGCTGTGCCTCCCTTGGTTGTGTTCATCCCTGGGAAGTCAGGATTATTGTTGTATAGGCTCATAAAATGTCATTGGTCTGTATGCCTCTCTGCTTACAGCCCCTTTATTTCAGTGATCAGGATCTACACCAATAAACAGCAGATCAATATGTCATATCAAATGTTTTCTGTAACTGCAAGTAGAAGTGTAGCTAAAAGGTCATGGGGCCTGGTTCAAGAGTTCAACTTGGAGACCCCACACCTTACTGTCATCAAGCAGATGAGAGGAGCCTTGCTCATCCTCCTTCTCCACATGTAGTACTGAGATGTTTATTCACCTCTAGGCATCCTGGCCAAGTAATTTAGTGAAGAGTTACTTCTCACAGGAGATCCCCTCCTTGTCATAAACATATCTATACACCAGATTACATGAATAGGTGTGTTGGTTTCTGTGATTGATGCAGCTACAGGATGCTGCTAGACCTGCTTTAGTCTGAGGTCTCCCTGGCTTAGGGGCCTGGTCACAGCTACGTCACAGACTGCAGTATGCTTTAATCTCCAGTGAATTTTTTTCAATCACTTATAGTGAAATTGTTGCATGTAAAACACAGAGACAAATTAAAAATTATAGCAAATTAACTGGGCTGAAGAAGCCCACGGCTCCTCCCACCAAACCCCACCCCTGACACACTGACTTTCAGAAAAAAGGCATGCAGGGTGCAAATGCACCAAAAGTCGCAAAAATGGTAATACACCAAAATTTGCAATTTTTATCATATGCAAGATACTGATGTAAAAATATGATAAATTCCCCACATTGAGAATGCAAAACATTCCCCAATGGCACTGTAGTATTATGTCAATGTTCATGAGTCTTAAAAGTCAGTGCAAGAGGCTAGAGGTTGTTCTAAATCTACTGGATCAGGATGACAGCTGTGGAACCTGTCAAAGGGTATTGGGACACTAAACCTCTATCAAGTCCTTATTTATCAGTGGTTTAGTGTTCCAAACCTTCTTATGCTATGAGACCTGTTACACAGCTGGACAGAACAAGTGCTGATCAACAATAAACATGCAAGTGGTGTGGGTTTGCATCAATCTATCACATAGCTACCATGTTTCTCCAAAAATAAGACCTACCCCAAAAATAAGCCCTAGCTATATTTTTCAGGTTTTTTGGAGAATGCTTGAAATATAAGCTCTACTCCAAAAATAAGCCCTAACTAATTTAACCCCTTCCTGACATCTGCTGTGCGATTACAGCGGATGCTGGGTCCTTAAAGATGGCGGCCGCTCTGCTGCTGAGCGGCTACCATAGCTACCGTACCGGGTCTCCGCGGAGACCTGGAGTTAATGCCTGCGATCAGTGTCTACCCTGATCGCGGGCATTGTTGAGTGTGACCCCCCTTCCTTCCCACCAAAGTAGCACAACCGCCGGAGTTAATGCCCGCGATCAGTGTAAACTCTGATCGCGGGCATTGTTAAGTGTGACCTCCCCACCACAGTCCCTAGGGCCAGTCCCAACCCTCTATAGCTACTATACTGAGACTCCGTTGTACAGCGGAGACCCGCAGTTAATGCCCGCGATCAGAGTCTATTCTGATCACGGGTATTGTTGAGTGTGCCAGTCCATGACCCCCCTCCCCCAAATCCAACCCCCAAAGCAGAGCAATTCTTCCCGGGGCAGGTCCCCAGCGGCCCTGTACCTTTCACGTTGCAGGTCAGCTCCCACGCGGCGAGATCGCGGTAGCCGACCTGTTCCTTAGACAGCCAGGAGCCTTATTAAGGCTCCCAGGCCTGTCATAGGAATATTACTATTGAGGCTGGTCTATGACAAAGTTAAAAAATATTAAAAAAAACCCCAATACAATAAAAGTTCAAGCCCCCCTCACTTTCATTAGAATACATATAAAACTAAAATATTACTGTGAAACACACACACATTAAGTATCCCTGTGTCCAAAAACGCCCGGTTTACAAACTTATAAAAATATTTTACCTCTATGGTGAATGCCGTAGCGGAAAAAAAAAAAATCTAAAGTGCCGAACTGCTGTTTTTTCGCTGTTTCACCTCTGATAAAAATGGAAATAAAAAGCGATCAAATGTGTGATTGTTGTTCATGGAAAAATTTAAGACCTACCCCGAAAATAAGCCCCAGCCCTTTTTTCGGAGAAAAAAATAATATAAGAAACCGTCTTATTTTCAGAGAAACACAGTATATACAAAGTTAATGGGGGAGTAATGATGAATACCACTATCATTCCTGCCGTGACTGTGGCCAGCATCTCTCTGATAACATGCAGTCATGTGCTGTCAATAATCTGTACCTTTAATGCTGCATCAAAATGCAATCAACCAACAACTGACCGTTTATTCGTTGGTTGTCTGATCAGTAGTACAATATAACAGGAACGAGTGTTCATAGGATCCTTGTTCTGATAATTTACCATATTATTGAACCAGTGAAGTCCTTAAGTCTACGTATATATTTATAAAATGGCTGCATTTATTGGACTATTTAAAGTGGTTTTCCCATCTCCCTCTCTCAACAGTTTGCCTGCTCTCTCTTCTTCACACTGTATTCTTCAACAAGCTGGCGGGCGGTACATGCTCTATGCAAACAATGGACTTGCAGTAAACTCAATGTTATCTCTGTGTTTACATAGAGGCTGTCTGAGCCTTTATCAGCAAACTGCAATTAGCTGATCTGATTGTCTGGATGGAAAAGCAGTAAATAACAGATCCAAGGAGCAGTGAGTGAGTCACATTATCCTACTTAAAATCAGATACAGGTTGGATGCCTTGATAAACAATGTGTGAACAATGAGAGGAATAATTTGACATAGCAGGCAGCATTGCTAAAGCAATATATTTAGGAAAGCTAGCAGTATGCATAGGATCCTTGAGATGGAAATACTCCTGTAAAGGTATGGCAGTACCCAGTGTAATGTCCCCTACAATACAATGTGGCTGGTTTGATATTGAGTGTCCTGGTGAGTGTTTTAATGTTTCTTTTTATTATTATTTTCAAAAATTCTATCAAGTACAAAAGCTTTGTGGGAGTAGGAAGCAATATATAGTGGAGATGTGTTTGTTTCTGACCTGTGCAAATGCAATGAAAAACAGCTGATCATGAGTGTATTTCAGACGCGGTAGTGGGCGTTCTGGACCATTTTCTCTAACCCACTTCTGGTATGCCTGGAAAAGAATAATACAGTAATGTATACTGTGTGAATTATAATACCTCAGTTTTGAGTACCCTGTAATAAATCAGAGCATAAATACTAAATACTATACCTTGTCTGAAAGCGCAAATGTGAGAGGGAATAAGGTCAAACTGCCCTCTCCACAGGGAAAATCACAAGGGTGCAAGGGTACAGGTACTTTAGTTATGGGCTTAGGTTTGGTCAGTTATAAGATATTAAATACATTACATAGGACTAAAGTAAGAGTAAGCAATGAAAATTATGGCAGATAAACATGAACGTAGATGTATTAAAAACTATATAACATACTTACATAATATGCTAATTTAAGGCCACCCATGTCTGCAATATTTTCTCCCAAAGTAAGTCTTCCATTTACCTGGAAAACAACATATAGCCACATTTTTACTTTTTCAGATAGAGGCATCAATCCATCTGCTTATTTATTTCACACATAGCTACTAAAAGCTAGATAACTAGTATTCTAACTGGGGGACTAAGACTGGATCCATCTCTCATTTAGCTCCCATAGAATAAAACAATGAGACCCAAGAACAATAAACCACAAACATGTTATATGAATAGGTATTGTTAATTTTTAAGGCAAAGCATCTTATCTTGGAATTCACCACAACAATTATTCTTATATTTCCCTTATTGTATAATATAATTACACTAGAATTGATCCACAGCATGAAAGTTTCAAACTGTATGAAAAGATGCATTCAATGATACAGAATAGTTGAGGTAGAGTCCTTATCTGGCCGTGTAATGATATACCGTATATTGCATTATTAGTAAGCCATAAATATACATGGGATCTACTAGCCGAGACAACATTAATAACTGACTTTATTAGGCTTTTAATGGAAGAAATGTTGCTATACTAGGAATATCATATTTGCCTTCATGGGAAGATGTAATAATGATACTTTATGCATCATCCTCTTATCTACAGAGTCTTTGTATTCATTCCTTTGTTTGAAGAAGAGCCTGATGCATAGTTCTAAAATGCAACTTATTTTCTGCTGTCTGCTTTGTGGATTCCTTTATATTTTAGAATTAACCTTATCCCATATTTTAGGATACAGTATACCCCAATCAGTCATAACATTAAAAAAGCAAATAATATTGATCAAGAGCTAAGATATATAAGACAGCAAGTGTTTTGTTTTTTTTATTTGAAGTTGATGTGTTAGGTTACGTTCACATATCTCAGTTGCATCAGTATCAGTTTTTTTTTGTTTTTTTTTGTCCCTTAGTCATTACAACTGATGCCAATTTGTTTTTTTACAAATTTCTACTCCAAAACCATAAGTTGTCATCAGCTGTCGTAAGTTGTCATCAGTTTTTACCATGATGGTCCACGAGGCATGATGGGCTGTTGATGCCAATAGAAAAGGGGTACCCAACTACTTTTAGTAAAGGTCTGTTATTGTTATTATTATTATTATTGTTTATTTATATATTAATTCCATGGTGCTTTACATTTGAGGATTTACATACGGTACACAAGATGTACAAACCAGATAATACTAATAGTGACCAACTGGCACAGTGGGATAGAGGGCCCTGCCCACAAGGGCTTACAATATATGAGATTGTAAGGTCTGTTGACCGTGGTCCCCCATCAAGTAAAGGTCCGAGCTGAACACGTCCGGTATGTACGGTATTTTTCAGACAAAAAGACACTATGGGATCCATTCCGGCATCAGTTTCCCTCTGAAAACTGATACCTAGTCTGTACATATGTGAACACATCCTTAGAAGCAGGAAGAATGGACAAGTGTAAAGATCAGACCAACTTTGACAAGGGTCAGATAGTGGCGGCTAGACAACTAGATCATCCCTAAATTGGCAGGTCTTATGGGATGTTCTTGTAGTGGTTAGTAGCCATTAAAAATGGCAAGGAAGGACAGGCTGCGTAATTACAATAGGGTCATAGACACCCAAGGGTCATTGATGCAGCTTATCTAGTCGAATATTGAAGAAGAACAACTGTAGCACAAATTGCTGAAAAAGTTAATTCTGGATATTACTTTAACATATATCACATGCAATACCTAAACATTGTTGCAGACCATGTAACCCCTTTCTAGGCAATGTTATTTCCAAATGGCAGTGACCTCTTTCGGCCAGATTGTGGCTCTTAGCCCACTGTGAAAATTGTACGTGGCTGATTTGAAGAACAAGGAAAAATGTTCAATGTATTTACTTGGCCTACAAACTCCCCAGATCTCAGTCCAACTGAGCTTCTGGCATTTGTGGGATGTGCTAGAAAAACAAATTCAATCCATGGAGACCTAGCCTTCAACGTACAGATTTAAATGACCTGCTTCTAACATCTTGATGTTCAAGATGCTGACTAGTTAATGGGAAGATGCAAAGACTGTTGCTTACAACAATGGTGCCCAGTGGCTGCAAGACTCACTGCACCCATTTGGCAGGAACAGAGTGGAGATCATCAAAATGTGATCCTCACCAAGCTAAAACCACTGATGGAGATGTCATGGCTTATCTAAAGGATTATGGGTCCTGGTGCAAAAGTGCAGCTTGGGCCCACTGTGCAACTTGTCCTTATCCCAACATTTTAGTAGTATTTACATTTTCCTTTGCTATCTGAACTTAGACCACCATGAAGACTTGTTTACAACATGTCTCTGCATGCATACTTCCCATCATTCCCATCCCCTGTCTGTGCCACCACTACAGTAATTGTGCCGCCTTTTGTGCCACAGCCTCCATCAACAGAATAATTTCTTGACTATATGCTGACTAGAGCTGGGTGAACCTACCAAGATTTGTTTTGTTTTCGGTTCGGGTGGCTTGGATTCCTGATTTGTTTTGAGTTGAACAAGTTTGGAACGAACTGGAAGTAAAATTATTGTATTCTGGGGTCTCTTCAGACCCCAGAATATAATAGGTGGAGGCCCAGGGGAGGTGTAAAAATAAAAAACATTTATACTCACCTTCCCTCATCTCTTTTGGGCCTCCTTGTGGTATTTGGTGGTCTCTCTTGGTCTCCTTGGTGACACATGACATCACCAGGGGAGCACTCAACACCGCAAAAGAGGCGATGGAAGGAGAGTATAAATGTTTTTTTTATTTTTTTCACCTCCCATGGTCCTCCACTTATTATATTCTAATGTCTGAAGAGACCTCAGAGTATAATAATTTACCGCAATGCATGTTGTGGCGTCATTTTTTTAATCAGTCAATATTTTACTCACTGATCCCCACTTCTGTCAAGTCCGGCCTCCACTTCTTCCTCGTCTGAGCCCTGGAGTCAGAAGCGGAAGCCAGAAGTAACAGGAGCTGGCATTGGTGAGTAAAATATTGCTGTTCCCTGTTGGAATAATTGAATAGGTAGTGGCCAAACTGTAGAACCAGGGGAGGTGAGTAAAAATAATAAATAGTTATACTCACCTCTCCTGGGTGCTCAGTGGTTTCCTGGCGTCCTCTTCAGAACTCTTCTGGTCTGCATCTGACATCACGCGCCCTGGGGTCGCCACTGGATGTCATGACGCTTGGGACACTCCACATCACTGCACAATGACAGGATACACCAGGATGACATAAGACTGAGGCCTAAGGAGGACATCGGGTACCGATGGTGCCGTGAAATTGCCCAGGAGAGGTGAGGCAAGGTGTTTGTCATTTCTCTTTACCTTCCTCAGGCCTCCCCTTATTATACTCTAGGATCTGAGAAGTATAATAGCGCTTCCTGGGTGATGAACCCCAACAGTTTCAGGTTCAGGCAGAGCTTGAAACTTTTGGAAAATTTGGGTCGAATTTAAGGCTAACATATCACTGGGGGCCAGAAAGAAAAGGGAAATATTACTGTATGTGTGGGGGCCTCAAAAGGGACAATAAATTGTGTGAAACCCAGTAAAGGGGGTAAACATTAAAGGGGTTTTCTGGGCGGCAGAAAAAGGTATTTTAGTGCTATTAATGGATTAATAATTGCACCAAAATACCTTAAGCAGTGTTTTGAGTGATTTCTGGATTTCTGGGAGCTCCTGGCATCCTCTGCATTTGTTAACATGCTTCCCTAGCTTCCTGCTGTCTTAGCCTACAACTCCAATGATCCCTCTCTCACGTCCCCTCCCTGTTTCCCTAGCTATCCCGCAGATTACTAGCCCTATCTACCTACCTACCTAGCTAACAGCCCCAATCCCCCCCTCCCACCCTTCATACTTACCTGTCTTCTGTGTCTTGGAGATCAGTTTCTTCAGTCTCACCGGCATCTTCTTCTGTGGTCTTCTTGCGCATGCGTGATAGTGTGCACAATGTGTACAATAAAGCTCTATTGCACAGGTGTCGGCAGAAGCGGAGGAAGTGACGCTTTGTCCCAGAAGACTGATGACCGAAGATAGGTAAGTATGATGGGGATAGGGATGGGGGGTAGGGAGTATTGGTGATGCATCGTTTCCGGAAATGTGCCTGGGTGGTCACATGACCGCCCCTGGTATATAGCTAAACATAGATTTTTTTTTAATGACGTCAATTAGAAGTTAGGCGGGGGGAGGGGGGTTTAGTTTAGGAAATAATTTTCAATTTATCCCGGACAACCCCTTTAAGTGATGATTCCATTCCATAAAGGAGATGAGTTGGAGTATATGTTTTAGTATCTTTGTTTCTGCAAAATTAGTCAAACAGGATTCATCAGACCCCACATCACAATGTCATAAAGTATATCCTGTTAACATCAAATCGTAGCTGTGGTGTACACAGACACCAACAGTCAATGGCTTCCATACCATTACTCTGCACCCCACAGTTTTGAGTGTAGTAGCATAGAGGGCAGTAAATGCACAAAATCTGATTGTGTGAAAGACACTCAAAAAATTGTGTAATGGTGAATGTCCTCATATATTTGCATCAGAATTTTTCAAGTAAATTTGGATGTCTGACTTATAAAGCACAGATAAATAAGATTGGCATAACACTTGCCATGAAAAGTGGTCAGCTAAATTTTAGTATAAGCAACATCACGTTTTTTAAAATAGGAAAGAAAGTTTTCATAGTATAATATAAGGTTATGTGACTTTGTAATATACTTTATATCAACTATCATCTTTTATAAGCTACCTGCTTGCTGTCAGTGAACTGAAACATCATCCAGATAGTATAAAGTGGCTCAGATCAAGTGCAGCTGAGTTTATCAGAACTCTGATTTAGCAAGCAGGTGTCTTGAGAAAGGAGAGGGACTGGGCACAAAGTATATTGGAAAATTCCAGAACTTTTCAATATGCAAAGACACTCTGATTCATATAAAACTGAAATACCACTGTGATGATTCTGCCTAAATATGGCCATAACTCAGCTATATTTTGGTCTCTGGGTATAGGATATCCCTTCTTCCTTGCTTGCATACTGTGAGCAGCTACAAGCCTAGGTGCATATTGGCAGTAGCGTCTAGGCTGGAACAATAGGGCTCCATTGTATTCCTATACAGCCCTGGCTGATCAAACAATAGTGCATTGTTCAAGCCTGGGCTGTTGACCAGATATGACTGATAACGGTATCAATTCACTTTGTCTCATCTACATACAAAGGGTCTGAACGTGATTGAATTAACTCATCAGACATACTGTCGCCGGTGACCTCATTCTGGGAGGGGGCATAAAGGGTATAAAAGATGAGGTAAGAGGTCTGTGGGAGGAGACTAACACTAAGGAGATTACACTGAGAGATATTGCAGGAGATTACCCTATAGAGAATTATGTAGGAGACCATCACAGACTTCCACTGAGAGAGACTTTGACTGAGATGCTACTATGAGCAGGCAGGTTGGAATGCTGCTGCTGCTGCTGATGAGCCTACAAGAGACTGAGAGAGACTATTGGACTAATGCTGAGAGACTGTGAAGAGCATGCAGGCTGGAATACTGTGATGCCACACGCTAGGAGTTAATGCCACATGCCAAGAAGCCTCCACTGGTGACTCACACATGCCATGTGTGAGTGTTGGACTATAGAACCACATCAAGGACATGTGTGGTAAAGTAATTATTTCACCTTTAATCCCTTTTATTTTATTTGTACTGTATCTTGCAACTAGTAACTGTTAATGCTTGCATATGTCTGCATATCTGTTCTGAACTGTATATGTTAGATTTTAATACCGACCCATTTAGGGGTTAATAAATATATAAAATTTAGAAGGCTTGTCTTGTATTTATCTGGTGAACCCGGCACTCACTGGCGGTGAGTGTGGTTTTTATATGAAAGAAGACTCAGGGTGTGGCCAAAGCGGTTTGGCGCACAGAGGATCTTTCACATTGGTGGCAGCGTGGTGGGATCTTAGGATAAACGGTGTGTGTTGGTGACCTATATCACTCACATGCTGGGGATTATGGTAATCCTATGAGACAAGCTCGGTATTAAAGCAAGCATTAAGATACAGTGAAAGTTTGATACAGTGCTGTTCCCCTCCCTACTCTTTGTATTCTATCCTATCTTTTTTTTGGCAAATACCAGTGGATGGCTAGTGGGCTCAGAAGCAGATCTCCAGAACTGCTGAACCAGGCTTTTGGAGATCCTGAGCGTATGGCTGAAATGGAGGCAGCCACAGCCATGCAGAGAATCGAGCAGAGTCCTGATTTTGGGGCTAGGCCAGGAAGTGCGGCAAGCAGCCCGGTCCCAAGGATTACTTTACCAGGAGGAACCAGTAGCCTCAGCCTTGCTGGGGGAATGGCTTCAGTCTGGCAAATGGCCCTGCAGCACTTAAGCACCAGGGACCCTAACATATACCAGCAGGCGTTGTACTGTTTTCAGGAAGCTGTAGAACGACAGGCAGAGAGAGAGAGGAAAGCGGCAGAACGAGAACGGCAGGCTGCTGAGCGACAGGCAGAGAGAGAGAGGACAGCGGCAGAACGAGAACGGCAGGCTGCTGAGCGACAGGCAGAGAGAGAGAGGAAGGCTGCTGAATGACAGGTAGAGAGAGAGAGGAAGGCTGCTGAACGACAGGCTGCTGAGCAACAGGCCGAGAGGGAGTTTCAGCTTGAGCTCAAAAGGATGGAGCTCTCCCAGCAAGCGCAAACTCCAACAACCCTGCACAGACCCTCAAGTTGGAACGAGAGGCCAGGCCGGAGGTCACCACAGCCGTCTGTCGTCAGGTCGGGTGAGACAAGCTATGCCCCGGGTGGTCCCTTCCCTGTCCCAAGAACTCTGGGCACCCTAGTGACCTTCCCCAAACCCCAAGGGGAGGTGCGGCGGGGCCATGCCTGTAACCCGACAGGACATTTCAAGAAGGAGTGCCCCAACCGCCCTGAGAACTTCCCTGCTTCCCAAGCCACAGCAGGTGGCCCATCTGTGTATCTGGATGTGGGTGCAGGAAAGGGAATACGGACTGTGGGACTATTGACTGAATTGCCTAATAATGTACTGTTGGGAACTGATTTGGGACCTGTGATGTCCCAATATGGGGTGGGAAGCAACCCAATTTACTGTGATGGACTGTCTATGATTAATGCTGATAATGTGTCTGTCATATCTGCAGAGAGGGCCCGTAACCCCCTCTCTGGGATACTTCCCATGGCAGTAAGTGTACCTGCTAATGAGTTGCCTTCAGCTGAGAGCAGGGAAGATGCAACTGAACTTCCTGCAACCCAGCTCAGCAAAAATGTTAGTGATGCTTTGTTTCCTCCGGTGCTAGGAACCAATGAGACTAAGTCTGTAGACACACCCACATCTGCGGGGGCGTCGCCCTCACAGCTTGTTAATCTGTCTACCACAAATCTCATTGAGGCCCGGGGTGAATTAACAATTGCTGATGAAGGTACTGTCAATGTAATTGCCAATGCTTGTTGTGAAAATGTACAGGGTAGCTCTTCTGAGTCACTGGAAGCGACTTCTACTATTTTGCCCAGTGTATCCGATAAGCACCCAACTACTGACCATGTGCCAGGTGGTCAGGTAGGCTATGGGGATCTCATGGCTGATCCAGGTGAGGGACGGACTGCTGGTAGTGCGGTGTTAGCCCGCAGCCAGAGTGCTACAAGGGTGGAGGGCGTTCCGACCCTTGAACCGTTGCCTACACCACCTGGAGTCGGTGCTGAGACCGCCATGACTAGCCTCACTCCCTTGAAGCCGGAGGAGTCCGGCCTGTATGAGACATACACATCTCTTCTGTCCAGTTCTATTCCAGGAGTGCCCATGGCCCAAGTGCAGATGGCATGGGGTACTGGAGATGTGATCCAAGAAGAGGGTATGTCCAATGTATTACCTGTCAATGTATTGTGGGGGGATGGTTTGGGGAAGCATGATCTCAGTCATTTGCCCAAGGTATCACCATCACCCACCCAAGTACAGGAGGAACAGGACGTAGGCCCAAAGGGGCAAGGCATCTGGGAAGGAGGACAGGGTCCAAACATGCCTGTGCCAGAACCAGAGGTGCCCCTAGGTTTGGAAGCAGAGGGGGAGGTGCAGAATCCCCTAGAACTCTCCCAACTAGCAGCTAGTGTGGGGAAGACCCCGAGAGAGCAGGCCAAGGGTAGCCAGGAGAGCAGAGATTGCCAGGATGGGATCTCTGGAATGGTTTCCCAAGGGCCTGAGGTCATGAGTGTGGCTCCACGGGGTGCCAGTACTCAGAAAGCGGACCCAGAACAGGCAGGAGGTAGCCAAGTGTACGTGGCTCAGAGCCTGGGCCTTAGAAGTGTCCCTAGTCAGACTAGAGAGACAGAAGGGGCCGGCAGCTATGTAACATGCACCTCTCTTGTGTCTCACTCCAGCCAAGAGTTCAGAGAGCCTGTCCAAGCTGACCCTAGTCTGGACATATTGAAGGCGCATGGCGCTCAACCACCCTTAGAGTCTGACAAGGCCCGAGTCTGCTGGGACCCCGGGGGGAAGGTGAGAAAGCCTTGGGGCCAGAGCCTGAGGAGCTGGAGGCGGAGGTGCTTTCAGAAGAGGGGCGTAGGCCCCTACTTCCTGCAAGCCCCATCTAAAGGGGGAGGTGTGATGATTCTGCCTAAATATGGCCATAACTCAGCTATATTTTGGTCTCTGGGTATAGGATATCCCTTCTTCCTTGCTTTCATACTGTGAGCAGCTTCAAGCCTAGGTGCATATAGGCTGGAACAATAGGGCTCCATTGTATTCCTATACAGCCCTGGCTGATCAAACAATAGTGCATTGTTCAAGCCTGGGCTGTTGACCAGATATGACTGATAACGGTATCAATTCACTTTGTCTCATCTACATACAAAGGGTCTGAACGTGATTGAATTAACTCATCAGACATACTGTCGCCGGTGACCTCATTCTGGGAGGGGGCATAAAGGGTATAAAAGATGAGGTAAGAGGTCTGTGGGAGGAGACTAACACTAAGGAGATTACACTGAGAGATATTGCAGGAGATTACCCTATAGAGAATTATGTAGGAGACCATCACAGACTTCCACTGAGAGAGACTTTGACTGAGATGCTACTATGAGCAGGCAGGTTGGAATGCTGCTGCTGCTGCTGATGAGCCTACAAGAGACTGAGAGAGACTATTGGACTAATGCTGAGAGACTGTGAAGAGCATGCAGGCTGGAATACTGTGATGCCGCACGCTAGGAGTTAATGCCACATGCCAAGAAGCCTCCACTGGTGACTCACACATGCCATGTGTGAGTGTTGGACTATAGAACCACATCAAGGACATGTGTGGTAAAGTAATTATTTCACCTTTAATCCCTTTTATTTTATTTGTACTGTATCTTGCAACTAGTAACTGTTAATGCTTGCATATGTCTGCATATCTGTTCTGAACTGTATATGTTAGATTTTAATACCGACCCATTTAGGGGTTAATAAATATATAAAATTTAGAAGGCTTGTCTTGTATTTATCTGGTGAACCCGGCACTCACTGGCGGTGAGTGTGGTTTTTATATGAAAGAAGACTCAGGGTGTGGCCAAAGCGGTTTGGCGCACAGAGGATCTTTCACATTGGTGGCAGCGTGGTGGGATCTTAGGATAAACGGTGTGTGTTGGTGACCTATATCACTCACATGCTGGGGATTATGGTAATCCTATGAGACAAGCTCGGTATTAAAGCAAGCATTAAGATACAGTGAAAGTTTGATACAGTGCTGTTCCCCTCCCTACTCTTTGTATTCTATCCTATCTTTTTTTTGGCAAATACCAGTGGATGGCTAGTGGGCTCAGAAGCAGATCTCCAGAACTGCTGAACCAGGCTTTTGGAGATCCTGAGCGTATGGCTGAAATGGAGGCAGCCACAGCCATGCAGAGAATCGAGCAGAGTCCTGATTTTGGGGCTAGGCCAGGAAGTGCGGCAAGCAGCCCGGTCCCAAGGATTACTTTACCAGGAGGAACCAGTAGCCTCAGCCTTGCTGGGGGAATGGCTTCAGTCTGGCAAATGGCCCTGCAGCACTTAAGCACCAGGGACCCTAACATATACCAGCAGGCGTTGTACTGTTTTCAGGAAGCTGTAGAACGACAGGCAGAGAGAGAGAGGAAAGCGGCAGAACGAGAACGGCAGGCTGCTGAGCGACAGGCAGAGAGAGAGAGGACAGCGGCAGAACGAGAACGGCAGGCTGCTGAGCGACAGGCAGAGAGAGAGAGGAAGGCTGCTGAATGACAGGTAGAGAGAGAGAGGAAGGCTGCTGAACGACAGGCTGCTGAGCAACAGGCCGAGAGGGAGTTTCAGCTTGAGCTCAAAAGGATGGAGCTCTCCCAGCAAGCGCAAACTCCAACAACCCTGCACAGACCCTCAAGTTGGAACGAGAGGCCAGGCCGGAGGTCACCACAGCCGTCTGTCGTCAGGTCGGGTGAGACAAGCTATGCCCCGGGTGGTCCCTTCCCTGTCCCAAGAACTCTGGGCACCCTAGTGACCTTCCCCAAACCCCAAGGGGAGGTGCGGCGGGGCCATGCCTGTAACCCGACAGGACATTTCAAGAAGGAGTGCCCCAACCGCCCTGAGAACTTCCCTGCTTCCCAAGCCACAGCAGGTGGCCCATCTGTGTATCTGGATGTGGGTGCAGGAAAGGGAATACGGACTGTGGGACTATTGACTGATTTGCCTAATAATGTACTGTTGGGAACTGATTTGGGACCTGTGATGTCCCAATATGGGGTGGGAAGCAACCCAATTTACTGTGATGGACTGTCTATGATTAATGCTGATAATGTGTCTGTCATATCTGCAGAGAGGGCCCGTAACCCCCTCTCTGGGATACTTCCCATGGCAGTAAGTGTACCTGCTAATGAGTTGCCTTCAGCTGAGAGCAGGGAAGATGCAACTGAACTTCCTGCAACCCAGCTCAGCAAAAATGTTAGTGATGCTTTGTTTCCTCCGGTGCTAGGAACCAATGAGACTAAGTCTGTAGACACACCCACATCTGCGGGGGCGTCGCCCTCACAGCTTGTTAATCTGTCTACCACAAATCTCATTGAGGCCCGGGGTGAATTAACAATTGCTGATGAAGGTACTGTCAATGTAATTGCCAATGCTTGTTGTGAAAATGTACAGGGTAGCTCTTCTGAGTCACTGGAAGCGACTTCTACTATTTTGCCCAGTGTATCCGATAAGCACCCAACTACTGACCATGTGCCAGGTGGTCAGGTAGGCTATGGGGATCTCATGGCCGATCCAGGTGAGGGACGGACTGCTGGTAGTGCGGTGTTAGCCCGCAGCCAGAGTGCTACAAGGGTGGAGGGCGTTCCGACCCTTGAACCGTTGCCTACACCACCTGGAGTCGGTGCTGAGACCGCCATGACTAGCCTCACTCCCTTGAAGCCGGAGGAGTCCGGCCTGTATGAGACATACACATCTCTTCTGTCCAGTTCTATTCCAGGAGTGCCCATGGCCCAAGTGCAGATGGCATGGGGTACTGGAGATGTGATCCAAGAAGAGGGTATGTCCAATGTATTACCTGTCAATGTATTGTGGGGGGATGGTTTGGGGAAGCATGATCTCAGTCATTTGCCCAAGGTATCACCATCACCCACCCAAGTACAGGAGGAACAGGACGTAGGCCCAAAGGGGCAAGGCGTCTGGGAAGGAGGACAGGGTCCAAACATGCCTGTGCCAGAACCAGAGGTGCCCCTAGGTTTGGAAGCAGAGGGGGAGGTGCAGAATCCCCTAGAACTCTCCCAACTAGCGGCTAGTGTGGGGAAGACCCCGAGAGAGCAGGCCAAGGGTAGCCAGGAGAGCAGAGATTGCCAGGATGGGATCTCTGGAATGGTTTCCCAAGGGCCTGAGGTCATGAGTGTGGCTCCACGGGGTGCCAGTACTCAGAAAGCGGACCCAGAACAGGCAGGAGGTAGCCAAGTGTACGTGGCTCAGAGCCTGGGCCTTAGAAGTGTCCCTAGTCAGACTAGAGAGACAGAAGGGGCCGGCAGCTATGTAACATGCACCTCTCTTGTGTCTCACTCCAGCCAAGAGTTCAGAGAGCCTGTCCAAGCTGACCCTAGTCTGGACATATTGAAGGCGCATGGCGCTCAACCACCCTTAGAGTCTGACAAGGCCCGAGTCTGCTGGGACCCCGGGGGGAAGGTGAGAAAGCCTTGGGGCCAGAGCCTGAGGAGCTGGAGGCGGAGGTGCTTTCAGAAGAGGGGCGTAGGCCCCTACTTCCTGCAAGCCCCATCTAAAGGAGGAGGTGTGATGATTCTGCCTAAATATGGCCATAACTCAGCTATATTTTGGTCTCTGGGTATAGGATATCCCTTCTTCCTTGCTTTCATACTGTGAGCAGCTTCAAGCCTAGGTGCATATAGGCTGGAACAATAGGGCTCCATTGTATTCCTATACAGCCCTGGCTGATCAAACAATAGTGCATTGTTCAAGCCTGGGCTGTTGACCAGATATGACTGATAACGGTATCAATTCACTTTGTCTCATCTACATACAAAGGGTCTGAACGTGATTGAATTAACTCATCAGACATACTGTCGCCGGTGACCTCATTCTGGGAGGGGGCATAAAGGGTATAAAAGAAGAGGTAAGAGGTCTGTGGGAGGAGACTAACACTAAGGAGATTACACTGAGAGATATTGCAGGAGATTATCCTATAGAGAATTATGTAGGAGACCATCACAGACTTCCACTGAGAGAGACTTTGACTGAGATGCTACTATGAGCAGGCAGGTTGGAATGCTGCTGCTGCTGATGATGAGCCTACAAGAGACTGAGAGAGACTATTGGACTAATGCTGAGAGACTGTGAAGAGCATGCAGGCTGGAATACTGTGATGCCACATGCTAGGAGTTAATGCCACATGCCAAGAAGCCTCCACTGGTGACTCACACATGCCATGTGTGAGTGTTGGACTATAGAACCACATCAAGGACATGTGTGGTAAAGTAATTATTTCACCTTTAATCCCTTTTATTTTATTTGTATTGTATCTTGCAACTAGTAACTGTTAATGCTTGCATATGTCTGCATATCTGTTCTGAACTGTATATGTTAGATTTTAATACCGACCCATTTAGGGGTTAATAAATATATAAAATTTAGAAGGCTTGTCTTGTATTTATCTGGTGAACCCGGCACTCACTGGCGGTGAGTGTGGTTTTTATATGAAAGAAGACTCAGGGTGTGGCCAAAGTGGTTTGGCGCACGGAGGATCTTTCACAACCACTTTAGGCTGAGGACACACATTTTACTTAGCCAAATGCCAGGAGTGGCTTCAAACATTATGGGAAATATAAAGAAAAAACTTTTCCCTTCTGCTAAATCCACTCATGGCTTTAGCTAAAAAAAAAAAAAACATATCAAAATCTACAACAAAAACACAGTTTTTTGGAACATGGTGCCTGAGCCTTAGGCCAGGGACCCACATAGCGTAAATGCAGTGATTTTGCAGTACCTGCAAAGTGGATGGAATTCTGGCTAATCCCATCCACACATTGTAGAAAAATATCCGCAATGTGGACATGCTGCGATTTCAAAAACCATTGTATTTTTATAAATCGCAGCATGTCAATTATATAGGTATAATTGAAGCAGAAAGTCTGCAGAGGAAAACTCTGTGGAATTTCTGTGAAAAGCGCTGCGGGAAAAACCGCAATGCGTTTCCACCGCGATTTTTCCAGCAGCACTTTTTGGCTGTGGCTCACTACGAGGGGCCTTAGCCTTAAATAGTTTTGAGATGCTTATGAATTGGTATAGACCAATTTCATATTATTTATGTTAGATCAGAAACTTTCCCACCATTATACACGGTTTTCTCACCCGCTGGTTGTATACAGTGAAGTTTTCGTACAAATCTACAATACATTCTGCTTTCTTCAGGAACTTGCTGTAGGATTCCTCAGTCCACCAATGAATGAGATTCCCAAATGAGTCATATTGACCCCCTAAAATTAAAAAAAGATTAAAAGATAGCAAAAGTATTATTAAAATATCATATAAATATAGCAATAACAAAATAGATTAAAAGGAAATTTTTCAATTTTACAACATTCTCCTGCTTTAGGCCAGGGCGCCACATAGCGTAAAAACCTGGTCAAAAATTGCGGCGTTTATATTACTTGCAAAGTGGATGGGATTCTGGCTAATCCCATCCCCACATTTCAGAATAAAATCTGCAGCGGAAATGCTGCGATTTCAAAAACGCTCGCATTTTTGTGAATCGCAGCATGTCAATTATTCCTTTGGAAATGCTGGCGTTTTCCATATAGGTATAGTGGAAGCAGAAAGTCTGCAGAGGAAATCTGTGCGGAACTTCTGTGAAAAGCGCTGTGGGAAAAACCACAATGCATTTCCACCACGTTTTTTAACCGCAACACTTTTTGACTGCGGCTTATTACGTGTGGCCTTAATGATCTATTAATATAGTACATTATAGGATTAAGCATGTATTAGTATTCAGGTATGAATTCCTATTTTTACTGTATTTTAATACTGTATACTATTATATTAATAAATCCTATTAATAAATATTCAGGGATGGATTTACAGCAACTATGACAAGCCACAGACTGTAGCCATTCTATGATGTATAGTATAAGGTTATTGTGATTATAAACTAGACCTTGAGTGTCCAGGCTATTGAACATTTCCATCACTATAAATTACTCCTAATGAACCATTAAATTTTAGCGTTTTATATTTGAAGGGAGATTTTCTGCACTTATTGACCACAGGAAACACCCTTATACCATTTTCTGATTATGTCCCCATGTGCGACTGACTGCTTCGTTGGTAAAACTTATTGTGTTACCCTGCCATGCCCCTCAAATGTCAGGAGTAAGTAGCAGAATTAACCTGAAATTCTGCATTTGGTTAAACCGATGCAGTGTGATATCTTATTACAGAAGACAAAGAATATCTTATTACAGAAGACAACCAAAACCAATGAAAAGTCACTGGAAAAACAATTTTCAATGACTTTACATTGGTTTTTGTTGTCTTTGGTGATAAGACATCACCCTGCAGCAGTTTAACCAATTGCAAAAGTTTGGGTTAACGCTGCTACATAAATTTCAAAGAAAATTAAAAATTTACCCCAGTCATCATATCCATGTGTAAGTTCATGCCCGATGATGGTGCCTATGCCGCCATAGTTTAAAGACCTGTAGGTATATAAATATGTTACATAAAGCACAGATATTTCATACCAATGACATTCCTACCGTATAAAACCTACAGGTTTCAGCATTTTGCCATTGCAGCCTCTTATGCTATAATGTCCATACACCTAGAATCATTTAGATTTTCTTCACCCAGCCCAGTGACATGCCTTTTTATTATTTCAGGGAGTTGTGACAGATACATATCTGACAGCTTTATTGCAACATATCACCAAGGGACACAATCAACTGGAAAGCAGATCATCCTACTAAGCGGGCCATAGAAGTAAAAATTATTATAAACTCTCTCAATTATTTTACAGTTATTAATTAGCTTCATAACTTGTATATTTCTTAAAATGATTATTTCTCACCAGTGGAAATCTGCTCCATTGCTTGGGACACATATCCTTTATGCTTCAGTAGTGATCATGGAAAATGTCATTTCATGTATGAGCATTCTGATTTGAAAAAAAATCTGAGTGATTGTATTATCTATAGACAACTTAAAGGGAACCTGCCAACATGAAAATGCACTGTATCTGATTGATATATGGTGTTTGGGGAAAAGATTCAGTATATCTTGTCATTTATTTCTCTGTTGTTTCTATGCTTAGATGGAGTAATTGAGTCCAGTGAGCAGTCCTAACAGTGACTGACAGCCTCCCCGCTATGACTGTATTTACAGAGATAGCTGTCAATCACTGTTAAGTCCGCATACTAGACTCAATTACTCCTTCTAAGCATAGAAAGAATACAGAACTAAATGAATAAATGACAAGTTATACTGAGTGTTTTATTGCAAAACTATATATCAATCTGCTCAGGTCCTGCCATACTATAACATGCTGCTGGCAGATTATACTGAATTTTTATGGTGACATATTTCCTTTAAAATGGTTGCCTGTGATATAAAATAGTGGAAAAGGCAGATATGAAATAACAAAAGAAGTATAACTTCCCTGATGAATCCCATTCCCAACATATCAGTGCCCCTCTTAGGACAGTGATTGGATGCAGTGTTTGAATGCCATCAATGTAGCATCACTGTTACAGCCCAGTAACCAAGGAGCAGCAGCAGGAGATTCAAAAGATAAGCAATGCTTTTTTTTCTTATTCTATACCATTGCCTGCCTACTGTATGCTCTATTTTTATGATCTTACACAACCCCTTCAAGGACAGCCCTTGCTATTTTTCTGTCTTCAACTATATTACATTTTTGGCAGATACCACTGAAATCCCAGGATCAGAAAGACAGCAGAACCTTATCTTATCTATGAATGATTTAGACCCTGGAACTAGAGATTTCAGAAATGACATATTGTCCTACAAACGTTTCATTATATTTGGGTAGGTAGAGAAGAGGCTGCAGTTGGTTTTAGGTTGGTTTTATTTTTAAATTACTTACTGGGGAAAATCTGGATCATAGAGTGTAGGTTGTAGAATACCAGCAGGAAACACTGTGGATGACAAAGATAGCATTCCTTATGTCTGTATTTCTAGAGTTAGCTAATAATTGAATACAAACAGACAAACAAAAAATTTTCACCATATAGTACAAGTTTACATGTATATATAGTACATGGTAATTCTAATAAAAAACAGCAGATGGTGCCCTTCACTACTCACCCATTTGGTTCTTGTTAGGGAGATAGTAGGCATTAAGGGCCTGTGGAGGGAGCAGCCATCTGAAGAATAATAGGTTTAAGTTAATACAAATCGTTTATTGATATTTATGTCTACAACCTAAATGGCCAGTATTTTCTTTACAAACTTTGCATAAATAAATAGTATAAGACAATATAAGAAACTTTGTAATATATCTTATCAGAGAAAAATGTCTCTTTCTTATCTTGCTCTTTTCTTGCTCCCCTTCTCTGCTCAACTGACATTCACTCTGAAATCTCTGCTAAATTCCGACTTGCTAAAGTAAACCGGGCAGAAGGTCACAGAGGTATCAGATTACATAGAAATCTATGGAGAGTGAGGGGAGGAGTGAGCAGTAGCTGAGTGAGAGAAAAGAGAGAACACACGTGAACAGGAGAACACAGGGCAAGGCAAAATCTCAGAATAGCTCTCTGGCCCTATCATTCAAAGAAGAGAGAGGGAAAGGAGGGCATATTAGAGCAGTGTGGGGCATAGCGGTTTGGAGTAAAGGAGCGCCCTTGGTATTCTAGTCTGCTCATTTGCTTATTGTGAAGTAAATAAATTTCTCGGCAACAGAGTCTCAAAAGGGGAAAAAGATGTTACATTCAGGTGAGCCTAGCTTATTTAAGGCCAGGTTCACACCTGCGCCTGTTCTCCGCTTGGGGATTCCGTTCCCCATTCTGCTTTAAAAATGTGGAGAGAAAAGTCCTTTTTGGGCGGAAACCCGGCAAACCCCATTATAGGGTAACTGCTTTTTTAAGCGGATTAGGTTTCCGTTTGGGGGGTCACCAAGCAGACCCCCAGGACAGAAACCTGAAGGCAGGTGTGAACCTAGCGTAACTGTGTTGCTGGCTTAATATGCTTCACCCTTGTGACTCACCTTGCACCACCACTCATAATGTCTGTGCATTTTTTGAATAATTGCTGTCAGGTTTACATGGTATATTTAATATCTTCTACTTGGATTCCCTATTTACTAATTAGTAATATTATTTAATAAACTGAGAATTCACAAATGCATAATACAAATTCATTCTTTTTGAAGTAAATTTGTGCTTTTAAATGACTACTCCAATGTTTTTGTTTGTTTTTTTAGCATGAAAATTCATTGTTTGTGCTGTTCCTTATCGGAAGTATCTTCAAGTGAATATATACTTGGTAGTAGGAAGGGAGAGAAATTGGGAATGTGCACCAACCAAGTGATAAATGAGTATGCTGTTGTGTGTATAGTAGCCTGTAGTACAGAGGATACTACTTTCTAATGAATGGGGAGTTTACTCACCAGCTGCCTGTTTCTGCAATACAGCCACTAACTGGGTTGTCCATTGGTCATATGATTGACAGACTGACCTGCTGGTTCACATGCCAGACAGAAGTCTTTTTCTGTGTAGGTCCATGAGAGCCTGGATGTAACACTCTCATGAACTATCACAGAAAACAAGGACTTCTGGCTGGTGTGTGAATTGGCAAGTCAGTTTTACAAAAAAAAAAACAGTTGGGTGAACAAACTCAACTTTCATTAGACAGCAGAAAGGCCCTTGCTGCAGGGCTAAAGATTTGACACAAAAACCCAGCCTGAGTCGTCTGCAACACCGTAGGTCTGTCAAGAAGGAATTAATTGGCTAATAACCTACATTTTCAGAAAGTGGTAAAGGTGGATGCAACAGCCATTCATCCGGGCCTAATCAGGAGCGGGATGCCACGACGGAATGCTGATGCACTGCGAAAATGCCAGCAGCGGAAAATGAAGAGGAATTCCTCTTCATTTTCCGCCATATGAACATACCCTTACAGTAGAAGGGAACCTGTGATATCCACAATGCAGTTACTCTACAGGCAGCTATTTTATAAAGTAGGGTTGCTTCAGTGATAAACCATGCTAAGTGGTGCTTCAAAAGTGTGACTTAAAACTTTGGGGGTTGTCCCAATATGATAACCTTATGATATCATACAGAGACCACAAAGCCAAAGCTGAGAGCCACTAAAAATAAGCAACTTTCTCTAGCAGACTGAACTCTGACTGGCTACCAATTACATGACTAGCCATTGATTGGAGTAATTAGCATGTAATAAACCATTTCCCCTGTAGTGGCCAGTGATGTCAGGAGCTGGACCTACAGCATTCTTTACCAGCTACATTGTAAAGACAATGGGGCAGATTTATGAAGACTAGGTTTAGGAGATATGTGCCTGGAGGGGGGGATTTCAATATAATATTGAGTTTAATACTTGTGTTAATTGTCACATTACACACTTTCACTTAGTTCATATTCATCTTGATCAGTCACAGTTATTTCAGTATTCCCAGTACTAAGTCCCTTACAATGGCTTTATAGGTAATATGCTTTATTATATTTTCCTGTGGTCATATGACCGGGTCACGACTGGAATTGGGGCTCTCATCATCATTCCTGAGCTGTGCCATTATGGTCCATAACTTTCAGGTGAGTGTTTTTACTCAGTATATATTCCACCACTGGTAATTGTGCAGCTCTCCTAAAGATGCCTACAAGGTGAAACGCACGGCGAGGTGTATGCTATATCTGATAGATACACTCTGTGGCGGCCATGTCTCTATGTAATTTGTGTGTATTATTATGAGGATAGGTGTTGTGGTATGCTAAGTTTGCTCCTATGTTATATATTGATACTACTTATTGAGGCTTATAATATAAGTATGAGATATTGCCTGTATACCTATGAGTGGCATTTATAGTCTTTGTGATTGTGTACCTGTTATTGTCACTGCCTAATTACTTCTTTGTGGCCAGCCATGCTCTGTATTTATTAGGATATGTGTGTAATTCTGTACATATATGCGCTTATAGGTTGATAGATTATTTATTTGATGAATTGGATGAATTTATCTCTATTTATAATTATTTATTGTTCGATATAATTGTGCATTTATATATTAATACACTCCCCCTGTATAGTAATGTGATATATGTGTATATATTCTATTAGCTACTGTTGTTCATGTGTCTTATGTGTACTGTATCTGAATTCACCTTATTTCTGCTATAAAACCATTAATAAATTTGAAATATGTTATTATTATTATCCGTGGTATAATTGTATGATTATAATTTCTCTTTATTATGTGTTTTACCTGGGGGGAAATGTACGACAGCTGTAGATGACGTAAATTTCCCGAATCATTTACGCCAGATTTCTGGCGCAAATATTGATAAATTTGCAGCTTTCACCATGCCCCCTTTTTGGAAAAGTGGAGAAGGAAGAACAGAGTTAAAAAAGTTGCAATTTTTTTGTTTTTTGCAAAAATACGTTTTGAGCAAAAAATGTGACCTTTTTATGCCTTGTATAAGTTTAGTAACTTTCTCACCAGTTTAGTTCAATTCTCTGCTCTTTCCCTCCAGTGTACAGTATTTGCCCTCATAAAAACATGTATAAAGCCAATATCTTTGACATTCTCACAAATTAAAATAGATTTGCATAATCTATGCAAGTGTTATAATATCCAATACTTTGTGCTACCTCTATATCACAGCAACTAACTATATCCGTGATATCCCACTGACACACCTATTGGACTGCTAAGGTAGATATTTTAGGCTAAAAAAGAGAGCTCTGCCTAACGTCCACAGTGTAATAATATCCAATACTTTGTGCTACCTCTATATCACAGCAACTAGTTTTGACCATGATATCCTACTGACACACCTATTGGACTGCTAAGGTAGATATTTCAGGCTAAAAAAGAGAGCTCTGCCTAACGTCCACAGTGTTATAATATCCAATACTTTGTGCTACCTATATATCACAGCAACTAGTTTTGACCATGATATCCTACTGACACACGTAACACGTTTCCTATGTCGGAATATAAATTGATACCGACACATTCATCAGAGGTACGTATCAATATCTCAAAGAGCCACTAAGGTAAGTATGTTATAGTATTATAGGCATATCACCCTTTCCCAACATACACTCCCGCTCCCCCATCGGCACTAATGTTTGGCGGACAGGGACGCTAGGCAGAACTCTGTTTTACGTGAATTATATACCTTAGCAGTCTAATAGGTGTGTCAGTGGGATATCACGGTTATAGCTAGTTGCTGTGATATTGAGGTGTAAGGTAGCATAGAGTGTTGGATATTATAACACTGTGGATGTTGGGTGGAGCTTTTTTGAAGTCTGAAACATTTACCATAGTAGTCCAATTGTTGCTCTTATGAATATTTGGGATGGAAAGGGCTATTTGGAATAGGTGCATATCATCTGTACCCAATACTTATTAATAGTAAGACACTATTAAGGTCTAATATGGTTCCCTAATATTAGGGTTGACTTTATAGTAGATTTATTCCCCTTTCATCTAAATTATTTATGTTGTAGTCTTTCTCAGTTTTGTATTTTAATAATATTTAATAAAATTTATATTTTAATGCGTCTGGATACTAGTGGATCACTCTCCTAGTCTTTAAACAATTTTTTGATTGGCACGCAATACCTTGTTATATATATTTTTTCTAATTTAAAAATATCCTAGGACCCCTCATGTAACCACCTCCACATGTACCCGATAACTACCCCCTTTTCTCTTTGTATATGTGGCCAAAGTAGTGTGATAACCACTGTATTAGGGTGTCATAATTTAATTTACCTCTTGATATATCAATGAGGAAATCAAAATATGTCACTAGTGATATCTCCCATATATCAATGACAGATATATCCACCAGTAATTTGAACAAGAGGTAAGTATAATGTACAACTTATCCACTTATAATGAAATATCGGCTTGATAATAATAATAGCGATGGATCCTATATTATGCCGATCCTAAACAGACACAAAATGCACATGATCAATATTACTCTTGTTACTATATCCAGTAACTAAACTTTAAAGAGTACTATAGTACAGTGTCCAGGGATCAGCCATAAAGACAAACTAGTAGTGCATTGGTGATAGTGTGGTCCAGTTTGTAGACTGCCACATTCCAATCCATCCATAGCTACATAAACCTAGCGGATTTTAGATTATCGCTAGACCGATTAACGGTCTGATGCCAACAATAGCAATGGATTCTATATTATATATATATATATATATATATATATATCGATAAATATCACTCTTGCTCAAAATAAAGTGTAGCTAAGAGATGAAATGTGACATTAAATAATGCAATACCTAAGGATCAGTCATATATCAGAAACACTAGTCTAGTTGTATATTAGTTGTAGTGTGGTCCAGTTTACAGATCTCCACACTACAACATGTCTATCACTACATGCAACCAGCAAATGCAGCTAGTCCACTACAAAGGTTCATATCATAGTGTAGATAAATAACATGAGCTCATAGCCTAATGAACGGCTCTGAACCAACTAACACACCGGACTCTGCGACCCTAAAAAGATCCCTCAATGCGTATTCCCCCTCATTTGAAGGTTCATTGGGAGGAGAAGGTGATATTAGGTCAAGCCAATTTCTAAGATGGTGCAGTTAAAACTGCAGTTACTGGTGTCCAGAAGGTTGGACACCAGTGTTGAAGAGTAGCCGACGGTGGAGGTGGTTACATTTCTGTATCTGAGGGGTCCTAGGATATTTTGGACTATTTTACCCCAGATATACATCGGCCAGCCATTGTTTCCTATTGTCCACTTTTTTATTTTTTTGGCGTATTTACGTATATTAATCAAGTCTATACCGACAATTTTTACTGAGTTGAATAAAGGTTATATTTTAATAGTAGTTGTGCTTTATTTATGTTTGATAGCTGTCAAGAGCACTGTTAACACCCTTGTCTAGTTTTAGGCATGAAAGGGACAGCCATGCTGGAGACTAAGAACAAGAGGAAAGCCATACTGGGGACCAAGATTTAGAAAGAAGCCATGCTGAGGACCAAGAATAATGGGGCTCAGACATGTGCATGTCACCAGGGAAATAATAAAGCGTAGGCACTCCCTATAGTTATGTGTGTGGGTTGAAATGGCATGTGTACAGTTCCATTGCTTTTTTTCAATAGTTTAGGTTCTGTGTAACATACTAATGTGATAACTGGTTCTGTGTAACATACTAATATGGTAACTAGTTCTGTCTAACAAACTAAAGTGATAACTGGTTCTGTGTAATATACTAATGTAATAACTGGTTCTGTGTAATATACTAATGTGATAACTAGTTCTGTGTAATATACTAATGTGATACCTGGTTCTCTGTAATATACTGATGTGATACCTGGTTCTGTGTTATATACTAATGTGATACCTGGTTCTGTGTAATATACTGATGTAATACCTGGTTCTGTGTAATATATTGATGTGATACCTTGTTCTGTGTAATATAGTACTGTAATACCTGGTTCTGTGTAATATTCTAATGTGATACCTGGTTCTGTGTAATATACTGATGTGATACCTTGTTCTGTGTAATATACTGATGTGATACCTGGTTCTGTGTAATATTCTAATGTGATACCTGGTTCTGTGTAATATACTGATGTGATACCTGGTTCTGTGTAATATACTCTGTAATATACTGATGTGATACCTTGTTCTGTGTAATATAGTAATGTAATACCTGGTTCTGTGTAATATTATAATGTGATACCTGCTTCTGTGTAATATGCTGATGTGATACCTTGTTCTGTGTAATATACTGAGTGATACCTGGTTCTGTGTAATATTCTAATGTGATACCTGGTTCTGTGTAATATACTGATGTGATACCTGCTTCTGTGTAATATTCTAATATGATATCTGGTTCTGTGTAATATACTGATGTGATACCTGGTCTGGAAGTTCTGTGTAATATACTAATGTGATACCTGGTTCTGTATAATATACTGATGTGATACCTGGTTCTCTGTAATATACTGCTGTGATACCTTGTTCTGTGTAATATACTGATGTGATACTTGGTTCTGTGTAATATTCTAATGTGATACCTGGTTCTGTGTAATATACAAATGTGATACCTTGTTCTGTGTAATATACTAATGTTATACCTTGTTCTGTGTAATATTCTAATGTGATACCTGGTTCTATGCAATATACTGAGTGATACCTGGTTCTGTGTAATATACTAATGTGATACCTGGTTTTGTGTAAAATACTGATGTGATACCTTGTTCTCTGTAATATACTGATGTGATACCTGGTTCTGTGTAATATTCTAATGTGATACATGGTTCTGTGTAATATACAAATTTGATACCTTGTTCTGTGTAATATTCTAATGTGATACCTGGTTCTGTGTAATATACAAATTTGATACCTTGTTCTGTGTAATATACTAATGTTATACCTTGTTCTGTGTAATATTCTAATGTGATATCTGGTTCTGTGTAATATACTGAGTCATACCTGGTTCTATGTAATATTCTAATGTGACACCTTGTTCTGTGTAATATACTGATGTGATACCTGGTTCTGTGTAATATACTCTGTAATATACTGATGTGATACCTTGTTCTGTGTAATATAGTAATGTAATACCTGGTTCTGTGTAATATTATAATGTGATACCTGGTTCTGTGTAATATGCTGATGTGATACCTTGTTCTGTGTAATATACTGAGTGATAACTGGTTCTGTGTAATATTCTAATGTGATACCTGGTTCTGTCTAATATACTGATGTGATACCTGGTTCTGTGTAATATTCTAATATTATACCTGGTTCTGTGTAATATACTGATGCGATACCTGGTTCTCTGTAATATACTGCTGTGATACCTTGTTCTGTGTAATATACTAATGTTATACCTTGTTCTGTGTAATATACAAATGTGATACCTGGTTCTGTGCAATATACTGAGTGACACCTGGTTCTGTGTAATATACTAATGTGATACCTGGTTCTGTGTAATATACTGATGTGACACCTTGTTCTCTGTAATATACTGATGTGATACCTGGTTCTGTGTAATATTCTAATGTGATACCTTGTTCTGTGTAATATACTGATGTGATACCTTGCTCTGTGTAATATAGTAATGTAATACCTGGTTCTGTGTAATATTCTAATGTGATACATGGTTCTGTGTAATATACAAATTTGATACCTTGTTCTGTGTAATATACTAATGTTATACCTTGTTCTGTGTAATATTCTAATGTGATACCTGATTCTGTGTAATATACAAATTTGATACCTTGTTCTGTGTAATATACTACTGTTATACCTTGTTCTGTGTAATATTCTAATGTGATATCTGGTTCTGTGTAATATACTGAGTCATACCTGGTTCTTTGTAATATTCTAATGTGATACCTTGTTCTGTGTAATATACTGATGTGATACCTGGTTCTGTGTAATATTCTAATGTGATACCTTGTTCTGTGTAATATACTGATGTGATACCTTGCTCTGTGTAATATAGTAATGTAATACCTGGTTCTGTGTAATATTCTAATGTGATACATGGTTCTGTGTAATATACAAATTTGATACCTTGTTCTGTGTAATATTCTAATGTGATACCTGGTTCTGTGTAATATACAAATTTGATACCTTGTTCTGTGTAATATACTAATGTTATACCTTGTTCTGTGTAATATTCTAATGTGATATCTGGTTCTGTGTAATATACTGAGTCATACCTGGTTCTATGTAATATTCTAATGTGACACCTTGTTCTGTGTAATATACTGATGTGATACCTGGTTCTGTGTAATATACTCTGTAATATACTGATGTGATACCTTGTTCTGTGTAATATAGTAATGTAATACCTGGTTCTGTGTAATATTATAATGTGATACCTGGTTCTGTGTAATATGCTGATGTGATACCTGGTTCTGTGTAATATACTGAGTGATAACTGGTTCTGTGTAATATTCTAATATGATACCTGGTTCTCTGTAATATACTGATGTGATACCTGGTTCTGTGTAATATTCTAATATGATACCTGGTTCTCTGTAATATACTGCTGTGATACCTTGTTCTGTGTAATATACTAATGTTATACCTTGTTCTGTGTAATATACAAATGTGATACCTGGTTCTGTGCAATATACTGAGTGACACCTGGTTCTGTGTAATATACTAATGTGATACTTGGTTCTGTGTAATATACTGATGTGACACCTTGTTCTCTGTAATATACTGATGTGATACCTGGTTCTGTGTAATATTCTAATATGATACCTTGTTCTGTGTAATATACTGATGTGATACCTTGCTCTGTGTAATATAGTAATGTAATACCTGGTTCTGTGTAATATTCTAATGTGATACATGGTTCTGTGTAATATACAAATTTGATACCTTGTTCTGTGTAATATACTAATGTTATACCTTGTTCTGTGTAATATTCTAATGTGATACCTGATTCTGTGTAATATACAAATTTGATACCTTGTTCTGTGTAATATACTAATGTTATACCTTGTTCTGTGTAATATTCTAATGTGATATCTGGTTCTGTGTAATATACTGAGTCATACCTGGTTCTTTGTAATATTCTAATGTGATACCTTGTTCTGTGTAATATACTGATGTGATACCTGGTTCTGTGTAATATTCTAATGTGATACCTTGTTCTGTGTAATATACTGATGTGATACCTTGCTCTGTGTAATATAGTAATGTAATACCTGGTTCTGTGTAATATTCTAATGTGATACATGGTTATGTGTAATATACAAATTTAATCCGCAACACCCAAACAAACCCCCCCCCCCCACCTTGTTCTGTGTAATATACTGATGTGATACCTGGTTCTGTGTAATATACTCTGTAATATACTGATGTGATACCTTGTTCTGTGTAATATAGTAATGTAATACCTGGTTCTGTGTAATATTATAATGTGATACCTGGTTCTGTGTAATATGCTGATGTGATACCTTGTTCTGTGTAATATACTGAGTGATAACTGGTTCTGTGTAATATTCTAATGTGATACCTGGTTCTGTCTAATATACTGATGTGATACCTGGTTCTGTGTAATATTCTAATATGATACCTGGTTCTGTGTAATATACTGATGCGATACCTGGTTCTCTGTAATATACTGCTGTGATACCTTGTTCTGTGTAATATACTAATGTTATACCTTGTTCTGTGTAATATACAAATGTGATACCTGGTTCTGTGCAATATACTGAGTGATACCTGGTTCTGTGTAATATACTAATGTGATACCTTGTTCTCTGTAATATACTGATGTGATACCTGGTTCTGTGTAATATTCTAATGTGATACCTTGTTCTGTGTAATATACTGATGTGATACCTTGTTCTGTGTAATATAGTAATGTAATACCTGGTTCTGTGTAATATTCTAATGTGATACATGGTTCTGTGTAATATACAAATTTGATACCTTGTTCTGCGTAATATACTAATGTTATACCTTGTTCTGTGTAATATTCTAATGTGATATCTGGTTCTGTGTAATATACTGAGTCATACCTGGTTCTTTGTAATATTCTAATGTGATACCTTGTTCTGTGTAATATACTGATGTGATACCTGGTTCTGTGTAATATTCTAATGTGATACCTGGTTCTGTGTAATATACTGATGTGATACCTGGTTCTGTGTAATATGCTGATGTGATACCTTGTTCTGTGTAATATACTGAGTGATACCTGGTTCTGTGTAATATTCTAATGTGATACCTGGTTCTGTGTAATATACTGATGTGATACCTTGTTCTGTGTAATATAGTAATGTAATACCTGGTTCTGTGTAATATTCTAATGTGATACCTGGTTCTGTCTAATATACTGATGTGATACCTGGTTCTGTGTAATATTCTAATATGATACCTGGTTCTGTGTAATATACTGATGCGATGCCTGGTTCTGTGTAATATACTAATGTGATAACTAGTTCTGTGTAATATACTAATGTGATACCTGGTTCTGTATAATATACTGATGTGATACCTGGTTCTCTGTAATATACTGCTGTGATACCTTGTTCTGTGTAATATACTAATGTGATACTTGGTTCTGTGTAATATTCTAATGTGATACCTGGTTCTGTGTAATATACAAATGTGATACCTTGTTCTGTGTAATATACTAATGTTATACCTTGTTCTGTGTAATATTCTAATGTGATACCTGGTTCTGTGCAATATACTGAGTGATACCTGGTTCTGTGTAATATACTAATGTGATACCTGGTTCTGTGTAATATACTGATGTGATACCTTGTTCTCTGTAATATACTGATGTGATACCTGGTTCTGTGTAATATTCTAATGTGATACCTTGTTCTGTGTAATATACTGATGTGATACCTTGCTCTGTGTAATATAGTAATGTAATACCTGGTTCTGTGTAATATTCTAATGTGATACCTTGTTCTGTGTAATATACTAATGTTATACCTTGTTCTGTGTAATATTCTAATGTGATATCTGGTTCTGTGTAATATACTAATGTGATACCTAGTTCTGTGTAATATACTCTGTAATATACTGATGTGATACCTTGTTCTGTGTAATATAGTAATGTAATACCTGGTTCTGTGTAATATTCTAATGTGATACCTTGTTCTGTGTAATATACTGATGTGATACCTTGTTCTGTGTAATATTCTAATGTGATACCTGATTCTGTGTAATATTCTAATGTGATATCTTGTTCTGTGTAATATACTGATGTGATACCTTGTTCTGTGTAATATTCTAATGTGATATCTGGTTCTGTGTAATATACTGAGTCATACCTGGTACTGTGTAATATTCTAATGTGATACCTGGTTTTGTGTAATATACTGATGTGATACCTAGTTCTGTGTAATATACTCTGTAATATACTGATGTGATACCTTGTTCTGTGTAATATAGTAATGTAATACCTGGTTCTGTGTAATATTCTAATGTGATACCTTGTTCTGTGTAATATACTGATGTGATACCTTGTTCTGTGTAATATTCTAATGTGATACCTGGTTCTGTGTAATATTCTAATGTGATATCTTGTTCTGTGTAATATACTGATGTGATACCTTGTTCTGTGTAATATAGTAATGTAATACCTGGTTCTGTGTAATATTCTAATGTGATACCTGGTTCTGTGTAATATACAAATTTGATACCTTGTTCTGTGTAATATACTAATGTTATACCTTGTTCTGTGTAATATTCTAATGTGATATCTGGTTTTGTGTAATATACTGAGTCATACCTGGTTCTTTGTAATATTCTAATGTGATACCTTGTTCTGTGTAATATACTGATGCGATACCTGGCTCTGTGTAATATTCTAATGTGATATCTGGTTCTGTGTAATATACTGATGTGATATCTGGTTCTGTGTAATATACTGTGTAATATACAGATGTGATACCTTGTTCTGTGTAATATAGTAATGTAATACCTGGTTCTGTGTAATATTGTAATGTGATACCTGGTTCTGTGTAATATGCTGATGTGATACCTTGTTCTGTGTAATATTCTAATGTGATACCTGGTTCTGTGTAATATACTGAGTGATACCTGGTTCTGTGTAATATTCTAATGTGATACCTGGTTCTGTGTAATATACTGATGTGATAACTTGTTCTGTGTAATATAGTAATGTAATACCTGGTTCTGTGTAATATTCTAATGTGATACCTTGTTCCGTGTAATATACTGATGTGATACCTTGTTCCGTGTAATATACTGATGTGGTACCTGGTTCTGTCTAATATACTGATGTGATACCTGGTTCTGTCAAATATTCTAATGTGATACCTGGTTCTGTGTAATATACTGATGCGATACCTGGTTCTGTGTAATATACTAATGTGATAACTAGTTCTGTGTAATATACTAATGTGATACCTGGTTCTGTATAATATACTGATGTGATACCTGGTTCTCTGTAATATTCTAATGTGATACCTTGTTCTGTGTAATATACTGATGTGATACTTGGTTCTGTGTAATATACTGATGTGATACCTTGTTCTGTGTAATATAGTAATGTAATACCTGGTTCTGTGTAATATTCTAATGTGATACCTGGTTCTGTGTAATATACAAATTTGATACCTTGTTCTGTGTAATATACTAATGTTATACCTTGTTCTGTGTAATATTCTAATGTGATATCTGGTTTTGTGTAATATACTGAGTCATACCTGGTTCTTTGTAATATTCTAATGTGATACCTTGTTCTGTGTAATATACTGATGCGATACCTGGCTCTGTGTAATATTCTAATGTGATATCTGGTTCTGTGTAATATACTGATGTGATACCTGGTTCTGTGTAATATACTCTGTAATATATTGATGTGATACCTTGTTCTGTGTAATATAATAATGTAATACCTGGTTCTGTGTAATATTCTAATGTGATACCTTGTTCTTTGTAATGTACTGATGTGATACCTGGTTCTGTGTAATATACTGTGTAATATACGGATGTGATACCTTGTTCTGTATAATATACTGATGTGATACCTGATTCTGTGTAATATACTAATGTGATACTTGGTTCTGTGTAATATACTGATGTGATACCTGATTCTGTGTAATATACTGTGTAATATACTGATGTGATACCTGATTCTGTGTAATATTCTAATGTTATACCTTGTTCTGTGTAATATTCTAATGTGATATCTGGTTCTGTGTAATATACTGAGTCATACCTGGTTCTTTGTAATATTCTAATGTGATACCTTGTTCTGTGTAATATACTGATGCGATATCTGGTTTTGTGTAATATTCTAATGTGATACCTGGTTCTGTGTAATATAGTGATGTGATACCTGGTTCTGTGTAATATACTGTGTAATATACTGATGTGATACCTTGTTCTGTTTAATATAGTAATGTAATACCTGGTTCTGTGTAATATTCTAATGTGATACCTGGTTCTGTGTAATATGCTGATGTGATACCTTGTTCTGTGTAATATTCTAATGTGATACCTGGTTCTGTGTAATATACTGAGTGATACCTGGTTCTGTGTAATATACTAATGTGATACTTGGTTCTGTGTAATATACTGATGCGATACCTTGTTCTGTGTAATATAGTAATGTAATACCTGGTTCTGTGTAATATTCTAATGTGATACCTTGTTCCGTGTAATATACTGATGTGGTACCTGGTTCAGTCTAATATACTGATGTGATACCTGGTTCTTTGTAATATTCTAATGTGATACCTTGTTCTGTGTAATATACTGATGCGATACCTGGTTCTGTGTAATATTCTAATGTGATATCTGGTTCTGTGTAATATACTGATGTGATACCTGGTTCTGTGTAATATACTGTGTAATATACAGATGTGATACCTTGTTCTGTGTAATATAGTAATGTAATACCTGGTTCTGTGTAATATTGTAATGTGATACCTGGTTCTGTGTAATATGCTGATGTGATACCTTGTTCTGTGTAATATTCTAATGTGATATCTGGTTCTGTGTAATATACTGAGTCATACCTGGTACTGTGTAATATTCTAATGTGATACCTGGTTCTGTGTAATATACTGATGTGATACCTAGTTCTGTGTAATATACTCTGTAATATACTGATGTGATACCTTGTTCTGTGTAATATAGTAATGTAATACCTGGTTCTGTGTAATATTCTAATGTGATACCTTGTTCTGTGTAATATACTGATGTGATACCTGGTTCTGTGTAATATACTGATGTGATACCTAGTTCTGTGTAATATACTCTGTAATATACTGATGTGATACCTTGTTCTGTGTAATATAGTAATGTAATACCTGGTTCTGTGTAATATTCTAATGTGATACCTTGTTCTGTGTAATATACTGATGTGATACCTTGTTCTGTGTAATATTCTAATGTGATACCTGGTTCTGTGTAATATTCTAATGTGATATCTTGTTCTGTGTAATATACTGATGTGATACCTTGTTCTGTGTAATATAGTAATGTAATACCTGGTTCTGTGTAATATTCTAATGTGATACCTGGTTCTGTGTAATATACAAATTTGATACCTTGTTCTGTGTAATATACTAATGTTATACCTTGTTCTGTGTAATATTCTAATGTGATATCTGGTTTTGTGTAATATACTGAGTCATACCTGGTTCTTTGTAATATTCTAATGTGATACCTTGTTCTGTGTAATATACTGATGCGATACCTGGCTGTGTGTAATATTCTAATGTGATATCTGGTTCTGTGTAATATACTGATGTGATATCTGGTTCTGTGTAATATACTGTGTAATATACAGATGTGATACCTTGTTCTGTGTAATATAGTAATGTAATATAGTAATGTAATACCTGGTTCTGTGTAATATTGTAATGTGATACCTGGTTCTGTGTAATATGCTGATGTGATACCTTGTTCTGTGTAATATTCTAATGTGATACCTGGTTCTGTGTAATATACTGAGTGATACCTGGTTCTGTGTAATATTCTAATGTGATACCTGGTTCTGTGTAATATACTGATGTGATAACTTGTTCTGTGTAATATAGTAATGTAATACCTGGTTCTGTGTAATATTCTAATGTGATACCTTGTTCCGTGTAATATACTGATGTGATACCTTGTTCCGTGTAATATACTGATGTGGTACCTGGTTCTGTCTAATATACTGATGTGATACCTGGTTCTGTCTAATATTCTAATGTGATACCTGGTTCTGTGTAATATACTGATGCGATACCTGGTTCTGTGTAATATACTAATGTGATAACTAGTTCTGTGTAATATACTAATGTGATACCTGGTTCTGTATAATATACTGATGTGATACCTGGTTCTCTGTAATATACTGCTGTGATACCTTGTTCTGTGTAATATACTGATGTGATACTTGGTTCTGTGTAATATTCTAATGTGATACCTGGTTCTGTGTAATATACAAATTTGATACCTTGTCCTGTGTAATATAATGATGTGATACCTGGTTCTGTGTAATATACTCTGTAATATATTGATGTGATACCTTGTTCTGTGTAATATAATAATGTAATACCTGGTTCTGTGTAATATTCTAATGTGATACCTTGTTCTTTGTAATGTACTGATGTGATACCTGGTTCTGTGTAATATACTGTGTAATATACGGATGTGATACCTTGTTCTGTATAATATACTGATGTGATACCTGATTCTGTGTAATATACTAATGTGATACTTGGTTCTGTGTAATATACTGATGTGATACCTGATTCTGTGTAATATACTGTGTAATATACTGATGTGATACCTGATTCTGTGTAATATTCTAATGTTATACCTTGTTCTGTGTAATATTCTAATGTGATATCTGGTTCTGTGTAATATACTGAGTCATACCTGGTTCTTTGTAATATTCTAATGTGATACCTTGTTCTGTGTAATATACTGATGCGATATCTGGTTTTGTGTAATATTCTAATGTGATACCTGGTTCTGTGTAATATAGTGATGTGATACCTGGTTCTGTGTAATATACTGTGTAATATACTGATGTGATACCTTGTTCTGTTTAATATAGTAATGTAATACCTGGTTCTGTGTAATATTCTAATGTGATACCTGGTTCTGTGTAATATGCTGATGTGATACCTTGTTCTGTGTAATATTCTAATGTGATACCTGGTTCTGTGTAATATACTGAGTGATACCTGGTTCTGTGTAATATACTAATGTGATACTTGGTTCTGTGTAATATACTGATGCGATACCTTGTTCTGTGTAATATAGTAATGTAATACCTGGTTCTGTGTAATATTCTAATGTGATACCTTGTTCCGTGTAATATACTGATGTGGTACCTGGTTCAGTCTAATATACTGATGTGATACCTGGTTCTTTGTAATATTCTAATGTGATACCTTGTTCTGTGTAATATACTGATGCGATACCTGGTTCTGTGTAATATTCTAATGTGATATCTGGTTCTGTGTAATATACTGATTTGATACCTGGTTCTGCGTAATATACTGTGTAATATACAGATGTGATACCTTGTTCTGTGTAATATAGTAATGTAATACCTGGTTCTGTGTAATATTGTAATGTGATACCTGGTTCTGTGTAATATGCTGATGTGATACCTTGTTCTGTGTAATATTCTAATGTGATATCTGGTTCTGTGTAATATACTGAGTCATACCTGGTACTGTGTAATATTCTAATGTGATACCTGGTTCTGTGTAATATACTGATGTGATACCTAGTTCTGTGTAATATACTCTGTAATATACTGATGTGATACCTTGTTCTGTGTAATATAGTAATGTAATACCTGGTTCTGTGTAATATTCTAATGTGATACCTTGTTCTGTGTAATATACTGATGTGATACCTGGTTCTGTGTAATATACTGATGTGATACCTAGTTCTGTGTAATATACTCTGTAATATACTGATGTGATACCTTGTTCTGTGTAATATAGTAATGTAATACCTGGTTCTGTGTAATATTCTAATGTGATACCTTGTTCTGTGTAATATACTGATGTGATACCTTGTTCTGTGTAATATTCTAATGTGATACCTGGTTCTGTGTAATATTCTAATGTGATATCTTGTTCTGTGTAATATACTGATGTGATACCTTGTTCTGTGTAATATAGTAATGTAATACCTGGTTCTGTGTAATATTCTAATGTGATACCTGGTTCTGTGTAATATACAAATTTGATACCTTGTTCTGTGTAATATACTAATGTTATACCTTGTTCTGTGTAATATTCTAATGTGATATCTGGTTTTGTGTAATATACTGAGTCATACCTGGTTCTTTGTAATATTCTAATGTGATACCTTGTTCTGTGTAATATACTGATGCGATACCTGGCTGTGTGTAATATTCTAATGTGATATCTGGTTCTGTGTAATATACTGATGTGATATCTGGTTCTGTGTAATATACTGTGTAATATACAGATGTGATACCTTGTTCTGTGTAATATAGGAATGTAATATAGTAATGTAATACCTGGTTCTGTGTAATATTGTAATGTGATACCTGGTTCTGTGTAATATGCTGATGTGATACCTTGTTCTGTGTAATATTCTAATGTGATACCTCGTTCTGTGTAATATACTGAGTGATACCTGGTTCTGTGTAATATTCTAATGTGATACCTGGTTCTGTGTAATATACTGATGTGATAACTTGTTCTGTGTAATATAGTAATGTAATACCTGGTTCTGTGTAATATTCTAATGTGATAACTTGTTCCGTGTAATATACTGATGTGATACCTTGTTCCGTGTAATATACTGATGTGGTACCTGGTTCTGTCTAATATACTGATGTGATACCTGGTTCTGTCTAATATTCTAATGTGATACCTGGTTCTGTGTAATATACTGATGCGATACCTGGTTCTGTGTAATATACTAATGTGATAACTAGTTCTGTGTAATATACTAATGTGATACCTGGTTCTGTATAATATACTGATGTGATACCTGGTTCTCTGTAATATACTGCTGTGATACCTTGTTCTGTGTAATATACTGATGTGATACTTGGTTCTGTGTAATATTCTAATGTGATACCTGGTTCTGTGTAATATACAAATTTGATACCTTGTTCTGTGTAATATAATGATGTGATACCTGGTTCTGTGTAATATACTCTGTAATATATTGATGTGATACCTTGTTCTGTGTAATATAATAATGTAATACCTGGTTCTGTGTAATATTCTAATGTGATACCTTGTTCTTTGTAATGTACTGATGTGATACCTGGTTCTGTGTAATATACTGTGTAATATACGGATGTGATACCTTGTTCTGTATAATATACTGATGTGATACCTGATTCTGTGTAATATACTAATGTGATACTTGGTTCTGTGTAATATACTGATGTGATACCTGATTCTGTGTAATATACTGTGTAATATACTGATGTGATACCTGATTCTGTGTAATATTCTAATGTTATACCTTGTTCTGTGTAATATTCTAATGTGATATCTGGTTCTGTGTAATATACTGAGTCATACCTGGTTCTTTGTAATATTCTAATGTGATACCTTGTTCTGTGTAATATACTGATGCGATATCTGGTTTTGTGTAATATTCTAATGTGATACCTGGTTCTGTGTAATATAGTGATGTGATACCTGGTTCTGTGTAATATACTGTGTAATATACTGATGTGATACCTTGTTCTGTTTAATATAGTAATGTAATACCTGGTTCTGTGTAATATTCTAATGTGATACCTGGTTCTGTGTAATATGCTGATGTGATACCTTGTTCTGTGTAATATTCTAATGTGATACCTGGTTCTGTGTAATATACTGAGTGATACCTGGTTCTGTGTAATATACTAATGTGATACTTGGTTCTGTGTAATATACTGATGCGATACCTTGTTCTGTGTAATATAGTAATGTAATACCTGGTTCTGTGTAATATTCTAATGTGATACCTTGTTCCGTGTAATATACTGATGTGGTACCTGGTTCAGTCTAATATACTGATGTGATACCTGGTTCTTTGTAATATTCTAATGTGATACCTTGTTCTGTGTAATATACTGATGCGATACCTGGTTCTGTGTAATATTCTAATGTGATATCTGGTTCTGTGTAATATACTGATGTGATACCTGGTTCTGTGTAATATACTGAGTAATATACAGATGTGATACCTTGTTCTGTGTAATATAGTAATGTAATACCTGGTTCTGTGTAATATTGTAATGTGATACCTGGTTCTGTGTAATATGCTGATGTGATACCTTGTTCTGTGTAATATTCTAATGTGATACCTGGTTCTGTGTAATATACTGAGTGATACCTGGTTCTGTGTAATATTCTAATGTGATACCTGGTTGTGTGTAATATACTGATGTGATACCTTGTTCTGTGTAATATAGTAATGTAATACCTGGTTCTGTGTAATATTGTAAGGTGATACCTTGTTACGTGTAATATACTGATCTGATACCTTGTTCCGTGTAATATACTGATGTGATACCTGGTTCTGTCTAATATTCTAATGTGATACCTGGTTCTGTGTAATATACTGATGTGATACCTGGTTCTGTGTAATATACTAATGTGATAACTAGTTCTGTGTAATATACGAATGTGATACCTGGTTCTGTATAATATACTGATGTGATACCTGTTTCTCTGTAATAAACTGCTGTGATACCTTGTTCTGTGTAATATACTGATGTGATACTTGGTTCTGTGTAATATTCTAATGTGATACCTGGTTCTGTGTAATATACAAATTTGATACCTTGTTCTGTGTAATATAATGATGTGATACCTGGTTCTGTGTAATATACTGTGTAATATACTGATGTGATACCTGATTCTGTGTAATATTCTAATATGATAACTGATCATGTGTAATATACTAATGTGATACCTGGTTCTGTGTAATATACTGCTGTGATACCTTGTTCTGTGTAATATACTGATGTGATACTTGGTTCTGTGTAATATTCTAATGTGATACCTGGTTCTGTGTAATATACTAATGTGATACTTGGTTCTGTGTAATATACTGATGTGATACCTGATTCTGTGTAATATACTGTGTAATAACTGATGTGATACCTGATTCTGTGTAATATTCTAATATGATAACTGATCACTGTGTAATATACTAATGTGATACCTGGTTCTGTGTAATATACTGCTGTGATACCTTGTTCTGTGTAATATACTGATGTGATACTTGGTTCTGTGTAATATTCTAATGTGATACCTGGTTCTGTTTAATATACAAATTTGATACCTTGTTCTGTGTAATATACTAATGTTATACCTTGTTCTGTGTAATATTCTAATGTGATATCTGGTTCTGTGTAATATACTGAGTCATACCTGGTTCTTTGTAATATTCTAATGTGATACCTTGTTCTGTGTAATATACTGATGCGATATCTGGTTTTGTGTAATATTCTAATGTGATACCTGGTTCTGTGTAATATAGTGATGTGATACCTGGTTCTGTGTAATATACTGTGTAATATACTGATGTGATACCTTGTTCTGTGTAATATAGTAATGTAATACCTGGTTCTGTGTAATATTCTAATGTGATACCTGGTTCTGTGTAATATGCTGATGTGATACCTTGTTCTGTGTAATATTCTAATGTGATACCTGGTTCTGTGTAATATACTGAGTGATACCTGGTTCTGTGTAATATACTAATGTGATACTTGGTTCTGTGTAATATACTGATGCGATACCTTGTTCTGTGTAATATAGTAATGTAATACCTGGTTCTGTGTAATATTCTAATGTGATACCTTGTTCCGTGTAATATACTGATGTGGTACCTGGTTCTGTCTAATATACTGATGTGATACCTGGTTCTGTGTAATATTCTAATGTGATACCTGGTTCTGTGTAATATACTGATGCGATACCTGGTTCTGTGTAATATACTAATGTGATAACTAGTTCTGTGTAATATACTAATGTGATACCTGGTTCTGTATAATATACTGATGTGATACCTGGTTCTCTGTAATATACTGCTGTGATACCTTGTTCTGTGTAATATACTGATGTGATACTTGGTTCTGTGTAATATTCTAATGTGATACCTGGTTCTGTGTAATATACAAATTTGATACCTTGTTCTGTGTAATATACTAATGTTATACCTTGTTCTGTGTAATATTCTAATGTGATACCTGGTTCTGTGCAATATACTGAGTGATACCTGGTTCTGTGTAATATAATGATGTGATACCTGGTTCTGTGTAATATACTCTGTAATATACTGATGTGATACCTTGTTCTGTGTAATATAGTAATGTGATACTTGGTTCTGTGTAATATACTGATGTGATACCTGGTTCTGTGTAATATACTGTGTAATATACTGATGTGATACCTGATTCTGTGTAATATTCTAATGTGATATCTGGTTCTGTGTAATATACTGAGTCATACCTGGTTCTTTGTAATATTCTAATGTGATACCTGATTCTGTGTAATATACTAATGTGATACTTGGTTCTGTGTAATATACTGATAGAATACCTGGTTCTGTGTAATATACTGTGTAATATACTGATGTTATACCTGATTCTGTGTAATATTCTAATATGATAACTGATCATGTGTAATATACTAATATGATACCTGGTTCTGTGTAATATACTGAAGTGATACCTTGTTCTGTGTAATATACTGATGTGACTACGTCAGTAAAGTACATTTGTGGCTCATTCATCATGATTTGGGGTTTGGGGGCCTGTGCATGCTTGCTGACTCTATAAGACACTTTAACCTGTATTCTGTATATTTCTTTGAGAGGATCACTCCTATAAAAGAACATTTTTCTGTGTGAATTTGGGTGTCGACTCAAAGAGGTTTGACTGTGAACTATGCTATTTTTTTATTCGATCTGTCTGTACATATCTTGAAATTAGCTGCCTTAGTACTTCTTCATTAGAAAATGCATTGAACATGTCAAAGTGACTTTTCCATGAAATACCAAAGGGTATACGCACGCTGACTTATCCACCTCCTGACGGATCTTCTTTACTGACTGTTTGATGCTGAACCTAATACTGTTCAGAATATTCTTGAAATATGTCTTCTCATGAACCTCAAACTAAGAAGTGAAAGAAAAGGCAGAAGAGAGAATCAGGGATTAGAATAGCAGAGCAGGATATGGGGCTGGCAGAGAAGAAATTGTAGTGTATGGAGGTGATCCCACTAGACACCAATAGATGTTGGAGATATAAAAGGTGTGAGACAAGATTAGTATAATACACACTCTGCAGGAGACACAAAAGATATGAGACATTTGTAGGTGGCATCTTCTGACATTTAATTGTTTCCACTAATGAGAGAAATCATATCAGATATTTAATGTAAGTTTTAATGACAAATCTATGGTTGGGTTGCTGACTAGTTGTGTACCCAGTGACTCAATGAGGTTATTTTCTATTTGTCGCTCAAGGTAAACAGAAAACTCAATAAAGGTCATTGAGATGCGATCAGTTAGTATGCAGTGTGAAAGAAATATTGTAGTTTTCCAGCGTTTATCAGGTTAAAGAATTATCTTATCTGCAAATACTACCAAAAATCAGCGACAACAGTTCTAAAAAAAAGTATGAAACTGGATTTACTATGAAAATTTTCCTCTTCTCTTTCTCTCTCCCTCTTTGTGGAGCCATAATGTATTCTGTTAGGTGCAAGAATTTCTTCCAGGAGAGTATTTCCGCAATAAAGTATGGTGACACACCAAATCTCTAGTGCAGGGTTAGGAAACCTTTTTTTGTTAAGTGTGCCGATTTAAATTAAAAAAAATCAATATTTGTAAGGCTGACGACACCCTATACTAAAGTTATATAGCACAAACCATAACATAGGGGTGCTGTCATACTCTGTTCTCAGCCACATGTGTTTACCGCTATTTTCCTTGGTACACCTGTAATTTTCCATTAGATGCAATGTAAGTACATGTGTAACCCACAATTAGTGGTAAATGTATATGACTGGTAGCAGTGAGGTAACACCTGTAGGATGGTGACACACTATGTACCTGGATGCTGCATCCAGTCCCTGGCCGCCAGTACTTTCACTTTTCTGTAAGTGAAACGCAGATTAATTTCAGCCACATTTAATTCCTGGCTGTGCAGCAACAGCAAAACCCCAGCCAGGAATTAATGAGTGTCACACTTACCCCAAAGTGACAGCACTGGTGCCTGGGGACTAGATTTGGCTATAGTTGTATCTGGGTACACAGTGTCACCACCCAAAAAGAAACACCCTTAGGCTGAAGCCCCACATTGCGGAAACGCAGTTTTTTTTTGTTTCAGATTTTGCTGCGTTTTTTTCATAAAAGCCAAGATTGGCTATAAAAGGAATGGGAACTGTATAGAACGCACTTATACTACTACCTTCTGCTCAATCCATTCATGGTTTTGACTCAAAAAACCGCAGCAAAATCTACAACCAAAAAAGTTGCGTTTTCGCAATGTGGGGCCTCAGCCTAAGGCCTCCTGCACACAAATGGCACGGATGTGGTTGTCACTGACCTATACATTAAAAATGAATTGACAGGGCCACAAATGCAGACAGATATAGGGTATGTATAGGACTGATATAGGACAGGTATAGGACCTGCTCCATAATTTGATGCTCTTCAATTTGGCCCAGACACACGGCCGCAAAAACAATGGTTGTGTGCATGGGCCCATTGAAATATAATAGTCCATAATTTTATCCACAATTGTAGATAAAAAGTATGGTCATGTGCATTACAGTTTAGTAACTTCATGTGCCTCATATTAATAACAGTTAACCCCATCATGTCCCTCACATTAACCCCTGTGTGCTTTAAAGGTTACTGATATGTGAGAGAAATGGAAGTAATAATTAAGTATTTTCATCAGTAAGGTCCTTTATTAGTACCTCCATATGTCTCATATATTAGTAACTCTTATGTGAAGCACACAGGGGTTAATGTAAGTTACATGATGGGGTTAATTGCTATTATTGTGAGGCACATGTAGTTACTAAAACTATATTAATGACCCCAAATGCCTGACATTAATAAGAATAGTAACCCCAGCATGTACCTGGTGTTTTTTTACTTTCACTTTGCTGTACTGAGCTTTCCTCTCCTGCTCTTCTTTACTGGATGCACAGGGCAGGAGCTCATCACTGTAGCACAGTGTGGGCTCCACCTCCTGGGCTTTCCTCACCACTCTCTAGCAAGAGAAGGGAGAGCATCCTATATCATTGCAGTAGCAGAGCACTAAAGGATGCTCCCCTTTCTCTTAATACCTGCATTTCCCGTGCTGGCTGCCGTGCCAGCAAGATATGCCACGTGTGCCACTCTTGGCATGCATACTAGAGGTTGCCGACTCCTGCTCTAGTGTCTCTTTATGCTGTCATATAAAATCATAGGTATATAGAGATACAGAAAGACCTCATACACCTCTATATATGCTCTTTTACACTTCCATATGACATAGAGCCATAATATGGCTATACCAAGGAGCATCACACGGTATGTCCCAACGCTGAACAATGTCCGGATATCGTGCTCTGATATGGTTAAGCATCAAGACGTAATATGCAGAAAGAGGCTGGAGTGGAAATGGCTGTGGGCAGAAGTGGGGATGGGTAAGTGAATATATAGCGCTACCTGCTAGAGTAATCCAGTACATAGCAGCCTAAAGTCTCTCTGTGGGGGACTGTGAAGGCGGCACTTACTGTATGGAGGCCTGAAAAGGGGGCAATTACTGTATGGGGGCCAATAAAGGGGGCACTTACTGCATGAGGGCCAATAATGAGGCAGTATACTGTGTGGGGGGCAGTAAATGGAGCACTTACTGCTTGGGGGCCAATAAAGGGGCAGTATACTGTGTGTAGGCCAGTAAAGGGGGTAATTTCTGTATGACGGCCAGTAAATAGGGCAATATACTAAATGGAAGCCAATGCAGGAGGCAATATACTGTGTGGGCAAATAAAGGGGCAATATACTCTGTAGGAGATCAGTAAAGGGGGCGTTATACCATGTGGAGGCCAGTTAAGGGGGTGTTTTTCCATGTGGGAACCAGTTAAAGGAGAAATTATACCATGTGAGGGCCAGTCAAAACCTGGTCTTTCCTAGTAATGGTCCTGGTCACTAGAATGAGAATAGGAAAGAAAGTTCTTTGTGACACAGTGGAGCAGATTTAGCATGGAAAAGGCACAAGAATTATGGGGCAATTTGCACCAAAAAAAAACTGATGTAAATGCCAAGGCTTTGTGAATGTGCTTTTGGAAGCATCAGAGAGTATAATAAGGTAAAATCAGAAACATCACATAAGATAATCAGTGGCTATCCAAAATAGTAGTAAAACAATTTGGCGACAGATTTGATGTGAGTAAAGCAGAAAAAAAAAAAAGTAGGAAAAAGAGACCAGAGATGAAGCGACAGTGGCCAGAATAGGGTATGGGGAGAAGGTTTCCTGCATTATCTGTGGGGGACCAGATTTTCAAAAACTTGTCATGGATGTCCATCATGAAGCGGGTGAATTTTTCATTAATTAGGAAGCTGTCTAGTCAGGATTTCACTTCCCCAAAGCGGACAAAGTATTTCTTCCAGAAGTGTTCGATAGTCTGTTTTGTGGCTAGGAACAACAGGTACAAGAGTTTGAAAAGGTGCCATTTAAGACACAGATGCAAGGGGCAAGTGGGGGAGGGAATCGCAGAGACCAAACAGAGTCGTACCACATACCTGGCTAGGAACAACAGGTACAAGAGTTTGAAATGACTGGAGGTGAACAGGGCTCTCTTGAAGTGTAAGAGGGTCTCTCATGATTTTTATAAAGTTTTAGACATTTTCTCTTTGCGACTTGCCCAACAACGGAATGTGAGGTTCTTAGCTTGCTGAATAGGGGCAGTGTTTAAGGTGCAACACCATGCATCAAAAATGAGCCAAAATGTTGGCATTTTTTAAACTAGAAACTAAGCCATCCAAAGGTGGTATAAAGCTAGAAATTGTTAAAAATCTGGTGCCATTTAAGACTGTTTAATCAGCCTTCTAACTTTAAGACCGTATTAATGAAATTGTCCCAGTGTTTTTATTCTGTCTTATTAACAAGATAAGTTTAATTAAGACTTGCTGCTAGTTTGCCACATGGCATTCTTAAACTACCGTGGAAATACATATACCTTGGATTACAGAGACTTACTTCATATTCTTTATCCATAGTTTCTGGCTTGAACAGGAAATCCGGATATCCAATCATTACCATCATGTGCTTTAGCTGAAAGGTAAATATGATAACTGATAACTTCTCTAATACATTGCACCCACTCCTGCAGAAAGTCACTTTCACATGGCAGTATTTTCATAAGAGGTGCAAATCTTTCCATTATTCCTATTGTCTCTGTAGGTTCAAATACTTGTTTATAAAGGAGGGTTTACATTATTCAGTACTATGCTATGTATTTACCTTGGCTCTTGCAGCTTCTTTAGTCTCCTTGTCCATCCAGTCTAATTCATCCAATCTGTTGTCAAGTATATATTTAATGTCTTCAACGAGTTGTTGCACCTGCAAAGCCCAGGCAAAAGAATGTCAAAACTTCAAGTTTAAAATGGTAAAACATGATGTAGACAGAAAATTTAAAGTCACAAATATCAGAGGATGATTGTTTCATATTTCCTCCTGTTGAGCTATATGAAAAGCCTAGTCATGTGATTTATGACAGCGCATTGAACAATAAAGTTCATGTTATGAGGAATAAGGTACTTGAGAATTAAAGTCTAATTTCATGACAACCCCACCTCCTCTATACCAAACTAAATTAACTCACAGCTCTATAGATCCATCCAGTAACAGACTGGGGTGCCTAGGGCCCAACAGTAAAATTAATTCTGGGACCCACTATACAACTACATGCAAATATTATCTGATACACATTTACAAATTTCTAAAATGTTGCCGTAGTACAGTAAATTTAGTTTTTAGAAGTATCGTGTTTCTATCCCTTTCCTCTACTTTTGTCCTGGGGTTCTGTCAGTAGTCTGCTGTATGGCTCTTGCCTTGAACTAGGGCTCTTTTACACTAGGACCCTTTGAGCCCTGCCAGCCAGGGGATGCAGCTGCTGGACGAAGGAGGACACTGAACTGAAAGCTTGGGCCAACTCACCTCACGATGAACCACCAACTCCAGAGCTGGAATTGTCAAGATCTCTGCAAGCCTCCACCAGACTCCCGCAGGTATAGAGTGAGACCATAACACCCCCTGTGTTGGCACTATGCCCGACAGACAGGGGCTACACCTTTAGATGGAAAGGTGATGAGCAACACAATGGGGAACCTGGGCCTACCCCCCTAATGTTAGGATGCCCAGCCCAGTGCAGGAACCAAAGGCCTAAACCCTTAAATGCCACCCACTGAGGACCAATAAAGTCCACCAGTACACTGATTGCGCCCAACCAGTGGGTCATACAACATCAACCTGACAAGAGGGGGATACCTGGTTTAGAACAGGTGATGGACACACACCCCACACCTACAAGGACCTCACTCCACAAATTGCCCTTGTGCCGATATGCCCAGAGACAAAGTTAGATACCCATACAACAAGCGCTAGCACCAGGAAACCAACTGTACCATACCCCCAGACACAGATGCAAGGGGCAAGTGGTGGACGGAATTGCAGAGACCAAACAGAGTCGTGCCACATATAATTTACAACAAATGCCAAATTATGGTTCTATGCAGAACAGGAAAGTGCTACACCAGCCCCCAGGAAAATCATCAGACCCATGAGAAGGTTCAGGGCCAGGTTCAAATGCTATGCAAAAATCACTGATTATATGGGTAATGTGAGGTCACTAGGGAGCAAGTCTGACGAATTAAAAGCACTAGTGGATAACCAAAACACATACAGGAAATGTTGCCTCATCCTAATAACGGAATCCTGGCTCACAGAAGATGTCCCGGATAGCAATGTGGACATATCTGGCTTCTGGCTGATTAGGAATGACAGAGACTACAAAACTTGCTAAAAAAAAGAATCATATAACAGTCAGGGAACACTTCTTCTGTAGGGATATCGAATTTTATGGTGGTGGGCCAGTGACCGTACTACCTACCAAGAAAGTTCTCTGCAGTATTAGTATTGGTAATGTACATCCCGTTGTCGGCCAATCAATCAACTGTGAGCGATATCCTAGTGGACCAAATCATTAAGCTACAATCTTAAGAACCAAATGTGATAGTGATCATCTCAGGTGACTTCAACAAAGCCACAGCCACAAACCAGCTGTCTAAGTTCCATCCATATGTATCCTGCCCCATCAGGAAACTGAACACACAGGACCTACTTTATTCTAACATTGAGAAGGCCTACGCAGCCAAACTACCACTAGGGAGATCTGACCATAACATGGTCTTGCTCAAGCCCAACTACCGCTCGATCCTTAAGTCAAGGCTCATAGAGGTGAGGAAAGTGAAGATGTGGTCCAGACTGTGGTCTGTGAGGAAGAAATACAAGCATATCTCAGGGACGCAAACTGGGACATTCTCTGTGACCCAACGGAGGGCATCAATGAAAATGTCAAGGTGGTTTCTGACTACATAGACTTCTGTACTAACAACATAGTGCTGAACAACAAAATAAAGTGCTACCCAAACATCAAACCCTGGATCAATAAGGAACGCAAAGAACTACTCAATAGGAAAAAACAAGCATTCAGATCAGGGAAACGGGAGCACATAGCCACAATCCAGAAGGAGTTAAGAGGACAACTCTGTGAAAGCACAGCCATATACAGAGCAAAACTAGAATAGGATCTGCAAAAGAACAACATGGGAGCTGTTTGGTCTGAAGCTGACCTCAGGGTTCAACAAGACTGACGTAAGCCCCAAGAAAGTCAAGATAGAGCTGCGGAGAACTCAACAAGGGAAAGCGCTGGCCCAGATGAAATAGCAGCTAGGGTGCTGGGTATTTCAACCCCCCAACTAAGCAGAGTCTTCATGACACTATTCAATAGGAGCCTTAGGGAGGTAGTGGTACCACAACTAACAAAAACCTCTTGCATCATGTGCTTGCCGAAAAAACCTAAATCAAGCAAACCAGCTGACCGATCACACTCACTTCACTGGTGATGAAGGCCCTAAAACGGCTAGTGCTGCAGCGGGTAATGCAGACAGCAACAGACCACCTGGATCACTTGAAAAACTAGTTAAAAGAGCTAGCTCCATAACAGGCTCCCCACTAACCAGCTTCTTGCTGACCGCAGAAAGAAGAATCCTTGAGAAGCTGAAGTCTATCATGGGAAACCCAAAGCATCCACTGAACAACTTGATAACATCACAGAGCAACTGCTTCAGTACCTTGCTAATACAGCTAAAATGTAACTCCAAAAAATTCCGCTGGAAGTAATGTCTTTTGACTTACAGATGCAGACAGGTGGACATCAATTGAACAGAGGAGGCATTGCACAGAATAACAGTAAACAGTTACATAGCATGTTGTATCTAGTACATACTGTAAGTCACACCTTTTGTCATTGATTTTAGACTTTAAAGAGGACCTTTCACCACCTTCACCGATTCTAGTTCTTAGCATCTGTTAATAGGTACTCTGCAGATTACAGTTGTAATTTTTTGTTTAGCTATTGCTATTGCTATAGCTATGTGCTATTTAAGCTCTGTAATATCAGAAAAGCAGTCTCAGACAGGAGGTGTGATTCAGAACTCCAAATAGAGGCAGCCAGTGTCAGAGCTCAGAATCACACCTCTTGCCTGCTCCTGCCTGACACCACCCTCCTGACAGTACAGACCCTAAATAGCATATCAGGCACCAAAGAACAGCAGTGACTGCTTAGAAATGGTGGGGGTTAGAGAGAAAATTTCAACTGTGCCAGTATCAGTGAAGAAGAGCCTATGAGTTGATGTAAGAGCTAGATTTGTTGGAGGTGGTAAAAGGTCCTCCTATAAATTAAATGTTGGTTTTACTTTGGTTCTTCTTCCCAAATCTTAGCTCAGTTTACTAAAAATCCATGATGCATCTGATCATCATGTTACTCTCTCGTTTTACTTTCTACTCCTCTAGAAATCAAAGACAGCATCTTGTGTTACCTTGGCTTTGCTGGATGATGAGAAATACTCTTCTACAAACAAAGCTCCCAGTGCCATCCCAAAATGTTTATTGGCCTGTGTCAGGCAGACTTTTCCCAGCTCAAGCTGCTTCTCTGAGCCCTCCATCTCTTTTGACAGCTCATGAAGTGCGTCCCGGAAGGGAGTAGACAGATGTTCGCTCAAGACCACTACAAGTCGCCATAACATGTAATTGTGTAGGACGCTGCAAGAAACACACTGTTTAAAACAATTCGATTTTATTTGTAATGAATTATAAATCACACCTTTAACAAAATTCTAGTACTATATCATGTAGTGGTTAAACATCACAAAATCATGTGAAACACATAGGGAACAAGGTTCGTGCCTGTTATACTACAAGGTTAGACCTAAGATAAAATTTGACACAATTGGCCAGACGATGAAACAGTCATCATGAGACTATGATTACGGACTTTGCTCATTGAAATTAAGAGTCATTTTGCAGAGCCTCTTGGAGCCAGTAATTTGGCAGATTTAATCCATAAATTGTTCAGAACATCTTTAATCCTAGTAATTGAAATGATGCATGAGTAATCTCCAGATTCTTAATGAACTCATTCTCCAAGACTCCACTGAGTGCTTTGTTCGTCATGTTACAAACAGAATTGTGTACTTGTAAGGTGGAAATATAAAAGGTCACAGCATACAATGGTAGAATTTTCATATGAAAAACCCCAGCCAGCAAACTTGTATTATTTCTTGTATTATTTCATTTATTAACAGACATTGTACCTTACTTTATAAAGAGCTGTTATCAAAAGCTTCCCTATACATTATTCCATGGCTGAACATCATACATAAGCTATTGTTTTATTTCCAGATCTGCAGGAATATGCAATAGAGCTATACATAAAGTAATGTCATTGTTTTATGCTGCATTCCAAATCCATTGCTTGCATTGAATACAAGCACATTGTGAAGCTCCTCTATTCAGACAATTACTATCGCACACAACATTGACATTCAGACCACAACAACCCCTCACTAGATCAATGACCATTAGCTTAATGTTCCAACCATAGAGTCCAGTCTGGAAGAGGCTGTGGCATGTCAGCTATGAGTCAGCCCAAGGCTGTGTATGACATTAAAAGGAAGGAAGAAGATACAGGGAGGAATAATGATTGAGATGAGGCTGGTAAGAGAAAACAAAAGATGTTGCTTGCCAGAGGAAGGTGCATGCAGAGTAAATTGATGGAGAAACAGAGAAAAAAAGAGAAATACAAATGACCTAGTTGAGCAAGAGCAACAAATAGGAGTCCAGCTTCCCAAAGTACAGAAACAAAAACACCACTACTAACCAGACATAATATCATACACAAGGCCCTATATGTTACTCTTGGCAAAAACTCAAAACAAAGTTATTGTCTTTACATGGGCCCTTTTTTCAACTCCAAACAATCTTTGTTGTGATGCAAGGTATTAAAAGACCTTGTCATGAGCAGTCTGGGCATGTGCTTCCTCTGGACAGAAAAGGAACCCAGACGTAAAGTTTGTTGGATCACCAGATGCCCAGATCACTTATATGAATCACTGAATGGCCTTTGAAGTCTCAGTACAATATTCATATACTGTAAGTCATGCATATTAGACCAGTGGTTTCCAAACTTTCTGAAGGCAGGACCCACCTCTGTACAAGAATTTTGTCAGGGATTCCCCTTTACCAAACTTAGCCACATTTGAAAAATAAATGTCCCTACCTGTATTCTGTCTCTTATTCCACTGTAATCTTCCTGTTATTCTTCATTTTTAGTGCTGTACTCTGCCTTTTATTCCATTCTGAAAAAAAGGAATTTTGGGGCCCCATACTGACAAAATTTGTGGGTCCCCTCCTCCTCAAAGTATCTTACAGTTTCCTGCTCAGTGGCCCTCACACAGTATATATAATGTTCCCTCTCCACACAGTATAATGCTCCACAGTGTCTCCACACAGTATAATGATCCACAGTGGCCCCACACAGTATAATGCTCCACAGTGTCTCCACAACGTATAATGCTCCACAGCGTTTCCACACCTTATAATGCTACACAGTGTCTCCACACTGTATAAAATGCTCCAGAGCAGCCCCACACTGTATAGAATGCTCCTGAGCTGCTCCACAGTGGTCCCACACAGTACAATATGCTCCCCCCACAATATAATGCTCCACAGTGGCCATACACAGTATATTGCTCCACAGTGGCCCCACACTGTATAATGTTCTGCTATGGTCCCCATAGTATAATATGCTCCCCAGTGCTCCAACTGTATAATGCCGCTTCATTAGTAGAGCTGGGCAAACTCCACAAGATTCATTTCAATGTATATTTGAAAGGTTCGCTCCCCCCCATATGTTCAGTATAGTGATTTTCTCTTCAGACCCCAGTGTATAATAAGTGGAGGCCCAGGGGAGGTGAGGAAAAATAACAAACACTTATACTCACCGTGCGTCACCGTTCCTGGGCTTCCAGTGGAATTCTGTGGTCACCCCGCATCCTCTTCTGGCCTTTTTTAACGTCATGTGCCCGTGGGGTGTCAAACCGGTCATGGAACGGCCAGAGCACGGGACGTCAGCGATGTCAGCCAGAGACTGTAAAAGGACCTCACCGGACATCCAGGAGAGGTGAATAGAACTATTTATTATTTGTCCCCTAGGCCCACCGCTGAAGGCAGTGCAGGGCTCCGCTACCGGTATGGCTGCTAATCTTTATCACCAGTCGTATCGGGAGTGAAGAGCAGCGCTGCAAAGCCTAATTAGCACTGATGGCTCATGGCCTCCCAGCAGTATTCACACAACCCCCCAGGGGGTCGTGACCCACAGTTTGGGAACCACTGCATTAGACTAAGGTTGACAGAACCCATACATTTTGGAGGGACCAGCTGACCATTTAATATGTGCAACTAAGGTAAGCTGCTGGCAAAGATGTCTGTAAGTACCCAACACTCCTCTATTGATTGAGAATGCATGTCTACTCCAAGCAAACATATGAATGGGGAGATTGAGAGGAATAACTGTTGGACTGTTAGCCACTGAATGTGTGTAAAGGACGCAAACTATATATACAGAATATATATATATATACACACGTGGACAAAATTGTTGATATCCCCTCGTTTAAAGAAAGAAAAACCTACAATGGTCACAGAAATAACTTGAATCTGACAAAAGTAATAATATATAAAAATTCTATGAAAATTAACAAATGAAAGTCAGACATTGCTTTTCAACCATGCTTCAACAGAATTTTTTTTTAAAAGGAAAACTCATGAAACAGGCCTGGACAGAAATGATGGTACCCCTGAAAATAATGTGACCAAAGGGACATGTTAAGTCAAGGTGTGTCCACTAATTCCTGTACATGTTGTATTTATATTTGTATCTGCTTATCTTATCTTTGCTGCTGTAACACACTGAATTTCCCCACTGTGGGACTATTAAAGGACTTTATTATTATTATTATTATTATTATTAATTAGCATCACAGGTGTCTACAATCTTGTAATCAGTCAGTGGGCCTGTATATAGGGATACAGATACTCACTGTGCTGTTTGGTGACATGGTGAGTACCACACTCAACATGGACCAGAGGAAGCGAAGGAAAGAGCTGTCTCAGGAGCTTAGAAAGAAAATTTTAGACAAGCATGTTAAAGGTAAAGGTTATAAGACCATCTCCAAGCAGCTTGATGTTCCTGTGACTACAGTTGCACATATTATTAAGAAATTTAAGATCCATTAGACTGTAGCCAACCTCCCAGGACGTGGCCGCAGGAGGAAAATTGATGACAAATCAAAGAGAAGGATAATACGAATGGTAACAAAAGAGCCCAGAAAAACTTCTAAAGAGATTAAAGGTGAACTTCAAGCTCAAGGAACATCCGTGTCAGATCGCACCATCTGTCATTGTTTGAGCCAAAGTGGACTTCATGGGAGACGACCAAGGAGGACACCATTGTTGAAAACAAATCATAAAAAAGCCATACTGGAATTTGCCAAACTACATGTTGACAAGCCACAAACCTTCTGGGAGAATGTCCTATGGACAGATGAGACAAATATTGAAATTTTTGACAAGGCACATCAGCTCTATGTTCACAGACAGAAAAATGAAGCATATCTTGAAAAGAACACTGTCCCTACTGTGAAACATGGAGGAGGCTCTGTTATGTTCTGGGGCTGCTTTGCTGCATCTGGCACAGGATGTCTTGAATCTGTGCAGGGTACAATGAAATCTCAAGACTATCAAGGGATTCTAGAGAGAAATGTGCTGCCCAGTGTCAGAAAGCTTGGTCTCCGTTGCAGATCATGGATCTTGCAACAGGATAATGACCCAAAACACGCAGCTAAAAACACCCAAGAATGGCTAAGAGGAAAACATTGGACTATTCTGAAGTGGCCTTCTATGAGACATGACCTAAATCTATTGAGCATCTTTGGAAGGAGCTGAAACATGCCGTCTGGAAAAGGCATCCTTCAAACCTGAGACAACTGGAGCAGTTTGCTCATGAGGAGTGGGCCAAAATACCTGTTGAGAGGTGCAGAAGTCTCATTGACAGTTACAGGAATCGTTTGATTGCAGTGATTGCCTCAAAAGGTTGTGCAGCAAAATATTAAGTTAAGGGTACCTTCATTTCTGTCCAGGCCTGTTTCATGAGTTTTCTTTTTAAAAAAATTCTTTTGAAGCATGGTTGAAAAGCAATGTCTGACTTTCATTTGTTCGTTTTCATAGAATTTTTATATATTATTACTTGTGTCAGATTCAAGTTATTTCTGTGACCATTGTGGGTTTTTCTTTCATTAAACGAGGGGTACCAACAATTTTGTCCACATGTGTATATGTGGGTTGGCACCAGGAGTTAAATATATTTACTGCAGACTTCCTTATCCTATCACCCAACTATTGAGCTATTTTACAATTCTGGTGCACATCAGAATCACAATTCTTTGAAATGGCAAATTAAAATAATGATTTTCTAATAATAATAATTTTCGAATAATGACATTTCCTCTATCTCTGCTTACTAACTTACAAATGATCTCTGTTCAACCAGTGGACTTATGGCCGTAATCCTTATTATAAATCTCTAGGACTTCTGCACTGCACTGACCCTATCATACTTTGGCTAACAAAATTAGACACATTAGTAACATTCTAAGCTTAGTGAGTTGCTTGTGTAGTGTAGAGACTTTTTACTGCTTTGTATGTTTAATTGCCTTCATAATTTTAGAAAGTTCTTTTACTATATTGGATTAAATAAGTTAAAAAGTTTTACTTCTTTATACAGCATAATATAACTTATTTTGATATTACATTAGAGGTCTTCAAAAAAGCCAAAAAACATGTTTACATCTAATAAGAGAAAAACAGCTGTCTGTGGATAGAAATTATGTCCTTCACTCGTTGCCTGCCGCTGCCTGCATCTTTGCTCCTACGCTTGTGTATAAATCAGTCTGCATCTCCACACACATAGGTAATGCCAGAAGGCACAAATATGTTGCTATGCTATCCTTTTTAGCTCCAGATTTAATCTTGAATTGTTTAGTTGTTTTTGTCAAACCTGGCACTGAGAATTTTTATTACCAAGCCATGTAAAATGCTGCAAGCCAAATAGCACCAGATAGAAATATAATAGTAATTAAAAAAAAGGGAAATACTATATTAAGTAGTACATAATTTTAAGTGTAGAGCCCAGGGTGTATTTGGTCATAGCTATTAATTTATGTAGCCAGTAAATCCAAAATATCACTATACCTCTACAGGGATCTAGCTTTTATATATTTATGTGTATGGTACATGGCAGGCATATATATATATATATATATATATATATATATATATATATATATATATGCTTTATATTGCAATGATATACAGTACAGTTTTTAACAATCAAGGGAAGTAGTAAACATATGAAATGATACATGAAACCAAATGAATAAACAAACAAAAATGAGAGATAAGCTAGTCACCCAACCATATCTGGCCAAATAACATAAGGAAACAAAATTCTGTAGGAGTCCAAAACAAATAATTTGAGTGCAGGGGACACCTTTATAGATCTCTAGGCAGTAACATTCTGACAATCTAGTAATACTAGACTACTGGATTTCCCAAACATCCGAAACAGTTGTCTGCAGATATACCGAATGGCTTAACATCTATCCCTAGTCTTGTTCTAAGACTTCTTAAAGGTAGTCTATCATTAGAAAATCACATTTGTAACTAATGGCACGTTGGAATAGCATTTAAAAAGGCCATTCTGCTCCTACCTTCTATTCTAAGCTTCTCCCCGCCGTTTCTGATAAATTCAGTTTCTTCTGTTATGCAAATTAGGATCACGGAGCAACTGGGGCATTTCCCCTGCGCTCTGAGCACCCTCCGTGTCATACTCTCCACCGCCCCTTAGCTGCTTATGTTCACTCCCCTCCTCCTCTACACCGGAACTTCTGCCTTTTGCAGGCATCGAACTGCGCACGTCGATGCCCGGACGGCCATCTTCCGGTGGTCTGCTACAGGAGCGTACTGTGTCGCAGGCCACCAAAAAATGGCCGCCCAGACATGCTTATGTACTGTGCCAAAGTACGCTCCTGTAGCAGCCCACTGTATTGCAAAATAGCAGCCCTTGACTATGGCTGCTTATGACAAAATGTTATGATAGTCAGGCCGGAAGTAACCTTAATTTGAACCCAGTACCTGTACTGAGATTTACAGATTAGATCAGAAGACTCTGTTTAAGGACATATCTATACCAACCAGATCAACAGGTTATATTTGTATGTCCATACTAATTAGATCAACGACGCTGTCTGAAGTGCTATTTACATACCTATACAGATTAGATCAATAGACTCTATTTAAGGTGATATCTATATGTCTAGATCAAAAGAGCCACTCTGTTTGAAGCATATATGTCATGAGACATATTCAAGTGAAAACTGGCCCTTTTCACATGAATATGATCTTGGAGATAAGTGAGGCCTTACAGAGGTTTATCACTTCTGTAGACGCTCACTTTATGACACACACAAAGGGTATAAGAATGGAAGACATCCCTCAGCATTATGTTACATTTCTTGATAGCAGATCATTGGGGATGCCTAATGCTGGTTCTGCTTGATGATACCTGTCACATGGTTGAGTGATGCTTCCTACAGATACCCTTATTTATGCAGCTTGGCAGTGTTGTAAGTATTTGATTTAATATACTTTAAGTATTTGATTATCTCATAGTTTGATTGACTTTGAGATTTGATTATTTGATTTGATATACTTTAAGTATTTGATTATCTCATAGTTTGATTGACTTTGAGATTTGATTATTTGATTTGATATACTTTATGATACTGTTAAGTGTAGTGAGTATTTGATTATCTCATAGTTTGATTGACTTTGAGATTTGATACCTTGCAATGTATTGCAAGGTTTGATTATACTTTCTAATATCTGTTATACTTTTCCTTGTTGTAAGACCTTTTTCTATCTTCTTATACTCTTCTTAATAAAATGTTAAGCCATTTGGGGATAGTCTAGTGTTTTTACTCTATAACTTTATTCTATTACACGGAATCCAAAAGAATCTGTTTCATTTGGCAATACACCCACCAGAAAATGGCCGTCTGGACCTCGACATGCGCAGTCCGATGCCTGCGAAAAGCAGAAGTTCCGGCAAAGAGGAGGAGGGGAGTGAACATAAGCAGCTAAGGGGCGGTGGAGGGTTATGATTCGGAGGGTGCTTGAAGAGCAGGGGGAATGCCCCGGTGCTCCGTGATCCTGATTTACATAACGGAAAAAAACGATTTTATCAGAAATGGCGGGGAGAAGCTGAGAATGGAAGGTAGGAGTAGAATGGCCTTTTTAAAGGCTACTCCAACGTGTCATTAATTAAAAATGTGATTTTCTAATGATAGACTCCCTTTAAAGAGCTAAACATTGACTTAAAAGGAGCTACTTCCAGTATGGCACTGGCAAGATAGTTCTTTCTCTGAGAGAGAGATATTTGTATACTTTTTTCTCATGGAGCCTTAGCATTGCTCCATAGTAACTAACAGTATCCCCTCAGTGACTTACCAGATTAATATATAATCAAGTGCTGTAGTAAAGTGCTGAACAAAAATTGCTATCATTCACTTAAGCCATTGTTCAGAATGGGGCTCATAATCTAATCTCTTTATCTCAAACAACACATAAATACTAGGGCAAATTTCATAGAGACTCGAGGTGGAGGTAGCAGCTGTCTCCCTAATTTATTCTATATATTGTTCTATATGGTTGGTAATTTGCTTTGCTTAGTATTTATTTACATTTTGCTTGCAGTTTATTACTCTCTACACTAGCATGAATTTGGTATTTATTGTTTTGTGTCTTATGACCTATAGAACCTAATGTAATAAGTATTATTATATTATGTGAGTGCAGCCGACAACTTCTCCTCTGCATTTCACTCTTGCCAATTGTGTTGTTTTTTATTTATTGCATTAATACAAGTGTTATTTTTATATATTGGTGTACTTATTTTCTTTGGGGCCACATTTGTAGGTTGTTTAACCTACCACTATGTTTTTGGAGTCTGATAGAAAATTCATGCAAACACAGGGAGCAAGAAAAAATTCCACATAAGTGTCATCTTTGGTTGGATTTGGACCCAGGAGCCCAGCACTGCATGATAAAAATGCTAACCACGATGGAACTGTGCTTTCTGCAAATGTGGTTTATGGCCCATGACTTCCCTGTGGTTCTCCTCGGACTTCCAAATAAAAACTCATCTTTTTAATGTGACACTATGGAAGCTTTAACTTTCATGTTTGGATCCTGAACCCAGGAGTGTTGCTATAGGGGGTGCAGTGGTAGCAGTTACTACCGGGTCCTAAACCCTGAAGGCACCCCAAAGGTCCTTTTGCAATATAAAATATAGTACTATTCTAAATGGCACAAAGTAGGTAGGGGCCCCATTACAAATTTTGAACTAGAGCCCAGGAGCTACAAGCAGCCTATGCCTCTTTCTGAACCTTTTTGGTCTTTGTGGCTTGTGGATTATTATAGAGTGATGCAGGACAGGTAAGTGTATAGGCTATTGTAAAATCAAATGATGGCCTTGTACCCCATGCAGATCTTCTGAATTAAAAACTCACCATAGAAGTTTATGATCATCTGATTTGGTTCCACCCAGTCACCCCGACACTGGGGTATATGAAAATCCATAGTTCACCTCTGAATACTAAGAGTCAATAGTGTAACATTTTATGTAATCATTTTTAGTATTTAGCTCATTTTATTCATTACTTGCTTTCTATAATGTGATAATTAGTACTGTATTATATGTGTTTTCTCAGAATACTTGTTTAGATCACCCATCTTTCCCTCCCCCTCTTGCTCTTGATCCTCCACTTGCCCTGTTGCCCCCCTCCCTTTCCCTTTCCCTACTCTTCATATCCTGTTTGTCCCTCTCCCTTTTTCTTTTTCATTGATTTTCTTATAAAAACAAAAAAAACAAAAATAAAGTTAAAAAAAGTTAATTTCATTCAAATTATCATTTTATTTAGCACTATAGCTTTCACGGAGAAGAATAGGATGAAATAGTGGATTATGATTTCTCGGAATGACTAAAATGTTTTACTACTTGTGTTGTTCCATGAGATCAACAGAAAATAATAAATAATAATGATATATATATATATATATATATATATATATATATATATATATAATCATATCAAAAATCATCAATAAGGGAACATTCACTTTTTGCTCTATGACTTTTTGTATAACCCATGAGTTACATTACTATAGTGCTCACTGTCTTTTTAGCAGTCTTTAACCCTTTCACTGCCGGGGTTTTCAGATATTTCTCTCCTCTGACTGCCAAGGCAATTTTCATAGTTTTGAGATGGACAAATAAAACTTAAATTGCAACATTAAAAAATCATACTATGCACCAAACCTCCTAAAAACAAGAGTTCAGCATGTGCAGAGTTCATTGGTATCACTAAAGCCTAAACCTGCATGCACATATCTTCCTAAAATCACCAGAATTGAAAAAAAGAAATCACAAAAATCTGCTTTGAAGCTGGAAATATTAAAAAAGTATCATCCTATAAAATGTAGGGATTACACACCGTGAAAAGCAAGTGAACACCTAAACCATATATATTTCTTGAAATTAGAAAACCTGAAGATAGCATGTGTCTCAATGGGTTATCAATAGCCATGTCCACCTTCATGTAACTCTGTGACAAACACAAATAATTTTTTGAAAAAATGCACTAAAACATATACAGTACAGACCAAAAGTTTGGACACACCTTCTCATTCCAAGAGTTTTCTGTATTTTCATGACTATAAAAATTGTAGATTCACACTGAAGGCATCAAAACTATGAATTAACACATGTGGAATTATATACTTAACAAAAAAGTGTGAAACAACTGAAAATATGTCTTATATTCTAGGTTCTTCAAAGTAGCCACCTTTTGCTTTGATTACTGCTTTGCACACTCTTGGCATTCTCTTGATATTCTATAATAATCATTCATGCGTGGTCCACTATGGGGCATAATACTGTGTGCAGGGGCCACTGTGGGGCATACTACTGTGTGTAGGGGCTACTATGGGGCATACTACTGTGGGCAGGGGCCACTATGGGGCATAATTCTGTGTGCAGTGGCCACTATGGGGCATAATACAGTTCGCAGGGGCTGCTATAGGGCATAATACTGTGTGCAGGGGCCACTATGGGGCATAATACTGTGTGCAGGGGTCACTATGGGACATAATACTGTGTGCAGGGGCCACTATGGGACATAATACTGTGTGCAGGGACCACTATTGGGGATTAATAGTGTGTGCAGGGGGCCACTATGGCGCATAATAGTGTGTGCAGGAATGCGGTTTATGCGGGGGGGGTTGGGGGTGGTGGTTCGGGGGGGGCCCCATGTCAAATGTTTGCCTTGGGGCTCAGCCATTCCTAGTTACGCCACTGATATCAAACTGTGACTGTGATACCAAAATCTAACTTTTTTGAGATTGCACAGCATACAGTATATAAAAACACAGCTTAATATTTCATATACACAACCACCTTCATGCAACAGAGATTACAAGCAAAAATTGCACGCAAATTCAAATTTGCCACTAAGGTACATGCTCAAGCAGTCCCTTTCTGCAAACAAAATGTACTTTCCAAAAAACTGCAATATGTGAAGAATTCATACATACCTATATATATATATATATATATATATATATATATATATATATATATTTATTTACAGGTGCAGGTGTTAAAGAAACACCAAAATTGCAGAAATGCGCCAACCAATTCTGTGCATGCAAATTAAATAGGGGCTTACATAAGAATAGAATTTTCTATCCTCCTATAAAAATTGTAGCAATTTATATGTTCATCTCTAGTGCTAATCGTTATTGCTATTATATTAGCGTGTAACGGATATTGCTAGAGAGGCGTATTTTGCTCTAGAGAGATCAGATATGGACAGGATGAAATGTAAACTTTATTTATGACTTTGTGCATGTGTTGCATAAGTGTTTGGTGCAACTCTTTTGGCCCTGGACTATGGTAAACATCTGGGTCACAGCACCAATAAACTTCCTGGTATGTTCAGAAGGGTATTACAAAAGAATAATCCTGTGATTTGGCTCAGAGAGGTATTACATTATCTCACTATGTGACAATCAGAGAGCAAAGGTATAGTATACTCTCTGATTAATAGGAGGGGGGATAATATGGACAGAAGTCCCTGCTGCCCCCCTTCCTGGGGTCACATACAGGTTATGCACAGATGATGATGATTTATCGTCTTTGCAGTCTGCAGCTCTGCTCCTCCCTCCTTTGGCAGCTCTTAAAATGCTGCCTAAGGCAGGAGGGAGAAGGACATTTCAGAGCCTCATATCTCAGGATCCATTAGGGTTATAAAGATGAGCTTGGATTCATTTTAAAGATGAGCGATCTCCTGTTAAAAATGCTGTTGGGAATTGAGATCTGCATTGGGATCTCAATGGCAAATAGCATATTCAACAGTGAATCGCTATGGATCTGTGAGGGCTATCATGATAATCTTAATGAGATTCTCTTCTTTAAAATGAATCCAATATCATCTTTATAACCCTAACCAATCCTGAGATATCGGCATTTGTAGTAAGGTCATTTTAGATACGTCCTCGGCTACAAAAGTGCCACTTTGGGAGGACGTATAAATAGGTGGGCGGCAGGGAAAGGGTTAATGAAGCGTTGTGACTATTAAATAAGAAATATTACATTTCTGTCACTTGTGTTATACAAAGACAAACACGAAAGTAGGCACAGGAGTCAAAGATAAATTCCAATGAATGGCATGCATTCTAACCTTGTAGGTGTAGTACGTATCATATGAGATACCTTCTGCATATAATCTGTGGCCAACACAACAACTTCTTCATCTTCAGAGAAGTTTTCATGGAATATCCTGTCCAAGAGGCGTTTCCATTTAATCTAAAGTGTGCAGTAAAGTAAGACAATGTAGTATCCTGAGTTAATATGAAGAGGGTGATCTCTCAATTTTAACATTTATTACAATTACCTGACCTGAACAGCAGTTACATATGGCACCTATGTAGAAAGATATTTAGCTCTATTCACATCACAACAGAGGCCTCCATATGGTATATGGAGGTATACATCAGAAGTAAAGCTTCTGGTGTATACCTCCAGCAGTATATGACAAACCCCACTATAAAGGAATAAAGTGGAATATGTGAACCATAGGGTGTTAAAAAACATATACTCTGTAGTATATATTTTTTACAGCATCTCGATATATGAATAAGTGTAGTCAACTATGTTATTCCATACTGTACTTTTTGTGGTAAGCTGATGCATACCTGATCTAAACAGGGCCTTATTTTTGTCATTCCTTGATAGGGCCTTAACAATGGCTCTATGGGATCTACTATAGTACTTTTAAGAATAGAATTCTTAATGACGCCATAAGATTAAGAGGCAGCTATAAAACATGTTCTTTCTAAAATAGTGAATTCTTGCTATTTTGAAATATCATTTTTTCACAAGGTTTTGATAACTGTAAACACAGAAAAGTGGAGAAAAAGCCAAGTTATTTATATGTAATGGAGCAGAATAAATCTTAGCTACACAATCTACCGAGTAGTTTACACAGGCTGTTTTTAGAATGGTGAGAACAGAGGCTCTTGAAGGCCATAGTCTTCTTTTTTTCATTGTTAACTTATATGTCCAGGTTAGATAGTCATGTACAGTATATGAAATATATCAAACTGCATTCACAATTCCATCAGGGAATTACACTTTTCTTTTTTATGAAACAAATGGAAACAATGGAAACTCTGGATAATTTTCTGAATTAGTAAAATATTGCAGATACATTGATGTATACGTTCACTCTGGTTCCTCAAACACAAGCTTCCAAGGTGCTCTGCACATTATAAAATTTGTTATATCTCCTGACATGTCCTTTTAAGAAAATACTTGTATTGCCCATGAAATAAAAATTCTAGAGCATCTTTTATTATTACTGCATTATGTTGTTCCTCTGTTACTCCTCCTAGAGCTGTATGAACAAAAATGACAAATGGGTGGGACAAATGAGTCTGTCACTGTCAGCACTGATTAGACAGATGTGTTGGGAACACCCAGTTGTCAACAAAGAAAGGGAAGATGCTCCAGAATTTCTATATTATAGGCAATACAAATATAATTATTAATTAATTATTAATTATAATAATTATTAACTAAACTAAGTCAGGAGAGCTGATAGGTTCTCCTTTATACCACTGGAAATAACAAAATATTTGCATATTTACTTTGCTGTACAAGATACTTGGTAAAGGAGTGCCCCCTTTTCAGTGCGCTGCAACTATTGGTTGAATGTAAACCACATAGACTTCCTGCTCTGCCCACCCCCTGTATGCACTCTGCACATACTGAGAGCTTACTGGTCTGTTTCAGCTACTTCTCCCTGCAAAAAGGGCACAGACTAAAAAGTGGCATGCAGAGCGCACATGCACCAAAAGTCGCACATTTTGGTGCAAAAATGTGCCAAATTTACAACAATAATAATAATACATTTTATTTATATAGTGCCAACATATTCCACTTTACAAATTGTAGGATTCAAGTACAGACAAAAAAGATACATTACAAAGAAATAGTCAATTCACACAATGGGATTGAGGGCCCTGCTCACAAGAGCTTACAATCTATGAGGTAGAGGGGGTGACACAAGAGGTAGCAGGGACAGCATCTGAGATATCATTGCTCATACAGTGGTCTAGACATTTTTGTGATAGCGGTTACCTTCCTTACGCATCAATAAATCTCTATGAGCCGTCACCAGTCATGTCCTTTAACATGCAGATGGTGCCTGGACATATAAAGTTACAGTCTGATATGCCATGGGGTAATGTGGGAGCGTGAACAGAGGGATTTACATTAGGAATTGTGATAGGCCTGTCTGAAGAGATGTGTCTTTAGTTTGTGCTTGAAGGTGTAGAAATTGAGTGTTAATCTGATTGTCCGGGATAGAGCATTCCAGAGACGTGGTGCAACTCGGGAGAAGTCTTGTATACGAGCGTGGAAGGTTCTGATTATAGCGGATGTTAGTCTTAGGTCTTTGAGTGAACGGAGAGCACGGGTAGAGCGATAGAAAGAGATGAGGGAGGAAATGTAGGGAGTTGCAGCATTATGGAGAGCCTTGTGGATGAGGGTGATAGGTTTATATTGTATTCTGTATTGAATAGGCAGCCAATGTAGTGACCGGCACAGACCGGAGGCATCGCTGCAGCGTCTAGACTGATAGATGAGCCTGGCCGCTGCATTCAGAATAGATTGTAGAGGGGAGAGTTTAGTAAGGGGAAGACCGATTAGTAAGGAGTTACAGTAGTCAAGGCGAGAGTGAATCAAGGCGACAATAAGTGTTTTTAATGTATCTCTGGTAAGGAAAGGGTGGATTCTGGAGATGTTTTTGAGGTGGAGATGACATGAGCGTGCGAGTGATTGGATATGGGGGGTGAAGGAAAGGTCTGAGTCAAACATAACCCCAAGGCAGTGGGCATACTGGCTAGAGGTAATACTAAGGCTAGATACTGAAATGGAGATATCAGGGTTAGGTCTGTTAGATGTGGAAACAGCAGTAGTTCAGTCTTTGAGCGATTCAGTTTCAGATAAAGCGAAGACATGACATTTGAGACAGCAGAGAGACAGTCACTGGTGTTCTGTATTAGCGCAGGGGTGATGTCACGGGATGTTGTATATAATTGGGTGTCATCAGCATAAAGATGGTATAAAGATGGCAACTTTTATTATACATTTTTAGCCGTATGATAAATTCCCCTATGTTCTTTTAGAGTCACATAATGCAGAAAAAAATTCAAAGAACTCATACTCACATATGGTGCTATTTTTTGTAGCTGAGATATAGTGACCTTGTTGTACATAGTGCTAATGTCACGTCGCATGTCATCAAATTCTGAAATTGTGATCTGAAGGTTGGAAAAATAGTAAATGACAATGGAGTGCACAGTGTTATCCAGTAATTGTTAAGAGCAACTGCTATCTTTTATGACATACTTGTATCAGTCATTAGAAGCAACGACATACAATCTACTTACAGCAGAGGGAAGATTATATCTTGAAGTCATAATGATTTTGGCATGAACACTTACATTGGCAAGATCCTGTTCTAATAGTAGAATTTCCTGGGACTTTTTTTGCACATTCTCAACACCCAGAAGGCTTAGGATCTTCTGCATGAACTCTTTGTAAGCTACCAAAATCTGTGGAGAGAAAAACAAAGCTTTTCTTAAATCTGCATTAAAAGTATGTAGTACCATGTATAGTTAGTATTACGATGTACAACATCCTCATATTATAGCAGACAATAGAATTTGTGATCCAAATTTGCTTCTTAAAAAAGCTGTAACGATGGCTTCCAGGCTCATTTTACCAGTGAAACATCAGCAATGAAAACAGTGGAAGGCTTTGTTTAACCATGAACTACTGTATAACTGGGAATGTGCATTTGGACAAACTTTGGACAGTATTTCATGTAATATTATTTTTGCAAGGCTTGCCAAGGTATTTACAGAGAGAGGTTCCAGCAGAGTGCCTTCTCTTTTGGGACAATTACTCTGCTTCACTAAAGGATTTGACGTGTAATGTTCCCATTTTTTTTTGTAAATGAATAGCTCAGGTCATTATAAGAAACTTTGTAATATATCCTATCAGAGGAAAATAATTTTCCTGCTATCAGCTACTCTCCTACCTGCTAAATTACTCAATCCAGTGCTTAGTCAATCTTCACTGGAGACAGGCTGCAATTTATAGATGTCTGGGGTTAGGCTACAATTCATAGAAGTCCAGGGAGAGGGGAAGGGCAAGGAGGAAAAGAAGTGAATACATATATCCTGGTGCAGATTACAAAAGAGCCACTGCTTTATTCACATTCATACTGCTACATGCTACTACTACTAGACAACAGCTATAAAAATGTTAGAAATCTAACAGTTTCCTTGTAGCAGCATGACCCTGTGTCCTACTCACTGGGCTCCTCCCCCTCCTCTCTCCATAGACTTCTATGTAACTTGATCTGTCTGTGAGTCTTCAGTGAACATACTGTAGATCTGGCAGTGGATTGAGCAGTTTAGGAGGCAAAAGAGGAGCTGACAACAGGAGACAGAAACATTTTACTCTGATAAGATATATTGCAAAGTTTTTATATTCTCCTGAACTATTCATTTATGGAATAAAAACTGAAAAAACTGTTACGTTTTAATAATTAGCGGTTTCGAGGATTGTATCTATTCCATAGTAAATATTTCTCCCACACTTACCCAACTTGATTATCTGATTCAGGTTCCCATTACACCACCTCCCAGCTTTTAACATGTATATGTACAGTATATAATCTTTGACTGTAGACAGCACTATTTGCATGTATTTTTAGGAATACTGACTACGGTTTGACAGAGCTGCCTAGTGTACAGCTCTAATAAAAGTCATTGCTAGACAGCAGTTATACAAAGCTGTGAGGCTCCTCCTAATAAAAAATATATCTATTAGATCCTCAGAAATTGCTTTTTGAAACTACCACCAATTGTTTGTAAGGTTGATATCATACCAGAATGCTTGAGCAGATCTGTTGCTTATGTCATGCCCATATACTATATTCAATGGCACAGTACAGAGGTTGTCACAATTCACAAGTAGAAACTTATATACCTCTTCATTGGATGATCAGTAGCAGTGATAAAATAAAGCTTCTGTGACAAACACAATAACTATTACCCATCTTATACCTTTTCACTGTCTTCATCTTGTCCCAAGTAGAGTGTTCGCTCTGGCAGAGTCAGGCCATCTTGATCAATCTGTAAATCAAGAAGAAAAATTATAGAGGAAAACGTTTTTATTGGCTAAAGCTGCCCATATACTGTATACACACTTCACTGCAGATTGATCATTTACGTCCCCTATACTGTAGATATAACATTTGATTCAAAACTTCATTCCAGTCAAAACAGCAGAATCCTATATTATTTATTAGATCAGGGGACAAAGCAATATCCAAAATGTAGTAATGAAATCCCTAACATGGTACCTAAAGATTGCTATGGGCCCACGCTGCATCTTCACCTGTATATGATTTTATACAGAGTCAGAGATGTATTTTTTTTTTTACAGATTCCTATGGTATTAGTGATAAGAAATCCAATCATTCTCCATCACATGTTTTATTGGAGAATAGGGTATCTCATGAAGGCACCATATGAAAGACTTGGCGTTGGATACATAGAGAATCAATACTGTCAAAAAGTAAGACGGGTAAGAGGGTACGATTTATCATGTTTTATATGCCAGTTTTCTGGTGTACATGGTATGACAAAAGTTGCCATTTTTGGTACACAACATTTTGCACAAAATAATTGTGACTTTTTGGCAATTTCTACCACAATCACTACTATTGTAAAAATTAAGTGTGGCAGAGAAGGAAGTAGAAAATTGCCATAAGTTATAGCTGAAGTCTATGCCCCTGGCTTTCGTAGCTTTTCGTTCCTGTGTATGGGGCCTGTAGAGATGTGTCAGAATTATTAAGAAGCTGGATACTCTTAGTAATTCAGGTGCTTCTCACATCAGCAAAGGAGTGGAATAAGATCAGTATGCAAAACGCTGGGCTTTATATATTGGCCCCTTAGACTTGACAGTCTTAAACTGCAACGCACTTATGAAAGTGTCTAATGCCGAATGATAAACCTGACACATTTTCAGACTGTTTAGTATAAATTTATACCATGTATTAGTTTGATTAGTTTTAGATGAAAAACATGTCAAATTTTTTGTGTATTTTTGGTGCCTGGTGTTACCCCTACAATCCACGCCCCTTTCCAATAAGCCTTGTCATCTTGTTGAGCTAGGCATAGAAAATGTCTAAAATAGTTAAAATATATGTGGTGTAAAGTATGTAGGTCACTTTATTTTAACACAAATTACACCAGAATTCTAGTGTATTTTAAATAGTAAATCTGTATTCAAAATTTACAGGATCCATACAAATGGATATGCTGTGTGCATTAACCCCTTAAAGGGTTGCCCCACGAGTAAATATTAATTTACTCTGTTAGAACAAGTTTTCAATTTGAATCATTTTAAAAAACATATTGCTACATAATGTACAGAATGTACACCTAATATGTTGAACATTGGTGAGAAGAAGCTCCTGCTAGTGCATTGGCTGGTCCGTAGAATAACAATAATCAATCTGCTGCTTTTGTACAAGGAGATGCAGGAGATAGGATTGAGATACTCAACATGTGCAACCACATCAAGTGGATGGTGAAAGGGAATCAAAAGAGAGGGGCACCATAAAAGTATGTAACAGCAATACAACTTTTTTGTATCATCTAACAAAATAAATTCATTTTTATGCAGGGGACAAGTGCTTTTAATATGCAACATGGGATTTTATTATCTTTATTTGACTATGAGTGAGCATTTTGAAACTGCATTTATGAGGCAGCGCTTTGCAAATCTAAACTTGTAAGCTGGTGTGTGGGTATTAAAATGTATAACCTAATATAATATGATATCTTACAAACATTTTAGTTACTCAACTAGCAGAATTGAATTCCATGTTGTTACTACTCCTGGTCTGTGAATCACTATTTGGTATATAAAAGTATTACTGGATAAAACCTGCAAATACATGATGTCACAAAATATTCCAAGCCATAATTCAATCTTAGAAATAGGTGAATAAATTGTAAATAGGGTTGGATTGCCGCGGATTCTCTCATAAACTTTTCCTGAACAAACACTTTGTGGTTGAATTTTGGGCTGTTCTTTTCCTTCTCCTGCTGCTACTTCTCATATTTCCCTGCTGGTGCCTAATTGACCCAGAATGCTTTGCTACCAGCGGGGAGTCAGGAACAGCAGCAGTCTGAGAAAGAAATTACCGGCAGCAATAAAAAAAATTCTTAAAAAGAAGCTAAGATATTAAAGTTAGTGTCCAGACAGAAAAGTCTTATAGGAAAACCACAGGAAGGGAAAAGCTTGTATGTGCAGTATGCTGAATATTTTGTAGGCTACATCTGAATTCCACGCAGGTCTATTGATCTATAGCATTTTTTGTGAGGTTTTATTTTACTGGAACACTCTGCACACTATTGCATCATCATCATCACTTTCCATTTATTATGAATGGTGATGATGTATCAAAGTAAACAGCATTTCAGAGAGCTCACAGAACCTCTTATTTCTAATCTTGAAAGAAATGTTTGTAGAAAAAGAAAAAAAGATTTCCTATGCTCAGTATCGAATAATTCCATTATAATGGTGCATGTGCCTGTGGCCTCCACTATTGTTGAACCCTGGCAGCTTCCAGGGTCCAGTATCCGCAACAGTTCAAAACAGAACGTTGGACGTAAGGAACCAAAACAAGCAGGAAAACCTCCCTTTTATATGAGATTTTCCTGTCCAGTTTGACGACAAGGTGTCTGGCTTTAGCGTGTGAAGACTGTACCTCAAGCAGCCTGGTAATGACACCACCAGCGGCATAGCCAATGGGGGTTGTGCTTCTCCTTCTCCCCTTCCCCCTTCTTCTCCATAGAGCCCATTGTAATCTGAGACTGCTTGTGTTTGGAGTAATACTAAAGACAGGAGTAACAGTTAAAGACACAGGTACTTTTCCTTTTACATATATATACAGTATATATACTAGCAGAAGGACCCGGCTTCGCATGGGTATATTTCATTTGTTGTTTGTGTAGTGACCCCATAAGAATTGGCCAGTTTTGCACTTGACATCCAGTATGGCAGCGCAGTATAGGTATAGTCTATTTATTATTATTATTGTTTATTTATTATTGTTTATTTAAATAGCACCATTAATTCCATGGTGCTTTACATTTGCAGATTTACATACGGTACACCAGATATACAAAACAGATAATGCTAATAGAGACCAACTGGTACAGTGGGATAGAGGGCCCTGCCCGCAAGGGCTTACAATCTATGAGGGAAGAGAGATAGAGACAGAAGGTGGGGGTAGAGGCTGCTCAGGTGGTGGTGTGGTGACAGTAGCGTTATTGGAGGTTGTAGGCTTTCTTGAATAGGTGAGTCTTCAGGGCCTTCTTGAAGCTTGTGACTGTGGGGGACAGTCTTATGTGTCTTGGTAATGAGTTCCAGAGTATGGGGGATGCCCGGGAGAAGTCTTGGAGTCGATTGTGTGAAGAGCGGATAAGAGCAGAGCGGAGTAGGAGGTCTTTGGAGGATCGGAGGTTACGTGTGGGCAGGTAGCGGGAGATTAGGTCAGAGATATATGGAGGGGTGTTAAATAGTATTATTCTACAATATTCAAGACCTTTAAGGGTTAATTGTATTCTGCTGACAAAGCTCTTGTAACTTATGGTGCATGGGTGTGGATAGAGTATGACTATTTTGGTATTTTCCAAATACAGTAGTAGAAAGTATGAGGATGTTGGGAAACACCCCCTTTCATGAATATAAATGACTGACAGACACACATGCCGTGGTCTCACTCTCGGTGGGGGTCTCCCTCTCCCTGTGGGGATCTGTCCCTGTCTCTCACTTTGGGTGTCTCTATCTCCAAACCTGGCTACTTCCTCTAAGACCTTGGGAAGGATGGCAGAATCATCCTGCAGAAGACTAACACACATTGATGAATAAGCTTGAGCCAAGATGATGCAAAAGAACCACCTTGGAGAAACCTAACTGTATACTTCTCCTAAGAAATGTAAGACATTGACTGATATTTCTGTTATGCTGGAAGATTTCCATTTATCTGTTTCCCATGAAGACTTCAATAAATCTCCATGTTTTATATGAAGCCAAGTCCTCGAAAATATTGTTACCTTAGGGGTCAACACGTGAGTAAGGATTTCATTCAATTGTAGACTATTTTATAGTTTACGGACAGATATTATTTTACAAGGGGACAGGCTGTGGATGGCTTTGTATGTCAGCATTGTAATTTGAACGCTATTCGCTGGGTAACGGGTAGCCAGTGAAGGGATTGGCAGAGGGGAGCGGTCGATGAAGAACGGGGGGAGAGGTGTATTAGGCGATCAGCACAGTTTAAAGTGGACTGGAGGGGGGCCAGGGTGTTAGTTGGGAGGCCATGGAGAAGGGTGTTACAGTAGTCTAGGCGGGAGATTATGAGGGCGTGGACTAGCATCTTTGTAGTTTCAGAGGTGAGGAAGGAGCGGATTCGGTGGATGTTCTTGAGTTGGAGGTGGCAGGAGGTGTTGAGGGTTTGAATATGCGACTTGAAGGATAGGTCAGAGTCTAAGGTTATCCCAAGGCAGCGGGCCTGTGGGACTGGGGTGAGAGTGGTTCCATTGATTTTGATAGATGGGTCAGGTAGGGGGATCGTGCGTGGAGGGGTGAAGATTATGAACTCCGTTTTCTCCATGTTGAGTTTGAGAAAGCGGGAGGAGAGAAAGGAGGCTACGGCTGCTAGACATTCTGGGACTCTAGACAACAGGGAGGTAATGTCTTGTCCAGAGAGATATATTTGGGTGTCATCAGCATAGCAATGGTAATGGAAACCGTGGGATTCTATGAGTTGGCCAAGGCCTAGGGTGTAGATTGAGAACAGGAGGGGTCCTAGGACGGAGCCTTGGGGGACACCTACAGAAAGAGGGCGTGGTGGGGAGGTGGTGTGTGAGTGGGAGACGCTGAATGTGCAGTTGGTGAGGTATGAGGAGATCCAGGAAAGGGCCAGGTCTGAGATGCCAAGGGATGAGAGAGTTTCTAGCAGGAGGGAATGGTCGACTATGTCAAAGGCAGAGGAGAGGTCGAGGAGGAGGAGGACATAATAGTGACGTCTGGCTTTGGCGGTTAGAAGGTCGTTAGTGACCTTGGTTAGGGCAGTTTCTGTGGAGTGATGGGGTCTGAAGCCTGACTGTAGTCTGTCAAGGAGCATATTGGACGAGAGGTAGGAGGATAGTTCGGAATGGACGTGTTGCTCTAGTAGTTTTGAGGCGTACAGGAGCAGTGAGATGGGGCGATAGTTGGCTGGAGAGGACGGGTTCAGGGAGGGTTTCTTAAGTATAGGTGTGACAGTAGCATGTTTGAAGGCAGAAGGGAAGGATCCAGTGGTTAGGGATAGGTTGAAGAGAAGGGTTAGGGCAGGAGTAATGTCTTCCCAGAGTTTTGGGATGAGATGTGACTGGATTGGGTCGAGTGCACAGGAGGTGAGGTATTTATGGCTGTGTTGCTATGGAAACCTTTTAAATGAAATGTGAACTTTTGGCTGATGCACGTCATATGACTGAATATTTAAGGACCTGCGAACTGCTATTGACTCATACAGGTCATAAATAGCTTGGTTGCTATGGAAACCTGGTGTAAAGCTGTGTGTATGTCAAGACTGAAGAACCTGCGATTTTCCATTGGTCCATAAGTGTAATGTGATCATGTGTATCTCAGTTTGGATATCAGTGAAAGTCCTGCGATCAGTTGTTATGGAAAACCTGGAGTAAAGCTGTGTGTATGTGACCTTGTGTAACAGTGTCATCCACAGCGCCCTGCCCCTTTAAAGCTGACCCACAGCAGTGAAGAAAAATGGCTGGGTTGTTATGGAAACATGGAGTGCAGTTGTGTGCATGTGGCTAACAATGCCTTGTCAGATTGGAGATGGGCTTGGGTCTGCTGGGTTGTTTCAGCAGCTCGCTGTTGTCTGTGACATACCTTGTCAGATTAGTCTGTGACATACCTTGTCAGTTTTCATTAGCTCGAGCAGCAGCCATGCATTTTGCTGCAGGGGGCATAAGTAGTTTAAAAACATTTCAATTTATAAGAATGCTGAAATCCAGTATGGCAGTCCAGTCAGTGGCATAAATACCGGGGTTGCAGTGGTAGCGGCTGCCACAGGGCCGGGGACATTAGGGGTTCCAGAAGGCCCCTGATGTTTTTTTTTTTTTTTAATAGGCCATTACCTGCTGGTGTAACACCAGCAGGTAATGGGCCCTATTTGCTTACCGATCCCCGCTCCTGCTCACGGCCGCCTGCGCTTCACCTTCTGCAGAGGCGGTTGTGAGCAGGAGCGGGGATCGGTAAGTAAGGCCTGCGGGCCGTGAACCCCACAAACACTGCTATCATTATATTCAAGGGTCTTGAGGGAACATAAAAAACACTGTTACTTACCTCTCCTGCGCTACAGCAGGCTTCGGACCAGTCCAACGTCATTATGCGTCTGGTCCAACATTGAAGAGGTAGCGGGAAGTGCACATAATACTATATGAAGGGGCCACTATGGGGCATAATACTGTGTGCAGGGGCCACTATGGGGCAGAATACTGTGTGCAAGGGCCACTATGGTGCATAATAGAGTGTGTAGGAATGCAGTTTGTGCGGGGGGGGCGGTTGTCGGGGGGGTCCCATGTCAAATATTCGCCTTGGGGCCCAGCCATTCCTAGTTACGCCACTGAGTCCAGTATAGGTACAGTCTATTTATGGGTGTGTTGTTATGGAAACCTGGTAAATTAAATGTGAACTTATATTGGCTGATACACATGATATGACTGAATATTTAAGGACCTGCGAACTGCTATTGACTAATACAGGTCATAAATAGCTTGGTTGCTATGGAAACCTGTGTTCCTGAGGAGGCTAAGCGCCTGTGAGCTTTTATTGGCTGATAAGGGACATGTGACCGTGTGTATGACAGTTGGAATATGAGTGAAAGACTTGCAGGCTTGTATTAGCTAATGCCGGTCATTTTTTGGGAATACTGTATCTCAGGAACGGTATGTCCTTTAGAGCTGAGACCCAGTCTAAAATATTCCTGGACACCTGATGTACACGTGTGCCAAATTTGGTGAGGATCGGTCCAGTCATTTGGTCGCGCATAAAGAACAGACAGACAGAAACTCATTTTTTATATATATATATATATATATATATATATATATATATATATACATACATACCTCCCAACTTTCAAAGGACAGAAAGAGGGACAAAATGTGCATTATGCGCGCCACTGCAAATTTAGCTCCACCCACTTCTATGTTGGCTCCGCCCATTCTCACCAGTGCCCACACACACCCTAATATTATATGCCCCCACATTATAATGTTCCCTTCCAATTGCCCCACAGTATGATGTCCCTCTCCTCGTGCCCCTGTTTAAACTGGGGGCAACTAGAGAGAGCCATTAAACTGGGGCAGCTGGAGGGTGACATTAAGTTGGGGCAGCTGGAGGGGGACATTAAACTGTGGGGGTAGCTGGAGGGGGATATTAAACTGGAGGCAACTAGAGGCAGACATGTCCCCCTCCAGCTACCCCCATGGTTTAATGTCCTCCTCCAGTTGCCCCCAGTTTAATGTCACCCTCCATCTGCCCCCCCCAGTTTAATGTCCACTCCTCCATCTGTCCCCAGTTTAATGTCCCCCTTCATCTACCACCAGTTTAATGTCCACCTTTATCTGCCACCAGCTTAATGTCCCCCTTCATCTGCCCCAGTTTAATTGCCCCCCTTCATCTGCCCCCAGTTTAATTGCCCCCTTTATCTCTCCCCAGTCTAATGTCCCACCCAAAGTTTCACATAATAAAACCACTGATACTCACCTCTCCTCTCTCCCCTGCTGTCTCGTCTCCTGGAGTGTTCAGGAAGCTGCAGGCGCTTATAGATCCTGGGGCCGGAGCATGCAGGGGCACAGTTTTGAAGCAAGAGCTGTCCGCAGATGGCTCAGCATTGTATTCAACTCATCTGCGTCCTCACCAGATATATATATTATATACTTTTTTCATATATACAGTATATATATATATATATATATATATATATATATATATACATACACCCTGTTTCTCCAAAAATAAGCCCTACCCCAAAAATAAGTGCTAGTTTGATTTTGCAGGGTTTTTGGAGTAGGCTTGAAATATAAGCCCTACTCCAAAAATAAGCCCTAGTTACAGTCGTAAACTGTCCTGGACAAGTGCCCCGCTGCATCCCGCCACTGTAGGGCACAATACGCTCACCCACTCTTGAGTCCTGCCTTCTGCGTCCTGAGTCCGTCCTCCGAGTGCCGCCTCCCGGCCGCTACTATGCTGTGGGCTTGGATACCTACGTGACCAGATGTCAGGTGCCACCCCTGCTCACTCCCACAGATGCAGCCACTCCACTACAGCACCTTCCCATTAGCGTAAAGGAGAGGAGATAGAGAGGGCCCGGTGCCACTGCCGCACAAAGTGTTTAGAGAGAGAGAGTGCCAGTAAGTTTGTTTAAGAGCCACTGTGACCTTGCACAATCAATTTTGAATGTAAGTTAGGGATAGGGTTACTAACCCTAAACATTATACAAAATTTGTCCAAATAAGACCTACCCGAAAATAAGCCCTAGCTTTTTTACAAAGTTTCACTTAGACTATTGATCTAAATAAATAAAAGTTTACTTACGCTTTAAGAGAGTTTTCTTGGACTAAAGTATTGGTGACCTATCCTTAAAATAGGTCATCAATATTAGATCAGTAAGTGTTTGACAGACAGGAGCCACACAGACCAAACAGCTGATCGTGAAGTTGCTGGGTGTTGGACCCCCATCAATCTCGTAATGATGACCTATCCTAAGAAAAAAAAAAACCTTAATCCTGCCCTGCCTATACTGACCACTCGGCATACAAATAAATTAAAAAGGTATTACAGGGTGCCAATTGGAATCAATGGGCTGAAAATCTAATACATGGATGTGCTGGGTCTTACAGAGTGTGAGGTGTTTAGTGTCTCTTAACTTTGGCTTTTATAAAAGGGTCTTGAATAGGGATACCCTAAAATAACACACATTTCCATAACAGAGTATTTTCAAATAGGTTTTCCAAACAAGACAACCCTTTTAACCCCTTGTGATGAACCGACCCTCAGTTTTATATCTTTCTTGGAAGTGTGTTTTACTTGCTTAGGTCAGTCCTTCCCCCACTTGGAATGCGGTGCTTTAGTTGAGTCCACATTGCTGGACGATACGCTTCACTGGTTTTATGTGTGTTCATTGGAGATGGCTTGTTATAGCCAGGCACTTTTATTATCCCTGGCCAGATGGGATGGGGGATAGCAAGCCTTAACTTCACCCTTCTCTCCGAGGGTTCTGCAAAGGTGGGAGAAGGGGGGCTGCCTGGGAGCAAGGGGTGGGTGGAGCACTAGCCATATGCTGTGGGCAGACCTGGATTCTGGGGTCATTCAGCAAAGAGGCAGTAAGGAGCTCTGATCTGGGAGAAGATGAGAGGGCCTGCCCTACTGAGGAATGCTTTGAGGGCCTAGTTCTGGACAGCATGTAGAAGGATTGTTTTATGCAACTTGCTTAAGCTTGCGCCCTAGGCCCAAAACTCTGCTGTGGCCTAGAGAAACGGACTACGAGCCTATGCCGGTATTTTCTCTATCTTTTAATTCCCCTGTTTATTTTTGTGTATTGTATCATCGCTCCTTTGCTTGTATGTTTATGCTTGATCGTATTAATATTGTATATTTCTGTATATGCTATTAATTCATACCGACCCACTTGGGTTATTAACACTAGAAGTCCCAGAAATTTCGAGCTCCCCCTTGAAGTCCTGAAAGAGGGTCAAATGACCCTTAGTCCAAACAGACAACTCTGATGGCTCCAATTAGCATCCTTTCATTTGTAAATGTGGCCATTGTCTGAGGAATCTGCAGGGGGCAATTGTGTTGATCCACCTCAGGTCTTGTAAGAGAGTATAAACAAAAGAATGTAAGCTGCTCGTGAGTGTGTCTGCCCACCCCCCAGCTGCATTGTTGTGCTGGGAATATGCATAAGGTTGCTAACACCTTAGCAAATTTGCATGCAACCTTTTGTGCTGTGGGGGATGTGAAGGCACTGCTTCACCCATTTTGTTCACAAGAAACAAAATGCAGAGAAGGCACACCATTCAACAGGCATTGGAACTGATCCTGAGCAACACCAACCCTTCTGACTCAGATGGAGAAGACATAGTCCTTCAACTGGATTCGGACTCTGAGCTGTCTTCAGGTTAGATTTTTTTTAAATTACCGATTTTTATTTCCTGACTATCTTTTTTATTTAGAACCAAAACAAAATGTTAATTTGAAATTATTTATCTTGCAGATGAGGAGACTCCTCCTCTACCAAAAAAGAGAGCTCGGTTGGCGAGTGAGCCGACAGAGACCGCAAAAGATGGCACAGTGTGGCGTGAAGTAGAAGTGGGGAAACGTCTCCATTTCACCCCAATAGAACCGTACCCTACAGATGGAGAACCAAGTGCTAAGGCCAGACGAAGTGTCCGGAGTCGCCTTCAGAGCTTCCTCTGTTTTATCACTCTTGACATGCTTCGTAGCATTCAAGAATGGACTACTCAACATGCACGTCACACGGAGCAGGTGGATTGGTTCAAGGGTCTCCCGGAACTAATGGCATTTATTTCAGTCATTATCTTGCGGGGGGGTGACCAAGGTTCCATCACTACATGACAGCTGGTCAGCAAACCTGGCAAACCCAAGGATCATTGCAACTATGACCCGAAACCGCTTCCAAGACATCATGCAACACCTACGCTTTGATGACATGTTCACACGCAGTGAGCGAGTGGAGACCGATAAGTTTGCTGCAATCTCCGATGTGTGGAGATCGTTTGTCACCAACTGCATCGCATCCTACAATCCTGGTCGACACATCACTATTGATGAACAGCTTTTCCCGTCAAAGACTCGCTGCTGTTTTCTGCAATACATTGCAACAAAACCAGACAAGTTTGGCATCAAGTTTTGGGTGGCTTGCGACTTGAAATCAAAGTACATCTGTAATGTCCTCCCATATCTTGGCAAGGACCCCAGTCGTCCCAGCGGGGAGAGACTGTCCGAAACTGTAGTGATGAGGCTGATGGAACCATTCATGGACAAGGGCAGAACTGTAACCACGGACAATTTCTTTATATCATTGTCACTTGCACAACGACTGCTTAGCCGGAAAACCACTATCCTCGGCATAGTCAACAAGAGTCGCCGGGAAATTCCTCAATCCGCTAGACAGATGGACCGCACTGAATTCACCACTCAGGTGTTTTCAACCACTGGTGCCACACTGACAGTGTATGCACCCAAACGAAAGAAGGCCGTCTACATTCTCAGCAGCATGCACAGCGTGGTTGAGACTGAGGATACCAACAAAAGGAAGCCAAACACGGTCACACAATACAATCACACAAAGTGCGGTGTGGATGTAATGGACCAAATGGTGCGGGAGTACAGCGTGCGTGCAGGAACACGGAGATGGCCAGTCGCCGTGTTCTACAACATGATTGACATGGCAGCACTGAATGCTCATGTTCTTTATCAGGCATGCACTGGGGTGCAGGAGAGACGGGTGGACTTCCTGGTTGAGCTTGCAAAAGAGTTAGGTGGCTCTCATGTGACTGAAAAGAAGGCATGCAAGGAGAAACTCCTTCGGCAACAACCTTCCACACCCAGCCCTGGCAAAAGGGCGAAGTGTCAGGTCAACCATCGATGCACGAATAATTGTGCAACTGAGAGATGTGTTGACTGCTACAAATACACGTGTGGCAAATGTACCAGGGACATACCCAGGCAGTGCCAGGTATGTTCCGACAGTGCAGACAGACTGCTGAGTAAGTGCTGAAATGCTAGTCACACAAGAAGGACATGCCACTCACACACACACACGCAGCCCCCCACAGCAGCCTATTGTAAATATGTGTGGAATTGTTTTATTCCTTGTATTTTTTTTATTATTTTCATAACAAAAATAAAAAGCATGGAAACAAATAACAGTTGTTCTTTTGTATATTTACATTTTTGTATATTTAGATTCAAGTCAATGGGTGCAGAGAAAAAAAAAAAAATCGCAAAAAAATCGCAGCTACTGAGTGAGTGCTGAAATGCTAGTCACACAAGAAGGACATGCCACTCCACACACACACACACACACACACACACACACACACACACGCAGCCCCCCACAGCAGCCTATTGTAAATCCTGTGGTGTGACAGTAATGGCCTTAATTACAGAACAAAAGATGGTGATTATAGGTTGTTTGCTTAAATCCTTCAGGTCATTCGACCCGTCTCTGGGTTCCAAAGGTAGAAATGTTAAATGACCCCTCTCTGGGACTTCTAGTGTTAAACATATAAAATTTATATCGCTCATTTCGTTTTATCCTATGACCCGGTCTACTCACGGTGTGTGAGTGGGAGGTTAAGAAAGAAGTTTGATCGCAGGCGTGCCAGGCGGCTGGGCGAGGCGATATTCTTCACACCCCTTAATAGCACAGCCTCAAACCACCATAAGGACACGGCCTCATTTTTCAAATCTGACATGTGTCACTTTTAATGGTAATAACTTTGGAGTGCTTTAACTTGATTCTGAGATAGTTTTTTGTGACACATTGTACTTGTACGACTGAGGGCCGGAGGAAGCTCGGCAGCGTGAAACGGCCGTTGCCCAAACAGTTTGTGTCTTTGGCATGCTGCTGTACATCGTTTATCCTATGATGAGCTACTAATAAAGAAAAAGAAGGTTTTAGAGAATCGTGAGTGCCGCTTCGCTTTTTTCTATTTTGTATACATTGTACTTTGTATTAGTGGTAAATAAGGCAGATTTTACTGGAATCATTTTCATGTTCCATGTTGCATTTGCAGAGCCCAAGAAGTGACCCCTAAGAATTTATCAAGGGGTACAGTGAGTCTTTTTACCTTACAGGTGTCTCACCGCATTTTTTTAATCATTGGGACATGAAAATGAAAAATTACTTTTTTCCAAACATTGGTTTAAACTCAAATTTTTCATTTTCATAAGGGGTTAAAGGAGAAAATGCAGATTTTGTTAAACTATTTCTCCTGAACACAACAATATCCCATATGTGGTGGTGAACTGATTTATAGGCACCTGGCAGGGCTTGAAACCAAAAGAGTGCTAATTGGCTTTTGGAGCCCCTGAAGTTCCAGAATGGTGGAAACCCCCCAAATTGACCCCATTTTGGAAACTATACCACTCAAATTTACACAATTTCTCTTGAACATGAAAATACCCTATATGTGGTGGTAAACTGCTGTCCATGTACATGGCAGGGCTTGAAACGGAAAGAGCGCTAATTGGCTTTTGGAGGGTAGATTTTTCTGGAATTGTTTTCAAGTACCATGTTCCACTTGCAGAGCCCCCAAGGTGCCATAACAGTGGACACTCCCAACATGTCATTCCATTTTTTACCCCACAGGTTATAAACCAGGGCAATAAATGATAAAATTATGGATGTGTGGTACAGTCTGAAGCACTCCTTCATGCACAGGCTATGTTTTTTGGCGCAGGTGTCACATATATAAATGGTGTTCTTCCTTATCTCCCTTTTGGAACAGACTCTGCACCTTTTTACCGTCTGATTTGACGGTAGTGGCATTGGTACAGCATAAAGGGACAGGGGTGCTGCCGTTACTATGAATTGTGGTCAGTACAAGGACATCCCGCTTGTTCTTATACTTGACCAACAACATATTCTTATTGAAGAGTGCCCTGCTCTCATCCCCCTTCTGAGGGGTTGTGCAACCTGTGCCCTATGGAAGCCTATCTGATTTTTGCTCAATGTCTCACAAGATGCAGTTCCTTTGGAACTGAGACACTTAAAGAGTGCTGGTGTAGAAGTTATCCACATACAGATGATAATGCTGGTCCAGCAGTGGGTGCAGCAAATTCCACACTATTTTTCCACTAACTCCTATGATTGGGGAGCATTCAGGGGGCTCATCAGGATATACCATCCTTCATAAACCCTAAATTTGTGGGTATACCGTGAGGTACTCTTGCACTATTTGTACATTTTAATGTCGTACCTTGCCCTCTCACTGGGCAGGTATTGGTGGAATTTAAGCATCCCTTTGAAACTATAGAAATCTTCTGCACTGGGGTGTATAACTAAGCAAATGAGTGGCCTGATTTTGAATAGTCAGTCAAAGTTGGGGGCATCTTGGGATGGGCACTGTGTATTATCGTTAACGTGCAGAAATTTCAGGATAATTTCGAAGTGTGTCATGTTCATTCGATAGATTGAAATGTTATAAAAAACATCTGTACTCCAATACTGTCTAATATTTGGTTTCCTCACTATGCCCATATGCTGCACAAGACACCAGAATATTTTTTAACTCTCTTGTTACATGTACGGGAGTCCATCTTGGAGGCCTAGCATATGAAGAGCTGGGCATATAAATTTGTTTGGGCCACCATAAAATCTATAAAATCATCAGAGAAAAAGACTTTGAAAAGGTCCATTTCTGGGAGGCCTTCAGTCTCAGATTGGATTTCTGATTTGCCCACAAAGTGAGGAAGCTAAGGCTCATATTTTTCTAGGTGTGGGGACCACATGTGGTCATGAATTTTAGGAGTTGCCTCAGCTACTGTTCTTGGATGCCACTTGTGGGTCTCTGATCATTGGATGTTGAGGAAAAATAGAGGAATGAATCATTTTCCTTTCTCCCTTGTTGGCCATATCAATGTCAGAGGCCAGGAAGGAATATGCCTCCTCTGCTTAATACAGTCTTTGGTATGTTTGAGAGCTCTGCGATGTTTGGGAGCTATGGGTTTTTTTTTTATTTGTGTTGTACTTTTACAAATGTATTGAAACTTTGTTTATTGAAACGTTATTGATAGTGTGGGGTGTACAGTATGTTATGCTTCAACATCTGTATAGATGTTACATTTTATTGAGTAGAAAAAAAGAGAAATAGAAAAGAATAACCTGAAATTTATCTATATCTAAATATATATATGGAGAGGGACCTGTATGTATATATATAACAAAATATTGCTAACTACTGAAAAAAAAAAACTCTGCGCCAAGAAATGAATCTGACAACAGAATCTGATCAGTAGCATACAGTATGTCACTGACCAGCACTCATTGGCTGTACTATAAAAATGTGCTACAGTAAAAAAAAAAAAAAAAAGACCTTGCCCTAAAGATACCTAAAGTTTATCTCTTATGTTTAGATATTTAAGGAAACTAATTTGAAACACTATTTAGATTGTTACAAAAAAAAAAAAAAAAAAAACCTGCAGCAAAAAATTGAGCATAGATGTCGATCAGTAACGTATGTCACCAAGGCTCAGCGCTGCAGGACGCACGGAAGGAAATCGTTTGTGTGCTAAAAAAGTAACTGTAGTATAAAAATATACTACAGTTAAAAAACCCCTTCCTAGAAGCTACCTAAAATGTATAGGTAGATACATAGATAGATAGAGACATTTATCTATCTCTCTCTATAATATATACAGTATATATATTTTTTTTTTCTGTCTATCTATCTATCTATCTATCTATCAATCAACTGACTCTAACTACTATTTAGATTATTAGATTAGGGAAAACAGAACCTGCACCATAAAAAATAAGCACAGATCCAATTAGTAATTTAGATCACTGAACAGAGTTCGGGGCCACAGAATTGGTGCAAAAAAAAAAAATAAAGATAGGAGGGGGTTAAAAATTCCACAAAAAGAGGAGAAAAAAAGCTCCCCAAGAAGGGTCTGATGCTGATTAGGGTTCATTTCTTAATCAGCAGTCAGCAGGGGAAAGGAGACTAAACTAAAAGGCATTTTCATTAGCCTTTCTTTTTTGACCCAACTGACTTACGTCCGATAAAAATGTATTAACCAAGCGTCAATCTGTTTTACATCAATTAAAAATTGATCCATTGATTTCTATCGGGTCCGTATTTCGATAAAAACGGACAAAGATAGAGCATGTCATTTTTTTTGATGACTGTTAAGCTAAGTTCACACAGCGGAAAATGAAGAGAAATTCCTCTTTATTTTCCGCCGCCGTATTCGGCCGCGGGATTGTCGCGCCTGAATGCCAATGCGGGGCAACTGCTTTCCTCTGCTGATGAATGGATGAATGGGCCTAATCGGCAAGGACTCCCGAGCAGCGGAGTATCCGTCTGAAAATTATGGGAGGCAGATTCAGACTCCCCAAATCCGTGGCAGATTCCTACATGTGAAGATACGCTTAAAAACCAATGTGTGCTCACTATGGCCATGTGACAGATATGTGAATGTGTGAGGCCATACTCCATGGCAATATTAGGAGACATAGAGAAAGCAAGCAAGTGCAAATAGTGTTTGGTGTTCTATTATATTTAATACCCTGGTTAAAAACATAAAATAATGCAGAATATACCTAAACAACAAAGCTAAACAGCCAATCACTATATTTGTAAAACATCAGTTCCTTATGTCCTTATTGGACAAAGTGTATTCTTCTTATAGTAAAGATTGAAAACTATCTCTACACCGCTGTCTGTAAGAAAGGGATTATCATGTGTGAGCTGGTTGCCAGTTCAGGTAATAGTGCAAATGCAGTACAATACAACACACAACTGATAAACTGGGACCACTGTCAGCTAATATGGTACTAGACACAATGCACTACTAGGACTGCAGTAGTATGTGGTTCATGTAATAGTTCAGGTAATGAATCTGTACCTGTTGGGTGGTGCTTTCTTATATGGTGAGATTTCTTTGTCATCTTTACTCTCTCACCATTTCTCTCACCATCTGATTTGTTACCTCTCTTCTCTTTTCTCTTCTTTGCTATTTGGCCTAAGCATATGAGGGAAGCTAGCCAAGACATTAGAGCAAATTATACAGTATGAAAAAAGATAATCTATAAAGTGATTCTGAAGGTCATGTTGACCTTCGGGGAGCTTGCCAGAACCCCCCTCTGAATTGGCTGTACTAGACTTTCCTCCTCCCTTCTTCCTTCCTGGTCCCGGCAGCGATGAACCAGTTCCATTATTGTATCTTCCTTTGTAACACCTTTTTCAGTGTTTACTCTGCAGGTCAGTGTCAGGGACACTGTGGCTATTATGTGTATGCTTATAATTTAGATACATAAGAAACTGTGCATTCTGTGGGAAATATATCACGTGTCACAATCTCAGTTAACTGAAAGATTCAATAAACTGTTGCACTCCAGACTCCAGTTCTATGATCTCTAACTTCCAGATTGTAATAACTAATAAGCAATTATAGAGTGTATGCATGAAAGCATTTACATATTAAATATTATACCCTGGACAGAGTATCCCTGTAAAATCTGCAGGACATTAATCTACATTACATTTCATCACATCCCTTACAAATGAGGCACTCTAATGGCTCAAGATGCATGCATTTTCTTGTCACTGCAAAATGTAGATGTTCTTGTTTTAACATTGTATCTGCATCAAACAGAAAAGCTTTCAGCGGGGAAGTACTTGCTTTCTGCAAATTCCAGTAAGTCCAGTATGTGCCATTTATAGTGATGGGGAGGAACATCATGCTTAAACTAATTCTGGGGACAGAGTACTGACCTCACAAATTATATCTACTAGAAAAATCAATATATCATTGCTGTGACTGTCATGCTTGTCTGCACTTAACCCTTTGGTAACTGGCAGTGGTGTTTGCAGCTGCACATGAGCACTAGTGTCTGGGTCAAAGGTTTACCTGCTACGTAAAAGGATAGCAATGTGATAGCATGTCATGATGATAATGTAATAACTAGGGGCAGAGCTGCAGGTGATTCATAGGAAATATTTATATCTCTGGCCTAGAGGGGATTCAGATGCCTCTCTACCACATAAAAAGACACCATTACTATAGATGGCATATAGTAGCTGGAAGGTCCTTTTACAGGTTTTGTTTTAAGTACTGTAGGCAGGGCTATATTACTGTACACTAAATACCTAATTTTTCTAACATATGTATAGATACTACGTGATGTGAAATCTTTGCAGCTACTGTGCATGTCTAGCAGCTATATTACTCAAAGAAATAAATAAAATAAAATAAAATAAAAAAATCACTAAAATATAATTACTTGAAGTGAGTTTTCCAGGACATATATTAACAATCCTATCATGGCAATATATGTGACCGAGGAGGGTCCGAAACCCGGGACACCCGACAATCAGCTGTTTGAAGAAGCAGCCTTTTTCCTGTGGCCTCTTTCCTGTACTGATGATATCATGTTCACCGGTCACATAGTACAGCAGCCGCTCAGTCATGTTCAAGTGAATGAGGATTAGCTTCAATAACAAAAGCAGCCCCTGCAATATGTATAGCACTGTTCTTGATATTCAGTGAAAAAGCCACAGCGGTCATCTGGCACCTCCATGGATTAGCTAATTGAAGGGACTTCAGTGCTAACGTGAATACTATGGGCCTCTTTATTAGTAACTGAGTGATTCAGTGATGTCAGTCTCTTGATCATTCTCTAGCTCAGTCCCATTCAAGTGGTTAGGACTGAACTGCTATACAAGTCACAGTTGCCATGCTATATTTGGAGATGTGATTTTTAAACAGTGAAGAGACTGCAGTGCTCACCCAAAACCAACCATTTCAATGAGTTGATTGGTGGGGGTGACAGATGTCAGGCTCCCACCAATATTGTAACTTATAAATACATATTTTATTCCTATGTCTTAGGAACAATCATTATAGAGTAAAATGATAAAAATGCTCTGCACTATGTGACTGTGACTTTCTTCCATTAAATCGGTTGTACAGAATTAAAAAAAAAAAACATGGTGGCTTTCTTTCAGAAACAGTGTCATACTGGTGCAAACATTGGGTTAAGTATTGCATCTTAGCTTCATTGCTGTGAATGAGGCACAGCTGCAATACCACACTGTGTCCGAAAGAAAGCAGCCATGTTTCTAATACTGGGCAACTTCTTTAACTCATGATTGTCCTTAATTTTCGTCTTGGGATCTTATAGAGATTGACCTACCATTAAGTATCATATACATTGTATAGATTAGAACATAGGTCCCCAAGCTATGAGCTATATTCAACTTTGATTGCTAGTCAAGATCCCCATTTAATTACAAAAAGAGATACATTTGGAGAAGTAAATTATGAAATTGCAAACCCTTGGAGACACTTTTCTGTAATTATACTAGTGGTATTATATTATACCATCTTTTATTATTCCAGAAAGAAATTCAATATTGTCAGTATTTATGTCATAATGCAACCGGTACTTATGGCACTAACTATGGGCTTCCATAGCAAGCCACAGAGACAGGAGTTGTGAGTCAAGATACTGGGTGGGGCCCATTGGTATGGAGCATAAAAAATAAACAGAGGATTCTCAGCTGCCAGAGGAGGAAAGAGACTTGGTTCTGTCAACAACATACCCCTAAAAACACAGGTTAGTAGCAGCACCAAAGGGAAATATGGAAATAAAAATGTATGAGATATAGAAGAAATCTACACCAGTTATTTACTGTCATAGATTTCGTTTCTGGTGCACGGGACCCCACATGGTATGACAGAATTATTAAGAGCTTCTTAAATAATTCTCTTGCCTCTGCCACCAATGCACCAAATATTAAGACAGACCCACATTAAATTCATTCCAATGTGTTAGGTACAAATGTCTAAGACAGGTCACGAGTTCCATATAAAGTGTGAATAAAACTATATAAAAACTATGATTTACTGCATAAACTATTTTGACAGTATATACAATATGCCATGTGGGGTAAACAAAGAAATCTTGAAATAGAGAGGAACTAAAAAAAGATTGTGAGAAAGTGTTTCATAGTACAATGATTTCAGGGGAATTCCCATATCTGTTCTTCCATGTGAGTGGAGCATGTGCACTTATTTCTCTATAGGACTGTTGAAGATAGACAAGTACAATGATCGGTTATTTCCAGCAGTCCTATAAAAGTGAACGGAGAGACCCCATTCTTGTGATCAGTGGGGTCCCAGCAGTCGACCCTTAATTTAGAGGGCTACAGCCGGCTTAGCACTTGGCTCTGCTGCAACTGATAAATAAGGATTTAATGAAAACTACTACAAGGCATCCAAGTAAGTTTGGCAGCTTTTGTGCAGTCCAAGTCTGACTGACTAGACTCAGGCTGCACACAGAACCATTGTCTTCAATGGGTCCATATACACATTCTTTTTTTTCACATAGATCCTCAGTCTTTATGAAAAAAGTAGAGCATGTCCTGTTCTAGTCTGTTTTCACAGGTCATCATAGCATCTTTCAATGAGATTTGCAGGCCAAAGGGGTTAAGAATTGTTTCCTTTTTGTTTTACAATTCATTCTTGGTCTGAGCTTACTAGTTTCTCTAGCATGAAGTGCATTCACAGATCATTTTCGGATTGATATCTACTCCTGTAAACATCCATTTCAAAGCCAACCTTCCAGTCTCAGAATGTACTGTAGCTACCAAGCAGTTATATTTCTCCATCCTGTAGATCCACTAGATATGAATATATTAAACGGGTTGTCCAGAATAAATTGATATTGTAAAGACAATGCCCCCCTCCAACTTTCTAATGTACCTATTTTATCTAAACTTCTTTGTTGTTCTGTAATATATGTAGGTCATGTGACCTAGGGGATGTCATCGCTGAAAAGGCCGCCTCTTCATTGCGTGTGCGGCCGGTCCAGAGCTGCCAGGAATAAAAGGTAAGTGTAATGGGGCTGGGTCAAAGAGGAGGTGCCACCGACACACTTCACAAAGAGGATTCCCGCTGCCCATACCTCCGTAGAGTAGGCGGCGGGGAATCCTGCTGGCATGTAGCGCTGTACACTGTTCTCCAATGCATGGATGGAGAAATAGCACCAAAACACTGTGCCAAAAATCTCCCTAAGACTAAGACACCATGTAGCGAGCCGCAGCAAAAAAAAAAAAAAAAAAATGCTGAAGGAAAAACCGCAGCAGAAACACATCACGTTTTTTTCTGCAGCGTTTTAGACAGAAAGTCCACAGAGTTTTCCTCTGCTGACTTTCTGCCCCTATTATACTTATATGGAAAATGCCAGTTTTTTTGTAAGTATAATTGACATGCTGCATTTCCGCTGCGGAATTTTTTCTGCAATATGGTACTATAAAACGCAACATTTTTTGCCTAAGGCTGAGGCACCACTTTGCAGAAATGCAGCTTTTTTTGTTGCAGATTTTGCTGTAATTTTTTGAGCTAAAGCCAAGAATGGCTACAAAAAGATTAGGAAATCTATAAGAAGTACTTATACTTTTACCTTCTGCTCAATCCACTCCTGACTTTGGCTCAAAAGCTGCAGTAAATTCTGCAATAAAAAAAGCTGGGTAAAACAATGCAACGGAAATGCATGGCATTTTTTCTCACAGCGTTTTCATTGCATTTTTGCAGAGTTTTCCTCTGCCGACTTCCTGCCTTTATTATACCTATACTGAAAATGCCAGCGTTTCCGCAGGTATAATTGACATGTTGAGATTTTTAAATTGATTTTGTGAAAATGAAGGTTTTCCGCTGCAGATTTTTTCTGCAATGTGTGGATGGGATTAGCCAGAATCCCATTAACTTTGCAGGTACTGTAAAATACAGCTTTTTTGCCGTGGTGTTTTCACAATACGGGGCTTCAGCCTAAGGCTAAAGCTCCACGTTGCGGTAAAGCTTCTTTTTTTGTTGCAGATTTTGCTGTGGTTTTTTGAGCCAAACCCAGGAGTGTCTATAAAAGGAATGGGAAATATATAGGAAGTTCTTATACTTCTCCCTTTTGCTCAATCCACACCTGGTTTTGGCTCAAAAAAAAAAATACAAAGCACAAAATCTGCAACAAAATAAGCCATATTTCTGTAACGTGGAGCCTTAGCCTAAAAAGAAGCACCAAAAAACTCACCGAATTAAGAAAAAAAAACATTTCCTTTGTAACTTCTGTAACTGTAACTTCCTTTGCATTTGATATTTGATTGAATATAGTGTAACCATGGAGATGACAAATATTTTCCAGATACAGTGAAATAATATTCTGCTTCTTACTGGGTAACTTATTCTGAGTGTAAAATACTGAGTGTAGACAAGACAGAGGAATGGAATAAGGCAGACAACCAGTGGTTCATCTTCTGCTCCTCTACTACAATATCAATAATATTATGAATGGTATATGTAAAATGTTCAGTACATTCTGACATTCATGATTTGGTATTAATATTTACACACATGAACTGTGATTCCTGAATTTTTTTTTCCTTAAGTGGAGACCACCATTAAAATTGCTTCTATGCTTTTGTAGGGGAAATTATTGACATAGTGAACATATCTTTTTTTGTATCAAAGTGAAATCTGCCTCCAGGAAACTCAACAGCATACAAGTAGTTAGAAGTGATTTTGCTGGTGGTAGACTCCATGTATGGGTATGGTAACACTGTGCAGTCATGAAGTGGCTGAGACACAGGTGTGATGCAGCCACGACACGACTGTAAAATGGGAAGCAATGCCAGCTGCCAAAGTATTCCATTAATTCCAATTCACTACAAATGAATTGTTCATTAACTGTTCTAATTAAGCAGCAGCATGGTTATATAGGTTACCACACAGCCATTAACTTGACACATTCAATAAACAAACACTTTGTAATGAATTAATAAAACTGTGGCAATTGGCATGGTCACCCATTATTCATGGGCACTGCGGTCACAGCCACCGCTCAGGCTCACTATGTCCGCACTGTGCAATTGCATCCTAAGAAATAAAAACTCAGGAATCAATATACATAATCTGGATACACATTGATGCACCTTTGAATTACCCAAAAAATGCCTTAAAGACCTCAACCCTACATGCTAGTTTTAGTAAATAATTGTATTCCCCATGAAGCAATTCTATAGCATCTTTTCTTATAGCTCCGTGTTCTGTTCCTCTGTTATTCCACCTAGAAAATTATGAATACATTGACAGCTGTGTTTTATCAGTTGGGGGTGCTTCCCTGCATACTGCTACTCAGGAGATTCTAACTTGTCTTGGGTGGGGACTCTGTACATGGTCATCCATCTAGGGTTGCTTAACTAAGAAAGTTACCTATCACCTTCTTACAAGAGTCAAAGGTAGTACTGGGCAATTAATCAAAACCGAAATCCAGCCACATTAACCAACATGGTATTGCTCATGTCAATTATTTAGTTGTTACACTAGGCATCCTACTGCCAGGACTTCTGCACAGCAGAGATTTCTAAGCAGAGACGCAGGTACCCATCCCTTTACTTGGCTGTTGGAACTCATACAAAGCAAAGACAATGCTCAATTTACATTTAAGGGAACCTGTCATGGTAACTTAGGGCACCACACCACCCACAGATGCTTATTGACCTGGACTTTAGTGTCCTAAACAGCCCTTTAAACTTATCTAACATCTGTAGTCTCATCACAAGTGCCATATAAATACAGTCATGGCCAAAAGTTTTGAGAATGACACAAATATTATATTTTCACATGATCTGCTGCCCTCTGGTTTTTATGTGTGTTTGTCAGATGTTTTTATCACATACAGAAATATAATTGCATTCATATTATGAGTAACAGAAGCTTATATTGACAGTTAGAATGAGTTAATGCAGCAAGTCAATATTTGCAGTGTTGACCCTTCTTCTTCAGGACCTCTGCAATTCTCTCTGGCATGCTCTCAATTAACTTCTGGACCAAATCCTGACTGATAGCAGTCCATTCTTGCAGAATCAATGATTTAATTTTGTCTGAATTTGTTGGTTTTTGTTTGTCCACCCGTCTCTTGATGATTGACCACAAGTTCTCAATGTGATTAAGATCTGGGGAGTTTCCAGGCCATGAACCCAAAATCTCTATGTTTTGTTCCCTGAGCCATTTAGTTATCACCTTTGCTTTATGGCAAGGTGCTCCATCATGCTGGAAAAGGCATTGTTGAGCGCCAAACTGCTCTTGGATGGTTGGGAGAAGTTGCTCTTGGAGGACATTCTGGTACCATTCTTTATTCATGGCTGTGTTTTTAGGCAAGACTGTGAGAGAGCCGATTCCCTTGGCTGAGAAGCAACCCCACACATGAATGGTTTCAGGATGCTTTACAGTTGGCATGAGACAGGACTGGTGGTAGCGCTCACCTCTTCTTCTCTAAATAAGCTGTTTTCCAGATGTTCCAAACAATCGAAAAGGGGATTCATCAGAGAAAATGACTTTACCCCAGTCCTCAGCAGTCCACTCCCTGTACCTTTTGCAGAATATCAGTCTGTCCCTGATGTTTTTTCTGGAGAGAAGTGGCTTCTTTGCTGCCCTCCTTGAGACCAGGCCTTGCTCCAAGAGTCTCCGCCTCACAGTGCGTGCAGATGCACTCACACCTGCCTGCTGCCATTCCTCAGCAAGCTCTGCACTGCTGGTAGCCCGATCCCGCAGCTGAAACACTTTTAAGAGACGGTCCTGCCGCTTGCTGGTCTTTCTTGGGCGCCCTGGAGCCTTTTTGGCACCAATGGAACCTCTCTCCTTGAAGTTCTTGATGATGCGATAGATTGTTGACTGAGGTGCAATCTTTCTAGCTGCAATACTCTTCCCAGTTAGGCCATTTTTGTGCAGTGCAATGATGACTGCACGTGTTTCTTTAGAGATAACCATGGTTAACAGAAGAGAAACAATGATGGCAAGCACCAGCCTCCTTTTAAAGTGTCCAGTGGTGTCATTCTTACTTAATCATGACAGATTGATCTCCAGCCCTGTCCTCATCAACACCCACACCTGTGTTAATGGAGCAATCACTGAAACGATGTTAGGTGGTCCTTTTAAGGCAGGGCTGCAATGATGTTGAAATGTGTTTTGGGGGATAAGGTTCATTTTCTAGGCAAATATTGACTTTGCAAGTAATTGCTGTTAAGTTGATCACTCTTTATAACATTCTGGAGTATATGCAAATTGCCATTAGAAAAACTGAAGCAGTAGACTTTGTAAAAATTAATATTTGTATCATTCTCAAAACTTTTGGCCATGACTGTAGTTTAGAAATGGTTTTGGTGGTGGTAGAGTCCCTTTATGAGTATGATTTCACTGTGTGGACAGATGTGACACAGCCATAGCGCTGCCAACTGCCACAGTATTCTATTAATTCTAATTCACTACAAACCGATTGCCAGACCTCTGGTGAATGTGTAACAAAGCCGAAGTGCAAATCCCCTGCTTCACTGCGCCAGAAGAATTAGAAATGACTCTGATGTGACTCATTTCTAGGTAAGTAGAAAGATTTTTATTTTTTTTTAATGCGGGCACAGGCAGCTTTGCAGCAGGGCTATTTGGACCTGTGGGTGGTTTTAGTATCCTAAACTGATAGTTTCCCTTTAAGTCTGTCCTAGGTCTTGAACCCAGGACCTCCTTTATGGAAGGCAGAAAACCAGTTGAGATACAGGATTTTCTCTTACTAAAATGTTCAATAGTATTTTCCTTTTTTACACTGTTAAACTACTGGCATACAGAAATATATCTCTAAATACCAGTACATTGTATGTTTAAAATATATATATCGCGGTGAATTACAACAAACTTACTTTAGTAATACAAATGAAATTAATGGCACAAAACATATTACCCCTTATTCGCAAATTGACGTAAATATATAGCAGTTTGGTGGAACAGTAGTATGATGAAGGTTTCATACATACAATTGTATTGCAGTGTAGTGTGTGAGTGATCCCCTAAACATGTCCCCTTTGCTAAGTGGCTTAAATAAAAATTGAGCTATTTTTCGTTCTTTTAAGTAATAAAAATTAAGGTCTAGGAGCAATATCATCGGATGTCTGAAAATGCTTAGCTGTGCGCTTTTGCATATCCCTTGAAAAGACCACTCTCACTTTTTCAGCAATCTGCAATTTATGAATTGCGCTGTAAAGGGTGGACAACAAAACAAAAACACAATAATCATTCATTAATCGTGATCAAGGAACATGTCCATTTAGTTGTGATTTTGATTTCCAGTGTAGGTCATTGCCCAGCCCTAGTCTAAGGTATAACCACTGGGACATATAAAGAATCAGAAGCTAGAAGTTGTAGTCTGTCAAGCAGAGGTCAGGGCTGGGAGTTAAGGCAATAGTGTAGACAGGCTGGAGGTCAGGACAGGCAAATAATACATAGGTGGTTAGAAAACAAGCCAGGTACACACAGAACAGAAAAACATCTTTTGTTTTAGCCATCACACACAGGCTTTCAGTTTCTTTAAAGGTCAGAGCATTTTTCCAGCCAATGTCCAGTGGGTACAGGATTTATTAGCACCCTTAGCTAGTGCAGACCTGAAAGGCAGCAGGAGAGCTGTGGTGCCTGGCATTCTCAGCACAAAGGGCTGCTCTGAAGAGTGAGATGTGGGCCAGGAAGCAAGGGTCTGTAGTGGAGAGCAAGACACCAGGCAATAAGGCTCATTAGTGAGTATGACACACTGGCAGTAGTACTCTAACCACAGAGAGAGAGCACAGGACTGCTGTTGGGTTTGTGTTGAGACAGAATCCCACAGTCATAGTGTTTGCCTGTAGCCATAACTAGAGTAAACTCAATTAATAGACATTTTTACAGCTCGCATTAATTTGAATAGTTGCTATACGTTTATAAATCCATGATGCAATTAGCTCCCCCTATTGGTGGCTATAGGAAGCCAGCAAATTACCAGCTACATGAGTTATGACTGTTTGAAGGAAAGTGAAGAAATTAAAGTATTTTGTGTGAAAAAAATACTGACCCCTATGGCTAGGTTCACACCTGCGTTTGGGTTTATGTTCGTGGGGTGCACTTGGGGACCCCACGAACAGAAACCTAGTCTGATTAAAGAAGCGGTTACTGGCAGAAACCTGTGATCCCCATAGACTATAATGGGGTCTACTGGTTTTGTGCCCGGTTTCTCCCTGAAATGGGCGGAAAAATGCAAAGAGGAAAGCGCTGCTTTCAGGACTTTTCTCCATCGGAGACTGGGTGCAGGTGTGAACCCAGCCTATGATGTTATGATCCAATGTGATATTATAGTGGCACTTAAAAGGATAAGGGATACTAGAATACTCCTTTAAAGCATTAATAAGTCATATTTTTACTTATCTCTTTGTAGAGAACAATTTTAGTAATATAGGAACAAAAGCTAGTTTCATTGTAGGTGCAGAGGGTAGTACCCAGAATACCCTGTAATGCTTACTAATACCTAAAACTGGTTTTTGGCTATGACAACCTCTTATTTTCATGAGCATGCAAACTGAGAATTTAAAAATGAAACAACAGTTGTACAATATGGATGACTTGTTACCTGTATATATTCTTTAATATCATATCCTTCATCTGCATATTGAACACTTGAATATTCATTCAGGCTATCCCACTTCATATGACCCAAGTATGTCTGATAATGAGATGTGTGTTTCATAAGCACAGCTCAAGATCTGTAGTATTATTATCTTAGTTAATCACTTGTTTGCAATCATTTCATTTGGAAACGGTATATTAAAAGATGGCAAATTACCATTCAGCTCCAGCCAAGCAGATAACCTTGTTCCCCTGGCTGTCCTAGATGCTGCTATACATTATTCTGGGGCAGAAGGCCAAGCCGATGGCAGTTTAATGCCTGCCTAATTGATAGGCAGCTGATTGCTAGTCCATATGGCACACCGGTCCCTGCATGCTGTGATAACCAGCAGGAAAGCATCCCTTTAGATTACTGTCCTTGTTGGATATTGGAGCCCAATGATCCTAATATTTCAAGGAAGGATATGTTCAAAATGTTATGCATGCACCTAAAGTCACTGCTGCCTAAGGTCTCAATCATTTCTGAGAGACCATGTAATCAGACCATTCTTTTTAATAAGCTACCTTTAATGTACAGTATAAATAAATGAACCCATATATATTTAAACAAAACGAATCAGCAATGCAAATTCAGTATCATCCCTATGAAGTTAAGATATTGATCAATACTCAGTGCACATCTAAGTTGAAGAGCGGTGTCCTGGGACCATGGGAGGCCACATGTCCTCTGCATCTTTATGTTCCACTTATGCCTCTCTGAACATCTGTGAGTCTTCAATGTTCAGTTCATTTAGTGTTCAGCTCATTTACTCCTAATTATCTTATGCCGGTGGCAAAGATGACTTCTAGGGGGCTATTTACTTTTGCTTATGCCAGAAATGGGCAGCAATATTCCTCTCTTTAATTCTGAAGTTTGTCTTTTCAATTTACTTGTAAACTATACTTAAGTTGAATGCAAAAGAAAAAAAAGCTATATAAGCAAAGTAAAAAAATAAACCATAAATTATTCCCAACATGTCAATATATATATATATATATAAGTGCTATATACATATATTATTTATATAAATAATAAAAATGTAGCTGTCAGCTGTCTTAACAACTTATCTTAAATCTGCTCAAGATCTTGGTAATAAATTAAAAAGTTAAAAATAAAAGTTCCTCATTATTCAGCTGATATCTTGGCTCATTTAAGGCTAAATTCAAGAAATAACCAACCAATGAAATTTATAGTGTTCTAGTCTACATTTATACCAACCATAATGAGGGACTACACTATGTTCCCGCATATTTATGTATTATATATATTGTAAATATAGGTCTAGTGACCTTGGATACCTTTTTATCACTTCTCAAGCATGAGAAAGCAGGAATCGGTTATGGAGTCGGTAGACCAAATCACCAACTCCAATTTCTGTATTTGTCCAGAACCCTACTCTGACTCCTGCTCCTTCATAAATGGCTGACATGATGCAGAAATGCAGCTTATTTTGTTGCTGATTTTGCTGCATTTTTTTGAGCCAAAGCCAGTAGGGGATTTAACAGAAGGTAGAAGTATAAGAGCTTCTTGGCTTTGACTCAAAAAACTGCAGCAAAATCTGCAACAAAAAAGTTGCATTTCCGCAACGTGGGAGTTGCTAACATTTTTCAGACTCCAACTCCACCCAAAATTGTTCAATGACTCTGAATCCATAGCCCTGTGAGAAAGGGATTGAGGGCTCCACTAAACATCACAACACTGGGGTGCCTATCCTATTGGTGTCTCTGCTTCTCCTCAGTACCTTCTGGGGCTGTTTGAACTATTGCACTGCAAATTAGATGAACTTTAATGCTGTACACATTGGGTGAGATTGGGTGACATACCACGATTATTGCAAGCCTTTTTCAGTCTGATAGATTTTTCAAGCTATGATAACATTTCTGAGAATGTGCTGTGTTTTTTTCAGATATATAAGTATTTATCACTACAATGCCTTTGACAGTAAGGAATTACAATAACTAATGGAGACCAGAACAAAGTATACAACAAGGTTATTATAAACAGCTCTTTTTACTGCTGAGCATACTGTACATGTGGTTGTTCTCCATAAGTTCACAAGGATCCAGCAACAGCAAGGAGGAATGGGGAACTTTGTGCCTCATCTAAAGTTGTCATTGAGCAGTCGGTGGGAGCATCACTTACTGCTCATACAGGACACATAAAAGACTGTGAAACATTCACCATAGAACATAGAATAATTATCAATGTATAAACTTTGCATTTCTCTTTAAGGCAATGACAAGTGGGCTTTGGAGAACCATCAGACAGTAATGAGTTCCCTCACCTCACAGTTTCTTTCATTATCTATTTCCTTTACCCGTTTCCCCTCTATTTTTCCTGTCTCCAACTGGCAATAATTTACTCTGCTTTCTGTGCTAAAATTGCACAATTACACAGATCAAAACAGGTTTTTCTAACTTCCTCCTAGTATCAGTCATGTAAATTTGCACATTAAGAGCCATTTCCAGGTCCCTGATGGATCCACCATTTGCTATGGAAATAAACTGCCATCGGCTGTAATGTCACTTCAGCTTGAAGAGGCAATTAGTGCTAAACATTCAATCAAACACGTGCGCAGGCAGCACTATGCAGTAAAGAAAGACGCACCACATGGTCCACTTTGTTATTAAGGGGTTAATGTCCTCCCATGACATACTAGCGGAGCAGCTGTGCTGACGATTTTCATAGGTTTTTAAAGGGTGACTGCAGTTTAGGTAGTCAGAGCAATACCTATACATTAACACATTTACTATTGCTGTCAGCATTGGGAACAATAAATTGTCAGTGACTCAGTCTTGACCTCCCTGGTCATTTATGAGCCATGGAAATGTCACAAGTGGTTGTTACGGTAACATTTCAAATCCAATATTTAATGTCTCCTGAAGTTTTAGAGTAGGACTCTGCAATTCAGTTTTTAGCTGCTGCTGGCAGGTTCATTGTGAAGCAAACGTGCAGTCATAAAGAAGTTGGAGCAGAAAAAAATATTATCAAAAAATCCTGACCCGTCCAAAAAATTCAAATGACCACCTAAATGTCCATATATCTCTGTATTGTCATCTTTACACCACCAGTTTGTAGAACAACCAGCTAACAATGGAACCTAAATTATTCTCCGTATGATCAGGCCCATATGACTTCTGTCATAAACAGAGAAAGCACTACCCAAAATTACAATAAAAAAAAAAAAAGTCTTCTATAGGGGTGATCTTCTCATTGAAAGTGTCAGTAAAACATAGGATATGATGGAATTGAAAATCAGTCAAACAATCTGGTCTAAATAAAGAGGTTGTCTATTTATAGAGGTGATATTTGTAGAACTTTCACTTTCATATCCATCCTGTTTGAAAGCAGAGTGCTTTCTGGCCTCAGGCTTATAGGTAATAACCCTCCTGTCCAGTGAAAGAAGACAAAAGCTATATTGTCTTCATGCTGCAGCTATAGGGAATTTGATTTCCCCGTGGCTGCTTTTCCCTTACAGAGGGTGATCCTACTTGTAAATAAACAATGTATCTACCCGTATCATATATAAGACATTCAATATTATTGTTCAAATTCATTACTATATTAGACCGACTGAGGGGAAGAAGTGTATAGTGTGTACAGTATATTACAGCATTGTAATACTGCTTTAAGTGTAGCCCTATTTGGGGGGGGGGGTATGAGTATTATCCCTCCCGCAACAGACTCTGGCGCTGACCTGTGTGTATAATGGGACCTGAAGCCTTCGCTGAAGGGAAGAGTGGGAACATATATGAAATATATCAGTGCCTCCACCCAGGATAGAGCCTCTGTATTACAGGGAGGATCTCTTCCTGGGACTTACCCATGAAGTACAGTTAGTAGCCTTAACAAGGATCACTGTACTAATCTCACAGTCTGAAGAATACATACAGATACCACATAAGGTTATAACAGTAGCTTTATAAGAATCAACAGGGTAATAATACATACATAAAATATACTCAGAACACAGCAATACTACAACAACCAGCAAGTCCTCAACCGTCTTAGGTTATATACCCGGGTATATATATAGATATATAGCAAGAGTCCAGTGCACAATACCTCCAGGCAACAGAAGAGATGCAGGGGCCCCTGTGGATGACTGTGGATCCTCGGATTCTTCCAGGAGATGACAGACAGCCGATCAGGAGATGATGATGATGGTGAGATTCTTCACAGGCAGCAAACAGGGCGACGGTGATGGCAGTAGATGCAGGCCTGACTACCCTAACAATGAGTCCTTAACCTGCCAGCTAAACTACTAGTGCCACCGGGCCTCTAACTAGCTAGTTGGCCTTCGGAAGCCTAACCTATCACTGCCCTGAACTATATATATATATATGGATCCCTAACTACGGTTACTAGCTAGGTCCTGTGAGTATATAGGGGGTAACACATACCTAACTATATACTGTGAAGTAAAGAGGAACAAGTGGCTCTTAGACTCCCCCAGACACAACATGTCTGTCTCAGCAGCTCTGCTCACATCTCTCCCCCCAGCAGCTCTGCCTCACATGTGTCTGACTCACTGTATTTACAAAACAAAACTTGCACTAAATGCCTGGGGTCTCTGAAGCCAAACTGCAGGGGCAAAGAAGCCAGATACATTATATACTAGTAGAAATGGCAGTTCCCTACACTCTCCCTCTGGTGAAATCTTTACGTCACGTCAAAGACATACAAAGTCATAGTATACAGTCAACATTACCAATGACAATATCAATATGGTTGCTTTTGCATTTACAGAGTCACAACAGGTTAATAGGTATACATGCCAGCAGGAGCGAAAATTGGTAACATATTGACCAAAGTGGACACTGCACCCACCCAAGCATGGTATAAATGAGGCTGAGTAGTAAATCTGGGGTCCCCCAAACTATCATATGTCAGCATAGGTGGAGGGTGTCTAATTCTCTCTCCTCTCCGTACCTCTCTCTGAGGTAAACTAGCATGTCCAGGCCCTAAACTAGGGTTGTCTGCCATGGGAGGGGATGGTGCTGGTGGCGTAGGAGAGCTAGATCCCTGCTCATCTGTAGACACAGATCTAGGTACGAATTCTGGAGTTTGAGGGTTCATAGGTCTCCCTGAAGGAGAAGATACTGGTGATCTAGGAACTTCAGGAGCCACAGTCCAATCACTCTCAGGAGTTTCAGGAAGGTCAGGTGGAATATCGGCTAAGGACTGTGGAGAATCGCAGGCCGAGCCATCATTGGAGATATCCATACCATCAATCTGAGGTACAGGCAACAAATGATTTCTATGCCAAGTCCTGATCCTCCCGTCCCGTCCTTTTATCTTGTAGACTGGTATTCCAAGCAACCGATCTACCACTGTAAAGAGTTCACTCCGCCATCGATCAGCCAGCTTATGTTTTGCAGATGCTCCCAAATTCCGTAGCAGAACATGGTCCCCAGGGTTCAATTCTCGGTATCTTACTCGAAGATCAAATCTCCTTTTATTTCCTTCATTCACTTTGGCCGCATTTTCCTCAGCCAGCTGATAAGCACTCTTAAGCGTTTCTTTCAAACGTGCTACGTATCGGTAATGATCTCGATGACTGATACCATCGGTAGAGACTCCCAACAAGATGTCAATAGGTAGCCTAGGCTCTCTTCCAAACATCAGAAAGTATGGTGAATATCCTGTGCTCTCGTGCCTTGTACTATTATAGGCATGCACCATAGCCTCCACTTTTCTACTCCAGGATCGCTTATCCTCAATTCGTAAGGTACCAAGCATATCAAGTAAAGTCCTGTTAAATCTTTCAGGAAGGGCATCTCCCTCTGGATGGTAAGGCGTCGTCCGACTTTTGCGGATGTTCAACAACTGAAGTAACTCTTTGATCAGGTTACTCTCAAAATCCCGGCCTTGATCAGAATGCAACCGGTGTGGTAAGCCATAATGGATAAAATACTTTTCCCAAAGCACTCTTGCAACAGTGACTGCTTTTTGATCCTTAGTCGGAAAGGCTTGAGCATATCGTGTGAAGTGATCAGTCACCACCAATACATTTCCAAATCCTCTGGAGTCGTTGTCAATACAAAGGAAGTCTATGCAGACAAGATCCATGGGGCCCGAACTCTTCAAGTGTCCCATGAAGGCCGCTCGAACCGGGACAGTCTTCCTCTGCAAACATCTGCGACAGCACCTACACAGACGAGTCACGGTATCTCTCATTTTGGGCCAGTAGAATCGGTCTTGTATTAGGCCATAAGTCTTCTCAGGTCCCAAATGACCATGATAATCATGCAGACTTCGGAAAATCATCTTCTGAAAGCAGCTTGGAATAACTAGTTGGCGCCTTCCAGGGTGATCATGATACAGCACCACACGATAAAGTAGGCCATTGTCTATTTCAAACTTCTCCCAATCTCGTAGAAGTTGACTGCATTCAGAGGGTAGGGATGTCTTTAACATTTCTCTGTCTTGAGAACTCACTGCTTGATAAAGAGGTCCAATTAAAGGATCAGTCTTTTGACTCCAGATCATTCGCTTTGAAGATATAGAACAACTCTCAAAGGATCCTAAAGCGGCAGGATAGGCAAACATGTCTGGTACAGCTTCGGGACCTCCCCCAATAGAGTCAATAAGCCGAGTTTCAGAAAAGGCTACTCGGTCTTCAACTACAGCAGCCATGGCACACAAAGCTCCTACTCCAGGACTTGACACTTCTTCCCATTCATCCACTACTTCCGGACTAGGTAATCCAGGCCGTCTTGATAGAGCATCTGCCCCAATGTTCTTAGGCCCCGATTTATACTTGAGTGTGAATTGGTAGTTGGATAAAGCTGCCAACCAGCGATGTCCTGTAGCATCGAGTTTAGCGGTTGACAAAACGTATGTCAGTGGATTGTTGTCTGTTCTTACTTCAAACGTGGCTCCGTATAAATAGTCATGTAATTTATCAACAATGGCCCACTTGAGCGCCAAAAACTCCAATTTATGTACTGGATAATTTTTCTCGCTGGGAGAAAGACTTCGACTTATGAAAGCTATGGGCCGTAACCCGGCCGGGTATTCTTGGTGCAGCACGCCACCTAATCCTTCAAAGCTGGCATCTACATGTAGCACATATGGCTTATGTGCATCAGCATAAGCCAGAACGGGAGCTTCTGTCAATTTCTTCTTCAACAACTTAAATGCTTCTTCACAATCCGCAGTCCACCTATCGCCAAAAAGGCTTTTGGAAGACCCTTTCTTCTTTCCCGGATCTCCTGCATCACTCTTCAACATTTCGAGGAGGGCTCGAGCAATTTTTGAATATCCTTCCACAAATCGTCGATAGAATCCACAAAACCCCAAGAAAGATTGCAACTCTGTAATATTTTGCGGTCGGGGCCAATTCACCACAGCTTCAATCTTACCAGGATCGGTAGCAACTCCTTCAGCAGAAACAATATGACCTACATAAGTGACCGAAGATCTACAAAATTTGCATTTGTCAGCCGACAACTTCAGCCCCTCTTCTTTCAAGCGATGGAGTACTCTCATGAGTCGTTCTTCATGTTCTTCCAGCGTCTTTCCAAACACAATAATGTCATCAAGATATACAAGGCATTCCCGGGGCACTAAATCACCTAACACTCTTTCCATCAACCTTTGGAACGTTGCTGGCGCACCTTTTGTACCTTGCGGCATACGAGTGAACTGAAAGAAACCCAAGGGGCATATGAAGGCTGTCTTTTCCTGATCCTCAGGTGCCATTGGGACTTGATAGTATCCCGATCTTAGGTCCAGCACTGTGAACCAACAGTTTCCATTCAGAGCTTCCAGAGCTTCTTCAATTCTCGGCAGTGTATACTGATCAGGTAAGGTTCTCCGGTTCAGAGTTCTGTAATCCACACATAGGCGAATTGCTCCAGATTTTTTTCTTACCACCACAATAGGTGAGGCATAGGGGCTCTTACTGTCCACAATGATCCCCTGACCTTTCATTTGCTGTAGAGTCTGTCTTAACTCATCAACATCCTTTGGAGCAACTCTCCGTGGTCGCTCCCGGAAGGGAGTAGAATCGGTCAATCGGAAAGTGTGTTGAGCACTTTTAGCACAACCTACATCCATATCATCCGTGGAGAACACTTCCGATAATTCAGACAACTTCTGTGTCAGTCGCTGATTCCAGGCCTCTGGTAAATGTGGATCACTCAAGTCAAGATTGAGATTAGGGATTGCATCTCGGATTTGAATCCTGCACACTTCAGCATATGGATTTACTCCAAGCACAGGGTAGCAGTGGGCCACATTCTGGTATGGTCCAATTACAATCGGATGCGGTGAACAGTTCCTCACTGTCGCACAGGTAGATAACTCCACTTTATTTCTCCAGTCCTTTCTCTCTGGGATCACCATCCAGCCATTCTGGTTAATCATTTCTTCAGGGGTTTCCATAAGGACATAACTCCCCCCTTCAAGCAAATCGGGAGCAATGCTGGAGGCTACTCTCAGAATTCTCTCCCCGCCGGCAGGAACTTCCACGGTTCTCTCACCGATATGATATACCATTCCATGTCGATAGCCAGTAGACAGGGCATCACAGAGTTCTCTAAGATCAGAAGATATATTCACCGGCTGAGCTGCAGGGTTCCAATCTCTTCCAAGAAACTTCTGAAAAGCATAATGCACTGCGGGACAATTAGTGCCAAGTATCACAGGAGCTGCACAAGAATCCCCTGTATCAGGACAGACAAGAGCCGTAATCTTCATGGGAGCGACACTCTGATCTTCTAATTCAGGGACAGCTATAACTACTTGTAGGCTGCCATCTACAGGATATGATCCTGAATTAAGCCCCCACAATTTCATTTGTCCTGTAGACTGAAGAGGTATATCCCTCAGATACTTTTGGTAGAACGAGCGATAAATCAGGGTCACTTGAGATCCTGTATCAAACAGGGCAGGAGCGGCATGACCATTGACAGTGACTTTGACAACGGACCTGGAGCCCGCGATAGCGCCTCTGGTATTTACTCGGCCCGCCTTCCTTCGGTGTCTTTGATTTTGAATAGAGAAGACAGCACTGTGTCTCAATCCCTCACTGTCCTCCGTACACTGTCTGGCACTATGGCCCGTCTGACCACATTTATAACAGGTTCTAGCATCCTTCCTCCATTGAGTGGCAGTGGGTGGAGTGGCGGACTGTCTAAGTTCTGACCGCTCCGCTGGTTTGTCCTTGTTTGAATTAGGAACAACATCTTCTTTAGAGATGCTTTTCGCTTTCTTAGGGGTACTAAAACTAATGTCAGCTTCTTGTTTCTTCACTAACTTCATTAAGTCAGGAAATGGAAGGACTCTATCAGATAGTAAGACCTTGAGTACTTGAGCAAGAGGATGATGAGGTTGTAACCCTCTCACCAACTGACTGGTTCTCATAGCGTCTACCTCTGAAGTAGATATAGCTGCGTGGTACACCAGACGTGAAAGAAGTAGCTGTAAACGGTTAATAAAAGTAGAGACATTTTCCCCTTCTTTTTGACGAACCATTCGGTAATCAGCAACCATCTGGGCAAGGTCATAGTATGGCTCAAAGTGATCAGACAGTACTTGTATATAGTCCAATGCACTCACTCCTTCATGAGAGTCTCTGTACAAGCGGATCAATTCTGCAGCAGGAGACCGCAAACTTTCACTGATACGCTGCCGCTTGCCTTCTTCAGAGCAAGACCATTCCTTCAGGCATTGGAGAGTATGTTCTTTCCATATCTCAAAGTTTTCCTCCCCTTGTGGTACTGGGACATTACCAGAGAATACTTTTAGTTTCTTGTAGTGAGTGGCCTGCAGGCCCTGAGCTAACATTTCAGTCAGCCTGGCTAAAGTGCTAATAGCACTGTCACTAGAGGAACTGCTAGCGACGGCCATACTGGGGGGGGTAACTGGCTGAGCGGGGTTCTTCCTTTACCTGAACCAGGGGAGGAACAGGAGGTCGGTAATCCCATGTAGTAGCTAGTGGGAGGTTCCCCTCTGAGCTATATCGCTTCTCCATATCAATGACTATTCCCACTTCTAAATCTCAACAGTGCCTCCAAATGTAGCCCTATTTGGGGGGGGGGGGTATGAGTATTATCCCTCCCGCAACAGACCCTGGCGCTGACCTGTGTGTATAATGGGACCTGAAGCCTTCGCTGAAGGGAAGAGTGGGAACATATATGAAATATATCAGTGCCTCCACCCAGGATAGAGCCTCTGTATTACAGGGAGGATCTCTTCCTGGGACTTACCCATGAAGTACAGTTAGTAGCCTTAACAAGGATCACTGTACTAATCTCACAGTCTGAAGAATACATACAGATACCACATAAGGTTATAACAGTAGCTTTATAAGAATCAACAGGGTAATAATACATACATAAAATATACTCAGAACACAGCAATACTACAACAACCAGCAAGTCCTCAACCGTCTTAGGTTATATACCCGGGTATATATATAGATATATAGCAAGAGTCCAGTGCACAATACCTCCAGGCAACAGAAGAGATGCAGGGGCCCCTGTGGATGACTGTGGATCCTCGGATTCTTCCAGGAGATGACAGACAGCCGATCAGGAGATGATGATGATGGTGAGATTCTTCACAGGCAGCAAACAGGGCGACGGTGACGGCAGTAGATGCAGGCCTGACTACCCTAACAATGAGTCCTTAACCTGCCAGCTAAACTACTAGTGCCACCGGGCCTCTAACTAGCTAGTTGGCCTTCGGAAGCCTAACCTATCACTGCCCTGAACTATATATATATATATGGATCCCTAACTACGGTTACTAGCTAGGTCCTGTGAGTATATAGGGGGTAACACATACCTAACTATATACTGTGAAGTAAAGAGGAACAAGTGGCTCTTAGACTCCCCCAGACACAACATGTCTGTCTCAGCAGCTCTGCTCACATCTCTCCCCCCAGCAGCTCTGCCTCACATGTGTCTGACTCACTGTATTTACAAAACAAAACTTGCACTAAATGCCTGGGGTCTCTGAAGCCAAACTGCAGGGGCAAAGAAGCCAGATACATTATATACTAGTAGAAATGGCAGTTCCCTACAAAGTCACAAGGTGGAGATGCCTTTCTTTTCTGTGAAATCCTTAGCAAATACACATACTGAGCCTTGTGATAGTCTAGGCAGTATGGACAATTTCTGAATGAATTAAGGAATAATAAAATTGAAATAGAGAAGTCGGATACTAGATCAGCTATTCTAGGCATTCATCATTAAACACTTTAAATAGACCCTGAGGGGCAGGAAAACTATGCATATATAGCTGGCTAGAAGGAATTTAGCTTCTAGAGAAAGCCATCAAGCTAGTACTATTAGACATATGAAATATACAGGTCAGAACAGTGAGAAATTCTTTAAAGTTAGTCCCAAATCAGTCATTTTTACATTGCCTCCCCATTTGTCCTGCCAGGTATAAACCCTCTCAAGAATGGTGAGTTATTAAAATTATTCTGTGTCTCATAGAAGATTTAGAAGGAAAGTAAGGATGTGTTCGCATTAGTTTCTTTGAATTCCATTGTTCTGATCTGTCATGGGATCAGAGCCATGGACAGAAAATTAATAGAAAGATGGCTGCAGATGGTACACATTCTGTCTGCATCCGTCATAATTTGCTGTTATGTAAAAAACAACATAGAAGGTTTCTTATTGTTTTAGGTAGCAGATAAAATAATGCAGAACTTCATCTTTCATTTGAAACGTAAACAAACAAGACAGATAATGGATACAGACAAAATGTGTTCCATTATTCTATTAGTTTTTCAGTTCATTGTTCTGATCCTATGGCAGATCAACAGACTTAGCTGTAAGCTAAGGCTAAGTTCACATCTGTGTTGGGCTCTCTCTGTCGCTTGGGTCCACCAGGGACTTGAATGACAGAGAGCCTGACCGTCAAAACAGTGGTTACCCACTGATGACTATAATGGGGTCTGCTGGGTGTCCACCGATTTCTAGTGGTTTCTGTGGCAGACTCTCCAACGAAGACTCCTGTGCAGATATGAACTTAGTCTTAGGGTGTGTTTACGGAAAATTTTCCGCCCCCGGAGGTTTCGCCGCAGTCTGCCGCGATGGGATTCCGATGCAGTGCATCAGCATTCCGTCACGGCTAACCGCTCCTGATTAAGCCCGGATGAATGGGCCTAATCAGGAGTGCGTCTCTAGCCATGGACCCCGTGGGCGGAAGCGGAATCTGCGGCGAGATAGGTCATGTTGCTTTTTTATTCCACTAGCGGAAAAAAGCCGCCAGAGGAAAAAAAAACGCTACTGACTCCCACTGAAATGAATGGGAGGAGTTTTTTCAGGCGGATTTTGAGGCGGATTCCGCGTCAAAATCCGCTGCCAAAAAACTCAGTGTGAACACAGCCTAAGCCTAACAAAACGCTTAAAAGAAAATAATAAACAATATTGTTACAAATGTGTAACTATGGGTTTGCAGAGGTAGCAGTCACAACTCACCCTAGTGCTTCTGTCCCATAAGAAGGGCCCTATTACAGATATTGCATTGGGGTCCAGGATCTTCATGTTATATTTCCAAGAACCTTATTATGTTATATGCAGGGGCGCACCGCTAATGAGGCGAGGTGAGTCGGCCGCCTCGGGCGGCACTGTCCGGGGGGCGGCATTTTACTATTTAATGTAAACCAGCCCAGGACAGGCCGCTTTAAAAAAAAAAAAAAAAAACAGAGCTGAGCGCGGCCTGTCCTGGGCTGGTTTACAAGACGTCGCATCTCAGCGCAGGCGGCGACACAATGACGTCATCACGCCGCCTACGCTGAGACACAGACGTCACGGACAAGAAGGGGAGGCGGCGGCTGCATCAAGGCATCGCAGGTGAGTATAGCTTTTTTTTATATATATAAATAGGCCGTTACCTGTTGGAGTATCCCCGGCAGGTAACGGCCTATTTATTTACCTACCCCGCGTCTGCTCGTGGCCGCCCCCGCTTCCCCTTCTGCTATGGGCCGCAGAAAGGGAAGCGGATGCCGCTGTGAGCGGCCGCGGGCATCGGTAAGTTAGGCCGCGGGCCGCAAATACTACTATTATTATACTCCGGGGTCTATTCAGACCCCGAAGTATAATAATCGGAGGCCTAGGGTTGGTGAGGGAACATAAAAACCAGTGTTACTCACCTCCTGCGATCCGATGTAACTCCGAGCAGGCTTGAGGCCTGTGGTGACATCATCAGGTCGCGTCGCCGGCCTGATCACGTGACGTGTGTGCGCAATTAAACAGGGCCGAAAGCTGCAAGGAGTGCACCGGTGTCCAGGATAGGTAAGTAACTCTGATTTTTATGTTTGTATTCTCCCCTGGGTCTCCAATCATTATACTCTGGGGTCTGAAAAGACCCCAGAGTATAATAATAGTTCATGGGTGGTCCACTATGGGGCATAATACCCTGTGCAGGGACCACTGTAGAGCATAATACCCTGTGCAGGGGCCACTCTGGAGCATAATACAAGAGCAGGGGCCACTATAGAGCATAATACTGAGTGCAGGGGCCACTATAGAGCATAATACCGAGTGCAGGGGCCACTATAGAGCATAATACCGAGTGCAGGGGCCACTATAGAGCATAATAGCAGTGCAGGGGCCACTATGGAGCATAATACCCTGTGCAGGGGCCACTCTGGAGCATAATACCAGTGCAGGGGCCACTATGGAGCATAATACCGTGTGCTGGGGCCACTATAGAGCATAATACAAGTGTAGGGGCCACTATGGAGCATAATACCAGTGCAGGGGCCAATATGGGGCATAAAACTGTGTGCAGGAGTTGCTGCGGAACATAATACCGTGTGCAGTGGCCAATGCGGGGCATAATACCGTGAGCAGGGGCCACTATGGAGCATAATACCGTGTGCAGGGGCCGCTGAGAGGTATAATACAGTGTGCAGGGGCCGCTGCGGGCCATAACACTGTGTAATACTGTGTGCAGGGGCTGCTGTGGAACTTTATAGTGTGTGTAAATGGGGCACTATAAACATGGGCTATGGCACCTGTTTATATTATACGCTGTCTGTTTATAGTGACCGTGTGATGTAATTGTAGCCTTGTCACATACTGTAGACATGTACAGGACGAGGCTGTAGTTGCATTACATGGCCGCTATGAGATGAAATACACTATGTAAACAGAGAAGCGGTCACGGCGCTTACACAGGTACCATTCAAACAGCTGATCAGTGGGGGTCCTGGGTTTTTGAACCCACTGATTAGTTTATTAATGACCTGGAAAACCTTTTAATTAGTTAACACCTGGGGTATTATTAATAAGGGGCACTATTTATACAGGGTACACACGGACATTATTAATATAAAGATGCACTTGGGAGTATTATTCATTATGGGGGGTTATATCATATATTATATAATTGGGGTAGCAGCAGAATGGGTGTGTACGTGAGGACAATGTGGGTTGGATGCCTGGAAAAGTGAGGAGCCAAAGTCTGTGTTGCAACCTTTACAGAGACAAGTCACAGCTGGAAGAAGTGGTCATGGCGGTCCAGAGGGAAGATAAGGGAAATGTGAAGGATTAGTCAGAGACGTCACCTGTAAGTCACAAAATGTTACTGCCCTGTATTCACCTAAGTGATAGAGGATAAATACCTGAGTGATGGGGGTCTGTCTGCTGAGACCCCCACTGAGCCTGAGAATTGGGTTTTTCCCCCCACTAGGTGGGAATTCAGCCTGACCGCAGCCATATATATAGGTGTGTCACTTGGTGGATGGACGAACCCGCGTGGCTCTCATTCACTTTAATGGGAGTGCCAAAGATAGCCGAAGCTATCTGCGGGGCTCCTGTTATAGAGAATGGAGGCCACGTGGGCTCGTCCATCCACCAAGCAGAAGATGTGTGAAGTTACTTTCATTGTTAATGCCGTGTTGTTGATCTGATACTGAAGTAATACAGGAAGAAGAATTCTTAAAAACTGTTTTATAACTTTGTGTATTGTGTATATTGTGCGACGATAACATTGTGTTAAACTAGTAGCATGGAAACTCAGTTTTTTTTTGTTTTGTTTTTTTTTGGGGGGGGGGGGCGTCTTTCTATAGTCCGCCTCAGGCAGCAAAGAGGCTAGGTTCACCACTGGTTATATGTCATATAAGATAAAATCAAGAAATCTCATGTACAGCATAATATAGTCTAACATGTCTTAAAGAGTACATTTGATGTACTCTACTAAGGGGTGGCATGTTATATACTGCTGCAAAGGTGACTTCAGGTGAATTCAGCACACTTTCTGTTTTGCAGGTACATGCCCGAATCCAGAGATATCAGTGCTATTAATTTCGGCTACCGATATCCCTGCACTGTCAGAGGGGCCGCCCTCACAGTTCAGTGATGCAATGATGCTGAGCTGTGAGGCCAGCCCCTCTGGCAATGCAGTGATATTGGTAGTCGGAACTAACAGCAGTCTCTGGAGCTGGGGCACGTACCTGCAAATCTAAATGTGCACTGAATTCAGTCATCTTTGTAGCAGTATATAACATGCCACATCTGAGAGGACATGAAAGGTCAGAGGGGCAGGAAATATGCTGCAGGAAAAACACTGCGTTTCCACAATGTGGGGCCTTAGCCTTACAAACATTTGTGAAAGTATGCCTCATTCTAAAAAGCTCACTAAAATTCAGTGTAGTACTGTAATAGGAGACAACCCAGCGTGTGCGAGACCGCATCAAACAACATAAGTCCAACATACGGTGCCAGAATTTATTATTACCCATACCTGCCCATTTCATCAAACACAAACACACAGTGGCACAACTTAGATTCCAGGTTTTGGAACATGTCACTTCCCCTAGGAGAGGTGGCAATAGAACTATGCTCCTTAAAAAGAGGGAGGCATATTGGATTCACAGGTTACAGACCTTGGAACCTCAAGGGTTAAACCGTGAATATGAAATTTCGGCATTTATTTAAGTAAATTGTTGTCAACTATATTATGCACATTTTAAAACTGTACTGTGATTAAATTGCTTAACAATATGGCCTACTTTCTAGATACGTTGATTGGGTGGAACCCCTACACTATCTTCATCTGGAATCTCTACCACAGTATCCTTATTTACACTATATGGGTTTGTAGCCTCCTCATAGTCTATCTGTGACTCCTCTATCCTTCTTATTCTTTTCTTTTCCTTTCTCTTATCTTTTATAGTTTATCATTATTATTTTTTATTTTTTTATTTTTGTCCCATAGTTATTCCTGAACTATTGATATTTCTCTTTACATTTCGTGCATTTTTTGTAGGATAGTAGTTATCCCCTTTTTCTATAATCATTTCCATACTGGTTCAATTACAATAGATTATAGGTTTTTAGCACATTCATATACTGTAGTTTAGACCATTTAACAGGCTTCTATTCTGCTTGTACAACCGCTACTAGCGCTATTTGCATGAATGGACTAAGTTTGTCCTTTCTATCTTGCCATATAGACCTTTTTTGACCTTCTTCCTGTTTCAAATGCCCCACTTCCAGTGGGAACGACGAACTGTGCATGCGCGAAATAGCAGTGACGTCATTGGCGTCTCACGCGCTTATTATAAGTATCCTAACATCACACAACAGCGGTAGCACCATACATATAGCAGATTCTGCTGCCTGATGCATCTTATGCGCTTTATATCGCTTTGGGATCATTTCCTGCATACTACTTTTCAAGGTTGGTCTACTATATGCTTCTTCAACTTCACTCTGCTGTTTTATGATAGATCTGGATTACTTAGTGAATAGGTGGAGTGTTCCACCCCTCCTCTTCTCACCTCCTATAATCTATCTCAGACATATAAGTAGTGCTATCTACTCATGTTCACATACTATCCCTTTTCCATCTGGATACCACTTTTTCCTTTACTTGTTATGCAGAACTGTTATGGATATTATCACTTCTCCTCACAGACTTCGGCTCACAACTTACTTATTATTTTTTGTCATAATGATGAAATAGGTAACACTGTTCCAGGTGATCACCCCAGCTGGGCTATGTGATCTCTTGATTTTGCTATGTACTGAATGTGATGCGATTATTGTTGATATATACCTGATGTATATTTAATGTATATTATGATATTTTTTCACGTTTGTCACTATTTGGTTTATTGTCATTGTAGAGTCTGATGAAGGTCAATGAGACCGAAACGTTACAAATTATACTCTACTTATTATATTTTGGAAATAAATTTCACTATTCAAAACGCTTCCTAGTACGGAGTCCATTATCTATGACAAGTTAAGGGTTGGGACCTTACTCCTTACGTACTGGTGGTACTATCCACATCTACTACTGTAATAGGATGTCACTGTTGCAACAAGTCAATTTGTGAAGTTTCTTCCCTTACAGATATCAACTGTGAGTGTATTATAGAAAGCGTTTAGGACACAATAAAGCATCCACAAAGTGGAAGACCAAGCTACAGAGCAGGGTCACTGAGCGCACATAATGTACAAAAGTCGCCAGCACTCTGCTTACTCAACAACTGAAACCAACTCACTCAACAAACTGTACCAGGAGCTTCATGTCATGGATTTTCATGGCTGAGCAGCTGCACGCAAGCCTTACAACATCAAGCACAATGCTAACTATCAAATGGAGTAGTGTGGGAAAAAAAAATCCTATTCCAATTTTGGAGAAGTGACAAATCACTCTTCTCTGTCTGCTGTCTGAATGACGAGTCTAAGTTTGGCGAATGCCAGGAGAACACTACTAATCCAACATCAATGTCTAAACTCATAAATATTCTTCTCAATGAATGGTCAAATATTTCCACAGCCACACTCCAATATTCTGTGGAAAGCCTTCCCAGAAAGAGTAGAAGCTGTTTTTTATCTCCAAGGGGAACCAATTCTGTATTAATGCCTATGGATATAAAATGGGATGTCATCTTTATCCATGTAGTGTAACTCACTGCCAGAGAAGTTTTGTAGAAGCTTTCTCTCCTCTCCCAGTTTAGTACACACTCACTGCTTAGCCAAGTGTGCATGCATACAGGGGAATGTATAGGCAAGGTAGATGTCTGCTAAAAGTGTATGACCAGTTTTATACTGGATGACATGTATGTGTCATAGACAATATTGCACTCACTTGTAACAATTAAAACACACAAACCGTAAGATGCCAACCAGATTGTTTATAAATTTTACATACATTGCATGTCATTTTCAACTTCATTTTTGTTCCAAGAGACTGCCTGCTACAGTATAGCTATGCCCTTTTGCAAAACAAAATACATGATCAATTTGATTATGGTTTAAAGGGAGTCTACCACCTCCTCCAAACATATTCAACTTCCACCATCATGTAACACTATAACACAGGAAAAATATATCAAAACGTAATGGTTACGCAGTGAATAGAATTAAACTAAACACAAAATGAAACTTACTGAGTAGAACAAAAATGATAAAATTCATATTTTATTAATAAATAAGTCATAAAAAACATATATTGTACAAAGGGGACAACACAGAATACAGTTACAATAATAACATCATCCAAACAGGTCAGCAGTCTCATAGAACAAAGTTATTGCATATATGGTAGCTCAGCTTATATAAAATGTGAGATGTTATGTAAATACTCAAATAATATCACAAAGAAGCATATAAAGGTAATGCATATATGCACACATGCAAAATAAGATATGTGTACTCATATGCCAATTAATGTGCATAATAAGAAGGAATACACCTTGAAAATAGTGAAGCACAATATAAAAGATATATAGCTGTGCATATAGTAAAGTAGTAAAAAAACAGGGTTTGTATGAGCGCTACTTAATCAGCCAGACATGTATTAAAATGAAACTTTTTTTATTGGATCACAATGTTACTCCACAAGGTGGCGATATAAAGTATGGCAACGCTTTTCGACGTCTTAACTGACGTCTTCATCAGGCCAACACGCTAGATCATGGAGCAGGCACAAAGTGTGACACTTTGTGCCTGCTCCATGATCTAGCGTGTTGGCCTGATGAAGACGTCAGTTAAGACGTCGAAAAGCGTTGCCATACTTTATATCGCCACCTTGTGGAGTAACATTGTGATCCAATAAAAAAAGTTTCATTTTAATACATGTCTGGCTGATTAAGTAGCGCTCATACATACCCTGTTTTTTTACTACTTTACTATTTGCACTACCACTGTCCTACAGACAGGTGGTCCCAGGGGGAGCAGCAACTTGCCAGACTCTTTCTCTCTTTTTACCATACTTAATCCTGAGGCATTACTATCCAGGTCCCCACAGGACCACCAGAGGCGCCAGTGTGGTAATAAAACCTTTTTCTTTTTACTATTCATAGCTGTGCATACACATACAGGAGTACAAAAACCACAAAATAAGCATGAGCCCATAGATAATGAATCAAAGTATCATGGTAGATGGCATATTACCGACCAGCAAGATCAACGCACGTCCTATTTTGCATGTGTGCATATACAGTCATATGAAAAAGTTTGGGCACCCCTATTAATCTTAATCATTTTTAGTTCTAAATATTTGGGTGTTTGCAACAGCCATTTCAATTTGATATATCTAATAACTGATGGACACAGTAATATTTCAGGATTGAAATGAGGTTTATTGTACTAACAGAAAATGTGCAATATGCATTAAACCAAAATTTGACCGGTGCAAAAGTATGGGCACCTCAACAGAAAAGTGACATTAATATTTAGTAGATCCTCCTTTTGCAAAAATAACAGCCTCTAGTCGCTTCCTGTAGCTTTTAATCAGTTCCTGGATCCTGGATGAAGGTATTTTTGACCATTCCTCTTTACAAAACAATTCCAGTTCAGTTAAGTTTGATGGTCGCCGAGCATGGACAGCCCGCTTCAAATTATCCCACAGATGTTCAATGATATTCAGGTCTGGGGACTGGGATGGCCATTCCAGAACATTGTAATTGTTCCTCTGCATGAATGCCTGAGTAGATTTGGAGCTGTGTTTTGGATCATTGTCTTGCTGAAATATCCATCCCCGGCGTAACTCAAATTCGTCACTGATTCTTGTACATTATTCTCAAGAATCTGCTGATACTGAGTTGAATCCATGCGACCCTCAACTTTAACAAGATTCCCGGTGTCGGCATTGGCCACACAGCCCCAAAGCATGATGGAACCTCCACCAAATTTTACAGTGGGTAGCAAGTGTTTTTCTTGGAATGCTGTGTTTTTTTGACGCCATGCATAACGCCTTTTTGTATGACCAAACAACTCAATCTTTGTTTCATCAGTCCACAGGACCTTCTTCCAAAATGAAGCTGGCTTGTCCAAATGTGCTTTTGCATACCCAGGCGACTCTGTTTGTGGCGGCCAGAAACGGCTTCTCGCATCACTCTCCCAACAGCCCCTGTGCAAAGTGTGCTGTATTGTTGACCGATGCACAGTGACACCATCTGCAGCAAGATGATGCTGCAGCTCTTTGGAGGTGGTCTGTGGATTGTCCTTGACTGTTCTCACCATCTTCTTCTCTGCCTTTCTGATATTTTTCTTGGCCTGCCACTTCTGGGCTTAACAAGAACTGTCCCTGTGGTCTTCCATTCCTTACTATGTTCCTCACAGTGGAAACCGACAGGTTAAATCTCTGAGACAACTTTTTGTATCCTTCCCCTGAACAACTATGTTGAAAAATCTTTGTTTTCAGATCATTTGAGAGTTGTTTTGAGGAGCCCATGATGCCACTCTTCAGAGGAGATTCAAATAGGAGAACAACTTGCAATTGGCCACCTTAAATACCTTTCTCATGATTGGATACACCTGGCTATGAAGTTCAAAGCTCAGCGAGGTTACAAAACCAATTTTGTGCTTCAGTAAGTCAGTAAAAAGTAGTTAGGAGTATTCAAATCAATAAAATGATAAGGGTACCCAAATTTTTGCACCGGTCAAATTTTGGTTTAATGCATATTGCACATTTTCTGTTAGTACAATAAACCTCATTTCAGTCCTGAAATATTACTGTGTCCATCAGTTATTAGATATATCAAATTGAAATGGCTGTTGCAAACACCCAAATATTTAGAACTAAAAATGATTAAGATTAATAGGGGTGCCCAAACTTTTTCATATGACTGTATACATTACCTTTATATGCTTCTTTGCAATAGTATTTGAGTTTTTACATGACATCTCACATTTTATATAAGCTGAACTACCATATCTCTTATATATATAAAAATGAGTTTCTGTCTGTATGTCTGTCTGTTCTTTATGTGCGACCAAATGACTGGACCGATCCTCAACAGATTTGGGACACAGGTACATCAGGTGTCCGGGAATATTATAGACTGGGTCTCAGCTCTCTAGGACGTACCGTTCCTGAGATACAGTATTCCCAAAAAATGATCTGCATTAGCAAATACAAGCCTGCAAGCCTTTCACTCATATTCCAACTGCCATATACACGGTCACATGTCCCTTATCAGCCAATAGAAGCTCGCAGGCACTTAGTCTGCACAAGCACACAGCTTTACTCCAGGTTTCCACAGCAACCAAGCTATTTATGACCTGTATTAGTCAGTGGCAGTTCGCAGGTCCTTAAATATTCAGTCATATGACGTGTATCAGTCAATACAAGTTCACAATTAATTTACCAGATTTCCATAACAACACAGCCATAAATAGACTGTACCTATACTGGACTGCCATACTGGATGTCAGCATTCTTATAAATTGAAACGTTTTTAAACTGCTCATGCCTCCTGCAGCAAAACGCATGGCTGCAGCTCGAGCTAATGAAAACGCTCAGCAGACCTAAGCCCGTCTCCAATCTGACAAGGTGTGTCACAGACAACAACGAGCTGCTGAAACTCCCCAGCAGACCCAAGTCCATCTCCAATCTGACAAGGCATTGTCAGCCAATAGAAGCTCACAGGCGCTTAGTTTCCACATGCACACAGATGCATTCCAGGTTTCCATAACAACCCAGCCATTTTTCTGCACTGCTATAGCTCAGCTTTAAAGGGGCAGGGCGCTGTGGATGACACTGTTACACAAGGTCACATACAAACAGCTTTACTCCAGGTTTCCCTTAACAACCGATCGCAGGTTTTTCACTGATATCCAAACTGAGATACACACATCACAAGCCGCTTATGGACCAATGGAAAATCGCACATACACACATCTTTACCCCGGGTTTCTATAGCAACCAAGCTATTTATGACCTGTATGAGTCAATAGCAGTTCGCAGGTCCTTAAATATTCAGTCATATGACGTGTATCAGCCAATATAAGTTCACATTTCATTTACCAGGTTTTCATAATAACACAGCCATAAATAGACTGTACCTATACTGGACTGCCATACTGGATGTCAAGTGCAAAACTGGCCAATTCTTATGGGGTCACTACACAAACAAAAAATGAAATATACCTGTGCGAAGCCAGGTCCTTCTACTAGTATACAATAGCTTTGTTCTATGAGAGTGCTGACCTGTTTGGATGATGTTATTATTCTGACTGTATTCTGTGTTGCCCCCTTTGTAAAATATAGGTTTTTTTATTACTTATTTATTAATAAAATATGAATTTTAGCGAATTTTACAATTTATTTCTACTCAGTGAGTTCCATTTTGTGTTTAGCTTCTCCATTATGTTACAGGGGGCATTGCAGTGATAAACCTCATACCTTTGTTATATATGCCACTTGTGTAGTTTTGGAGAAAAACAACTTTGAAGTTTTTACAAATGAGGCAGTTTGTGCACTGGGGATGAGCCTTCAGCTCCATGGAGCACTGCTTTTGCCACTCAGAACCCTACTATTTCCTGCCTGCGTAACCCTGTAACCCTGAAAGAAGAGCAGTGCTCTCAGGGCTGAAGACCTGCCCCCAGTTCACCAAATGCCTCTTTTTTTCTCCAAATCTACAAAAGTGAGATACATAACAATATGTTGTTTATCACTGCAATGTGCTCTGTAACATGGTGGTAGCAGTTGAGTATGCTTAGGGAAGATGATACACTCTATTTAATCTACATACAGTGCATGTACCCCCCAAATAACCCCCTTAACAGTCCTGGCCATCAAATTTCTGCAAGTATCAAATATAATCATTGGCACAGTAGGAAGCTAAAATGTGACATCAGCTTGTCATTTATTTACATTTATCAAACCCTTTCCATGAGATGTACAGAATAGAAGCTGTACATTTTACTGCCTGACATTTCAATAATATGTAGCTAGATTATAGTTGTAATGAAGTAAGATGAAAGGACACAAAGCTCCAGAACTGGCAGGAACACAGAAGGGTGTGGCTGCTCTGCTGGGTGAAATGAACATTGCTCTGCTGGGAGCTGCCAAGATACATATTTCTGAGGCAGAATTACTCTCTTTCCCTTTATGTTCTCTTGTCTTCATTGCTTTTCCCATAGAACACTTTTGATTGAATAGATGTGGGATAAATTATTACAGTTGTTGTGAAAAAATTCCAGTATGGGTTTAACACATTCTCTGGCTTTTTGTAACATCACAACTGTAAAAAGTTAAATGCATACAATAGGTAAATATTCAGAATTTCTTATACTTGGCCATCTTTACTTAGGCATGTCACCTTGCCAACTTAAACATGAAATCTTCCTTTGCAATTCTCAAATCAAGAAGTAATAGAATTATTATTTTTACTTTTAATAGCTTTTAATTGATTTAATTACTTTTAATTTTAAAAATCTTTTGTTTTGGTATAAGCTACTAAATCCTTAAATTCAAAGTTCATAAGAGATAGGTGCTGTTATGTTCTATAGGGGTACCCTTGTTTTTAGTGGGAAATATCTAGTATATCAATGTATTTAAAGTGAATATGTTAGGTGATTTAAGCTGCCCTATAGCATATGGTAGATGGAGAGCTGAACTCTGTAATACATAGGTTGATGTGATTTGGAGCAGGAGTTGAAGGGGATTACCATTTTTTATGACAGACTATCATTAGGCTGGCTCATTAAATATCTGATCAGTTGTAGCCAACACCATGCCCTGCAATTATCAGCTGTTCAGGACTGCTGCCAGGCCTGGTACTATACAGTGTACAGAGCCACACTATTATAGCTCAGCTACCATTCAAGTCATTAGGAGTAGCGTGACGGTAATGCCCTAGGTCCTCTATACAATGTACAGAGTTTTTTGCTCCCAGCTCCATATGATGTATTGGACCAGGCCTGGCAGCATTCTGGAACAGCTGATCAGTGTGGGCGTGGGTGTTGGCTCCCCATCAATTTGATATTGATATGAAAATGACCCCAAAAACTGCGGACATGCTGTGATTTCAAAAAGCGGTACATTTTTGTAAATCGCAGCATGTCAATTATAACTATGGAAACACTGGCGTTTTCCGAATAGGTATAATGGAAGCAGAAAGTCTGCAGAGAAAAACTCTGCAGATTTTCTGTTAAAAAACGCTGCAGAAAAAAACACGATGTGTTTCCACCACAGTCTTTTCCGCAGTGTTTTCAGGTGCGACTTGCTATGTGGGGCCTTAGCCTTAAAGAAGAGTAATTCCTTATAGGACTTCTAGGAGAGACAATTAGAGTCCTGCTTGCCCTACCTAGACAGGATGATTGACAACCTTCTTTGTACACACACTGATACAGGCAAAGCTGTCAATCGCTGCACCTGATGGGAGTAACTTGGACTCTTACCTAGGAGTCCTTTCACAATGTACTCTAGCTTTTTACTTAAAATATTGCTCCAAATCATAGAAACCTATATATCACAGAGTTCAGCTTCTTACCCTCTAGAACACCAGCTCTCAGAGCAACAGAAATCAAGTGGCAGTTTTGTTTTAACTTATATGTAATGCGGATGGGATACTGTATGTAAAATACAATAAATCAACGCAGATAACTTCAATAAATAACTAAATGATCAGTTTGAGAGAAAAGTGCTTAGTACTGGGAACATTCATCACTTTGAAGGTCACATAGCAGACGTTGGCTTTGAATGCAATTAAAGGAGGGTTAGATCATCAATATATCTCGATTCCCTGGTCTTAAATGGCAGAAATGGAATATGACTAACCTGGAACAGAATGAATGTTTAATGTACATAAACACAATCCTCAGAAGCTCAGCCTTTTTATCCATCTACTGAAAAGCACATGGACGTACAGCATTTATGTGTTTCATAGGCTACAAACTTTAGGTACTGTAGGTTGGTTGTCTGCTATGCCAGTAAACTTTAATGGACACATAGAAAACAGTTTTAAGCTAGGGAGACACAGTGCCTATACACTGCTGTTTTTTTGCTGTGGCTCACCTGCAGGAAATCATTACAGGTCTCCCATACCTTTTAACATGCAGATAAAAGACTTCTGGTAATCTGAAGTGTTTTGCACTTTACTTCAGCTTTATTGAATAAAGCAATCCATATGACCTTTTCTTACCTGGCTCTTAGCTATTGGTTCTTCTTCCATATCGGCAACCTTGGACCTTGGAAGGTCCAAGATGGACTGAAACATTACAGAATAAGTCATATGGATTGCTTTCATTCAACAAAACTGATCTAAAGTACATAATACTTCAATGCTAGAAGTCTTTATCTGCATATTGATTGGAGTGAGTTCCTCCCCTTAGCACCTATAACAATTGGAGTGCCATATTATCATGATCCTGCAGCTTTTAGGCTAGGGCTATATGACGACTTTGGCTGCAACTCCTGTCATGCAACCAAAGATCACCAGGTCACCCTGCAATTCCTTCACTAATATTAGTGCATGTAGTGGCATTGTGACCCCTAGCATGCCATGATTGCAACTTCAAGTTGAATATTGCTTGAATTTTTTGCTACTAGAAGTCATGGTACACTGGGGGTCTCATTTTGACTCTATTCACATTAGTGAAGGAGTTGCAGTGTGACCTGGCGATCTTTGGTCATGTGGCGGGAGTAGTGGCCAAAGTTGCTGTGTAGACTAGCCTTTGCTTTTGCATTCGAAAGATTAAAAGCCACAGGTGAAACCGTAGCATTAAACAACATGATGAGAGTTTACAGGCTGCAACACAAGTCATTTTTAGTTGGAGCATGTGGATGACATTTGTATAAATCCTGTCAACTGTAGCGCTAATGTGGCTCACATGGGTCATCTGCTGGTGATGCTGGTGAGTTGGCTACAGTCCCTCCCTGTGTGTCCCCAACCTAATATATTATTTGATGAATTAGACCTGACAGTGAAGCAATGCTAGAATGTACTACTGACTACAATAGTAGAAATCACAGTTCAAAAACTTCAAAAGTGTATTTTTCACTTACCCTGATAACATATCTGGAAGAGTTTTTGTCATCCAAGTTTACTGTCAGTGAGAAGAAGACCGCTGTGCTGTACACTCCTTGTGTCTTATAGAGCAATTCATTAAAGTCCCACTTGTGTTTTGAGTATTCTGGCAGATCCCAACCACCGCAATCCTCAAGAACTTGCAGCATTGGAAGTGTCCCCACACGGTCAATCTCTTTCATGTTGAGACAAGACCTGAAGAACTCTTTCACTTTCCTCTCAGAAGATGCTTTGTGCTTCCTCCTTACAGGTTGTAAAAGAAGATGCTGCAACTTTTCTTCATTCTGCTCTCCGATAGCCGCTATAGTGCCATAGATGAGTTTGTCCTCTGGTATCCTATGCTTTCTTAGCCAACCTCCACAAGCAAATGAGTAGAAGTCAGTACAGGGGGGGAATGGTGGGATCTATATTGTTGCTGATAAAATTGGAAGCCCTCATGAAAGCTTTTCTCTCCTGGCATTCTTTCAAGCATTGTCCATCCTGGTCCATAGACAAATACTTCAACACCAACATGCACCCTAAAATAACACATAGACCGGCTGCAAAGACCAGGCCAGAAAGCAGACACGTCTCCCTCCTGCTCCAGCGTGGTATACCCTTTTGCTGCTTTTTGGAGCTCACCTGGATGTTAAAACCATTAGAAAGTGTGCTGCTGCTGTTGTACTTGCTAACATACTTGACTTCCTGGAACTCATCATAGTGGGCTGTCAAAGAATATGTCTTTTCCATGTCTTTAAAGATGTGTGCGGTTATTATTCAGAGAATAGAATATTACAGACTCACGTCAAAGTTTTGGAGGGTATTAATTTCATATCACTATCAATTTACTGAAGAAGAAATAATTCAGAGGAGGAGTCAGGGCAACCGATTTTCTGTTTTTGTTTTTTTTTGTAATCCTCAGTCAAAGACAGAAACCTGTAAAAAGACATTATTATTATCATTATTATTATCATCACTATTAGTATTATTTCCAACACTTTACTGTATGTATATACTGTATATGCACATATTTAACATTCAAATGATAACATATAATAGATACTAGCCCTTGATACATTATAGAGGGCTTGCTTGCTAGTTTTCTGACATGTCTACTTTAGTAAATAATTGTATTCTCTATAATATAACAATTCTGGAGCATCTTTTCTTAGATGACTGGGTGTTACAAGATAAATGTAGGTTGTCAATTTATTCATACAAAGAATACCAAACGAACAGCACAACAACAGAGTTCTAAGAACAGAATTGTTATTTTACAGGGTATGCAAGTATTCACATACACGGATCTACAGTAGTAGTCTCCATGGATGCACTACCTGTGGAAAAATTGCTATTTGTATGTAAGATGTATGTTATGTACATAAACTGTCATTTCATGTGTACTTTACCAGTTTACACTATTTCTGCTTTAACTGAGGGCTATACCATTTGGGGTAGAGTCACACCTCAGAGATCACAAATTCACAGCATGTCAATCACTGCATAAACCTGTAAGTATATATAAGGATATCATGAAGAGCCTGGAGAGGTTTGCAAGCAAATTAGATTTCTGATCATGTAACCTTCCAGAATGTGCATATCACAAAGTATGAACTAAACAGTGTAAAGCAGCATACAGTGGTTTATATTCATTTGTAAAAATCCATATCAAGTAACAATAGGTTGAACTGGTAATAAGTCATACCAGATTGTGGGCTGTGAAATGCTGTGACAGGTTCAAAAAAAATTCTTCTAATGCCGTTTGCATATAAGTAAGGTTATACTACTGTTTCATGGAGAACTGCAGTGAGGAGATATGTAAATCTCATTCATAGTCACAGTAAGTATAGACACCATACCAGCAGTAAGTGCAGCAGAAAATGTCATACTTTATGGTTTCACATGGTGACTGGCTACAAACTGTACTTAGCACTGCATACAGTGTCAGTTATATGGACATGCTTTAATCTTAGAAAAGCACCAAACCCTTCATCAATGGGGCAACTATATGTTTTTCTAAGGATTCTGCCTGCTCTGGTTCTCTTGCCAAGGCTGAATCTGGGATGAGCTGCTTGGTCAATGAAGTAGAATCATGTCCTGAAGTCACTATCCCCTATCACGTCTAAGTAGTCTGTTTCTGTGTTTAACAGCCAGCATCAATGGTGGCAAATGGCAGTCCTTGAATGCTAGTCTAGAGCAATCTGTCTAAATAAGAGTCGCTTAGTGAGCATTGAATGGTCTGTAATATATGTCTGCTTCGACATCATACCTGACTGCTTTTTAAATTGAACCTGAAATATTTGCTCTATAAATTGTATAGAAATCTTTGCCATATGATGTTTCTTACAGTGAAAGCAATTATTGGATAGAAATTCATACAACAATCACTGGGGACAAAAAATGAAATAAATAGTAATTAACAGGTCTAGCTAATGGCGCAAAAGATAAAATATAATTTTATTGATATACATTAAGAACCAAATCGAAAGTGTATAAAATTAAACATCAGAGCATGTTCCAACACCCAGTTTTCCATCATCAATGGTTAGGTACATAATCTCATTAGATGCAAAAGGAAACGCACAGATGGGTGTATATATATATAGTGGTAAAAAAAATATAGATTGCATCAACCCACCGCTTCTGTTCACTAGATATACTGTATATAGGGAAACTATCGTGCACTTGCAAAGCTCCTACGTATAGCCCTATAGATGCCAATAAAGTGCACTAAATGGTAACCCATCCACCCAATAAGCTGACTAGAACAGATGTTGAACAAAGGAGTGAGTGCAAATATCAACCTACACAGCACTACATTCCTAAATAAAGTCCGGTGCTAAATAAACACTTAAGCACCCAAAAATACATATCACTAATTATCCCTTGGATAAGGTAGATAATTTGCACTTTCTCTGAATAGATCAGGATTTAGAAGGAAGCCAATATATAATCCATCCTTCCTGGAATTACTTGTTTCTCTTGGCAGGGAGCGATAAATAGTCTATCCTGCCTAACAAAAATCTATCCTCAACGCGTTTCCCCCTATTGGTCAAATATAGGGTTCAGCAGGAGAACCAGAGCGAGAGAAATTTATGCCTGCCTAAGAAGTTGATTTGCAGTTAAAACTGCAGTTCCCTCATGTTCTGATGGTGAACGTGGGTACTAATCTCAGCTGAAAACCCCTTCGAATGAGTTGTCTGGACTCTGTTTTCAATACAGATAATCTATCCACAGCATAGGTGATCAATATCAAATTGGTGGGGGTCCAGTTGAACCGGCCAGCCTCCAGTACTCTGACTCTGCCACCACCCTTCTGCTTTCAGCTGCATTAGCCGTATATGGTCCAGTGCTGTAGTATTGCAGCTCTGCTCCCATTCACTTGGTGGTATGGGAATAAATTGGTAGATATTTGGCTCTGGAAAGTATTCATTTTTAGCTGCTCACCATTTACTTTTCAGGCAAAAAGATACATTTGGGTAACTGATATTTGGCCAGTGTAATGCTCATGATAATATTGGTCTTTCTATAGTGTTTCTTTTTCAGTATTAGTATGATGGTAATATTCAGCTATTATATAAGGGTAACAGCAATGGTCAAGGAATACCAATAATATTTGGGCCTTGTATATTGCTGTCATTGGTGATATTGGTTTTTGTATGGTATTTTTTGTTCAGGTAACATACCCAGTAATAATATAATCACTGTACTCTTAGGGATTATCATATGTGACCAATCGTGTCAAGAAAATGGGGCTGGGCCAGCAAATTGTGCATGTACGTCACCAGAGTGGGCATGACTTTACTAAAAGGGGACAAGGCTACCTCAAATGTTTAGACACCATGGAAGCTGTTGTTAGAAATTTGAATCCCACCCCTGTTCAAGACAAAAATAATATATTCTTATAAATACTTTTTGTGTGACAAATACAATATTTTGATGGCTGTGCATTTTTAGAAGTGAACTTATGATTTTATTCCATAGTCAGTGTAACAATGTTTTATAAGCAACACTCTTGTAATTTTTTTGTCTTTTATTATGTACCTACTGTATTTCTCTCATTAATATAATTTATCTAGTATTACCTAATTTAGTTATTGCTTCTATCTTCTCTTCTATTGGGTCATGTGATTTCATTCTGTACTGCTAGGAATTTACCTTTCTGTGCCTTTCTGAAACATTAAACTGGTTATCCAAGATTTCGATATTGATGGCCTGTCCTTAGCAAAGTCATCAATATCAGATCAGTGGAAGTCAAACAGCTGGCAACCCACTGATCATCTCATCACGGGAACCACAGTGCCAGCAAAAATGCAGTGTACACAGAAGTATAAAATAAGTACTGTACACATCTCCATACACTGTTTAGTGGCTGAGCAGGATTATTGCATCTCAGCCCCTATTCACGTAAATGATATCTGAGCTGCAGTAACGTGTGCACTGTGTTTTGGTTCGCACTGCAGCAACTTCTATCATAATGCTAATGTCCCAGAAAAGCCCCTTTAATGCATGCTGTATTAACAACAAATATATGCACGCTTTCTGATGATTTAACCAAAAGTCTGTAATATTGACAGAAGTCTTACGTTGTCTAAATTCTGGAACAAAAAATGGCAAGTTTAAGCCTTATTCATAAGAGTACTCTGGAAATTGTTCCTTTTCTTCCACTCCTTGACAAGGGCAAAGAGGGTAGAGGCATGCTTGCATATAGATTACGCAGAGATCAATGGTCTCTATGGAGCAACATAGTAGTCATGCACACATGCAGTATAGAAGGTGTGTCGATAAAGGAAGTAGAGCTTCCTGTTTTGCTTTTCTGTTGTGCTGTAAAATAAATTTCTTGGAGCTTATGTGATATACAGTACAGTATATATCAATGTGAATCCATTGTAATAGAAGTGGGATTGTCTGATATGCCAAGTCTGTATTGTGCACGGACTTGGCATTTCTATGAGTGTATGACTTCACATTGCTGCACATATTGCCCAAACAAAGATTTGTTGTCAAATCTATAGCAAGTATCAGACCGTCACCTGATAGATTGTATCAGAGGTCCAATATGATTTCACATAAGTTTATTTCTGTCTGATTTGATTGTGTCCATCAAGGTAAGTGGCACCAGCGGTATTCTGCAGCAACTAATCTTCCCACTTTCATAAAATGAAAATGATTGGGAGTTGGACAGGTACATAAAGGAGGAAGCTGTTGCCACCTTTGTGTACCTGTAATGTACAGAGGACTGGATAGAAGCTTGCACCCATGTGAATGAGACGCTTTGGCTGTGCTGGTACATTTCTTGATTTGAATACACGATACTGGGGCTATGCCATATGATCCGGCTACTTGAAGATGTCAGGACTGTTGAACTAAATCTTTCTGTCAAAAGTTATATGACCAGAGTAAGTCCTTGGGACCTAAATCCTTAATTTTTCAAAACATGTACAGTAAGTGGTAATAGGGGTAGGTGGAGATAGGAAAGAAGATTATTACAAGAGAAGAAAAAAGTTTATTTTCAGATGACTCCTTTCCTTCAAATTTTATCCAACATGATTCTAGAAGAATAACATGAGGTCATGTATGGCTGATCTCATAGTTGTACATCCTTCCCCATAGCTCAGGCGTGTTCTCCATACACTCGGTCACACGCAGTCTGGCTGAGCTGACTAGAACAGTGCACATCCCTGATTTATATCAGTAATAATACTCTCACATCATTTCACTTTATGCTGTTCCTGTTCCTCCTATAAATATGTAACATTCCCGGGCACTCTCACCGAAATAGAATAACCTCATGGCCCTTCCCAAGAAGACAGAGCTGCGGAGGACTGCCAGAATATCAATGCGAGGTCTGCTGGAGAGGGTTAATGAAAATTAACCTTAACCCATTAAGTTCCACAGTAAAACAGACCATTGAACCATTATGTATATGCATACAGAGATTAGCCCATAGGTTTTTTATGTCTTTAAAGAGCTTTTAGAGTAAAATGAGACATTTCTTCTTTGCTATATAATACCTATTACATAATTGCTTGACATATCCAATCAGTACCCATACACTTACACTTTTCTTTTCCATATTTTATTATTTATATAATGGATTCTTTACAGATAGGCATAACACAAATTTGTCACAGGTACAACAGAAGACGTAAAGTGGTCTTTCTAATCTTGTTCTGTCTTTATCAAGATAATTGTATCTAATGTTCCCTTTGTTCACACTGCTGGGAGTTTTATTGGCAGGACTAATGTGAAATTCTGTTTTAAGGATGTCTGAAAAATAAAGGTCTTTTCAGTGAATTACAAGAAAATCAATAAAAACAAGAAATGAGAACAAGTGACACATATATTACAAGTAATGAGTAGAAATTTCAAGCCAACAATAGTTTATTTAAAGAACTGTGCTTTGAAGTGTATTTTGCATAAAAACATATAATTTTCACTAAAAATTATTTTATGGATGGCCGCCATGCCCTTCAGTATGCTTCCAAGAAGTAGGCGGTGAAAAATAATAGTACATCTCTTACTCCAAAGATTTACGATGGGGTCTGGCTTAATAGCAGACATTCTGGTAATATATCATTCCCTGGGTTTGGGGAAAGTTAATGCAAATGCAGTCTTTATTTTGTGTTCGCCATTGTATTTAAGCGCTTGTAACCAATTGTTAAAATATAAAAAGACTGGGATTGGGAAGCACAGATTTTATTAATTCTTTGTCTCCTGCAAAGGGAAAGGCAGGAAGATCCTATCAATTTCACTTTGTGACACATTACAGTTAGTTCATTGTCCTCAAGCCAGAGAAAAGCTAGAAGCACAAAAGACAAGTATTTTATATTCAGAAAAGCAAAGGAAGGAAAAAAAGTTACTGGATTTTTGGAAATGGCACAATATTGAGTTTGACTACTCTACAAAAAGCGTACCCTTATGGATCATAGTTTCATTATATATGTTACACACATATGACATATAGACATATGCCTCTTTAATCTAAATTGTATATTGATAGGAAAGAGATAATTGGGCATAAGTCTCAATAGGATACCTACCTGTGGATATCTATTAAGACATTTATACCTGTTTACTTGTGTTTTCACAAACTGGTCAATTATGTCAGATTTTTTTGGAGAAATTGCAATTTGGCATAAATGTATAAAAAAAATGAGAAAGTTATATAAAATAAATGATATATTGTGTTTGGCACAAGTTTAGCATATTGATTGTTGGATGCTTCCTGGCGAATACTGAAAACATGCATTTATCTATTCCTTCTGCTGAAGTATAAGCTGCAGTTTTTTTGACCCACTGGCAGGGGGAGCTAATGCTGGCTTCCAATTCATTATTTCCCATTTTCAGCCTCAGGAAATCCTATTGGTCTTTACAGTATACGCACACTTAGGAACAGCTTACTAGTGAAATCTGGCTAAAATCCTTATTGTCTCAAAGTGCTTAAAAGGGGGGTAAATTTAAGTTCATCACATGTCAGCAATCTGTTGAGGATTTTAAGTACACCTTCCGGTAAATTCACTCATTGTTGGTGATATTGTTCTTTAAAGGGGCTACCTATCTTATACTTGTATATCTATCTATATATGCTTAGGTATTTGTAGATCGCAATTTATTCATACGCTTTACTTTCATAAAGTTAGCAGTTTAGATTTTAGCCCTTTAACAGAGTAAACTAGCCAATTTCGATTACAGCTAACAGAATTGTGGTCCTCGGGGAAATCAAGGGTGCTTATAATGGCTAGCACATACTCATAATGGACGCTGTGTTGGCTTTATCCATATTCACAACCCAATCACGTCATTCAGCGGCAGTGACACCAAAACTTAGCTATTTCCAGTTGAGTTTGCTGGCTGGATATTGCTTTAGTCCACAAGTGGCATCTCCTATCTGTATGTGTGACAGTCACTCTTCAATGACTATAGCTTTATGCAAGTTAGAGTGATATTTGCCACAAGAGTAAAGATAAATCTATATTTTTGCCTGCCAGCATTATAAATAAATGTCTATGTCACTGGGCTCCCATTCAGCATTCGCAAAAGTCATGCATCTCATAGTAGGTGAAGGGGCAGTGTACAATATCTTTACATAATGCCTAGAGTCAGACAAGCAATAACTTTACTCAGTGTTCACCTATGTTTAATTCCTCTCTAGAAGCAGAAAAGTGAACGTTTACTCTAGTGACAGTACAACCATTACTTCTTGTGAAGAATGGTATCAATTTATATGGCAGCAGATTATACACTCCCCAAAAACACACACTGCATACCGATTCTTCCATAGTGGAGACTAGTGGGGAAATAGATAATGGAGAACGCTTTACCCTGTATAGCAAGCTTGAATTCCATGTTTACACTGGCAAAAAATATAGGTTATTTCAAGAAAAGCAATTTTCATTACTATGTCACCAGCAAATCTGAGAGAGAGCAAAAAATCTATTCCTTACATTTTATTTTCTCCTGTTTTAAAGATAAGATCTAGAGTACTGCTGGTTACAGAATAGTGCATATATTAGACCCTGGGAATATAAAATGCCTGTGATGGAACTACAATGATGTCATGTGATGTGGAGAAAAGTTTCTGTGCACCACCTGCATAACTTAGACACTTGCATCCACTCAAGAGTAAATTCAGCCATTGCAAATATATTAGATCTTAGTGTATTGATCATATACAATTAGATGTCAGAAATCACAGGATCCTTGTTACCTTTTTACGGTAAGTGCAGTGTATCTACCAGACTGGCAGCTCCTTGAAAGAACAGCATGTGTCACTCTTCTGCTATTCTTAGGCTGAAACTTTTCTTAAGTAAAACAGACTTTGATCCCTGGTATCCCATCCAAAGCCACAATGCAAATTCAATGTCTAATGTCTTGTATGATCATCCTTGGTTACCGCAAGCATCTCTATGCTCATATAATGATATTAAGAATGGTCTCCAGTTCACCGGATTGAAAATTCAATAACAGACCTGAGGAATGTTTCTGTCTAAACCTGTACACGTCATTTTCTATAGTCACACTAAAAGGCTTGACAAGAATGTATCTTGTTACACGGACATGGAGTGCATTACATGGTTTTGTTTAGATAATTTTGCTGATCTGCTATATATGAAATGCCTGGATACATATGGAGAGTAAGGGATGTTACCGATACATTCAGCACAATAAATGCACAATATATTGCTCATGTATCTATTAGATGAATTACTATATACATCCTATATATCAGGTTACATACTGCTGCATTTACATACAGAATATGATACTTGTTAAACTATGGAGAACTTGGTTCTGTAGATGTATTACTACCTCTCTGATGTCTGCTTTACCTGAAATGCTAAATGGAGTCTTTCCATAACACCTAAAGTCAGATATCACAGAGAGAATTGAAAGTTAACACTTACCCTGGTACAAGTGATGATGCCAAGCAGCTCCCTCTCCACAAGTGATGCTGATGCTGTGCTGAGTCTGTGGAAGGCACTAGTGTACCATGCAGACTCCACTCTGTATGGGCAGCTGCGCTCTACACCCTTCTGTACCTGTCACTACACAGTCTTTGTGTGCTGTGCTGCAGCATATAGGAGCCTTGGGATCATAGTAGAGAAGTGAAGGGGAGGGGGGCATAGGGGGTGGGACAATGTCGCCACATAACTCTCTTTCTGTCCCTGCAGTCTATCTGAGCACTAAAGCAGATTATTCTTATTATTCCTATTATGTTAATCCCTGTTTGTGGGCTCCAAGCAGTTTTACCTCTATCCCAACCTTGGGAAATGACTTGTTTTTAAGAAGGGCATCATCTGAGATGTTAATGCACTTAGAAACATCTTATCTCACTTGAGTTGAGTTGGTTAATAATACTATAGCCCAATAGATGTTTGTACCAATCCATTTTTAAGGGTTTGCAAAAAAAAAAAAAAAAAAAGAGACACTTTAGCCCAGTATAATAGTCATATTATCGATACACTTTTATAGGGAATGAACAAATGGCAAACTCCTTTTCTTTATAGTCTCTTTATGTCTAGATAGCTTACATGAAAGTGTATTCTACATGACAAATATAAAAATGGCTTTTAAGCGTTATTTTATACTATACCATTGCACAATATGCTGCCAATATACTTACCATAACTTTCATGATCTAGAAAATATGTAAATTGCTCCACTATGTACAAGGAGACTTTAAACAAAACTTTTAGATCTCCTCTGTGTTTAATGTTAATAGTCAATTTCATCAATTGTACAAGTCATAAACTGTGCACCTTTTATACTGTGGATGAAAGCCATCAATTTCTACCTAGTGACAATAAAATCCAACATTAAGAGCATGATCATCTATTGTGAGCATTCAATAAGAATACTCATGCTGCCTCTTTTGTTCTGCTTTGTCCATTATAATTTCCGTTAATGGGACGATACAGACATACATGCTTCCTCCTCCAGTTATTAGAAATAATTAGGTTAATGATGCCTCTTGCTGAGCGGTTCCGTGTTGCCCATCATTGCTCCTTATTTCCACATCCTGTACTTTTTCCTCTTGCCTGCTGTTGTGAAGGGAGACAAGTGACCTTGCAAGTTGGCCACCTGGGTTTCTTGCATCCAAGAGGATCAAAGGTCTCATTTTCAGAATATAGTGAAAGGTTACTTACTCCCATGATGACAGTGCGCTGAAAAGAGATAAAGGAGACCTATTTATTTATTTCCCTTAGTTGTATAGCACCAACATATTCCGTAGCGCTTTACAGACATTGTCAGTCACTTTCCCGTATAGGGCTCACAATCTAAATTCCCTATCAGATTGCAAAAAAATGCTCCAAAAACTGTTGCAAAAAGATATTGCTTATTCACTTAAAGATAGGTCATGACACTTCTTTTTTCCTCTAGCAGAAAAATCCGCTGCAGGAAAAAAAACTGCTCCTGACCATCATTGAAATGAATGGGAGAGTTAGGAGGCGTTTCTTGAGGCAGATTCTACTATTTACCCTAAGGCTAGATTTACATGAACGTGGTGGCAAGCAGCTGTGAAAAAAGTACATTTTTCATGGCCATCTTGCTCCTGAGGGGCACACATATTCAAGGATCACCCATAGATTTCAGTGTATGTATGGAATCCGTGAAAACAGGCAAAAATAGAACATGACCTATATTTTGACAGTCCATGACAACAGACCGTCAAAATAATGTAAATCACCCCCATTCACTGACAGTAAAATAAAGGCTGCAGTATGCGGCCCTTAAAAAAAAATTCTTTTTTAAGTTTTTTAAAAAAAAAATTTTTTTTTTTTTTTTTTAAATATTTAAAAAAATCGTCGGCGGTGTCCAAAAAGGGTTCCCCCCCAATCAGTCCCCCCCCCCCAACCCCCGCGGAAGGGGGGGGGGGGGGGGGGGGGGGGGGGGAGGGGGGAGGAGTGGGGGGGGTGGTTGCCCCCTCCCCCCTTTTCTTCTCTTTTTTTTGTTCTTCCCCCCCTCTTTTATAAAAAATTGTGTTTTTTTTTTTTTTTGTGGGGGGGGGGGACCCCCCAACCCCACCCCACCTAATTAAAATAATTTTGGGGGGCCCCCCCCCCCCCCCCCCCCCCCCCCCCCCCTGGTGGTTAAGAAGAGATGTGGGGGGGGGTGGCCTGGACGCGCATGGAGTAGCACGCGCGCAGGTCCTTCTCCGCTCCTCCGCTCGCTATTGAGACCCGTGGACCCCTCAGCAAGCGCAGTATGGGCAAGCGCTTACCGAGGAAGGTGGCCCCGGGCACCCCAGCGCCCGTGGAGAGGTCTGGGGGGGCCACCCTGGACGCCTTTCTGGCCCAGCGGCCTTCTCTACTGGGCCAGGCTGCTGCGGGGCGGCCATCTTGGATTTCCTCCGCTCTCCAGGCACAGGGGTCGCAGCGCAGCTTCTCTCCTCCCGCGCTCCCCCTGTCAGCCAGCGGAACGCCGCTTCAACAGAGATCCCTGTCGGCGCCTGGGCAACCCAGAGTTTCCCCAGCACGAGTACTCCCACAGTCTCCTCACCCTGGGATGTCCCAGCAACTACATTCTGCTTCACCAGCACTCCTGGCAGAGCGGCATGAGAGGACCCCGGATGTCTCCAGCTTCTCAAGGAGTTCTGAGGTCAGTGGCTCTGCTCCCTCCTGCACCGCTGATGAGTTGCAGCCTGTGGCCACAGAGCTGGTCTCTGTGGCCCCCCACCTACTATCTTCCCCCATCACCCCCCCCCCCCCTCCATGGCTCAGAGGGGGATGGCGTGGTGAGGGACGCTGGCGTAGGGGCTCCTCCGCCCCACACTCCCAAGGATTATGGCTCCCCCCCTCCAGTCCTGTACCCCCAGAGCTGTATCCCAGGCCCATCTTCAGCACCATCATCCATGGCGGACCTTCTTCCTCAACTTACTACTAAACAAGACCTTAAAAGTATGGTTGCGGAAATCACAGCATCCTTCCGATCTGAAATTGCTACCCTCCGCACTGATTTACACTCCATTGCTAACCGAATGGACACGCTGGAGAATGACCATGACACTACCAGGGACTATGTTGCCTCACTGCATGATACTACCACTGAACAGGGTTCAGCTATACGGGACATGCAACGCCACTTGGAGGATCTTGACAACAGGGGCCGGCGCAACAATATACGCGTCAAGGGACTCCCAGAGGCTGACCAATCTGAGGATCTGCCTGTTCTGCTGGAGGCTGTCTTCAACACTATACTGCAGGAGCCCCCGTCCCACAAAATTAAGTTTGATAGGGCACATCGAGCCCTTCGACCCAGAGGATCTTCCGCCACACCCCGTGATGTCATCTGCTGCCTCCACGACTTCACCCTTAAAGATGCTATAATGAGCAAAGTGCGCAAACTCAAAGACTTAGAGTTTCAGGGAGCTCCACTACAATTCTATCAGGATCTGTCGCTAATCACCCTCCAGAAACGCCGCCATCTCCGACCCCTCCTCCAGATTCTTCAGGAGCACCAAATTCCTTACCGGTGGGGATTTCCGTTTGCTCTCATTGCTCGTAGGGATGGTCGCTCCGCTACGCTTCGCTCCTTTGCGGATTTGCCTCTCTTCTGTGACCTATTGGATGTTCCCCTGCCGGATTTAACAGACTGGGAGCTATTCTCTCCACCCCCTCCCCCACCACCGGTTTGGCAACGATTGGAACCCAGACGACGTCATGCATCCTCCGCGGTGGTGACCACTCGGAGGCCCCGGCTGGAGACTGATCCCTGAGGAGGCTGCCCCCCCTTGAGACGTTCTCCCTTTTCTCGGTGGTGCTTTGGAATCTGCATGCCTTAATGTTATGTTTGCTTCTCTTTTTTTTCTTTTTTAGGTCTACGGGTCTCATCTATTATGCTTATTATTGGATTGTTTTAGCGGAGTGGGGCGGGGTGGGGTTTCGGTGACTCCCCTTCCTTCCTTCTTTTTACTGGTGGTTAGGGATCCACCGCCTCCCCTCCGACCTCCTGTCCACGCTCTCTCCCCTAAGGGGATACTTGGACTGTGCGGCCATTGATCCTGATTGGACCTCTGGCTGCCCTCATTGGTCCCCAGGCGAGTGACTTAGCCTCGCCCACAAAGTATTGTTTAACTGTTTTTATTTTTACTTTGTCATTTATGTTGTCTTTTGCCTCCCTCCCTCCCTCTCTTTCCCCCCCCCCTCCCTGATCTAGAGACCCTGCCTCGACTTTGGGTTCCTGTTTGTGGATTGCCCTTTTGCCTCTCCGAGGGAAACTTGCCAGCGTCATGTGAGATGGGTGAGCTTATTGCAATCCGCCACTGTCCTCCAATCCTGGGTCCCAATGGTTAGGTGCGTGACAATTAATGTCAAGGGCCTGGGTTCCAACATTAAAAGGCGCCATGTCCTTAGAGAACTCCGCTCCTTACGAGCGGATGTGGCGTTTCTTCAGACTCATTTTGACCGCGCTGGTACTTTTGCCTTCGCTAAGCATTATTTTCCCGTAGCTTTTTCGGCCTTCCACAATCGACGCAGAGCTGGGGTGGCTATCCTTTTTTCTCGATCCTGCCCAATTACAGTGACGACTTCCCACATAGACCCAGGTGGCCGGTTTGTTATCTTGGAGGGGCTCCTTTATGGTGCCCCGATTGTTTTATGCAATGTCTATGCCCCCAATTCAGCGCAGATCCCGTTCTTGCGCCGGGTATTCTCCCGTCTGCGCGCTCTCCCACCATCAGCTTGGCTGGTGGGGGGAGACTTTAACATGGTCTTCTCTGAACGGGCGGATCGTCTGGCGTTACCCCAGGGCCCAACCCCCCATAGGTTGGCCCAACTTGCAAGGGAGTTCCGCAGGCTGATCCGCGCCCACTCTTTGTATGACCTTTGGCGAGTGGACAATCCTACGGCGCGCTCCTACACCTTCTTTTCTCACCCTCATAACACTCACACCCGCATTGACTACTTCTTTGGAAATGCTCCCGCTCTTCGTTTGCTTAGGGACACGAACATTGGCCCTCTCACCTGGTCTGATCATGCCCCAGTCGTGGTTACCTTATCTACGACTCCAGTGCCTACTCGCCAATGTCATTGGCGTCTTAACGAAACACTGCTCAAATCGCCGACCTCCCTCGAGACCCTGCGCACACACTTGATAGATTATTTTAGGGACAACTTAGGCTCGGTAGACTCTCTTGCCATTCTCTGGGAAGCCCATAAGGCGGTCATGAGAGGATGCTGTATCGCATTGGCTTCTAGGCTTAAAAGGGACAGACAGGCCCAGGAACAGCTCCTCCAAGCCCGTGTTCGGTCCCTTACGACGACTTTGGCAGCGCATCCATCCCTGGGGGTTCTTCGCCGTTTGGTCCTGGCCCGGGCGGACCTCCGTGATTTGGAGACCCGCCATGTGGAACGACTTCTCCTTTGTACCCGTCAGAGGTTTTTTGAACGAGGTAATAAATCTCATGCCCTCCTGGCGGGAACCCTCAGGGATCATCGGGCCTCTTCCACACCACACTCTGTCCGTGACCCCGCGGGTACTCTTCAACATCACCCTGATGCTGTGGCGCTGGCGTTCCACTCTTACTACTCTAAGCTGTATGACTTACCCCCCCCACGAGCACTACTCCCTGGGGATGACTCAACACTACTGGAAGACTATTTAAAGGAATGTTGTCTCCCACGCCTTCCTCCTGAGGCCTTAACCTCCCTGAACACCCCCATCACCAGGGAGGAACTAGAAGGGGTCCTGAGGGACCTCCCAAATGGGAAAGCCCCAGGCCCAGATGGGTTCACTTACAATTATTATAAGGTTTTCCAGGGTGAACTCTCTGCTCATCTATTGTCCCTCTTCAATTCCTTCCTTTCAGGTTCCCCTATACCCCCGACTATGCTCTCTTCACTACTCACATTGGTCCCTAAACCGGGTAAGGACTTGCAGGATTGTGCTAACTACCGACCGATTGCTTTGCTGAACACGGACCTGAAACTTTTCACCAAACTCTTAGCCAATAGACTGAATGCTTGGCTCCCTCTGCTTGTCCATAAGGACCAGGTGGGATTCGTCCCCTGTCGTCAGGGTGGTGACAACACCAGGAGGACTGTGGATTTGGTGGAGGTGGCCAATCATTATTCTACCCCGGCCCTTCTCTTGAGCCTGGACGCTGAAAAGGCTTTTGACCGCATAAATTGGTCGTTTATGCATACTACGCTTAAGGCGTTCGGGCTTACGGGACCGTTTCTCACAGCTATCCAGGCCCTTTACTCCTTACCCTCAGCAGCAATTAAGCTTCCCCATGCATCTTCGCCCTCCTTCCCTATTCGAAATGGCACTAGGCAGGGTTGCCCCCTGTCACCCATCATATTTGCCCTCTGCATTGAACCGCTAGCGGCCAAGATTAGGCGAGACCCTAATATCAAGGGGATCATGGTCCGAGATAAGGAATTTAAGATATCTCTCTTCGCGGATGATGTACTCCTCACTCTCACCTCCCCTCATACTACCCTTCCAAACTTGCTGCGCTCGCTAGAGACCTATGGTGATCTCTCAGGGTATAAGGTGAACCCCGCGAAGACTGAGGCACTCCCACTTAACATCCCACGGGACCTTCTCCTTCTCCTCCGCAGTAATTACGATTTCCAGTGGCGGGAGTCCTCTATCCGCTACCTGGGAGTCCATATATCCACCTCCTATGCGACCCTCTACTCGGCAAACTACCCGCGGTTGTTTTGTGAGCTAAGAGCCCTATTGGACAAATGGCAACCCTTGCCTATCTCCCTTTTGGGGAGAATTGCTGCGGTCAAGATGACTCTCCTCCCGAAGCTACTGTATTTTTTCGAGACGCTCCCAGTCGCGATACCTCGGGGAGAATTACGGAACCTACAGAAAGCTATCTTCCAGTTTATCTGGAAAGCAAAACGACACCGAATACCTAGATCTGTTATGCTGGCGGATAGGGGGTCTGGGGGTATGGCTGTCCCACATCTGTTACATTATTACTGGGCGGCCCACTTACGCCATATCCCATTCTGGGAGGCTATGCCAGCATACACCAGATGGGTGCAGATAGAGAAGCTATGGCTGGCACCCATGCATCCTAACGCGCTTCTGTGGGTCAGCTCCCCCCCCACCCCCCCTGCCTCGTACCTGTTGGGCCCCATTCGGTTTACTAGATCTATCTGGTCTACCTGTTGTGCTAGATTCTCCCTGATGTCCCCGCGCTCATCAATGGTCTCCATACTATACAACCCCCTTCTCCCGGAGAGCCTGACTTCTGCCATGACTAAAGTGTGGTCTGAAGCTGGCCTTTACCGGATTGCTGATATGGTTGACCCTGGAACCTTGGAACTCAGGTCCTTTGCTCATCTTACAGCTAATCAAAACCTGCCAGGTACTGAATGGTTCCATTACTTGCAGGTGGTTCACTTTGTCCGCTCCCTCCATGGGTCTCTTAAGGTGTCACTCCCCACCGCTTTTGAAAAGATTTGCCGTGCAGGCACGTCCACTAGGGGCTTTATATCCTCTATTTACCAACTTCTTAACTCACAAACTACAGGCTCTCCTGTTAATCATCGCTATATGCTTAAATGGGAGGAGGCGGTGGGTAAACCCATCTCCCAGGAACAGTGGCGGATTGTATGGTCTCGGGCCCAGAAATCATCTCAGTGCATTACGTTTAGGGAAACGCAGTATAAGCTGTTGATGCATTGGTATCATACTCCGGCTCTCCTTCATACTTTAAACCCATTAGTTCCCCCATGGTGCTGGCGCTGTGGAGCTGCGGTGGGTACCCTGCACCATATCTTTTGGACGTGCCCTCTCATCCTCGGTTTCTGGAGGGAGGTCAGGACTCTGACGACTGCTCTCTTTTTGCAAGAGGTTCCTCTTGACCCTCTTCTTTATCTCCTGAACCTTCCCCCCAGACACCTGAGCAATAAGTCATCCAGGCTTTTCTTGCATCTTTGTACTGCAGCTAAAACTCTCATAGCTAGAAACTGGAAGAAGGTGAGTCCCCCATCTAGTCTTGAGCTTGTGGCTAGAATGAAGGATGTGAGGAGTCTTGAATACCTGACTGCTGGCCTACATAATTCACGGGAAGCCTTTGGGGCTATTTGGGCACCCTGGGACATGTATTGTACATCACAGGGTCTCTGATCTCTAATCCTCTCCTTCCCTCCCCCCCCCTTCCCTTTGGTCCTACCCTTGTCTTCTTAACCCCTCCATTCCCCCCTCCCTTGTTCACTGCTTAATTTAAATGCATATTGCTTAAGAGGGAGGAGGCAGATAGCCTCTATTTACCTCAATGCTTCCTGTTTGTTTGATTATTATTGTTTTTTTGTTTTTTCTTTATTCCTTGTTAATGAAAAATTTTTCAATAAAATTACAGTTATAAAAAAAAAAAAAAAAAAAAAAAAAAAAAAACAGGGGAACCCCGGCAAACGGGGGGGGAACAAAAAACCCCCCGGGGGGCGGCAAGGCACCAAAGCCCACCCCCCGGCGGCGCGGCGGCTGTTAAAAACAAAAAGGAGGGGGAAAAGGAAAAAAAAAAAAAATAAAAAAAAAAAAAAAAAAAAAAAAAAAAAAAAATAAAAAAAAAATTTTTCAAAAAAAAAAATAGAAAAAAAAAAAAAAACCCAAAAAAAAAAATTTTTTTTTTTTTTATTTTTTCCTCTCGTGCCCTTCCCTTCTTTTGTTAAAAAAAAAAAAAAAAAAAAATGCGCGCCGCGGGGGGGGGGGGGGAAAATTGTTTTATTTTTTTTGTTTCCTTAAAATCAATTTTTCTTCTTTTTTTCCTGAAGGAAAAGAAGGGGTGTTTGTTTTTTCTCCCCACCTTTTTTCTCTCCCTTTTTTTTAAATTAAAAAAACAACTTTTGGGGGGGGAACAAAAAAAAAAAAAAAAAAAGGAGTAAAAAAAAAATAAAAAAAAAAAAAAAAAAAAAAAAAAAAAGAGGAGGAGAGAAGGGGGGGTGGTGAGAAGAAGAGAAAAACAAAAAAAAAAAAAAAAAAAAAAGAAATAGCCGTCCGCTGTTTTTTTAACCCAATATTTTTTTATTTTTTTTTTTTCTTTTTTTTTTTAAAAAAAAAATTAATAACATGATTATAGCAACACTTTTCAAAACAGCATTTCACTTGAGGAACCAGCATGGCTTTAAACAATTACAGATACAATCCCTCTAAACTGAAAAGCAGCACTCGGCCGGTTCACATCTGCATTCGGTTTCCGTACAGGGGAGTCCGCTTGGGGACCCCCCGAAAGGAAACCTATACGCAGCGAGAAGCGGGTTACATAAGGAAACCTGCGGACCCCATAGACTATAATGGGGTCCATGTGGTTTACGCTCAGTTTACGCATGTTTCGTGCGGAAACATGTGGAGAGGAAAGTGCTGCTTTTCTCTCCACATGTTTCGGAGCGGAACCACATGGACCCCATTATAGTCTATGGGGGCCGCAGGTTTCTCACATATGTGTGGTCCAGGGCAGGTATGGGGAATGCCACAGCTCAGCACTGGGCCATAAAAAGCTGCAAAGCCTTCATTTCAGGGCAGATCCTGGGAGTGAGAGGAGACGCCTGGATCCGTCCTGAAGTGCTAGAGTCTTGTGAGCCCTGTTTAGTTAGAAGCTCAGACAAGCAGGATTTTTGTTTCCTTTTTGTACTTGATATAAGATGTATTTTATTTTGTTGCTTAATCATCGGCGTAACTAGGATTGGCTGGGCCCCAAGGCGAACATTTGACATGGGGCCCCCCCCAGACCGCCCCCTCCAAACCCCCCCTGCATAAACCCCACACACTATTATGCCCCATAGTGGCCCCTGCACACAGTATTATGCCCCATAGTGGCCCCTGCACACAGTATTATGCCCCATAGTGGCCCCTGCACACAGTATTATGCCCCATAGTGGCCCCTGAACACAGTAGTATGCCCCATAGTAACCCCTGCACACAGTATTATGTCCCATAGTGGCCCCTGCACAAAGTATCATGCCCCATAGTGGCCCCTGCACACAGTATTATGCCCTATTTTGGACCACACACAAGCAATTATTACACTCTGGGGTCTTTTCAGACTCCAGAGTATAATGGTCGGAGACCCAGGGGAGGATACAAACAAAAAAAACAATGTTACCTACCTTTCCCTGGCTCCGGCGCACTCCCCGCTACTTCGGCCATCTTCAATGTTGGACCAGATCTTGCGTGAGCTGAGCCAGCGTCGCGACACATAATGACGGAGGCCCGGTCCACCTGATGTCACCAAACAGGCCCAAAGCCAGAGGAGCGTAGGAGAGGTAAGTAAAAGTGTTTTTTTATGTTCCCTCACCTCTCCTGGCCCTCCGGGCCCCCGAATATCCCAGGTCCTGTGGCAGTTGCTACCGCTGCTACCCCAGTAGCCCCTGTGTTTAATAAACAGAACAGGCTAAAAACCTGTTTACACCAGACTTTTGTGTTCCTCCTTCTGACTGTTTGGGACTGCGCTGCTGCTGCTACTTAGCTATTCTCCCACAACAGCCATAGAGTAACTGCATAGGTCTCTCTATCGCTGCCAGCACTCACCACTATAAACTGAACAATGTACAACAGTGTATGGGGAAGAGCAGTCTATGTGGAGAGAGAGCATAAGGAGCAGTTTAGTAAAGGGGCATAAGGAGCTTTCTATGATAAGGGGACATTGGGGGTTATTTATCATCTGCCCCATGTTTGGCCATATTTTTCGCAGGTGTGCCTTTTTTTAGACTAGTTTTACTGTGATGTCTATTTATGATGTAGGCGCACCTCCCTCTTAAATGTTGTGCACGTGTTAGTTTAGATGCGAACTGGAACATGGCCAGAGTGTTATTCAGCCCGAAGGGCTTTAAGAAGTACTGAACATTGCCAAAGACAGCCAGTGAGTCCTCAATAGTTCAATAGTTAAGAGAGGTCCAATCATATGGGACCGAAATGTTGGTACTTGTGACATGGAATAAATATTCACTTTATTTTTTTGCATTTTTGGAATCCTGGAATCCTGCTTTTTTTCTGGTGCTAGTGTGAATGGACCTCTAACCAGGGTCTATAGCTTGCACTCATTTATACCTACACTGTGCTGCTTTGAACATTTTTTTTTTAATAGATAGGTAGTTAGATACTTTATTGAGAGGAAACATTATGCAGCAAGTACAGCCAGCCAAAGCATAACATAAAACAATAAGGTGGTGGGAGAAGATTGGGGTGTGTGGTAAAGTCCATGGCAACAGTGAAGTGAGGGACACAGCACAATGGTGGAAAAGCAAAAATGTGGGGTGCATTGTGGGGGTAGGGAGTAATTACAGTACAATCAATACTGCAGTACAGCTATGGTGCAGGACACAATGAGAGGTGTGGGCTGATTCAATATAGCAGTACATTACAATTAAAGTACAACAAAAACATGGGGGGTCGGCAGGGAGTGGGGACAAGACAGTCAGTACAGCAGTATAATATGGGGCACAACAAAATGGTACAATAATAACACTACAAAGGGGGAGGTAGATGTTGGGTGGGGGTGCAGGGAGTCTTACACAATACAGCAGTACAGCAAGTGGGGGCAATAAAATGGGGAGTAGGGCAAATTCAATACAGTAGGGAGCAGGAAGCTCAACACTAGGGAGCAAGGAAACAGCAAGTAGAGTGAGGGAAAGTAGGGGTAGGCAAGTTCAGGGCAGCAGAATGCATTTGTCATGGTGTGGTCACAGTAGGTAGAGGGGGGATGACATCCTTCCCCATATAGTCTATCCTCTGAAATCTTCCCTATCGGCAGGCCTCGTGGTGAAGGGGGGGCTTGGTCTGGTCGACACCCGACTCATCAGTGTGGGATAGAGGGACCGTGAGAAACCGTGAGGATAAGGTGAGTATAACAGTTTGTTATTTTTTTCTCACCTCCCCTGTGCCTCCATTTATTATACTATGGGGTCAGAGTACAATAATCACACTTCTGGTTCGTGTCAAACAAGTTCAGCTCGAAACGAACTCGAGGGCCAAACCTCACGAATATTTGTCAAATTGAATCTCGTGAGGCTCACCCATCTCTATATGCTAGCTATGAATATGAACCCCTGAATGGGATAGAAACATGTCAGTAGGTTTTCATGGATGTGCACCCCACTTTGTTTTAAATGTGATTCTGCAATAAAGCCTGAATATTGTTACAAGATCATGGCACTGGAGTTATACCTATTGTAAGGTTGGACAGGACTGTTTTTGATTGGAGACAACCATCGAGTATTTGAGGCCCCATTGCTGGGCCATCAATCTGTCCAGTTCTTTCAGCACTCAGGGTAGTTCAATTCTACCAATCTTGGCAGTCACCATGGGGCCCTCTCCTACTACTTCTAATGCTTGAATTTGGGACAGTTAGTAACAGTCCCTGCAATTTGTCTCTCAACTGCAGGCTGCTCTAATTCAAATCTCCCCTAGGTGGCATAGATCCTCGAAGAGAATTCCTGGCCAAGCACTCATCCTGCCAGCATGTCCAGCACACCTAGTGGTCTTACGGCTGTGGATCAGCTCAACCTCGGCACCTGTACTGTCTGCTTCTCTTTAGTTGTGTATATTGAGATGCTCCTTCAGTGTCTACTCAATGGAGTTCAACCTCTCCTTTACAGTGTCCTCTTTTGACACGGCCTCCTTTACAAGATGCACCTCCAACAGAGGAACTACCACCAAGGCTTTCACCTGGTTTTCCTTTCCCAGATGATAGCCTCCCTGAGTACCTGTCAAAAGGGCTTCGGAAGCATTATTTCCATTCTATTCCTCAGAATCCTACTTAGAAACCTCTTCTGGAGGCTCAAGAAGAACTGATCTTGCAGTGCTGTGTGCTCACCAGAAGCTCGCTGTTTGCCGCCATCTTCATATGCAGCATGGTCAGAAGCTCCTTGAGTTTATTGGTGAAATGGACCAGGGTCTCTACCTCTCCCTGCACCATCAAAAATAACTTTATCCTTTTATTCACTTTTAATGAATGGTGAGAGCACTTTTCTTAGATCCAATAGGGTGATAATAACGTGTAACAGTTATTACCCTATTGCTGCTGTCTTGTCTCTGCCCTTGATCATTTCTAAGCGATCCCCATTGGATGACTGCCCTACCTGACTGTCCACTAATAATTGGGTGAGAGGTTTTTTATGTTACTTCATGCACTTTGTGGTGTCATTTTATCTCTAACTCTGAGAGCACATTAAAGAGGTTTGTTTTAAGGGTTATATTAAAAGTTAAGTTTTATTGGTTTACTTTGCTGGGAAGTTCCTGACAATATTGCCTCAGCCTGGGGAGGAACTGGTGTTGGTGCACCAGCTTTGGAGGTCTCTGCAAGTACCTCACTCTGAGAAGGCGACAATCCACTTTGTACGAGACCTGAACCTGTGTCCTTCCTGCTAGCATCAAATATAATGTGTAGGTGGATGGACACAGAAAGTAAAAACAGCTTTGGATTTTCAACTAGTTTACTGATGATTAAGAATGAAGAACACCTTGATATAGAAAGTCAAAAGAGAAGGATAACGGCAATGTCATCCACCTGTAGACTTCAGCCACCAGGTCTGTGCAAGTGGAGTCTCCATTTCTCTCACACAGAGTTCGTCATATTGCTACTGTGACTGTCTATGCTTTGTAGTTGCTGTCATCCACCTGCTGGGAACCTAGCTGCAATTGCACACACCTCCAGACTCAGTTCTCTCTCCAATGGTTTTTCAGGCGCCAATGTTAGATCTCCATTCAGTCTATCATCCTGGCATCCAGGCAGCACCCTGTTTTCAGACCATGTGTGTCAACTTCCGCCTGCGCACCAAAGTGTGGGCTGAATATAGATTGCAATGACTGTCTTTCTTGGATCCCCCCCGATTAGTACAGTCATGGCCAAAAGTTTTGAGAATGACAAAAATATTCTATTTTCACATGATCTGCTGCCCTCTGGTTTTTATGTGTGTTTGTCAGATGTTTTTATCACATACAGAAATATAATTGCATTCATATTATGAGTAACAGAAGCTTATATTGACAGTTAGAATGAGTTAATGCAGCAAGTCAATATTTGCAGTGTTGACCCTTCTTCTTCAGGACCTCTGCAATTCTCCCTGGCATGCTCTCAATCAACTTCTGGACCAAATCCTGACTGATAGCAGTCCATTCTTGCAGAATCAATGCTTTAATTTTGTCTGAATTTGTTGGTTTTTGTTTGTCCACCCATCTCTTGATGATTGACCACAAGTTCTCAATGGGATTAAGATCTGGGGAGTTTCCAGGCCATGGACCCAAAATCTCTATGTTTTGTTCCCTGAGCCATTTAGTTATCACCTTTGCTTTATGGCAAGGTGCTCCATCATGCTGGAAAAGGCATTGTTGAGCGCCAAACTGCTCTTGGACGGTTGGGAGAAGTTGCTCTTGGAGGACATTCTGGTACCATTCTTTATTCATGGCTGTGTTTTTAGGCAAGACTGTGAGAGAGCCGATTCCCTTGGCTGAGAAGCAACCCCACACATGAATGGTTTCAGGATGCTTTACAGTTGGCATGAGACAAGACTGGTGGTAGCGCTCACCTCTTCTTCTCCGAATAAGCTGTTTTCCAGATGTTCCAAACAATCGAAAAGGGGATTCATCAGAGAAAATGACTTTACCCCAGTCCTCAGCAGTCCACTCCCTGTACCTTTTGCAGAATATCAGTCTGTCCCTGATGTTTTTTCTGGAGAGAAGTGGCTTCTTTGCTGCCCTACTTGAGACCAGGCCTTGTTCCAAGAGTCTCCGCCTCACAGTGCGTGCAGATGCACTCACACCTGCCTGCTGCCATTCCTCAGCAAGCTCTGCACTGCTGGTAGCCCGATCCCGCAGCTGAAACACTTTTAAGAGACGGTCCTGCCGCTTGCTGGTCTTTCTTGGGCGCCCTGGAGCCTTTTTGGCACCAATGGAACCTCTCTCCTTGAAGTTCTTGATGATGCGATTGATTGTTGACTGAGGTGCAATCTTTCTAGCTGCAATACTCTTCCCAGTTAGGCCATTTTTGTGCAGTGCAATGATGACTGCACGTGTTTCTTTAGAGATAACCATGGTTAACAGAAGAGAAACAATAATGGCAAGCACCAGCCTCCTTTTAAAGTGTCCAGTGGTGTCATTCTTACTTAATCATGACAGATTGATCTCCAGCCCTGTCCTCATCAACACCCACACCTGTGTTAATGGAGCAATCACTGAAACGATGTTAGGTGGTCCTTTTAAGGCAGGGCTGCAATGATGTTGAAATGTGTTTTGGGGGATAAAGTTCATTTTCTAGGCAAATATTGACTTTGCAAGTAATTGCTGTTAAGCTGATCACTCTTTATAACATTCTGGAGTATATGCAAATTGCCATTAGAAAAACTGAAGCAGTAGACTTTGTAAAAATTAATATTTGTATCATTCTCAAAACTTTTGGCCATGACTGTAGACTGGCTTGATCTGTAGGACCATCCTTCCTTATGGGGCCAAGAGGGGGCACTCCACGCTGCAGAAGGTCATTGGCATATCACTGACAAACTAAGGAATGGAGCAAAAACATAGTGGACAGAGCAGAACCAAAATACTCGTATATCAGCCTTTCGAGTCCTGGATTCAGTTGCTAATGAAGATTTCCATAGTGGAGTGTCTTTATAGTCCTCATTCTACTTCGATCTTGTACAATTACGAACATATACATTCTAGACAAAATATCTAGAACCTGTGGACAGAAGACATAGAAACAGTTTTACTGTTGATTTTACGTAGAGGTGCTGTATTGCTGATAAATGATGACAATAGCTAGGATCTTTTCCTTACATGATCTTTATTTGCATCTTTGACTTGAGAACTCAGTTTTGTGTCCATTTTAGGTTGAATTTATAATTTTTTTTGTCAAACTCTGTCATAGAAATGTATAAAAAATATAGAAATATGCAATAACACTGACTCATAGAGCAAATTTTGTACTGTGTATTGATGTGATGCAATGCTTTGAGGCAGAGAATGCTGCAGTTGTCAAGCAAACTTGTCAGGGTAAAAGAATTATTAGAATTATTAGATAAATTTAGCTCCTGATACAATGCTCAGTTATTGCAATAACAAAAGGAATGTGAATGTTACAGATAAGCAGGAAGTTAGTTAACATCTCCTCAGACACCTATTGGGCTATTCTGCAAGTAGACTTGGCAGAGTAGTTTTGTGCCCTGCGGTTAACGCAGTTTTATGTCAATTCCGAGACACTACTGTCCTCCCTCTGGTGAGTCTGTGCCCAGGATACATAAGCAGCCCTCTTCCCTGAAGCCATATTCGCACAGTGTAGATCTATCACACAAGGCATTAAGTTTAGTTCTGTATATTCCCAATACACACATGAATGTAAACTGCTCTATAATCCATGGCCATGTTAAACTGCATTGCAGATGAATATAAACATAAATACCAGTGTGTGCTCCTGTCACCATGGGGTGAGCACATTCCAGATTTATCATTCATCAATTACTATGAACGTTCACTCCACCTCCTGTATAAATCTAGTGAGTATTAATACATCTGCTGGCTTGCAAGCACAGGGCACAGAAGAGGGCACTGGAACTAAATGAGGGAAGATTGGAGGGTAATTGAAGAGGCACCTGATGCTGAAATGGCTTTTATTCTCCCAATCATATGGAACCGTTAACATTATAAGGATGGCTTGATTTTCTAATCATTAATTCATTATGTATTACATTGTAACCTCTGCTGTTACTTAAGGGTATAGAGGAAATAATCAAAATACGCAGCAACCATGCTTGTTGGGGAGCAATAAATTAACAAAGCATAATATAGTGAACTGGACCATAACATGTCATTACAAGTAATCAAAGAAAAGGAATATTTTGCTATTGTATTTCTCAGTATCTTAGTTGTATTTATGATCAGTGTAATGAGATAACATTATGTGGATTCCTGCAGCAGTGACAATAATTGCCAATGTTCTTGCATTATACTGTAAATAGTAAATTATATTTTCCTATTTTCTACTAAACAATGATTATAAATAAAATGTTTTACTGAGAAAATGACATTAGGAGAGAATACATGACGGGGACATGACTTTGTACATGAGGACTTATATGCTAACATTTTCTAATGTCTATGTAAATGTATGGCTTCAGCCTGGGGCTATCTTCTTTAGGGTCAGTATGTGAAAAACCTCGGCCCCTGGCAATGAAGGGCGTAACTCATTTATCACCCAAAACAGTCTCTATACATATTAATCCATTGTATATCAGCAGAACTAGCAGATGAGTAAAATAAGCCTAGCCAACTAGCAATGATGCCAACAAATAATTCAGTACATTCTCTGTTTTCAAACTGCATCCTACATACCTCAATATCCACCTGAGAGAGCCCTTCACAGGGTGATTCGCAAATGGCATTTTTCTGCAAAAGTAGGAGTGGACTTTTCAAGGGACATGACCATATAATATTGGATCACCAAGTTTTACAGGTTAAACAAAATAAACTTTAGATTTAGTGATCTGATCACTGTTTTGTTAATTTTATTCTATAGTTCATAACAGATATGGTGATACCAAATATGTCTGTTACTTACTACAGTATGATTTGTGAGGGTCTTTTAATAAAGTGTATTATTAAAATGGGTTTGTTGTAATTTACTTTCCTACCATAAGTAATGCAAAGAAATAATGCAGCCAGGGGTAGGTAAAGATGGACTGTGAGCTTAAATTTTATTGTTAGTGGGGTTTCCCACTAACAACCATTACCACCGTGCCAATGTATATAGATACAATCAAGTATGTACCATACCATACGATAAAGCCATACCATGAAAACAGCTACGTGATGGTCAAGGTGGTGGTGGTCCCAATGTTCTAACATTTATCACCAATCCTGTGGCACAAGCATAACTGTTATTAGTAACCCCCCAACTCTCACCAAAAGTGGCCGAAGCTCTGATCTGCCAAACAGAACCTCCTCCTCTTACTTGTTGCTATCACCAACACTGAGAGAAGAAGGATCTGAGAATTAACTGTATCGCCATACTTAGGACATTGATACAGTTGATTGCTGTGAAGGGACATGGAAGTCTATCTAAGGTTTTATTTTTATTATTATTATTTATTTCTAGAACAGCATTAATTCCATGGTGCTGTACATTATATTAATTTCATGGTGCTGTACATTATATTAATTTCATGGTGTTGTACATTTTAGGGTTTACATACAGTACACAAAATATACAAAACAAGTACAATACTAACAGTAACCAGTAGGTGATGGTGTCTGGCGTTGTCCCCTGAGTATCTGTCTCCATATGGGTAATGTTTCTTGCCATTACTTTATAGTTATTAAGGTGTCTTTTGCAGTGATTTAAGTATCATTTGTGGAATTATTGAACATGCTGCATTTAATGATGCATAGCTATGCACATACACATGTTACTATATAGATGCAGCATTATCACCTTTCCTTGTTATAAATGCCCTGAGGTTACAGACACCACATTGCTGTGCTTTGTCTATGTATATTATATGTGATTTTTTTTTTTTATTAATAAACATTTGTTATATTTTTGCAATAGATATTGTGTAGTACTTTTTTGTGTTTTGGCGTACATTTTTTTCTTTTTTTGGTTTTGTAACAGTGACCAACTGGTACAGTGGGAGAAAGAGCCCTGCCCACAAGGGCTTACAATCTATGAGGCAAGGGGAATAGCGATAGTAGGTAGATAGTAGGTGAGGGTAGAGGCTGTTCAGATGGTGGTATGGTGAGAGTAGTGTTATTGCAGGTTGTAGGCCTTTGTGAAGTGATAATTCTTCAGGGTCCTCTTGAAGCTTGTGACTGTGGGAGACAGTCTTATATGTCATGGTAATGAGTATGAGGGATGCACAGGAGAAGTCTTGGAGGCTTTTGTGTGAAGAGCAGATAAGAATAGAGGGGAGTAGAACATGTTTAGAGGATGAGAGGTTATATGTGGATGGGTAGCAGGAGATTAGGTCAGAGATGTTTGGAGGGGACAGGTTGTGTATGGCCTTGTATAGTAGTATAATGTACCATGTTAGCCATTGAAAGTAGTGGAAGAGTGGAAGGTATTAGGTGATACAGTCATATGAAAAAGTTTGGGCACCCCTATTAATCTTAATCATTTTTAGTTCTAAATATTTGGGTGTTTGCAACAGCCATTTCAATTTGATATATCTAATAACTGATGGACACAGTAATATTTTAGGATTGAAATAAGGTTTATTGTACTAACAGAAAATGTGCAATATGCATTAAACCAAAATTTGACCGGTGCAAAAGTATGGGCACCTCAACAGAAAAGTGACATTAATATTTAGTAGATCCTCCTTTTGCAAAAATAACAGCCTCTAGTCGCTTCCTGTAGCTTTTAATCAGTTCCTGGATCCTGGATGAAGGTATTTTTGGCCATTCCTCTTTACAAAACAATTCCAGTTCAGTTAAGTTTGATGGTCGCCGAGCATGGACAGCCCGCTTCAAATTATCCCACAGATGTTCAATAATATTCAGGTCTGGGGACTGGGATGGCCATTCCAGAACATTGTAATTTTTCCTCTGCATGAATGCCTGAGTAGATTTGGAGCTGTGTTTTGGATCATTGTCTTGCTGAAATATCCATCCCCGGCGTAACTTTAAATTCGTCACTGATTCTTGTACATTATTCTCAAGAATCTGCTGATACTGAGTTGAATCCATGCGACCCTCAACTTTAACAAGATTCCCGGTGCCGGCATTGGCCACACAGCCCCAAAGCGTGATGGAACCTCCACCAAATTTTACAGTGGGTAGCAAGTGTTTTTCTTGGAATGCTGTGTTTTTTTGACGCCATGCATAAGGCCTTTTTGTATGACCAAACAACTCAATCTTTGTTTCATCAGTCCACAGGACCTTCTTCCAAAATGAAGCTGGCTTGTCCAAATGTGCTTTTGCATACCTCAGGCGACTCTGTGGCGTGCTTTCAGAAACGGCTTCTTTCACATCACTGTCCCATACAGCTTCTCCTTGTGCAAAGTGTGCTGTATTGTTGACCGATGCACAGTGACACCATCTGCAGCAAGATGATGCTGCAGCTCTTTGGAGGTGGTCTGTGGATTGTCCTTGACTGTTCTCACCATTCTTCTTCTCTGCCTTTCTGATATTTTTCTTGGCCTGCCACTTCTGGGCTTAACAAGAACTGTCCCTGTGGTCTTCCATTTCCTTACTATGTTCCTCACAGTGGAAACTGACAGGTTAAATCTCTGAGACAACTTTTTGTATCCTTCCCCTGAACAACTATGTTGAACAATCTTTGTTTTCAGATCATTTGAGAGTTGTTTTAAGGAGCCCATGATGCCACTCTTCAGAGGAGAATCAAATAGGAGAACAACTTGCAACTGGCCACCTTAAATACCTTTTCTCATGATTGGATATACCTGGCTATGAAGTTCAAAGCTCAGTGAGGTTACAAAACCAATTTTGTGCTTCAGTAAGTCAGTAAAAAGTAGTTAGGAGTATTCAAATCAATAAAATGATAAGGGTACCCAAATTTTTGCACCAGTCAAATTTTGGTTTAATGCATATTGCACGTTTTCTGTTAGTACAATAAACCTCATTTCAATCCTGAAATATTACTGTGTCCATCAGTTATTACATATATCAAAGTGAAATGGCTGTTGCAAACACCCAAATATTTAGAACTAAAAATGATTAAGATTAATAGGGGTGCCCAAACTTTTTCATATGACTGTACCTTTTAGATGCTAACTGAGTATATTTGATAAGTAGTAAGCTTTCAGAAGACTAGCTTCCTTCATCAGACATGGTGTTATACAAGAACTGAAAATTCACAGATTTTTTATACCCTATACACATGGTCTTCAAAGGATTTTAGAGTCCTAAAAAAACAAAAACAAAATGCAATCTAACTTTCCAGATTGTTTTTTGACTGGTTGTAAATAACTTCTCTACTTAGATTGCATTTTGTTTTGGTTTTTTTAAGGACTCTCTTCAGAGATGAGTCATGGCTTTAAGAAATGTACATGTGGTCTGGGCAAAATGGAGAAAATGAGGAACAAGAATAGCAACAATCAGAGGAGATATAACCTGCATGTCATTCAATTTTTTTTTTTTCCTGTGACTGCATCTGTTTAGCCTTGTTGCGTTGACATCCATGGGGAGAATGTGGTTCATATGCATTGGGGCTTGGGCACCAGCTTTATTAAGACCTTAGCTGCACCCCTGGAGAGAGGAGGAGAAAAAAAAGCAGAGAACTATCATAACCATGTTCTGTTCTGTCAGATTTATGTCAGATTCAGCAGGACAATCAGCTAGGTGAAGGATTTATACTCTGAACCAGCAGGAAATGTTATTATACATTTAAACTTCTATGTTTCATATGCAATTTTTATGAATTTATTGTGGACATAAAGTTTTTGTATTATTGTAAAAAAAAAACAGATTGTGGTAACGTAATATAAAATCTGCAATGAGTTTCAATTGTCTTAATATTCTCATTATGTGTCAGATACCTGATAATCTTTCTCACTGATAATTTAGTTACTTGTAGTTTATAATCATTCTGTCCTGGCTTTAATAGAAATCAGAACCCCAATACAAGGCAGAGTACACAATGCATCTGTCACAGCTATAATTTAAATTTTGCAGTCGAGTATTTAAGATATTTTTTTCAGACAAATTATGGTGAACTATGCCTATCAATAGAATAAAGTCTGTTAAAAGTCATATTGCTGAAAAGGTTGGGTTTTGGAAGGGTTCAGTTTGAAGACCTATTATTTGTGTGGTGGAATTGGAAAGAAAATGTAATTATGATATTGCTTAATTTTATGTCATTTAATGTGTAGTAAAATTGCAAGTTACCTTTATTTTGCGTGTCAGAACGATTAAAGTAATAACAAATTTATATACAAAAGATCAGTCGTTCCCAAACTTTCAGAAGGTGGGACCCACTTTTGCATGAGAATTTTGCTGGGGACCCCCCTCTACTGTATGTAGTTGCATTTGAAATATAAATGCCACTACTTGTATTCTGCCTCTTATTCCGCTGTAATCTTCCTCTTATCGTGCTTCTTAGCTCTGCATTCTGCCTTTTTTCTATTCTGCCATCAGGAATTTTGGGGCCCCATTTTTGCAAAAGTAGGTGGAGTGAGACGGAGAACAGGGTAGGCCGAGATGCGGATGTCTTGAATCATTTATTAGAACTCACTCCAGAAAACTGGTGTAAAGTTATACAGGAAATCTATGGCAGCTACTAATTAACATAGAGGCCAAAGCCTCTTAATAATTCAGGCACACCTCATGCCAGTTGGGCTCTGTAGTAAGACTTTGTCTGGGAACATCCAACCAAGGGAAGTCATGCAGAATGTAGGGTACCAAACCAAAGTGAATTAGCGGCATCAAACCACTATCCACCAGTGTCTATTGGGTTTTTCTGAAATTACATGGGTTTGATGTTTGACAGCCCATGTTCCTGTTTTAAAGTATTTAGCTATTTAACCCATACAAATACACATTTTTCAGATTTGCATTGTAATACTTTACTCCCTCCCTACCAAAAGCCAAAAGTTATTTTTTATTTTTCTGTCCACAGAGCCATATAAAGGCTTGTTTGGGTCAAATTGTACTTCATAATGGCAGCATTTAGTACTTTGTGCAATGTACAGTGAAGCTGTAAAAAATCCAAAGTGGAGTGGTATTGAAAAACCACAAATGAGCCATATTTGTATTGTTTTATTTTTACGGCATTTATTTTAATTGACATGTTACCTATATTTTGTGGTCCTGTAAGATCATGGCAATACCAAGTTTATGTAGATTTTTATGCTTTAATACCTTTAAAATAATTTAAATTTTGAAAAATATATATATATCTGTTGCCATATTGTAACTGTTTTATATTTCTGTTTATGGAAATGTGTATGGGTTCTTTTTTTGCAGGACAAGATATAGTTCTTACTGATACTTATTGATGTAGTTTTTATTGGTTTTTTTATTGTGGGATATTTGACATTTTAATCACTTTTTGTTCAAATATTTGGGGACACAAATCAGGAAAAAATGATAATTTGAACATTTTATTTTTTTTTCCTGCTACAGTGTTCAGTGTATGGATAGTTTGGACATTTGTGACATAGGGATGCCTAATGTAGAAGCCGTTCACAGCCCAAGCAATGTGAAAGTTAAAAACCCTCATATGCCTGTGGTCGCATCTGACCACAGCATCTGAGGGGTTAAATGCCCATGATCGAAAATGTCTCTTATTGCAGGCATTTCTGTGGGGTTCTTGCTTTCTAAAACAGCAAAGACCCAAAAGATATGATACCACAACAACTTCTGATCCGTACCATGTTAAAATACCATTAATTTGGCATACATCTATGAAGGGGTTAAAGCACAACAGCGTCTTATGTGGGCAGACAAGACAACCATTCTTTTTCCTGGGCACCTTGTGAGTGTTTCAATCTTATTTACCATTTCTATATTTTACCATTTCTCTCAAAATGTGATAAAGTAATACATTTAAGTATTTGTGTAAAAATACCCACAAAACTGTAAAATGACATCATGAATGTATCTATAGCAAGGTCAACATGGCATGCTTTTCACATAATGTACCACGCCTTTCAGTATAGACAGAGCAGACTGTCAATCATAATAAACATCTTCCATATACAATATAATATGTGCTTTAGGTCCACTAATTGTGTACGGTAAGATACAGGAGAGCTAAGTTGTGATATGAGTCACATATTAATAGCAGAAAATGTGCAGGCTTTTAGCAGAGTGACATCAGTAGCATTTAATGTGCAGGGCATAGCTTTTACCGAGTGGCTCCTATTAACCACTTCAAACCTCAGGCAAATAACATAGCTGGACATTTTAGTAATATTATATGACATGATGTTGGTACTTTTAATAACTTTCATTAGGTTCATCATTGTCATTTCATCATATACAGTTGTTTACTTAGTAGACCTGTGGAATGTTTTTTCCATTTAAGCTGCTGATAGTCATGAACTGCATCTGATGTCACACTGTAGAAACACCTGTATGTTGTGATAGGTACTAGAGATGGGTGAACCTCTCAAGATTTGTTTCAGATTTGGATGGTTTGGTCCCAGATTAGTTTTGGGTTGAACAAGTTTGGTAGGAAGCACAGCTTCAATTGGCTTAAAACATAGTGCATGACACTGTCAGGGCTTCTAGGAACCTATTTATCTCATTTCCAGCTCTCTAAGGCAAACACAGCCAAAGTTAAAGGGGTATTCCCATGAATATAATCATATTTATATTTGTAGATAATTTAAAGTTAAAGATTTTTGCAAATATAAGTAGCTAAAAATTCTGCAGAGTTTTAAAGATTTACTCTAACCATCTTAGTGGTGACATCCGTTGTCTTGATCGGTTGCCAATGGATACGACCACGAATGCAGAAACTTTCTATGGTCTGGGACTTTTCAGGAACACAGCCATAATTTTCTTATTGTAGCTGGTTTATCAGGCAGGCACACTACATGTATCCGAAAATATCCCAGCCACAATAAGGAAATCATGGCTGACTTTCTGACCTTAGAAAGGTCCTGCATTTATGGTCGTATCCACTGGCAACTGATCAAGACATCAGCTTGTGACCACAAGATATTTAGAGAAAATATTTAAAACTGTGAAAAATGTTAAATTATTCATATTTGCAAAAATGTTTAACTTTTCATTTTCTACAAATTTAAAAATTTTTGTGGTCATGGGAATACCCCTTTAAGTCAAAGTGAATGTGACATATATGTCTATGGAAAAATGGATAGTAAGCAGTGGATACAAGCTCCTAGTTTAGACATACACTGTGCTGACACTCACTTTTACTCATTTTACCATTTAAAGCACTCAAAAAAATCACCCTTTTTTGTGAAAAAGGCTCTTGCCTGTGGTTTTTTAGATACACATGGTGGATAGTTTGCAAAAAGCAATGGCTTTATATAAAAATTATCTGGTTTTGATGGCTTGTAAGTGCTACAGTCTTGTTATTTGAGAGGCAAATTTGTGGCTACACTGCCTAGTTGAAAAGTGATGAAGAAATGGCTGTAAAAAAAGTGATATATTCAGTATTCTAATCATGGGAGAGACTCAAAAAATATATCACATATCCCAGTTAGCTGTATAGAGATGCTGCACAATGACTTTTCCTCATGCTCCTTGTTCAGAGTGGCCTTGAAGGGCTGCGTAAGCGCCGCTATCCATCTGTTACACCACAGCCGCTTTAGGTGAACAACATAGAGGTGATCGAGATGTTCGGTGTGAAGGTCCCACCCCTCTGTTTACAACATGATGCAGCTGGGAACTCCCCTGGCCTGATGTCATGAGGGGGATGTGGCGAGAGTCCTATGTGGTGCTGGAGGAGATGCTCTCAGTTTGATGGTGTCTCACCACACTGAGGACACTGAGTTACCCCATGTCTAGGGGTTGAGCTCAAATGGATCTATAGAGACACCTTTCTTTTGGCGAAAGTTGAGAACTCCATATGTGTGATTACATGGGAACTTGTGAATTGTGTGTTTCCCTGATGGTGGACATTTGATGTTTCCATGATATTGGACATTATGTTGTGTGGATATTAACAGACACTTAGTGCCATTTCTGTTTTGATTTTATGTTTAATCAATCTTTATTAAAAATTTTTTAGATACAATACAAAATGGGAGAAAATGAAGAAAAAGAAACAAAACAACAATATCAATATTATAAACAAGCAAGAGACGCAGAGGCACGCAGGCCTCGCCTAAACATAAGAGAGAGAACCCTGCCCACAGTTTGAGGACACAATGTACTAACAAAGGGGCGAAGGCCCAGGTATATGGAAGCTGAATAACATTGTCTGTGGAGAAACGAGGGACAGACAGACAAACAGAGGAAACACACAGCAGGAACAACACACAGGTAGACACGGGTGGGGAAATGAGGAGGGGAGGCATTAGGCGGAGGGTAGAAGGACCAGTAACCTCTTAAGAGAAAAGGGGAAGGAGAATAGTAAAAGTAAAGTAGTTCTGGATCAGGAGAAGAAAGAGGAGAACTCAGTCGACTCCTGAAACACCACCCAAGGCCGCCAGAGAGCGTCAAATTTGGAGGGATCGGAGGAATCCTCCGCCGCCAGGACCTCCATTCTCCTTATTAGGAGAAGCTCCTGTAGGAATTCAACCAGGGAGGGTGCAGCAGTGCTCCGCCAGTGCCTGGGAATGACTGTTCTGGGAGGCGTGAGAAAGTGTCGCAGGAGATTCTTCTTTACCGCAGAAATCCTGCTAGGGATAACCGAAATAAGGGCCAGTTGGGGAGTTGCTGTGACGGTGCGACCACATACCTTAGCATACAGGTCGAACACAGCTTCCAAGAAGGGCCTAAGAATGTCACACTCCCAACAGATGTGATATAGGATACCTTTCTCTGTTACTCCTACATCCCCTATGATATTTATGGGACGAAACATATTGAGTTTTTTGGGGACTGCCCTTGTTATGGCGGGAGTTATTTTGGGGACTATAGGGATATTAATAGGGTGAGTTATCTGCCCATCCCTACTAACAAGCTAAGTTTGTGTGGATTGACACCTCTTTTCTTCGTCCCTGAACCCCCCTGTGATTCACTATAAATTCTGTGGTAAGACTGTTCCATCTACTATTCTATTTATTATTATATGAGTGTATATTGGGGCCTGATTTTATTGAAGATTATTATTAAAAGTTACGTTTTAGTGATAGGACTCAATTGCTGTACTTCTCCTACTCCTATGAAGCTCTATTGCAAGTATTGCTGCTGTCAGTGCTGTGTATTGCAGAGGAAAATGGAGTAATTGCTTTTGATCATGAAGTGATGTATAACACATCCATCCCATAGTTTCACCATCCCTGAAATGCCTCGTGTTCCTTCACGTAGCATTTTATATACTGTATGTGACATCAGCACTGTAAGGTGTCTAATGACTGAGAGACTGTCAGGTGATGTCAGATGACACCAGGACATTACAGTAACCCATAGACACGAGACGCTTCTGTATTTTCACTGCTCAATGCATTTTGCCGTGGCCATTTTAGTTCATCCGAGATGAATCACTAATTATTCAGGTTCGTTATAAAAACAAACAATTTGAAATATTCTGGTCAAACCCAGGTCGAAATGAATTGGTTCACCCATCTATAATAGTTACTGTATAATCATTGTATACATTGCTAAATTAGATTAGTTAACCCAATATACTCACTGGATATGTGTAGGCTGAGATACTTGCTAAATGATGGAGCAGTCCACATTTTTGTAGAATTTCCTTTAGTAGGATACAGAGTTATTCAGTCTGGAATTGGTGACAAGAATAAATAAGTTCTGGCTCAGAAGGCTAGATATTGAGCGACTATAGATGAAAATGATTGAAACCACATGCTTTTAATTAAAGAAAAAGATTTCTGTTAATGTGCCTTAGCCCACTGACTTATAACTAATTTCACTTTTCAGGGTCATTTTATTATAGGATGCCATATCTTTACTTTTCTTGCAGTAATTTTGAAGAAGAGAATTAAAGACACTAGCTGGAAAAAAATTCTACTGGATCTTTCTTATCTTGATTTAAAAAAATAAATAAATAAAAATAACAAATTCTTTATTATTTGCCACAAGAAAAGGGCTAATGGATTTGGGTGGGAGCTCAGTTTCTTATGTCTGAACAGGTTACATAATCTACTGTATTTAAACTACAAGTACCTGCTTTATGTAAATGATACTTAAAGGGATATTCCCATTCAACATATCCATGAATGGAAAGATAGCCATGCTTGTATGAACAGCGTGCTTACAAGTTAAGGTGAATGTATGCTTTAAATGGTCACTAACATTTTAGACAAATTAGTCTCATTGAATAGAACATGTGATTGGGGACCAAAATTTAATGCACTTTAATTAAAAATGTTGCTGCTTTTTGCCTGAAAAATCTCCCTAAAGTCTCTGCCACTAGATCTCTCCCTTCTAGCTAATTTACAGTTCACGCTCTGTTGCTAGACTAGATTCGTCTCCATATATGCAAGATGGATCAGAGTGAGTGGAAGGGGGAGGGTTTGGTTTGTTCACACAGTGAATGCAGAGGGGAGGGGTTGATTCTACTCACAGACTCCCAACAGCATGTCTGCATATTGCTCTGTGAACTGGACTGAAGTTTCTGCAAATCTCATACCTTACAGACAGCAAGCAGCTTTACTGACTGTGGCTCTTTTTCTGTGTTATGCCTGCATATTAGATGCTTGAAAATAGTGGGTATCTGCATGCATATTCTCTATATGTGTAGTTCAGTGTTTCTGGATCTCCTCTATGATGGTTACTTGGGCTTTTCTCAGCAATTTGTTTGTTCTTGTGCAGTTACTCCTGGCAGAGTTACATGTAAACAAACCAATCTAGTTATATTGGATAGGGAAGAGGGGCATACTGCTCCTTTTTGTACAAGCCCGTGGCCTCAAAGACAAATACAAAATGTGTTGTGACCATAATATGTCTATTACTATTAGAAAAACTGACAGGACATCATGTATGAAGGCTTATACAGTCATAGAACACACTGCCCAGCAAGACCCTGCACATATTTCAATTTTTCATGAAAACTGAGGTACCCTTTAAGACTGGTCTGAGCAACCACATCACTACCAGGTTCACTTATGGCTTTCCTCCTGGTCCCTCATGATTAGAGAGAGGCCACATCTCAGGACATAGTCCTATAGTGCCTATACGGTGTTAGCTCTTATGAATATTCTATAGTTTCATAGTCATTTGTATTTTTATATTTGCAATAATTTGCAGTTTCTCTATTTAGATGTCACAGCTGGTATTTTTATGAGGAATTTGTCTCACTGTGCAATTTCCTCTCATTTCGGGTGAATCTTAAATATATACTTGCCTTTAATTGTTGTTGTTTAACTATTAGACAAGAACCTCAAGGACCTCAGATTATTATTCATTCATATAGATGTGGACGATCCCCATCATACCCACATATCAGTGTCTGTGACTTCTTATTCCTTTAAATTGGACCTTTCATGTCCTCCTGCACATGCGGTTTTATATACCGCTAGAAAGCCGACAGTACGCTGAATTCAGCACACAGATTTCCTATTATGTGCCCTGGGGCTGGAGATATCGGCACCGATCTCTGTCCACTGTCAGAAGGGCGTTCCTGACAGTCTAGCTGGGCTCAGTTCCTCACAGCTCAGCATCATCGCTGGGCGGTAAGGAACGCCGTCTCTGACTGTACAGGGCTATGGACGAGTACTGTCAGTGGGGGGGGGGGGGCTAGACTGTCAGGAACACCCTCCTGACAGTGGGCAGAGATCGGTATCTCCATCCCCGGGGCACATACCAGGAAAGCCGACAGTGCACTGAATTCAGCGTACTGTCAGCTTTCTAGTGGTATATAAAACCGCATGTGCAGGAGGACATGAAAGGTCCTCTTTAAATAATGATATATGGTTGATGGAAATTCATTCGGAGGAGGGACATGCATCATTGGTCCCACCAGTCATGATCTCTTCTATTATTCTTGCTTTCAACATGAGGAACCAATGGGTAAATTTATCAGCAAGCTCTATTCTACTATAAAACAGCTGTTTTTTTTTTGCTGTCAGCCTCCTTGTCTAATAGAAACAAAAGGAGGCAGCATAGAAACAAAGGCATAGTAATAATAGATATATTGAAGACACCACTCCAGTTTTCATGGCCATTTAGACCAAAACTACACCACTTTGTCCATTTCCTGACTTACTCTCCACTTTTAAGACAAATAGGTGGAGTAGGATGGGGATTAAGTTGGGATGGGGCAGGGTTGCCTGAGCCTGACAGATTTAGAGTAACTCCTGTCAGAAAGAAATCTACCACAGTCCCAGTATCCTCATATTACTAAAGCATGGAACAATACATTTGTGGAAAGTTGTAAAAGGCCTGCAGACTGCAGGTTCATATTGCCTCTTTGGTAAGTCGCCATATTACAATATTGATAATCCTGGTTTCTCTATTTTACACTATTTTATCATCCCTGAAGAATTCTTTGTTGTACCTGAGCACAGTCATGTCTTTTGCCTGTAAAACCTCTACAGCTCTGTATACACAGACAGCACAGAATAAGCAAAATCAGGAATCCTACTGTGGCCTTCTACAGCTCTGTGTTAAAATCCGCATAAATCAGCCCAAGCATCTCTATCTCAGTTTGGGAAATGTACATCACAGCCCAGGGATTCAGGCACCATTCTGGAAGGGGCAGTAGAAATATATCATTGCTTCACTTTACACTCAGCATTAAATGAATAATAGCCATATTGCATTAAAAAGGCGCAATACATCGCCAGGATAAACAACTAGAGGTCAGTTCTGGTGGCTGTCTCACCCCCCTCTCCCAGAAAATAAACAGCGGCGTTGGATGTTTTAATCAGAGCTCTGATGAGCCATGCAGCATTGAGAAGATTGCATTACATGGATGCATGTTCTAGTCACTGCTTCTGCCTACCACATATTGCTTTATATATCTCATCACCCTCATAGCACCACCATGGTGTTATGTTTCACACATATATCTAATATTTGTTTGCTGGCAAGCAGCTATATGAATATTCTGACTACTCTTATTAAACCTATAAAAGATTTTCAAAGCTATTACTAGTTATGTAAAAATTATGGGTTTCATTCACAATGGCACATACTGTTTGCCTGGAAATGCTACTGACATGTATGCCAAACGTGGCAATGTACTGTATATCACAAGAATGTTCTTTCAGTTAAAATTCCATTCAGTGGCACTATGAATAAGGAAGGGGATTGTGTGCATATACTAGTCCTTAGACAGAAAACAATAGATTATTCTGAATGAGGAATATGTAAATATGCCACCCATAGGGCTGTATATAGTATGATATAGATGTATATCACTTTCCTGCATCCAACATCTCTAAGGTTTTATTCACGCATATATTTTTCTTTAATAATTTCTGGTGCCTCTTAAACCAGAGACATTAAAAAAAATCCTTTGTAGCTCTGTGTTTTGCCTCTATGCAGTCTGAGTAAATCTTATACTGCACATTGACATACTATTCTGATTGGGAAAAATGCCAGAATAGGACATGGAAGTGTGTACCGCCTTGTTCACTACAGTCGGTCAGTGGATTGGGCCTTATGAGTCTAGCCTGTGCAGACTGCAACCACAAACATTAATCACGTCCTTGTGAATGAAGAGTAAAGGGAAAATTTGGCATCTAAATTTTAGCAAAGTATGTATTAGAGCGGTATATCATTTAATGTGCAGTGGTATAACTTTGATACCATTCTGACACTATATATACAATAAGCAAAACGGAACCGTTAACTCATAATTACAGTCATTGTTAAACCCTTGTAGTATTTGTTCCTTATTAAAAAGACTGTATCTTCCATTGCATGATGTGGTCTCAGAGCAAAGCAGTCAAGAAAGTGAAATATACTGGACCCATTTGAAACCTCCCTTGACCGAAGCGGGGCCATGTCTTCCCATCATTTAAAGGAAATCACTTAACGTGGACCTGTCAGCTCTCCAGACATGTCTGTTTTTGTGAATACATGTATTGCCCATAAATTAATTTCTATTCCTTAGAACTTTCTGTTATACCTGCTAGAAATTTATAAAAAAAAAATATGTTACGACATTGGGGTGTGTACCTATACACACTGCCATGTTCTAACTATGCTGACAGTATCAGACTGAGTAAGGGTGCTCCTATTTAACATCCAGTTGTCCATTTATTCATGCATTTACAGGAAGAACAGCAGAGGAATGGAAAAATACAGAGTTGTAAGAAAAGATGTTTCCACATTTTAACAGCATTCCACAGATAATAAAATGTATTTACTAAAAGAGACATGTCAGGAGAGATTAGAGATCCTCTTTAAGGATTCACATGTTTCTGTCAGCTGCCCATTAATGATATTCCACTGCTGGAATTACAGTGTCTTCTGAGGAACCCTACAGTCTCAGATCAGGATGGGATAGGAGTACCCTTCTTTACAATAGTAAATAGGTGCACATACCGCCACTCATTTCTGTGTGTACACTGGCATTGTGACTACCGAGGCACAGAATGCTGCAGCACATTCATTTTCTGTAAATGGTAAATGGATAATTCAATGCTAGAAGGTCTGGAATGAAATAACAGCCAAAATAAATAGCAGGGTTTAAAAGGTCAGCAATAAAATAGACATCCCTCTTGTGATCAGACCTGTCATGTCCTCGTCCTCAGGAGTGAAAAGCACTCATTTTACATGAAGTCCCTCTCCTCAGCTATTCCAATGTAACATGTCAGGTATCATTTGTACAAGTAATGGACACAGCGTGGGCAAAGATGTACTGAGGTGTTGGAGTTTGTCAGGAAGTAGCATTCCTTTTTGAGATTTGTCTCATGAAACAAGCTATGGGACTCTCACGACAACTGTGCTATTCTCATCTGCTGTAAAAAGGGAAACAGTGCAGAGATTAGTATTCATGGTAAGTACACGGACTATTGGTAGCTCTACGGCTCCATGAACACTGTATACATAGCATATGCTGAACCTTAGATACTCTTCATTCCTATTTGATACCAATGTGACACAATTTCTTAGTCCTATTAAACAAGTTTGCTAATTTTGTAAATATTTTTTTTTAGTTGCAGGATTGGTAAAAAGTCACTCCATTCAGGCCTTTTGGCAATCAGCTTATTTAGCCCAAAGCAGTCCCAGCTAGCCAGACATTTAGTAGAAATGTAGAATTACATGGTTGCCATAGGCCTTTTAGCTGTCAGTATATAACACAAGGACAGCTCAAGTTTGCCAGAATATTAGTTGTTCTCAGAAAGCAGCTCTCTGTCCTGTCTTCTAGGGGTGTTCTGCAGCATCCCAGAGTTCTGATGCTTTAAATTGTTTGTCTTTTGTGCCTCTGGGTTGTGTTGGTATGTCCCGTCTTCTGTGTTAAGTGTTAGATGTTACTGTTTTGCAGCTTTCCCTGTTGTATTTTCCCCTCTGCAGTGTTCAAACCTTGCCTTGGTTCAGCCCTGGCCAATCACAGGCCACTGGGCGGGGTTGTGGGAGACTCCGTCTGCATGGTAACCATTGGCCTGAGTTCAGTCTAGCCAGTTCAGGGTGAGTAGCAGAGCAGTAAGGGTGTGCAGAGTATAATAACAGTAGGCTCACACTTTTTTCATCCTTTGGGTCCGCCTCTGGACCCGAAAAACACAAACCATATCTGCTTAAAAAGACCCCATAGACTATAATGGGATCCACCGGGTTTCCGCAAATTTTAAGCGGAATGGGGGTGGAGTCTCATACTGAGACTCAAACGCTAGTGCGAACCTACACACATTACACCATTTTTACATTTTTATTTAAAGGCTAAATAACAATCTCACAACTCAAAAGAAAGAAACTGAGCTAAGCCACTACATATACATACATGTGCATAATCTGCTGTACTTTGTAGATGAATGATGATTCGGACAATCTAAAACTTAATATGGAGCCATGACATTCATGTCTTCATTCACATGCATTATTTCACTCATCTTCACCCACTAATGCCACAATAAAATGTCTAGTTATTGCAGTCCATAACTAGATTGAATTGCTGGCAGTAACTCATTCAGATGGTTAAAAGGGGTGAGCCCTGTGGCCTTTTCAGCATTGTGCATAGCATATTGGTTGTGTCAGGTATAGCAGCTCAGTTCCATTCACTTGAATGGGACTGAGCTGCAGAAGGACTACATGACTGAAGCAACCTAGACGAGAACAAGCACCGCAGCACCTTTAATAAGCTTATCATTGAGATGTGTTGATATTGCTGATATCAATGAGCTATCCTAGTAAACAATGTGAAAATCATGTAATATCCCTTTAATTACTATTTCATTTGATTCTGCTTATTTCTAATATGTGTTCTTTGTCAGGTAGTTGTTGCCATGCATGTCATGCATAGCAGATAATATCAATCCTATTATATTTTATTCCAATATTGTTCATCATATCATTGGTGTTGATGTCATGTTCAGAAATGTATGAAGTTACCTGACAATGGTAAATAAATAACTTCTCTTTGAACTCAGGAAGACAATACTATTCTATAGCTACAAATACATGTATGCTTTTGTATTCCGTAGGTACATACTGATTCAAGGAACTCAGACAAAGCAAATGCTATTGAATGAGTCATGATGAACATTCATGTCTTCATTTACATCCATTTTTTTACTCTTCCTTACACACTGATACCACAATGAAAAGTCTAGTTTTACAGTCCACATCTACAATGAATTGCTGTCAGCAACCTATTTCAGAATTACTATTTTAGGAACATGAGAAAATCTTATAGCAGCCTGCTTGCCACTGTATTCATCTGCAATATACTGAGGTCTGTGAACATCAATGTCTCTCCTGGAAATGATATGGGAAGACAACAGTATTGCAAACTTTGTCAAATCACATTATGTCTCCACAGACGCATCTTGCAATACATAAAAGGAGTTTTGGATATTGCCATTGAGATAAACTAATAGGATGACAATACTATGGCCAACTTCAAAGATAGTTTGAGAATCTCAGTTTTTAATCCATGCACACACTTTGTTCTTGTGTTAAACTGAGAGGAAAGGAGAGACTATAAGTAAGTTACTCTGTCAGTTAAATGCTGACATCTTTTATCAACTTGACACTAAAATTGGACACATTTAGACAATTTGACAAAAAGAGCTTGGAAAATGAACAGAGTAGCAATCGTTGATTATGTAGATAATCTGTTTTCCCTTAGTCCGAACAGCAGCACAATATGGGGTATCTCTGCCCCTTTGTGCTGGTAGGACAGGAGGAATTTTTAATTTACATAATTAATTAAATGATACTCCCCTATAAGAGGCCAAGGAGACCTCCCCTCACTGTGTTAGTTATAAAGAATAAAAGAAAAAAAGAACAATCCTTCCTAAAGGGGGAAAGCTTGTGCTGCTGTTCGGACTAAGGGAAAACAGATTATCTACATAATCAACGATTCCCCTTACGTCCAACAGCAGCACAATATGGGAACGTAGCAAGTAGATCCCCTAGGGAGGGTTCTCACTCACTACAATACCATATGAATGTCGAAAGGCAGTAGCCTCTGAACTATGGACATCTAACTGATAGTGTTTAACAAAGGTTAGTTGGTGGTGATCAAAAACAGGTGCACAAACTGCTCAAAAAGCAAGTCCGACTCTCAGCCCTTAAGGCCGACACCCTCCCCTCAATGCACAGCCTGCCCAGCCACAAACATCTCACCTGAGATCAGACAAGGGCAGGCACACCCAGCCCAGAATGGCCACAGACAGAGAACGCAGCAGGGAGAAACAAGGAAACCTTAGGAGTAAAAAACTCCCAAGGAAAAAATTGAACAGTTGAAAGAGGAGAAAAAAGTTACAAAAATGTAGTTAACCCCCAAATCCTTAGGAAAAAATGGGAGGACAAAGAGCCTCTCTCCACCTGTCCAACACACAGGACAGAAAAAAACACAGTGAGGGGAGGTCTCCTTGGCCTCTTATAGGGGAGTATCATTTAATTAATTATGTAAATTAAAAATTCTGCCTGTCCTACCAGCACACAGGGGCAGAGATACCCCATATTGTGCTGCTGTTGGACGTAAGGGGAAGATCTACTACATAGTCCGAAATAGTCACAGTTAATGGAACTGAGTCCAAATCAATGGCAGCTCTTCACCATAAGCCTTAAAAAAATCTAATAATATGCTGTCTGTTACGTAAGGGGGCATTCACACTACAGTTGGTGTCCGTCAGTAGTGTCCGTTGCTATTGTCCGTTACAAGATTTTAGCATCGAACACTAGCTGAATCGTCAGAAATCCGTTAAAATTTCCATTCATTTCAATGGGTTTTTATATTGTGTCCGTTAGTGTCTGTTTGTGTTCATTTACACCCAATCCGTCAGAAGTCCGTTTTTTTTCGCGGATAAAAAATCCTACATGCAGGACTTTTTTGTCCGTTTGGAAAAACGAATTCTTGACGGACAGCAAGTGTCTGTTATTTTTTTAACATTGAAGTCTATGGGTAACGGACTTATAATGGACAGTAACTGATAGCCATCAGTTATTGTCCGTTATTTTATGTCCGTTTTATCTGTGCATGCTCAGAAAGCAGAAAAAAAAAAAAACGGACAGTGTTAAAAAACGGACACTAACTGATGCTAATGTGTCCGTTTTTTTAACTGATCCAATTAATGGATCAATTAAAAAAACCGGACACATTAACATCAGTTAGTGTCTGTTAATGTCTGTTATGATAGGTGTCTGGGTTTTTTTTTTGTTAACAGACACCTCCGAAATTTTTCATCAGAGGAACCAAACAACAACCACCCAGCCCCAACCAAACAGAACATCTGTGGGTAGTGTGAACCCTTCCTAACTTGGAGAGCCCCCTTAGCACCTGGGTTAGGAGTGGAATATGCACACCATCTGGTAGAAGAAAGATCGGCTGTCAATATAAGAAACACAAATACATGCAAGCTAAAGGTCAGGTCATGGTGACCAGTACAGATTTGCTGTTGGTGGACAAGTCAAAGGTTAGGTCAGGAGCAGAAGAGGAAGATAGGCACCCAAGACAGATGAGAAATGGAAGCTGAGTACATGTGTATAAAGTAGATATAATTCAGGCTGTCACAGTGCTGAGTGACCGTTACCACATAGTAGCAAATCAATGATACTGGTACTTTCACTTCTTTGCAAAGCTGTGTTCACATGGTGTGTTTTTGTGCAAAAATGCATGCATTTTTATTTGAAAACGGCTTGCGTTTTTGGGGAAAACCCACTGCCATACAGTATAATGTTCCACAGTGGCCCCCTCACATGGTATAATGTACCGTAGTGGTCCCCCACATGGTATAATGTTCGATAGTGGTCCCTCCATATGGTATAATGTCCCACAGTGGCCCCTCCACACAGTATAATGTCCCATACTGGCCTCCACACAGTATAATGATCCATAGTGGCCCCTCCACCTGGTATAATGTCCCATAGTGGCCCCTCCACACAGTATAATATCCCATAGTGGCCTTCACACAGTATAATGATCCATAGTGGACCCTCCAGCTGGTAACCTGGTATAAAGTCCCATAGTGGCCCCAACACACAGTATAATATCTCATAGTGGCCCCTCCATGTGGTATAATGTCCCATAGTGGCCCCTCCATATGGTATAATGTCCCATAGCAGCGCCTCCACACAGTATAATGTCCTATAATGGCCCCTACACACAGTAAAATGCCTCATAGTGGCCCCTCCGTATGGTATAATGTCCCAGAGCGGCCCCTTCACACAGTATAATGTCCCATAGTGGCCCCTCCACATAGTATAATGTCCCATAGTGGCCCCAAAATATTTTCCAAAAATTTTAGGTTGAGCCGAACTCGAAATTTTTGGGGTTCGGCACTTACAAGCTATTATTATAATCTGGGGTCACTTCAGACCCTAGAGTATAATAAGCAGAGGCCCAGGAGAGGAGATCAAACATAAAAAATAATGTAACTCACCTTCCCAGGATTCAGGTGCGGCTCCCTATCTTTGGCGCTTCTGCCTGATGTCAACGACTGCTGATTGGGTCACATTGGCATCATTATGCATCATAATGCCAATATAACCTCTGAGGCCCTATCAGCGGTCTCTGACGTCAGACAGAAGCACCAAAGAGAACAGGGAACTGTGCCTGAATTCAGGGAAGGTAACATTATTTTTTATGTTTGATCACCTCTCCTGGGCCTCCGCTTATTATACTCTGGGGTCTGAAAAGAACCCAGAATATAATAACAGCAGTTTCGTTTCAAACATGTTTGCGCTGAACAAAACCGCTGGGCCCAAGTGCTGCCCCCTCAGGGACTTGAGCTGCCGTGGCAGGGAAATATGTCTTGCATGCCACTCCTGCTTTAGACACTATGAATTAGGAGACAAGTTGTATTTTGTCTTTTGTTTTTCCTCTGAAATTTGGGAGTGATAAGAAGTTTCTGGCTCATGGAATGTTACGTGTAATCAATTTTTATTGAAAATAGATTTTCATATAACAGGTACAAGAAATAAACCAGCATAACATGGTAAAGTTAAGAAGTCCATAACAGCGGCGTGGCACAAAGGCAACTAGCGATATACAGGTGTAGGCACCAAAGGACATCCCCGAAAGGGGCTTCCCCTGTCGCCCACAAATATATAACCACAAATATATAAAAAAACAGATATAATGCGCTGTCGAGGGACAACAATAGCACCTAGAAAGCTGTAGAAAGAGGAAAAACAAAAGAGAAGAGAGGGGAGCCGTAGCGGGAGGGGTATGTCACACATGGAATGGGGGAACAAGAAACAGAAGGGACGAGGGAAGAGACAGAACTACAGTGGGGAACACCATAAAGGAAAAGGGTGAGATGAGGCCAGGGAGATCTAGGAAAAGATGTTAACAAATTCCGTAGATTCCTAAAACACGACCCATGGCCGCCAAAGGGTATCAAACCTGGAGGAGTCAATAGAATCCTCACACAACCAAGATCTCCATTCTCTGTATATGAAGAAACTACTTGAGCCATTCCATCAAAGAAGAAGCAGTTGTACTTTGCCAGTATCGAGGAATGACCGCCCTGGTGGCCATGAGAAAGTGACACAGGAGGTCCCCCTTCACCCTGGAGACCCTACTGGAGATGAGGGAAAGGAGAGCAAGCTGAGGAGAAGGTATCTTGTGGCAAAAGCTAACTTTAGTATATAAGGAAAATACCAAGGGCTAGAAAGGTTGTATCGCCCTACACTCCCACCATATATGAAAAATGGAACCTCTCTCGGAACCACAGCACCAACAATGGTCGGAAACACAGGATAAATCATATGAAGGAGGTCTGGACAGCGATATCAGCGGGTGAGTATCTTAAATTTCTTTTTCTGAGCACTGCAAGGTAGCGGCAGTTTGCTGGCGAACAGAAAGGCCTGAGACCAATCAGCAGAGGAGAGGCGCAATTGGAGTATAGGGTGGGAGGCCTGGTGTCAACACTCTTAAGAGCAGGTCATAGAGAAGAGAAAGGGCACGTGCAGGGGCCTCGGTCTGCTAGAAAACGCTCTCCAGTGCAGTGGAACTGGAAGAGAGTACAGGGAGGAAAGAAAACCTGCAAATGAAAGCAAGGAGCTGGTTATATTCCAACCAAGAAAGGGCACAGTCAGGGTAAGATGTGCGCAGTTGCTCAAGGGAAGGAAACAGACCCAGCCACTCTGCCTAATTGAACGTCATCTCAGTCATCCCAATAAAGAAACCTATGAGCTGAGCACCCCCGTGTGAACATTGGGTTATGATAGAGTGGGTTCAGGGGATCCGTGATTCTGGCTTGTGAACCAGCACGACATACAGAATCTCACACAGAAAGGAAATGCAATGAAAGGGAAGTGTGTCTAACTTGTTTCAGGTGAAAATGAGCCGGTATCCATGGGAGAGTAGGGATATGAACTGCGAGTAGGCTTGTTTATATAGATACTCATTGTTTGAGGCTCTAAAGTGCCAGCCAAAGAGTCGCAGGAGGACCGTCGAATTGTAGTATAGATATGGATCATGAAGGCCCGCTTGCCCATCAGTTTTTACACTGCGTAAGCGTCCAAAACTTCAATCTACTGCGAGAGGGGCCCCATACAAAGCTTCCGAAGATCGACTGAAAAAGGGCGAAAAAATGCAACAGCACACAGATAGGAAGGGCCTGGAAGAGGTAAAGAAAATGAGGGACCACGTCCATTTTCAGTGCATTTATGCAACCAAACCAGGACAGGCCAAAGACGCCATACTTCTGGAGATCACTTGTGGTCCTCTACAGCAAGGGAATATAGTGACAGCGGAACAGGACAGAAGGGTCAGAGGGAATCTGTATCCTAAAGCACTTGATCGAGTGGGGTTGCCACTTGAACGGAAATTGGGTAGCAAGATGCACCACCTCTGTCTGGGGTAGGGAAACGTTAAGCGCCTCACTCTTGGAATGACTGACCTTGAAGTTACTCAGAAGTTACTCATATTACCGGAGCGCCAGAACTCGTTTAGGGTCGACAGAAATGAGATGACGGGATGGGAGACATAGAGAAGTAGATCATCAGCATATAAACACTGCCTTGATTTGTCAATTTCCTATCTGAAGACCATGTACACTAAGGCACCCCCGCAGAGCCACCGCTAGGTTTTCAATCCCCAGTGCGTAGAGCAGGGGAGAGAGGAGACATCCTTGTCTGGTTCCCTTACACACTGGGAAAGAGTTGGACAAAATCCCATTAGTGCACACCCTAGCAGTGGTGTCGCCATCTAGGGATATGATCTTACTCAAGAAGCTGGGACCAATCCCCACTTGTTCCAGGGTGGCCTGCAGGAAACCCCAGTGCACATGGTCAGAAGCCTTCTCAGCGTGGCCCGAGAGGAGGCAGAGAGGGAATCTACAATTACACAGATTTGTCTCGAATGCGGGGGATTTAAGTTGCCGCTGAACAGGAGTGTAGGTGTCTGGTGAAGGAGCGACCACACTTGTCAGCAAATTCGTAGTAGTGCTTCCTGGCCTTATCGCTATTGTGGGTGTACAGTTTGTCAAGGTAGGACCTTAGTTCTTCCTGCGGGGGTGTCAGGAAGAGCAGTGGATCAGTATTGCTGAGAGGAAGGGAGTCCGGTAGCATCTGAAGAGGCTCCAGTCACGAGAGTTGTGGTGCAAGGCAGTGGTATTGCAGGGTGGAGGTTTGCCAGGGGGCCATGCATGTTGTGGGCAGGAGAGTGCAGCTGAGGGGTGATGTGGGTACTGTGCCAAGGTAAGGTAGGAGTCCCCAGGGAAGTCCCCACATGCGATGGAGGTAGGGAGAGCCACTCCTCCTCTGATGCCGCTCCTGATGCCGGGGATGAGAGGAAAGTACTGGGGAGATCCTGTGGAAGGCCCCCGCAGATAATTGATAGTCTGGGGACATCTGAGGCTGGATCTGATGGAGCCATAGGTTGCAGGGGGAGGGCTGTGTGCCCTCGCTAGTAGAGAAGGAGTCGCCAGAGGAGAAATGCAGGGGAGGTCCACGGCCATCTTGGCTGGATACTCGTGGTGCCTCGATGCACCAAATAGCCGACAGAGAGCTTCTCTGTGGGATAAGAGAATAGAGATGGATGATGACCGGGGAGTTCCCCGTTTGTTCTTCCCCATCTGGATTGTATTACAGAGTCGGTTAGCTGGCTAAAGGGTGAGACCCGGAGGCAGTCAGGGTGAGAGCGCAAAAGGATGCTGCTTCACACTGCCAGCTCATGGAAGGTCAGAAGCTGAATCACAAGAGAGTTTAGTTTTAAGTTCTTTTATCATCACTGTAGGAAAGCTGTATGTCATTAGTTCATGATGCATTAATATTAGTAAGTACACATGAAGGTATAATACTAGTCTGGATTGAATTGACAATGTGTGAAGGATAAATAGTGAACTTTGTGTCTTTAATGAATATTTAATGAATATTTAAAAGGGGATTAGGTTATATCCAGGGGACCTGAAAATGATCCTTGCTAATGCTTGTCAGTAACAATACTGGACAACACTGTAAAGTCTGCTCTCAACTCTAAAGAGTTTAGTCTGCCATAGGAAGTAATCCCAGCCTCACATGGGAACAGCTCTAGAAAGACAACACAATTTGTTCCGCATTAAGAAGATGCTAGGAATGTTTTCTGCAATTACAGGGACATAATACCTTCCAAATTAAAATGTAATCAGCCACTTGGTTTTCCCCTGTTTGGGGCCAAGAATAAACTGCATACACAAAATATTAATGCAGGCATATTACCCACTGCACTAGTAAAGGAGTACACACATATGTTAGGCTAGGTGGATGAAGGGATAGAAAGATAGATAGATAGATAGATAGATAGATAGAGACATTTCTAGGGTTTCAAGAGATCAGAGATATATAACTGTCTTTCTTGACTGGAGTAGTTCACCCTACCTTTTCTTTTCAATCCAAAACCATACCATACTAGACATGACTCATCTCTGGAAATAAACTGTGTCCTACTGCGACCCCAATACTCCAATCATTGTTCCTACACAATAATACTGCCTTCCTTTGTGTCCTACACAGTACTCAAATCCCAGTTTGTGCCCCACAGTAATAATTCTCCTTTGCTTCCCACAATAATAGAGCCCTCTTTTGTACTCCTACACATTTAAAAAAAAACTTTGTGTTCATTAAAAGACAGTAATAATTTATGCCCTTCATGATAATAATCATCCTACATGCCCCAAAAAGTTATAATCCCCCATTGTGCCCCTTACAAAGTAGTATTGTCCCTTTTGTGCTCCAAACCAAGTAATAATACCCCTTTTGTGCAGCACAAAAAGTTAGAGTGCCCTTTGTGCCCAACAGTAAAAGCGAGAAGTTTTCCCTATGTGTCCCTCTTTGTATCCCCCAGAAAATAATAATGGCCATGTTTGTGCCTCAAATATGAGTAAAAACTAATACTCATCTAATTTTGTTCTCATGTCAAGAAGAACAGATGAAAATTTCTAACTATGTTAGTATGTCTTATTACTTTTGAGCCTGTGAAAATGGAGACACCCTGTAATAATGTATATAAGTCCTAAACAGTTAATGCAATATTTTTGTTAAAACCTGTGAATTAAAGCCAAAAGGCTGCAGTTCAATTACATCTTGATGGTTTTACCTCATATGCACTGTGATTTTGAGACTTGGTGACAGGTCCCCTTTAAAGAAGACCTTTACCACCTCCACCAACTGTTGGTATTTTTTGGTTGAAATTGTTATTTAGTCCCCACAATTCCCAAGCAATCATTTCTGATAGTTTCAGCAGAATTAGGTTCCCTATTGCCAGGTGGGTAGTTCTGGACTGTCTGCTCCAGTCCACGACCGCCCACCTGAAAGTGGAGAGCCTAGTTAGCATATTTTTTTCGGAATTGTATGGGCTAGAGAAAAAATTTCAACAGTTCCGGAATCTTTGGAGTGGCACCTATTGAAGGATGCAAAGGACTAGAGTTTGTGGAGGTTGTGAAAAGTCCTCTTTAAGTGTCCTTGTAAAGTAAATGGTATAAAATAATAAAAGAACGACAGGAACCACCTTAGTAGTGGTGCTGAAGAGGAAGGCTCAAAGGCGGTGAATATAGGATATTTTGTTATTTTATACCAATATTTCCATCTGTCTAAATTTTTAGGATCTCAGAGCACTCCTTTAATAGAATTGAATTATTTAAAGGGAGTCTGTAAGCTATAAATTTGTTATAAACCTATTCACAGTACCTTGTAGAGATGATTCTACTGTTTCTAAATATGTCTGTTATTCAGCTTTAGAGTCCCCATTTTCATGTAAATACCAGTTTCATATCCAAATTTTGGAAAAAGTGTATTGGGATGTGCCTTAGCTTGGCCTGTGGTGTCAGCTCTAGATTTCCTGGTAAAGTACCTGTTCCCTCATTTCTATATGAATAATATAATTTATAAGGTTGATTTACATGAAAATGGGGCTCCAATGCTAAATAACCGTGCCTTAAAGCCATCTTCCAAAATGACATCTGGAAGAAAAATTAATATGTGGAGTCCTTAAAGGTGGAAAAAAAGGGGAGGGATAAAGACTAATAAAATACTGATAGTGGTTTGTTACAAGTCCCAAATATAATGGAAGGAGTAGAAAATGTAATAAGACAAATAGTTGAAGCCGTTATTATTGGGGATTTCAATGAAATTTTCAAGTGAAGTGAACACAAAGTAAATGGGACATTTTCAAAAACATTCTAAATAGGGCCAATGAAAAAAATATACCCTATGGGAATAAATGTGTTAGAAATCATAGAAAACCAATGTGGCCAATGATAGACAGACCATTATATTAAATATTTAAGAAGAGTCTGTTCCACAGGATTGGCGCATAGCAAATGTGGTGCCAATATTCAAAAAGGGGTCTGAAAGTGAGTTGGGAAACTAAGTGATGCTATATTGGAGTACCTCAATGATAAACTTATAACACAATACCTGTATGGGTTTATGAGGGATCTGTCCTGTCAGACTAACCTGATCAGCTTTTATGAGGAAGAAAGTTCTAAACTGGACCTGCATAATTCCTTAAATGTAATATATCTGGACTTGAAACAGAGGGTGGTTATTGTGATATCTAAATATATAAATGGACAGCATAGAGACCTTTCCCATGATTTCTGTAAACTGAGGTCTATAACTGTGACAGGGGGGCATTTTCTACTTCTAGAGCAGTGATTGCTAACCTTTTGAGCTTGGTGAGTCAAAATTCATAAAAAAAAAAAACCTAGCTTAAATCAGGTGTCACATCTTTTTATGGCCACCACACAGTATCTGACCCCTTTTTATTGGCTCCACACAGTATCAGACCTTTTTATGGCCCCCACACAGTATATGACCCCTTTTTTTAGTCCCTCACATGGCATGTGATCCCCCTATTTACAGAGTTTATGACCCCCTTTTATACCCCAACACACGCAGTATATGTACGTAGCATCCCATCGTTCTTCAGCGTTGTGACGTAATTGTAGTGCCGCCTAGAGGACAGGTGAATAAAAATTACTGGCAGCTGCTTTTTGCAATAACACAATAAGTAGCTACCGATTAAAAAAAAAAAAATGCCACCCCCCCCCCAGTTTATTTCATGAGGTGCCGCCTAAGGCCATCACCTCAGGTTGCCTCATGGAAGGTGCGCCCCTGTCACTTGGTTCAGACAACGTGTGTCACCCAAAATGTCTTAGTGTGTCATAGGTTCGCCATCATTGGTCTAGAGGAAAAGAGGTTTTACCACAGTCATAAGCAGGGATTCTTTACAGTAAGAGTGATGAGACTATGAAACTCACTGCCACATGATGTGGTGATTTTTGGTAACTTATACAAGTTCAAGATAAGCTTTGATGCCATTCTGGAAAGTACATTCAGATGTTCAGATTCATTGTAAGCTAGACTTCACTGAAAATAGTAATAAAGGTCTAAAATATATCTTTTATTAAATCGCAGATAAAAAAAAAAAAGTAAACGTACTCAAGCAGAAAGGTGTAATAACTCTAAAAGAGAATACAAGTGGGGCTGATCCATCTCTGTTGATTATATACAGTGGGGAAAAAAGTAGTCATCCACCAATTGTGCAAGTTCTCCCACTTAAAAATATGAGGCCGGCCTGTAATTGACATCATAGGTAGGCCTCAACTATGAAAGACAAAATGAGAAAACAAATCCAGAAAATTACATTGTCTGATTTTTAAAGAATTTATATGCAAATTATGGTGGAAAATAAGTATTTGGTCAATAACAAAAGTTCATCTCAATACTTTGTTATATATCCTTTGTTGGCAATGACAGAGGTCAAACATTTTCTGTAAGTCTTCACAAGGTTGGCACACACTGTTTCTGGTATGTTGGCCCATTCCTCCATGCAGATCTCCTCTAGAGAAGCGATGTTTTGGGGTTGTCGCTGGGCAACACGGACTTTCAACTTCCTCCAAAGGTTTTCTATGGGGTTAAGATCTGGAGACTGGCTAGGCCACTCCAGGACCTTGAAATGCTTCTTACGAAGCCACTCCTTTGTTGACCTGGCGGTGTGCTTGGGATCATTGTCATGCTGAAAGACCCAGTCACGTTTCATCTTCAATGCCCTTGCTGATAGAAGAAGGTTTGCACTCAAAATCTCACGATACATGTCCCCATTCATTCTTTTATCCTGGTCCCTTTGCAGAGAAACAGCCGCAAAGCATAATGTTGCCACCCCCATGCTTCACAGTAGGTATGGTGTTCTTTGGATGCAACTCAGCATTCACTCTCCTCCAAACATGACGAGTTGTGTTTCTACCAAACAGTTCTAATTTGGTTTCATCTGACCATATGACATTCTCCAAATACTCTTCTTGAACATCCAAATGCTCTCTAGCAAACTTCAGATAGGCCCAGATATGTACTGGCTTAAGCAGGGGACACGTCTGGCACTGCAGGATCTGAGTCCCTGGCGGCGTAGTGTGTTACTGACAGTAGCCTTTGTTACGTTAGTCCCAGCTTTCTGCAGGTCATTCACTAGGTCCCCCCATGGGGTTCTGGGATTTTTGCTCACCATTCTTGTGATCATTTTGACCCCATGCATTGAGATCTTGCATGGAGCTCCTGATCGAGGGAGATTATCAGTGGTCTTGTATGTCTTCCATTTTCTAATTATTGCTCCCACAGTTGATTTCTTCACATCAAGCTGCTTGCCTATTGCAGATTCAGTCTTCCCAATCTGGTGCAGGTCTACAATTTTGTTTCTGGTGTCCTTCCACAGCTCTTTGGTCTTCACCATAGTGAAGTTTGGAGTGTGACTGTTTGAGGTTGTGGACAGGTGTCTTTTATACTGATAACAATTTCAAACAGGAGCCATTACTACAGGTAATGAGTGGAGGACAGAGGAGCCTCTTAAAGAAGAAGTTACAGGTCTGTGAGAGCCAGCAATCTTGCTTGTTTGTAGGTAACCAAATACTTATTTTCCACCATAATTTGCAAATAAATTCTTAAAAAAATCAGACAATGTGATTTTCTGGATTTGTTTTCTCATTTTGTCTCTCATAGTTGAGGTCTACCTATGATGTCAATTACAGGCCTCTCATCTTTTTAAGTGGGAGAACTTGCACAATTGGTGGCTGACTAAATACTTTTTTTCCCCACTGTATATGGACCAAGCCTCATTTCTGAATACCAGGGTACAATTATTTTGTTTGATAGCAAAAACATGTAGTAATAATCTGCTTTAGAGAGCCTGATCTGGTAGATAATATATTCCCAGAACTAGGCTCCTAGCCAGCTCCTAATCTTGTGCACACACACAAACACAGCCCTATACTTTAGACCCTATGCACTTCTAAATAAAGTTTTTCATCAGGGGTTGGATATACAAAATAATAAAATAATGCAGAGACACACTGCTAGTATGTCCGCATTGATAATAGCACTGTATTGAGCACATGCCCATGGCTTTAAGCAAAAGGCCCGCCTATATCCTGCCCACTTCCGGGAGCCAGACCAGTCCATGCTGATCGCATCATCAGGTACCTCCCGATGATGTGTCTCATGGTGCTTCTTCCAAGTAATAGCCAATCAAGTGGCAGGTAAACAAGGGCCTGCTCTGTTACTTAGGAAACAATGACGATACAGCCGGAGCATCACGGCAGCACAAGCCATTGCATCTTTGCAAGGCCATGTAAGGCAACAACCCAATAGCTAGAACTACTCCGATTGTAAGCCCAGATCTTGGAGCTATTTCAGTAATGGGGATAAAAGCAGTATTGCAACATATGCCATATAATCCCATCATTAGCAATGTATACCAGAAAAACCTATTCAAAATATATTCGATCTGGGGCATATGATAGAATAATGGAATCCTATAACCCTATAGTCAGCGATGTATACCAGAAAAAGCTATATTCAATCTGGAGTATATAATAAACTCCCGATATAGCCTTAGTAAAGCAGGCATGCGTAAGATAGCAACATGTATGCATATATTCCAAATAAATCCGTAGCCCATACTCCAGAGGGAAGGACCACATATATAAACGGAGGTGAAACATAAAAAACAAGGCACAGGATAAGTGCACAGCCCCCTGGCTTGATTGTCAGGGATATATTCTGCCAAAATATATAGCAGCTGCAGATATATATATATATATATATATATATATATATATATACCCCAAGTGCAGATACACATATATTTGCTAGAGGGAAATAAATACATATGTAGGCATTGATGGATGTATAACACCAAACTGGGTGATTATATCAAAGGTGTCCTGTTAGATAAAGCAGGTATAACAAATGCCATCATTTAGGCCCTGTGGATGTACACAGCCCATCCTATATATCCACTATGCTTCTTTTCTAAGGATGAAGTTATCCCAATCACCCCCTTGGTTCAGCAGGCGTACCCAATCAATAGCTTGAAATTGAAGGAAAACTGTTTTTCTAAAGTCCACTTCATGTATGTGCTTCTCAATCAAAGTGACGCCTTCATGGTCAACATCCAATATTTGTTCCATAATCCGGCAGCAAAATTGTCTCACTGTCTTGCCAACATAATTTAGTGGGCAAGTTCAGGTTAGCAGATATACAACGCCAGCCGTTTTACAATTTATTCCCGGGTAAGATATTTGTGACTTGTAATGACACTTTTAAATGTCTTGCCCATTTTTATAAAGGTACAGGCTGAGCTGTACCACAGTGATATACGCCACAGACCTTCTGGTCCAAAGGTCCCCATTCTTTTTCAAAAAACTATGTGTTACACAATCACCGATATTTTCCTCTCCTGTTCATAACTGAGGGGGATCTTGGGATATGTGTATTTATATACCTATCCATCTGTAGAATGCGCTAATATTTTTTCAGGATCATCATAACCTCACCATGTTTTCATCATATGTTCCTATTAGTCTAGTGATCCCCCCCTTCCGGAGTCTTGGGCAGTTTTACATTGAAGTAAAAGTTCCAGTGGCCTAAGAATATAGCTGCATCCAGATACATAGTGTGTATTCACCATAAGGATGCCGCCATATGGTGTTCCTGGAAACTTACATTTACCACTAATTGGGGGCTGCACATGTACTTTCATTGCTTCTAATCAGAAAGTACAGGTGCGTCCCAGGAAATAGCAGTAAACGCATGCGTCCTAAAGCATCTCGTGGCAGCGCTTCTGTGTTATGGTTTGTGGTATATGACTTTAGTTTAGCGGTCGTCAGATTTACAATTATTGACCGGCACTCCGAGTACCTCATCTTTGATTTTTTAATTAAAATCAGCACGCCGAACAAAAAAGGTTGTCTACCCCTGGTCTAAAGTATAGGGCTGTGCGTGTGCACGAGATTAGGAGCTGGCTAGGAGCCTAGTTCTGGGAATATATCATCTATCAGATCAGGCTCTCTAAAGCAGATTATGGCTACATGTTTTTGCTATCAAACAAAATAATTGAGCGCTGGTATTCATAAATGAGGCTTGGTCCATATGTATAATTAACAGAGATGGATCAGACCCACTTGTATTCTCTTTTACAGTTATTACACATTTTTGTATGAGCACGTTTATTTAGTGTTTTTTTTTTTTTTTTAAGTCAGCGATTTAATAAAAGATATGTTTTAGACCTTTATTACTATTTTCAATGAAGTCTCTCTCTCATTCTGGAAAGTAGGAATATTATAGATTATGGGAGCGAGAAATGTTGGTATATGATGTTTATCCAGGGACTTAGTTTAATTGCCATATTTGGAGTTGGGAATGAGTTTTTCCGTCAGATGGGGCAATTGGTGAACTTCATGGGGTTTTATTTAGCCTTCCCCAGCATCAGTTTGGTAGGTTTATAGGTTGGACTTGATGGACCTGTGTCTTTATTCAACCTTATCTACTATGTTACTATGTAACTGTAGAATCGCCTCTACATTGTACTGTGATGATGCTTATAGCAATATACTGCTGACAGACTCCCATTAACAAATTATACATATTCTATGTTTTTGTACTATTTGTACTACTTCTTCCTCAAATTTACTTACTATATTTATTGTCCATAAAATTCCTTAGAGGCTGCTTGCTACGTTACCTTCTTATAGTCCCGCTATCCTTTCTAATCTAACTTGTCTTTACTCTACCATGGCCTAATATTCTTAGAGCTAAACTTTCATTATACAAGAAAAATGTGTGTTGTAATTAATGTGAGATGGAAATTAGTGTGTAAATTTGTATTTCAGATGTAAATATATTTCCGCTTCACAGAGACTTTCTAATGGGATGTATTTATTGATGTGATTATGCTGACAGTGTACCGAATCTCATATCTCCTATGTGTCTGTCCCAAGAACACCTGCTGCAACCTTTACATGTTTTAATTCCTATCTCCTGCAAATATATGCATGCTACCACTGCAAATGACTTTAATCTGTTGTCAATTTATTTGTCACGAAATGATGTTATACAAAACCTAAACACAGTTTCTTCTGAGGAATGCCTTACTGTGATCTGGAGCTCCTACCTCAGTCTGAAAAAATCACACAAACATACAAGTGCTGATATCTAACAAGACTCAAAGAAACTAGTCAGAGGCAAAAGTGGATGAGGATATGGAATCCTTGTGAGTGGAATTGCATAAGGATGTACCCATGGATACAATACTTTTTGGCATAATCTAGGCCCCCTAACATAACTGAAGAATGTGGGCAGCTGTGGTGGTCTTGATGAGAGACTTTAACTACCTGGATAGTGACTGGGATTGTGGTTCCGCAACGCCTGCAAAGTGGAAGAAATTCCCCAACCTATTGCAAAAAATGTTATGGTCCAGTTTGTAGAAGATCCAACTAGAGGGAATACTCTCTTGGATCTGGTCATTTCTAACAATGCCGGACTTGTTGGAAATGTCACTGTAAAAACCTTGGGTTCAGCAATCCCAATATAAGCACATTCCACCAAAATTGTGTAAACCAAACACAAGCAGAGAAAGCAAAATCCCTTTATTTTAAAAGGGCCAATTTTTCGAGGTTAAGAACTATACTTCTGGACATCGACGGGGAGCAGCTGTTGTCAGATAATGATACAAATGTTCAGTGGGAGAAATTTTAATCTACTGTGAGAAAGTATATAGCAAAATGTATACCCATAAGGAACAAGTATAAATTTCCTAAATTAACCCCCATGGGTTACAGCTACAGTTAGAGGGGCAATAAACAATAAAAAGGCATATAAAAATATAAATCTGTAGCCTTTACAATTAGAATCTGTGAAAGGGGAATAAAATCAGCTAATATATAATGAACAGCAGGTGGAAAGTAGAGCAAATCCCCCAAAAATTCTTATAAATGCAAAACGAACAGCAGCAACAGCTAGTAGTTTATAGATGCCTTCTTACAAAAAATCGCAATGTATAGCATGCTTATTTCCCTCATTCTTCCCTTTTGTAATGCCTATTCCCATTCTCAGTTGAATGCAATGAACATGTTTTTTTTCATCTGTACCATGTATCTGTTTGCTCAAAGTCCATAACTGACCCTTTTAGACAGAGTACTACACAACTTGGAGAACAGTGATCCATCGAAGGCCAGCAAGCCCCCTACAATGCTCCATGCCAGTCACAAGGCGCCCATTACAGATACTGTGCTCCCATTATAGTAATTATGATATCCATTCCAGCCACAATAATACCCTTGTTAGTCACTTTGTTCTCTCTTGTGGCATAATCCCAACCTGTGCTTACCTGCTGTGGAAGGGGTTCTCTAAGTGACATGCATAGCTCATGGCCACATATCAGAGAGGCTGTAATATAATTGTGATGGCTACTTCTGCTATCCTGGTGCTGCTGTGGACTTTCTTCTCTTTTACTTCCTCTGCTAGTTATCAATTGTTTCCTTTTCTAAAGGAAATAGGTGCAAATGAAAGTAGTGGTGGCTGCCAAAAGTATTTGAATGTGTCTTTCATCTGCTGCACTAAGTATCCTTAGCAGTGGCGTAACTAGGAATGGCTGGGCCCCAAGGCGAACATTTGACATGGGGCCCCCCCAAAGCCGCCGCCCCCAACCACCCCAAGCCTCCGCCCCCAACCCCTTCAAGCCGCCGCCCCCAAACCTTCTCAAACCGCCGCCCCCAACTCCCCCACACACACAAACCGCATTCCTGCACACACTATTATGCCCCATAGTGGCCCCTGCACACGGTATTATGTCCCATAGTGGCCCCTGCACACGGTATTATGCCCCATAGTGGCCCCTGCACACGGTATTATGCCCCATAGTGGCCCCTGGACACGGTATTATGCAGCATAGTGGCCCCTGCACACAATATTATGCCCCATAGTGGCCCCTGCACACCGTAGTTTGCCCCATAGTGGCCCCAGCACACAGTAGTTTGCCCCATAGTGGCCCCGACACACAGTAGTTTGACCCATAGTGGCCCCTGCACACAGTAGTTTGCCCCATAGTAGCCCCTGCACACAGTAGTTTGCCCCATAGTAGCCCCTGCACACAGTAGTTTGCCCCATAGTGGCCCCTGCACACAGTATTATGCCCCATTGTGGACCACCCATGAACGATTATTATACTCTGGGGTCTTTTCAGACCCCAGAGTATAATGATCGGAGACCCAGGGGAGGATAGAAACATAGAAAACACTGCAACTTACCTCTTCCTCGCTCCGGTGCACTCCCGTGCGCTACTAAGGCCATCTTCAATGTCGGACTGGATCTCGCGCGATCCAGGCCGGCGTCGCGACGCATAATGACGTCGGCTGACGTCTGGGACGTCACCAAACATGCCCGAAGCCTGCGGAGCGGCGGATAGGTGAGTTACAGTGTTTTTTATGTTCGCTCACCTCCCCTGGGCCCCCGATCGTTATACTCCGGGGTCTCAAAAGACCCCGGAGTATAACGATAGCAGTGATTGTGGGGTTCGCGGTAGCGACTGCCACAGGGCTCCGGGCCCCGTAATGTTCAGGGCCCTGTGGCAGTCGCTACCACTGCTACCCCGGTAGTTACGCCCCTGATCCTTAGCCAACCACTATGTTTTAAGTCATTATTGTCAACTATTTCTTGGTATCTCTTCAAATTTGGCTGCAACAGAAAGCAGTTTGTGCCTTGAGTGAGGCATTTGATTGGCTCCAAATTTATTCTGAATCAGGAGAATGACTAGAAACATACAACTAATATCATTAAAATCTTCAGCGTAGTACATTGATTAGCAAAGGTAGTTGGCAGAGTCCTCTTTGAAAGTGCTGCATAGGACATATTTGGTCCCTCATCGTCTTCACCACTTTTTTCCTACTGTTTCACCCCTTTGTTTTAGGGGTTGTACTGCGTTAGACATTGCCCTCCATGTGTGGTGGACCTGCCCTCACGTCAGACGCTATTTGTTGGCTATCCATAGGATTGCGCAGCGGCTCTTTGGACAGTCTTTCCCATTTCAGGCCTCTATCTTTATTCTTAGTCTTAAGCCCACTACTTTGAAGTACGCACAATTTAAGCTACTCCAATACATTTTATTAGCTGCCCGAATTCCCATTGACTCCAACTGGAGATAGTCCTTTCTCTCAGTGACCGAGGTTGTGCGATGGGTCAATACCATTATGCTGCTTGAGAAGATTAATTCCATTATATCTGACACCAGTCCGATTTATGATAAGGTCTGGGCTCCTTGGATCAATAGGTCTTGCATCCCGGGTCTATCATACTGTCTCCAGCTTTAGCCCTGATACTGGATTGAGCCCTCCCTATTCCACACCTTCCCTAAAGGCAGATCCCTAGATATCACTTCTTGCTGCTCAAGCCCGTGGTAGTGCTATTTCTCCCCTCCTTTTTTATCCCGACATACAGTTGTGCTAAATAGTTTACATACCCTGGCAGATTTTTTGTTTTTTTGGCCTTTTTTCAGAGAATATGAATGATAACACAAAAACTTTTTCTCCACTCATGGTTAGTGGTTGGTTGAAGCCATTTATTGTCAAACTTCTGTGTTTTCTCTTTTTAAATAATAGTGACAACCAAAAACATCAAAATGACCCCGTTCAAAAGTTCTCATACCCCAGTTCTTAATACCGTGTATTGCCCCCTCTAACATTAATGACAGCTTGAAGTCTTTTGTGGTAGTTGTGGATGAGGCTCTTTATTTTCTCAGATTTTCTCTTGGCAAAAAGCCTCCAGTTCCTGTAAATTCCTGGGCTGTCTTGCATGTACTGCACGCTTGAGATCTCCCCAGAGTGGCTCAATGATATTGAGGTCAGGAGACTGAGATGGCCACTCCAGAACCTTCACTTTCTTCTGCTGTAGCCAGTGACAGGTCGACTTGGCCTTTTGTTTTGGATCGTTGTCATGTTGGAACGTCCAAGTACATCCCATGCGCAGCTTCCTGGCTGATGAGTGCAAATTTGCCTCCAGTATTTGCTGATAACGTGTTGCATTCATCTTTCCTTCAACTTTGACCAAGTTTCCTGTGCCTTTGAAGCTCACACATCCCCACATCGTCAGTGATCCACCTCCGTGCTTTACAATAGGAATGGTGTTCCTTTCATCATAGGCCTTGTTGACACCTCTCCAAATGTAACGTTTATGGTTGTGGACAAAAAGTTCAATTTTTGTCTCATCACTCCAAATTACCTTGTTCCAGAAGTTTTGAGGCTTGTCTCTGTGCTGTTTGGCGTATTGAAGGCAAGACTCTTTGTGGCATTTGCACAGTAATGGCTTTTTTTCTGGCAACTTGACCATGCTGCCGATTTTTCTTCAAGTGTCTCCTTATTGTGCATCTTGAAACAACCACACCAATAGTTTTCAGAGAGTCCTGTATTTCAGCTTATGTTATGTGTGGGTTTTTCTTTGCATCCAGAACAATTTTCCGGGCAGTTGTGGCCGAAATTTTGGTTGGTCTACCTGATCTTGGTTTGGTTTCTGGGCATGTTATCAGACCAAAATCACCAGGTGTGAAAGATCCTCAGTGCGCCAACACCGCGTTGGCCCACACCTGAGACTTCTTTCATAAAAAACCCACACTCACCGCCAGTGAGTGCTGGGTTCACAAGATAAATACAAGACAAGCTTTCTAAATTTTGTATATTTATTAACCCCTAAATGGGTCGGTATTAACATCTAACACATGCAGTTCAGAACAGATATGTAGATATATACAAGCATTAACAGTTACTAGTTACAATATACAGTGCAATAAAATAAAAGGGAATAAAAGTGAAATAATTACTTTACCACACATCTCCTTGATGTGGCTCTATAATCCAACCCTCACACATGGCATGTGGGGCTAACCAGTGGAGGCAGCATCAACACAGCATTCCAGCCTGCATGCTCATCACAGTATATCCCAATAGTCTCTGCTAGTCTCATCATAGTATTCTCTTCATAGTATTCTCCTGTAGTCTCAGCCCAATCTCCTCCCACTGACCTCTTACCTCATCTTTTATACCCTTGATTACACCACCCAGAATGAGGTCACCGGCGACGGCAAGTCTGATTGATTAATGCACTCAAGTCAAGATTCTTTGTAAGGAGATGGGACCAAGTGAAATGATACAATATTATCAACCACGTCTGATCAACAGCCCAGGCTGAACAATGCGTGTTTATTTGATCACCCAGGGCTATGTAGGAATTCAATAGAGCTATTCTAGGATGGATACAAAGCCCTATTATTACAAGGTTGCCCTACTGACAACATACATCTAGGATTATAGCTGCGCACATTATGAGTAAATGGAACTAAGAGAGAGATACGCTACCCAGAGATCAAAATACATCTTTGAGTTATAGCCATATTTAAGTGGAATCATCACACCTCCCCCTTTAGAGAGTGCATGGAGGAAGGCGGATCCGGTGATCACCTTCCGCAGGCACCTTAGTGGCCTGACCGCGATACCCTTCTTCTCTCTAGTCTGACTAGGGACACTTCTAAGGCTCAGGCCCTGAGCGACGTACACTTGGCTACCTCCTGCCTGTTCTGGGTCCGCTTTCTGAGTGCTGGCATCCCGTGGATCCACACTCATGACCCCAGGTCTTTGGGATACCAGTTCAGAGACCCCATCCCGGCGGTCTCTCAGGGTCTCTCTCACACTAGCCGCTAGTTGGGAGAGTTCTAGGGGATTCTGCACCTCCCCCTTTGCTTCCAAACCTAGGGGCACCTCTGGTTCTGGCACAGGTATGTTTGGACCCTGTCCTCCCTCCCAGACGCCTTGCTCCTTTGGGCCTACACCCTGTTCCTCCTGTACTTGGGTGGGTGATGGTGATGCCTTGGGCAAATGACTGAGATCATGCTTCCCCAAACCATCCCCACACAATACATTGACAGGTAATACATTTGACATACCCCCTTCTTGGATCGCGCCTCCAGTACCCCATGCCATCTGCACTTGGGACATGGGCACTCCTGGAATAGAACTGGACAGAAGAGACGTGTATGTCTCATACCGGCCAGACTGCTCCGGCTTCAAGGGAGTGAGGCTAGTCATGGCGGTCTCAGCACCAACTCCAGGTGGTGTAGGCAATGGTTCAAGGGTCGGAACGCCCTCCACCCTTGTAGCACTCTGGCTGCGGGCTAACACCGCACTACCAGCAGTCTGTCCCTCACCTGGATCGGCCATGAGATCCCCATAGCCTACCTGACCACCTGGCACATGGTCAGCAGTTGGGTGCTTAACGGATGCACTGGGTGAAATAGTAGAAGTCGCTTCCAGTGACTCAGAAGAGCTACCCTGTACACTTTCACAACAAGCATTGGCAATTACATTGACAGTACCTTCATTAGCAATTGTTAATTCACACCAGGCCTCAATGAGATCTGTGGTAGACATATTAACAAGCTGGGAGGGAGATGCCCCCGCAGATGTGGGTGTGTCTACAGACAAGGTCTCACTGGCTCCTAGCACGGGGGTGAACAAAGCATCAATAACATTTTTGCTGAGCTGGGTTGCAGGAAGCTCATTTGCATCTTCCCTGCTCTCAGCTGAAGGCAACTCATTAGCATTTACACTTACTGCCATGGGAAGTATCTCAGAGGGGGGTTACGGGCCCTCTCTGCAGATATGACAGACCTATTATCAACATTAATCATAGACAGTTTATCACAGTAAATTGGGGTGCTCCCCACCCCATATTGGGACATCATAGGTCCTAAATCAGTTCCCATCCGTACATTAGCAGGCAAATCAGTCAATAGTCCCACAGTCCGCATTCCTTTTCCTGCACCCCAGTCCAGATACACAGATGGGCCACCTTCTGTGTCTTGGGAAGCAGGGAAGTTCTCAGGGCGGTTGGGGCACTCCTCCTTGAAATGTCCTGTCTGGTTACAGGCATGGCACCGCTGCACTTCCCCTTGGGGTTTGGGGAAGGTCACTAGGGTGCCCAGAGTTCTTGGGACAGGGGAAGGACCACCTGGGGCATAGTTTGTCTCACCCGACCTGACGACAGACGGCTGTGGTGAACTCCGGCCTGGCTTCTCCTTCCAACTTGAGGGTCTATGCAGGGTTGTTGGAGTTTGCGCCTGCTGGGAGAGCTCCATCCTTTTGAGCTCAAGCTGATACTGCCGCTCAGCCTGCCATTCTGCTGCCTCACGATCAGCCTGCCATTCTCGTTCTGCTGCCTCACGATCAGCCTGCCGTTCTGCGGCCTGCCATTCGTGTTCTACAGCTTCCAGAAAACGGCACAACACCTACAGGTATGTGTTAGGGTCACTAGTGCCTACTTGCTGCAGGGCCATTTGCCACTATGAAGCCATTCCCCCGACAAGGTTGGGGCTACTGGTCCCTCCTGGTGAAGTAATCCTTGGGACCGGGCTGCTTGCTGCACTTCCTGGCCTAGCCCCAAAATCAGGACTCTGCTCGATTCTCTGCATAGCTGTGGCTGCCTCCATTTCAGCCATACGCTCAGGATCTCCAAAAGCCTGGTTCAGCAATTCTTGAGCTCTGCTTCTGAGCCCACTAGCCATCCACTGGTATTTGCCAAATAAAAGATAGGATAGAATACAAAGAGTAAGGGAGGGGAACAGCACTGTATCAAACTTTCACTGTATCTTAATGCTTGCTTTAATACCGAGCTTGTCTCATAGGATTACCACAATCCCCAGCGTCTGAGTGATAAAGGTCACCAACACACGCTGTTTATCCTAAGATCCCACTGCTTCCACCAATGTGAAAGATCCTCAGTGTGCCAACACCGCTTTGGCCCACACCTGAGACTTCTTTCATAAAAAAACCACACTCACCGCCAGTGAGTGCTGGGTTCACAAGATAAATACAAGACAAGCTTTCTAAATTTTATATATTTATTAACCCCTAAATGGGTCGGTATTAACATCTAACACATGCAGTTCAGAACAGATATGTAGATATATACAAGCATTAACAGTTACTAGTTACAATATACAGTGCAATAAAATAAAAGGGAATAAAAGTGAAATAATTACTTTACCACACATCTCCTTGATGTGGCTCTATAATCCAACCCTCACACATGGCATGTGGGGCTAACCAGTGGAGGCAGCATCAACACAGCATTCCAGCCTGCATGCTCATCACAGTATATCTCAATAGTCTCTACTAGTCTCATCATAGTATTCTCTTCATAGTATTCTCCTGTAGTCTCAGCCCAATCTCCTCCCACTGACCTCTTACCTCATCTTTTATACCCTTGATTACACCACCCAGAATGAGGTCACCGGCGACGGCAAGTCTGATTGATTAATGCACCCAAGTCAAAATTCTTTGTAAGGAGATGGGACCAAGTGAAATGATACAATGTTATCAACCACGTCTGATCAACAGCCCAGACTGAACAATGCGTGTTTATTTGATCACCCAGGGCTATGTAGGAATTCAATAGAGCTATTCTGGGATGGATACAAAGCCCTATTGTTACAAGGTTGCCCTACTGACAACATATATCTAGGATTATAGCTGCGCACATTATGAGTAAATGGAACTAAGAGAGAGATACGCTACCCAGAGATCAAAATACATCTTTGAGTTATAGCCATATTTAAGTGGAATCATCACACCAGGGTATGTGAACTTTTGAACATGGTCATTTTGATGTTTTTGGTTGTCATTACAATTTAAAAAGACAAAACACAGAAGTTTGACAATAAATGCTTCAGCAAACCACTAACCATGAGTGGAGAAAAAATGTTTGTGTTATCACTCATAGTCTCTGAAAAAAGGCAAAAAAACAAAAAAATCTGCCGGGGTATGTAAACTTTTTAGCACAACTGTAGGTTGATCTCCATGTTTTTAAATTCTCTATGTTTCCTTTGTATATTGTTTTCTGTTGTCTCTTGTTACCTTGATGATTGATGTCTTCTTTATGTCAATTTATGACTGTATTTGATTTTGCTATGCTGTTACCTATGTTCTTTCTGAATGTTGTAATTTAATAAATACCTTTGAAACTATAAAATCTTCAGCGTAAAGAAGAACATTGAGTCCTGGAAGTGATCTCAACATTATCCAGTCTGTCTGAGACTACATGAAGAGACTACACAGAAGATCTGTGGTTAGTTCTTTAAGATGTTTGGAAGAACCCCCCTGTCGAATTCCTTCAAAAACTGTATGGAAAATGTACCTAGAAGAATTGTTTTGATCTAGATTTCTCTTTTGCTCATTCACTTTGCATTTTGTCAATTGGCAAAACACGTAAACATCTCTATTTTTATAACCGTTCTTACTTTGTAGCATTTTTTTCTACGTCTGCCTAAAACTTTTACATAGCATTGTATATCTCTTGTCTATTCCTTAGTCAAATATTTAATTAATATTTTATAAAAAATCCAGAGAAGACCATGATGACCAGAGTTTTATGTATTGGTTCACTAATATGAAAAGCAAAGAATGAGTTAACAAAATGCTTTGTCAAGAAACCTTCCCTTCAGTAAAATCTATCTGGGTAATGGCAGTTATGTAAAACGCCAAAAACATCAAAGTCTTTTGTGATATTGAATGTGTTTTAAATATGGGAAAGTAATGTATAAAGATGTGAGATGTTTTTGGCAGGGATGCTTTTTGTGCTTTTCAGTGTAATTTGTACACTTTGTTTGTACAGTAAATGTTTTAAAGCTGGAAATGAATTTACAATCACAGTCCACAAACCTAAATGCCCCTATACATATTAGAGCACAGTCAGTCGAGCCCACCTATTTTTGTTTGACTGACTCCCTTACTGTATGTGCAGGGGGGCCTCCTAAAAAATCCCACGAACGACGATGTCCTTCCTTACATAGCACAGATCAGATGTGTCTGAGTGCAGGAGACAGTGGAAAAGGATTCAGGATGCACACACTGTGGCATGCCATGCTGTGCAAGGGAGGAGATCATTAAAAAGTAATGGAGCAGTCAAGGATGGAAGAATCATAAAATTATCTGTGGTCTATGAAGTTTCAGGAGCAAGTTCTGTGGGGAGTCCCTAATACATAACGGCAGGCAGCAGAGTACAGGGGGTATTGTTACTCTGGGGGGCAAAGAAGGACCCCTATCACAAAGTAAAATTATTGGAGCATACAGAGGCATTATCTGGGGGGGGGGCACAAAAGAAGTGTAATATTTTGGGGGCACAAGGGAATTATTACTTGGGGGTACTGCGTGGGTGCATAAAGGGCACAAAAGGGCATTATTGCTTTGTGGGGGCACAAAAGGGGATACAAGTACTGTGTGGGGCACTACTGTTCTGTATAGGTACTGATAGGGGCATTTAGGGTAGTAGAAAAGGAGTTTATGTACAGAGATGAGTTAAGGCTGGAAGAAACCTTCATAGTGATCCAGGCCTAGATAAGAGGTCAACTTACTGAACGTTATTGTATTGTAGTCACATAAATTGCTCTACACATCAAATGCCCCAGAAAGCTGAAAATGCCACCTAGTAAGGCTATAGAGGAGAACCTAGTAAGTCTTGTTCTATACACACCCAACATTTATCAGTAGCAGGGTGCCACCAGTATTGTAAATGATCTAACCTGGCTGCCCAAAGTACTTCTTAACGTCTGATACTGATCGGAGACTATTTTTGAGTCATAGTATGAGCTTGCACTCGAGGTTTACTATTACTCCATACCAAGTTAGCAAGAATGCACTGCAACTAGGTGAGAAGGGACCAATTTAGGAGGATATTCAGATTTCAAAATAAGTACAGAATGGTAGGCATAATCATTATCTTCACAATAGATGTAAGTCCTATCCAAGAGGCAAAAACATGAGTTTAATGTATGGGGGATTAAGGTGAGGACTGAGGAGTGGGTACTAATTATGGGTGAAAAGTAAGGCACTAGACCTTGTGAGAGGTACCCCTAAGTATGGAATTGCATCCTCGTTCCATTTATAAAGAAAGTTAGACTGAATGGTGTGGATAGTTTTAGCATCAAGACCAATGTTGAGAAACTGGGATTTGGAGTCATTAGCCTTGTGGTAAGAGACTTTTTCAAAGTCCACGAGTGTTGGCTGAATTTTAGGAAGGAAGTTGTGTGGAGCAGTTAACAACAATATTACATAATCAGGGTAAAAGTCCTTTATTTTATGCTGATATAGACCAGTAGAAACACCCAAAATATTGGGATTTCATCGCATCAACTTCCCCAAGGGCTCCATGGTCATAGCAAAGATCAGGGGTGACAGAGGGCATCCCTGGTGTGTGCCGTTTGTGATTTGGAAAGGGTTCAGACAGGAACCCTGATGAGAGAATCCTAGCAGAAGGTGAGGTGAATAAGGCTAATATGGTACTTTTAATAAATCCAGAAGAAGGCAAATAGAATACCGTCTAGATGCCACCAATGAACCCGGCTGAACACCTTGTCCGCATCCAGAGCTAGAAGCAGAGAAGACATCCAACGTACCAGGGCAGTGTGCACTAGGTCAACAAATCTTCAAACCCCATCTGATGCTTGGCAATCCACAACAAACCCTATTTGGTCCCCTCCTATCAGGGGCATTACTCTTAATAGTCTGGTAGCTAAAATGTTTGCACATACAGTGGAGAAAAAAAGTATTTAGTCAGCCACCAATTGTGCAAGTTCTCCCACTTAAAAAGATGAGAGAGGCCTGTAATTGACATCATAGGTAGACCTCAATTATGAGAGACAAAATGAGAAAACATATCTAGAAAATCACATTGTCTGATTTTTTTAAGAATTTATTTGCAAATTATGGTGGAAAATAAGTATTTGGTCACCTACAAACAAGCAAGATTTCTGGCTCTCACAGACCTGTAACTTCTTCTTTAAGAGGCTCCTCTGTCCTCCACTCATTACCTGTAGTAATGGCTCCTGTTTGAAATTGTTATCAGTATAAAAGACACCTGTCCACAACCTCAAACAGTCACACTCCAAACTCCACTATGGTGAAGACCAAAGAGCTGTGGAAGGACACCAGAAACAAAATTGTAGACCTGCACCAGGCTGGGAAGACTGAATCTGCAATAGGCAAGCAGCTTGGTGTGAAGAAATCAACTGTGGGAGCAAAAATTAGAAAATGGAAGACATACAAGACCACTGATAATCTCCCTCGATCAGCGGCTCCACGCAAGATCTCACCACGTGGGGTCAAAATGATCACAAGAACGGTGAGCAAAAATCCCAGAACCCCATGGGGGGACCTAGTGAATGACCTGCAGAAAGCTGGGACTAACGTAACAAAGGCTACTGTCAGTAACACACTACGCCGCCAGGGACTCAGATCCTGCAGTGCCAGATGTGTCCCCCTGCTTAAGCCAGTACATATCTGGGCCCGCCTGAATTTTGCTAGAGAGCAAACTGTGTGATGCATTTTCTCCTTTAACCTTTAAATTTTAGGACTAAATGAATATATTATTTAAAAGAAATTAAATATCTAAATTTCACCTCCATATTGTTTTAATTACCGTTAAACATTTAAAAGGTTAACTTCCCAAATGCTGTTTTGAATTATTTGAAGGGTGCAGTTTTGAAAATGGTGTGATATATGGGGAGTTTCTGTTGCAGAGTGTGAATGCTGGATGTGGCAGAGTCAAAACCAGATAGACATTTGTATATAACAGGAACAGACTTTACTGGAACATGAGTGCAGTAAGAGATTTAGTACAGCACACACTAAAAACAGGAAGTGTACCAACAGAATCAAAAACAATAAAGTACAGAGTGACTACAGATAAACATTTAGTAACAGCTACATCTAGTGTCATAAATGTGAACTGCAGTCAATCCAGGAAATACAGAGATGAAGCTAAGCTGTTGCCTCTCCAACAGTTTCTAATATATAGGGCTTTAAAATCCCGTTCAGACCTGAAGTGGTCCCAAAAAAATTAGTTTGGGAAATTTTCCTGCAAATCTGGAAAATTGCTGTTATACTTGCAAGCTTTATAATGTCCCAAACAAATTGAAAAACGATTAAAAGATGATGCCAATAAAAAGAAGATATTTTTTAGATATAGTGGCGTAAGTACCAGGGTAGTAGCCATAGAGGCTGCCACATGGCCCGGGACCTTAGGGGACCTGGTGGGCCCCTGATGCTAACGGGCCCTATATATTTACCAATCCCCAGAAGACCCCAGAATATAATAATAGTTCCTGGAGGGGCCACTATGGGGCATAATACTGTGGGATGTTATACTGTGTAGCGGGGCCGCAACCCATAACCGATAATATTTTTGTGTTCAAGAAAAGCATCTAGGCCATCATTGAACTTGCTCAATGAATCGACCATCAACACTTCCTGGGGCAATGAGTTCCAAAGCCTCACTGTTCTTACAGTAAAGAATCACCTTCTATGTTGCTGGTGAAACTTTCTCTCCTCCAGACATAGAGGATGTCCCCTTGTCACCGTAACTGGCCTAGGAGTAAAAAGATCATTAGAAAGTTCTTTGTGCTGTCCCTTCATGTATTTGTACATTGTTATTAGGTCTCCCCGTAGACGTCTTTTTTCTAAACTGAATGAACCCTCTACCAGGTCATTAATAAACATATTAAACAGGAGAGGGCCCAATACTGACCCCTGTGGCACCCCACTGGTGACAGTGACCCAGTCTGAGTATTTACCATTAACAAGTACCCTCTGATTCCTATCAATGAGCCAGTTGCAAATCCAAATACATATGTTTTCACCCATCCCCAACATTGTCATTTTGCATACCAACCTTTTATGTGATACAGTATCAAGAGCCTTTGAAAAGTCCAGATATACTACATCTACCGCATTACCCATGTCCAGTCTAGAACTGACCTCTTCATAGAAGTTGATCACATTAGTCTGACAGGACCGATTCCTCATAAACCCATGCTGTTTAGGTGTTATAAGATTATTTACACTGAGATACTCCAGGATAGCATTTCTTAGAAAACTTTCAAATATCTTACCCACCAAAGAGGTCAAACTTACCGGCCTATAGTTTCCAGGCTCACTTTTAAGGCCCCTTTTTGAAAATTGGCACCACATTTGCTATGTGCCAATCATGTGGAACAGACCCAGTCATTACTGAATCCTTAAAGAGGACCTTTCACGTCCTCATTTATATGCGGTTTTACATACCGCTAGAAAGCTGACAGCACGCTGAATTCAGCGCACTGTTGGCTTTCCCGTTATATGCCCCAGGCTGAAGATATCCGGGGTCTAAATTTCACCGTTCACTGTCAGAAGGGCGTTCCTAACAGTCTAGCTGCGCTGTGAGGAACGCCCCCTGACAGTATTCCTCCATAGCACTGTACTGGTCGGGGGAGGCGTTCCTCACAGCTCAGCATCATCATTGGGCGGTAAGGAACGCCCCCTCTCTCTGTCCTCGTCCATAGTCGAGTACTGTCAGAGGGGGCGTTCCTTACAGCCCAGCGATGACGCTGAGCTGTAAGGAATGCCCCCCCAGTACAAGTCTATGGACTAGTACTGTCAGGGAGGGCGTTTCTCACAGCACAGCTAGACTGTCAGGAACGCCCTTCTGACAGTGAACGTGGGTGTATGCCATCTGGACCTGGCAATTTCTCTATTTTAGTATTTTGAAGGCAGCGCCGCGCTTCCTCTTGGGTTAAATAGGTGACATTTAATTGAGAGTTAACATTACACCTAATCATTTTGCTGTCCATTGGATTTTCTTGTGTAAACACTGTAGAGAAGAAGCCATTTAATAGTTGTGCCTTCTCCTCATCCTCCTCCACCATTACACCTAGATTATTTTTGAGAGGGTCCACATTGTCAGTTTTTATTTTCTTATTACTTACGTAATTGAAGAATAATCTTGCATTATTTTTACTTTCCGTGGCAATTATTCCCTCAGCCTCAATCTTTGCCTCCTTTATTTGTCTTTTACACAATTTATTTTTCTCTTTATAGTTTTTAAAATCTGAGTAACTACTTTTTTGTTTTAGAACTTTAAATGCTTTCTTTTTATCCCTCATTGCACTCCTTACTGTTTTAGTTAGCCATATTGGTTTTCTATGATTTCTGGCCTGCTTATTCCCATAAGGGATATGTTTTTTAGTGGTCCTATTTAGAAGGCTTTTGAAAATGTCCCATTTTGTTTGTGTCCCAGTTTATGCTTCTAAGCTCCTCTCTCAGCTGGTTAAAACTGGCCTTCCGGGAGTTTAGTGTTTTTGTACCCCCTCTACTGTACATCTTTTTAATATGTACAAGAAAACATTATGTTGTGGTCACTATTACCTAGATGACCCCCAACCTCCACTTGTGACAATGTGTCAGGTTCATTTGTTAAAATTAGGTCTAAAAGTGCCTCGCCTCTTGTTGGGTCCTGCACTAGTTGTGATAGGTAATTGTCTTTTATTACTGACAATAACCTGTTCCCTTCGTTGGACCTGCAGGCTTCTACCTCCCTATTGATATCTGGGTAGTTGAAATCACCTATAATAATGACTTTATTATGCTTTGCGGCCTCATCAATTTGTTTTATTAGTATAGTTTAAGCTTATTCCATTATATGTGAGGATTTATAACAAACCCCATCAGTATTTTATTATTTTTTGTTCCTCCCTTAATTTCCACCCATAAGGACTCCACATATTCATTTTCCTCCCAGATGTGCTCACGCAGGACTGGCTTAAGGAAGGATTTTACATATAAGCAAACCCCTCCCCCTTTCATATTGGTATGCTTCTTTCTAAACATACTATACCCCTGTATACTTACAGCCTAGTCATAGCTAGAGTCTAGCCATGTCTCACTTATACCCACTATGTCATATTTTTGACATAGTGGGTATTTCATGGATTTATCTTTATGCCTACTCTTCCACTGCTTACTGTCTGTTCTAACCCCACCCCTCGCTCCACCCTCAGTTAAAATATTTAGCCCTCTTTCCATGTCTACATTATCTTGCCCTCTACCTTCTCCCCCAGTCCCTAGTTTAAACACTCCTCCAACTGTCTAGCCATCTTTTCCCTCAACACAGCTGCACCCTCCCCATTGAGGTGCAGCCCATCCCTACCCTAGAACCTGTAGCCCACAGCAATGTTGGCCCAGTTCTCCAAGAACCCAAGCCCCTCCTTCCTACACCAGCTCATGAGCCACTTATTTACCTCCCTAATCTCCCGCTGCCTCTCCTGTGTGACCTTTGCGGTCATTGCCTTAAGCTTGCTTCCTAGATCCCTGAAGTCATTTTTAAGGACCTTCCACCTACCACTAGCTTTGTCATTTGTGCCAGTGTGCATCATGACTGCTGGATCCAAACCAGCCCCACCCAGTACTCTATCACCCTGATATGTGATGTGTCAAACTCGAGCACCAGGAACACACCGTTCGATGATCCTGGTCTTTGTGACAGATTGCCCTGTCTGTTCCCCTAATAATTGAATCCCCCACTACCAGTACCTGTCTAGTCTGCTCTGGATTCCTATCCCTCTTCTTACTGGAGCAGACATTCCCCTGGCTGTCAGAGGAAGTGTTTTGCTGCAGTGGTGTTACCCTTGTGTTAATGTATTTGTGTTGTCAATCTGTTTGAAAAGCAGAGTATTTCAAAATTTGAAAATAGCTAATTTTTCCAAATTTTAATCAAATTTCCTATTTTTTTTAAAATATGAATGCAAAAAATATTGATCAATTTTTACCACTACCATGAAGTACATGAAGTTATTGCCATATAAAGTGAGACATGTCCTTAAGGCAGTTTTTGGCTCGGTTCTTAAGGGTTTAAGGTCCATGTTAAGTAAGGAAATTGGATGGAAATTAGAAGGGGTGGTAGGGGATTTACCAGGTTTAGGAAGCGTAACTGTTGTGGCAGCGAGCATCTCTGGCAGAAGTCACCCTCTGTGGTGCTTTATTGTACACAGCTTGAAGGGTAGGTGCTAGCAAGGAGATGAAGCATATTAAAGTAACCATTTGTAAATCCATCCGGGCCCAGGGACTTAACCAATTTAAGAGTGGGCACCACTGTCTGTATTTCTTCGATGGAGTGGGGATGCGATAATGATTGGATGTCCTCAGGCTTTAGAGAGGAGAGGTGTAGTGTCGATAGAAAATTGCTAAATTCTTGAGAAGAGGGTTGGTGAATACTCTCGTCTTCCCTCAAATTGTAAAGGACATATTAGAATTAATGGAATAATGCACTAATATGGTTACTTTGTTACCCTGACCATCCACAAGATAGGCTAAATGCTATGCAGCCATTTAGCACTTAAAGGTCCAGGCTAAAATTTTATTCATTAATTAGGCCAGGGGAGGTGGAAAAAATAAAAGAAAACCATACTCACCTGTCCCCTGTGCTCCTGCACCTCTCCATGCAGTCCAGTCCTGCAGCTCTGTACCTGAAATCCACGAGGATCACATAAGTGGCATGAGTGGCATTCCCAATAGTGAGGAGGGATAGGTTGTAACTTCTCCAACTCTCGCAACCTGGCTGCAGCCACTATTTTACTGGCATGTTCCAAAACCCTGACCTTCAGGGGTCTACTTACAATCCCTATATACCGTGGGGAAAAAAGTATTTAGTCAGCCACCAATTGTGCAAGTTCTCCCACTTAAAAAGATGAGAGAGGCCTGTAAGTGACATCATAGGTAGTCCTCAACTATGAGAGAAAAAAATGAGAAAATAAATCCAGAAAATCATATTGTCTGATTTTTTAAGAATGTATTTGCAAATTATGGTGGAATATAAGTATTTGGTCACCTACAAACAAGCAAGATTTTTGGATCTCACAGACCTGTAACTTCTTTTTAAGAAGCTCCTCTGTCCTCCACTTATTACCTGTAGTAATGGCACCTGTTTGAAATTGTTATCAGTATAAAAGACACCTGTCCACAACCTCAAACAGTCACACTCCAAACTCCACTATGGTGAAGACGAAAGAGCTGTCAAAGGACACCAGAAACAAAATTGTAGACCTGCACCAGGCTGGGAAGACTGAATCTGCAATAGGCAAGCAGCTTGATGTGAAGAAATCAACTGTGGGAGCAATAATTAGAAAATGGAAGACATACAAGACCACTGATAATCTCCCTGGATCAGGGGCTCTATGCAAGATCTCACCCTGTGGGGTCAAAATGATCACAAGAACGGTGAGCAAAAATCCCAGAACCACACAGGGGGACCTAGTGAATGACCTGCAGAAAGCTGGGACTAACGTAACAAAGGCTACCGTCAGTAACACACTACTCCGCCAGGGACTCAGATCCTGCAGTACCAGACGTGTCCCCCTGCTTAAGCCAGTACATATCCAGGCCGTATGAACTTTGCTAGAGAGCATTTGGATGTTCCAGAAGAGTATTGGGAGAATGTCATATGGTCAGATGAAACCAAAGTTAATAATAATAATAATAATAATAGTCCTTTAATAGTCCCACAATGGGGAAATTCAGTGTGTTACAGCAGCAAAGATAAGCAGATACAAATACAAATACAACATGTACAGGAATGTTCCAAGGTAAGAGGCATTACATTGATAGTAGACAGACAGATAAGAAGTAGCAGAGGAGGGGGGGGGGATTTAACAAGCAGAGAGATGTTTCAGTTCTCTGCGTGTAATGATCTCCGCTTAGGTCAGTGTTGGTTGTACAGCCTAACCGCGGTGGGGAGGAAAGACTTCCGATAGCGCTCCTTCTCACACCTAGGGTGGAGCAGTCGGTCACTGACAGTACTGCTCAGCGCGATCACAGTCTCATGCATGGGATGGGACCTCTTCTTCTGCATGGAGCTCACCACGGACAGTATCCTTCTGTCACCCACCACCTGCACTGGGTCCAGGGGGCTCCCCAGGACAGAGCTGGCCCTTCTAATCAGCTTGTCAAGTTTATTTCTGTCCCTGGTTGATATACTGCTCCCCCAGCAGGCCACTCCAAAGAAGATGGCTGATGCCACTACCGAATTGAAGAAAGTTCTAAGAAGTGCCCCCCGGATTCCAAAGGCTCTCAGCTTCCTAAGCAGGTAGAGCCTGCTGTGGCCCTTCCTGTACAGGGCCTCCATATGATCTGCCCAGTCCAGCTTATTATTAAGGAGCAAACCCAGGTACTTATAGGTGTTCACAATCTCGATGCCCGTCCCCAGGATGTCCACTGGTTTAGGAGGGCTTCTGCCTTTGCGGAAGTCCACCACCATCTCCTTGGTCTTCCCCGCGTTAATCTTCAGGTGGTTCCGGTGGCACCAGTCCACAAAATCCTGGTTCAGTTCTCTGTACTCCCTATTATCATCATCTGTGATGAGACCCACTATTGCAGAGTCTTCAGAATACTTCTGTAGGTAGCAGCTGGATGAGTTGCGCCTAAAATCTGCAGTGTACAGTGTGAAGAGGAAAGGGGCGAGAACCGTACCCTGAGGTGCCCCCGTATTACAGATCACGGTACCTGACACACAGTCTTGGGCTCTCACGTATTGCGGTCGATTTGTGAGGTAGTCTAGGATCCAGTTGGAGAGGTGGTGGTCCACTCCAGCAAGGCCCAGCTTGTCCCTCAATAACCTGGGCTGTATGGTGTTAAAAGCACTGGAGAAGTCAAAGAACATTATTCTCACTGTGTTCCCTGGTTTCTCCAGGTGAGACAGAGCCCTGTGCAGAAGATGGATGATGGCATCATCTACCCCAATGCCCGGCCGATAAGCAAACTGGAGGGGGGTCCATAGCGGGTCTCACTAGAGGGCGGAGATGTGTGAGAACCAATCTCTCCAAGATCTTCATCAGGTGGGATGTCAGTGCTACAGGTCTGTAGTCATTGAGGTCCATAGGGTGGGGTTTCTTTGGAACTGGTACCACACAAGAGGATTTCCATAATTCAGGGACTATTTCCTGCCTCAGGCTCATATTATACATATATGTAATTATACCACACAGCTGGTCCCCGCAAGTCTTAATTAGCCTTGCACTGATGTCATCTGGCCCTGCGGCTTTCCTCGCCTTGATCTTTTTCATCTCCTTCCTCACCTGGGCCCGTGTGAAGGTCAGATTGTGGTCAGATAAAGACGGATTTCTGGATTTACTGGTCTGTTGGGAAGTGGCCGCATGGGGAGAAGTCATTGTGGTGGGGGGAGCTGAAGGACATACTGGGGTGGGAGGAGCTAGTGTGTGATCAAATCTGTTGAAAAATAGGTTTAGTTCATTAAGCCAATTAACATCTGCCTCAATCTGGCAGACAGACTGTTTAGGACCCGAAATTGACTTAAGCCCCTCCCAGACCCCCCTTATGTCTTTTCTTTCCATTTGCTTTTCCATTTTTTTCTTTATAACTGGCTTTTCCCTGCCTGATTTGATGCTTCAGCTCCTTTTGTACTTCCCTCAACCCCTCCTTATCTCTTGTCCTAAATTCCATCTTTTTCTCCTTAAGTAGTGTTTTTATATCAGAGTTAATCCATGGTTTGTTGTTTGAGAAACACCTCACCACTTTTGTGGGTACTGTGTTGTCCACACAAAAATTTATGTAGTCCGTTCTGCAGTGTGTGAGTCCTTCTATATCTTCCCCATAAGAATCCTGCAGAACTTCCCATGCGGTTGTGTCAAAACAATCCCTCAGAGCCTCATCACTCTCCTCGGACCATATCCTCACTGTGCGGGCAGGGGCGCACCGCTAATGAGGCGAGGTGAGGCGGCCGCCTCGGGCGGCACTGTCCGGGGGGCGGCATTTTACTATTTAATGTAAACCAGCCCAGGACAGGCCGCTTTAAAAAAAAACCAAAAAAAAAAAAAAACAGAGCTGAGCGCGGCCTGTCCTGGGCTGGTTTACAAGACGTCGCATCTCAGCGCAGGCGGCGATACAATGACGTCATCACACCGCCTACGCTGAGACACAGACGTCGCGGACAAGAGGAGGCGGCGGCTGCATCAAGGCATCGCAGGTGAGTATAGCTTTTTTTTTATCTATATAAATAGGCCGTAACCTGTTGGAGTATCCCCGGCAGGTCAGGGCCTATTTATTTACCTACCCGCGTCTGCTCGTGGCCGCCCCCGCTTCCCCTTCTGCTATGGGCCGCAGAAAGGGAAGCGGATGCCGCTGTGAGCGGCCGCGGGGATCGGTAAGTTAGGCCGCGGGCCGCAAATACTACTATTATTATACTCCGAGGTCTATTCAGACCCCAGAGTATAATAATCGGAGGCCTAGGGTTGGTGAGGGAACATAAAAACCAGTGTTACTCACCTCCTGCGATCCGATGTAACTCCGAGCAGGCTTGCGGCCTCTGGTGACGTCATCAGGTCGCGTCGCCGGCCTGATCACGTGACATCTGTGCGCAATTAAACAGGGCCGAAAGCTGCAAGGAGTGCACCGATGTCCAGGATAGGTAAGTAACTCTGGTTTTTATGTTTGTATTCTCCCCTGGGTCTCCAATCATTATACTCTGTGGTCTGAAAAGACCCCAGAGTATAATAATAGTTCATGGGTGGTCCACTATGGGGCATAATACCCTGTGCAGGGACCACTGTAGAGCATAATACCCTGTGCAGGGGCCACTCTGGAGCATAATACAAGTGCAGGGGCCACTATAGAGCATAATACAAGTGCAGGGGCCACTATGGAGCATAATACCAGTGCAGGGGCCACTATGGAGCATAATACCCTGTGCAGGGGCCACTCTGGAGCATAATACCAGTGCAGGGGCCACTATGGAGAATAATACCGTGTGCTGGGGCCACTATAGAGCATAATACAAGTGCAGGGGCCACTATGGAGCATAATACCAGTGCAGGGGCCAATGTGGGGCATAAAACTGTGTGCAGGAGTTGCTGCGGAACATAATACCGTGTGCAGTGGCCAATGCGGGGCATAATACCGTGAGCAGGGGCCACTATGGAGCATAATACCGTGTGCAGGGGCCGCTGAGAGGCATAATACAGTGTGCAGGGGCCGCTGCGGGCCGTAATACTGTGTAATACTGTGTGCAGGGGCTGCTGTGGAACTTTATAGTGTAAATGGGGCGCTATAAACATGGGCTATGGCACCTGTTTATATTATACGCTGTCTGTTTATAGTGACCGTGTGATGTAATTGTAGCCTTGTCACATACTGTAGACATGTAAAGGACGAGGCTGCAGTTACATTACATGGCCACTATGAGATGAATGACACTATGTAAACAGAGAAGCGGTCATGGTGCTTACACAGGTACCATTCAAACAGCTGATCAGTGGGGGTCCTGGGTTTTTGAACCCCACTGATTAGTTTATTAATGACCTGGAAAACCTTTTAATTAGTTAACACCTGGGGCATTATTAATAAGGGGCACTATTTATACAGGGTACACACGGACATTATTAATATAAAGATGCATTTGGGGGTATTATTCATTATGGGGGGTTATATCATATATTTTATAAATGGGGGTAGCAGCAGGATGGGGGCTTTGTGTAGGTGAGGACAATGTGGGTTGGATACCTGGAAAAGTGAGGAGCCAAAGATGTCTGTGTTGCAAACTTTACAGAGACAAATCACAGCTGGAAGAAGTGGTCATGGCGGTCCAGAGGGAAGAGGAGGGAAATGTGAAGGATTAGTCAGAGACGTCACCTGTAAGTCACAAATGTTACTGCTCTGTATTCACCTAAATGATAGAGGATAAATACCTGAGTGATGGGGGTCTGTCTGCTGAGACCCCCACTGAGCCTAAGAATTGGGTTTTTCCCCCCACTAGGTGGGAATTCAGCCTGACCGCAGCCATATATATAGGTGTGTCACTTAGTGGATGGACGAACCCGCGTGGCTGTCATTCACTTTGATGGCAGTGCCAAAGATAGCCGAAGTGCAGTACTCAGCTATCTGCGGGGCTCCTATTATAGAGAATGGGGGCCACGTGGGCTCGTCCATCCACCAAGCAGAAGATGTGTGAAGTTACTTTCATTGTTAATGCCGTGTTGTTGATCTGATACTGAAGTAATACAGGAAGAAGAATTCTTAAAAACTGTTTTATAACTTTGTGTATTGTGTATATTGTGCGACGATAACAGTGTGTTAAACTTGTAGCATGGAAACTCAGGTTTTTTTTTTTTTGGGGGGGGGGGGGCATCTTTCTATAGTCCGCCTCAGGCAGCAAAGAGGCTAGGTTCACCACTGTGTGCGGGTGACAGCTGGTTCTCTACGTACAAGTGGCTTGTACACAGGTCGGAGATGTACTAGGTTGTGATCCGATCTCCCCAGGGGCGGTAGGGCTGATGAGCTATATGCCTCCCTCGCGTTGGCAAAGAACAAGTCCAGTGTTTTGTTGTCTCTTGTGTGGCAGGTTACATACTGTGTGAAACTGGGCAGTGTGGATGATGGAGAGGCATGGTTGAAATCACCCGACAGAAGAAAGAGGGCCTGGGGATGTTTTAACTGTAAAAGGCTCAGCGTGGCTTGTAGGACCTCGCAGGCAGCGTCAGCTTTCGCAGAGGGGGGGACAAATGCAGCTATCACGATGACATGCGATAGTTCCCTTGGTAGGTAGAAAGATCTCATGCTGTTTGGTAGAAGCACAACTCGTTGTGTTTGGAGGAGAGTGAATGCTGAGTTGCATCCAAAGAATACCATACCTACTGTGAAGCATGGGGGTGGCAACATCATGCTTTGGGGCTGTTTCTCTGCAAAGGACCCAGGACGACTGATCCGTGTACATGAAAGAATGAATGGGGCCATGTATGGTGAGATTTTGAGTGCAAACCTCCTTCCATCAGCAAGGGCATTGAAGATGAAACGTGGCTGGGTCTTTCAGCATGACAGTGATCCAATGCACACCGCCAGGGCAACGAAGGAGTGGCTTCGTAAGAAGCATTTCATGGTCCTCAACCCCATAGTAAACCTTTGGAGGGAGTTGAAAGCCCGTGTTGCCCAGCGACAGCCCCAAAACATCACTGCTCTAGAGGAGATCTGCATGGAGGAATGGGCCAACATACCAGCAACAGTGTGTGCCAACCTTGTGAAGACTTACAGAAAACCTTTGACCTCTGTCATTGCCAGCAAAGGATATATAACAAAGTATTGAGATGAACTTTTGATATTGACCAAATACTTATTTTCCACCATAATTTGCAAATACATTCTTTAAAAATCAGACACTGTGATTTTCTGGATTTGTTTTCTCATTTTGTCTCTCATAGTTGAGGTCTACCTATGATGTCAATTACAGGACTCTCATCTTTTTAAGTGGGAGAACTTGCACAATTGGTGGCTGACTAAATACTTTTTTTCCCCACTGTATATCAGGCCACATGGACAGGTCGCAGAATAAATCATGGTCTCCATGTTGCAAGATATATGATTTACAATTTAAAATTCCTTATTCCTTGCAGAATTTAAAAAAATGTACTCCTTCCTTATTTTTGGGGGAGATTGGAAATATTCCAGAAGCTTTTTGATACCGGTGGACTTTTTCTTCTTTTTCATTATAATAAAGTACACAACTCAAGAGTAAGAATACAAGGAGAAACACAAGTAGATGCAGGAGTCTACAGTGAGCTGCTATAGAGCAGAACAAATTCATTTTTTAACATCACAATGGACCTGATTGCTCCACAGGTGAATGCCACTGACCTGATGTTTGCATATCAGTGGCCTGTACCTGGGTTGGCGCAAGGGCTATGGAGCACAGCTGAAGCGCCTGGGAAGTCAGATGGGCCTCTGTACCCCTAAAGAGTCTCTTCACTCACTGATACCTTGAGGGGTCTAGACAGGTGCTCTGCTCAATGTACCTCAGGAGGTGGAGGAGTACTTCCTAGAGATCCCAGCTTCAAGTACCCTTGTGAGACATGGAATTCACTGAACAAAGATACTGAGACCTGTATCTAGAGACTTAACTGAAATATGTAATCAGTCCAAAGAATAATAAATAAAATGTAACTTTTATTAAATAAGCCGATAAAAAATATACCAACTAAAGGTGTATGTGCTCAAAAGAGTGTAGTCTTAAAAGAGAGCAACACACCAAGCTTGGTTCAAGATGATTCATAACAGCTAAGTCTGTCTGTGATATATTAGGGTAATACTTTCTGTCAGCCCATATAAAAAAATATAATATGTACACAAAAATAAATAAACAAACATGTTAGGTATCCCCACTAGCCAAAAATAGCATTATTTATCCCGTGTGGTGAACGATGTAAAAAAAAATATATCGCAATGCGCAAATTAACATATTTTGGTCACATTGCTTTCCCCAAACAATAAAAATAAAAAGTGATCAAAAAGTCATACATACCAAACATTGTTACCAATACCAAGTACAACTTTTAGAGGAAAACACTGCCGCCACATGAGTTGCACTGCAAAAGGGCCCTGTGATGATTCTGCTTAAATAGGGCTATAACTCAAAGCTGTATTTTGGTCTCTGGGTATAGTATCTCCCTTCTTACCTGCATTTGTTCATAATGTGCGCAGCTATAAGCCTAGGTGTATATTGGCAGTAGTAGCAGCACTGGAACAATAGGGCTTTGTATCCATCACAGCAGGGCTCCATTGTATTCCTACACAGCTCTGAGGGATCAAAGAAACATGCATTGTGCAGGTAGATCAGATCTGGCTGATAACATTGTATCATTCCACTTGGTCTCAGCTCTCTACAAAGAATCTGGACTTGAGTGGATTAATTCAATCAGACTTGCTGCCGCCGGTGACCTCATTCTGGGAGGTGGCATAAAGGGTATAAAAGATGAGGTAAGAGGCAATGGGAGGAGATTGGGCTGAGACCATCACAGACTACAGAGTTTTTACAGACAGACCACTGTGAAGAGCATGCAGGCGGAATTGTTGCCACATGCTAACAAGCCTCCACTGGTTATTCACACATGACAGAACATGTGTGAGTGTTGGATTATAGAGCCACATCAAGGAGATGCGTGGTAAAGTAACTATTTCAATTTTATGCCCTTTTATTTTTATTGCATTGTATCATGTAACTAGTAACTGTTAATGCTTGCATATATCTGCATATCTGTTCTGAACTGCATGTGTTAGATGTTAATACCGACCCATTTAGGGGTTAATAAATATATAAAATTTAGAAAGCTTGTCTTGTATTTATCTTTGGACCCAACACTCACTGGAGGTGAGTGTGGTTTTATATGAAAGAAGACTCAGGTGTGGTCACAGCGGTGTTGGCGCACAGAGGATCTTTCACAGGCCCACTGAGGTTTTGTCACCCACGGGCCCCCATAGACCTGAATCCTGTTTATATGTCATCTAGTGAAAGGGGTGATTTAAACTTTAATTTATTTATTTTTATTTTTAGCCTCCCTAGGGGACTTGAACATGTGATCTTTAGATCATTTGTGCCATAGACTGCAATGCTGCTGTGTTTCAGTCTATGGCAAATACCCTATGTAACAACTGAAGTCAGCTATAGGCAGGCTTCAATATCTACACTACTGTGACAGGCCTGAGAGCCTTCAGAAGGCTCCCAGCTACCATGATAATGGGATAGTTCCCGTGATCATGCAGCATACCAGACTGCTACTGCTTTAACTGTTTGTCTATTGTGCCTCTGGGTTATGTTGGTATGTCCCGTCCTTTATGTTATATGTCACTGTTTTGCAGCTTTCCCTTATTTCCCCCTCACTGTTCAAACCTTTGCCTTGGTTCAACCATGGCCAATCACAGGCCACTGGGCGGGGTTGTAGGAGACTCTAGTCTCCATGGCGACCGTTGGTCTCCAGTCGAGTTCCAGGTAGTGTGCAGTATAGGGTGCAGAGCATCCCTGCACCCAGCTTCTGGACTGAGGCCCAACGGCTGGACTTATAGCCTCAAGGAGGATTATCTTCTGCCCCAGGCTCAACTATAGACAGCCCTGAGAAGGGAGTTGCTGCTGTCTGGAGTATTGGACGGTATCTGTGCCATGCCATGAGAAACAGGAGAGGACCCTGACAGGAGGAACGAGTTCAGGCCTAGTCTACAGGTAGCCAGACCCCTGTCAGGTCTCCCTGCACCACTATCCCCAGCATCCTCATCTGGGAGAGGCACGAAAGGAGGAGGAGTTGGGAAGTATACCATAGAGCCTGTAACATCCCTGGGCACCCTCCTAACACCAAGGCTGAGGGACTGGACAGTGTTGTACTACTACCCCCATTTGGAGGCTGTTGTTACTTCTGTTCCAGTTACCTAAATAAACTGTTACCTGGTTTACTGCATCTCTGGCCTCCTGAGTCATGCCTGCATTAGCATCAGGGCCCTTCTGACCAACATCACACCGGCTCAGAGAGGAGAGGTCCCCTCTCCAACTGGAAGCGCCCCGGGGAAACTACTACCACTGCAGGACCCCCCTCGACAGTGTCCGGCCTAGGAGTGGGGCTGGAGTGTTTGATTGAGTGTGCTCGGCCTAGCAGGTGGCACATCATCCACCACTACAACTCCCATCCTCCAGTCTCCTCCATCTGGATTGCGGCAATCACCCTACGGGGGGCTGGCCTGTTACCAATCATGATAGGGAAAGTGATAGCTGATTAAATGCAAGTGATCAGAGTCTTCTCTAATCACAGACACTGCTGCAGGGTCCCTGCCAGTGGTGTAATGATCATGGTCGCATGGGGTGTGACCATGATCGGGCCCAGAAGGGTATGGGGCCCATGGCCAGCTGGAGATGGTGGGGCCCCGAACCACCATGATAGCGGTCGGGGAAAGCCTGATTCCCTGACCGCTATACATATTGTTAATAGAAATGTGCCCAGCACTTTCCCATAGATGCCAGCCCAGGGGAAGTGACTAAAAATACTCACCTCTCCTGGGCTTCTGACTGTCGTCAGCACCCTCTCTGCCGCTTTTACGGCCTGTTACTGAGGTAACATGCCCCCTGTGATTGGGGCCCAGTGGTCACATGGGGTGCGCTAACGTAATGACATCAGCGCGCCTCATGTGATCGCTGAGGCCCAATCACAGGCCCCAGCAGTGATGTCTGTGGCACCTCAGTAGCAGGCAGAAAAGGAGCGAAGAAGATGCTTTTGAGATCCAGACAGAGCGAAGATGCCTAGGAGAGGTGAGGCAAGGTGAGTATAAGTGTTTGTTATTTGTAATCATTTACCCTGGGCCTCTATTTATTATAGTCTGGGGTCTGAAGAGACCGAACCTCATGAATATTTGACGAAATTTTGGGGGGGTTCACCTGAAGCGGCTCTAGGGGGGCTTTTGGGAGCATTCATGACAGCATATAAGGGATTAAATGGCAAGGATGCTTTCTGATTGATAATGGGAAGGGGGGATGATATCATGAACAGAAGTCCATGTTACTCCTTCCCTGGAGTTATCTGAAGTCATAGGGACAGGAGAATAATAAAATCCTCTCCCTGCACACTGTCAGCTGCTCGTGTTCTCCTGTACACTAGTTAAAGTGAAGTTGCAAGCATATGCAACACCATACCTCCCAACTTTCAAAGGACAGAAAGAGGGACAAAATATGTGGCAATTTAGCTCCACCCACTTCTATGTTGACTCCGCCCATTCTCATCTATTTTTCCATGTGCCTCCACACAGTATGCTCCTACAGTCACCCTAACATTATATGCCCCCCACATTATAATGATCCCCTCCAATTTCCCCACAGTACTAAGTCCCTCTCCTCGTGCCCCAGTTTAAACTGGTGGAAACTAGAGGGGGACATTAAATTATGGGGCAGCTGGAGGGTAACATTAAACTATGGGGCAGCTGGTGGTTGACATTAAACAGCGGGGGTAGTTGAAGGGGGACTTTAAACTATGGGGCAGCTGGAGGGTGACATTAAACAGTGGGTGTAGTTGGAGGGGGACATTAAACTGGGGGCAACTAGAAGCAGACATGTCCCCCTCCAGCTACCCCCCACGGTTTAATGTCCTCCTCCAGTTGCCCCCAGTTTAATGTCACCCTCCATCTGCCCCTTCAGTTTACTGTCCCCCCTCCATCTGCCACCAGCTTAATGCCCACCTTCATCTGCCCCCAGTTTAATGTCCCCCTTCATCTGCCACCAGCTTCATGTCCCCCTTCATCTGCCACCATCTTAATGTCCCCCTTCATCTGTCATCAATTTAATGTCCCCCTTCATCTGCCACCAGCTTAATGCCCCCTTCATCTGCCCTCAGTTTAATGTCCCCCTTTATTTGCCACCATCTTAATGTCCCCTTTATCTGCCACCAATTTAATGTTCCGCCTTCATGTTACCAACTTAATACTCCCCTTTATCTGCCCCAGTTTAATTGCCCCCTCCATCTACCACCAATTTAATGTCCCCCTTTATCTGCCACCAGCTTAATGTCCCCTTTATTTGCCACCAGTTTAATTGCCCCCTTAATCTGCCTTCAGTTTAAGTGCCCCTTCATCTGCCTTCAGTTTAACTGCCCCCTACATCTGCATTCAGTTTAACTGCCCCCTACATCTGCCCCCAGTTCCCCCTTCTTGCTCACACATGCTCTCTTCTCTCATACTTATCTTCGACCACTCTCTGTTCCCAGCTTTCTGTGTAACATCACAGTGTGTTCCGCAGTATCCAGAATAGCTCCGCCCACACAAGAGTCTGATCACATGTTCATGACGTTATCAAAGGTCCTTTAGCCGTTACGATTTAGCATCTATCATTTAGCCTTTACCCTACCCTAATTTAAAGTTTGTTAACAGCAAAACACTTCAGGGGAATAGCGGGGCAAACTGTAAGCTATGCGGGACCGCGGGACAGCAGTGTAAAATCGGGACTGTCCTGCCAGATGCGGGACGGTTGGGAGCTATGTGCAACACCGCTTTTGCCAGTTAAATCTCATAATCCAGGTGGGCTACACACATGATCTTGGCCTTATTTTAAAGGCAAAATTCTAGTTGCCTCCCCCCTCCAGCTATAGGGTAACTGCATGTCTCCCTGAACATATCCTGCTCGGGGTAATGTACTGGATGGATTGTAATGGACTTTGCTCAAATCCTGAGCACAGTTCATTCAGAACTGTGGGTGGTTAAGTACCACGTTCCAATAATAATATAAAATATCTTTGTAATAAATGTGTATTGTTTTTTTTCCTGTTTAAGGCTGGGGCCCCACGTTGCGAAAACACAGTGTTTTGGCCGCAGCGTAAACACAGCGGCAAAAAAATGCTACATTTTAAATTACCTGCAAAGTGGATGGGATCTGGCTAATCCCATCCACACATTGCAGAAAAAAAATCTGCAGCAGAACTGCTGCAATTTCTAAAAACGCTTGCATTTTTGTAAATCGCAGCATGTCAATTATACCCATGGAAATGCTGGCATAGGTATAATAGAGGCAGAAAGTCCTCTTTTTGTGAAAAACGCTGTGGAAAAAAACCTGATGCATTTCCGCCGCAATCTTTTCAGAACCGTTTTTTGGTTGCAGCTCGCTATGTGGGACCTTACCCTTACTCATTTTTTATTAACTATGTGCAATGTAAAAAGTAGCCCTGCTGATACACGAAGGGTTATTATTGCTTTATTTTAATTGTAATTATGGCTTGTGTCAGCGAATGAATGCACAGGACAGCCAGGTTCATTAACACATGAATACCTGATGCTCATTAACATATGGACAGCAAAATAGTCTGATTAACATATAAATACAAGAGACTCATTTTAAAAAGGTTTTCTGAATCATTCCCTTGGCTGTTTCTTGCAGCTGGCTATATTTATGATGTGCACAGTACTACGGTTTGTTACTAGTTACTAGTGGGAAAAATATTATATCACTCGTTTTGTTGACACAGCCAGTTTAGGAATGACAACAATGGCATGGGAGTTGAAAAAAGATGAACTTTGTGAGTTTGTATAGTCTAGAATAGATGATATGACAGAGCTTAGATTTACTCATAAGGATGAGGATAATAAGGATAAGGCCAAATATTGTGAATACACAGCTACAAATCACTTTGGAAAAAAACACTTGCACATTGTATTTTTTCATTGTGTTTTGCTATCTTCTGCAGTGTTTCCATACCACTTCCAGGATGATATGACACTGAAATGGCTTGCTAAGTTTTTCCTCACTCCATTGAAGTCACTGGGGAAAAATGCAGCCTTTTTGCAGGTAAATTAATTTTTTTCACTGGCCAGTAATGCTGTGTTTCCGCATATGGCTGGTAGTGTGTGTGCAGCCACTTATTACATAGCAAATCTACAGCATTTTACCAGAATTTGCTGTGGTTTATGATGAGGTTATTAACCATGCAGCTTTTAAAGGTTACTACAAAAATATGTTTCACCTATAAAAACCATGTGGTCAATAATTGCATCGCAAAGCCATGGAAATCCATTGAGGAAATGCAGCTTTTTTGTTGCAGATTTTGCTACGTTTTTTTGAGCCAAAGCCAAAAATAGCTTCAAAAGAAATGGGAAATATATAGGAAACTCTTATACTTCTACCTTTTGCTCAATCCATTCCTGGCTTTGGCTCAAAAAACCGCAGCAAAATCTGCAACAAAAAAAAGCTGCGTTTCTGCAATGTGGGTCTCAGCCTAAGGCTAAGGCCCCACGTGGCGTTCCGCAGAAAAGAAAGCCCTGCGGGAGAAACCGCGGCGGGATCGCATCGCGGTTCTTCCCGCAGCACCTTAGACAGAAAGTTTGCAGAGTTTTCCTCTGTGGACTTTCTGTTTCAATTATACCTATGTGGAAACCGTGCCGGTTTTGAAATCGCTGAGTGTCCGCAGCGCAGTGTTTTCCGCACAGTGGGCATGGGATTCACTAGAATCCCATCCACTTTGCTTTGACTGTAAAATGCCGCAATTTTTTCCGTGGGGCTTTAGCCTAAAAGTAGAAAAATAAAGGAAAAGTACAGAATTGTAACAAAAATTTTACAGAATTCTTATAATGCAGGAAAAATAATCATTTACTAAATCAGACATGTCAGGAGAGCTGACAAATCCTTTTTCAGTGCTGTAAGAGGAAAATATCTTATTACAACACAAGCACAGCAGGCCTTGTTTCTGGTGTTTCCAGGCTTGTCATGCTCAGGTCTAATTTATTTACGACTACCATGGAATTGAAATAAGTCCATGAATACCCGAGTTAAATCTGCCCACGTTATAAAATTACAAATAGAGTTAATCAATCTATAATAAGCTATTTACATGTATGCTAATTTGCCTGCAGCATAATGAATTGTTGTCAGGAGCTGTAGAAAAAAAAATGTGTATACCATAAAATCATATTATTCTCATGTTAAAATTATTTTTTTTTTCTTTGCTGTGGCACAATGAAGAGAATCTTTTAATTCTCTCTTTATATATGAGCAATTCTGATATGGTAAGGCTGGGTTTGCACTGCCATTGTTAATGTCTGTCATAGGATGACAGCAATGGACATTAAACTGTTGCAGAGAACGAACACAGACTGATTCTGAGAGTAGACGATGGTCCCGAATACCCTCAAAGGACTGGAATGGTGCAATGTGGTAGGGTTCTCCAACCCCGTATCAGCAAATAGTAGACCACATTTATCACAACGAAATAAACTTTGTTATATTTGCAACTCTATAGTGTGTGCCATGATCTAACATTTACAGACTGATTCTGTGTCCAGAAGATAAAGTTGTGCATGCAGGACTTTTCCTTCCATTACAAAAGTATACAAACATAACGGAAGATAGCGTCTGTCATGTTGTTTACATAAATGTCAATAGGAATGGACACAGAATCACTCTGTAAATGCAACAGTTTAATGTCCATTGCTGTCATCTTAAGACAGCAACGGACATTAACAATGGTAGTGTGAACCCAGCCTAAAGAGTAACGATGCTACAGGAACTAGTTACAGGTATGAGTTACTGTACCCTAGATTCCTTTGCATAACACTTTCTCCTGTCAGCTTTGGGGTTGGGTATGTACATGGTGGCTGCAGGCCAGTGTCCTTCGAGACAGAGTATTGTGCAGCAAAACTACACATGGTAAATTCAGGTGATCCACAGCAAATGGAAACATACTGTAGGTGTAGGCCTTGTTAGAAGACTCTCTGCTCTTCTCTCAGCTCTGATAACTGTATTGTAACAAATGCTGCACCTGAGTGGTCACAACATGACTAGGACAGATTTTTATCCACCAGAAGTAAACAATACATGACAGCAAGCAGAGATCATCAAAACCAGGATGCATTGACCCAGAAAGAAGAGCTGAAGACTGTATAACTTTTCAAAATACAAAGAATAACAAACTTAATTAAAAACTTAAAGGGAGTCTGTCAGCATGAGAATTGGTATCAAACCAATGACATTACCTTGTAGGGCAGCTTCAACACTTTCCAAATAATGAGACGACCCTAAAAGCCCATTTCATCTAATTTGCATATGAATCAATTGATTAAATAAAACATAATGTAGAATAAGAAAAGCGTCTTTGAAAAGTGTAGAAGCGGACCTACAAGGTATTGTTATTAATTTAATATACCAATTTTAAAGCATTAACAGAGATTTTTTTTATCATTTGATCCCTTAGTAATGGGCATCAGGTTAAAAGGATTTGCTGTTAATTTTCACTTTTATCCGCTCTACTCCGTTCCTTCAGTTGTAACATCTGTCCACACTTTGACTCAAGTATTCTCTAAACTATGCCTGGATGTTAGTCTTTCTGTGAAAGCCTATAGCATTATCACAGTGCATTTCATAGACATGCACATAGAGACTAAAATCCAATCCACAGTGGAGAGGTTGTATGTTACATTGTAAAACTGACAGCACAGAATGGAGGCTGATATTTCAAGATTAACTGCAAAGCTGTTAACCAAATGTCCACTAGAAACTGACCAAACAATATATTGTTCTGGAAACAATTAACAACAATAATAATAATAATAATAATAATAATAGTCATAATATGTATTATTGATATAGTATCAACATATTCCACAGCACTGTACAAATCAGAGGATACATGTAGAGAAATAAATGAATCATCAACTGCTTGCAAGCGCTTGCAATCTGTTATAGTATACATAAATGATTTATTGAAACCTTTAAAGAGGTTGCCCGGGCAAAATTTTTATTTTTTAAATAAAAGGGAGGTAAAAAAAAAAAAAAAAAATCATACTCACCTTTACTCCCAGTGCAGTCCAGTTCTGCTGGTCCATTGTCTTCCAGCAGAAGTCCCCGCCACATGTGACCACTAAGGCCTCAGTGAAAGCCCGGGACGTCCCGGGACCCTTCCTGAGGCTGCTGATTGGCCTCGGTAGTCACTGTTTCAGTGTAAGGGATTCGTGACATCACAGCCAGCGAGGAATTTGACTTCAAGAAGAAACCGGGGCAGCAGGACCGGACCACGCTGGGAGGACACAGGAGCACCGGGAAAAAGTGAGTAAAAATTTTATTATTTTTTTCACCACCTCGGCCTATATAAAAAAGAAATCTTTAAGCCTAAGGCTAGGTTCACATTATTATTATTATTATTAATAATAATAATAAATAAGTAAATGGGTTCAAGTAAGTGGGGGTTAGCTGTTATTTGAAAAGTGAACCCTTTTTTCCCCCTTTTTTTCTTATCTCAGGCTGATTTATTTGTCCCTTCAGATTGATTTGTCTCTTCAGAAAAAAGAACATTAATTTGGAAAGCAAACTACTCAACTAGCCCAACAACTCTGCCTTTGCTGTGTTTGATAGCACTAGTCTGTTCCTGTCCTGGATTCCAGTCCCTTTTGCTCACTCTTTCCTCAGCTTGTTACCAACACATACATGGTACTCTTCATCCTGTGGGCAGTAATGAGTAAAACAAGCTAATGTTGTCAATCAGGCAAAGGCATTGGACAGTGATAGCAAGTGAAACCTAGAACACTTGCCAGGGACAGTTTGCATACCACAATAAAGTTGTTTATCTTTGCAGTTGAGATGTGCTGATAGGACACAAAGATAAGTCTGCATGTTTAAAAGTGCCATTTCCATTGGTTAAAGAGTTTTTTCCAGGGCTAAAACATCGATGAACTTTCCTTAGGATAAGTCATTGATATCAGATCAGTGGAGGTCAGACACCTAGCACACCCACCAGTCAGCTTTTTGAAGAGAATGAAATGTTGGGATGAGTGCTGCATTCTCTTTACTACTTACCGAGCACAATAACATACATTGTATAGTGGCTGTGATTGACTGGGATAGAGCTGCCAAAAAGGCATTGTGACTGATGAATGTGACGTCACATAAACTGTTGCTTCAAACAGCTGATCTGTGGGGGTCCTATGCCAGACCCCTGCTGGCTGATCTAATATTGATAACCTATCCCAAGGATATGCCATCAATGTTTTAGTCCTGGATAGTGAGCTGTGACTGGATATAATCCTATAATGATGATACTAATACACATGTTTCATTTGGTGAATTCAATAAGAAAGTAAGTATACAAATCTTATTTATAGAAGATTCTCTTAGTAGAATCACAATGACATATTTTAAAAAGAGCCCTATCCCACTAGGTACATAAAGAAAATTCTGATTTAAATTAAGACCAACAGAGTTCATATTATTAACATAAGTATTACAATTTCGTGGAGGTGCCTCTAGGATCTGGATAGATATTGCATATAAAGCAGGATAAGCTCCTTCTTTTCAAACATCTTTAAAATCACTTGCAAGGTGACCCCAAAATATGATCAAGAAAATTTGCAAGACCAGCTTCTCTGGCCAAGTATTTAAGTGCTCTAGACGCCTGATGGAAGAAGGTATAAATAGTCTAATAGTTTGAGTTCAGCCAAGATACATCCATCAATTCTAACAATTGTTTGGGTTTATGGTGTCGTTTAGTATGGAATACTCAATAAGCAGAAACATGTTACATATACATGCTTAATTGTAATTATGTAGACATGAAAAAATACTTAATTAAATAATATTGATTATTCATCCAGTTTTCAGTTTTATAGGTAATTTGTTACAATTTTCTAGTAGATAGATTGTGCCTTAAAATGCTGTATTTTTATTTTAATTTATATGTCTTCTACAGAAAAGAATAGAAAGAACCAGCATTGATAGCTCAGTGAGCATACAGGTTGGCATCCATGTATATATTCCTACATCAGTGAAATGATGTATTCCACTTTTATACTAGCCAATGTAGCATGATTAAGTCTCAAATGTGAGAAAGAGGGGTTATAGAGAAAGAAAAAAAAAAACAAGGAAGCAAGTAAACAGCATTAAGATCATGGCTGATCTGAGTTTGGTGCATGCTATGTAGCATAAGCAAATCAGATGACTTGGTACTGAAGGCTTCTGACCACCACAAACTGTAATATTAAGTACACAAAATTATTATTTAGATGATAAGATCACTTTAGACATGTAACTATTATTTACGCACTGTATGTTCATATTGTTTGAGCACTGCATAGTTTCATGGTTTAGTTTCATGTGGCTCCATAATGAGGCTCCACTTCCCGCCTACAGTCACATGACCACTAGAGGCCGGGAACTGTTAAGTCCTAGAGGACCTAGATCAGCTCTGCAGTAATGATGGGAGGCTGCGTTCCTCCTTTAACTGGGGCAAATGTATGAGCACCAATTAAACGAAAAAAAGGAAAGTAATAGCACTTTGTACTATTAAAAAAAAACACATTTCCCCACCTTTTTTGTTTACAATAATTAAAATAAAGAAATAACATAGAAAAATAAAAGCTACATAACAATAAAACCCTGGTTATGACCGAAAAAAGACACAAAAATTATTTGCATAAACCAAAGGAAAACAAGGGAAAATGGCATGGCTCTGAAATGGTTAAGATACCATACATAATAATAATTCATACACAATATAAGAAGAATCACGAAAAATATAAAATTCATTTTATCACATGGTTATTGAAGCATTCAATCCCATAAACAAGCTTATAATAATTTAAAACATCAAATGGCCTAAGAATCCCCATGATAAGGATGATCCAAGCAGGTATAACTATAAAAGTATGTAAGCATGACCCAAACCTCTAATAAAAGATAATTGAGATCGTTCTCAGGAAAATTAACCTCCTGTTCACAATCAAGAATATGGATTCAAAAATAGCTAATATTACAATTAATATACTGAACAAGCCCTTGGCATATAGAATAAACTGTCAAATAGACCTATCATTAACACCAAGGAGCATAGAGATATAAATACAAAGGAATAAAGAACAACGACAGGCTGTAAGCCTTAGAAAAAAAAATTCAGATATGTTTAATATAGCTGAGAAAACTGCATCAAAAGTTTAGCTGTAGCCAATGCCTCACACATATAACTATTCCTCTTCTGGATTCCTTTAGGTTATCTGAGATAGTTGGAGTTCAAAAGTCAGCACAAATTTTTCTAATTTGTTAAGGAATCCTATTTTTCACCAAAGAAATTCAATACCATATTGCAACATTCTAAAGGCCCTCATGGAAAATAGAGAAAAATTGGCCGAATGGAGTGCATTCCATCTATGGGGGCTTCGAATCCACTATGTTCAGATGACACGGAGTAGGATAGGACCTGCTCCATAATCATCCGTGACATCAGAACTTAATGGATCAGAAGTCCCCATAGATGTGAATGTATAACAGAATGCACTTGGATAACACTTGGATGTCACTCCGAGTGTCATCCGAGTGCATTCTGCTGCAAGCTCGGCCCCAAATAGGAACCACATTAATGCATAGGGGATTTCAGCACTGATTCGTCTTAAAACCAATTCCTTTATTTATGGTTAAAACCATAATGTGCACTTTATAGCAATAAACCTTACATTTTCAAACTAACAATAAGTTCCTAGTCATATCATTTAGTGACAGTACACACCAGCCAAAATTACACATTGATGTCGAAACGAGTCTACTGCTATGAAATGCGCTTTATATTTTAAACCATGTCCTAAAAGGAAACTGCTGAAATCCCCTCTGTATGACTCTTTGAAGCTGCATACTTACTTGGCATTGGCCCAGTGATTATTCCAAGGACCAGAACCAAGTCCTAGGAGTGTGATGTATGGTGGAGAGCTGACTCCACAACGTTAACTTTTGTTTGTTTATACCAAAAAGATAACACAGATGTAATCTAGTCACCTATTCTCCAAGACCCGCAAACCTGGATGCACAGATGACTGAAGATCAAGTCCAAAATCCAAGGAACAAAAAATACAACAAAGGAAGGATCCATAAAATTTCCATTTATTATTGAAACGTTAAAATGTCCATATCACTTCACCATGCCAGAAATGCATTGGCCTGCATGTTTCAAACTTACATCCTTCCTCATGGCCTACAAAACATACATAATCCTTAGGCTGAGGCCCCATGTCGCAGAATCACAGCTTTTTTTGTTACAGGTTTTGCTGCAGTTATTTGAGCCAAGTGGTTACAAGGTTGTAAAATATATAGGAAGCTTCTACCTTCTGCTCAATCCTCTCCTGGATTTGCCTCAAAAAACCCACAGCAAAATCTGCAACAAAAAAAAGCTGCATTTCCACAACGTGGGGCCTCAGCCTTCTGGACCCAAATGACGTTTTCTCACTAATGACCTATCCATCAGTATATGACCCTGCACAGATCAGCTGTTCTGACAGCCTCCAGGGGCTGGAAGCTGCTCCAGGGGATGGTGAGTGTGTGCAGGTAGCTCCTATTCAAGTAACAGGAGTGACGCTGCAATTCCTCAGAACCACCGCTATACAGAAGATGGAGCTGCAGCACTACTCCTATTACTTCAATAGGAGCAGCCAGAAATGTGTATTTTTATGAATTTATTAAATATGTTTAAAAAGTAGGAAGTAACACTGTTTCTCTGGGGGTGGTATCTGATGCAGTTTTAACACCTTCTTGGCTAGTATACCCTAATTTGCATCAATATTAAAAGGGCTTATATTTTTGGAATGGCTGAACAGACTTGGATAAATAAAACATCAAAATGCTCAGCATGACAGCAGCTATTAGATGATGTATGTCCTTGTGCTTTCCAGGCTTGTTGGCAAGTTCTTAGCAACTACAACCCCAATTCCAATGAAGTTGGGACGTTGTGTAAAACATAAATAAAAACAGAATACGATGATTTGCAAATCCTTTTCAACCTATATTCAATTGAAGACAAGATATTTAATGTTCAAACGGATAAACTTTATTCATTTTTGCAAATATTCACTCATTTTGAATTTGATGCCTGCAACACGTTCCAAAAAAGCTGGGACAGGGGCAACAAAAATCTGGGAAAGTTGAGGAATGCTCAAAAAACACCTGTTTGGAGCATTCCAGAGGTGAACAGGTTAATTGGAAACAGGTAAGTGTCATTATTGGGTACAAAGGGAGCATCCCCGAAAGGCTCAGTCGTGCACAAGCAAGAATGGGGCAAGGTTCACCACATTGTGAACAACTGCGTGAAAAATAGTCCAACAGTTTAAGAACAACATTTCTCAACGTACAATTGCAAGGAATTTATGGATTTCATCATCTACAGTCCATAATATCATCAAAAGATTCAGAGAATCTGGAAAAATCTTTGCAAGCAAGCGGCAAGGCCAAAAACCAACATTGAATGCCTGTGACCTTTGATCCCTCAGGCGGCACTGCATTAAAACCGACATCATTCTATAACGGATATTACCACATGGGCTCAGGAACACTTCAGAAAACCATTGTCAGTGAACACAGTTCGTCGCTTCATCTACAAGTGCAAGTTAAAACTCTACCATGCAAAGTGAAAGCTATATATCAACACCACCCAGAAACGCCGCCGGCCTCTCTGGGCCTGAGCGCATCTGAGATGGACTGACACAAAGTGGAAAAGTGTCCTGTGGTCTGACCAGTCCACATTTCAAATTGTTTTTGGAAATCATGGACATTGTGTCCTCCGGGCCAAAGAGGAAAAGGACTGTCTGGATTGTTATCAGCGCAAAGTTCAAAAGCCAGCACCTCTGATGGTATGGGGGTGTGTTAGTGCCCATGGCACATCTCTGATGGTATGGGTGTGTGTTAGTGCCCAAGGCATGGGTAACTTGCATATCTGTGAAGGCAACAATAATGCTGAAAGGTACATACAGATTTTGGAGCAACATATGCTGCCATCCAAGCAGCGACTTTTTCAGGGAGGTCCCTGCTTATTTCAGTTAGACAATGTCAAGCCACATTATGCACATGTTACAACAGCGTGGCTTTGTAGTAACAGAGTGTGGGTACTAGACTGGCCTGCCTGCAGTCCAGACCTGTCTCCCATTGAAAATGTGTGGCGCATTATGAAGCACAAAATACGACAAAGACCCCGGATTGTTGAGCAAATGAAGTTGTACATCGAGCAAGAAAGGGAAAGAATTCCACCTACAAAGCTTCTACAGTTAGTGTCCTCAGTTCCCAAACGCTTATTGAGTGTTGTTAAAAGGAAAGGTGATGTAACACAGTGGTAAACATGCCCCTGTCCCAGCTTTTTTGGAACATGTTGCAGGCAAAATCAAAATAAGTGAATATTTCCCAAAAAAAAAAAAAAAAAAAGTTTATCTGTTTGAACATAAAATATCTTGTCTTTGTAGTGTATTCAGTGGTGAACCTAGCCTCTTTGCTGCCTGAGGCGGACTATAGAAAGACGCCCCCCCCCCCAAAAAAAAAAAAACAAAAAAAAACTGAGTTTCCATGCTACTAGTTTAACACACTGTTATCATCGCACAATATACACAATACACAAAGTTATAAAACAGTTTTTAAGAATTCTTCTTCCTGTATTACTTCAGTATCAGATCAACAACACGGCATTAACAATGAAAGTAACTTCACACATCTTCTGCTTGGTGGATGGACGACACCGTATGGCCCCCATTCTCTATAATAGGAGCCCCGCAGATAGCTGAGTACTGGACTTCGGCTATCTTTGGCACTCCCATTAAAGTGAATGAGAGCCACGCGGGTTCGTCCATCCACCAAGTGACACCTATATATATGGCTGCGGTCAGGCTGAATTCCCACCTAGTGGGGGGAAAAACCCAATTCTCAGGCTCAGTGGGGGTCTCAGCAGACAGACCCCCATCACTCAGGTATTTATCCTCTATCATTTAGGTGTATACAGTGCAGTAACATTCTGTGACTTACCGGTGACGTCTCTGACTAATCCTTCACATTTCCCGTCTCTTCCCTCTGGACCGCCATGACCACTTCTTCCAGCTGTGACTTGTCTCTGTAAAGGTTGCAACACAGACATCTTTGGCTCCTCACTTTTCCAGGCATCCAACCCACATTGTCCTCACCTGCACCCCCATCCTGCTGCTACCCCCAAATTATAAAATATATGATATAACCCCCCATAATGAATAATACCCCCAAGTGCATCTTTATATTAATAATGTCTGTGTGTACCCTGTATAAATAGTGCCCCTTATTAATAATACCCCAGGTGTTAACTAATTAAAAGGTTTTCCAGGTCATTAATAAACTAATCAGTGGGATTCAAAAACCCAGGACCCCCACTGATCAGCTGTTTGAATGGTACCTGTGTAAGCGCCATGACCGCTTCTCTGTTTACATAGTGTAATTCATCTCATAGCGGCCATGTCATGTAACTACAGCCTCGTCCTGTACATGTCTACAGTATGTGACAAGGCTACAATTACATCACACGGTCACTATAAACAGACAGCGTATAATATAAACAGGTGCCATAGCCCATGTTTATAGCGCCCCATTTACACACACTATAATGTTCCACAGCAGACCCTGTGTTATGGCCCGCAGCGGCCCCTGCACACTGTATTATGCCTCTCAGCGGCTCCTGCACACGGTATTATGCTCCATAGTGGCCCCTTCTCACGGTATTATGCCCCGCATTGGCCACTGCACACGGTATTATGTTCCACAGCAACTCCTGCACACTGTTTTATGCCCCATATTGGCCCCTGCACACAGTATTATGCTCCATATTGGCCCCTGTACACGGTATTACACTCCACAGTGGCCCCAGCACACGGTATTATGCTCCATAGTGGCCCCTGCACTGGTATTATGCTCCATAGTGGCCCCTGCACTGGTATTATCCTCCATAGTGGCCCTTGCACTGGTATTATGCTCCATAGTGGCCCCTGCACTTGTATTATGCTCTATAGTGGCCCCTGCACTCGGTATTATGCTCTATAGTGGCCCCTGCACTTGTATTATGCTCCAGAGTGGCCCCTGCACAGGGTATTATGCTCTACAGTGGTCCCTGCACAGGGTATTATGCCCCATAGTGGACCACCCATGAACTATTATTATACTCTGGGGTCTTTTCAGAACCCAGAGTATAATGATTGGAGACCCAGGGGAGAATACAAACATAAAAACCAGAGTTACTTACCTATCCTGGACACCGGTGCACTCCTTGCAGCTTTCGGCCCTGTTTAATTGCGCACACACGTCACGTGATCAGGCCGGCGACGCGACCTGATGACGTCACCACAGGCCTCAAGCCTGCTCGTAGTTACATCGGATCGCAGGAGGTGAGTAACACTGGTTTTTATGTTCCCTCACCAACCCTAGGCCTCCGATTATTATACTCCGGGGTCTGAATAGACCCCGGAGTATAATAATAGTAGTATTTGCGGCCCGCGGCCTAACTTACCGATCCCCGCGGCCGCTCGCAGCGGCATCCACTTCACCTTCTGCGTCCCATAGCAGAAGGGGAAGCGGGGGCAGCCACGAGCAGACGCGGGGTAGGTAAATAAATAGCCCTGACCTGCCGGGGATGCTCCAACAGGTTACAGCCTATTTATATATATAAAAAAAAAGCTATACTCACCTGCGATGTCTTGATGCAGCCGCCGCCTCCTCTTCTTGTCCGCGACGTCTGTGTCTCAGCGTAGGCGGCGTGATGACGTCATTGTATCGCCGCCTGCGCTGAGATGTGACGTCTTGTAAACCAGCCCAGGACAGGCCCCGCTCAGCTCTGTTTTTTTTTTTTTAAAGCGGCCTGTCCTGGGCTGGTTTACATTAAATAGTAAAAATGCCGCCCACCGGACAGTGCCGCCCCAGGCGGCCGCCTCAGTTCGCCTCATTAGCGGTGCGCCCCTGAGTGTATTCAATTGAATATAGGTTGAAAAGGATTTGCAATTGTATTCTGTTTTTATTTATGTTTTACACAACGTCCCAACTTCATTGGAATTGGGGTTGTATTTAAGGATAAGGCCCCATGCAGCGAATTGCTGCAAAAAAGCGCTGCGGAAAAGACCACAGTGAAAATGCATCACGATGCATTTCTGCCGTGGTCTTTTCTACAGCGTTTATCACAGAAAGTCCAGAGTTTTCCCTCTGCTGACTTTCTGCCTCTATTAAACCTTTATGGAAAACACCAACGTTTCTATAGGTATAATTGACATGCTGCAACTTTCAAAAACCCAAGCATCTTTTAAATCGCAGCTTTACTGCTGAAGATTTTTTTCTGCAATGTGTGAATGGGATTAGCCAGAATACCATCCACTTTGCAGGTAATGCTGTGTTTTTGCAACATGGGGCCCCAGCCTAAAGGTGTTGTCCAGGTCTCAGCAGTCAGATCCTTGCAGATGAAATATTGATGACTTACCCTGAGGATAGGCCATCAATATTAGAAACTGGATAACCTTTGTACGTAATTTAGTATTCATTTACTTCTCATTGTTTTGAACCTATTTTTTCTCACATCCTTAAGACAAGCTGACAGATAGTTTTAATGTTTTACAGCCAATAATCTTCATATTTCAAAACAGGCCAATAATTCTACTAAATATTAACTATATCTTAGCCTGATAACTTGACTATATTACTAAAAATATGTCTTCATATCTTTAGACCTTGAAAGAACCTATATGGCTTAACCCTTTAAAGAACAGCAGCAGAAGTTAAATGCTTCCCACAGGGAGCTCAAGGTTTATTACAACCCTATCAATGCCTCTTTGTCAGACAGAATAGAATTCTGGAGTTGATTTTATCTCTCTCTCTGCGCCATTCCTTTTTACCTGAGTATAATTTCAGGTGTGGTTAGGGAGCCATTTTTCTGTCTTGGATTTTATATACCCACTTCCGACTGTCAGTTCTCCCTGTGGAGCAGTTCTACAAGGACAGAGCAAGGGTGAGTGTTCTACAGAAAGACTTAACAAATCTTATCAAGGAGCTGGAGTTCTCCCCAGTTTTTCACTATGAAATATCTAAATTCCAGTTGCACAACAAATATATTAAGACAAGTTTATGACAGCTAGCTATCATAAGATCAAATACATATTCTAAATGTTCACTTTCCACATTAATTATGGTAAACAATGGTGTAGTATTATCACAATGAATTGTGTTTGTATCATTAATGTATTAAACTAATGTCAATGTATTTATATTTGTGTATATTAAAGGAAAACGCAACTTACTGGAGCTTAAAAGAATTTACCCACAGTTATTTTTTCACAGTTATTACATTGCACACAAAACTTTTCTCAAAAGTCTGTGGAAGCAGGAAGGGGACAGGGTCAGATCACTCTGCTGGCCACATTTATTATCATTTGGCATTAATTATACCTATATCTATGCCAGCGGTTCTGGTGAAATGACATGTCTGGATGCAGCACAATTATTAGGAGGCCTAACCCGTTTTAGTCATTTATTAAAACGTAGTACATCTGATGGGAGTGTTCATGAAATTCTACATTGCTCTAATCTGTACTACTTTTTTGCACTAGCATTGTGGATTTCAGCTTCATAAATGTGTCTAAAAGAGAGAGAGAGAGAGAGAGAGAGAGAGACATTGGCCACTTCTGCATTCTATGAAAGTGTTTATTCACCCATTGTGGTTGACTAAAACAGGCACATCTTTGCTTTCCACACTCTCATTGATATGTACTGTCCCACAGGAGCACTACTGTGGAAAGAATGGTTATTGATAGATATACTGTACGGTATATATTTAATGCTTTTACAACAGTGTTTTCTACTGTTTTGTACTTTGCTACCATTTACTAAAAGTTCCTAAAAGAAGCAAATGTTGTTTTGCATTACAGTCTATATCTAGGAGTTTCATTACTTACGGTGATAATATGGCTGCTCCGCTGCTGTCAACACTGCACTCCACTTCTCCACTCGAGCTGCCACCCAGACACTGATGCCACCCATCAGTGATGAAGGACACGGACACTTCACTCTTCACTGAAGTTCAGTGGTACAACGGATATAGTACAGTACAGTTGTAGTAACAGTTGTAGTTAGGCCTATTGAGTAAGGTGCAAAGTCACGGTGATGGGCATCATGCTTCCACTGTTGTAGGGATCCACTGCCTGTTACCAGAGAACCCATTTTCTTACCCATGAGTGTCTTAGGTTGTTCAGTTTGCAGAAACCAATGGTGATCTTGTGGCCAGGAGGAGGTTTCCATTACTAAGTTGTCCAATGCACACTCAAGCTGGTTATGCTCCAAGCTATGCTCCACTTCTACAAGTGGTCCTCCAAGCCAGCACTCTCACCGAGAGCACGGGAACAGGCCCTTACATAGGGAGCCATTTCTGCATTACCTGGGCAATGTGTGACATGAATGAGTTTCACCATAGGCGCATCTCACTAGCGCATCTACATTCTGCCTCTAAGGAGTCACTGACCTATCCTGAGGACATTTCCTTACACATGTCACTGTATACCTGTGGCATTTACAGGAGCCCACAGACATAGAATGGGAACACTCCTGACATACAGTGGGGAAAAAAAGTATTTAGTCAGCCACCAATTGTGCAAGTTCTCCCACTTAAAAAGATGAGAGAGGTCTGTAATTGACATCATAGGTAGACCTCAACTATGAGAGACAAAATGAGAAAACAAATCCAGAAAATCACATTATCTGATTTTTAAGGAATTTATTTGCAAATTATGGTGGAAAATAAGTATTTGGTCACCTACAAACAAGCAAGATTTCTGGCTCTCACAGACCTGTAACTTCTTCTTTAAGAGGCTCCTCTGTCCTCCACTCATTACCTGTAGTAATGCACCTGTTTGACATTGTTATCAGTATAAAAGACACCTGTCCACAACCTCAAACAGTCACACTCCAAACTCCAATATGGTGAAGACCAAAGAGCTGTGGAAGGACACCAGAAACAAAATTGTAGACCTGCACCAGGCTGGGAAGACTGAATCTGCAATAGGCAAGCAGCTTGGTGTGAAGAAATCAACTGTGGGAGCAATAATTAGAAAATGGAAGACATACAAGACCACTGATAATCTCCCTCGATCAGGGGCTCCATGCAAGATCTCACCCCGTGGGGTCAAAATTATCACAAGAACGGTGAGCAAAAATCCCAGAACCACACGGGGGGACCTAGTGAATGACCTGCAGAAAGCTGGGACTAATGTAACAAAGGCTACCGTCAGTAACACACTACCCGCCAGGGATTCAGATCCTGCAGTGCCAGATGTGTCCCCCTGCTTAAACCAGTACATATCCAGGCCCGTCTGAAGTTTGCTAGAGAGCATTTGGATGTTCCAGAAGAGTATCGGGAGAATATCATATGGTCAGATGAAAGCAAAGTAGAACTGTTTGGTAGAAACACAACAGTCTGTCCTGAATCAACCTTATGTAAATAGGATAAGGGAATAATTTTCTCTGCTTAAGTTTGTTTTTATAGAAGAGACCATTGATTAAGTAAGAAACCTAATAAGAAAACCTAAAAATATCAGAATCTTTTGATAATTCACAAGTTTATAAAAATAGTTTTTATTTTCCTTTCTTGGCAGGTTGTTGGTAGGTAGGGTGGTTGTGGAAGGAGGTTTCTAAAGGTTAGTTTTTAATTATACTGTTTTAATGTATTTTTAATAGTGGAATGATAAAGATGTCAAAAAAATGTAACTAGGACGGCAGCTATCAGTTAAGATTACATGTTGTCAGTCAGAAACTATAGTATGTAAACCAGGTAATGTGCCTGTACATCTTCAATAGCTGTTGGCAATTCCTCCTGAATCTCCATTACAAATACACACTTTTATAAGGCCAATAGCGACTTGAGAGACTTTGGTAAGAAGCTGTCAGACACCACTGTCGGTGATTTATCTCCAGGGAGAACAAAGGGATCAGGCATTGAAAGTCAACATGCATGACCCTTCTTTCAAATCTGTCAGGGATAATCTACACGCCCATATACATTAGACAGTTGTCCAGTCCTTCTGAAATAAGGGTGTCTAATCAACTTTTTTCTAATGTATATGGGGCATTAGAGGTAGATTTAAAAAGTGGGCAATTTTACAGTGACAGACATATAGCTGTCTGTAATAAAAACCCCACCTGCCATATGCAATTTATGACACTGATGTATTACTTTAGCACAGACGCTGATAGTCAGCTGAGCATCTTACAGTAAGTGACATCATTGTTCCATTTTATACATTTCATACATATCATCTGCTAATTCTAACTATTAGCTACAGGAAGTGTCTGTCTATGTCTGCACAATGTAAAGAGTATGTAACATCTTTCTTTTCTGTTCTGTATGATCATGTGTCACTGTTCAGAATGTTTGTGTCAACCTGGAGGATATATGTTTATCCCAACCTAGACAAAATCACTGTGGTAAGGGAGTAGATCGAAGTTGCGGTAGAGCGAAGTGAAAAACTGATCTAGCCCATTAGACCGTGTGTGTGATATTCATTTTCTTGACTAGAGATTTCTCAATGCCTCACAGCCAACAGCATAGATTTCCAATCCAATCTCATCCTGTTGTTATGTTTAATAGCAGATCCCACTGAGCGGGGGCAATGATATCACTTCACTTAATTCCAGGACTGCATTACTATTTTAACCCTATAGAAGATGTATATTTCATAAGTACTATGAAATACCATGAAAGAATGTGTGTAAATAGAAAAAAGTAAGATAGATAGGTAGTTACAGTACAAATGAAAAAATAGCATTAAGGCCAGTTTCAGCTGAGCTACAATCGGGCCACTAAATCCAACTGACTAGGTTTCTTGACTTGAACTTGGCCATATGAAACCTGCCTAAATATGTAAATATTATTTGACCAACATAGCCCACACTATTTTATGCATTCTACGCTACAAATGCTAGCTACTAAGTATCTGCTCATTGTAGATACTTTTAAAGTAGTCTCTCTGAATGTCACTCTTGAATGTTGGATGTAAGGGGTTCATAATCAGCAAATTAAAATGGTAGTGCTCCCGCGCCAAATGTCACTTATGAACTGTCTCTTAAGATATGCATTTATTGCTACCTTGTTTACCTTTACATCTCCAACAGATTCTCTGAAAGATGAGGATAATTGATATTTCAATGTAAATACATCCTTCTCGTCACTATAGTTTAGAATCAATTATACTAAAACATTAGCTAGAAATTCTTAAAGGGGCATTCTCATCACTTAATCTGACAGTATATCACTGCAATATTTTATAATATGTGATTGGTAGGATCTGACCTTTTGAACCTTGACAATCCTGAGAACAAATGGACAAAAGCTCCTTTGGCCTTTCAGCTGCCCTGTGGTGCAACCAGTCACCCACTGTACACGGATTTGCAATACAGCTCCATTCAGCTTCTTCACCAGGACAGGCTCTTTCAACAAATACAAATATATCTACTGTATATAAAACCCTGCAACCCTTTCAACCCTGCAGATCTTAATCCTAAAACTATCTCTGATAGAAGACGAATCTGACTATGCATGGAGAACCGTACTGATCTCACTGCCATACTGCACAAAATGGGATTTCATTTGCAGAAGATAAAGCAATGAAGATTGGACATTCACAGGGGCATTGCTTGATTTGTGGGAGGTAGCACAGCCTATTCATCTGAGCAGAAGGTCTTGAATCTAGCTCAGAAGTGCCTGCACATGGGACTCTGGTCTAATTCACATTTCTAGGTGCTCTTCAGTCTACGCAGTAAAATCATACAAGTAATGCCACAGGTCGTAAATAAAATCCCAATGTTCCCTCAGTCTTACAATTTATTTTATGAATATGTTAGGCTTTGACACAGCAATACTTTACTCAAATGGGAATTTGAAGGCCAGGTTCATTAAGATTTTTTGTAACCAGGGCTTGATCAAGATTGGTTAGGTCACTGCTGGCTGGCTGTACCAGTATTGCCTCCAGGTGTGAACCTAACCTCTCTGCTGCCTGAGGTGACCTGTAGAAAGGCACCCCCCCATCAAGAAAAATACCCATCCCGACAATCTCTGGTTCCTTGATGGTGCCCTCCCTAAGTAAAACTGTAGGTCACATCCCTAATTTGCAGGTCAAAAAATCCCCATATTTAGCCCACACACTGTATAACTCTCCCTTTACTGGGCTCCACAGTATATTATACCCTTTACTGAACCCCTCATACTATAACATCCCATTTACTGCCCTCACAGTGTATTACCCATACAGCATATTGTCACCTGTACTGGTCCATACAAAGTAGATTGCCCTCTTTGCTGATCACCACAGTATATTTCCCCCTTTACTGGCTCCCGCACAGTATATTGTCCCCTTTATGGGCTTCTACACAGTCAGTACATTCTCCTTGTTGAAGCCCCCAAACAGTATAGTGCCCCCTTTTTGGCCCCCACACAAAGATATGTTAGCCTTAGCTTCAACCTGAATTTTCCAAAAGTTTCAGGCTTGGTCCGAACCAAATACGTTTGGAGTTTGTCATCCACAAGGCACTATCATATTCTGGAGTCTCCTCAGACCCTAGAGTATAATAAGGAGAGGTGAGTAAAAATAACAAACACTTATATTCATCTTGCCTCACCTATCCAGGGCATCTTAGGACGGAAGAGGCCAAAAGAGGATGCTGAGGGACCACTGCACACCTAGAAGAGCAGAGTGTAACTATTTGTTGTTTTTACTTATCTCCCCTGGTGCCGCACAAGTTCAGCTGCTACCTATTCAATCATTCCAACAGGTAGCAGACAATGTTTTATTCACAATTCTGATCCTGTCGCATCTGGCCTCCACTTCTGACTCCAGGGTGTGGATGCAGGTTTTCACCCTTTAACCACTTTATATCTTTTTAACTTCTGGTCTTTACTGCTGCAATCCCCAGGTTACATCTGCAGAGTAGTCTTTGGGACCCACACCTATCTCTCAAATGAATACCCCAAGGTTCCATTCCCTGGTTCTTATGTCACCACGACCTCTAGGGGCAGATTGGCAATGTATATCACCAGGAAAATTCTAGGTGGACTGACTGGAATATGGGTCACTGGGCAGGCAAGCTACCTGCCCTGCGGACTCTTACCCTGACTACTGCTGAAGAGTACAGCCCAGCTGCCTTAAGAGTATTTGCTGGACGAACCTCACGAGATTCGATGCGCGATGTTTGCCCAGTGATTTCGTTCAGATCGAACAGGTCCGTACTGAAACTGCTATTATATTCTGGGCTCTCTTCAGAACCCAGAGTATAATAATTGGAGGCCCAGCGAAAGTGATCAAACATAATAAACAATGTTACTCACCTTTTCAGTACGAGAGCCCAGTTGAGGTAAATAACACTGTTTATTATGTTTTTTTAAACTCGTTTTATTGAAAATTGCGTATCAGACAAAGGAAAAGAAATCAAAACAAATACATAACATGTTGCGCACCAAAAAACGAGAATTTCAATGTAAATTCACTCAACGCACCACATCCCACCTCGCCAGGTCCTCGTCCCATCCGGACCATATAACGTAGACTCGGTACAGAAAGAATATAATCAGGACATGCGTAATACTGTATACATCAGTTATCATGTACAAAACATGCAGTCAATAAGTCAAGGGTAACAACAAGGATACACTCCAAAATGAGAGGTCGTGGATACTCCTGGTGTCTCGCACCCCTCACGGCATGAGTAAATTAATGGCAGAGCGCAATGAGGGAGCCGTATATTGGGTTACCGGAGAATTGCACCATGCTCCCCACACCTTATGGAATTTCTGAGGGCACCCTCTCCCTTTATACACAATCTGGTTATAAGGAAGAACAGTATTAACAAGTTTCTTCCACTGAGATACTGATGGGGGTTTCGGAGCCATCCATCGCAGTGCGATAGCTTTCCTAGCATAAAATAAAGACTCCCTCAAAAGGATTCTAACATGGTGTTGCCATATTTCTTCATCTAATACGCCGAAAAGGCATATCTCTGGGGTTAATGGTATAGGTTTAGCCAGAACTTCCGCCAGGAGATCCACGACCCCTTTCCAAAAACATTGTATGATCGGACATTCCCAAATCATATGCCAAAAGTCTGCCTGTGGACAAAGACACCTAAGGCATCCGGGGTTGGGCAGACGTCCCATTTTGTATAGACGGGAAGGTGTCAAGTAACATTGGTGTAGAATATACGTTTGAATCAGTTTGTTGTTAGCTGAAGGTGACACATGTTGAGGAGATTCAAGGATATCTTGAAACATCTCATCTGTGAGAGTTGGGATATTTATGCTCCATCGCGTCAAGGCCGGGGCGTCCAAAGTGGACACCTTGGCCTGTATCAGATGTGCATATAAAGTGGATATCAAACCCCCAGGGCCCTGTGAGCGAAGTATGCCGATAAGCGGATACTCAGATATATTGTCCAATCGATCCGGGAACTGAGAAGAAAGTGCATGTCTAATCTGTAGATATCTAAAGAACTGCGTTCTAGGGATGCCATAGGAGGAGCTTAGCGAGTCAAACGTTTTAAAAACCCCTTGTATGTACAGGTCACTAAGAGAGGACACGCCATACTGCGACCAGGCCCGGGCGCCAGGCAGGGCAAATAACGTCGGCAGACCAGGGTTGTGCCAAAGCGGGGTCTCCGCAGGTATATCAGAATAAGTGGACACCTTTTTCGCCTGACGCCAGACCTGTCCCGCCAGGGCATGGATGGGCAACAATTTCCCCCTAAACAAGGCCGGGTGTTCCAACACCGGCCACAGATTATGCAGACCCAGGTGGTGAGCCAGATGTGCCTCGGACCTCGGTAGGGGATCAGATGAGAGCCACTTCCTAATAAAACGGAGCTGTCCTGCCAGGTAGTAAAGAAACAGATCAGGGAGTGATGTGCCCCCGAGCTGCTTTGGTCGTTGTAGAGATGACAACCTAAGCTTAGATCTAGAGTTTCCCCATATAAAGGAGATAATGAGGGAGTCCATTTGTTTAAAAAATCTAAGGGGCACGGACACAGCAGAATGGCTCATAGCATATAGACATTTGGGTAGTACTATCATTTTAACTAGGTTGATTCTACCAGCCACCGACAAAGGCAGTGTAGCCCAAAGATTAAACTTAACCCTAAAGTGCGAGATGAGCGGAAAGATGTTCTGTTCCAAAAAACACCTATGGTCCCTAGATATAAAGATGCCCAGATATTTGCAGGTTGAGACTGTAGTCAATCCACATACCACATTCCCCTCAGCTACACTTGACGCACGGCCAATATGCATGTATGAGGACTTAGTCCAATTGGTCCGTAGGCCAGAATAATTACCAAATTCATCAATTATAGCCATGGCTCTGGGCAGAGACCGGGAGGGGTCGCTCATAAACAGGAGTAAGTCATCGGCATATAGTGCTGTTCTCTCCTCCCGGGTGCCTATCACTATGCCTTTATATATGGGGTCATTCCGAAGCAGTATTGCCAAGGGTTCCACCGCCAGAGCAAACAGTAGCGGTGACAATGGACATCCTTGTCTTGTACCCCTACCCAAAGGAAAGTAGGAAGACAACGCGCCATTAATGGACAGTGCCGCTCTAGGGGAACAGTATAGAAGGGAAATCCAGGTAACAAACCCCTCTCCAAATCCGTATCCTCGCAACACCTGCAATAGAAAAGGCCACTCGACAGAGTCGAACGCCTTTGTTGCATCTAAAGAAGCCATCGCCCAGTCATGTGAGGATGATGCCCCAATCTGAGTTATCACCTGAGCCCTTCTAAGATTATCCGATGTGGATTTTCCAGGCATAAAGCCTGTCTGATCCGGATGGACAAGGTCGAGAACAACAGAATTTAGCCTTTTCGCCAACATTTTAGTAAGGAGTTTATAATCTATATTAAGCAGTGATATAGGCCTATATGAGCCACAGTCCAGCGGATCCTTGTCAGGCTTAAGTAACAGGATAATGGTGGCGTCATAAAAGGACTCCGGGAGACTGGGACCCACAAAGGCAGCGTTATAACAGTCAAGCAACACCGGGAGAAGCAGGCCCCCATACTGGGCATAAACCTCCACCGGGATGCCGTCCGGACCCGGCGATTTGCCCCTTGCCATATCTGCCAGGGCACCCGATAGCTCCTCTAGCGTAAAAGGGGAATCTAAAAATTCACGTTGGTCTTCTGACAATGTAGGAAGGGGGATCAAGCCCAAATAGGTGGCAAGCTCTCCGTCAGTGACTCTAAGCTTGGAGAGGTATAACTCACTGTAATACCTATAAAATCTGTCACTAATGGCCAAGCTATTGGACAGTACCTCCCCCCGTCTCTGAATGCACTCGTAGTATGGCAGGTGAGGCTGTGTTTTGATGTATTAGTTGAGCTAGAAAGCTGCTCGACTGGTTGCCGAGTTCGTAAAACTTCTGTTTGCTAAAAAACAGAGACCTACGTGCCTTGTCATGCAGTATATGCAGATATTGTCTACCTGTCTGCAACCATTGAGACCTAGCCTCATCAGTTGGATTAGCCACGTATGCGGCTTCGAGCGAGGCACACAAGGGTCGCCAAGGTGGTCTCCAACAGCGAGGATTCCCTCTTTACAAAGGAAATGGAGGACTTAATACAACCCCTAAGATATGCCTTCATAGTTTCCCATAAGAGGAGCGGAGAAGTGTTTGGGGAATTAATGGTCAAAAACGTCTGAAGTTGATCAGGTATTCGATCATGTGGTACAAATAGTTTCAACCAAAATGGGTGGATTCGCCAACCCTGTCGTGGCTTAGCAGCCGTACTACTATTTAATTGGACCAACAACGGGGAATGATCAGACACTGCCCTGGGTAAATAGGATATGGTCTGCAACAAAGAATATGCTTTAGTATTTCCAAAAGCATGGTCAATCCTGGACAGAGTATGTCTGTTGGCAGAGTGACAGGAAAAGGTGCGGGCCTCCGGAAACCGGACCCGCCACAAATCCAACCACCCCAATTCACGGATCACTCCGGCCATTGTAGTAGGGCGAGGCAGAGAGGGGGGAACCTGGCTCCGCGGAGAACCGATCCAATGCAATATCCATAACTTTGTTAAAGTCACCCAAACATAATGCAATAGCCCCAGGGAATCGGGTCGCAAACTGCGCAGCCTGCTGGAGCACAGCAAGATCAGACGCCGGTGGCAAGTACACACCCAGGATAACATACAGGACAGAGTCAACCCAGGCCTGGACAAAAACGTATCGTCCCTCGGGGTCCCTTACAAAGAGGCCTGGCTCCCACCTGAGTCTACGATGCACCAAGATGGACACCCCCCTGGAATAGGAAGTGTGTGTAGAGTGAGCCGCCCACTGAACCCATGGCTTCTGAAGTCGCCTGGAATTATCTGGAACCAAATGAGTTTCCTGAAGGCATATGAGGTGTGGGTCAGCCCTCCTAATCTGAGAGAAAACCAACGACCTCTTTCGTGGGCTACCCAGGCCCCTCACATTCCAAGATAGTACACTAAAGGACGCCATGGTCGTCTAAGAGTGTAATGTAATCATGGCAATTCAGGACCCCAAAAGTGACCCGCCTATGAGTGTGTAGCACGTGGCTGAGTGAAACACAAAGTGGTGTGCAGCAACCTAAGAACCATATACAAACGAAATGAACCATTACACCCCTAAAGGGTGTGAGACATACTACTGGCATAAACAAACAATATTTGTTAAACTAACCGTGGCTACAATTAACGGGGGAAGAAGTGCACCCACAGTGGTTGGTATACGGGGCACTGTCTTAAAGGTATGGATAATCACTAGGCTAGGAGATATACTATTCAACAGAGCCAGGTTCACATGAGTAAATGAGATACACCGGCGCCCCGGGGGTCGCCAGCCCAGGTAACTATAAGACTACAGGATACTATAATAACAGAACCGCACTTTTCATAAAACTACTTATGCAATAAACAAGAGCATCCCGTAATACATAAGTCCTTATGTATGGTCCGATCGGACCTCTCACCACACGCCGTCAGGATCATCGTCTCGGAGATCGAGGAAGAAGAGATAGCCAGTCCTCCACATCCCTCGGTGAAGTAAAGAAAAGGGACCTGCCGTCATGGACGACCCGAAGACGTGCTGGGTAAATCATGGAGTATTGTATAGCCTTTTCTCTCAACCGCCTCTTAACGGCCACGAAGGATGCTCGGGTCTTCTGGAGAGCCGCCGAGAAATCTGGAAACATGGCCACTGCTGCTCCGTTGTACTTAAGCTCGCCGGCCTGGCGCGCAGCCCGCAACGCCGTATCCCGATCCGTGCTGTTAATCAGACGGGCCAACAAGGGTCGAGGAGGTGCGCCCTGAGGCGGCGGTTTAGCCGGAACCCTATGGGCCCGTTCCACTGCAAATATTGGTGAGAAGTGAGCCTCCGGCAGGACATTTTTCAGCCACCCCTCCACAAAGGCCCGAGGATCTTCACCCTCCGCCCGCTCCGGCAGGCCCAGGATACGGAGGTTGTTTCGTCGCAATCTATTCTCCAAGTCATCCGCACGCTGGGTCCACAAACTTGCAGCTCTCTCCAGCTCCTGGAGTTTGGCAGGAAGTGGGTTAACAGTGTCCTCTACCTGAGAGACCCGATCCTCCACCTCACACACCCTGCCTCGCAAGGTCTGAAAGTCCTGACGGAGCAGGCCCAGGTCGATTTTTACCTCCTCAATTTTCCCGGTCAGCGAGGAAGTGCCGGCATGGATCGCCTCCAGTAGCTGTCCAGTAACTTGCTTTAAAGTGGGCTCGGGGTCCTCCTCTGGAAGGGCAGGAGAGGCTGCCTCAAGCGATGGTGATGTAGAAGAGGATGCTGCCCTGGAGAACCCCCTCAGGCGATCAGAGACAGAGGTTGATTGCGGGCGACTCATTTTAGAGAGTCGGCGGCCGCTCTTCCTGCGTTCCGTACGGGTGGATATGTTGGCAGAGGAGGAGGTGTGATTGTAGCAAGACCTGGCCGGCCCCAGAGGATTATAGACAAGGTCTCTGGCTAATAGCAGTTGCACAGTAGGAGCCTCTATGTCAGGCCACAAGGGCCAATAAGCCAGCCGAGGACAGACAGTAACTCAACAGTCCAATAGTATCGATGGCAACAGACTCTGGATTATAAGCGATGTCTCCAAGAGAGAGCCGTCAGCAGAGTAATGAAATAAATAGATTGCCAGGAGGAACTAAGAGGGAACGGATGGCAACTCAGCGATCCAATAGTGCCGATAGCAACAGTCACTGGATTATAAGTAAGGCCTCCAAGAAGGCCAGTAGCGAAGTGATGGAGTAGATAGATTGCCAGGAGGAACTAGAGGAGGACAGATGGTAACTCAACAGTCCAATAGCACATACAGCAACCGTCACTGGATTATAAGTAAAGCCTTCCAGAGAAGCAGTCAGCAGGACGATAAATCGTACAGAGGCACACACCTTCAATGGGTCAGAGACAGTTGATGGCTGCCACAGATATTGCCTTGCACTACTGCCCAGAGGAGCCAAGGGATGGTCCTATCGTGCCCAGCAGCAAGGAGGAGAGAGGAATGCCGGCTCCCAAACTTCCAGGCAGGGATAGAGGGAACCGTCAGAGATATGCTCAGCTCGCCAGGAACGCCAGACTCAGCGCCCCCTCATCAGCAGATGGCCAAACCGGTCAGGGTTAAAATGGCCGCCCGCCACGTGGAGAGAGGGGAGACCGCCGTCCGGGTGCCAGCAGGACCAGCGGCCCCAGCGGTGCCTGCACAGCCCAGGCCGGCCCACGAGCGCAGCCCCAGAACAGCAGCTCCACCCCAGCTCCAGGCCACAGCAGCGCGGGACAGAGCGGCTCCGGCAGCGGCGGTGGGAGTGTATGGCCGCCGGCCACGTGTAGCGATCACCGACTACTACCCAACGGAGAAGGACACCGGCAGAACGGGAGCTCTGGAACCAGGAGGAGGGCCTCAGAAGTGCGTTCCAGCGGACAGCGAACCCGGGCACCGGTAAGCAAGGATGGATTTCAGGATGGATGAGCGGCTCTAGCCGGAGCTCCGCTCACATGCGACCGTCCATGTCGCGCGCTAGCCACGCCCCCCTCACTGTTTATTATGTTTAATCAACTCCCCTGGGTCGCCAATCATTATACTCTGGGGTCTCTATAATAATGGATGGTGGGTGGTGAACCCCTTAAAATTTCCGGTTCTTCCCAAAATGGAAAATTATTAAAGTATGGGCCACTATTGGACATTATATTGTGTAGAGGGGCCACTATCGGTCATTATAGTGTGTGGAGGGGCCACTACAAGACATTATACTGTGTGAATGGGTCCCTATGGGACATTATTCTGTGTGGAGGGGCCATTGTAGTTCATCATAGTGTGTGGAGGGTATGCTATGGGACATTATACTGTGTGGAGGGGCTACTGTTATACATTATAGTGTGGAGAGAGCCACTATGAGACATTATACTGTGTGGAGGGGAAACTATAGGACATTATAGTGGGTGGAAGGGCTACTATGGGACATTATACTGTGCGAGGGCCACTGTGGGAAATTATACTATGTGTACTATGGGACATTATTCTTAAAGAGGTTGTCCAGGAATTGGACACACTCTGGAGGAGCCAGGGCAGGTGTAACATTAAGAAAAAAATATACTCAGCTGTCCAGTGTCTGACTCCGCAGCCCCTGCACCCCACATGACCCCTAAGGCCAATTAGTGGCCTCGGCGGTCACTGGAGAGGGACTGGTGATATCACTCACATATGTCACCAGCCCCTCTCCGGCGACTGCTGTGCTGATTGTGCCTAGGTTCCATAGCATGGTGTGCGACCGAACAGGCAGAGCGCCAGTGAGTATATTTTTCTTTTTTTTTATGTTACACCTTCCCCAAGGCCCCTCCAGAGTTTCTCTAAATCCTGAGGGCCTCTATATTGAGGAGTCAGTGGACTGTGAGTGTGATGGCGGTTGCTACACCCATGGTTTAATTGCCACCCTGACCCCACTGCCTATAACTTTACTTACATAGGACTGCAGCCTTTACATATAAAGCAGGCAGCCCTGTGTAACAGAAATGTCTGCTTTATATGGAGTGAAAGGCAGCAGTTCTGAGTAAGTTACAGTTTCAGCCTGACACAGTAACATAGGACTACTGCCTCTCCCTCCATGTAAAGCAGCTCTGTGCAAAATTACTTTACACAGGACTCCTTTACATGGAGGAGCTACTTGTACTGACTCCGCCTAGTTACACTGAGCTTGCCTATAAAATGGGGCCAATTTTAAATTATTTTCCAGGGGCACTTTCAAGTTCCAATCTGCCCCTGATGACCACACTAACAGACTGTCCTTATTGATCAGGATTAAAGAAACAGTGAAGGAGAAAAAAATGTAGCTCACTGTTCACTTCTATGGAAGTTATGTAAAAAGCATAGCTCAGAGAATCCACCCATTGAGGCCAGTCTGTCAGTGAAGACAAAGTGGTTCCTTTCTGTGAAATAATGCACTGAAATCCACTTCTGTCCCTTCTTTAACCACTTCCGTATCGTCCATAGACTATATACGTCCGGAAGGTGGTTGTCAATTTCTGACAAAATCGTGCAGCTGCTGAAACGGGGAGCCGGCTGTAACTTCAGCCAGAGCTCCCAAAGAGAAGGCAGGGAAGGTTTATTACCTTCCCTGCATTCCCGATTGCTGTGTATACAGCGCTGAATGAGCGCTGTATACACTGCTATGGGCGCTGCCATCTTGCGGCTGCTCTCTGACCCGGCGGTCACGTGATCTGCCGTGATCAGCGTCTGTAAGAGCTGCTGGGTCCTACAGGACCCAGATCATCTCTATCATAATGTGAAAGTAACGGGCAGGAGGCTGTATTCCTCCTCCAACTGGGGCTAAATGTACCAGCCCCATTTACATGGGAAATCAGACTCCGCAACAAAAAAAAAAAAGTCATCAGATTTCCCCAAAGGTCTATTATGACCTTAAAAAAAAAAACTAAAAAAAAAATGAAAAGTAAAAAAAAAAAAAAGTAAATAAAATCATTTAAAAAATAAATAAAATAATACGCAAATAACACGCCCTTATTAAAGGTTATAGCCCCACCCCCGACGACACCATACAAGATAAAAATTACCGTAACGGAGAGTAATAACTATTTTAAAGAGTTTTTTAGTAGCACTTTGTGTTATTAAATTAAAAAAAAAAAAAAATGAAAAGTGAAAAACAGATTTCCCTCCTCTTTTATTTATATTTTCCGGATATTTTGCACCTTTGGTAGACAGAGCAATTTTCACAGTTTTGAGATGGACAAATAAAACCTAAATTGCAACGTTAAAAAATTATACTATCCCCCCATACCTATATATTTTCTTAAAGTAGACACCTGCAGCATTGTCAAAATGCCTCTTGGTACTGTATATGAACAGGCACCTTCATGCAATTTTGATTTAAATTGTATGTTTTATAAAAAAAAAAAAATGCAAATAAATGTATATTAGTTGCTAAAAGTGGAAACCAAACAAAAAGTTATATGCACCAAACCTCCTAAAAACAAGAGTTCAACATGTGCAAAGTTCATTCATATCACTAAGGCCTACACCTGCATGCACGTATCTTCAGAAAATCACCAGAACTGAAAGGAATAAAAATCTACTTTGAAGCTAGAAATGTTAAAAAAATATCATCCTATAAAATATAGGGATTACAAACCATGAAAAGCACGTGCACCTTAAACCCTATATATTTCTTGAAAGTAGACAACCTGAAGATTACATGTGTCTCAATGGGTTATCAGTAGTCATGTCCACCTTCATGTAACTTTGTGACAAACAGAAATAATTTTTTGAAAAAATGCACTAAAACATATATTTGCACCTAAAACTCCTATTCAGTAATACATTTACACACAAAACACATATAAAATAATAGATCAAGGTGTACACAATTTATATATGCGCAAATATCAACTACAACAAGAGCTTGTACTCTCAAAAACATTGATACAGAAGACAAGCAATATTTTTGCTGTTATTCACTATGTTAAAAATCTATACTGCACCTAGCAAACTGTGACTGTGATACCAAAATCTAACTTTTTTGAGATTGCACAGTATACCGTATAGAAAAACACAACGTAATATTTCATATGTACAACCACCTTCATGCAACTTTGCAGCAAACAGAGACTACAAGTAGAGCGAACCCGTCTAAGTTTGGGTTCGACGTGTTCCGCCAAACTTTGTGCAAAAGTTCGGTTCGGGTACCCGGACTTGACCCAAACCCGAACCCCACTGAAATCAATGGTGACCCAAAAATGGCTGTAAAATGGGGATAGTAAGGGGTAGAGATCTGGCAAATGGAGGTAATAACAGGGAAAGTGCCCTTCAAAAAAATGGGGTAGGGAAAGTACATAAAATAATAACATTAAATAAAAAAATAGATTAAAGAAATAAATACATTTAAAAATAAATAAATAAAATAATAATTTTGAAACAGGTGGTAGACGAGGAGGTGGATGTGGAGGTGTAAGTGGAAGAGGTGGAGGAGGAGGAGGAGGTAGCCAGCACTTTAACCATTCACTCAGGTGCTGGCACAGCCAAGTCCTGTGGGATCCATGCCTGGTTCATCTTAATGAACGTAAGTATGTCCACGTTGGCTGTGGATAGGCGGATTCTCTTGTTGATGATGACAGCCCCAGGGGTGCTGAACGCACGTTCTGATAGGACACTTGCTGGAGGGCAGGCCAGGACCTCCAAGGCATAGAGGGCAAGCTCTGGCAACGTGTCCAATTTACCAGCCCAGAAATTGAACAGGGAAGACCCATCGCTCAGTACCAGGAGACATGTCAACAGATACTCATCCAGCAGGTAAGTCAAAGCCTGTCTCCTGGTACTACGGACCATATCCGATGGTGGTGGATGTTGGGGAGGATTGAACAAGGTGTTCCACATTGTGACCATGCTGACCCTGCTTTCTGAGATGGTGCTGGTGCCCCTGCTGTGCTGGTGACTTCCTCCTCCTCGGCCTCGTGCTGCCACTGAGCCCTCAATGTCACATGGGAACTCCGCCAGTAGTGCCTCCACCAGAGAGCTTGTCTTCTCTAATTTTTCTATCACGCTCCAGTGGTGGAATCAAGGATGTTATATTATCCTTATAGTGGGGATCCAGCAGGGTGGCCACTCAGTAATTGGCACTGGTGACTATGCGGACAACTCTGCAGTTGTTACGCTGGCACTGGAGCATGTAGTGGATTATGTGAGGCAGGCTGCCCAAAGGCAAAGACAAGCTGTCCTCAGTAGGAGGTGTCTCCTCCTCTGCACCCCCACAGCCACGCTCCAGTGACGCCCGTGAGCCGAGCTGGGTACCACCCTGCTGTGAGGAAAACTCCTCCTCATCCGAAACTTCCAAAACTGTGCCCTGGCTGGACAGTGGAATACCTGGCTGCTGTTGGTCCAGCAACCCATCCTGCAAGCCATGTGTGGACTGGCCTGACACCTGTGAAAATGGGCGTTCCTCTTCCTCATCTGCTTCCTCCTGTGCCACCATTACATCCTCCATCATGGCCTGAAGTGTTTTTTCTAGCAGGCAAAGGATGGGGGTGGTAGCACTGACGATGGCGTCATCAGCACTGACCATATTAGTGGTGTATTGGAAGCACTGCAGCACGGCACAAATGTCCCTCATGAAGGCCCACTCATTCGTGGTAAAGTGCTGTGGGTCAGCACGTCTACTCAACCGGGTGTTCTGTAGCTGGAATGCAACTATTGCCTGCTGCTGCTCACACACCCTTTCCAGCATATGTAAAGGGAAATTGCTGTACATTAGCACCGCTACAAGGCTTGACATTGCAGCAGCAGTTGGAATCCTATGTAGAAAGACTTCAACACCAAGTCAGATGGACTGGAATGCTGTGAAGCGAGTCATTCGCTATCTTAAAGGGACTTTACACTACAAGCTAAAGTTACCAGCAAGTGACGAAAGCACCCTGACAGGATATGCGGATGAAGATTGGGCCAGATATCAGTGACAGAAAATCTACAAGTGGGTACCTGTTTTTTCTATCAGGAGGTGCTATATGTTGGACTAGTAGAAAGCAACTTTCTGTTACACTATCATCTACTAAAGCAGAGTATGTTGCAGCAGTGCAGGCAAGTCAAGAGGTCATATGGCTGAGACAACTATTAAAAGACTTGGGTCAACCACAGATGAAACCAACGAGAATCTTTGAGGACAATCAAGGATGTCTTGCACTTGCGCAGATGGAAAGAGTTAGCTCGAGAACCAAACACATTGATGTGAAGTACCATTTTCTGAGGGATCTTCAAGAGCAGGGACTTCTTGAGTTACTTTATTGCCCGACTGAGAATATGACAGCAGGTAACCTTACCAAGACCCTGACTGCTGAAAGACACTCGAGGCTTACAAAGAAGATGGGCCTAACAGACTAAGCCTTAGCTGTTGAGAAGGGGTGTTAGAGATATGCAACAGCCAGCTTCGTCTCTAGATTTGCTGGATTGACTGCAGTTCACATTTATGACACTAGATGTAGCTGTTACAAAATGTTTATCTGTAGACACTCTGTACTTTTGTTGTTTTGATGCTGGTTGATATACACATCCTGTTTTGTTAGTGTGTGTGCTGAACTAGATCTGTTATTCACATGTGAGGTGATCTTCTGCACTCATGTTTCACTAAAGTTTTGTTCCTGTTATATACAACTGTCTATCTGGCTTTGACTCTGCCACATCCAGCAATCGCACTCTGCAAAAGGTGTAGCAGGCACAGATGTAACAAGTCGTCTCCCTGTACCACCAGTTCCATCACCACCAGCAGCAGCACCACCACAGCCACATCCCTGTCCCTTATTTCCTGCTTTTTTCATTTTTACACACTTTTTACACACAGTTATTTTCACTGTGCTAAAAGACAGTATGTGTATACACACGCAGTTATTGTTACTGCGCTAGGAGACGGTATGGGTACACATGCAGTTAATTTTACTGTGCTAGGAGATGGTATGGGTACCCAGGAAGTTCATTTTACTGCGCTGGAAGATGGTATGCGTATACAAACGCAGTTATTTTTACTGCGCTAGAAGACAATATGGGTACACACACAGTTAATTTTACTGTACTAGAAGACAGTAATGGTACACACACAGTTATTGTCACTGCGCTAGGAGATGGTATGGGTACACACACAGTTAATTTTACTGCGCTAGGAGACAGTATGGGTACACACCTAGTTAATGGTACGCACATAGTTAATTTTATTGTGCTAGAAGACAGTATGGGTACACATGCAGTTATTGTTACTGCGCTAGGAGACAGTATGGCTATACATGCAGTTATTGTTACTGCGCTAGGAGACAGTATGGGTATACACACGTAGTCATTGTTACTGCGCTAGAAGACGGTATGGGTACACACACAGTTATTGTTACTGTGCTAGGAGACGATATGGGTATACACGCAGTTATTGTTACTGCGCTAGGAGACAGTATGGGTATACATGCAGTTATTGTTACTGCGCTAGGAGATGGTATGGGTACACAAGCAGTTATTGTTACTGCGCTAGGAGACGGTATGGGTACACATGCAGTTTAGTCACTGCCCTGAAAAGAGCAATAATTATTTATAGGCTAACTATCCCTCACAGTATCAGGCTCCTCTCCCTACCTAGCTGCACTGCCCTGAAAAGAACAATTATTAAACTTAGCTAAGGCCTTGACTGTCCCTATCTCCAGCTGCAGCCTCTCCCTACCTAGCCTAACTAGCTGGAATGGTGATAGGGCCTGTGACCCTGCCTTCTATACAGAGGGGTCACATGTCCCGCCTGGCCAATCACAGCTATGCCCATACTGGGCATGTCTGTGATGTCTGTGGGCTTAAAGCTGGTTGATTGGCTGCTCAGCAGTCAATCAACCAGCTTTAGGGATGAGTCGAACTCGAACCCGATCCTGAACTTCAGCGCTGCTGTTCGGGGTCAGGGTTGAGTACCCAAACTCACGAAGTTCAGCACGGATCCGTACTGTGCAGAATGGGTTTGTGCAACACTAAATACAAGCAAAAATTGCACACAAATTCAAATTTGCAACTAAAGTGCATGCTCAAGCAACCCCTTTCTGCAAACAAAATATACTTTCCAAAAAACTGCAAGATGTGAGGAATTCATACATACCACACATATATTTACAGGTGCAGGTGTCAAAGAAATGCCAAAATCGCAGAAATACGCCAACCAATTTTGTGCATGCAAGTTAAATAGGAGCTTACATAAGAATACAATTTTCTATCCCCCTATAAACATTGTAGAAATTTATACGTTCATCTCTAGTAATAAATCGTTATTGCTATTATTTTAGCACGTAACGGATATCGCTAGAGAGCCGTATTTTACTCTATAAAGATCAAGTATGGACAGGATAGGGACAGGGTCAAATGTAAACTTTATCGATGACTGTGTTTATGTGTTGTGTTTGGTGCAACTCTTTTGGCGCTGCGAACTGGATGATGGCAAACGTCAGGGTCACAGCGCCAATAAACTTTCTGGTTATGTTCAGAAGGGTATTACATTATTCCTCTATGTGACAATCACAGAGCAAAAGTATAGTATGCTCTGTGATTGATAGGAGAGGGGATAACATGGACAGAAGTCCCTACTACCACCCCCCCTGGGGTCACATACAGGTTATGCACAGACAATGTGTCTCTGCAGTCTGCAGCTCTGCTCCGTCCCCCTCCTTCCTCATTCAGCAGTTCTTACGATGCTGCCTGAGACAGGAAGGGCGGACACTTTAGGGGGAGTTCACATTACCATTACTAAAGTCTGTTGCTATCTTCCGTCATAGGATGACAGCAACGCACTTTAGCTGTCACAGAGAATGGTCACAGACTGATTCTGCGTCTGTTCCCATTGACAATAGCATGCCTGCATGCACAACTTTATCTTCTGTAACAAAAGTAAACAAACATGATGGAAGCTAGCGTTGTCATGTTGTTTACATTAGTATCAATGGGAATGGACACAGAATTAGTCTGTGACCGTTCTCTGTGACAGCTAAAGTCCGTTGCTGTCATCCTATGATGGAAGACAGCAACGGACTTTAGTAACGGTAGTGTGAACTCTCTCTTAAAGCCCCATATCTCAGGATCTGTTAGGGCTATGAAGAAAAGAATCACATCTTTAAAATGATACCAAGATCATCAAGATAGCCCTTACAAATTAGGAGCGATCTGCTGTTAAAAACACTGTCAGGAATTGAGATCTGCATTGCGATCTCAATGCTGAATAGCGTTTTCACCAGTGAATTGCTCAGGATCTGTAAGGCCTAGCAAGATGATCTTGGCATCATTTTAACCCCTTCCCAACATCCACCGTAACAGTACGGTAGATGTCGGGTATTTAAAAATGGTGGCCGCTCGGGAGTGATCAGACCCCCTGGGATTCAAGGCCCTTAGGGGGTCTAATAAATGCAAAAAAAAAAAAAAAAAAAAAAAAAAAATATAAAAAAAAATAAAAAATCTTAAAAATTCAAATCACCCCCCTTTCTCTAGAACACATATAAAAGTACTTAAATACTGTGAAACACATTAGGTATCCCTGTGTCCAAAAATGCCCAGTCTACAAATCTCTAAAAATATTTTTCATGTAGCGGGAAAAAAAAAAACAAAAGTGCCAAACCGCCATTTTTTCTCTGTTTCACCTTTGATAAAAATTTGAATAAAAAGTGATCAAAGCAATAGCAGTTGCACAAAATGGTATAACTAAAAAGTACACCTGGCCCTGCAAGAAAAGACGCCCTATGCATCCCCCCCCCCCCCGTACACAAGTATAAAAAAGTTGTGTCAGAATATGGCTTTTTTTTTTTTTGCCCTTTTTTTTACCTTTAACTTTTAGTAATATATTTTTTGGTTAGTTAACACAAGTATAAAAAGTTGTGTCAGAATATGGCAACTTTTAGAAAAAAAAATTTTTTGCACAGTTTTAAGTTTTTTGTTAAGGGGTTAAAATGTAAATAAAATCACATGTCATTATGGCTGCAGAGTGAACGCCGTAAAAAAGAAGCCCATAAGAATGTCACACAAATGTGCTCTTTCTTCAAATACACTCCATTCTGAATTTTTTTACAGCTTCCCAGTACATTGTACAGAATAATAAATGGTAGCATCATGAAGAAAAATTAGTCCCACAAACATTAAGACCTCATATGTCTCTGAGAACGGAAAAATAAAAAAGTTATGGTGTTTGGAAAGGGGGAGTCAAAAATGAAAAACAAATGTCGGTGGGAAGGGGATAAAGATGTATTCTCTTCTTTAAAATGAGGAAAACGTATAAATACATGGGTGGCAGGGAAAGATGTCCACCAAACTATGTTTTATTAGAGCCCGTACATTCCTACTCTGAAGCCAGTCAGAGAAACAAAGCAAAGAATGCAGAAGTGAAATTCTGTACAGGATATCATGGAAAGGAGCCAAAATCCATCAATAATGTATAGTACAATATTTATAAATGTCACAAATGCTGCCAGAAAATGAAACACGACTATAGTCAGATCACATCGCTGGATTCATCACTAAAGATAAAGATACAGTTCAACTCCATAGCAGTAAAGGTCTCTCATTCACGACATTACTGCAAACGAAGGCAACGGTGGCTGGCTGTCGATGCCAGGACATGTAATGGGTGCTATGACACCAAATTTCCTTCTACTAAGCACCTGGAAAAGGTCTGGACAGAGACGGGAGTGTGTAATGAAGGTGACACCTTTGTTTCGATAGTGGACAAGGAAACTGTGAAAGAAGTTTGTGCTTGTTAGCAGATAAAATGATCCTCTTTACTGGTGATCTGTCTGGGCTGTACGGACCTTATTCAGTGTGTGTGTGTGCCCTCACGCAACCAATGCAACACCTCCTAAAAGCTAAGTCAGAATAGTCTAAATGGCGGTTAACTTGTTGAAATGATCATTCTGTTTCACTCTGTCACTGTCATTCTCTGTCACTCTCTGTCAATTGGGCAAAATGTCTTCAAGTGTGTTGTAAAGGAATGTCTAGCAGTCAAAGATTTCTCACCATGAGGTACACTACCCAAAAGTAGCCTCTGAAAGCTCTTCTATAGGGCAGCTGGGGAACCAGTTTTATGCCCTCTTGTGGCAAGACCCAGTGGCTAATCAGATCACACCTGTAATCATTTACATATATGCATAAGACATAACTGCATGCCAAGTTTTGCAGCATTTCGACATTTCTATCTGGCTGTGTTATTTATTTTTGTCAGTGAGTGTACACTGCACATTTTATCCTGCATTGCAAAGATTTTAGTTGCAGATATAATACATGGAAGTTTTTGTATGCTCAGACATAGAGAATGGTGAATTTCCATGATAGCCAACATTGCGATGCAGTATATATGTTCATGGGGAATAAATCACAGCATAGGAATTCCCCGATAATCTGCTCTGGAAATGCACAGTGTGTGCTCACTCTCTGCTTGATATAATTACCCTTAAGCTGCTTGTAATGGGTTTTTTACTTAGCACTGATATATTTTGTTTGTTGATTGGTGGGGACATGAATGCTTTAGGACCTGTGGATTAACTCTTTCTTTGCTACCCTTTATTGTCTATTGTTTACTGGACCAATCTAAACATCTGCATAAAATCACATTTACGTACATCTAGATAGCACAGAAAATAAAATCTCAATTACTTAGACAAACACATGCCTAAAAGTATATTGTTACCCCTGGTTATTACAGGTTTCAGTCACACTCAGTGTGTATTGGTTTGTAAGTTGAGTTCTTTATAAATTTTTCCAAAAATTATAGCTCCGGTCTTCAGACCCTAGAGCAGTGATGGCGAACCTTTTAGAGACCGAGTGCCCAAACTGCATCCCAAAACCCACTAAATTATCGCAAAGTGCCAACACGGCAATTTAGCCTTAAATTAACCAGGATCTGTTTTATATTGACCGTACAATGTTATTACAGCCTGTAATAATATCACATGTCTGCTATAAAACAGATACTGTGTGATATAAATAGTGAAGGGCCCCAGACAGTACAATGTGCTCTGAAGTGGTCCCCAGACAGTACAATACGCTCCACCGTGGCCCTCAAACAGTATTATATGCTCCAGAATTGCCCCCACTCAGTATTATATGCTCCAGAGGGGCCCCACTCAGTATTATATGCTTCACAGTGGCCCCCACACAGTATTATATGCTCCACTTTGGACCCCCCAAAGAGTAGTATATGCTTCACAGTGGGCCCCCACACAGTAGTATATGCTCCACAGTGGGCCCCCCACACACAGTAGTATATGCTTCACAGTGTCCCCCACACAGTATTAGATGTTTCCGTGTCCCCCCATACAGTATTTGAAGCATCTAATACTGTGTGGGGGACACTGAAGCATCTAATACTGTATGGGGGACACTGAAGCATCTAATACTGTATGGGGGGACACTGAAGCATCTAATACTGTATGCGGGGGACACTGAAGCATCTAATACTGTTTGGGGGACACTGTGAAGCATCTAATACTGTGTGGGGGACACTGAAGCTTATACTACTGTATGGGGGACACTGAAGCATCTAATACTGTATGGGGGACACTGAAGCATCTAATACTGTATGTGTCCCAAACACAGTAGTTTATGCTTCAGTATCCCCCATACAGTATTAGATACTTCAGTGTCCCCCGTAGAGTATTATATGCTCCACAGTAGGCCCCCACACAGTAGTTTACGTTACTTACCCAGTCCCACGAAGAGCGTTCTCCTCCTCCTTCTTCCGTTCACAGGCGCTGATGAATGACGTCATCGCGCCTGCATCGGGGCAGAGGTCACACTCTGCAGTCAATGTAGGCCGTGGCTCCGCGGACCGCGGCCTACAGTGACAGCTTTCAGCTGTGTGTACATTTGCACATACAGCTGAAAGAAGCGATCGCTCACTAACCGGGATTCCTATACCGGATTCCCCGTTAGTGAGCGATCATGGCGACGGCGCGCGTGCCAACTGAAAGGGCTCTGCGTGCCCTCTCTGGCATGCGTGCCATAGGTTCGAAATCACGGCCCTAGAGTATAATAAGTGGAAGCCCAAGGGAGGCGAGAAAATATAACAGTCATACTCACCTCTCCTAGGCTCCATTACAGCATCCAGAGGTCCCTCTGCATCCTTTTCAGGCCTCTTCCAGCCTCCTGAATGACCGTAATATAACAATAGAAATTCTAGTTCAGAATTATGACCATGGGCTTACATGATGAAGTCACCATGCACAACAGCAAACATTACTGGATTGGCATGCTGCCACTGGATTGGACTCTAGCTACAAACTTCACAAAAGAAAACCGTGGAGAAAATATAAATTACTAGCAAAAGGACCCGGCTTTGCATGGGTATATTTCATTTTTAGTTTGTGTAGTGGCCCCATAAGAATTGGCCAGTTTTGCACTTGACATCCAGTATGGCAGTCCAGTATAGGTACAGTCTATTTATGGCTGTGTTGTTATGGAAACCTGGTAAATGAAATGTGGACTTATATTGGCTGATACACGTCACATGACTGAATATTTAAGGTCCTACGAACTGGTACTGACTCATACAGGTCATAAATAGCTTGGTTGCTATGGAAACCTGGTGTAAAGCTGTGTGTATGTCAAGACTGAAGAACCTGCGATTTTCCATTGGTCCATAAGCGTCGTGTGATCATGTGTATCTCAGTTTGGATATCAGTGAAAAACCTGCAATCGGTTGTTATCGAAAACCTGGAGTAAAGCTGTGTGTATGTGACCTTGTGTAACAGTGTCTTCCCCAGCGCCCTGCCCCTTTAAAGCTGACCTACAGCAGTGAAGAAAAATGGCTGGGTTGTTATGGAAACATGGAGTGCAGCTGTGTGCATGTGGCTGACAATGCCTTGTCAGAATGGAGACGGGCTTAGGTCTGCTGAGAGTTTTCATTAGCTCGAGCAGCAACCATGCGTTTTGCTGCAGGAGGCATGAGTAGTTTAAAAACATTTCAATTTATAAGAATGCTGACATCCAGTATGGCAGCCACAGGCCCCAGGACATTAGGGGGCCCTGTGGGCCCCTAAGGTTTTTTTTTTTTTAAAAGGCCATTACCTTCTGGTTACGGGCCCTATTTACTTACCAATCCCCGATCCTGCTCACAGCCGCCTGCACTTCTTCTTCTGCAGAGGTGGCTGTGAGCAGGAGCGGGGGTCGGTAAGTAAGGCCGCAGCCCACGAATCCCACAAACACTGCTATCATTATACTCTGGGGTCTTTTCAGACCCCAGAGTATAATGATCGGAGGCCCAGGGAAGGTGAGGGAACATAAAAAACAATGTTACTTACCTCTGCTGCACTCCAGCAGGCTTCGGGCCTCCTTGGTGACATCCCAGACGTCAGTGGGCCAGTCTGAAGTCATTATGCGTCGCAACGCATGCCTGGCTCATGTGACATCTGGTCCAACATTGAAGAGGTAGCGGGGAGTGTGCCAGAGCCAAGAAGAGGTAAGTAACATTGTTTTTTTATGTTTATATCCTCCCCTGGGTCTCTGATCATTATATTCTGGGGTCTGAAAAGACCCCAGAGTATAATAGTTGTTCATGGGTAGTCCACAATGGGGCATAATACTATGTCTGTGAGGCATAATAGTGTGTGCAGGGGTCACTATGAGGCATAATAGTGTGTGCAGGGGCGACTATGGGGCATAATACTGTGTGCAGGGGCACTATGGGGCATAATAGTGTGTGCAGGAATGCGGTTTGTGCGGGTGGGGGGGCGACCCAGGTTTGCACGGGTATATTTCATTTTATGTTTGTGTAGTGGCCCCAGGGCCGGTTTTAGACAAAGTGGGGCCCAGGGCAAAATTAAAAGTGGGGCCCCAAATGTTGAAATATTGTACCTACTACATAGTCACATTTTGTTAATTTGATGTGCTGCATTGCTTACAGGAGTGTTCCTAAGGTCTTTAAGGCCGGGGCCCCCCACGTTGTGAAAACGCAACGTTTTACAGTACCTGCAAAGTGGAGGGGATTCTGACTAATCCCATACACACATTGCAGAAAAAAATCTGCAGAGGAAAAGCTGCGTTTTCACAGCATGTCCACTATACCTTCATAAATGCTGGTGTTTTCCATAAAGGTATAATAGGTACAGAAAGTCCACAGAGGAAAACTCTGAGATCACAATGAAAAACGCTGCTGTATACCAGGACTGAATACTGTCACGTCACCCACTGACCGCTATACCAGGACTAAATACTGTCACATCAGTCACTGACCGCTATACCAGGACTAAATACTGTCACGTCACCCGCTGACCGCTATACCAGGACTAAATACTGTCACGTCACCCACTGACCGCTATACCAGCACTATATACTGTCACGTCACCCGCTGACCGCTATACCAGGACTAAATACTGTCACGTCAGCCACTGACCACTATACCAGGACTAAATACTGTCACGTCAGCTACTGACCGCTATACCAGGACTAAATACTGTCACGTCAGCCACTGACCGCTATACCAGGACTAAATACTGTCACGTCACCCGCTGACCGCTATACCAGGACTAAATACTGTCACGTCAGCCACTTACCACCAGATTCCCCTCTGCCCTCACAGTATAATCCACAAATAGCGGCTTTTACTGTATAATGGTCTCCTTGTAGCGCCAAACCCTACGATCAGAGTTACTCCATTCCCCATCTTGAGAACACAACTACCCCCTTGTATTTGCAGATGCCCCTCATAACGCCAGCCAGCAATTAACCTTTTCCTGCCTGCACTGTAATAGTACACTGCAGTAAGCAGGTTGTTCCTAGGACTACACTTTGCAGAGACTGTAAAATGACTGTTTATGCCACGTAGGGCCCTGGCCTTAAGGCTGAGGCCCACTTTGTGGAAAAGCAGCTTTTTTTGTTGCAGATTTTGCTTTTTTGAGTCAAAGCCAAGCAGGGCTATAACAGGATTGTGAAATATCTAGGAAGCTTCTTGCACTCCCTGCTCAATCCACTCCTGGCTTTGGCTCAAAAAACAGCAACAAAATCTACAACAAAAAAATCCGCTTTTTGTAACGTGAAACACAGCGATTATGGCGGCTGCAGAAATATGTGAGGAAAGTGAATAAAATGTCATCATTTAATCTCATCTACAGCAAGTTAATTTTATCTGTGGAGATGCGAGAATTTCCACATATATTTACCGTAATAGGGGAAGAAAGTGCAGAGTAAAATGCATCAAAAGCTCAATGAAAAACGCTGTGGGAAAAAACAATGTGTTTTTGCTCATTTTTATCTCCTGTGCTTTTTAGCTGGGTTTTACTGTGTTGGGCCTAATTCTTAAAGGGGTTGTCCAGGAATTACAGGTTTCTGCAAGGAGGCCGGGGAAGGTGAAAAATAAAACCCACACTCACCTGTCCCTGGTCCTCCCACCCCTGTCCGGACCAGCGGCGCCCCGGGGTTTGTTCCAGCGGCAGTTCTCGCCACACGTAACCGCTGAGGCCTATCATCCGCCTCAGCAGCCTAAGGAAAGGAACCTGGATGTCACTCACATACGTCACCTGTGATGTCCCGTGTCCTTTCCTTAGGCCGCTGATTGGCCTCAGCAGTTACGTGCGGTGAGGACTTCTGACAGAACAAGCCCCCGGGCGCCACAGGACCGGACAGCGGTGGGAGACCCCGTGGACAGGTGAGTATGCACTTTCTTATTTTTCACTTTCCCCGGCCTCCTTGCAGAAAACAGTAATAACTGGACAACCTGTTTAACATCTCAATATACTGAGCATCACACTATACAATACAATTCTAGTATGTATAATGGTACACATGTACAGAAGAAAACACAGACAATAATATGCTGTATATACCTACATATATACCATATATTTACACTCATACATTCATATATACACATACACACATACCTACAATCATACACAGTAGCTAACACACATACTGTAAACAAATATACACATATATACATATTATATATACATATTTTACACAAAACTAACACTTACATTTGGCTGAATTGCTGGGTGCACTGGAAATGGAGGAAGCTCATGTGCAGCTCTGTCTGGCAATAGTGAAAGTATCGCAGCAGACTCCCCCCTGCACACTACAATGTCCTGCATGGGAGGGAGGGGGGAAGCTAGTAGCTGTTTCTAAGTGCCGGCAAACTGTAGAAGCAGCGACCAGCAGAATCTGCATCTGCCGATGCTTTCATCTACTGCCGATTAAAAGTCCTAATAGTAGGGAAATTATGGGGCCCCTGAGGGCGTTGGGGCCCTGGGCAAATGCCCAGTTTGCTCCCCCTAACGCCGGCCCTGAGTGGCCCCATAAGAATTGCCCAGTTTTGCACTTGACATCCAGTATGGCAGTCCAGTATAGGTGTAGTCTATTTATGGCTGTGTTGTTATGGAAACCTGGTAAATTAAATGTGAATTTATATTGGCTAATACATGTGTTATGACTAAATATTTAATGACCTGCAAACTGCTTTTGACTAATACAGGTCATAGCTTGGTTGCTATGGAAACCTGGTCTTGACCTGTGTGCCTCAGGAGAGTAAGCGCCTGCGAGCTCCTATTGGCTGATAAGGGACATGTGACCATGTGTATGGCAGTTGGAATATGAGTGAAAGACTTGCAGGCTTGTATTGACTAATGCTGGTAATTTTTTGGAAATACTGTATCTCAGGAACGGTACATCCTAGAGAGCTAAAATCTTCCCGGACACTTGATATACCTGTGTACCAAATTTGGTGAGGATCGGTCCAGTCGTTTGGTCGCGCATAAAGAATAGACAGACAGACAGACAGAAACTCATTTTTATATATACAGTCATGGCCAAAAGTTTTGAGAATGACACAAATATTATATTTTCACATGATCTGCTGCCCTCTGGTTTTTATGTGTGTTTGTCAGATGTTTTTATCACATACAGAAATATAATTGCATTCATATTATGAGTAACAGAAGCTTATATTGACAGTTAGAATGAGTTAATGCAGCAAGTCAATATTTGCAGTGTTGACCCTTCTTCTTCAGGACCTCTGCAATTCTCCCTGGCATGCTCTCAATCAACTTCTGGACCAAATCCTGACTGATAGCAGTCCATTCTTGCAGAATCAATGCTTTAATTTTGTCTGAATTTGTTGTTTTTTGTTTGTCCACCCGTCTCTTGATGATTGACCACAAGTTCTCAATGGGATTAAGATCTGGGGAGTTTCCAGGCCATGGACCCAAAATCTCTATGTTTTGTTCCCTGAGCCATTTAGTTATCACCTTTGCTTTATGGCAAGGTGCTCCATCATGCTGGAAAAGGCATTGTTGAGCACCAAACTGCTCTTGGACGGTTGGGAGAAGTTGCTTTTGGAGGACATTCTGGTACCATTCTTTATTCATGGCTGTGTTTTTAGGCAAGACTGTGAGAGAGCCGATTCCCTTGGCTGAGAAGCAACCCCACACATGAATGGTTTCAGGATGCTTTACAGTTGGCATGAGACAAGACTGGTGGTAGCGCTCACCTCTTCTTCTCCGAATAAGCTGTTTTCCAGATGTTCCAAACAATCGAAAAGGGGATTCATCAGAGAAAATGACTTTACCCCAGTCCTCAGCAGTCCACTCCCTGTACCTTTTGCAGAATATCAGTCTGTCCCTGATGTTTTATCTGGAGAGAAGTGGCTTCTTTGCTGCCCTCCTTGAGACCAGGCCTTGCTCCAAGAGTCTCCGCCTCACAGTGCGTGCAGATGCACTCACACCTGCCTGCTGCCATTCCTCAGCAAGCTCTGCACTGCTGGTAGCCCGATCCCGCAGCTGAAACACTTTTAAGAGACGGTCCTGCCGCTTGCTGGTCTTTCTTGGGCGCCCTGGAGCCTTTTTGGTACCAATGGAACCTCTCTCCTTGAAGTTCTTGATGATGCGATAGATTGTTGACTGAGGTGCAATCTTTCTAGCTGCAATACTCTTCCCAGTTAGGCCATTTTTGTGCAGTGCAATGATGACTGCACGTGTTTCTTTAGAGATAACCATGGTTAACAGAAGAGAAACAATGATGGCAAGCACCAGCCTCCTTTTAAAGTGTCCAGTGGTGTCATTCTTACTTAATCATGACAGATTGATCTCCAGCCCTGTCCTCATCAACACCCACACCTGTGTTAATGGAGCAATCACTGAAACGATGTTAGGTGGTCCTTTTAAGGAAGGGCTGCAATGATGTTGAAATGTGTTTTGGGGGATAAAGTTCATTTTCTAGGCAAATATTGACTTTGCAAGTAATTGCTGTTAAGCTGATCACTCTTTATAACATTCTGGAGTATATGCAAATTGCCATTAGAAAAACTGAAGCAGTAGACTTTGTAAAAATTAATATTTGTATCATTCTCAAAACTTTTGGCCATGACTGTAGTATATAAGAGATAAGCATGTTTTGTACATGGGTTTAGAAGGCTGGCCAAATAACCCAATGTGTGAACAAAACAAACCACCAAGAATCTTAAAAATATATTTCCAGCCCATCCCTGGGAATATTGCATAATGGTTTTCCAATAACAAACCCCAAACCTACAATAATCCCGCAATTCACAGATTATGCAGGAACTGCAGTCTTAATATTTCTGTGACTAGAAGGACCTTTACAGAGCATATCACAGGACCAAAAGGTCCTTAATTCATAGGAATAAAAAGACTTTGATCAATAGGAGAAAAAGCCTGAGCATGGACCTTTGTTAAAGTGGTTTCCTTCACCACTTATTCCGGGGCCCCACGTTGCAAAAATGCAGCGTTTTGGCCGCAGCAGAAACACACATTACATTACCTGCAAAGTGGATGGGATTCTGGTTAATCACATCCACACATTGCAGAAAAAAATTCCACTGCGGAAAAGATGCATTTTCAAAAACACTTGCGTTTTTGAAAATCGCAGCATGTCAATTATACATATAGAAATGCTGATGTCTTCCACATAGGTATAATAGGGGCAGAAAGTCTGCAGAGGAAAATTCTGCGGACTTTCTGTGAAATACGCTGTGTTTTCCGCAGCATTTTTTGGCAGCGGCTTGCTACATGGAACCTTAGCCTTAGGCCGCGGCATTTTACAGTCACTGTGTAGTGGATGGAATTTTAGCTAATCCCATCCCCCGTCGCGGTTTTAGTAATGCACCTTGTCAATTATACCTACAGAAACACTGGCGGTTTCCCTATAGGTACCGTGTTTCCCCGAAAATAAGACACCCCCGAAAGTAAGGCATAGGAGAGGTTTCGGAGAATTGCCTAATATAAGGCATCCCCCGAAAGTAAGACGTATGTTCCCGAACAGAACATACGGTATATACGATATGTGAGGCCGCGGGAGAACCCCACAATCTCTGCTATCATTATACTCGGGGTCTTTTCAGACCCCGGAGTATAATAATCGGCGGCCCAGGGGAGGTGAGCGAACATAAAAAACTATGTGCTTACCTGTCCTACGCTTCTCCAGGCTTCGGGCCTGTTTGGTGACGTCGCAGACGTCAGCGGACGTCATTTTGCGTCGCGACGCCGGCCGGATCATGTGACGCGGCCTGGTCTAACAGTGAAGAAGGCCGGAGTAGCGCACGGGCATGCACAGGAGCGAGGAACGGGTAAGCAACGTTGTTTTTTTATGTTTCTATCCTCCCCTGGGTCTCCGATCATTATACTCTGGGGTCTGAAAAGACCCCACAGTATAATAATTGTTCATGGGTGGTCCACTATGGGGCAAACTACTGTGTGCAGGGGCCACTATGGGGCATGATACTGTGTGCAGGGGCCACTATGGGGAATGATACTGTGTGCAGGGGCCACTATGGGGAATGATACTGTGTGCAGGGGCCACTATGGGGAATGATACTGTGTGCAGGGGCCACTATGGGATATGATACTGTGTGCAGGGGCCACTATGGGGCATGATACTGTGTGCAGGGAAATTAATGGTTTGGATTGTTATGATGATGTCCTAGAAGATGATGACATAACTTTCATTGAATAAATTTTACTTTCTATTCGTACCGTAAATATTGGTAAATGTACCATACTGTTAATTGTTGTACATGGAAATAATGGTACGGTAGTAAGAAATTCTTGATAGGATTCACAGTTTGTCTGGTTATGCTGGTTTGTGATGACAAATACTGTACAGTACCGTATATAATAAATGTTCATTTTTTTGTTCAGCAATAAATGTGAATTCTTCTTCATTGAAAAAAAAATAAGACATCCCCTGAAAATAAGACACAGCACATCTTTGGGAGCAAAAATTAATATAAGACGCTGTCTTATTTTCGGGGAAACAGGGTATAATTGAAGCAGAAAGTCTGCAGAGGAAACCTCTGCAAACTTTCTGTGAAAAACGCTGCGGGAAAAGCCACAATGCATTGCTGCTGCAGTTTTTCACGCATTGCTTTTTTGCTGCGGGATGCTACGTGGGGCCTTAAAGTGTTTTTTTTAGTTTTATAGATATTGAGGAGCTATCATTTGATCACCCACAGGCAAAAGCACAGCTCCATTCTCTGTGTAGCTACCATGCTTTGCTACTCCAGTTTAGCTCCCACTCAAAAGGATGGGGTGGAGGGTATGCAATTTACTTTATCTGACTTTGACATCAACATACCTTGTCCAGGAACTAGCATACACGTCCTCTCCTGCTATCTATAGGTTTATACTGAATTTTTTGCAGAAGCCGCCTCAAAATTCACCCCAAAAGCATGCAGATTTTTTCTTCTAGCTACTTTTTTCACCTAGAGGGGAAAAAAAGTCTTATGACCTATCTTCTGGTGGACTCTGTGATGAGAAATCAGCTAGAAGAAAAAATCTGCTACTGACTCCCACTGAAATGAATGGGACAGTTGGGAGGTGTTTTTTGATGTGGATTTTGAGGCAGATTCCACCTCAAAATCCACCTGCAAAATACTCTGTGTGAACATACCCTTTTTCCTTTCTTCCTCCTTTATTTGTTAACAGAATATTAGCAAATATACCACTATAAGAGTAAAACAGTGCCAAAAAAAATCAATTAGCCCTCCAAACACATACCCTTGTGTGGCTATGTCAACAGAAAATGTAAAAGTTATGGCTCCTAACATTGAAGGAATATAAACACTGAAAAAATGGCCACAGCAAGCAGGGGTTAAATTGTTGCATGAGTAGAACCTTCAAACTAATGATTCCCGTTACGTCCGACAGCAGCACAATATGGGGTATCTCTGCCCCGTGTGTTGTTTAGGACAGGTGGAACCTTTAATTAGCACCAAAAAGGTGCCTCCTACTAGCCCTATAAGAGGGCACAAGAGACCTCCCTCCACTGTGTTTTTTTCTGTCCTGTGTGGGACAGGTGGACGGAGGTCTCTTGTGACCTCCCGTTGCTAGGGGTTTCATTTACTCCTGGCTTACCTTTAAGGGGTACCTCGGTCCTAAAGAAAAAACCTCCGGTCCTTCGGGCCTTCGCCCCGCAGCGCAGCGTTATCCGGCTCATCGCTCTGCAGGCAGCGCGATCCCAGAAGTAAGTACGGAACCTCCTCGGCCGGAACTTTTCTCCGGTCCCGTGTTCCCGGGGTAAGGAAGCCTTTGCGCACCACCGCGGCCTACTTCCGGTTTTCTCGGAAAAAGTGCGGTAAGTTTGAAAATTGAAAATTTAAAGGCAAAATATAGAATTGATTTTTGCTGCTTGTATTTTGAGCCTCTGGCTTAGGCTTATGCTCCTCTATGTTCCATTATGGCGTTTCACTTGTTTTGCTGCTGTATAAATGTTGCTATGTTGGCTTCCTCCCCTCGCTGCTGGATTACATTTAAAAGGTCTCCAAAGGTCCTTTATTTGTTGAGTGAGCGGTTTCTAGCTCCTCTGCTGCGGTTTCCGGTGGCTGGTTTTTTTCTGATGGTTTTTTTTCTCTTTAAGTGACCGACTTAAAAAAAAAAAAAAAAAAAAGGTACCCCTTGGTTTTTTATGCGATGCTTGGCAATCTTCCTTTTTTTCAGTGTCACATGGCTGTTTGATGTTTCAGATGTCATCTTCTGCATCACGTAACGGCGATGGGCTTAGGAGGAAAAAGTCCTTTAAGTTTGAACACCTAACGTCTTTGGTTTGCAATATCAAAAAGCCTTTACCTAAGGACGGCTATGATTTTACCCGCTGTCACCAGTGTCGCGGACCTCCCCCCCGAAGTACCTTCTATAAGAAAGGTTGTTACTTGGGTAAAGGACTATATGGAGGAGTCTCTAAGGAAAGCCGTTCTTCCATCGTCCAGTTTGCCAAGAGACCGCAGATTGAGACACAATCTTCCTTACGGATCTCTAATGAAGATTATCAGATAGTGGACGAGACACTCTCATCGGACGATTCCACTGAAGATCCCAGCAGGCCATGCTTCCCACTCGGAAAATTAAGCCGGCTGCTGAAGTCCATCCGGTCTAAGGATCATGATGTTGATGGGGAAAACTCCGCGTCCACCTATAGAGGGCCTAGGGTCTTCCAAGTGGACCAGACATTACAAATATTAATGTCCTCAGAGTGGAGATGTCCTGAAAAACCTCTTGTGGTTCTTAGGAGGTTCAGCGCTTTATTCCCAGTTGCTCCTCCAAGGTGGATATGGCGGTGGCTAAATTGTCCTGCCGCACTAAGGTACCATCAGATGATGGAGCAAATCTGCACGACGCCATGGACAGGCGCTTTGACAATACCTTCAAGAAGGCTTATTCAGCTGCCTCGCCCAAGACCGCTGTGGCTGTTGCGTCTTGTGAAGTGTCAGCCAAATTATATACTGACCTGATCCACCTCGAAAGGGACATCTACTCTGGAGTCTCCAGAGACGAGCTGCTAGGGTTTCTAGGCTCGGTTTCCCTGGCAGCTGAATATTTAACGGAAGCCTCCCACCATTAATTAAGGCTGGCGGCCAAATCCCTGGCACTTACCAAGAACACTGCAGCAGGAAGACCTCTATGGTAAAGACCTTGGAGAGCTGTTTTCCCCTCAAAGTATAATTGTGCGCATTACCCTTTGAGCCAGGTAGAGTCTTTGGCTGTGCCCTAGACGAGATCCTAGAGGGCTTGGCTGACAAGATGGGTAAAACTTTAACCCAGACCTTCAGAGGTAGGTCTGGCTCTGGCCGTGGTAGAGGCTATCCACCTCGTCGTGGACGGCAGTCCCAGAGAGGCTCTAGTTATTCCTAGAGGCGCCGGCCGGAGATTCCCGAAGTCTGATGATAAAAAAAAAGTCAAGCTTAGCTTTGACATCAGAAGCAGTTTCTGTGGCCGAGATTTCTGTCAGAGGTCGTGTCTCCCACTTTCTCAACTGCTGGCAAAAAGGGAAAACATTCGAGACCATGGGTCCGGTAGGTAATCCAAAGAGGTTATGCAATCGAGTTCCTCCGTCATCTTCAGGATCGGTTTGTGTTAACTCGCAGCCTCCCTACAATGCAGCAGACTACATTGGAATGCTCCATCCGAGAGTACATTCACAAGGGAGCCCTGGTGGAAGTCTCTTCTCTAGAAGAATGATCCAGTGTCTATTCTCCAGTCTTCCTGATGCCAAAACCGGCAGACAAGTGGAGAATGATCATAGACTTAAGGTACCTCAACCGCTTCATCAAAAAGAAGCGCTTCCGTAGGGAAACCATAAAGTCTGTCACCACCTTTCTCCTCCAAGGCAATGTGTTTTTTTGTGACTTTGGATATAAAAGACGCCTATTTGCATATTTCTATTTACCTCCACACAGAAGGTTTTTTCTAAGGATTGCCGTAGTAGTTTCCGGCCACAGGAAGCACTTTCAATTCACAGCACTACCCTTCGGGATCTCCTCTGCTTCCCACACCTTTACAAAGGTAGTGGCCCCCATAGCGGCCACCCTCAGGCTTCAGGGGATATTCTTGGTGCCTTATCTAGAGGACTGGTTAATAAAGGCCCAGTCAGAGTCTGTTCTGCTCCAGTACCTACAGACAGCCCTCAGAATCTGTAATGGCTTATAATCTGGGAGAAGTCAAAAACGATCCCTTCAACACGAAGGAAGTTCCTCTGCTACTTCCTAGATTCAGTCCGCCTGCAAATCTCCTTGACACCAGCAAGGAAGGAGAAGCTGGTCGTGGCAGTCCGGCACCTCTTAAAAGCCGATAGCCTCCATCAGAACATTGATGAAGATCCTGGGCTTGATATCTTCCTCAGTGGAGGCAGTCCCATGGGCCTTGTGGCACTTACGTCCCCTCCAGAAGGAGTTACTAGAGGCTTGGGATCGCTCTGAAAGACGGAAGGTCCACGGTCCAACCTTCTTGGACCCTGTTGACTACTGATGCATCCCTCTCGGGATGGGGAGCCCATTTGGATGAAAACTCCATAAAGGGGAGTCTGGAGCGCTCCAGAAAGAAGGACTTCGTCCAACTGGAAGGAGCTCAGAGCCGTATATCGTGCCTTACTCCATTTCTCGCCTCTTCTCAAGGGAAGAGCAGTCAAAATCCGGTCAGACAACATGACCACAGTGCTGTACGTGAACAGACAGGGAGGCACCAGATCACCAACCCTCCTCAGGGAGGAAGATCTGATATTTACATGGGCAGAGAAAAATCTAACCCATTTATCCGCAGTTCACATCAAGGGCTCCCTGAACTTAGTAGCGGATCGGTTGAGTCGGGGTCATGCTGCATCAGGAGAATGGACACTCAATCCAGAAGCCTTTCATCAGATTACCCTGAAGTGGGGTCTTCCAGAAATAGACCTCATGGCAACCCAACTCAACGCCAAGGTGGAGACGTTCTGTTCCCTTTACCAGGAGGACAATCCCTTGGCAGTGGATGCCCTGTCCATCCCTTCGAGGTCCAGGCTGGCATACATCTTCCCTCCAGTTCCAACAATACCGAAGGTATTGATGAAAATCAGACAGGACCAAGTCTCTGTGATAGCCATCATTCATTCTGGCCAAAAAGAGCTTGGTTTTTCCCAACTCATGGAGATGAGTCGAGGGATATATTGGAGGCTTCCCCCCATCCAGAACCTGGTTTCCCAAGGATCTCTGAAGTGCCAGGATCTCTGGAGATTCAACCCGACAGCCTGGAGGTTGAGCAGTCCCTACAGCAGGATAGAGGACTGTTAGAGGCCGTCCTGAAGACCCTTTCTTCTGCAAGAGCAGACTCTGCCAATAAGAGCTACTAGAGGACAGTCAAGATTTTCATGGAGTGGTGCTCCAAGAAGGGTAATAATAATCTAGAACTTTGTACGGCTGATATTTTACATTTTTCTTCAGGACAGTTGGAATAAGGGCCTTGCCCCTGCCACTTTGAAAGTGCAGATTGCGGCCCTCTCCACTCATTTGAACAGACATCTGTCTCAGGATCCTCTGGTTGCAAGGTTCCTTAAAGGGGCAATGAGGCTAAAGCCCTCAGTATCATCTCCAGTTCCCCAGTGGGACCTTGCGGTAGTCCTTGCAGGCCTGTGCGGTCCTCCATTTGAACCCTTGGAGACTACGGAGCTAAAATATTTAACTTACCAAACCACTTTTGTTGGTTATTATATCTGCCAAAAGAGTAGGAGAACTTCAGGCTCTCTTCTAAAGAGCCGTACATTTGTTTTTTGCAGACAGGGTGCACCTTAGGTTTGCCTGGGTTTAACCCTAAGGTCCTCTCATACTATAATAGCAATCTGCTAATTTCGTTACCTGTGTTTTTTCCCCACTCTAACCTCTGAGGAGGAAGAAAAGCTCCACACCTTAGACGTGGTAAGGTGTCTGCGGATTTTCCTATCCCACACTCAACCGCTTAAGAAGGCCGAAAGCCTACTAATCGATATGCAGGGCAAAAACAGAGGCCTCAAGGCTTCCAAGCCTACTCTATCCACATGGATCAAGGAGACAACTAAGTCTTCCTTTCTTATTCAGGAGTTACTCCCTCCAGTTTTTCTACGGCCACTCGACCAGGCCTGTGTCGACTTGGGCTGAATATCGGACCAGATTTGTGCGGCTGCATCATAGTCATCTCAGTTGACCGTTTGTTAAACATTATCATTAGACGTCCGCAGTTTCCGGACAACTGCCTTTGGTCAGTCAGTCCTTGACGTTGTAAGGCGAGGAAACCTGACCTAGGGGAATTACTTGCTATCTCCCCATATTGTGCTGCTGTCGGACGTAAGGGGAATCGTTGATTGTAATGTCAATCTGTATTCCCTTAGTCCTGACAGCAGCACAAGGCTTCCCTCCCTAGAAGCTTGTTTCCTGTTACTTTATAATTTACACAGTGGAGGGAGGTCTCTTGTGCCCTCTTATAGGGCTAGTAAGAGGCACCTTTTTGGTGCTAATTAAAGGTTCCACCTGTCCTAAACAACACACAGGGGCAGAGATACCCCATATTGTGCTGCTGTTAGGACTAAGGGAATACAGATTGACATTGCAATCAACAAGTGTATGAAGTACATAGAATGTAGTTTTCCAAGAAACTACTTCAAATATTGTCAGCTGCATCAGATGTCTTTAAGATTTGCATCTTGACCACATGTCTAATTGGAAACATGCCTAATTAGTACTCAAGGACAGCACCTGCCTTGGCATTCATTTGTGCCTATTCATTCCAATTGTACTATTTGTTTTACAAGTCACACAAGTGTTTGAATAACAGCTCCATACAGTGCAATTGCAAGCATAAATCCACATCCTGAGCCTGAGCTTTTATATTTTGTTTTGTAATGTTTGGTTGCTTCAACTTTTGCTTGTTATATGCAGTACATAACTATTTATTTTCTAGTAGCTCAGGGTTTTGTTGTCTGCCAAACCTGTTAACACTTGTAAAAGTTTCAAGGCCCGGGTTCCCAATTTCTATGCACTGAATTCCCGATAGCACCCCATGCCCCTCCACAAAAACAACAGAAATAATCAGATGTAGTTGCAGGAATCACAGAAAAATGCATACCTTTTACATTCAAATGGGGGTAATTTATCAAATACGTCTCTTTTCGGCTACATTTTGCACAGTTGCGCTTTTTGTGCGCCCTTTCAATTTCTGGCGTTATTTACTAATCGGGCACAAACTGTTGATAAATTCCATGCACATGTCGTCTCCATGTGTGTTTTTAGCCTTTTTTTTTTTTTTTACAGGTGTTCGCAATGCGCTGAATTTTTCAAAAAGGCGATCTACATAATAAAAACGGCGCAGACACAGAACAGAAATGTATTTAAAGAAGAAGAAACAAATGACTTCTCTGGATCTGCAAAGATGACTTCAAATCCTTTCAGCTTGTCCAATGAAGAGAACTCCTCCTCTGATTTTTCTGTCTCAGAACAAACTTTGCCAACAAAATCCAAAAAGAAAAAGTAATTCTTAAAAGAAGAGTGTGGCCAGGTCCGCCGCACCCTCTGCCCCCCATTAGCTATGCCTATGCCCTGCATTCTTGATGCAGCCTGTAGCCATGCAATTATCCACTTGAGCTGAAAATGCATTTTAGGATTTGACGGATTTGACACAAGTAATTGGATAGGATTTATAAAATTGATGTAAATGTTAAGTTTGCTAACTGTACATAGTTTTGTGTGTGTCTTATGCTTCTGCAATTGTGTTCTGTAGTCTGCACTGTTTTGTACGAGTTTTCCCACAGTGGAGTGATTTTGCGCCTATTTTTAAAAAGGCGCAAATAATAAATCTGGCGAACACATGTTTGCCTGGGCAGACACACCTACTTTTCTCAACAAAATCACAAAGTGTCGGATAGGGAATTCTCATGTAGGAAAAAGGCGCAAACACTTCATAAATCCGACATAACAATGAAAAAGACACACAAAAGGCGCAGCACTCACCAAATTCAGGCGCAAACAAGTTAAATAAATGTGCCCCAGTGACTTCGATGAGGGCTTATCTCCATTTGCTTCTTCTACCTACAAGTCATTTCAGAGTTTTCTATACAGACATCCTCACTTTTCTATCAATTCCTATATCCTGATGACTTAGCCTCTTAAGGACGCAGGGTAGTTTGTACATGCTCGGTGACTTTTTTCATATTTTCTCTCCCCGTCTTCCAAAATTCATAACTTTTTTTTTTATTTTTCTGTCCACATAGCTATGTGAGGGCTTATTCTTTGCGTGATGAGCTGTACTTTCATTTGCCACCATTTTGGGGTACATATAATGTTTTCATTAACTTTTATTTATGTTTTTTTGGGGGTCCATGTGAAATAACACACAATTCTGTCATGATTTTTTGCATTTTGTTTTTCCGGCATTTACTCTGCATTAAAAATGACATGGTAGCTTTGCCTGGCTGATCATTCCGATTACAGCAATACCATATTTATATTGTTTTTTATTACATTTTACCACTTTTACAAATAAATGTTGTTTTTTGAAAATGAAGGATTTTGCTGGGGTCACCGTATTCTGACACCTATAACTTTTTTACTGTTTTGTTGATGGAGATATGCCAGAGCTCTTTATTTGCTGGACAAGTTGTACTTTTTATTGGTGTCAATGTTTGGTATGTATGACTTTTTGATCACTTTTTATTGTTATTTTTGGGGGAAAGCAAAGTGACCAAAATACGTTAATTTGTGCATTGCGGTATTTATTTTTTTTTTACGGCGTTCACTGTACGGGATAAATAATGCTATATTTAGATAATGGGGACTTATACGCACGTGGGCATACCTAACATGTTTGTTTATTTATTTTTGTTTACATTATATATTTTTTTAATATAAAGTTGGTTTTATTTAACTTTTTATTATTTGTTTATTTATTTTTGTGTGTTTTTACTATGTGTTTGTGTGTTTTTTCACTTTTTACATGTCCCACAAGGGGACTTGAAGCTGGGATCTCAGATCCCCTGTACAATGTCCTGCAATACATAGTATTGCAGAACATTGCACAGTAGTTCCTATGGGAAATGTGCATAGGAAGTCAGGAGGCCCTTGATCTTATCTCAGGGGGTCTGAGGGGTGACAGGGGGGGCGATCTTGCCCCTGGACCTCCTGGATGCCGTAATCGCTATTGATCACGGCATCCAGGGGGTTAATCCGCTGGAGTCGGAGTATCTTCCGACTCCAGCGGCTGGTCACGCCTCTCGGCTGTGTAATACAGCCGAGAGCAGGATGTAATGCCGCAGGTACAGCGCCGTAATAGTACTGAGATGAGCATGAATTATATACGTGCCGCAACGTACTATTGCGGAGCGGGATGGAGTTAAGAGTGTCATCTTGTTGCTATGTCCCCAAATACTGTAATAGTGCTCTAACTATGCACTAGGGCTCTACACCCTCACTGAAAATACTAGTACTATACAGATGCTCTACACTAATTAGTGTCACACATAATGCACCCTATAGTAATTAGGGTCATACCTAGTGATCCCTAAAATAATTAGTTTCCCATATAGTGCCCCTACACTAATTAGCGTCACATATATATGAGGATGAACAGAGGGGCACAAAGCCATAGACTCACATGCCCTGCAAAGTAATTAACTACAGTGGGTACGGAAAGTATTCAGACCCCTTTAAATTTTTCACTTTTTGTTTCATTGCACCCATTTGCTAAAAGCAAAAAAGTTCATTTTATTTCTCATTAATGTACACTCAGCACCCCATCTTGACAGAAAAAAAACTGAAATGTAGATATTTTTGCAAATTTATTAAAAAGAAAAACTGAAATATCACATGGTCATAAGTATTCAGACCCTTTGCTGTGACACTCAAATTTAACTCACAAGCTGTCCATTTTCTTCTGATCCTCCTTGAGATGGTTCTACTCCTTCATTGGAGTCCAGCTGTGTTTAATTAAACTGATTGGATTTGATTAGGAAAGGCACATACCTGTCTATATAAGACCTCACAGCTCACAGTGCATGTCAGAGCAAATGAGAATCATGAATTCAAAAGGAACTGCCCAAGGAGCTCAGAGACAGAATTGTGGCAAGGCACAGATCTGGCCAAGGTTACAAAAGAATTTCTGCAGCACTCAAGGCTCCTAAGAGCACAGTGGCTTCCAAAATCCTTAAATGGAAGAAGTTTGGGACGACCAGAACTCTCCCTAGACCCGGCCATCCAGCCAAACTTAGCAATCGTGGGAGAAGAGCCTTGGTGAGAGAGGTAAAGAAGAACCCATAGATCACTGTGGCTGAGCTACAGAGATGCAATAGGGAGATGGGAGAAAGTACCGCAAAGTCAACTATCACTGCAGCCCTCCAACAGTTGGGGCTTTATGGCAGAGTGGCCCAAAGGAAGCCTCTCCTCAGTGCAAGACATATGAAAGCCCGCATAGAGTTTGCCAAAAAACACATGAAGGACTCCGAGACTATGAGAAATAAGATTCTCTGGTCTGATGAGACGAAGATTGAACTTTTTGGCGTTAATTCTAAGTTGTATATGTGGAGAAAACCAGACTCTGCTCATCACCTGCCCAATACAATCCCAACCGTGAAACATGGTGGTGGCAGCATCATGCTATGGGAGTGTTTTTCAGTTGCAGGGACAGGACAACTGGTTGCAATTGAAGGAAAGATGAATGTGGCCAAGTACAGAGATATCCTGGAAGAAAACCTCTTCCAGAGTGCTCTGGACCTCAGACTGGGCCGAAGGTTCACCTTCCAACAAGACAATGACCCTAAGCACACAGCTAAAATAACAAAGGAGTGGCTTCGGAACAACTCTGTGACTATTCTTGACTGGCCCAGCCAGAGCCCTGACCTCAACTCAATTGAGCATCTCTGGAGAGACCTGAAAATGGCTGTCCACCAATGTTCACCGTCCAACCTGACGGAAGTGGAGAGGATCCCCAAATCCAGTAGTGAAAAACTTGTTGCATCATTCCCAAGAAGACTCATGGCTGTACTATCTTAAAAGGCTGCTTCTACTCAATACTGAGCAAAGGGTCTGAATACTTATGACCATGGGATATTTCAGTTTTTCTTTTTTAATAAATTTGCAAAAATATCTACATTTCTGTTTTTTTCTGTCAAGATGGGGTGTTGAGTTTACATAAATGAGAAATAAAATGAACTTTTTTTGCTTTTAGCAAATGGCTGCAATGAAACAAAGAGTGAAAAATTTAAAGGGGTCTGAATACTTTCCATACCCAATGTATATCGGTGTATTGTGAGGTTGTTACAATCTTCTCTGTGACAATGGTTCTATTAATAATAGTATATAAAAGTCAACTAGTATATGACAGCTATGGTTATGAGTGAGACAAAAAGTTGGATTAACTTGAAATCGAAACATTGGAATATAATGATCTTAGACTTATATGGTTTGTTCAGAAACATTACTGTTGCTACATCCTTTAGTGATTAACTGTAATTTGTGTACAAACTTGTTAAGCTGGCCACACACTTAAAGAGGACCTTTCACCACCTCCAACAAGTCCAGTTCTTTATATTAATTAATAGACACTGCTCCACTGATTCCGACACAGTTGGAATTTTTTTTTAGCCCCCACCTTTCCCAAGAAAATGCAGTTATCTTTGGTGTCTATTATGCTATTTAGCCTCTGTACTGTTAGGAGGGCGGTGTCAGGCAGGAGCAGACAAGGGGTATGATTCTGACACTGGCTGCCTCTGATTGGAACTCTGAATCACACCAACCGGCCTGACACTGCCCTTCTGACATTACAGAGCTTAAGCAGCACATCAGGCACCAAAACTAACTGCACATTATGCTAGGAAATGGTGGGGGCTACAGAAAAAATAGCAACTGTGTTGGAATCAATGGAGCGATGCCTATTATCAGTTGCTAAGATCATGAATTGGTGGAGGGGGTGAATGGGCTTCTTTAAGATAACTGTTGGCCAAATGATTGTTTGGCTGACAACTATCTCATCTGATTTCCTTACGTACATATGCATGCTAAGCTCAGTCAAGCAGTACATGTATACTATGCTGGGAGAGAGGAGAAATCTGCTGCCAAACTCTAGCAAACCTCCCCAAGAACAAAATGTGATGTTCAGTAGTTTTGTGTCAAAAATGTGTGTGTGACAAAATTAGTATAAAAATGATACCATTATTGGCTAACAAAAACATTATGATTGCAAAATTTCAGAAAGTAAGGACCCTTGGTCCAGTAGGTTTACAAAGAAATAACAATAGGTCATCTGACTTGTCAATGACGAATTGGTGGGGACCTGACAGTTGGCACCCCCACTAGTCAACTGATATTTGCACAGCGTATGGTGCAGGAAACAGACAACTCCATACACTGTGTAGTAGCCATGTTGAGGTACTGCTGTTTAGCTCCCCTTCAAGTGAAATTTAAGACTTATCCTAACTTCTTTAATGTCAGACAAACCTTCTGATTTTGGTTGGACTGGCTGACCAATCAATGTTGTGTGGGGCTGTCCTAACTTTTCCCAAATGGAAAATGTTAGGTATAAAGAAGGATTGTGCAATTGGAATTGCAGCATGACTTTTAATCTAACTTTCTCCATTCTGAACACATGCACGCTCTGCCGAGCCATCACGCCAACAGCTAAAGCTGTATGAGATTTCTGATCCATTAACTGTAAGGCCCATTGAAATCATTAAGAGTTACTGATTTTTCCTGCACATATAGTAGAATAACAGGGCATACAATTATTCTTTTCTACATTTACTGTACAAATGTTGAGCTATAAATGGTTATTCAGATTGTATATCTATATAACAGCCTAGTAATTTATTTATTGAAAGTACAATTGCTGAAAAATAAGCAACTATTGGAAGTCCGAGTGATCAATGTTGTCAAAAATACCAAAAAATGCCACATTAAAAAGGAAATATATGTATGTTATTGCCCTGTTGATTCTCAGCAATCATCTGTCTGTATCATGTTTTACACCATTACAAACTTGAATGAAGTATCAGCCTTTCTGTTAGACTTTTCCTTCCTTTTATTTCACTCCTAGCTTTGGCTAGAAAAGATGCTAGACTAACTGCTGGAAGCACTTCAATAGGATTACTATTCCCATAGATGTACTACATGAATGCTATGTATCTGTACACCTACCTGCAGTCAGTTACACAAAAATAGCAACTAAAGTAGAGAAAAAGCTAAGTCTAGATGAGCGGATGCTACATAATCCAGTTATTGATCTTCAGCACAGTATTATATTAGTATGATAAATATCCTGAAGAACCCATTAATAGAGCTCTCTATTTTCATTTTTCTCTACACTCATAACCTGAACTACAGAGATCAATGGAGCGGAGCACATCTGTAGTGAAATGTGGCATGACTTGGCTGAAAGCAGGAAGGTTGAGTTTAACTTTTATGGACTGTGATATTTAGTGGAAACAGAAGAGTTAAGAAGTCAAAGGTGGGGGGGGTGTTAAAGAGAGACCATTAAAAGGGATCAGCTTTAGTCTTCATGTACCCGACTGTGTGCTAGTTCAGTGTGCATAATCTAGTTTTTTCCTGCATAGCACACTGATCCATTAATTTCAATGTGCCCTTGCACACTACCGTGTTTTCCACGGGTCCTTATGTGGGTCGCGAGTTTCCGCAGCAAGTCTCAGAGCATGACCTATTCTGCTCAATGTTTACGGAACAGACTAGCCCATAGAAGCCTATCGGACACAGAACACAATGAAAGTCACATGGATGTTATCCGTGTGACGTCCATTTTTGCGGAACTGCATAACTGTTATCTAGCAGCATAATATATTGACCTAGGGAGATCACAATGTCTCCATGTCATTTATCAAAAAAAAAAAAAATGGTGTCGGAGCGATCATGTGGCGTAGGGACAAGCTAGAGACATAACTTACTGTGTTCCGTGTTATTTTTTTGCAGATCCACAAATACGGATGACACACTGATACCATACTGAACGTTTTCGTGGACATACAGTTCTGAGGCTGAAGGCACACTGATGAGAAATGGACCGCAAAAACTGAATGCTGAGCAGTATTTTGCAGATCGCAAATTGCACACAATCATGTTCATGAGGCCTAACTTTCCAAAGGAGTGAGACAGGAGCCGTCTGCTGTCCACCTGTCCGTTTTAACCAGGGAAGTGATGATAGTAGCAGTAGTCAATGGTAAATGTAACATTTAAGTGTTAAACAAATGTCGCAACCCAGATGGAGGAGACCGGAGGATGTGAGTTGTAGTGGCAGTTGGTGTGCCTCCTGCTAGGCTGAGCACACTCACCCAGCCCTCCAGCCCTGCTCCTGGACCGAACACAGACGAGGGGGGTCCTGCAGCACTACCGGATTGTGGTGATAGTAGTTGTTTCCCCCGGGGCGCTTTCAGTTGGAGAGAGGACCTCTCCTCTCTGAGCTGGTGTGGTGTTGGTCGGAAGGGCCCTGATGGTTAGGCAGGCACGACTTAGGTAGCCAGTGGTGACAGTTGAACAAGGAACAGTTTTTATTGCAGTAGCTGGGACAGAAAAAAACGACAGCTTCCCAATGGGGGTAGTAGTAGTTCAGTGTCCAATCCCCCAGCCTTGGTTCTAGGAGGGTGCCCAGGGATGTTACAGGCTCTACACAAGGTTTCTCCTCCAACTACTCTGCCTCACGTGCCTCTCCCAGCTAGGGATGATGATGATGGAGTTACAGGGAGTCCTAACAGAGATCTGGTTACCTGAGTACTAGGCCCGCACTTGGTCCTCCTGTCAGGGTCCTCTCCTGCTTCTCCTGGCCCGGCATCGGAATTGTCCAAAAGTAGTGACAGCTTAACTCTCTTACTCAGGGATGTCTCTGGATGAGCCTGGGGCAGCAAACTTTCCTCCTAGGGGCTGTAAGGACGGCTATTGAGGTCCAGTGCTGATGTCCTCTCTGCACAGTCCAGCATGAACTGTACAGGATGACTGCTACTACTGAACTGCCTGGGCTCAACCGTCGCCGTGGAGACTAGGTCTCCCTACAACCGCGCCCAGTGGCCTGTGATTGGCCAGGGCTAAACCAAGGCTAGAGATTGAACACTGAGGGGGGGAAAACAAGGGAAAGCTGCAAAACAATGACATAGGACACTTAACATAGAAGACAGACATACCAACACAACCCAGAGGCACAAAAGACAAACAATTAAAGCAGAAGCCCTCTGGGATGCTGCACAAATACCACTGCTATGGCTTTTTACCACAATCATGTTTAGGAGTGTTCATTTTTAGATCCAAGTGGTGATAGGAGAGTGTACATCTGTACTACAGCCTTCTATCCACTAAGCCATATTTATTTTTATGCTAATTATATCTAGAGGTAAAATGCATTGTGCTTAGAAAACGCATAGCTAATACTTTCTTAGAACTCATGCACATGGCTGTAGTATGGTCATGTTTTATAGAAGCTATAGTAGAGCTGCCATAAAGGTGCATGAACTCTCTATTGTACCAGTTTGATACAAGGGTACACAAACATTTTACCTGTTGGGTTCTGGAAAATACAAGAGATTATCAATTGTAACGTGTATCATGTGTTACTTTGCTTTTCAAACACATGGAGACCAAAGGATCCTGTACTGCTGTGCATGGAGGATACATGGCTCCGTATGACTGTCATCAGTTTTGGGGACACTAAACTATCACTAAAACATGGTTGACAACCTCAGACAATACCTACCGTGCTGCACTCTTCTACAGTGGTCTCTAGTTTTCACACACTCCTCGACCCAACAACTAAACTAGTGGAGGTGTTGGCTTTCTCCTGTTTGATAACTACTCCTTCATCATATTCTCTGTTTTCACCCTCGCCTCCTTCAAAGTGCACTCTGCATTTACTCACCCTCCAATTTCAAGGTGGCTGTCATATACCAACCACCAGGACCTACCACCACTCTGTCGGTCACATGACTAAATCAGGCCCCCTGATTGTTGGAGGCTAATGTGGGGTATGCCACTTTAAGAGTGTTGTCTATGTGACTCCTCCTCCCACTGCCCGATGTCCAATAAGTATGTTCCATTCTGTGATGTCATTCCTTCCTCCTCCCTTTCTTTTTATAGAGTACCTCTTTCACTTGGGTTGCTGGAGCTGCTTGTGAACGTCTGAACCTCCCACCCCTGTGTTTTTTGTTTATTTTAATACTGTTTCTTTTGCAGTTATCCGTTGTTGTTTCTTCATTCAAGTCACAGCCAGCGGCTGGTGTGATGAAAATGGAGTTGTTGTAGCTAGTAAGGTGGACTTGTCTGCTGGGAATTCAGCTGGGCATAACGCTTCCTGGCATAATGTTCAGTTGTGGCTAGGAAGGCGGACTTGCCAGCTGAGAGTCCAGCTGGGTATAACGCTTCCTGGCATTGTGTAAGTGCCTTTTCTCTATTTAAAGTTGTTATAAAATATTTAATAAATGGCTGTGACAGACATCCACCCATCCCAATGGTTTTTGTCATATTTCTACCTCAAGTATATTTATATTTGATATGTTCTTTACTCCTACCAGCAGACTCACTGACCACTTCACCATCTGGCTTATGCTCTTCTTTTCATCTATCCCTACTATCATCGTGAGCAATTTCAACATACCATTGACTCAAACCATCCTTCTGCTTCCAAACTCTTCTCTCTCACCACCTCCTTTTGGCTCTCACAGGGGTCCACTGCTGCCACCCACATAGGTTGATCAGTTCTTAACCAGCCAGTGTTCCCTATCCAACCTCTCTTAGTCTCCCACTGTGCTTTCTGACCACAACTTACTTACATTCTCATCCCTTTCCTGTTTAACACACCCCCCAATCCAGAAAATAATACACCCCCACAGGAACCTCAAACGCCTTGACATCCTTATACTCTCTTCTACCACTTTCTGGCATATCCTCACTCCAGGACACAGATGCTGCTACTGCCACTATTACCTCAGTCCTCGACTTAGTGGCCCCTCTCACACACAGCAGTGCTTGACCAATCAATAGGCAACACTGGCATACAGTCCAGATAAAAAACTGAGACATGCGTCAAAGGCTGCAGAACGTCTCTGGAAGAAAAGCCACTCCAAGGAAAACTTCGTCAGTTATAAAGAGGCAGTTCTCACCTTCAAAAATGCACTCACCTCTGCAAAACAGGTCTATTTCACCACACTTATATCTTCCCTATCCCACAACCCCAAACAGCTATTTAACCCTTATGTGATGCAGACATTTTTCATTTTTGTGTTTTTGTTTTTTACTCCATGCTTTCCAGAAGCCATAACTTTCTAATTTTTCAGTTTACATAGTCATATTAGGGCTTGATTTTTGCATGACAAGTTGTACTTGTACTTTCATAGGAGTTTTAACGGCTTCCACTCTGCTGTAAAAATGCTATGTTAGTTTTATTCTCCAGGTCGGTACGATCACAATGATACCAAAATTATATAGTTTTTTTTATGTTTTAATAACTTTACAAAAATTCAAAATTTTGAAGAAAAAAAATTATTTGAATCACCATATTCTAACACCTGTAACATTTTAGATATTTCAGTTTATAGAGCCGTGTAAGGTGTCTTTTTTTGCAGGACATGGGTGTTATACTATGTGGGGGCCAAATAAAGGGATTTTTTTGATCTGCCAATGGGGGACCTAATTAGGGGGGCCCCATCACGCAACCAAAGATAGAGGGGTGGGCATTTATTTTTGGGGGGGGCGCCTTTGTATTGTTTACCTCAGGCAGCAGAAAGGCTAGGTTCACCCCTGCCTCAGGGGGCTTAAAGTCCTCTCCACAACATAAGAAGACATCAGTATTATACCTAGGACTTGGTAAGTGGGGTCCCTGTTACATATTGTGCACTGTGGCCCAGGAACTACAAGCTATGCCTCTGACAGGGCCACACTGATCTCCCTCTATCTCCTTCTCTTTATACCAATGAAAAGCCTGCACTAAGCAGTCATTTTCTATCAAACACTGATCTGCAAAACCTGAAAATAAGTTAGAAACATTTTGGGATATTTGATTTGGTAAAATGTTTTGGAAAAATGTTACAATTCATGTGGTGTGCCTTAGAACCATTGAACTTCTGTATTGTCCAATCTGATTTACATTCTACCTAACAGCATCTGGGTAGAAAACAACATGCAGGAGCTTTCCTAGCAAAATGCAAAATGTGATCACCATAGTTCATTCTTTGCCATAAATGTTCCAGAAAGAAAAGAAAACAGATACAATAAGAGAATTTTTAAGATTTATAACGTAATTGACTGTGACTTTCTCATGATGAGGGGGCTCCCGAGATCAGCAAATCACTAATTTGGGTTTGAGAATCTCAGTGTCGGGGTCATAAATCCTCCTTGTTCCTTCAGCTGGTTATCCTGCTCGCTTTTATTTAATAGCTTAGAAAGCATTTATTGGCAGCAGCATGCACTACTTAGGTGACCAGGAAGAGGTTAATTTGTCCACTTACTCCTCTGTGTATTCTACACAACATTTTCATATATTTACAAAGCCTTCCGTGCTAATTTCATGAAATGAGTCATTTTATAGGCTTTTAATTACATCGCTATAATTAACATTATGATTATTAACAAACAGATATTCCATCCTAGATAGAAATGCTCTGAATTCACAGAGGGGTGGTAGGGTGAGTCAGTAGGACAGAGAAGCTTCACCTCTCATTTATATGTATAATCTACTGTAAGTCATCAAGGTTATTACATGACCCTGAATCATTTATGGTTTAGAAGTCCCAGCAGACATGTGGAGGTTTGGTTATTAATCCTTTATACCTCATTTTTGCATCAGAGGACATTGAGTGTTGTGGATTGCCCTCTGATAAATGATCCATAGTCCTTTATAATAAGGACTTTATAAACAGTAATGATCTGGGTTACAGCAAAAAAGTTTATCCCAATGCGTTTCCGCCTTTTCAATACTCGGGTTCATCAGGGGACATGCATACACTTAACAGGCTTGGGTGTTAGAGGGTTTTCCTGCTTAAAATTGAGTTTTTATACTGATGACCAACAACTGGACCCAGCACAGATCAGTTGCTGACAGCCACTAGGCACTGGAAGCTGCTGTGGTAGATGGAGAGCATTTGCAGACTGTTCCTTTTCAAGTAATAGGAGTGGCACTGCAGCTCCCCAGAATCACTACTGCACAGTGGTATGGGTTGCAGTGCCACTCCTATTACTTGGAGAACCTTATACATGACCCTATCCACTACAGCAGCTTCCGGCGCCTGGTGGCTGCCAGAATAGCCAATCTGTGCGGGGGTTCGGTATATCATATGGATTAGTCATAAGTATAAAAAATCTATTTGGGGCTGAAAAACCCTTTTAAGGTGTGAGGGACTTGCTTGAGAGACTGGGCACATTGATATGTAATGGCCAACAGCCCATGTCTTGTTCTGGCCATTTAAATCTCCTTTCGTTTTCCTATTCACTCTGCTGCAACCACATCAATCATATAATAAAACCTCACCCAGTCAGGTAAACAATTGGGCAGGTGAGCCATCATTCACAAGAGCAGAGCACACATTCCTTGGCACCTTGGCACATTCCTTGGCAATATATGTAAATACCTGCTCAGCACACCCGTTCTGCATAGGCAGTAAAGATCCATCGTCTTAGAACAGACTACAAAAGCTCTTAATTCACTGATTGAACTGATTGTGTTGAAATTTTAATTTTACCAAAAGGCTTACAACTTTACAATTTTCTGTGGGGTGTTATCAAGCTTCATTGAAGGAAAGCAGAAGCGATTTTTAAATATTTAATTGATTTTTGTCAATCCAGAGCATATTTCTCAGTGACCTTCAAGCTGAACAAATAACCTCATAGGTGTCATACTCTGAGCTGAATACCTCAGATATTGAAAAGACTGTTAGATTTTGGGGTAAACTTGCAGGGAAATGTAGAGAACATGTTAAAAATAATTCTAGGCAGCAGAAATGGCAGACATGAAAGACAGAAAGGGCTCTCTAGGTATGCAGGGATCCTCCAGAGTTCCCATATCCAAATTGTCATCTTCATCATCCTTAGTTTCCCTATCTTTGTCTTTTTTTTTTCTTTTTTAGAAACCAGAAATATGGTTCCTTATCAATTGAGGGATCAGGAACGCCAGCAGGACAATCGCAAATAAGAAAGTTTTACAATCAGAATCTAAATTTATCAGGATGGGCCCTCACTTGATCTGAGCTATTAGTACTCAAGAAAGGTTTCTCCTTTGTACCAAGAACAAAATGTAATATCTTAGGGTGGATTAAGGATTTTAATTTTTTTCTAATGTAAACTGAAATGGCTTAAATTCTTTCAACAAAATGATGCAAAGGAATGTAATAGACTGGGAATTTCTAGAGAAGATATTATCTGGGTACACACACTTACAGACTTGTTGGAGGAAGGAGGAAGAGACAAAAGGAAAAGGTCCAATCATTGACCTTAGACTAGACAACAATAGAGTGCCCCCAAAGACCGAAACCCAGCGATAGAGATTTTTGTTGATTTGGTAACCACAGAAATTGTGAATCTAGCAAAAAAAGGCTGCCTGAAGTTATCCAACTTATCAAAGGATGAAGTTACTGAACCTAGAGTGGGACACCACAATAATTATCTAATTATCTGATAAAGGTGGCAATCTAGTAATTCTCTGCCATGAGGCATACCCTAAAACGTGCCAGAATTTGTTTGATGATAGACAATGTTATGTCGTTTCAAGGAGTAGTCCTATTGAAGACAACCCTAGAGATTTGAACCATAACTTCAATAGAACTTTGAATGATAGATTGATCTTATCTGAGATAAATGAATTCCTTTTACCTCCATATGTAAAAATTCTCACCCTTTACACTTTACCCAAGGTACACAAGGATCTCAGCCCTCCCAAGGGGAGGCCGATAGTATCAGTGGTTGACTCTATTACACAGAATGTTAGTATTTACATTGAGTTCTTTGTAGCCTTGTTACTTCTCTTCCCTCATATAATAGGGATATGTCAGACCTTATTATGAAAATAGAAGATGAGATTTTGGATGCAGATAGCAAGTTAGGTTTCAGTGGGGTCTTGGTGCAGTTGAACATTTTTTAAAAACTAGAGGGATACACCTATCCGATCATAATAAATTGTTAATCGAGCTATTACAGTTTGTCCTCACTTATAATTATTTCATCTTCAACTCCAGGATCCTCTACCAGCTCTAAGGCACAGCGATGGGGAGCCCTTGTGATCCCACATATGCTAATTTGTTCCTGGGTAGGTAAGAAGATACAATAGTATTTTGTGAAGAGGAGAATGGACCCCAGAAAAGTTTTCTAGGGGAAATTCACTGATGATTATTTTTGTCCTATGGGAAGGAACATGTGAATCTTTTGAATTGTTTGTTGTTTCTATCAATAACAATCATATTGATATAAAATTAACTTTTGAGATTAGCCATAAAGCAATTCTATGCTTAGGCTCGGTTCACATCTGCTTTCGGGTTTCTGTTCTTATAGGCATAAAAAAGCGGTTTACCTGGGAAACCCACCGACCCCATATACTATAATGGAGTCTGTGTGGTTTCGCTCGGTTTCCGCAAAAAACATGCGGAAACATGCAGAGAGGAAAGTGCTGCTTGTAACTATTTTCTCTCCACAGGTTTCGTGCGGAAGCCGAGGGTGTGATTGTTGAGGGTGTGATCTACTTCTGCATATTTATCTTTTCCTTAAACTGTGCCTGAGAGACAAAGAGACAACTGAGATGACACATTAGGGAGCATCTCGGGGGCATAACACATAAAAGTGATACCTCTCTAGCCAGACACGTGAGGGATAAACATGGGAGTGATATAAAAGCCCTAAATTTAAAAATGATTGAAGTCGTTCATAAATCGCCTAGAGGGGTAACTGGAACAAAAAGATACTGTGAAAGGAAGTGGAATGGATTTACTGTATGAGATTCACATTCACCTCCATGAGCAACTAAACTATAGCTGTTTCTTCTAGCTCATCTATTTTCCCTCTTTGTTTTTTGAGGTGCAGAACCTCCTTGATTTCTTCCTGATAAACTTAGTGACTTAGTGAGAAAGGTCTAGCCTTCTGTAAACTGACCACAGATGCTGGCTATCACAGTTTTTATATTAGGGGTGGTAGCTGTAACGTCTCTGCCATTTCGGGTCTCGGAGCCGCCCTCCGCTCGCACGCTGTGGCGAAGGAGGCGTCTTCAGTTTGGTTCTTTGTGTAAGTTCCTTGCTGCTCAGGCTGAACATGGTCCTAGTCAGTGTAATGGATTTCCGACCACACCCGTGTTCTAGCATTTCTCTCTGGACAGTATAGAGTTAATCTCTTCCTGGCTTGTGTGATTGACAGCCTGTGTACCTATCAGGTGTGGGGCTGGGCCCAGACTTTCTATATACAGGATGTCACTTCTCTGCAAGTCGCCGGTTATTGCACTTGTGTTTGCCAGCTCTCTTTACTATATTCCTTGATACTTTGTTACCTGTTTCTCTGACCCTTTGGCTTGCTCACTTTGCTTCCATGTTGTTTTGTCTTGTCCTGTTCTTTGTGTCAATTACCCAGTGTAGGGCTTGTCTTCGAGTTGTCCTTTTACTGCTTAGGGTAACTGAGGCAACAGTGGCTGGGGTGAGATTAGGGCTCATTTGTCTCTGTCCTTCCTCCCAGACCACTGCAGTAGTGTCAGGGTTGCTACGGTTGGCAAGACCCTTACAGAATAACCAGCCCATACATTCTGCCATTGCTTCCTATAGAGTCAGCATGGATCCTATTCAGGGCCTTGCAGCCAAGTTGGAAGGTTTGGTAGGTCTGGTAGCTGAGCTTGCTAAACAGGTGCAGACCCTTACTGATGCTGCTGCAGCATCTCCGGTTGTTTCTGCCCCTTTAAGGGTTAAGATGCTACTCCCCGACCGTTTTTCAGGGGATCGTGAAAAATTTGAGACTTTCCGGGAGTCCTGTCGCTTGTATTTCTGGATTAATCCACATGCATCCCAGGCCCAAATGGTGGGAGTAGTTATATCCCTCCTACAGGGGGATCCACAAGCTTGGGCCCTTAAACTCCCTCCAGGGGCTGAGGAGTGGATTAACTTTGAAATTTTTTTTTTTGTCTTTGGGGTCTATATATGCTGAGCCAGACCACATTGGGCTTGTGGAATAGCAACTCCTCACCATGCGGCAGGGCAAACGCTCTGCTGAGGAATATTGCGCAGAATTCCGCAAGTGCAGCTTGACTGCAGGTTGGTGTGAGTCAGCTCTAAAGGCCCACTTTAAACAAGGCCTGTGTGACCGTGTTAAGGAGATCTGGGTTGGTCACCCAGATCCTCCCACTCTTGAGCAGGCCATGACTTTGGCTGTCCGTATTGACCGTAGGTTCCGGGAAAATGTTAAAGAGAGAATAGGGTCTGCTTCTTTCAAGTTTTCTGTCTCTCCCTCACTCTCTCCTGAGAAACCTGTTATTTATCCCATGACTCCTGGTAAGGAACCCATGCAACTAGGAGTTATGGACGCCAAGATGTGACGAGAGCATCGTCTCAGGAACAACCTCTGCCTGTACTGTGGTACTTCAGGGCATATCATACGAGACTGCTCCATTAGACCCCGCACACCAGGGGAAAAGCTTCAGTGCCTGAGTGGTAGTCGGAAGAACCACTCAGGCAACCAGATATTTGCCAGTAGTAACAATAAGATGTTGTTATCTGTGTCTCTGTCCTCTGGGGACAGATCTGTTTCTGGCCAGGCCTTAGTGGACTCTGGGTCTGCGGCAAACTTTGTCACATTCTCGTTTGTCTCAGCTTTAGGCATTGAGCTTTTGCCACTTGACACTCCTCTGGCGGTTACTGGAGCGGATTTTGCCCCACTGGCCAGGGGTAAGGTCCGATTCAAGACCCCCTTAATAACGTTGCAAGTGGGTTCAGCTCATTCAGAGGTCATGAGCTTTTTTGTTATGGAGCATCTGTCTTCCGATATTATTTTGGGGCTCCCCTGGTTGAACCTCCATAACCCTATTTTTGATTGGGGTAAAAGGGAGTTGGTAAAATGGGGAGATCAGTGCTCATCCCACTGTATTGTTTTGCACACCTTAAATTGTGTTACTGAGGAGACTGTCTCGGCTGCAAAAGGTGGGAAACACCAGGTGAATAAAAAATGTTTGCCTGGCCCACCAGTGTCTGTGGTTGTGCAAAAAGACCCTGAATTGAAGGCAGAGAAAATACTGGGTCCTACTAAAACTGGTTTATCTGGTGAGGGTCCAGTGGCCCCTCATAAGGGGGGGGGTACTGTAACGTCTCTGCCATTTCGGGTCTCGGCGCCGCCCTCCGCTCGCACGCTGTGGCGAAGGAGGCGTCTTCAGTTTGGTTCTTTGTGTAAGTTCCTTGCTGCTCAGTCTGAACATGGTCCTAGTCAGTGTAATGTATTTCCGACCACACCCGTGTTCTAGCATTTCTCTCTGGACGGTATAGAGTTAATCTCTTCCTGGCTTGTGTGATTGACAGCCTGTGTACCTATCAGGTGTGGGGCTGGGCCCAGACTTTCTATATACAGGATGTCACTTCTCTGCAAGTCGCCGGTTATTGCACTTGTGTTTGCCAGTTCTCTTTACTATATTCCTTGATACTTTGTTACCTGTTTCTCTGACCCTTTGGCTTGCTCACTTTGCTTCTGTGTTGTTTTGTCTTGTCCTGTTCTTTGTGTCACTTACCCATTGTAGGGCTTGTCTTCGAGTTGTCCTTTTACTGCTTAGGGTAACTGAGGCAATAGGAAGGGACAGTGGCTGGGGTGAGATTAGGGCTCACTTGTCTCTGTCCTTCCTCCCAGACCGCTGCAGTAGTGTCAGGGTTGCTACGGTTGGCAAGACCCTTACAGTAGCTTTATAGTTCACCCCTTATTATTTTAATCTAGGGGTTATAGTTGTTTCTCTGTTTATAGTCCCCCCTTTGTTTATCTTTATTTTAATTTTAGCAATATCAAAGGGATTGACAATGTGTCAATCTGGTCAATATAGTTCTTTTTAGGATAATTACTATATTCACAGAGGTGGTTTTTGGAGTTTAGTTAGGGAGTTGGGGCTTAGGAAAAATGGAGGTGCCCTTAAGGTTACATTGAAACTGCCATGTTGTAATCTGGATACCAGTTCTCTCTACGTAGCACGTGCACCACATACACTTTTATTGTGCATGTGTATGCAGACCAGATGTGCTGATTGGTTATTTACATATATTGCTGGGCACCAAAGTTTCAGCGTATGCACAAGTGACCAGAGAGGAAAGCTGGACTGCTGTCACCAAAATGGGGCTCCTCTTGTGAATGATTGCCCACCTGCCCAATTAATTACCTGACTGGCAAAGGTGTTATATGATTGGTGTGGTTGCAACAGGGGAGTGAAAAAGAGAAGAGAGGAAGGTTTCAATGGCCATAGAGAGACATGAGCTGTTGGCCATTACATATCATTATGCCCAGTGTATCAAGCAGGAAGGATCTCTTACACCTTGACACCCAAGCCTGTTAAGTTTAAGCTTGTCCCCACATGCATATCTGATGATAAACCTGAGAACTGAAAAAAAAGGGGAAACTTGGGACACAATTTTTTGCTGTACCCCCGCTCATTACTTTTTCTGGACATTGTGGGCGTGTGGCAGCAGCACTTACAGGCAAAGGCAATTTAACTGAGTAATGAAGCCAGGTGCCAAGGAATGCGGGAGTGGGCCCCCTAACCTTTCAGTTCCCGAAGCAGCCGCTATGCAGTCATTTCGTCCCCGGTTATAGGTTTGTTTGATTTTTATATTGTTATTTATTAAAGTAGAGGTTATTTGTGCTGTGGCAGTGTTCATCGTTTTTAGGAATAAACTATATATAACTGGCAGTGATAACATTATATTTGTATACCTATACAGTGTCAGACTGGCCCACAACAGTATCAAAAGATCCTCTGGTGGGCCCATGCTCTGACACAATAATGTTCCAGCAAAATACACCCAAATTTAGAGGGTGATATTGTCTATCTCCTAGGAGTTGTTGAAGGATGGTCCCACAGAATTATCGTATTTGGTGGACCCAAGGAATATCAGTCTAACACTGTACCTTTATCATGGTACCTACAGTTGCCCATACACATTAGTTGAACAACATTGGATCTCTTTGACTTTGGCAGCTTCTGACAACAGTCTAATTTGCCAAAAATCTATTGCATATAGAAGCCTGACTGTCCCCAAAAGAAGGTGTAAGGGTAAATACAAAGAATTTTTAACATGCCTGATTGTTTTTTCACCGGATATTTACAATTATTCCCATTGCCAGAACAGTGTCAATGGAGAAGGCAACAATTGTTCAGATCCCAAAAGCCGATATGGATGTTTATGACCCTGTGACATACATTTTAATATTATTAAAACTGTATAAAAAAATTTTGGCAATTCACTTGGGTGTAACAATCTGGTATATCATATTCAGTGATCAATGTGGTTTTATGATTTTATGTGGTTTTATCCATGATGTGTTCCCCAACTTGCAATGGCCAGAGGGGAGTATCCTTCAGTACAAACTGTCTTTAGATGCAGTTAAATTGCGAAGTCGAGGAATTTATGGGTGGTCTTGAATAGGTATGATTGGGTTTAGTCTTTAGTTAACTCGATTAAAATTTATATAGGCAACCAAAAGCTAGAAATGGTAAATGGCATGATGTCTGAATATTTTGAGTCGCAAAGAGGTATACATCAGGATTGTCCACTCTCTCACTTGATCTTTGTGCTTACAATTAGCTACTGGCTATTAGCATAAGGAATTATGCTAGGAGGGGGTTTGGAGTGTGGTGGGGATCAAGATCTGACATTATGCTTCAACATACCATGTTTACTATACAGAACTTTGGAATTTTCTCTGGCAGTGACATTAACTGGCAGATGTCCCAAACTGTTTCATAGGGTTGATTTTCCTGGATTGGTTAGAATAATCATTTAGCTTTACAGGCTCATGGTCTTGCACTTATTCTTCTTTCACATAATAGTAATTTCCAGTATTTGGGTCCTAGTGTTTCACAGAACCATAAGGACTTGATCCCCTGATCAGGAAAATAGGTTCTCAAATAACCTTATGGATGAGGATGCCATTATCCAGAGTGAATAGGATTGCTCTGATTAAGATGTCCATCCTCCATATGTTTTATATATTGGCAAACACTACTGTGGGTATTGGTAACAGAGCCCTTAAAGGGGTTGTCCAGGATATACAGTTTTTAGCAAGGAGGCCAGGCAAGGGGAAAACAAACAAACAAACAAAAAAAACATACTCATCTGTCCCGGTGCTCCAGTGTCTCCCACCGAAGTCCAATTCTGCTGCTCCCAGGCTCTTGTTCCAGTGGAAGTCCTTCCGCTGAGGAAAGGAAAGAACAGGGTACGTCACAGGTGACATATGTGAGTGACGTCTCAGTTCCTTTCCTTAGGCCGCTGAGGTCGCTGATTGACCTCAGCTGTCACATGAGGCAAGGACTCCCTCCAGAAGGATCGGGATACCGGAACACCCGGGACAGCAAAGATGGCCTCCTTGCTTAAAATTGTATATCCTGGTCAACCACTTTAAAGCAATAGAAAATCTCTTTAATGTCTTAATCTGGGGTAGGAAGAATGTAAGGACAATAAGCAAAATATCCCTATAGTGAAGCTGATAAGGGAGATATGGGGTGAAATGAAAGCTTGGATTGGACGGCTTGATGTGTGTTACTCCCTTATGGTATAACACCCATTGTGGAGAGAATATGAAATTTATATTGGAAAGATCCCAGATATTGAATGAAATATTATCTATATAGCTTTTCATGAGTATCTTCCCAATAGCTCCCATAGGGAAACACAATTTTCACAGGATCTACTGTACATCTAGGTGATTCATAAATTTACATTTAGAAGTTTATCTGAATGTTATATGAAGATATTTCACATATGTGGTGGCAATGCTCTAAGGTGCAGTCATTTTATAATATGATTTAGTTGAGAAAATTGGCAACTTTTTAATGCAAGATAGATGACTCCATTAGATTGTGCATCCTGAGAAGACTGTCTTATGTGACACAAAATCAAATGGTTATGATATATAAAAATTTTTATTACATGGTTAGCAATAGCTAATTCATAAACCCACATCCTACTAGGGTTCAAGATTGGATTCATAATGTTAATAGATTAAGAATTCTAGAAAAATACATCAAAGTACATCAAATAGCAAAAAACCTGCCTGATCCTTTGTTCTCCCAGGATAAAAGCCATTGTCCGGGGTTTAGATGTATCTCATTCTTCTAATGAAACAAAACATAAACTGGAAAGAGAAGATGTCTATGACACATTCAGTTACATGGCAGTCACCTTAAGGTGCACCATAGATAGCTGTCATGCAACAAATATCTGTGCCTAGTAATACATGTTCACTCAGTTCAACCAGTTGTGCATATTGTCAGGATTCTTTATCTGGCTGCTGCACTTTTAACATTACCTGGACATCCTCTGAAACTTTTGCAGTTCTAGAGGCTTCCTAGCTTGGTCCAGTTAGCAGCAGAGGAGGCCTATAAAAGGCCACGCCCTCCTGACTCATGTGCAGACTATTAGCTCTGTTTGCTATCTGCTAGTTTGCTACTTCAGTTTGCTCCTGACTTTGTATTGATAACTCTGTCTGGCGATTTGGTTTTGGCGTTCCTGATTGGATTCGACTTTTGGCTTGTTTACTGGACCTCATTTTGTCTCACGATTTGGTTTCTCATTGCCCTCTTCAGCTGCTGACTTGTTATTTGCTGACCATTCTGTGTTCTCTGTCCCTGTGAGTAAGTGTGTGGATTTGCTTTCTGCGGCAGTGCGTCTATTTGTAGTACACTCATCTGTTTAGGTGACAGTTCCGGTCTTCAGATTTAGCCAAAGTTCATCTCTTCTTGCGAGGAGCTCTGGTGAAGGCGCCTGGGGCAGGTCTTGGATCGCAGAGGTGTGTTGCATTTAGGTAGCATATTCAACTGCTCGTAGCTGTCAGCCCATTTCTGCTGCTGCTCTCCTAAAGCCTGTTCTTTGCCAACCTTGTTATTATGGCCTTGCATCTGAATCCTAACACATATATTGTGAATGGGTAGAGAGAAGAAAGCTACTTCCAGACTGTTCTGGCAGTGCCTAATCTCTCGCCACAACAAAAGTATTAAAGGGGTCATGCAGGGTTAACCTTTTATAGCCTATACTCAGGATAAGCTACAAATACCTGATCAGTAAGGAGCCAACAGCTGCCCCTTGGACCGATGAGCTGTACAGAGCCACTTCCGGTACTGGTCCTAATTACTATGCAGGGCAGGGGCAGAAAGCTCTGCCCCTCTATAGTGCACAGCACCGTAACTATAGCTCAGCTCCCACTAACTTCAATGAGCACTGATTTGCAGCGATGGTACCCGGCTGCTATGCAGGAGTCAGATCTTTCAGGTCCTGGCACTGTATAGTACATAGGATGGGCACCAGAAGTGGCTCTGGCTGACAGCTTGCCACTGATCAGGTATTTATGGCCTATCCTGAGTATAGGTCATAAAAATGTGAACCCTGGATAACACTTTTAATACTTTTGTTCTGGAGAGAGATTAGGCACTGCCAGAGGAGCCTGGATAAAAAGCTTAACCCCATACAACTCTCATCAAAAGGATCTCATACATGTAAAATGGCCATCCAGCACTGCCAAAAGGTCAGGTCTGGCCAACAATAATCTAAAGTGTATGGGGGCCCTTCAGTGTAGGACCAGTTTAAATCTGGTCATCTTTGTTTAAAATCATTTGCTTGTGCCCCCATTCACAGCCATTGATGGTCTGTACTCTACTCTACCTTCAACACCTCTTACCCTTCTCTCTTGAGTTACTGTATTCTCCTTATTTCTCATTTTAGGTGTTCTAGATTTCTGCAAGGACTTTTGTCACTGCATTGCTGTTGGATTCCCATTATTGACCTTGCCTGTTCTTTGACTGCGTTATTGATCATATTCTGCTGCCTACCCGTGTATGACCTCTGCCTTTATTCGACTTGTAAATCTGAGCTGCCTGCCCTGACTTTTTGGAAAGTTTATGACCTTGATCTCCTGCTGTCTGCGACAGACCTTTGGCCCATTCTCAACATTTGGTTGCCTATCCTTCTTTGTACCAGCATCTCTATGGCCTTTGGCCTGCTGCCTCCTACACTGGGACTGCTCCAAAAAGTAGGAACCTGGCAGTCTCCCCACGGTAAAGACTAGATCACCATACAGGGGTTAAAGAGTGAAATCTGGGGTGCTACTTAGAGAACATCTTTGAGAATTACCCAAAACCAAAACAGTTAGGTGGCTCAGCGGGTCCTCATCTCACTGTTCGTCACATAAACTATATTTAGAATATGTGGAGTATATAGAAGTAGCATTCATTTGCATTTATGGAATCAGGAACAGAGGTCAGGAAAAGCTTGCTTTTCCATGAGCATATATAGCCACAAAGAGAGAGAGAAGGAGAGGGATAGAGTGATAGAGAAGGCAAAGGCGTTTTATGTGGGGCATGGCCAATGGATTGATAATAAAGTTTTAATACCAAAAAAAATACATAATATTTTGGCAGCAGACTCGCTTTGCATGGTAGTGAAGAGCAGTTTAGAGGAAAAACAGATTGTCCAGCAAACTACAAATCCAGGTATGCAAGCCAGTATAACAAGGATTAGTATGTAATACTTTGCAGAAGAAGGGCAACAAATTGAATCTTTATTATGGTTAAGCTTAGAGTCTAATGCTATTAAGCTGGTAGTCGAAACTAATAATGCATTGAACTTATTGGTGAACCCATCAGGTCAGAAGTTATGTCTTTAGGTAGTTCTTTGACTGCCTACGTTATTAAAGTTGTTAGGTAACGCATCATGCTGTACTAATACAGTGGCTGGAAAAACTATTCATACCCCTTGAACTGTTTAACATTTTGTCACCTTACAACCACAAACTTAAATGTATTTTATTAAGATTTTAAGTGATAGACCAACACAAAGTAGCAGATAATTGTGAAGTGGAATGAAAATGATACATGGTTTTCAAAATTTTAATGAAATAAAAATCTGAAAAGTGTGACATGCAAACGTATTCAGCCCCCCTATATCATTTCTTTGTACAGTCATGGCCAAAAGTTTTGAGAATGACACAAATATTATATTTTCACATGATCTGCTGCCCTCTGGTTTTTATGTGTGTTTGTCAGATGTTTTTATCACATACAGAAATATAATTGCATTTATATTATGAGTAACAGAAGCTTATATTGACAGTTAGAATGAGTTAATGCAGCAAGTCAATATTTGCAGTGTTGACCCTTCTTCTTCAGGACCTCTGCAATTCTCCCTGGCATGCTCTCAATCAACTTCTGGACCAAATCCTAACTGATAGCAGTCCATTCTTGCAGAATCAATGCTTTAATTTTGTCTGAATTTGTTGGTTTTTGTTTGTCCACCCGTCTCTTGATGATTGACCACAAGTTCTCAATGGGATTAAGATCTGGGGAGTTTCCAGGCCATGGACCCAAAATCTCTATGTTTTGTTCCCTGAGCCATTTAGTTATCACCTTTGCTTTATGGCAAGGTCCTCCATCATGCTGGAAAAGGCATTGTTGAGCGCCAAACTGCTCTTGGACGGTTGGGAGAAGTTGCTCTTGGAGGACATTCTGGTACCATTCTTTATTCATGGCTGTGTTTTTAGGCAAGACTGTGAGAGAGCCGATTCCCTTGGCTGAGAAGCAACCCCACACATGAATGGTTTCAGGATGCTTTACAGTTGGCATGAGACAAGACTGGTGGTAGCGCTCACCTCTTCTTCTCCGAATAAGCTGTTTTCCAGATGTTCCAAACAATCGAAAAGAGGATTCATCAGAGAAAATGACTTTACCCCAGTCCTCAGCAGTCCACTCCCTGTACCTTTTGCAGAATATCAGTCTGTCCCTGATGTTTTTTCTGGAGAGAAGTGGCTTCTTTGCTGCCCTCCTTGAGACCAGGCCTTGCTCCAAGAGTCTCCGCCTCACAGTGCGTGCAGATGCACTCACACCTGCCTGCTGCCATTCCTCAGCAAGCTCTGCACTGCTGGTAGCCCGATCCCGCAGCTGAAACACTTTTAAGAGACGGTCCTGCCGCTTGCTGGTCTTTCTTGGGCGCCCTGGAGCCTTTTTGGCACCAATGGAACCTCTCTCCTTGAAGTTCTTGATGATGCGATAGATTGTTGACTGAGGTGCAATCTTTCTAGCTGCAATACTCTTCCCAGTTAGGCCATTTTTGTGCAGTGCAATGATGACTGCACGTGTTTCTTTAGAGATAACCATGGTTAACAGAAGAGAAACAATGATGGCAAGCACCAGCCTCCTTTTAAAGTGTCCAGTGGTGTCATTCTTACTTAATCATGACAGATTGATCTCCAGCCCTGTCCTCATCAACACCCACACCTGTGTTAATGGAGCAATCACTGAAACGATGTTAGGTGGTCCTTTTAAGGCAGGGCTGCAATGATGTTGAAATGTGTTTTGGGGGATAAAGTTCATTTTCTAGGCAAATATTGACTTTGCAAGTAATTGCTGTTAAGCTGATCACTCTTTATAACATTCTGGAGTATATGCAAATTGCCATTAGAAAAACTGAAGCAGTAGACTTTGTAAAAATTAATATTTGTATCATTCTCAAAACTTTTGGCCATGACTGTAGAGCCACCTTTCGCTGTAATTACAGCTGCAACTTTGCACATCAAGAGACTGAGATTTTTGTCCATTCTTCTTTGCAAAATAGCTCAAGCTATTGCAGAGTCAGAGGTGGACCGCCCAGACGTATATATAGTCTATAGGCAGTCCAGAAGAGGTTAAATTTCACAGTAAGTTCTTAGTGTGCAAAACAGAAGGAATTCTATTTGATTTTTGGAGTACAGATTTAGATGATTTGTTTATGCCACTTTTGCAGAACATCAGAAATGCCAGTAAAGTGTCATTCCCTGAGATGTGACCCTATTTTGGAAACTGTACTTTATCCAAGGGGGAAGGGAGCATTTCTACTCCTCCCCTCTAAAATGTTGCATTAATTTATTATACAGAAGTGAGTATACAGCAGATGGTTAAAAGTGAAAATTGCTGGTGATACTGCCATCAGGGGCCCAGTCACAACTCCAATGGAAAGCCCGGCGCCAGAAATTTAGATCCTTATGATGTGTTTTATTTGTCTATGTATGAACAACCTATGCCAGGCCTCTCTCTATTACAGCTGTAATGGAACGGGCCCTCTCCATTTACGGTGGTGGTGAATGACCACCACTCTTGTTCTGCCTACTGACAGGGGCCAATTATTCCAACAGATGACGTTTGAATGTTTACTAATTACCAATCCCTACAACTGTCCAGTCCTCCTCTGCTCTGGCCTCCCTCATACTATGCTCTGGCAATGAGACGTGCTCCCAAGTTCCCCCTGGAGGCCAGAGTAGAGTGGGACTGGACAGAAGCGGGGATCAATATGCAGTAAATATTGACTGTTGCCTGTTGGAAGTTACGGCTTAGTATACAATGGAGGGGCTGCAAAAGGAGACAATATACACTGCGGGGTACAAAAGGGTATAATATATAGTGGGGGTCCGTAAAAGGGGACAATATACACTGCGGGCTACAAAAGGGTATAATATATATTGGGGGACCTCAAAAGGGGACAATATTTGTACCCAGGATAACCCTCTTAAAAGTTTCAAGAGTCCATGTCTCTATTGACACAATGGGGGCACAACATATGGGGAAGAACTTTTAATTTTTGGGAAGAACTCTTGGGCTCAAAATGATCACTATATGCCTTATGAAGTTTCTTGAAGGGTTTAGTCTCTAAAATTGGGTCATACTTTGGGGATTCATTTTTTATTTTACCACAGAGCCTCTACAATAGTAAATAACCAGATTAGGTCCAATGGTGGTCTTCCACTTTTGAGCCCTGTATTTCCAGGTAAGATTAGGATCACATGTAAGCTATTTGTAAAATCAGGAAACACAGCCTAACTAGAGAGATGACTTTTTATAGTGTCACAAGCAGGACATAACATATTGTGTAGTGAAATGAAATGGTATATATCTGAGAAAATGTCAATTTTCATATTGTACCATCTGCTGTGCATTTCTTTTTGGAAAGCATCTCTGGGGTCAAAATGATCACTATAAGTCTTGATAAATTTTTTATGAGGGGTACAGTTTCCAAAAGTCATGTCACATCTTGGTACTCTCCACTGTACTGGCCCTGTAAATGCATCACGGCACTTGAAAAAGATTCTGCCCTCCAAAAGTCTAATGGCACTCTTTGTCTTCAGTGTCCTCCTGAAGGCAAAGAGTGCAGCAGTTTTCATCCACAGTATTACCTGGGAGAAATTGCATAAAAAAATGTGGGGTTAATTTTCTCCTTTAACCACTTGTGAAAATAAAAACATGTGGGGCTAAAGTGACACTTTAAGGGTCAAAATGTTCAGTATACCACTTGATAAATTCCTTGAGGGGTGTAGTTTCTAATTTTGGGAGGATTCCATTGTACTGGTAATTTAGAGGCTCTGCAAATGAGACATGTAACCAGAAAACTAAACAAAATAAGTCAAAACGCATTCCTTCCATTCTGAGCCCCACCATGTATCCATACAATAGTTTACAATCACATATGGGGTATTGGCATGTTCAGGAGACAATTGGGAACGGACTGTGGGGTGATTTTTCTCCTTCAACCCCTAGTGAAAATGAAAATTTTGGGTCTAAAATGACATCTCATTAGGAGATGGGGAATTTTTTAAATTTCATGACCCATTGTTAAAAAATACGTGTATTTCAGGGACTCTGCATATGCATCATAGGGCCTGAAAATGATCTAGAAAAGTCTGCCTTTCAAAAGTCAAGTGGCACACCTTTCCTTTGGTGCCCTGCTATGTGCCCAAATAGCATTTTACATACACATGTGGGCTTTCTCTGTATGCATTTTCTCCCTTAACCTCTTATGAATATATAAATTCTAGGGCTAAATTAATGTATCGAAAAACAAATGTAATGTTTTAATTTCACCTCTATTTTGTTTTAGCTCCCATGAAACACTTAACCCATTACCTCTCGTGGCATTTTTCGATTTTAAATTTTTATTTTTGACTCTCCGCCTTCCAAATCCCATAACTTTTTATTTTTCCATTCACAGAGCTATATGTGGGCTTAATGTTTGCGGAACAAATTGTTCTTTGTAATGGTACCATTTATTATTCTGTAGAATGTACTGGGAAACTGAAAAAAAATCAGAATGTGGTGGAATTGGATAAAAAGTGCATTTGTGCGACTTTCTGCAGGCTTTGTTTTTCCTGCGATCCCTGTGCAGCCAAAATGACATGTCACCTGTATTCTATGTTTCAGTACAATTCCCGTGATACCAAATTTATATAGTTTTATTTACATTTTTACCCCTTAACAAAAATCCAAAACTTTGTAAAAAATTTTTTCTTAAAGTAGCCATATTCTGACACCTGTAATGTGTATGTGCTTGACAGTAATTTTTTACTTTTATATGTATTCTAAGGAAAGGAGGGTGATTCAAACTTTTATTTTTTTCTTGTTTTTTTATTTATTTATTTTTTAGTATTTTATTAGCCCCAATAGGGGGCTTGAACCTGCAATCATTTGATTGGAAGTCCCATAGCCTGCAATACAACTGTAATGCAGTCTATAGGAGATTCGCTACATTACTATTGAGGCTGGTTATAGACCAGCCTCAATAGTAATATTCCTATGACAAGCCTGGGAGCCTTCATAAGGTTGCAGGAGCTGTCCTGCAATGTTAAAGGTACATTTTTTTTAACTTTGCAGGGGATTAATCAGTTTTCAATGCCCACGATCAGAGAGGACTCTGATCGTGGGCTTTAGCGCTGGGTCTCCGTGTACATTACAGCATAGACCCCATAGCTATGACCGGCATCTGCCATAATAGTAGCAGATGTCAGGAAGGGGTTAAAGGGTTATAAAACAAATGACTTTTTAATTATTTGAGTTCTGAAAAAGGGGGGATTTACAGGAGGTTCATATACATAGGCCTTTAAAATCCCCCTTAGAACAAAAGTGGTCCCTAAATAATGGGTTTGGGAAATTTCTTGTAAATTTGGCAACTTGCATTTAGATTTGTAAGCCTTCTAGCATCCAAAATAAATTCAAGCACAATTAAAAGATTATGCCAACAAAAAGCATAGATATTGTATATATAATTTATTAACTAATTTGGGTGGTAGGACTATCTGTCTGAAAAGCAGAGCTTTTCACATTTTGAAAATTGCAAATCTTTCCAAATTTTTACCAAATTTCCTTTTTTTTTCAGAAATACATTTAAAAAATCTTGACCAAAGTTTGCCACTAATATAAAGTACAATGTCATGCAAAAACATTCTCAAATCATTTGTGTAAGGTAAAACGTTTCAAAGTTATTACCACATAAAGTGACACATCAGATTTGTAAATGTGGCTATGACCTTACAACTTACCTCTAGTTATAAACAACTTTTCAAAATGAATAGTGCAGGTTCATATAAGAAACTTTTAAAGATATCTCATTATGGATATATGTGTCCTTCATCAATCTTAATCTCACTGCTTGTTTACATTATATCTGGTCCGTATTCAGCCTCACACAAAGACCTCTATGTAGCAGGGAGGGCTTGAGTGAGATTCTCCTGCTGGCTGGTTATTTGATCTATTGCATCATTTTGTTCTCTCAAAGCCTCTTATCTACAACCTACCAGTGTTAAAAAGCAAGGAATAGCAGAGGGGAACAGCAGCAATTATTTGAGTGCCTTTTCTATCAAAATTCCCTCTTCATAGACTATGTTCTGACTCAATAGCTTGGCTGCAAGTGTGAGGTTGTGAGAGTGTCCTGTAGTCTCTATGCTAACCAGCAATTTACACCAAGATATCTATCAGATAGTGTTCAACTCAACTGAGGAGGCGTAGATAAGATTCCAGATGCTTTAATCCAAGTAAATCTTGTAGAACCTCATACAGCAGTAGGTGAAAAATGATGAAATACCAGGAGCTGAGCAGACATGTTGCTTACAAAGAAGTGAAACTAAACTGAGGGGGAGAGAGGAGGAGCTACAGCATCACAGCTAAGGATACAGAGAGAGAGAGGGGACAAACTACAAAGACAAACAGTATCACAGATATATGTCAGTGAATTAAACCAAGTCCTGGGACATGACAGACTAATATGGAGAAAGTAGTTGCCTGAAAAGTGGAGAAGTGTTTGGCTTCAGTTGGATATGGGATACTTGGTTATATGATTTTTTTTTGCTCCAGTAGTGTGACTGTGAGTGTAATCATCTATTTTCTTGTTTTTAGTTTCAAATGTGCATTTCTACTTTGCGTCAACTTATTTTTATTAGCAATGGAAAAGGCTGTGTAACCATATGTTTATCATACATATTTTAAACCACGCCTCCAGTTATAAACAACTTTTCATAAATGAATAGTGCATTTAAATATAAGAAACTTTGTAATATATCTTATTAAGGAGATCTGTTTCCTTCATCACTTATTAAAGGGAGTGTGTCAGCAGAAAAATCGTAATCAAACTAATGACAGTACCGTGTAGGGCAGCTTCTACAATTTCCAAAGATGCCTTTCTTATTCTGCATTGCAGCTCCATTTTCATGAAAATTAGCATTTTATTCTTATCCAAATTAGCTGAAAATGGCTTTGTCCTCTCCCACTAGGACTTCACTCTCTGCTCTAGATAATTGCCCCTAACTGCCTCCCGGCTCTGTCCCCCATTGTTTCAGTGACATATCCCACTTTGTCACACTTTGTCTGCAGTTAGAGTTGGTTATCTAGAGTGGAGAGTGAAGCCCTAGCAGAAGTAGACACACTCCTAAAGCCATTTTCAGCTAATTTGCATGAGAATAAAACACAGATTTTCATAAAAGTGTAGCTAAAGTGCAGAATAAGAATGGAATCTTTGAAAGTTGTAGAATTTTTTTATAGGCGGCAAAGTGTTGAAAAAAACGCTACTTGGCTATTTTGATTTTTTTTCGCCACTACGCCGTTCACCGTATGGGATAAATATTTTAATAGTTCGGGCATTTTGGAGCGCAGTGATATCTAATGTGTTTATGTTTACTTTTGTTTATTTACTTTTATATCTGATCTAGGGAAAGGGGGGTGATTTGAACTTGTTATTTTATTTTTTTTAATAGTTTTAAAACCTTTTTTTTTTCTTCTTTTACTTTTATTAACAGACCCCCTAGGGACCTTGAAACCTAGAGGTTCTGATCGCTCATATTTTTCACTGCAGTACTACTGTATTGCAGTGAATAGCAAAATGCCTACCACTCTATTACACGCTGCACTGTATGGAGAGCACTCAGCTCCTGAGCGCTCTCCATACATGCCCATGTGATCAATGATGTACAGGTATGTCATTGGTTGTTAAGGGATTAAAAAAGCAAGGAGTAGCATAATGTAACAGCGACAATTATTATAGTCTTTTTATCACGCCTTCTCTCTTGATAGACTAATATGGAAAAAGTAACTGGTTCACAAATAAACGTATCCAGGTGTTAGAATGGCCAAGTCAAAGTCCAGACCTGAATCCAATCGAGAATCTGTGGAAAGAGCTGAAAACTGCTGTTCACAAACGCTCTCCATCCAACCTCACTGAGCTCGAGCTGTTTTCCAAGGAAGAATGGGCAAGAATTTCAGTCTCCCACTTTTCAGTTTTTTATTTTTTACAAAAGTTTAAAATATCCAATAAATTTCGTTCCACTTCACTATTGTGTCCCACTTGTTGTTGATTCTTCACCAAAAAATTAAAATTTTATATCCTTATGTTTGAAGCCTGAAATGTGGCAAAAGATTGAAAAGTTCAAGGGGGCCGAATACTTTCGCAAGGAACTGTATGTGGTACAGTGAGACTTGCGAAAGCTTTGGAAAGCAATTATGTTACTCCTGAGTTTCTCTTCTGCTTAAAACCTATATTATCTTCTTCATACATGTACCAGTAATAAAATCTAAGATATCTGTTGAATGGGAGCTAATTCTTCACTTGTACGTGCTCTCTCTTTATCTCATTACAGGCTTTTAACAGTACCTTAAAGTGCTTTTAGAGCATTGGTGGACTAACAGATATTTGCATTATAATTTTCTTCTCTTTAGATTTGTTGTGAGTGTAATGGCATCATAGGAGAATGCATCCATGGAGGTTTTCTTCATTTCACAAATTGTTAAGCAAAACTTTTGCTGCAACTTGTTGCTTATGAAAAACATTTCAACTATTTATTTATTTTCAAGAAGTATTATTCCAAGTTTACTTGAAATAGTGAGAAGCTGTAGACTGAACGTTTTATTGTAACACAGGTAATTAGTGTGAAACATGCCATATTATTATAAACTTTGTAGTAAAATTCAGTTTTAAATAGATATTTCTCTGAACAGAGCCAACAAAGATCTCTTCTGTGCAGATCTGTTCTCAGAAAACATAAGGAGCAACTACCGTTTGTGGCAAACAGCCATATAGTTCTAAACAGTCAGAGTCCCGCTAGACACATACAGCGGCAGCACATCTTTTATAGAGTCACATCAATGTGTCTGCTTGGTATCAGGCCATATCCAATGCTAAGCACTAAATATACAGTCCTCTCAATATGCCAGTGAATTAAAGAAAGTTGTCTCATGAAGACACCTTTTTCCGCCAAGGGAGTAGGGAGCTGCCCCAATCCAAGCTGCCATCATTGCCACAGCTCCAAACTGAATGAGGTTTCTCTGATAAGGCAACCTTTTTAAGGTGGTAAAACTTGTGACCTTATTGTGTATCAACTTGAATTGTAGTAGATTTAGGCTAAGGCCCCACGTTGCGCAAACGCAGCGTTTTTTGTTGCAGATTTTACTGCATTTTTTGAGCCAAAGGCAAGAGTGGATTTAACAAAAGGGAAATGTCTCAGAGCTTCCTTTATATTTCCTTTTCAAGCCACCTCGGACTTTGGCTCAAAAAACCGCAACTAAATCTGCAACGAAAAAAGCTGCTTTTTCTCAGCCTAAGCCTACGGCCCCATGTTGTGGAAACACAGCTTTTTTTGTTGCAGATTATGCTGCGGTTTTTTGAGCCAAAGCCAGGAGTGGATTGAGCAGAAGGGAGAAGTATAAGAACTTCCTATATATTTCCCATTCCTTTTGTAGCCATTGTTGACTTTGGCTCAAAAAACTGCAACAAAATCTACAACAAAAAGAGCCGAGTTTCCACAATGTTGGTCCTCAGCCTTAGACAGTCTTTTCCCATATACTCTAATTGCAGAGATCAAACGGCAAGAGGCAAAATATGAATAAATCCATAAATGTGATATACATCAAATAAAAATATAAATGAAATTATTCAATGGAAACTATTAAAGAAGACCTGTCACCTATGTTTGTTTTAGCGAATAAAGGTATTCTTCATAATATTGCAATTCTGGAGCATCTTTTCTTATAAGTGTGTGTTATGCTGTTCTGTTATTCCTACTAGAAATTTAGAAGTGAAATACCAACTGGATGTTACCAGCTAGAGTTGTATCCATATACACTCCTGACATTGTCCAATCAGTGCTGATACCAGACTGTATAGGGATACACCCCTTTAACAATGGGAATGGTAATACCCAGTGCAATTTATTCATGCATTTCCAGTGCATATTACAGAGGAACAGAACAATATAAAGAGAACTCCAGAATTGTTATCTCATGGAAAATTAAGGTATTTACTAAAATGCCAAGTCAGGGGAAGTGACAGGTGATCTGTATATACATAAATATTAGCATAGTATACCTAAAACTATTTTCATATACCCTATTAGGGAATTCTGAGTCAACAAAATAGGATTTAGGATCTAAGCCTGAGAAAAAAAATAAAGAAAGTAATCTGGAGGCCCTGTCCCATTCTGCATCTCACAGACAACCCATCTCCATTCCAAAGCAGAGAACCCCTTTAAAATGTTTCAGGTTATTACTGCACAGGTAGCACATAATATGGGTTATAAAAGCCCACTGCTACATTGGGACAATTGACAAGATAAATCAAGTTATACTTTAAAGAAAGTAAATCATGACTAGGGTGATGGGAAAAATATGTAATGGTGTGAAAGAAGAGAACAAGACTGCTAAAAAATATCATTTCAAAACCTGCAGTTTCTAATAAGATAAACTACAAGAGACAACTCTACAAAGGTTCTCAATTAGTACGTGAGCTGTCTCTGCTGAGAAAGCTGTATGTGAGGATTCCTTGATATGAAACAAATAAACCTGATACATCTGAAACGGTATGCTCACAATGCCACTAACCACCCCTACAACATCATAGAAGTGGATTAGAAGTTATTTTGGTGGTAGATGTCCTTACATTTATTGCTGGTGCTGAGCATTTTGGGTTGGTTACTATAAAGTTTTTGCCTGGCCACCAGAAAGAAACAAATGACGGTAAAGATGACTTGTAAAGTGTAATTTGTATGCAGCTACTGTAGGTTTCAAACATGGACCATTGCTTTACTTGTTGAGAAGATGTCCTTATGATACCCTAACTACTGAAATGAAGCGTCAGCTATATTTTCCAGATCAGTCCTTGTTTTCCTGCAGTGACCTGCTGTGTTCCTTCTATATCTCACATAACTCCTAAGCTGACATGTTTAAAGCAGAACTTGTGCTGTTAATGGAATGCTTTAACAGTCATATATTCCACTGTCCTCGGAGCTGCAGAGATTAAATATGGGATATCCTCAGCGAACAATTCATCCAAACTGCTGAAATTAAATATAGTGACCAGGTCCACTTACACACTTGGGAATTTCATTCTAAAAGGTTGTATTTAAATGGATGCCACCCTGCAGCAAGCATTTTTATTTTTTGTAATAAAACCAAATCATATCTACTGAGCAATGTATACCTGTAGGTGATCTTTGTAAAAAGTCTTAGGTTAGGTTGAATATACTTCTTCCTAACACATCAAGACTCAGAATAGCTTTTGGTATGAAAAGATTTTAAAATCTAATTTGAGCTGTTTCTGTTAAATCTGCTGGTACTTGTTGGAATAAACCAATAGGTAGCAGTCAACTAAAGCAAATGACCCCCCCCCCCCCCCAGATTGTGCCAGTAGACTCCTCTTGACAGGTGCGGCCCTGCATATTAGTTCCAAATAATCCTATGCTATATAAGAAGACACCAGTGCTATAAATGGCACATGGTAGATGGAAGCTCTGTTACAAATTTTGCATTGGAAACCCGGAGCTTCTAGTTACACCTCTGTATCTGAATGTTGAGTTCAATTTTATTGAAAATTAGGATCTGAATTTTCTGATATCAAATAGCTAAAGGAACACTGAAAATTTTTAAGGGGTAATAAATATTTTAAGCCTTGTATAGTTTGAATGAATTTCCGCTTAATAATTATGAAATAGGTAAATCTGAATAAAAATTATTTTAATATTTAATATCAATTTAAACTGACCAATGATATATCAACAGGTTTTAGAACAAGGTGTATTTTATGCTATGATAACATTCACTTCTCAGTCAAAGAAATTGCTATGAGATTCACAGTGCAAAAATCATATAATATATTCCAATTAACCATTAAAACCACTAATAAGTGAGGTGAATAATATGGATTATATCATTAAAATGACACCTCATATATAGTATTAGTCAACAGTGATGTGGATAAGTTGATTAAGGACCTGAGATACTTCACCAAGGACCAAAAGTGGTCTAAAGAAGGACAACTGGTGTAAAATTCACCCAAAATTCACTAAGGTACATAGGAAGCAAAGAGTAGTTTGTCTGGGGCAATCCCACAGAAGAGATACTGTAGCTCAAAATACTAATAAAATTGCTGACTGTGATAGAAAGGTGTCAGACTTCACAGTACATTGTAGCTTGCTGCATATGGGACTCCATAGCTACACACTGGTTTAAGAGTCCATTCTTGCCCCTATCCTTTGCTGAAATCACCTACAATATTCATGTAAGCATCAAAACTAAACCATGTAGCAATAGAAAAAGTGACCTGGCTGGATTAATAACAATGGGGCAGATTTATTAAGACTGGCATTTCGTATACTAATCTTAGTAAAGGACTCGACAGGTGGAGAGCACAATTTATTTATGAAGAGCCTCCTTACATGACTTCAGGATCAGCTGCCAACATCTTAGTGCCAGATACCACAGGACACCTTTAAAAGTCTTGTGAAGTCTATGCATTGATGGTTCAGATGTTTTTGTGCACAAGATCTACATGGATCTACACAGGATCAGTCAAGTGTTTTTATCATACCTCCCACACCTCACAACTTACCGAATGGATAGTGTGACAATCCATGTGGAGCGCAAAGCAGCAGTTTTTTTCTGATAAGTCATGAATTCCACAAAGCCCCCTCTCCATAATGGTAATTTTTGTGTCACGGGGGTCGGTACTGGAACCTGTGATTTTGGTGATGTTTTTTGTCTTTTTATTTATTTATTTTATACATCAGCAGCTCCTGCAGTTCCTGGTGCCCACTAGGTCGCAATGGAAACCATCCCTTCCTACCTCCTGGATGTCCAGCTAATGTAACAGTTGGCACCCTGCTTTTGCTGTGCAGCTGCTTAATTCTTCAAGGATGTATACATACATCATTGCAGAGTTAGGAGCAGACTATGTTAGGACTGAGAGACTTGTGTACCTGAGGCATATTTTTCAGTTTTTTTTTTGTGATTGTATATGTGTCAAGCTATGTTCACATCTGTGCCAGTGTCTCAGTTGGAGATGCCCTCGCAGTGTCTGCCAAAAATCAGCAGAGGAAAAAGTCCTGTTTTAGCAATCCGCCTGTCTGTTGTTTGGGTCCCTCAACAGACCAGAACAACAGAGAGGTGACACTTGTATGAACCTAGCATTATAGTGAGTGCCTTCTAGAATGATATTTTATAGACCAATTGCTTACATATACTTACACTGTACACTTTTATCATATATACAGTGGTGCTATTTTGCATTACTGAAAATGTCTACATTGGGTTTAATTCCTTTCTCTGCAGCAGGCACACCATGTAGTATTCAATGTATTAGTATAATAGGGTTAATATTACATTACAAATCTCTAATGTTGGACAGCCTTGGTCTTCTCACCTTTTATGCCTGTGAAGGTGCCACTGCCTACATGCAATTATTTATTTGTTTGTCGTTTTAGAAATCATCCTATTAATCATAAGTAAATGTACAGACAGAAAGGGGTTAAGCTAAGGTCCTTAGTCCCACCACATTTGGAGGAAGTGATTGCTTACACCTACAATCTACCTTCAGCTCATTCTCTGTACAGCTCCTACCTGCTCTGGGGCTAATAGGAAACAATCCATCATATTTTGGTCCAGGAATCTCATCAGGCAGTGTCAGGCGGCTGTATATTTATCAACAGTCACTGAAGCAATTTCCCTTTCTCTTTGTCCTGTCTAATCAATATATAGCCGCTCAATATGAAAATGAATATTGTCACTGCAGGGGCTCAGTAAAGTGTTCGGCAATATGCAGCCTGCTCGATCAGTTTCAGGCCATGGAGACAGGTAGAGGGATATTAGCAGGCAGCATAGGAAATAGACTCTTGTAACATCTGCGATGCAAATGCTCTACATACAAAAACTGCACAAGATTTTAACTTCAAGTACAAAGTAGTGAAGTGAAGCCTGGTTATTAAATACAATGAGAAAGTTTCCTAGAAGGGATAACAGAACACACAGTTATCCCAGACTTAGGAAAATAGCATATAAGATCAATGCATGTACAGCACACAAACAGAGATGGATGGAAACGAAAATAGAGTTTACCCATGCCTGACGGCTGAATAGTACCTGATGTCTCAGTATGAACTAGAAAATGCATCTATTGGGAAAGGCTCATGTTCAAATTTCACCTCGGTCACAAAGTAAACTTATTTTTTAGACTGCAAATAATTTATTTCTAAGTTCTCTATGTATAAAACATGTGGAAAGCTGCCTTGGTGGCTCTGTCACTAAAAAAAGTGTTTGGTTTGTGAAGTGCAGAGCTGACGCCATAAGTAGTGGCGTGGTATCACATTAAAAAGGCTATTTTTTGAATTAGAGGAGCTATTTGGGGAGTTTTATTCTACTCACTTGCTCCAGGCATTTTTCATGCTGGACCTGGGAGGTCCAGGTTGGTTCCAACCCCAGGTCATGTGATCAGAACCAGCACCCTTCCCTTGAGTCACTCTGCTTGCATCCTACTCTCCCGTTTTCATAGGTAGACACCTGTGCTATGGGGTTGGCTGAGACAGAGTACTTTTAGGGAGTGTTCACATGTAGGAATTTGACAATGAATTTGAGTTGGAATCAGTATCAAAATCCGCCTGAAATCTGCCTCCCATCCATTTCAATAGCAGGCAGCATCTGATTTTTCCTGCTAGCTGAGGTGGAAAATACGCCTTTCCCATCTTGGTAAAATAGGCAAAATACAGTGGCACTCTTCTCCAAATTCCACTTCAAATTCTGCCTCAAATTCAGCATCAAAATCTGTGTCGGTTTTAGTCAAGCCGAAAAAATCTGCTTCAAATTCCTGAAGCATAAATTTTTTGCTTGACAAATTCAGCGTCAAATTCTGATGGCCAAGTTGGGACATATTAGTGAGGAGAAGGGGGACAGTGATGACAGTAGAGTGACTGAGAGGTGCTGGGTGTTAATAGCACGTAGATTCCTATATGTATGATGGGTTGGTGTATTCTGTGAAGAGAAAGTACTGATGGTAAAATACAAAAAGTTATGGTCAGAAAGTGGTAGAGAAGAGTTAGTAAATTTTGAAACCGAAAAGAGTCAGAGGAAGACCAAATTAAAGAGAATAAGTTGTGAAAGACCAAAAGAAGTGGTTAGTAAATTAAAATGGGAGTCAGCTGGGAAGAGAGGTGTGTTAATGGGGATGTTAAATTCACCCATGATGAAGGTAGGAATTTCACAGGAAAGAAGTAGAAGCCAAGAAGCAAAGTGATCCAGAAATTGGATCAGAAATTGGATTGGACAGGAGAAGGAAAAGGAGAAGGGATATGGTAAATATAAATGAGGTTAGTGGGACTTTTGTGTTTGCTGGGAGAGGTGAAATTTGTGAAAGTACAGTGGGTACGGAAAGTATTCAGACCCTTTTAAATTTTTCACTCTTTGTTTCATTGCAGCCATTTGCTAAAAGCAAAAAAGTTCATTTTATTTCTCATATTTTTGCAAATTCAGACCCTTTGCTCAGTATTGAGTAGAAGCACCCTTTTGAGCTAGTACAACCATGAGTCTTCTTGGGAATGATGCAACAAGTTTTTCACATCTGGATTTGGGGATCCTCTGCCATTCTTCCTTGCAGATCCTCTCCAGTTCCGTCAGGTTGGATGGTGAACGTTGGTGGACAGCCATTTTCAGGTCTCTCCAGAGATGCTCAATTGGGTTGAGGTCAGGGCTCTGGCTGGGTCAGTCAAGAATGGTCACAGAGTTGTTCCGAATCTACTCCATTGTTATTTTAGCTGTGTGCTTAGGGTCATTGTCTTGTTGGAAGGTGAACCTTCGGCCCAGTCTGAGGTCCAGAGCACTCTGGAAGAGGTTTTCTTCCAGGATATCTCTGTACTTGGCCACATCCATCTTTCCTTCAATTGCAACCAGTCATTCTGTCTCTGCAGCTGAAAAACACCCCCATAGCATGATGCTGCCACCACCATGTTTCACTGTTGGGATTCTTTGGGCAGGTGATGAGCAGTGCCTGGTTTTCTCCACACATACCACTTAGAATTAAGGCCAAAAAGTTCACTCTTTGTGTCCTCAGACCACAGAATCTTATTTCTCATAGTCTGGGAGTCCTTCATGTGTTTTGTGGGCTTTCATATGTCTTGCACTGAGGAGAGGCTTCCTTCGGGCCACTCTGCCATAAAGCCCTGACTGTTGGAGGGCTGCAGTGATAGTTGACTTTGTGGAATTTTCTCCCATCTCCCTACTGCATCTCTGGAGCTCAGCCACAGTGATTTTTGGGTTCTTTTTTACCTCTCTCACAAAGGCTCTTCTCCCACGATTGCTCAGTTTGGCTGGACGGCCGGGTCTAGGAAGAGTTCTGGTCATCCCAAACTTCTTCCATTTTAGGAACCTTGAGTGCTGCAGAAATTCTTTTATAACCTTGGCCAGATCTGTACCTTGCCATAATTCTATCTCTGAGCTCCTTGGGAAGTTCCTTTGACCTCATGATTCTCATTTGCTCTGACATGCACTGTGAGCTGTGAGGTCTTATATAGAGAGGTGTGTGCCTTTCCTAATCAAGTCCAATCTATTTAATTAAACACAGCTGGACTCCAATGAAGGAGTAGAACCATCTCAAGGAGGATCAGAAGGAAATGGACAGCATGTAAGTTAAATATGAGTGTCACAGCAAAGGGTCTGAATACTTATGACCATGTGATATTTCAGTTTTTCTTTTTTAATAAATTAGCAAAAATATCTACATTTCTGTTTTTTTTCTGTCAAGATGGGGTGCTGAGTGTACATCAATGAGAAATAAAATGAACTTTTTTGCTTTTAGCAAATGGCTGCAATACTGAATACTTTCCGTGCCCATTGTAGGTGGACCAGAGTTGGGAGAGATATCCCCACCAGGTAGTAGGAGCAGTACAGTCAGAGACAAAAGGTAGTTTAGTGAGTTATGTGGGCATTTCTGTTTAGGCTGAACGATTACGGCAATCCCAAATTCAAATAGTTTTTGTTACATTTTAACACATTAAAAAAATGCAAAACTTTGAAAAAAAAATGTTGTGGAGTCGCAATACTATGACAGCTGAAACCTTTGTTATATTTGTATATACGGAGCTGCATAAGGCATATTTTTTGTGAAACCAAATGTACTTTTTATATGTACCATTTCAGGAAATGTCTGATGTTTTGATTGCTTTTTACTCAAATTTTTATGGGAGGCGAAATGGCAAAAAAACAGCAGGAAAAACAGCAGTTCGGCTCTTTTGATTTTTTTTCCCACTACGGCGTTTACCATATCGGAAAAAAATGTTTATAAGTTTATTGATTGGGCATTTTCGGACACAGAGATGCCTAATGTAGGTGTGTTTTACAGTTTATATCTGATCCAGAGAAAAGGGGTGATTTAAACTTTTAACTCTTTTTTATTTTTTTCCACCTTTTATTTTTAGACCCTCTAAACCCCAGGAGGTCTGATCAACAATACAATACACAGCAATGCTAATGTGTTGCAATGTATTGTAAAATCCCTAGCCTTTAATAGAAGCATATTGTAGATTAGCCTGTGAGCCTTCAACAGGCTCAGAGCTGTCATAGCAACACACCCATGGATCTTGTTGTGGAGAACTGTGATAACAGATATAATGGTGCCTTGGTCTGGTTTGACAGAGGCACCAGTAGGGTTAATGTCCCTGATCAGCAGAGACCCAGCAGCTGTGGCCGCAGCTTAGCTCTTGCTCCATGTTTAAAGACCCAACATCGACTGTAATAGTACAGCAGATGTACATATACGTGGCCTGTAAATTCTATGGGCACATCGGCATTTACAGAAGTAGACTTTCCTCAGATATAAAACAGTGCACCACAAGCGTGATGCAAATTCAAGTGGTGGAGTCCCAAATGAATGGAAAGCTGAGCCAATGACAGTTACAATATTCACCTGTGAAGAATATCGCCTCGCCCAGCTGCCTGGCACGCCTGCGATCAACCTTCTTTCTTAACCTCCCACTCACACACCGTGAGTAGACCAGGTCATAGGATAGAATGAAACGAGCGGTATAAATTTTATGTATTTAATAACCCAAGTGGGTCGGTACTAATTAATAGCATATACAGAAATATACAATATTAATACGATCAAGCATAAACATACAAGCAAAAGAGCAATGATACGGCACATAAAAAATAAAAAGGGAAATAAAAGATAGAGAAAATACCTCAGCTAAGTCTCTTAGCTGTCTCTGTGTCAGCTTCCACACAAAGACTAAGACCAACTCACTCTATCCAGTGTGAAGTCCCTTGTCCAGCCCCACCCTTCCCCCCCCCCCCCAGCCAGCCCTCTCCTCACGGAAAGAGGAATCTATGCTGGTTAGAAGGAAAGATGGGTGCCTGGGTTAGTAGTAGGTCATTAGCCCACCCTCCCCCCTTTGGACATCTGGGATATCACACTGACAGGCCAGACAGGCCCTCTCTCCATGGTATGCACATAAAACCATTGGAGCGAATTGACCTCCAATGTAAACACAGCTTTACACTCCTACAGATATGTGACTGATACGAATGAGGAATGATACATGTCCAAGAAAGATACATAAATTGAGGGTCTCATCATCACACCTCCCCCTTTTAGAGCGTGTCGGGAGGAAGGAGGAGCCTCCGTTCCTCTTCCACCCGCACCTCCGCAGCCTCACCCCGCCGTGACAGGCCATCGGCATTGCCATGGGCCTGGCCAGGCTTGTGCCGGATGTCATAGTTGTATTGCTGCAGCACCAGGCTCCAACGTAACAACCGTCCATTCTGACCTGCAACACGTTTGATCCAGATCAGAGGGTTGTGATCCGTCACCACGGTGAAGTGGCGCCCATACAAGTAAGGCTGCAGATGCTGCAAGGCCCAAACAATTGCTAGGCATTCCTTCTCCACTGTGGCGTAGGCCACCTCCCGCGGCAGTAGCTTTCGGCTGAGGTACTGCACTGGGTGCTCTTGCCCCGCTGAGTCAAGCTGGCTCAGTACGGCACTGAGTCCGTAGGTGCTGGCGTCTGTCTGTAGCACAAGCGGACGTGACTCATCGTACGCCTGAAGTACAGGTGCGTTTGCCAGGGCCGCTTTCAGGGCCTGGAAGGAGCACTCGCAAGCATCCGTCCACTGGACAGTTTGCGGCAACTTCTTCTTGGTGAGGTCCGTCAAGGGGGCGGCCAGAGCACTATAGTTCAGTACGAACTTCCTATAGTACCCTGCCGTACCCAGGAAAGACATCACCTGTCGCTTGGTCCGGGGGGGTTGGCCAGGACTTGATTACATCCAGCTTTTCAGGTTCTGGTTTCAGGGTTCCCCCACCTACCCGGTGTCCCAGGTATTGGACCTCGCACATGCCCAGCTGACACTTTTCCGGTTTGATGGTCAAGCCCGCACTGTGGATCCGCCTCAGCACCTGCCCCAGGTGCGGTAGGTGTTCCTCCCAAGTGGAGCTGAAGACGGCAATGTCATCCAGGTACGCAGTGGCAAACCCTTCGCATCCCATCAGTAGGGAGTTGACCATCCGCTGAAAAGTGGCAGGGGCATTCTTCATGCTGAATGGCATGACAGTGGACTCGTACAGTCCGAAAGAGGTGATAAAGGCCGATCGCTCCTGTGCCTGAGGGGACAGGAGGATCTGCCAGTATCCTCGACTCAAGTCCATGATGGACAGGTACTGGGCCTTACCTAACCGGTCAAGCAGGTCGTCGATGCGCGGCATGGGGTACGCGTCGTCGACTGTAACCACATTAAGTTCCCTGTAGTCTACATAGAACCGGGTGGTCCGGTCCTTTTTGGGCACAAGAACCACAGGTGAAGCCCATGCACTGTGAGAGGGCTGAATCACCCCCAGGTCCAGCATCTCGTCAATCTCCTTGCGCATCTGGACCTGTACTTCCGAGGAGACGCAATATGGCGACCGCTGGATAGGGGCATGATTCCCGATATCCACATGGTGAATGGCCTGGTCAGTTCTCCCGGGCTTCGCGGTGAACAGACCAGGTAGGGAGTGCACAACTTCATCCAGCTGGGACAGCTGGGCCTCAGCCAGCAGGGGGTTCACCTGTGCCTTCTTGTTGGACCCATCCTCCTGAAAATGGGCAAGCAAGTCAACAAGGTCTTCTTCCTCCCCCTCCTCTAGCAGACTGCATACCGTAAAGGCACTAGCTTCCCGGTCATGATGATCCTTCATCATGTTGACATGGAAGACCTTATGCCTGTTCCGGCCTGGATCAACAGTGACCAGGTAGCTGACGCTGTTGACCTGCTGGTGCACAACGTATGGACCGGTCCATTTCGCCTGAAGCTTGTCCTGGGGCTCAGGGACTAGGACCCATACTTTCTGCCCCAGCTGGTATGTTCTCTCACGGGCATTCTGATCATACCAGCGCTTCTGGTCAGCCTGAGCCTGGACCATGTTGTCATGCACCAGCTGTGCCATAGCCTGCATTTGGTCACGGAATCGCAGGACATACTCCACGACTGGCACACCTTGGATGGCCGTTTCTCCTTCCCAGGACTCTTTCACAAGAGTTAGGGGCCCACGTACACGTCTCCTGTACAAGAGCTCAAAGGGGGAGAACCCCGTTGAGGCTTGAGGCACCTCCCGGTAAGCGAACAGCAGGTGCGGGAGATAAGGCTCCCAGTCGCGCCCGTGGGACTCGACTAACATCCTGAGCATCTGCTTCAGGGTGCCATCGAACCGTTCGCACAGGCCATTGGTCTGTGGGTGATACGGGCTGGACACCAGATGTTGCACCTCTGTTACCTTACACAGGCCTTGCATCAGGGCAGACATGAACTGGGTACCTTGGTCTGTGAGCATCTCTCTGGGAAATCCAACACGGGAAAAGATGCCTACCAGAGCCTTGGCCACTACATCAGCCCGGGTGGAAGACAGAGCGACAGCTTCCGGGTACCTAGTAGCGTAGTCTACTACCGTTAATATGAAACGTTTCCCGGTGCGACTGGGAATGGACAGGGGTCCAATGAGATCCACAGCCACCCGCTGGAAAGGTTCGGTTATGATGGGCATAGGTATCATTGGGGCTTTTGAGCCTTGCCCCGCCTTGCCCATCCTCTGACAAGTGTCACATGAACGGCAGTATTTAGCTACATCTGTCCCCATTTTAGGCCAGTAGAATAAGTGGCTGAGGCGAGCCTTGGTCTTAGCGATCCCCAGGTGGCCTGCAAGTGGAATATCATGAGCAATCCGCAACAACTCCACCCGATAGGGTTGGGGTACCACCAAATGTTTCTCCCTAAGCCGACTTTCTTTTCCCTTTGTGGGGATCGTTTCCCGGTACAACCTCCCTTGCTCCCAGTACACACGGTCCTTGTCCGACTCCAAGGGAGGTTGATCGGCACGCTCCTTCAATGCGCCCAGACTGCGGTCAGCTTGGACAGCGTCCCTGAACTCCTGACTGGAACCAGACAGAAGAGATGTGCATGTCACATTCCTGCTGGGCTCCCCCGGCTCCAGTGTGGGGAGGCTAGTCATGGCAGTCTCAGTGCCATCTTCGGGTGACGGAGGGAACGGCTCAGGGGTCGGAGTGCCTTCCACCCCTCTAGCACTCTGGCTGCGGGTCACCACCGCAACACCAGCAGTCTGTTCCTCATCTGGATCGGCCCTGAGATCCCCGTGACCCACCTGACCACCTGGCACATTGTCATCAGTTGGGGTTGCCCCCAGCATCTCAGAAGAGCTACCCTGTAAATCTGCAAGACGAGAATTAGCAATTACATTGACATTGCATTCATTCATTGATTCACAGTGAACTGCATGGGTGAATGGCTCAGCCAGGGTCACACTGAGGGGGCTATCAGCTCCCGCAGATGTGGGCGGGGCTACAGCCAGGTCAGCATTCCACAATGTCTCATTCACATGCTCACTGATTACTTTAGCTGGGCACACAGCAAGGGGAGACAAAAGGCTGACCCCTCCCTCTGCCTGTGTCTGTGTGACAGTCTTCAACACCACATTAAAATCATCCTTCAGTACAGACATTTTGTCACAGCGAGGTGGGGCTACTCCCACCCCATATTGGGACACCAAGGGCCCCAAATCTGTTCCCAATAGTACATTGGCAGGCAGATCAGACATTAGCCCCACATCACACATTCCTTTTCCCGCACCCCAGTCCAAATGGACGCAAGCCATGGGCACAGTTAAGCGTTCTTGTCCAATACCCCTCAGGGTCAGAGTTTTTCCAGGGATAATACTGTCCGCAGGGACCAAGTCAGGTTGCACCAGAGTAACATCCGCCCCAGTGTCCCGAAATCCCATGACCACTTTATCCCCCACAATGACCTGTTGACGGTTGGCATTGGATTGCAACCCCTCCCTCCCCACCAAGTATACAGATGAGCCAGCTGCCGTGGCTGGGGAAATAGGGGGGTTCTTAGAACGGTTGGGGCACTCCGCCTTGAAATGTCCTGGCTGGTTACAGGCATGACACCGCCGGGCCTCTCCTTGGGACTTGGAGGGGGTCCCCGGGGTGCCCAGAGTTCTTGGGACAGGGGAAGTAGAGGGGGCACCCGGGACAGAGTTTGTCTTACCCCACTTGGAGACCGCAGGCTGTGGTGAACTCCAGCTTTGCCCCTCCCTCCAGCTTGAGGGTCTCTGCAGTGTGGCTCCTCTCTTGGCCCCTTGCTCCCTGGTGGACACATAGTCGTCAGCAATCTCTGCAGCCTTGTCTGCTGTCCTGGGTTTCCGATCACACACAAACTGGCGGACCTCCAGAGGACACACCTGGAGAAATTGTTCCTTTATCATAAGATCCTCAAGTCCCTCAAACGTGGTGACAGTAAGTCCTTTGATCCACTGCCGGAATGTGGCCTGTAAGTGGTGCAGAACATCCGCATAGCTCTCTGTGGGACCCCGCTGGATATTCTGGAACTTTTTGCGGTACACCTCCGGCGTGAGCCGGTATCTCCGGATCAGCGCCGCTTTGATAGTCTCATAGTCCGCGTCCTCTGGTAAGTTCATGGAAACATCCAGGCCTTTTCCCTTCAGCCGGGGAGACAGGTAACGGGCCCATTCTGCCTGGAGAATATGATACTGCTTACACGCCCTCTCAAATCCCCGCAAGAACGAGTCCAAATCCCCGTTATCTTCCAAGATTGGAAAGTCCTCAGATCGGATCTTTAGTGCTTGGACTCCTGGAGTTTGTGCAGGGGAAGGTTGCACCTGCCGGGGAAGTTCCAGCTTTTTTAGCTCAAGCTGATGCTCCATCTCCGCCTGACGCTGTGCAGCAGCGGCCTCTCTTTCTGCCCGGCGCTCTGCAGCAGCGGCAGCGGCCTCTCTCTCAGCCCGACGCTTTGCAGCAGCGGCAGCGTCCTCTCTCTCAGCCCGACGCTCTGCAGCAGCTTGGTTCTGGTGAATCAACTTCAGACGGGTGCTATAGTCACTGGCGTCTATCTGCTGTAAGGCCATTTGCAAGTATGAGTCCGTTACCCCCACAGAACTGGGGCTACTGGTCCCTCCAGGCACAGTTACCTCTGGGGTCAGGGCACCTGCTGAACCGTCTGGCATGGTGATGTTTTCTTGTGCCAGCCCCTCAGGACTCTGCTCCTCGTCCTGCCCAGCTGCAGCACTTTCCATATCAGCATCTCCTCAGCGTTTGTATCAGTCAGTTGCTGACGTCCCCTGACTCCACTTCTCAGAGTCCGAGACATCCACTGCAAGTCGTTGCCAAATAAAAGATAGGACAGAAAAAAGAAGAAGGGAGGGAACAGTACTGTACCAAACTTTCACCGTATTTTAAGCTTGATCTCATACCGCGCTCGTGCCATAGGATTGTCTCAATCCTCAGTGTCTGAGTGATACCACACCCACACACTGTTATCCTAAGATTCCACAACGCTGCCACCACTGTGAAGAATATCGCCTCGCCCAGCCGCCTGGCACGCCTGCGATCAACCTTCTTTCTTAACCTCCCTCTCACACACCGTGAGTAGACTGGGTCATAGGATAGAATGAAACGAGCGGTATAAATTTTATGTATTTAATAACCCAAGTGGGTCGGTACTAATTAATAGCATATACAGAAATATACAATATTAATACGATCAAGCATAAACATACAAGCAAAAGAGCAATGATACAGCACATAAAAAATAAAAAGGGAAATAAAAGATAGAGAAAATACCTCAGCTAAGTCTCTTAGCTGTCTCTCTGTCAGCTTCCACACAAAAGACTAAGACCAACTCACTCTAGCCAGTGTGAAGACCCTTGTCCAGCGCCACCCTTCACCCCCCCCCCAGCCAGCCCTCTCCTCATGGAAAGAGGAATCTATGTTGGTTAGAAGGAAAGATGGGTGCCTGGGTTAGTAGTAGGTCATTAGCCCACCCTCCCCCCTTTGGACATCTGGGTTATCACACTGACGGGCCAGACAGGCCCTCTCTCCATGGTATGCACATAAAACCATTGGAGTGAATTGCCCACCAATGTAAACACAGCTTTACACTCCTACAGATATGTGACTGATACGAATGAGGAATGATACATGTCCAAGAAAGATACATAAATGGAGGGTCTCCTCATCACATCACCATTACGCGCTGAGTTCCAAACTAACTCTGAAATAAATCTAGACTTCACAAATTTGGTTTCTATGACCAGGCAACTACACAAACTGGAGATCATCATGCACAATGCCAACGTCTGCTGGAATGCTGTAAAGTATAACATATTAAACTAAAGAAAGTTATATCTGGAGTTATGAATTACGTATCACCATTCTGGGTTTGCAGATGCCAAATTGTTACCTCATGCCCAAACAGAAAGTGCCAAATGTAACATTTGGCAAATGTTACATTTTAACATCTGTGACAAACCTTAAAACTTTTATGTGGCAAAATGAATGCAACATCCAAGTGTCATATTTCCAATGTAATGGAAAGCTTTTCCAGAAGAGTAATTTCCACACACTGCAGCTCAGCTCCCATTGACTACAGTGGGAACTGAGCTGTAGTACTTGCATCTGGGCTGCCGGGAACCATAGCCAACTGCTTCTGACCCTATGTTGTGTACGGTCTGGGTGTTGTAAGTGACCCCCTACAGCTGATCCATGTGCGGGCCACGATCAGATATTTCTGGCAATGAGAACATAATTCCTTGACAACCTATTAACCCCTTTAAGTTTGCAAAGTTGCACCTGAACAAACCACAAGACTCCTAGGGTAACATTCTTTGGGCACTAAACACAGCATATCAGCACAAACACCTCATAACTAGAGTTGGGCAAACCGCTTTGTCACGAGCCGGGTTCGGCCTGAACATCCTAAATTGTTTGTTTGTTGCGCAGAACAATTGGGGATTCATTTCAGATGAACTAAAATGGCCACTACAACATGCATTGTGGTAAATTATTATGTTTTGGGGTCTCTTCAGATCCCAGAGTATAATAGGTGGAGGCCCAGGGGAGGTGAAAAAAAACGCTTATACTCACCTTCCCTCACCTCTTTTAGGCCCCATGGCATCCAGCGCTCTCCTGGTAATGTCATGCGCCCAGGATCCCCACTGAGGCCTCATGCTCGGCACACCCGTGCGACTGCTGAGGCCCAATCACAGAGCCTAACCAGTTATCCTTGGCACATGATATCACCAGGAGAGTGCCGGACCTAAAGACGGGATTAAGAGTCTAACACGAGACACGGAAATATCATGTGACATCATTACATCACCATGTGACCGCTCATACGCAGTTCTACCTATTTATACCTGAACTTTACTTGCCTAAGTTGCTTTTTCCTACCTGGCTCTTACCTACTGGCTCCATTTCCATAGTGGCAATCCGGTAAACTGGTGCTTCATTAATGATTTGTTTCATTAATTACTTTGTGCATATCACTTATATACTTTAGTTGAATTTTTCTCAAGCATTTGAACATAAGTGATGTTGCATGATTCTTTATTGTAATCACTAATCTTGTATAAAACAGGGGTTACCTTGGTAACTAGTCCATATATTCTGTCTATACATAACTGTTTGTGTATATAGAGTATAGAAAAGTCCAAAGCAGCATGGCAAATGGTAGAAATGGGTGCAAATCCACAGGAAGATGGGCAGGCTTTCAAACACATCAATAAAAGAAAAGATGGCAGCACTCCAAAGAATTTCATGCAAAACTAGTGTATCTTTATTCCAAGGCGAATCTTTATTCGGTCCCAAAAGGAATCTTGAAGGTTCTTTCTTGGACCAAAGCGTCCCCATGTAATAAAGACACACTAGTTTTTGCATGAAATTCCTTGGAGTGCTGACATTTTTTCTTTTATTGTTTGTGTATATACCTTTACTCTCTGTTCATCCTATTTTACTATTTTCTCATATGACGTCAAGAGTATTCTCTGAGATATATTTAGTTCTATAATACATGTTGCCTGAGTTGTGACATCATTTAATTTATGTAAATTTATGTGAAGGTATTATTACATACTGTAACATTACATTTTTTACTATATGTAGACAGTCTGACGAAGGTCCGAGATGGACCAAAACATTACAGAATAAGTTATATGGATTGTTGGGAGTCTTTTATCTGTATGTTGATTGGAGTAAGTTTCTTCTCAAGCACCTATGATGTTTGGAGTATTATTGTGATAGATTATGGCCCAAGTCCAGACCAAAGGCCAATTGAAATGGTGTGAACCTTAAAGGAAACCTGTCAGGTGGATTTTCCCCCATAAACTGGCCCCCTCATGAGTAGGATGAAATATTTCCTTTTCCATTGCTGCCCCTCTATAAGCTTTCTGTTGCAGCAAAGTTATACATGTTTGAATTTATCCTAAGTAGTCGCGGTGGGCGGGCGCAGCATCAGCCTAGTCACATTACATCCTTGTTAATCAAACCTCCTGGCATGATAGACATCTCCTTAGTGACATCAGAGAGTGACAGGACTCTGAGGGTGATGTCAATCATGTCCAGGAGGTGTCATTAGCAAGGGGACAGTGTGACTAAGCTGAAGAAGATCCCCATCCACTGTCAAGTTATTGCTGCTGAAAACAAGATTCTACAAGCTGTTTCATGGAGTATACTTACTTTTTTCTATTTTGACTTAATTTTTGTTGAATAAATAATGACATGGCTGAATCTGCTGCGTGTTCTTGTTCATCTGAGATTGTATTTACCTAATTTTAAGACTTTCTAGGAATATACAGACTCCATGTAGATGTTGTCCTTGGCTAGATATGAAATCAGGATCCCTGTACTGCAAGGCAAGGTCTTAACCACTGAGCCACCAAACTGCCTTTTACCCATGTTTAAATGTCATTACTAAAATATTATTTCAAATTAGGTAATTTTCCCATATTTGTTACATTACTATATTTATTCTTTTCCATTTACTAATAATTAACACATTCACTTCATGATCTGAGCCTATCATTTTATGTTCTATCTTAATCAAGCTGAGCTGTGGCTTGTAACCATCATTTCATAGGCCAGAAAAAAACTTGAAACGGAGAGGACATATTGTCTAAAAACTAAATTTCACGCACGACTATACTCCAAACTCATTCACATCAGCAGGATCCTTTTTACCACTTAGAGAAGAAAAAGTTAATTAAAAATCTCCCACAGTCTTTAAAAAGCCAGATCATTTTATAAGAAGAAAAATAGAGAAAAAAAGAAGATATTAGAATTGAAAAGAAAGACTAATAGAAATATTGTTTCTGAAAAATCAACCTACAGGACCAGCCAAGCATGAAACATGAGTGACTTTTAGCAGCTGGAAAAGACTCTCTAATCCCAGGTAATTGCTTCATTAAATTGCTTCAATATTTTCACACCTTCACTTATTGGCATGCAGTCCAGCTTCTGTTTATAAACATTTTAATCAATTTTGCTGCTTCTTTATCCCCTATTTTCTTCCACTTTGGGAATGATGAAACGTACATAGCACTGAACTGCATAATTTCCCATATAGAACATTTATACGACATATTTATAGGTTATGCTATATATTATTTTTATATTTGAATATATAAATTTTTTTTTCATGTTCATACATGACTGGGACCGAGCCTTTTCATGTTGTTTTGTTGTCCCATTTATTAGACTGTAAGTTCTATCACTTTATCCACTTTCACACAAACATTTTTGTCCCAGTATTACAGGCATACATCCAGGGCAATCCAGGGAGGTAGAAGCACCATAGAGATACTGTTAGTTCAGGTCAAATTATTTTTACAATTTTTTTTTTTTAAGAACACTTAAAGAAAGAAACCAGGAAATATTGTGCGAAACTGTGCATATGTACATAGCAGCCAGTCACTAGCTTGGGCCTCTCATGGTATATATGCAGACATCACCATTGAGTCCAGATATTGGCTGCCACCATCACAAGAATGTACTACAGTCAACCACTGAAGCAAAGTAAATAAAGATGTGTCCTCCGAACCCATATATTGATCATCCACTTATATACTATACTTTAACAGCCAACTTTCATAATCTATATCTTCGTAAATCATAATCATACCACTCCATTCATTTTAATGGGAACCACTGGAGATAGTTGAGCATGTTCCTTTGAAATGAATAAAGCAGTGTGCCCACTGCCTGACCTGCCTCTCCATTCAAGTTGGGGTGCAAAACTCCGCACTTCTGATTGGTGGGGATCCACTAAAAAGCAAGTTACTCCCTATATTTAGGACAGGGGTAATTTCTCGTTACCAGAATACCACTGTAATGAAAAAAAAAATTCCCTATCCATTCATTAGCCATTCACTATCTTCACCGTCTAAGGTTGGTTTCACTTGCTTCTTATGTGACTACTTTTTCAGTTATTCCTGCATTTCTACTGAGGTGATTTTATGTCTGAGAGGAATACAGACCTAAAAAGTAGCTGCCTTACAGACGTGTGAAAGTAGCCAACATGCCAATCATGTCCATGCTTTTTACATTATATTGTCATTTTTGTGTCATAAAGATGGAAGGTCATTTCAGACATGCTCCTTATATACAGTTTACTAGATGAAGGAACAAGGAGTTTAGAACAAAATGGGCCTTTTCTTATATATCTCATATATCTCATAAAACATGCTGCATAATTGTAAACTTGATTTCTTTTAAGTGAAGGGTTAAATTCTAACTCAGATCACATATCTTTGAGTGGCCGGTTTATTTATTTTTTCTTATTTTATTCTAATCATGCTTGGCAGCAATTCAGACTCTAATAGCTTCACTCTCCCCGTTCTTCCAGCAGGTCAAAGCTTGAGAGAAGGAGAGTGGGAGGAGAGAGGAGTGGAAGGTGCATTTGGAAATGAGAAACTGGCTCTAACAAACCTCAATTATTCTGCCGACCTCCTTCCTTTTGTATGACTGATTGAATCGTTCTAATTAAAACAAGCAGTGTTGAGTCTGGAAGCCTTGGGGACAAATCTCTGTAGATACATTGATTGCCAAGGTGAACACAAAACATTGCCATGGACCAAAATACATTTGGGCCTGCACTTTTCAGCTGCTGTACAGTACATGTAGGCTTTTATTATGCACACCTATAGAAGTGCATCTTATTGGCATGCAATTGACAGGTTTACAACTAGACACCTGTTTGATACTACAGCCCCACAGTGCAGAAAAGCTACTTTTTTTGCTGCAGATTTTGCTGCATTTTTTTGAGCCAAAGCTAAGAATGGTTTGAGCAGAAGGGATAAGTACAAGTGCTTCCTAGACATTTCCCATTCCCTCTCTAGCCAATACAGGGTTTGGCTTAAAAAAAAACTGCAAAATCTACAACAAAAAAAGCAGCATTTCTGCAATGTGTGGCCTCAGGCTACATTCACACGAAAGTGATTGTTGGCCGTGTGACATCCGTTTTTTAACATACGTCACATGGCAGCATTCATTTCACTGTTGGTGAATGTGGGATATTCACATGACCGTTGTCATGGACCATCAAAATATATGTCACGTCCTATTTTTGTCCATTTTCATGGATCCCTCCATACACTGAATATATGGAGGATCCAGGAAAACAGATGCAAGACGGCTATGAAAAATGGATGTTTTTCACGGCCGTTTTGCACCTCATTCGTGTGAATCTAGATTTAGCCTTACACTACTGAAAAGTTCAGACCCATCTATAGGCTGCTGATGTGTCTTGAAATTTATATGGGTGCAAACAGAGGTTTTTACATGGATTTTGTTAGAATCAGTGAGACAAACATAATATAGCATGCTACATTACATGCTGTATTATGGAGGTATTGCTTAAGGCATAGTCCACAGTGTGAATCTTAATTACTGTCTTGGAGCGCTGCTTAATTTTTTTTAGATTTTTGTAATATGGGTCACAGTAGTCTTGGTAAGAATTGCACCTATCTTTCATTTAGCTGTGCTGCTTTTTAGTTCTAATAAAAAATAATGGGGCCGACTTACTAAGCAAAATATGCAACAATTCTGATAATTTAGTGGCTCTTCCTTTGAGTCAAGTAATTTAGTGGCTCTGCCTTTGCAGTCAGGTAATTTAGTGACTCGGTCCTTGGAGTCAGGCAATTTAGTGGCTGGTCCTTAGCATCAGGTAATTTATTTGCTGGTCCTTAAAGTCAGGTAATTTAGTGATCATGTCCTTGGAGTTAGATAATTTAGTGGCTGGTTCTTGGCATCAGGTAATGTAATAGCTTGTCTCTGGAGTATGGTAATTTAGTAGCTCGTCCTTGGAGTCAGGAAATTTAGTGGCTGTTCCTTGGAGTCAGGTAATTTAATGACCCAGTCCTTGGAGTCAGGTAATTTAGCGGCTGGTCTTTGGAGTCAGGTAATTTAATGACCCAGTCCTTGGAGTCAGGTAATTTAGTGGCTGGTCCTTGGAGTCAGGTAATTTAGTAGTTAGATCTTAGCATCAGGTAATTTAGTTGCTGGTCCTTGGAGTTAGGTAATTTAGTGGCTGATCCTTGGAGTCAGGTAATTTAGTGACCCAGTCCTTGGAGTCAGGTAATTTAGTGGCTGGTTCTTGGAGTCAGGTATTTTAGTGGCTGGTTCTTGGAGTCAGGTAATTTAGTGGCTGGTTCTTGGAGTCAGGTAATTTAGTAGTTGGATCTTAGCATCAGGTAATTTAGTTGCTGGTCCTTGGAGTCACGTAATTTAGTGACTCGGTCCTTGGAGTAAGGTGATTTAGTAGCTGTTCCGTGGAGTGAGGTAATTTAGCAGTTGGTACTTGGAGCCAGGTAATTTAGTGGGTGACCCTTGGATTCAGGTAGTTTAGTGACTGGTCCTTGGAGTTAGATAATTAAGTGGCTGGTTCTTGGTGTCAGGTAATTTAGTGACTCAGTCCTTGAAGTTAGGTAATTTAGTGGCTTGGTCCTTGGAGTCAGGCAGTTTAGTGACTGTTTTCTTGATGCTCAGCCATTTGCTATTCCCATTGTATCCCTGGCATCCATTACTTCAAGGGAGTCTGTCAGCAGGAAAATTGGTTATAAACCTAATCAAAGTACCTTATAGAGGTGATCCTACAGTTGCCAAATATACTTCTGTTATTCAGCTTTGGAGCTCCATTTCCATTTAATTTGTCATTTCATTCATATGCAAATGAGAGGAAAAGTGCTTTGGGGTGTGCCTTAGCTTATCTAAACTTTGGTCTCAGCATTAGATTCCCAGGCAAAGCATATTTGTCTTCATTTGCATATTTGGAAACTGCACAAACAGCTCCTTTTAATTCTCACTAGTCAGTCTCTGATATCTAGTGGTTTGTTGCCCCTTGTAAACCCTCATTTCTAGCATTTTTTTGGCAAAGCTCCTGATCTTCTGATCACATGGAAATCACTTGTACTTACACCAGTGTCGGTAACTAGTGTAGAATGTAAAGACGTGGCTGGTGACATCTTGCAACTGGTTAATGTGAAAGAGATGTCATTAGACAGGAACTAGAGACACTGCATACTGTGTGAGGGATAATTCAACAGTGAATCTTTGGGGTACTTGCATGGTGTTTCGCGAAAATGTGGTATAAAGTGTATACTCTTTAAGACTGTCTTTTATGTATAGTTAGATCCAGTGTTTGTTTAGCATCATTTTAATGGAAGGGTTTCTGTTTAAAATTGAGCCATGACAGCTATTTCAGATTTGTCGACACATATTGATAAATCCTGACAGACCCCATTGACTTTAATGACATGCATCAGGTTTCCATCTGCATTCTGATACTATGTACGGGAAGAATAGCAAATTAGTAGGGCCCGTTAATGCTAGTGCAAACTAAGACTTAGTGGAAAATGACAGGTCAATTCACATTTTATCTTAACTGTATAGTAAATAAAGGAAAAATATAAGGAAATTTGGGCTAACAGATAGAAAAATGTAAAGTTCACACAAAATATTACTCAATAACAGCTGCAATGATGGAACATCTTTCTAGTCTATATTAATAATGGTTATGAGGTTTTGAGTTTGCGTCGGGAGTTGAAGGCTATAGGACAATGTAATTACTGTCAGACCATCTACAGGACATAAGCAAATACAGTAAGAGCAATAAAGCAGTGACTTGGAAGAGCATCTCTGTGCTGGCAATGTACATGATAGATCCATAAGTGATTAGACTGTATTTAATTGCAGCTTCCAGCCTCGATTCCCAGTCCTTCATATGTATTAGTATATGAACTCTTGTGCTGTAGACATTATTTTGTATTTTTATGGGGACATTTTTTATTCTTGCCAACCTTTCTGCTGTTATCTATGCCACACAGCAGAATATTTTAGTGTTTTGTAAATAGAAGATAATAATGTTATACAGCGGTCTGTTAATGACTCCAAGGACAATAAATGAACAGATGCTAGACCATTGGGCTCCGACATTCTGCATCCATTGTGGACAAAGAGTTTTCATTTTCAAAGCCCTTTAGGGATTTCTAGAAGATAAATCCTGCCTAGCTTCCCTAGTGGAGCTGACATACCTGGCAATACTGTTCTGTATACTGTGGTATACAGGGCTTTGTAGAGCTGCAGCCCATTAGGAGCAGGTGATTGTGCTGTACCTTGTCTCACCACACAGCAACAACTCCCAGGAGGATCTAGTATTTAGGGTCAGCTAGTATAATTATTACCCTGTCTCATATTTGACCTGTATATGAAGGACAGATAGCAAGCCGTAATATTGCTAGACACAAGGTAATCGCCAGTGATAGTAAATCAATCTGTGCTAAATTGAAAGAAAGTAAGCCAAGAAACATCTGTGCAGAAACTGAACCTACAATAGTGGTTAACATCTGTCAATCAAACAATGGCTTTTACAATGTATTAAATGTGCACTTTGCATTGTACCATTTAAATTCTAAGCCTACAGTCACTTGAATGTGATACAAAAAGGTATGTACATTTTTCACAGCCGTTCTACACCTGAAGGTGAACCTCAAGGTTTATGGCTTTTAGACTTTTTTTTTCTTGTACTGTAAGTCTAAGGTCCCACGTAGCAGACCATAGTGAAAAAGCGGAGCGGTTTCCCCTGTAGACTTTCTGTTTCAATTATTTCTATAGGGAAACTGCCAGCTTTTCCGTAGGTATAATTGACATTCTGCGATTTCCAATAACGTGACAATTTTGGAAATCGCAGCATTTCCACTGCGCATATTTTTCTGCAATGTATGGATGGGATTTGCTAGGTATGTGACCGCAGGGAGAGCAAAACACTGCGGTCTTTGCCACATGGGGCCCTGGCCTAAAGGTACTATTTTGTTACAGAACAAAAATCATAACTGGCATACAACCCCCCATATCCCAGCTTCTCCCCATTTCCCAACTTCTATAGTTACATAGTTAGTACAGATGAAAAAAAAGACATATGTCCATCAAGTTCAACCAGGGGATGGGAAACATCATGACAGTCTATACATTTCTATAAGCATCATGCTATTTTGCTCTAGAGTCATTCCATATCAAGTGGACCAGGGGTCCCCACCTCACCATCTCAGATTTTGATTAAATTTGGTACATAGTTTCTCTATGATGTAAAACTAAACTGTGCAAAATTTTAGTTCAAAAGACTAAAAATTGGAGGTTCTAGGGGACCTCAAGTAAAGGGTTGCAAATCGGCACCTGAGCAAAAATGACATTTTGGGCCAACTTCCAGAAGCTGTAAACATGGAACTTTTAGTAGTATAAGGTAGATATTTGGAGAATCTGCAAAACTTTGAGGGCTTAATGAACTGGCAAAGCCCAATGTTCCTAGTCCTCTTACTTTTTGCATGGTTTAGGCTCAAATAACTGCAAAAATAAATTTACAGCGATGTTGAGGCTGCTGTAGTGTCAAAACTAGATGGCCTTTCAGGTTGATTTTTGGTAGGTGTACTAAACTCACGGCTGTAATGAGGCCTTCCAATTTGCAGCACTTTCCTTGAAGTGGTTGAAAACATATAAGCGTTCAAAGTTTGTATAAAAAGCATTTTTGCCTAATTTTGGCTATCTTTGATGCCCTATATCTCCAGTGAGACAGCTTCAATCTTCTTTCTTTTAGCACCATTAGAAAGAGCAGATTTCCTTCTATCAGAATATGTTGTTTTCATTTTGGAGTCTCTTCATATAAGGATTGAAAAAATGCCCTCAAATGTTTGCGGGCAGTAGCCTGTGATTTCTTCGCCTTGCTAGGCTTACTTTGATGCCTACAGTTCACTAAGAGGTCAAACTGTAGCAAGGGTGCAGTGAAGAAACACAGCAACATAAAAATAAAAACAACATAAAAATAAAGCCTTATGTGTCACCGAAAAAAGACGCAGAAATTCGTTGAATAACGCAAATGATAAAAATGTTACAGCCCTCAAAACCGCACATACAAAAAAAACCCGAAAATGTATCTGGTCCTGGACCATAAATTGGCCCAGTACTGAAATGGTTAAAGGGGTTGTCCAGGTTATACAATTTTCTGCAAGGAAGGTGAAAAATAATAATAAAAAAAAAAAAACATACTCACCTGAGCTCCGGTGTCCCCTGCTGCTGTCTGGTGCAGCCATGCCCCTATGTTACTTTCAGACTAACTTTATACTGTATGTTCAGGCACCATCTGCATGTTAAAGGACACGACTGGTGACGGCTCATACAGCTTTATATATGTGTAATGACAGTAACCTCTATTACAAAATTGTCTGACCATTGTATAAGCAATGCTACCTCCGATGCTTCCCCTGCTACCTCTTGTGTCACCCCCTCTACCTCATAGATTGTAAGCTGTTGTGAGCAGGGTCCTCAGTCCCATTGTGTGAATTGACTATTTCTTTGCAGTGTATCTTTTTTGTCTGTACTTGACCCCTACAAATTGTACAGTGCTGCGGAATATGTTGGCGCTATACAAATAAAATGTATTATTATTATTATTATTTTCGGCAGAAGTACTCGCCTCACATGACCGCTTAGGTCTCAGCCTCAGGGCCTAAGTAAAGGTACCAGGACATCACTCAAATACATCACCCGTGTCCTTTCCCTAGGCTGTTGAGGCCGCCGATTAGCGTCAGTGGTCAAGTGTGGTGAGGATTTCGGCTGCAACAAGACACTGTGAATGGCAGGATCGGCTGAGGTGAGAGACACAGATGCAGCAGAGATAAGTATGTTTTTTTTTTTTTCACCTTCCCCGGCCTAAAAAACTATATCCTGTACAACCCCAGTCCCTTGGCACTGTTCCAGTCACTAGAGAATCCCTAAAAATTAAGAATAGGGGTACAACAATGAGGGGACTGAGTTCTTTAAGTACTCTTGGGTGTAATCTATCTGAACTCAGTCTTGCTCATATTTTTTTTATTTAGCTTGGCTTAGACCATTTCTATGTTTTTCCAGTATAGTATATTGGTTGATGTATTACCAGCATTGGTGACACCTACATTAACTACTCCTTGTTCTTCTGTATACACAGAGCTAAAGCCATTTAGTAGCTCTGCTTTTTCTTGATCCTCGGTGACCAACTCTCCATTACCATTATTTAGGGGACCTACTTTTTCTGTCCTTGTGCTTTTTTTTTTTGCATTTATATATTTAAGGCCAGGGCCCCACGTTGCAAAAACACTGCTTTTTTTGTCATGGCATGCAAAGTGGTTGGGATTCTGGTTAATCCCATCCAAACATTGCAGATAAAAATCTGCAGCCGAAACGCTGTGATTTGAAAAATGCTTGCGTTTTTGCAAATCGCTGCATGTCAATTATACCTACAGAAATGCTGGCATTTTCGATATAAGTATAATAGAAGCAGAAAGACCCCAGAGGAAAACTCTGTGGACTTTCTGTAAAAAACTCTGCGGAAAAAAATGCGATGTGCTTCCATCGCAGTCTTTTCTGCAGAGTTTTTTTTTGCAGCGATTCGCTGTGTGGGGCTTTAGCCTAAATAATTTTGGGGGGTTAGTTTTGCTTTCCATTGCCACCTGCCTTTCATTATGTATTTTAGCTGATTTTATTCCCCTTTATTTCGCTTTGTAATTCTCAAAGGCTACAGCTGACCCTTCGGATTGATATTTTTTAAATGATATAAGAAAGTGTGATACTGGAGTAAGACTCATTTTCACACTTTCATTGGAGTTATCCCCTGTTGAATAATGCTTGTGTTTTCACAACCTAAAGGGGTTGTCCAGTTTCAGACAAATATTGAAGACATGTAATGGTCATCTGCCATGTGAGGGACATCAGGGTGGACATGTGAAGGACATCTGCCTCTTAATGATCTGTGCACCTGTGTATACATCACATGACCATGGACTGTATATGACATGACCATGGACTGATTTTTATCCACCTGAAGGAAGTAGAATGTACAACAGCAAGCAGAGATCTAGAAAACCGTGAGGCATAGATACAAGAAGTATATATGAAAACTGTATTACTTTCATTATACAAACAATAATATTTGTCTCTCAATATTTGTCTGAAACTGGACAACCCCTTTAATTTTAATACACTGTAAAAGCATACAGTATGTAGCCAGTTGGCTTTTGTTTCTCTTAACCAGAAGCAGATCTTATAAGAGGGCCTAGGAAAAACATTCCTAACAGGGAAGAACAGATCCTCTGACACTAGTGAAGGTATCTAACATAAATTCAGCACTGCATGTCGTGGACATTATGTTGCAACCAATTCAGCATTCCATAAATGAAACACCAAGGCCTTGAAGCATGCAGATCTCATTAAGTAAAAGTGTAAATTAGTCTCCCATTGCTTGCCTTGACATTTTATAGTTAGCATGCCCTAAAGATTACCGTATTGGAGCATCTATTCCCCTGGAGAGAAGTCATGAAACTTGGCCTGGGAAAGGATTTATATTCTGCGCTGTCAAAGTTTCTCCCATTCTTCTTGATTAGATCCAGCTAAAAGAATTAATCACAGTTGTACTACGCTGGGACAATTCTTCACTGCTTTGACAACTAGGGGCTGTCCAATGAAATCATCATCATGATCTTTACTACATTAAAGTACAGCATCGAATATTACAATAGAGCCTGGTTATGTGAGGACAACAAAATGTTTACTAATATTACTAATCAAAAGTAGCCAGTCAGGTCATTTCCTTTTTTCCAAGCAAATGTTACACCTAAAGTGACACTATACATAATGACTGTATGCACATTGGGCAGAGGAAGATACAGTGTCATAAGGAGCTGCTGGATTGCCTAGGGCACTCCTGCAGAGCTCCAAGTACTGTATTATGAAGGACTATAAGTGTGCAATTGATGTTGAATTAGAAGACCAAGATTCAATGCTGTACTCAAAGTGAACACATTAGTGATTAACCCACCTCCTCGGCCTCTAACTTGGTTATAGTCCAATCAGTCAACTGCAGGCCATCCATCTTCCAAAGGCAGAGTGAATTACATGCAGGTTATAGGTGGGTAATTCTCCAAGGAAAGCTGAACTTCCAACCCAGTCTTTTGGATATAACAGTGAATTACATCTCCCAGTGTGGTTGGCATCTGGAACTGGACCTACTAATAGTCTGAATTAGCTCCACTGTTCTCATCCACTGGCCATTCTGACACATACGTCCATCTATCACCCTGTTCTAGACATGGACTATTATTATCATACACTTTTTATATTCCTGAAGCTGATTGATCTTTTTTTCTTATAAAAATTTTCAATGGAAGACTTTTATAGTCAGATTTCTATAGCACAGAAATATATAGTGAAATTGGAAATGTCTGCAGTCTGGTGAATTTTAAACATTTACTGAACTTCACATCAATGGTTACTGATCCCCTTCACTTATAAAACATTTAATGTCTCCACAGCAATGGTGTGTGTAACTCTGTACCTCTTTATGTCATCTTGTCTCTTTATCAGTGTTTTAATGTGCTAAACTTCCTCCTGCCTATCCCTGCGTGTCATATGCATTTTATCTGTTTCTTTAGTCTCATTTTGGCTGAGCAATGAATTACTAGCTCTGGTCCTGAGCTGTTTGCATGCATGCTGCCCTGCTGCTTTTGCTGTAGTCTTTGTTTGCCTTGTTTTACTGTATATAAGCTCTGTTGAGTCTGTTTTATCTCTTCTAACTGTGACTTTGTGCCTTCTGCAATATATTATATATATCTTTGTTACCTGTGGCCTTGTGTGTTCTGTTATATATCTCTGCTGCCTGTGGCCTTGTGTCTTGTGCAATATATAACTGCAATACCTGTGGCCCCTGGGCTTTCTGCAATATCTCTAAATATGTGTGACTTTTGGGCTTTCTGCAGTACCTCTGAGACCTGTGGCCTCTGGGCTTTCTGCAATACCTCTATTACCTGTGCCACATGGGCTTCTGCTACCTGTCCTGTGTCCTGTCCTGTGTCCTGTCCTGGAATCCTTTGTTAGACCTGGCTTCTGTTTTTAGTCTGTGCTTCTGTCCTGTTTTTAGTCTCTGTACACAGGTTGCGTTTTTATGCATTTTCTCTGGTGCTCCACACCATAGTTCTGACCCGTAAAATCATATGATGACCAGATTCCCATATGGTTTTTAAAGAGGACCTTTCACCACCTCCAAGTCCAGTTCTTTACATCATTTAATAGTTGCTGCTCCACTGGTTGTGGAACTGATGGAATTTTTTCTCTAGTACCCACCATTCCCAAACAATCAATGCTGTTAGTTTTGGCGCCTGATATATACTATTTAGGGTCAGCAGGGTGGTGTCAGGCAGGAGCAGGCAAGGGGTGTGATTCTGAGCTCTGACACTGGCTGCCTCTGATTGGAACTCTGAGTCACTGTGCTGGAATCAGTGGAGAAGCACCTGATGCCAAGAGCTAGAATCGCACCCTTTTTTTTGTGCAGCACTTTCCACCTAAAGTCCGCAGAGTTTTTCTCTGCAGACTTTTTGCCTCTGTTATACCTATATTGAAAACGCCAGCATTTCTGTAGGTATAATAGACATGTTGCAATTTACAAAAATGCAAGCATTTTTTAAATCACAGCATTTCCACTGCAGATTTTTTATTGCAATGTGTGGATGGGATTAGCAGGTACTGTAATACACAGTGTTTTTTGCTGCGGCATTTCCATCACGTACTTGCAACATTGGGCCATGGCCTAAAGGTTGAAAAACTGGGAGCCTGCTAGGACAATGCCCTTCAGAGGAGGCCCCATGCCAAAACAATTTGATAGCACAATGAGTCCACGATCTGCTGCCTGTTACAGCTTATTGATTGAAAGTTCTGGCCATTCTCTTTCAATTGTCCTATCAGGCCTGGTGTCTTATATATATATATATATATATATATATATATATATATATATATCTGTATATATGAGATTGTGTGCCTATTTGATTATTAGAGCAGAAACATAGGAAGGGACAAAGAAATACCAGTCTGCTTATTGGTTATAAAGCCTTAAGTACAGTAGAAAAAGAAAGCAAATCTACATGATAAGTAGGAGGCCCCCAATATTTAAGCGACCTAAGATTGCAAAGGATTTCTGATTTCCCCTTGGACTCATAAAGTCTGTAGGTTGATTTTATGACATTTTCCCAGCCTGTATTGTGGTGTTGCAGAGAAATTGATTTCAATAATTCCAGGAATGACAATGCAAATCTCTCTGGATGATTGCCAGGTAATTAGCAAATGTGTAGACTACAGAAGCAAACACATGAGCAAAATAACCCAACTATTACTGTAGGTCACTGACATTGGGAAATTGAACATTGACTATGATTACAAATACGGCACATGATGAGAAAACTAGATGATGTAATGCTTAGTCAGTCAATTTTATAAATAACACATGACAGGTGATAATATCACATACACGTCTATCAATAGAATATAGGCATTTAGAAAGATGACAGCTAGGATAATAACAGGATTTATACAGCTTCTACGCTGACATGACTGTGGATTTGTGTATCAGTTGTTCTTTTCCTTTGTAACTGATGTCATGTAGATCATCATGAAATCAGAGGAAAGTGCTGTATTAGTAGTGGGACAGGGAATGTACGAATCAATCGCCCGAGCAAACAAAAAAAATCTTTTACAGATGGTGTACAACATCCCGTAAACTACATAAATCTGTAAATGCTTTCCTCTAATTACATTGGACTGATTATACTTTTCAAAAAAATATCTGTTCCCAGTTGTTAAGTGTGTTTTCCTGATTGTTTGTACCTTAAATGAATAGAAAAAAGTTATTATTCCCTGTAAACTTTGCTTTTGTGGTCAGCACAATGATATTTTGAAATTGATATATTTTTAAGGATATTCGCAATATTTCAGGATACTTAAGAAGCTTCTGGAATTGTGAGCGCTATCAAGAAGTTTCTAGAACTGCCCAGAATTATCTAGAACTTCTAGAATTATCTAGAAATTATCTGGGAAGTTTTTTCCATCTTCTTCAGTCATCAAGATGGACTGTGCTTCTGCAACAATGTGGCCGGTCTATTCAAGGCTATAGGTATCACCTGTAACCCGAATGAGTGGCGCCTCTTCATAGACAGCTCATGCAAGAGCCTCAAAGCCGTGCTGCTTCACAATGGGAACAAGTATCCGTCTCTTCCTGTAGCTCACTCGGTGCACCTGAAAGAGGAATACACCAGTGTCAAGATGTTGCTAGGTGCCTTGAAGTATGATGAGTACGGCTGGGAAGTTATCGGAGATTTCAAAATGGTGTCATTCCTGATGGGCCTCCAAGGTGGTTTTACTAAGTATCGTTGCTTTATTTGCCTTTGGGACAGCCGGGATTCTGAAGCGCACTACCACAGGCGGGACTGGCCTCAGCGGACAGAGTTCACTGTGGGGAAGAACAATGTAAAGTGGGAGCCACTGGTGGACCCAGGCAAGGTGCTGATGCCACCACTACACATCAATTTGGGGCTCATAAAACAATTTGTCAGGGCTCTAGATAAGGAGTCCAGAGCTTTCAATTACCTCCAAGATCTTTTACCTAAGCTGTCTGAAGCAAAGATCAAAGCTGGTGTCTTCGTCGGACCACAAATCAAGAAGATCATAGAGTGCAGTGAATTTCCCAAGAAGCTGAATAGGAAGGAGAGAGCAGCTTGGAACAGTTTTGTCGCAGTGGTTCGCGGCTTCCTAGGCAATCATAAAGATGAAAACTATGTACAACTGGTTCAGACTCTGATAAAGAACTATGCTGCAATGGGCTGCAGAATGTCACTCAAAATCCATATCCTTGATGCTCATCTTGATAAGTTCAAAGAGAACATGGGAGCTTATTCAGAGGAGCAAGGCGAGCGCTTTCACCAGGACATTATGAACTTTGAACGCCGTTACCAAGGACAATATAACGAAAACATGATGGGCGACTATATTTGGGGATTGATTCGTGAAACTGATTTGCTGTATAGTCAGAAATCTCGGAAAACCGCACACTTCTGAACAGTTTTTGGTAATCTGTGTAAATTTGCAATGCATATAGTGTTCTTAGTCTGACTGTATAAATGAGAAGATGCAAAATCGTCTGTTTCTATAGTAAAAATGCATAATTTTCATTGCCGTGGTCACAAAAGCGAAGTTTATGATGAATGTAAGCAATTTTAAATTTGTTTTAGACATAAGCAATTGGAATATAACATTTAAAAGCTGGGAACAAAATTTGTGTTACATAGTGTTATCTTTACGTTTGTTAACGTTATATATTCACAATTCTGTTGGTTTCCTTTCACCATAATGCAATGCATTGAGCGAGTTTATTGCCAGTTACACAGTTATACATATCTGCATAAGGACAAGTGAATGGGACAAAGCTACAATATCCTGCACCGCCACTATGTGTAATACAGTGAGCTCCTGCTGCAAATGGTGTGGGCTCAGCACAGAGGCGTAGCTAGGGGTTCAGCACAGAGGGTAACCAAACACATCTGAGTGGACCCCCTTCCCAATTATACCAATATTACAACCATACAGTGATCATATAGTGGTAGATACCGGCTCTACACAGGGCTCTGAAGACTGTCTGACTGAATACAGTCCAGGGAACATTTAGTGACTTATAGGTGACGTCTCTAATTGTAATTGTTCACATTTCTTGTCTCTTCCATCTGGACAGCCATGACCACTTCTTCCAGCTGTCACTTTTCTCTGTAAAGTTTGCAATGCAGACATTTTTGTCTCCTCACTGTTCCAGGCACCGTCCCACAGTGTCCTAACCTACATAAAATCCCCATCTTGCTGCTACCCTCATTATAATATAAGCTACCTTGGAAATGAATGATAACCCCCGTGTGCATCTTTAAGTCAATAATGATCCTGCGTACCCCCTCAATTAATAATACCTCCTTTGTGCCCTTTTAAATTAATAGTGCCCCTCAATTAATAATGCCCCTTATTTTAAGGGGTTGTCCAGTTTTTATTCATTGATGATCTATCCTCACAAGGTTAGCCTCGAGTGTGGCCTATATAATTGCCATTAATTGTAATTAAGGTAAAACGCCTGATTAATTGCGATTTTGATTTAGGTCATAACTGCCAAGCCCTACTCAGTAATATAATAAAATATCAGTGGGGGTCCAGCACTTGGGACCAGAACTGTTAAGCTATATCAAGGGGCTGTGATGCTCATGTATCGCTGTGACAACCTCTCTGTTTACATCCACACTGTGTGCTTTACAGTGGCCATATGAAGTAATAACAAATTTGTCCCATAGAAATGAATGTGACAAGGCTGAAATTACATTACATGGCCACTATGAAACAAATGGTATGCAATGTAAACAGTGAAGGGGACATAGCCTTGATACAGCAGGTCTGGAAGGAGCAGTAGACATCACTAGAAGATGCCTACTTCACTGTTATATTCAATGTTAGTTGAAAGAAGACATCTGGCAGAATAGGACGTGCATGGCTTCTTCCGCTACCATCTAATGCAACTGTATTGGTGTCCTGTAGACACCAATACAGTGTAAAATGCTGCATGTGTTGGCAGTGGCCCTGGGATGGGCCCCACAAAATCAGTGGGTCCGCTGCCTCCCTGCCCCCCATTATACCTCTAGCTCAGCATTATTGTTTCGTACATGTATATCAGACTGTGGAAACTAGCTGCTGATCTTAGCTTGTTTCTTATTGACTTTTCTGATCCCCTGGCGAGTGAATTAGCCTCGCCCATGATGTACTGTTTAATTGTTAATATTGTTATGTACTTCTATTCTTGTCCATGTTTTTTACTTATATTGTCTTCTGTCTCCTTTCCTCCCCTTCTTTCCTTCCCTCCCTTCCTTGGTTCAGAGACTCTGCCCTGCTGTCGTGTTCCTGCCCGCAGCCTGCGGCTCCGCCTCTCCTGGGGAGTTCTGCCAGTGTCATGTGAAGTAGGTGAGCTTGCTACAATCTGCTGCTGTCCTCCTTTTTTGGCTCTCAATGGTTAGATGCGTGACAGTCAATGTTAAAGTGTCTGGGCTCCAATACTAAGCGGCGCCATGTCCTTAGAGAGCTTCGCTGCCTGCATGCTGACATAGCATTTCTGCAGGAGACTCATTTTGACCGCACAGGCACATTTGATTTTGCTAAACATTATTTTCCCACCGCTTTTTCTGCGTTTCATGACCGACACAGAGCAGGGGTATCTGTCCGTATCTACGATTACGGCTTCCCACATAGACACGGGGGGCCGTTTTGTTATCTTGGAGGGGCTTCTTTATGGCAACCCAATAGTCTTATGTAACATCTATGCCCCTAACTCTGCACAGATCTCGTTTCTGCGTCTGGTTCTTTCCCGTCTGCGCTCCCTCCCGTCGGCGACATGGTTAGTTGGGGGTGACTATAATATGGTCTTCTCCGAATGGGCAGATCGTTTGGCGATATCTCAGGGTTCGGTCTCCCGCACACAGGCCCAACTTGAGCGGGAATTTCGTCAGCTGATTCATTCCCATGCCCTATACGACCTTTGGCGAGTGGATAATCCTACAGCACATTCTTACACCTTCTTTTCCCACCCCCATAATACTCACACCCGCATTGACTATTTCTTTCGGAATGCCCCTGCCCTTTGCTTGCTTGTGGACGCTGATATTGGCCCTCTCTCCTGGTCTGACCATGCCCTGGTGGTGGTCATTCTGTCCTCTACACCAATGACCATTCGTCGCTGTCATTGGCGTCTCAATGAAACTCTGCTTAAGTCTCTGACCTTGCTTGCAGCCCTGTGCACGCACCTGACTGACTATTTCCGTGACAATCTAGACTCGGTGGACTCTCCTGCAGTCCTTTGGGAAGCCCATAAGGTGGTTATGAGGGGCCATTGTATCGCGTTAACTTCTAGGCTTAAGAGAGATAGGCAGGCTCAGGAGCAGCTTCTGCGAGCCCGCATCCGCTCCCTTACATCTACCCTGGCGGTGCGTCCATCCCTGGGGGTTCTTCGCCACTTGGTTCTGGTCCGAGCGGATCTCTGTGACTTGGAATCCCGTCATGTGCAGCGACTTTGCTTGTATTCTCACCAACAGTATTTCAAGCGAGGGAATAAGTCTCACACCTTGCTGGCGAAGACTCTCAGGGATCACCGTGCAACCTCCACACCGCATTCTGTCTGTGATTCTTCTGGCGTCCTCCAGCATCATCCCGACGCTATAGCACTGGCGTTCCACTCTTATTACTCTAAACTATATAACTTACCCTCCCCCGCGGGCATTGTGCTCCACTGATGGTCATTCTTTGATGGCGGACTACCTGACTGACTGCTGTTTGCCGTGCCTCTCTTCGAAGGCTTTGGCCTCCCTGAACTCTCCTATTACCAATGAGGATTTGGAGGGGGTTTTGAAGGACCTTCCTAATGGTAAAACCCTGGGACCAGATGGCTTTACTTATCACTACTATAAGGTTTTCCAAAACAAATTATCTGTTCACCTCCTGACTCTCTTCAATTCCTTCCTCTCGGGTTTTCCAATTCCCCCGACTATGCTTTCTTCCCTCCTTACACTTGTTCCGAAACCAGGTAAGGATCTCCAGGACTGCACTAAATATTGCCCGATTGCCTTGTTAAACACGGACCTGCAACTCTTCACCAAACTCCTAGCTGAAATGCTTGGCTCCCCCTACTCGTCCATAAGGACCAGGCGGGTTTCATCCTCCTTCGTCAGGACTGTGACAACACCAGAAGGACCGTGGACTTGATGGAGGAGGCCAACGACTACTCTACCCCAGCCCTCCTTCTGAGCCTGGATGCTGAAAAGGCTTTTGATCACCTAGATTGGTCATTCATGCTCGCTACTCTGAGGGCATTTGGGTTCTCAGGACCCTTTCTTACGGAAATTCAGGGTCTCTATTCCCATCCCTCTGTGGCGGTTAGGCTTCCTCATGCCTCCTCGCCTCCTTCTCTATTCGTAATGGTACTAGAAAGGGTTGCTCCCTCTCCCCTATTATATTCGCCCTTTGTATTGAACCTTTGGCGGCCAAGATCCGGTGGGACCCTAATGTTAGGGGAATTAATGTCCGAGACAGGGAATTTAAATTTTCCCTTTTTGCGGACGACGTGCTCCTCACTCTTACCTCCCCCCATATTACACTCCCTAACTTACTACGCTTACTTGAGGTTTATAGCGACTTCTCAGGATATAGGGTGAACCCCTCGAAAACTGAGGCACTTCCTCTTAATATCCCAGAAGATCTTCTGTTTCTTCTTCACGGGAATTACGACTTCCAGTGGCGGACATCCTCCATTCGCTACCTGGGAATCCATATCTCTCCCTCCTATGCGACTCTTTACTCGGTTAATTTCCCACAGTTATTTCGCGAATTGAGAGCCCTCCTAGATAAGTGGCAGCCTCTACCTATTTCCCTTTTGGAGAGAATTGCTGCTGTCAAGATAACTCTCCTTCCGAAGCTATTATACTATTTTGAGACGCTCCTAGTTGCAGTCCTGCGGGTAGACTTACGTAACTTACAGAAGGCTATCTTTCAGTTTATTTGGCAGCCAAACGACATCGTATTCCCCGTTCTGTCATGTTGGCGGGGAGGGGGTGTGGGGGTCTGGCTGTCCCACATCTTTTGCATTATTATTGGGCAGCTCATCTGCACTGCATCCCATTCTGGGCAGCTATGCCAGCAAATACTAAACGAATAGAGATTGAGAAGCTCTGGTTGGCTCCTATGCATCCTAATGCGCTCTTGTGGGTCAGCTTCCCCCCCTGCCCCCCCTTCCCCTTACCTACTCGGCCCTATTTGTTTCACTAGGTCTATTTGGTCCGTCTGCTGTACTAAGTTTTCCCTGATGAACCCGCGCTCCTCCATGGTATCCATATTGTATAACCCCCTCCTCCCAGATAGCCTGACTTCTACTATGGTTAAGGTGTGGTCCGAGGCAGGTCTCTTTCGGATTGCGACATTGGAGCTCAGCCCTTTGCTTACCTTACGGCTAATCTGAATCTGCCGGTTACTGAGTGGCTCCGCTACTCTCAGGTGATCCATTTTGTTCGCTCTCTCCATGGGTCCCTTAAGGTATCACTCCCCACTGCTTTTGAAAAGATTTGCTGTGCAGGCACGTCCACTAGGGGCCTTATATACTCAATCTACCAGCTTCTTGCCTCCCAGGCTGTTGACTCTCCTGTTAGTCATCACTATATGCTCAAATGGGAGGAGGTGGTGGGCAGATCCATTTCCCTGGGACAGTGGCAGATTGTGTGGTCTCGTGCTCAGAAATCCTCTCAGTGTGTGACCTTTCAGGAGGCTCAGTACAAATTGTTGATGCATTGGTATCACACCCCAGCCCTCCTTCATGCTTTGAATGCAATGGTTCCCCCCGTAGTGCTGGCACTGCGGTGGGCACTCTGTATCATATTTTCTGGACATGTCCCCTCATCCTAGGCTTCTGGAGAGAGGTCAGGACTTTGGCGGAGGCTCTTTTCCTACAGGGGGTCCCCCTTGACCCTCTTGTCTATCCTCTAACCCTCCCTCCTAAACACCTGGACAGTAAGACATCTAGGCTCTTCTTGTAATTCTGTACTGCCGCAAAGACCCTCATTGTTAGAAACTGGAAGAGTGTGAATCCTCCTTCTGGTCCTGAGCTTTTGGCTAGAATGAAGGATGTGAGGAGTCTTGAATGCCTGACAGCTAGCTTAAATAACACTCAGGATGTCTTCAGGCCCATCTGGACGCCGTGGGACACATATTGTACTTTATGAGGTCTCTGATCCCTGGTTTCCTTCCCTCTTTTCCCTCGCTCCATCCCTTCTCTTTCTTCCCTGTCTTTAGTGGTTGTCTCCCCCCCCCCCCCCTTATTTTATTCTACCTTGTTATTGGATTGATGTACTTGACTTCCGCTTATATGGGGTTTGGCAGATAGCCTTCCCCCTCCTTGTTACCTTATTTTGTTTGGTTTTATATATTCTGTTATGGAAAAACTTTTCAATAAAAATTACAGTTTAATAAAAAAAAAACAAAAACTCCTTCCTTACTGTGCTGTATATACAGTATATGGTAGATGGCACTAAAAGGATTATGGAGGATTAGAAAACATGGCTGTTTTCTTTTTCTCCTCAGGAAGTGACCTCACATCCATTAGTCATGTGGTAATTCTACAACCCATTAAAATGAGTTAGACCAAACTGCTGCATGACTATGTGTCCAATGGATGTGATGTCACTTCCTGAGAAACAGAAATCAGCTATGTTTTCTAATGATACACATCCCCTTTAAAGGGGTTGTGCCATTAAGGACACATCTCTTATCCTGTGGATAGGGTATAAGTGTCAAATTGCTGGTGGTCCAACCGCTGGAACCCCCAGCAATGAGAACAGGCAACCGAAAGTCTGTATCCTGTGGGTAGGGGATGAGTCCTTAATGGGACAACCCCTTTAAGAATTCTCCCTTTGATACAGCATCCTTTACTAATAATCAACATTGACCTCTTCCTTTTCTTAAAAAAAAAAAAAAAAAAAGCAAAACAAAAAACATTTCACAGAAGTTCTAGAAATATATCTTGCTTTACTTTTCCAGTTGTCAGATCAATATGGTATATATGTGAGTAATGGGATATAGCAGAAAGGAGGAGGGGGCTGTCACATAAATGTCTACAGAGCCCACAAAAAGTACGATGACCATTGAAGTGAGTGACAAGGGCTCACAGAGACCTGCTTTATACAAGCTTGTAGCCTCTATCTATTATTCATTAGCATGAATGGATTTTTAATTGGAAAAAATGAATTGTATAAGGAGGCTGTGATTGATGGTCGTCTCTCGCTCACTTATGTAGAGATGAGAAGGGAGGGGCACAAGGCAGAGAGAGATGGAGGAAGGGACAGAACAAGATGAGTTGTCATTCTCCTGGATAACTGCCAATAGCTAATATACAATCTTTGTGCTTTATTTACAGCCTGAACCTGAGTTCTTTACGTGGAAACCTATCATCTCTGCCACATGACTTCAATCCCTTTAAGTATAGTAGGACACAGTAAGTATAGCAGTGTTTTACATTGGCAAGCTCTTCTTCTGCTAGCTGGAAAAAACTATTATACTCTGTTTTAAAGGGAACCTGTCGCCAAGAAACTACAGTGCAGTGCAGTTTGTAGGCAGAATGTTATAGAGCAAGATGAGCTGAGCAGATCAATGTCTAGATTTGTGGGGAAAAAAAAAATTCAGTATAACTTATATTTTAGTTACAAAAATGTCTACTCTATCCTTGTTATAAAGTCAAGGTGGTGGTCCTGTCAGTTATTGACAGCTATCTATGTATGCATAGTTCCAGAGAGGAGGCTGTTACTTACTTATAGGGCAGTCTTCTTGATTTTATAGCAAAGAAAGACCAGAGATTTTATTGAGTTATACATCTTTCCCCATAAATCTGTATATTAATTTGCTCAGCTCTTCCTGCTCTATAACATGCTGTCTACAGATTGCACCCTATTTTCCTGGTGACAGGTTCTTTTTAAAGCTAAACTAAATTTTCAGACAACTATTGATTTTCTGACAGTATATTTGTCATTAATAAATGTAATATACTTTATTAACGAGTTTTGGCTCCTTTGTGTGAAATCCTGCCACTCTTTATTCTTTCCTTTGCTCCAGTATTGAGAGCTGTTCTTGCCGCTGTGTATGTAGTGGGGCCTTGGAGTACGGGGCTGTGTAAAATGCAAAGAAAATTAGAGTAGGGGAGGGTCACTTCAAACAGTTACTGTATATCTCGGGCATTATAAAAACAAGAAACTTGTTATGTAGCATGACCTATAAACAGAAATGAGCTAATAATATAATATCATGAATCCCAAGAGAGATACATGCTTATACCAAAGAAATACTTGCGGGAATAGTATAAAAGTACAACACTTTAACTGAAGCACTCCCTTGACAAAGCCATTGGCAAAACGTGCTTCGGGCGTGTTTCCCAGCTGTGGTTCGTATAGATCCCTTTTCTACCTGTGTTTATTATATGTGTTGTATGTTATCCATATAATCATTGTTGGCAGTAATATTATCAGGCTACCTTAGTCTTGGACAGGGGTAGGCAACCTTTTATATACGTCGTGCCAATTTAAACAAAAAAAAATTAAAGGACAGGGTACTTGGTGTGCCACGCAATAATTGATGTCGTAAACCCTACATAAGTTATTATAACATGACCAGGGTATTGCCAAGTCGCATATTCTTCTCCTTTCTCCCTTGAACCTGAAATAAATACTCCACACCAATGTTGGATTAAATTGGCCACAGCAGCCATTTTATTAAATAAAATAAGTTAACCATTTAAAATGCCACAAACAAATATTCCCGCCAAAACACTGTAAATAACTCAACCCGAATATGGAGGACCTCGAGGCCCAAAAACCCAAGATTTTAACCCCATATTCCCTGAGCACCAGCTGTTACCCCTAGTCGCTCCACACCAGCTCAGGGGCACCTATTTAATTAATCTCCTCGGTGCTCTTTTTTTATCTAAGGCCATAAAGCCCTTAATACCCTTTAACCCTAACGAATCCATTCAGCCACAGCCCAAATGGTCTGGGGAGTCCAGCCCCTACCATGGGGCCCTCATCACCACGACCATTTCCGATATCCCAGCCTCGAGAACCCCCCCGCCACAACGCCCGCTGATAACCGCTTATCGGTGGGCTTCCCGCCACACCGGCAGAGCCGTATCGATGCCCTGCTGCAGTCCCAGGCACCACATGGCAATGCCAACGGCGTTCAAGTGAACCCCGTCCCTTCTCCAAAATGCACCATCCCCAGATTCAAAATCACTATGCCGTATCAAGACCGCTCCATTACGTGCCATAAAGTGGCCAATGGCCCTATTCACCTTAATACTGGCTTTGTTCACACGTTCCACGGACCGGGCTGTCCTCCACACCTTCCTCGGTACAATATCCAACCATACCGTTACCAATCCTGGAAACATCGCCCATAGCCGCAATAAGTCGATTTTGATATCATTAATCAGCTCTCTAAAAGGGAGGACCCCAAGTCATTACCTCCTACATGTATTACTAGTACGTTCGGAGGTCTATCCAGACTCACGTAGCGATGAAACTCCGTGAGTACTCTACCCCACAACATACCTCGTAACCCTAACCAGCACAAAGTCACCTCACCTCGTGCGAACCCCAATTGCCTACGTCTGGACGCCCCGCCGCCCGCACTGCTCCCCAGAACACAAAAGAATGGCCCATCAACCAAACTAGACACGGCTCAGCACCTGTAAAACACCGAAAAATTATACGGAAAATAAACAAACCACAAGCACTATCGCCTACAATATAAAAAACCCTTCCCGCACACATCCCAGAAAAACCTCCACCCCCATAGCCAACCCTCCAGTTAGACCAACCCCCCCGGGCGTACGTAGGACCTAAAACGCACCGATTCCCACCTACTGATGCGCCGAATTACATCCTCCCACAAACTTCTCCTGGCAGCCTCCGTAGCCGCCCCAATACGAAAGGAGTGACCGCTAAAATGCTCCTCCCCCCTAAAAACCCCTAAAAATTGAAATCTGGACAAAAACGACCCATCCTCATGGACCAGGAGGGGGCCCACCGCCTGTCCCCTGCCCGAACAATAAGACCTCAAGCAGCTAACTGGACACATCTCACATCCAGGCACTGAAAACAGGCGCACCGTACAATGCCGGCCTTCCTGGTCTGTCTTAGAGCTCCTCAACCTAAATTCCACCCTGTCCTCATACAGATTCATATCCTCCCAAAACACCCCACCCGGGCGAGTCCTGGATCCGCTCACTAATTTCCCCCAACCACAAGGCCCCAAGAAAGGCCAGCGAGAACGCCGCCCTGAACAAATGGACCTCCCACGGACTTGACCCCACCGTCGCCGAGGCGGAGCCCAAATCCAGTAGTAGCGAAAAGGACACCGGTCTGCGAGAATCGCTCGCCGACTTGAACCGGTGCCACCCTTTTACCGCCTGCCGTACCAAAAACGACTTCGTAAAGTCTGGCAATCCTCTACTCTTAAACCCGAAAGTCAAACCTGCTAAACAAGTATTCAACCTAGAAACTGTCCACCCCGCCTCCCTACAATGCCACACGAATAACAGTAGCAGCATCTCTAAATCCCCGGACTCCACCCCCAAAGATCCCAACCACTGTTCCCAAGCTCTCGCATAAGCTTCCCAGGTACCGTCCACCAATGACGCCCGAATCAAATTTTCCGCCGCCCGACCGACACGGTCCACAATTCCGTTGGCGTTCGCATACCGTTCTCGTCCGCCTCCGGCACCAACCTCCTGAAACGATCCCACTGCAAACGAGAGAGAGCATCAGCCACATCATTCTGCACCCCAGGAACAAGGACTGCTACAATAGAAGTATTCAACGTCAAACATTCCAGAACTAACCGCTGCAAGACCCGAACCACCGGTGGGGACGCGGCCGACAACCTATTGATCGCCTGAACCACCCCCAAATTGTCACAATGAAGAATTCCCCCCACACCACCACTGACACCAAAATGGGAAGTAGTTCCAATAGGGCCAAGTTCTTCACCAGCCCCACCGAAACTCAATCATCCGGCCAAGATCCCACGCACCAACTGCCCCTAAAATACGCCCCAAATCCCACGCTCCCGGCTGCGTCCGTAAGTAGATCCCAATCCCCCACTGCAACCGCCTCCTCCATCCACAGAGACCGCCCATTATATTGCTCCAAAAATGAATCCCAAACCCGCAAGTCCTCCCGTAACTCGCCCCCCAACCGAATAAAATGTGAGGGAACGGACACACGAGCCGTTGCCACTGCCAACCTCCGAGAAAACACCCTCCCCATCGGTATAATCTGGCACGCAAAGTTCAGTTTGCCTAAAAGAGACTGCAATTCCCTCAATCACAGCTTTTTTAGCCCACACGCCCTCTGAACCTCCACCCGCAGCCTGCATAGCTTGTCTTCAGGAAGACGACACATGTCAATGGTAATACCCAAAAAACTAAGAACTGTCGCCGGACCTTCTGTTTTGTCCTGCGCTAGTGGCACCCCAAATTTCGCCGCCACCCGCTCCACCGAATGCAACAAAACCGAGCAAACAGAAGAATCCCCCGGACCGATACAAAGAAAGTCATCCAAGTAGTGAATGACAGAGGCACACCTAGAAACATCCCGAACCACCCATTCCAAAAATGAACTAAACTTTTCAAAATAGGAACACGACAAGGAACATCCCATTGGCAGGCAACAGTCCACAAAAAACATGCCCCCTCCAAAAACAACCCAACAAGTGCTGGCTGTCAGGATGCAACGGAAGCAGCCTAAATGCTGCCTTGATGTCAGTATTAGCCAATAACGCCCCCCCGGCCAAAACGTCGGACCCAAAAAATCGCCACATCAAACGAGGTATACTCCACCGAACACCACTCCGGATCGATCCCGTCATTAACCGACGACCCCTTTGGGAACGACAGATGGTGAATGAGCTGAAACCTGTTCGGCTCCTTCTTCGGAAAAACCCCCAAAGGAGATACCTGCAAGTTCGGCAGCGGAGGCTCCGGAAAAGGTCCCACCATGCGCCTTAAGTCCACCTCCTTCCTCAGCTTTTCCAAGACCACCTCCGGATGCTCAAGTGCCGACCTCAAATTCTTACCCACCCCTGAAACCGCCACCTCAACAAACGGTATCCGAAAACCCGACCTAAAGCCTTCCGTAAACAAGGCCGCTGCCTCCCTATCCGGGTACCTACTTAGAAACGGGGCCATCCTTTCCAGCCCCTTCTGAACCCTTCTGCTTGGAGCGGAAGCACCGGTTGGCTCCATGGGCGCCCCCACAAGAGGAGCACTCATGCTTAAACTTACATTTGGAGCCGAACTTACATCGTTGAACAGAAAACAGAGTCCCTTCTGTGCAGCGACCGAGCGCCCTGAAGACTCCGAGCCCCCGGTTGCCCCTGGAAAGGATGACCCCGCCCTCGCTTGAGCCATAATTCTCAACCACAAACCAATATCTTTATGGTCCCAGCGTAAGCTGGACCGAACCGCTTTCCACTGACAAAACTGTTCGTCATAGCGGAGCCATGCCTGACCCCCATACACCCTGTGCGTCTCTCCTATTGTGTCCAAATAACAGAAAAATGACGCACAATTTTCCGGCGCTTTTTCCCCTATCATACCTGCCAATATGGCGAACGCTTGCAGCCAATTAGCAAATGTCCTAGGAATAAGCCGGTACCGCCTCTTCTTCTCCTCCTTCTTCTCTTCCTTCTTAGGCTTGTCCAAATTAAAACGCTCCAAAGGCAAAAGCGAGAATATGTCCACATACTTGCCTTTCCAGATGCGCTCCCTAACCTCCTGCTTCAAGTGAGCGCCAAAAGGCCCCTCGAAGCAGACGTATACCTCCCCCTTCGCTGCATCATCTAACCGCGGCGTGTCCCCTTTCTCTTTGCTCTGCGTTTGCACCGACACAGACACACCCGTTGCAGAAGAAGCCACCCTCACCAACGCCACCGGCGAACTCCCCACCCCCCACACCAACACTGGGGACGATGATGTCCCCCCACTGGTACCCACGCCCCGGACAACCTCAGCTAACGCCCCCATAAAAGACAACAGACCCCTGCCTAGCTCCCCGGGGTTCCCCTCTAAACTCCCCCCTCCTGGAACCGCTAACAAGGGCCCTGCATCAGAAAAGGATAGCTCACCTGGGGGCCTGGGGGGCTGTGAACCCAGCGGCCCATGAATCCGGGGCCTGTCATCCTGCAGACGTTCCTCCTGGTGACTCCTCACTGCCGGCACCATCGGACCCCTGGACAGGGCCTCCGCTAAGCTCCGCCCCCCAGCGCCAGCACTGGGGGCACCATCTTGGCTCGCTGCCGCGCTGGGCCCAGCCGGCCAACCTACCACTGGAGGCGCCAGCCCTGCTTCTCCCGCACGACCAGGGGCTGCGCCGGAGATCCTCCCACATCCCGAGCGCCAAGCCGGAGTCTCCGCCGCCACCTGAAGGCCCACCTCTTCGGATACCGACTCCCTCGAGGTCAGTGACGAAGGAGGGGCGAATCCCCTCCCCTGCTGCAGGTCCCGCCGTCGCCTTGGATTCCTCCTGGTCCGGGACGGCCACTCAGCAGCGCTGAGCGGTGCCCTGGACCGGAGGGTCCCGTGAGGGGCTCTGTATTCGGCGCCGAACCCGAGGGGTCTCCTCAGGACTAAGGCACGCCAGAGGCCTAGTCCTCCACGGCTGTCTACCAGAAGGAGAGGGGTGGCTAGCCTCCTCTCCAGACCCCTGTAGCAATCCCTGCAACTGGGATTGCAGCCACTAAGGCCCCCGAACACCAGCTTCAGCCCTGAGCTAGGCCAACATCTCTTCCACCCCAGACATAATGGCCACGGATCTGAAGCCACTCTCTCACTCTCTGCTTCCTAAAAAAGTGGCGGGAGTCTTCCCGCCCTTACCTTAAATACTCCCCCCCTTTCCACCTGCCCTCCCCTATGCTTCCTAGTAATGGCCAACTTAACCCCTTCTTGTGACCCCTGCTTGCGCTCCTGGCTAAACTCCTGTCATGCAGGCCTCCCCTTCCAGCCTTCGTCTTCGGTCTGGCCTCACTGAACTTGCAGCTGTAATACAGACAGTAGATTACCTCAGTGTTACAGCTGTGTGAACCTGCAAAGATTCTAACAAAATAGTGCAGCAAAATGCCAGGACCCCTATATGCAGTACAATGCTCCTTATTGCCCCATATACACTGCATAATGCTCCTTATTGTCCCCTCTACACAGCATAATGCCCCTTATTGCCCTCGCTACATAGTATAATGCTCCATACCGGCCCCCTATACACGGTATAATGCTCCTTATCGGCCCCTATATGCAGTATAATGTTCCATATTGGCCCCCTTTACACAGTATAATGCTCCATATTGGCTCCTATACACAGTATAATGCTCCATATTGGCCCCTATACACAGTATAATACTCCATATTGGTCCCTATACGCAGTGTATGTCCCAGTATGTAAGTTCCCCACACAGTATGCTGCCCCTTTTGTGTCCCCCCCCCCCAGAATATTAAGCCTATTAGCTGCCTGCCCACGTGTAACCTCTGATCCTCCAAAGGCCTCCTACTCCGCTCTTATCCGCTCTTCACACAATCGTCGCCAAGACTTCTCCCATGCATCCCCAATACTCTGGAACTCATTACTAAGACACATAAGACTGTCCCCACAGTCACAAACTTCAAGAAGGTCCTGAAGACTCACCTATTCAGGAAGGCCTACAACCTCCAATAACACTACTGTCACCACACAACCATCTGTACAGCCTCTCCCCTCACCTTCTGTCTCTATCCCTCTTAGATTGTAAGCCCTTGCGGGCAGGGCCCTCTATCCCACTGTGCCAGTTGGTCACTGTTAGTATTATATTTGTTTTGTATATCTTGTGTACTGTATGTAAACCCTCAAATGTAAAGCACCATAGAATTAATGGTGCTATATAAATAAACAATAGTAATTATTATTATATTATTATTAGAGGCCCCAACATAGTTTAGTGCCCCACATAGTATTTCCTACCTACCTTGTGAAACTTTGGGGCCCCCTCAGGATCTAGGGCCCAATAACAATTTCTACCTCTGCACTCCCTATAGCTACGCCCCGGGTGTGTATAGCCAGTTAAATGTTTAGAACACAGCATAAGAGAAGCTGATTTCTTTCTATTGTCACCATATCACAACAAAACATTTTAAGGGATATCCCAATTTTTTTATTACTGAATAAAATTTTTAGCAACGCAATAGAGGAGGTAGAGCAAAACAAAATTCAATCAAAGCCTAGCAGCCCATATCACAGAGTCCGTTTATCCAGGAAAGAAGATGGAAGACGCAAGGCTAGAAAATCTAGTGACTGATAAATGTGAAATTAGCTGTGAGGGATATGTAAGAGAACTAGTAGCAGTTTATGCACAGTAAAACATATAGAGCTATACAGTTTGGAATGCTCTAAGGAGTTGCATAGCTAATAGAGGCACATGTGTTGTAGCTATAGAAAGCCAGTAAAGGAGACAATGGTTCCTGTACATGAGATGGTGTTAAAGACCTTGCATCAAAGCCCAGGAACTTGCATTCAGTCAGTCTTATCATATGGTAAAGAATGTAAGAGACCGAAAGAAAAGGAGGAATAACACAGAAAGGACACATAGAGGAGTCATAACAAGAGAAGCTCCAAAGTTGATATTTTATTAGGAATAAAGTATTTAATAAAACAGAAAGCTGACAGGATCTGGTTTATAATGCCTTGTACATCAGTTTTCAGTTGCAATTTTTGTGGCAAGTGCTGATTCTTTCACAAAAATTATGACTTTTGCTCATTTTGCACCCCGCTCGCCACTATTTAAAAAAAATAAATAAAAAAATGGGTGGAGTGAAACAGGGATGAAGGAAGACCACTGGGATTAGAAAAAATGTCACCGGAAAATAGCAACACAGACATATTGTGAGCAAGAGTGATATGTATGTGAGGATAGTGCTATATGCACCTCTGTCACAGTGAGAAAAAAGAAATGATACTTAGCAGTAGTATGTAACTTTTTACAATTTTCCCAAAGGCACAGTGTAAGCCTTATTTGGGAAAATAAGATGATGCTAGAAATTATTTTGCGAATGAGAGCTGTTTACTGGTGTTAAGTCTTCCTGTCTTAAAATGATGGATTACCTATGACAGCTGCCATTACATTACCCATATGTTTCCACAGATCCCAAACCATGTATAGATCTTTGCTCAGAGTTACATCCTTGGACCTGTAGTCTCAGTCCCTCTTTTGGATATATAGGTAGTAAATGTATGGACTAGAAAGTTCAGGATAAACAGTGCTGTAGACCATTGATATGTTCCCTAGGTGTCCACCTGATTCCAAAGAACAAAGGAAATGGTAAGTAAATATTATATTCAGTAGTGTATACATTTATATTTCTAGGTCTAATAGCAATTATAAGTTCTTTTATCTTTCTAAACTTAAATGTTTGGTTACCATCTGAGCAAGGGCATGAATGGATGACAGATGGGTAAAGCCCTCCATGGACTAGGTGATCCTTTCATTATAAAAGGGGCATTCGTCGTGCGATTAGAACCAATTACAGCTCTGGATTTAATATGCATGTCTTCTGAGGCTGATATTGCTCGCTCCTGCCAGAGGACAAGTTCACTGGAAAGTTAATATAATGTGTTGAGCTCTGAAGAGGCATGTAATGTAACAGGATGTCAGCTACAATTAAATAGGATGATAAGGTAAGTGAAACCCCAGAAGGAAAAAAAAAGACAATTGTGACACTTTTAATTGAAATGACTGGTGTTTCTTTGTATGCAGGACAAGCCATCTTTGTTGCTGGGAAGTATTTATTCATGTTGTGATGGCTATTATTAAAGGCACACTACCACCAATAACATGGATTTTGAAAAGGGTGGGTATTTGAGCCCAAAAAGGGTCATCACAAGAAGAGATACAAATGTGACTAAATAAATAACAAGGGTTGAATACCTCAAGTAGGCTATGATAGGAGAGTGGGATAGACAGTGGAGAATATAAACCCCAGGATGCTCCACAATTACAGGCATTAATAAGCCTTTTGATTCTAATAAGAGCCTAAATTAGCTGAGTGTTGATCCTCTGGGACTTTCAGGTCTGTGTCAACCAGACCAAAAAGAGGTGGTAGGATGACACAGCAGCTAATAGCCTCTGGAAGGGGCTTGGGCTGGTCAGAAATAAGGCTAGCATGATGCTACAAAGGCTATAGGATAAAATAAATTCCAATTCCATTTTGGCTATATAATTCTAACTTAATGTCACATCAAGATCAGCCTAAAGACAGTCCAGGAGGCTGACAGCATGGAGTTAGTGGCCAATGATACAAAAGCTTGTCTTATATTTTGGTTCAGGTGGGTAAATTTACAACAACCAGTACATCACAGGACAAGTTTTCAAATGATATGAGATTATACATGATATTTGGGTCAAAGAATAGAAGTGTTAATAGTTTATTTTTATCAATTAACAAAATGAAGTGAATGAACAAAGAAGAAATCTAAATCACATCAATATTTGGTGTGACCACTCTCTGGAGGAGTCCTGGAAGTGATGACATGTTCCCCACAGAGCCATGATCTCAACAATACTAAGTCAGTCTGGGATTACAGGAAGAGACAGAAAGATCTGAGCAAGCCTACATCAACAGAAGATGGAACATTTAACCCAACATCAAAAACACTGGCAATAAGGCTTTTTTTTTTTTTTTTTTATAAAGCCCACAAGGAGAGATGTAGAAGAAAGGAAAAAAAGTATTATGACCCTCTAAATCTCTCATCTCACTTTTTGGGGAAGAACAGTTTTATGCCATGGCTATGCAGGTCTGCTGTAGTTTTCGTCATGTAGTAGACCTGACAGCAGCAAAAAGCAGACACAATTAGTTGGGTTTCAAAGGGTTGACTGGGTTTTAGCCCTGAAACTGGGCCAGTTTTCAAACTTTGCACTAAATAGGTTAAAAACTACACCAAAATCACAGCACATAACTGACCTACTGTGGGTTCAAAGTGTATAAAATGTTGTGACCAGGTTTCTTCAGCAGTGTGCAGATGGGGTTTAAATCCCTTCCAATACACTGGTACTGTACATTGCAGTTGGTTAGCTGGCAATGATTCTGCTTGAGACTAACCTGCTATGACTATGCCACGTGTGGCCTGGCCTAAAGCTGCTTTTCACATCATCTGAATCAGTGAAACAGCATTTTTCCTAAATCCTGCAAAAAAAAAAAAAAAAAAAAAAAAAAAAGCAAGCTGATCTGGTCATCTGTTTGCATGTGTTTTTTTTTTTTTTTTAAATGATGCATTTTTTGCTGTATGGAAAAGACATTTGTGCTATTCTATCCAGCAAAAAAAACCAAAACATAATTTTTTTGCAAACTGATGCAACTAGATTAGCGACATAAATATGGTGGGAAAGCAGCCTTATCCTCTTTGCATATCTCTATACATATAGTGCAGCATGAGAGATTTCTAGAACTTGTGGATCTAAGGAGTATATGGTGGATAACCACAGAGACCCGATTATGTCTCCTGATAAGGTAAGTGGCTAATTTTTATGTGCTTTGACATGTACTTGATAATAAACTACCCCTGGACATTGACTTCATGGACATTTGTTTTTGGATCTATGTGATGCCAACATCTACAAATGTTTTGCTATTTTATAAACATTATTGGATTTTTTTTTCTGACGTTAAGAAATAACCAGGTCTTATGGCAATCTAATCTCATATCTAATGCTTTTCACAGTTTCCAGGACAATCTCTGTTTCTGATGTCAATACAAATAGCACAACAAAACCGAAATTCTGAATCTCAGTCCTGGGCAAAACCTGTTTCAAACAAGAAAGGCTTCAAGAAGTGGGGGGCGAGGGGGTTAGAATAAAACAATTACTTCTCTAGAGATGAATTAAAATATAAAAAAATCCACTTTAATGCTATAAAAAGCCACCTTCTAGATTTTCTGTCAGAGTTTCCACATGCTAATGCACACTCAAATGTCTCAAATGTGCATTTTTTGTTAAAAGCTTGATATCTTCACTTTTCTCATACAAGGTTTTATTTACCATCCCATTTTACAGAATCATTAATTCACATTTTTACAGAAGTACAGTGTTATTTCACTTTGAAATCTCTATCAGTACGGGAGCTACAGAAATTTTCATGAGGGAAGAAGCCATTATTACATGTCCTAGTGATAGGAGAGGCTCTACAAGACCATCTAATTCAGTTTCTTGATATTCTAGGAAGATGTGAGCCCTCTTGGCTTTATAAAGTAGGGTTGTTCAAATGAAATAAACAAACAGTAACATCTTCTCAAAAATAAAGAAAACACACAAAAAACTACCATAAATTTATTTGTACAGAACAGTACCTGAATGTGAAATTGATATATTAAGGAATAAGGAGAAAAATACGTATACTTATTCATCACATACAATCTATACCTCACCCATGGTTCTTATGGTTCATTCTAAACTAAAGCATTAAGCATTGTGTGACTCTGACCACAATAGATCCTGACAATAAAAGGTAGTTTTAGGCCTTATCACTCTTCAGTGATTCACAGACATGCTGGGCATGTTCACCAAATATAGTACACAGTCCTATTGATTTTCAATATACAGTATTTATTCAGACCTTTTTTTTCATGGACCATGGATCTGTAGAAGAACAAAGACATGTCCTAGTTTGGTCCATCATTCAATGAAAACATCCCCATTAAAGTCTAAAGGTCTGTGAAAATGAAGAACAGCACAAGTATACCACCTGTGTGCAAATCATTTTCCATGGACCCAAAACAGTACAAAGAATTGAAATGTAAAAAATTAATAATCATTTAACTAATGGATCAACCATGGACAAAACCATAAAAATGTCAGTGGAAAACTTTTGATTTCCATCTCGACTTCTTTTCTCATTCGAACGAGTATTATTATTATTATTATTATTATTATTATTATTTATTATTATCTTCTTCATAAATGGCTCAAGTGTCATAACAAGAACAAATTTACTTTAGTACAATTTTATATTTTTATTTTGTAGCCAAATTTGTCCATTTCTATAGACCTGAGAATGTGTGTGCTTTGATAATATTTGATTCTACTTTACATAGGTGAAATGACTGTGTGGTAATCACGACATGGCAATTAAAAAACGGTAGTGCCATGCAAAACTTTCTAGTACCATGCACCATTTTAACTTCATGTAGCTTTTTTACCCTGTGATTATGACTTTATTGAAATATCAAATAATCACCACAAGTACAGACAAGTTGTCTAATCATTTTGAAGAGTGTGAAACTACTTTAATTCATATGACCATGGTCATTTTTCATGGCAATTTGGCATCCGAGGGGCACCCGTTTCACGGATCCCTCATAATTTTTGAGTGTACTGAGAGATCTATGAAAATGGGTAAAAATAGGACATGATTTTTTTTTTTGAAGGTCTGTTAAAACGAACCGTCATAAACTCAAACACGTGAATAGCTTCCATTCACATACACTGAATTTATTGCAGTTGTGTGACCAGTGTTATCACTGTCATGTGACTGTAAACTAAGGTTCATCATATAGCTTTGGTCTGCAATTTGCAACTGATTCGTACCATTAGGAAATGTAAGAATACATCTAAACAGATTACACAGGATAAGTGGCTATACCAAAGGTGGCAATGTGCTGTAACACATGTTCTGAGAGGGAGTGCCTCTTTATGCTTCAATTACATTAAACAAAAAACACTTTTAATACCGTTAAGATCAGTTTTTTTTTCCTTGTAAATATTTGGTGCCAGATTGTATTGCTTTTTCCACATAAATTTTTTTGTATAATTTTTTACTGATACCATTTTTCTACAGGAAAAATGTAAGCCAAAAAGGTGTAATTCTGGCATTTTTTTTCATCAAGGAAGCCAGTGAAGTCAATGGTGTGACACACTTAAACCTACACCATTCTTGTCTTTTCAAAAATATTTCTTGAGCAATGATTTCTTGTTCGTTTTAGAAAGAACAAAAAATTCTATATATACTTTCTGTCAAATATAAACCATATGTTCTTAATATTTTCTGCAGAGTACAATTTTTTGTCTCAAAAAAGTATACCTTGCAATACATAAACTGAAAAGAAGCAAAAACAGCCGTCTATTTAACTGTCCACTGCACCTCACAATAAAAAAATAAGCCATACTGAAAATGGGAAAACATGGATTTTATGTGCTAAATGAAGATCTTCCACAATATTGACATAATAAATAAGGCATATATCGTATTAGATACAGTACAATAAAAGAGGAAAAAAAAGAATGAAAACTGTAAAGGCAAATATAGATCACTGTAGACCTACACTGTCTTTACCATACAAAATATAACAAATGTGCGTCTGTGCATAGTTTTGAGGAAATACTAAATATTTAAAATCTAGAGAATGAGGTAACTCTTTACCATTATTCAGCATGTTTGGTTTGATCGTATTGTCATTATAGAAGCATCTAGTTTCTAGCTGTAGCACAAAGTACATTTGTTATGGTGAATCCGCTTGCAGTAAAGTATGTTTTTACAAGAACCTAAAACTTTACTTGATGTGAATGGCCAATTGCACTAAACAATTTATAAGCAAAATTTTTTTTCTTTTGATTAATTTCCTTCTAATTGATGGGACTATATTGGCTTGGTTGGTTGGTACTGGGTATTTGTATTGTTCTGTAAAGTGATGCAATTTGTTTTCTGATTTAGAATATACTAGGTTAAAGATTAATACCAAAAAACTGGATGGATAGCACGCTCTTTCTAGTTTACCAAACTGAAGGACTTTACCTGTCTTTGCCATAACTATAAAAATGTATTATCTGACACGGCTATTACAATCCAAGTCATAAGATATTTACCAGAGATAATAGAAGATAATGGATCAATGGGCATTTACCCAGTATCGAGATTTGCAGTTAACACCTTCACAGAAAGTATTGGGTTAGAAACCAGATATGAGGCCAATGTCCTGATAAATGTTATACAAAATCGTAAATATAAATACCATTGAGTCAAAACTGCATTACTCCCTTACACAATAGGTTGCCATGTCAGTGTAAAAAAAGAGTCAGGTTGGATAGAGCTACTAGTCAGAAAGGATGGAGGAAGAGGAAGAAAGAAGAAAATAGTTGTTTGGTATATGTATTCTTAATTTAGAAAGGATTTAGTGGAAACACAAAAGAAATTACAGATACTAAGTGAGAACATAATCATATCATACAGAGGCAAGAACATGCTCATAGTCAGAAAAAGCACTGGCATCACATATCAATCCAGCCCAAGGTAATGGCACATGTCTGTCATATAGAAATATTAGACCAATTAGAGTTCAATGGAAAATTTTTAGGAAGTACGTTCTATTTTCATTATTTACATTTACTTTAAATATCTTCCTGTGTGGGAGTCATAAGATGTATTCTGGCACCCAATCGCTGTCCTCGGCCTCTATATAATAGTAGGGTGGGGGGATTATTGTTATAAAATAGGCATACAAAAGTCACAAATTTTGGCACAATTTTGTCACCTTTTATAAGTGATGAAAAAAGTTAGCATGGTTTAGCGGGAGGTGCAGGATCTCCCATAGGCCAACAGATTTACTATAATTTATGCCAGAAAGTAGTGTAAATTATAGTGCAAACTTATGTTATCGAATATACACTGTGAAAAAGGCAAAATGTTGGCAAATTTCAAGTTTTAGTCCCGTAAAAGGAAGCCATACCCTGACTGCAGCTAAATCAATAATCTACAGAATAGAAGTGATTCTATCCCTCACTATTAACAGTAAGAAAGACCTAGAGTGACAACATGGCTATTAAAATGGTTTTTGGTTTGTAAATGCCCATTTTTTAAAAAGCACAGGCATGTCCAGGTCAGGATAACAGATATATTAGAGTTCAGTGCTCGTAACAGGAGTGACGCCGTGAATCAGCAAAGTGGGTCCCAAATTCCTGCTTATCATCTCTACCTGGTGCAAGAATCTGTTGTAGACAGATGTGTCTGCAGGTGGACGAGGAAGATACAAGAATCTGACAGATGGAGGTAAGTGGGGATTTTGCCCCAGAATCATGTGATTGACAGCTTCCAGATAGTCATTAGATATCCTTATGGAGTTGTTTGGGAAGTTCAGGTAGGATTCTCCTGAATTGTCTGAACTGTCTGCCACTTGCTTATGCCAATGGAGAGCAACCACTGGATCCCACACAACTGTATGGATGGAGGCTTTAATACGAAGGTCTTTTAATAGCTGCTTCAGTTTAATTTCCTGGCCATGCAGACCACTGTCTCTCTCTACACACAGATACAAACGCAGCTTGGCTTTTTTCCAAGATCTTACCATATTTAGTACACAGGCCATCTGAAGAAGAAATAAACTGCAGGTATTCACATATGTAGCACTATCTGGTCGCAGAAGGTTCAATGGCCACACATCTATATATGACTCTTTCCCCTTCAGACTGCAGACACGATTTCTGTCAAACTCTGAGAAGTATCTACCTAATACAACATTTTTAGACATCTTAATAGAATCTGATATAATGGCAACATATTCCCAGGGAGAAAAATTTTCTGTGGCATGCTTCCTTCTCGCTGAGGTATAGGTGAATGGAGATGATCTACCTCGGTCCATTTCAATTTCATTCCTTAGGAGCTCATCTGGTGTGGAGCGGGTGTAAAACCCCATGATAACAGTGTTTGGCCTCATTCCACCTGCAAAACACAATAACATAGACCCTGAACAATCAATAATATTACAACACTGAAGTATGCGTTTCATAACTTGTGCATTTTGTAGCCAGTCAGAAGTCAGGTTTATTGGAATACAAGATATTGGTATAATGATTCTGGGTACAGGCATGTTTGGAATATATTAGTCAGTAAATGAATATTCAGTATTATAGATTACTCAAACACTATACGGAAGCAATGGTTATTGAGAAAACAGTATTTCTCTGGAAGATACCTACTTTTGTTTATATAAGTTGTAAGTTAGGAATATGATATTATCTAAATATTTATTATGTTATTTGAAAAACACCAAACATAAAAATTACAGCATACAGCATCATAAAGTAGTGGATTACGTGCACTTGTCAAGAAACTATTTCACTGGAAATAGCATTGTAATAGCTGCCAATATTAATATTAACCTAACAGTCTCACTGTGTTGTTTTGGCTGTACTGAGATACTTTATATAAATACAAGGGAGATTTGGAAGAACTACACTTCTGTTTTTTTAGCGCTTTCTTAGATTTATTTAAAAAAAAAAAAAAAAAAACACGGTTCAACATCCATGAGCTTTTCCCCAATGAAATATAAACTGAGTTTTTATGTGAAGTAATGAAAAATATTTTTACACAAATGCATTTCCAGAAACAATTCTCATAACTGTTTAACAAAAAACACAACCAAATTTGTGGAAATAGTGTTGTACCAATATGCAGTATTACTCACACATTGCAGTTAAAGCCGCATTTGGGGCCCATTCAGATGGCAGAAAAGGAAGAGGAACTGAGGCAGACTTCTGCCTCAGATTCCAATTCGTTTTCAAGCCCTCAATCTCCCAGCGGGGAAAACTGAAGCAGCAATTTGGCTTTCCAATGCAGCTGATCAGCCCCAGATGAATGTCAAAAACACAGTGAAAAACACTGCTAAAGGCTAAGAGGGAGTTCACACTACCATTACTAATGTCCGCTGCTGTCTTCCATCATAGGATGACAGCAACGGACATTAAACTGTTACAGAGAATGGTCACAGACTGATTCTGTGTCCGTTCCCATTAACAATAATGTAAATAACATATCAGAAGCTTGTTTGTTTACTTTTGTAACAGAAGATAAAGTTGTGCATGCAGGACTTTATCATCTTCCATTACAAAAGTCTGCGCTGCAAATCCAGTTTTTTCGTCGGAAACAAAGTCGGACATGCAGGACTTTGTGTCCGACGAAAAAAAACCGCTTCGCGGAGCAGAGGGTGTAAGCGCACACCCGCGCATTGCTTTAAAAACCCATTCAAATGAATGGGTTTTTAACCAATGCGTCGCTAACCTGTCGGTATCCGATGCCTATCCAGTTTCCCGAGATTTTCACTGGGACTGGCAGCGGACGGACTCAAGCGCAAGTGTGAACCCACCCTAAACAAACATGATGGAAGATAGCTTTCATCATGTTGTTTACATTAGTGTCAATGGGAACGGACACAGAATCAGTCTGTGACTGTTCTCTGTTACAGTTTAATGTCCGTTGCTATCATCCTATTGCAGAAGACAACAACAGACATTAGTAACAAAAGTGTGAACTCCCTCTAAGGCCACACGTTGCGAGCCGCAGCCAAAAAGAAACACATCACCTTTTTTCCCACAGCGCTTTTTTTTTTTACATGCAGAGTTTTCCTCTGTGGACTTTCTATTTCAATTATACCTATACAGAGAACACCAGCGTTTCCGTAGGTATAATTTAGATGCAGGGATTTACAAAAACGCAACGTTTTTTTAAATCACATCATATCTGCTGTGGATATTTGTCTGCAATGTGTGGATGGGATTAGCCAGAATGCCATCCACTTTGCAGGTACTATAAAATGCTGCAACAAAATTGCGGCATTCACGCTACGTGGGACCCCAACAAAAAAGTTACGATAATGGTCAAAAAAAAAAAAAAGGTTTACAACCAGCCTGAAAAGCGTAACTGCAAAAAAAAAGTATTTGTTTTGATGTGAAATTTTTACAGGTGAATCATATTAATTAAATAATTTTCAGCTGTAAAAACCACAACTACATAATAATAATAATACATTTTATTTATATAGCACCAACATATTCTGCAGCACTGTACAATTTGTAGGGTTCAAGCACAGACAAAAAAGATACATTACAAAGAAATAGTCAATTCACACACTGGGACTGAGGGCCCTGCTCGCAAGTGCTTACAATCTATGAGGTAGAGGGGGTGACACAGGAGGTAGCAGGGGTGGCATCAGAGGTAGCATTGCTTATACAATGGTTAGACAATTTTGTAATAGAGGTTACTGTCACTACACATATATAAGGTTGTATGAGCCGTGACCAGTCGTGTCCTTTAATGTGCAAACAGTGCCTGGGCATATAAAGTTAGTCTGAAACGGCATCATATCCTGTGAGGTAATGCAGGAGCGTGAACAGAGGGTGTGTTTTAGGAAATCTAACTACGGAAGGGTTTACATTAGGAGTTGTGATAGGCCTGTCTTAAAAGATATGTCTTTATTTTGCGCTTGAAGCTGTAGAAATTGGGGGTTAATCTGATAGTCCGGGATAGGACATTCCAGGGAAGTGGTGCAACTCGGGAGAAGTCTTGTATACGAGCATGGGAGGTTCTGATAATAGAGGATGTTAGTCTTAGGTCATTGACTGAACGGAGAGCACGGGTTGGGCAATAGACAGAGATGAGGGAGGAAATGTAGGGTGTTGCAGCATTATGGAGAGCCTTGTGGATGAGGGTGATAAGTTTATATTGTATTCTGTATTGAATAGGCAGCCAATGTAGTGACCGGCACAGACCGTAGGCATCGCTGTAGCGTCTAGAATGATAGATGAGCCTGGCCGCCGCATTCAGAATAGATTGTAGATGGGAGAGTTTAGTAAGGGGAAGACCAATTAGTAAGGAGTTACAGTAGTCAAGGTGAGAGTGAATCAGGGCAACAATAAGTGTCTTTAGTGTATCTGTGGTAAGGAAAGGGCGGATTCTGGAGTTTTTTTTGAGGTGGAGATGACATGAGCGTGCGAGTGATTGAATATGGGGGGTGAAGGAAAGGTCTGAGTCAAACAGAACCCCGAGGCAGCGGGCATACTGCCTAGGAGATATGGTAAGGCCGGAGAATGCAATGGAGATATCAGGGACATATCTATTAGATGGTGGAAACAGCAGTAGTTCAGTCTTTGAGAGATTCAGTTTCCGATAGAGCGAAGACATGATATTAGAGCCAGCAGAGAGACAGTCACTGGTGTTCTGTATTAGTGCAGGGGTGATGTCACGGGATGACGTATATAATTGGGTGCCATCAGCATAAAGATGGCACCTGAAGCCAAATCTGGGGATGGTTTGTCCAATGGGGGCTGTGAAGAGAGAGAAGAGCAGGGAGCTTAGGACCGAGCCCTGAGGTACCCCAACGGCAAGGGGAAGAGGGGAAGAAACACAGCCCGCAAATGATACATGGAAAGTGCGGTCGGAGAGATAAGAGGAGAACCAGGAGAGCGCGGTGTCCGTAAGGCCGACAAAGCGGAGCATAGTGAGGAGGAGTTGATGGTCAACAGTGTCAAATGCTGCTGAGAGATCTAGAAGAATAAGAAGAGAGAAGTCACCTTTGGATTTAGCCGTCAGAAGATCATTGGAGACTTTTGTGAGGGCCGTTTCAGTAGAGTGCAAAGTGCGGAAGCCAGATTGTAAGGGGTCAAGAAGAGAGTTAGCAGAAAGATAGCGGATTAAATGAGAATAGACCAAGCGTTCCAAGATTTTAGAGATGAAAGGGAGGTTAGAGACAGGTCGATAGTTAGTACATGTACCTGAAAAACTGCATCAAAATCTATGCTAGATTCTGCTTCTAAGCAAAGAATGAGCAAAAATATAAATGAATAAATTACAAGTTTTACTGAATTTTTGCCAACAAAACTATATATTAATCTGCTCAGCTCCTCCTGCTCTATAACATGAGGCCTACTAAATGGACTGCATTTGGCAGGTTCATGTTCAGTAAGATAATATGAGGTTAGGAAAAATTTTAAAAAATATTGTTCTTACCCAAGCAAACTAAATCACAACTACTTCTGATACATGAACTATTGAAGCAACCTCATCCCTCGGTAAGAAGGATTTTTATGCCTATTTTATGCTATCAGAAAGATGCTCATTTGGCTATTCCTCTTGAACCCCCAATACACATGCAAAGTTGACGCTGCCATACGTGCATGGGTTCTGAATGGAGGGAGGGAAGTAATTCGCTACCAGGCAACTCTGTTGGTCTTTAATCTCCCAAAAGAACAGTTTTTTCCCTGAATTCATCTGTCAGAGAAGAGTTGGGATACCCTTATGCATATCAAACAGTCATGGTAGGCATGGTTAATCTAATATATACGGTCACCTCAAGGCCAACTTCAGTGATAATTCATGAAACAGAATTACAGAACACTGAAAATGGAGAACCTACCTAATCCAGTAATAAAGAGCAGCTGCTGAGCCCCATATCTCACAGAGTCTGATAAGGTCAGGTTGACAAACGCCTTGATGTTGAGCTCATCAACTAGCTGCAGCCAGGACTCTTTTTGTATCTGAAGAGGGTCAGAAGGCAGCACGTCTGTAAATAAGAACCCCCCCCAATAAATATCAATAAATAGTGAGATCTTTATACACTTGAATAGGACATATCCATTGGCATGTTAAATAAGCCATATCTTTACAATCATTGCAGAATTTCTGGTTAAACAAAATAATAACAAACATAATTAAAAACAACACTTCATGGGCCACCCCAGACATTCACACAGCAGCAATTTCATGCATGAGAAGGGCTAAGGCTAGGTTCACATCTGCGCTCGTTTGCCATTCCGGGATTCCATCCCCTATTCCGTTTAAAAAATGCGGAGAGAAAAGTCCTGCAAACAGGACTTTTCTCTCCGCATGTTTCGGGCAGAAGCCCGGCGGTCCCCATTATAAACGGATTGGGTTTCCTTTTTACAGTTCCCCAAGCAGACTCAAAGAACGGAAACCCGAACACTAGTGTGAAACTACCGTAAGAAATCTCCAAAACCCACTGCCCAAGAGGACTCTTCATAACCTACCCTATCATAGAGAACAGAGAGAAATGTGTGGTTGCGCCATGTGATGAACACTTCACGGTCATGTGATGAACACACAAGTGCACAGCTAATTACAAGACAGAGCTCTTATTACTGTGCTGAGACTGTAACGAGCTGTGCAACTGTGTGTCCATCACATGACCATGGACTGATTTTTATCCACTGGAAATAAACAGAAGTAATGACAGCAAGCAGAGATCTAGAAAACAGTGAGGAATTGATACAAAAAGTATATTGGAAACTGTATAACCCTTTTAACTCCCTCAGACCATCATAGACATTGATACCCACTCACCCCAACAAGGTTATTGGGATGTCAGCATTTTGTGGGCTGTGACCATGTCTAGATTCTAAACACCTGTTACTTGGCCGCTATGTGACATAGTGTATCTGGCAGCTGTGTAGCTAGTTATTTGACTGCTGTAAAGTAATATTCATTCTATGCTTTTTTGGATTGTTCAGTTTAGAAAGAATAGTATCCATGTCTCTAACTGCTTTGCTCACTAACTCCATAAGCTTAGAATGAATACTGCTACCCACTACTGTTACATTTTTGTATAGTGTTGAAAAATAAAACTGAGTTCAATACATATTAAAATCTTTATTTTGATATCCATCCAGCTGTGGTGCTTACTTATAGCATCACTTGTTCAGTTGCTATCAGTAGATTGTAATATGCTTAGTACGGATTGAATCATGGAAACCTTATTATATATTGCTGTGGCAGGTATGGCAGTGCCCTGAGGAACAGCAGATGATCCTCTCAGAATACCGTTAGATAATCAACACATTATCATAAACTCCTGCAAAGAGTTATTCTACTCTTCTATATGCCAGGGTGCCAAGTGTCAAGAATCAATGCACATACTGTAGCTGGCATTTCCGTATTTGGTTGCCTACATAACTTTATTTGCACAGGAACCTGTTATTACCAGAGTGACCTTTGTCCCCACGGTATTATCAGTTTATTGATTGAGGTCCTTGGAATGCTATCTTTTATATACAAGATATAATTTGCTCTTAAAGTGCCAACTTGGCCTAATGACTATCTGAATGTGACTGCAAAATGAAAAGCACTTTATGAAATACAAATCCACCCTTTTAATGTTCCTTTCGTATCACACTGCTTATTAACCTTAGATCTGAGAGTCTACCTTACAAGGTCGCCATGGCAACTTGGAAGAAGTGAAGTCGCTTTTTAGTCTATCAGAGGGAAAATGATTAATGTCCAAAGTAGTAAATAAATACTCCATGTCATTTAGCTGTGCACTGTCAAGCTGTTGTCACTGTATGCAGATTGCTGTATTGTTCCACCAAAAGAACTAAAAATATCCTGAGGTTTGAACATCCCATTGGACTCTATAGCATATACAGTAGTACAGTGGAAACATGACACACTGCACGTATTGACGTATATATGAGACTTGCAGGAGCAGATTGGCACTAATTGTCTATATAGCTATCCCACTGTGTCAGCCAGCACGTTCATGACCACACAGTAGTTACAGATACACATTCTATAGGATCTGGTTCAAAACATCAGATGGCGACTAAAAGACAGTTCTTTACAATGCAAGCAAAATATAACTGAACTGGACATGAGTTCCTCAGCAGAATGACCACTATGAAATTACTGACAATACAGGAAATGCAGGTTCAGCATTTTATTAGACTTCACTTACCTAACTCTTCCAAACTCACATGTCCCAGAACAAAAAGGCCACTTTTCTTCAGATCATTTGCAAAGGTGATGAGGTTTTTGTGGCTTCGTGGATTGGAAACTAGCAAGAGAATCTGAGGGCGCCAGAACTTGACATGATCCTTACGTACATCCAACATAAGCAAGTACTTTCTGACCTGCAGAATGTAGAAACCAGATCTTTTTACTGTATGTTTACATGTAAAATAAAGATACAGTGTAAAGGTAATATACTGATCCTTCATATACACAGGAAGAATTTCTCTATATTCATGAACTGTGCTGCATAAACAGCTCGCGGGTTGGACAGATAAGGGACCTAGTCTCAATGTGCTTGACTTGTCAAAACTGTGTTGCCGAAAAAAACATGGTTGTGGAGATGAAGTAAGGCCAGTTTTGGGAATCGGAGTTGTTAAAAAATTAGACCCCAACACAAGCTTCAAAGAAAAATAGTTGATTATCTTAAATGATATACAATTATCAATATTAAAGAATTAATTAGATGCATCATTTGTTGAATATTGACTTTTATAGGAAGTCAATCAGTAGCTTTTTTGTGAATTTGAAGAGTTTTGCTGTGTCTGTTTGACCTTGGTTTTCAGTATAGTAGCAACTCTGATAACCTCTCTAAAGAGAATGTGTTACTCTCAACAAAATGTTGCATCTCGATTCACACCACGTTTGTGTTGCACTGTCAATGTATAAGCCACTGTGCTCATAGGCTGTATAGTACAGTATACATTATATGTAAGGCATACAGTATATGTTTTAAGGTACTCAGTTGCAAATGTCTGTTGATATGTGTTGTGAAACCATTACACAGTCTTACAAGTATTGAACTCAGCATAAAGTTAGCTTTACTTGTATATATTGGGTCTTTTCTTTGTTTCTACATAATTTTTGCTAAAAGTTTTCTCTATAACAGGGGTCGGCAACCCCCGGCACGCGTGCCAAGAGTGGCACGCGAAGGCATATTTCCCTGGCACGGCGACCCGAATCTTCACCCAGCAGTTTCGATCGGACCAAACACGGCCGAAACTGCTATTATTATACTGTGGGGGTCTCTTTAGACCCCTGAGTATAATAAGCGGAGTCCCCGGGGAGGTGATCAAACATAACAAACAATGTTACTCACCATTCCACGCTCCGCAGCCTGACGTAAGAGACCGCTGACAGGGCCTCAGGTGTCACGTCTGCATCTGGCGTCATTACGCATAATGAAGCGACGTGACTCCTGAGACCCAATCAGCGGTAGCTGACTACAGGCAGAAGCGCCCGAAGAGAACACAGAGTGGCTGCGGAGCGTGGAATGCCAAGTACATTTTTTTTTTTTTTTATGTTTGTCACCTCTCTTCACCCTCCACTTATTATACTCTGTGGGACTATGGGACATAATACTGCTATGGGACACTATGGGACATAATACAGTGTGCAGGGGCCGCTATAGGGACATATACCATGTGCAGGCGCCGCTATGGGACATAATACTGTGTGCAGGCGCCGCTATGGGACATAATACCGTGTGCAGGGGCTGCTATGTGACATAATACCATGTGCAGCGGCCACTATGGGACATAATACCGTGTGCAGGGGCCGTTATGGGACATAATACCATGTGCAAGGGTCGCTATGGGAGATAATACTGTGTGCAAGGGCTGCTATGGAACATAATACCATGTGCAAGGGCAGTTATGGGACATAATACCATGTGCAGGGACCACTATAGGACATTATTCTGTATAACAGTGTGTTTTCTGTATTAAGGATGTGTTTTTGCACAGAAAACTCAGGCTTTTTTTTTTTGGTGCCAGTTTTACATCGAAGTAAAAGTTCCAGTGGCCTAAGAATACAGCTGAATCCAGATACATAGTGTGTTTCCATCATAAGGATGCTGCCACACGGTGCTTCAGGACACTTACATTTACCACTAATTGCAGGATGCACATGGACTTTCATTGCTTCTAATCAGAAAGTTCAGGTGCGCCCCAGGAAATAGCAGTAGACGCATGTGTCCTGAAGCATCTGGTGGCAGCACTTCTGTGTTATGGTTTGTGGTATATGACTCTAGTTTAGGGGTCGTCAGACTTACAATTATTGACCGGCACTCCGAGTACCTCATCTTTTGATTTTTTTTATGTTTAATCAATGTTTATTAAAATTTTTAAATACAATACAAAAGAGGAGGCAATAAGGAAAACTAAACAAAACAATAATAACAATATTACAAGGGAGCAAAAGGTGAAAAGGCACGAAGCCTTGCCTAAACATAAGAGGCTAGGGGAAAACCCTGCCCACAGTATGAGGACACAATGTACAAACTAAGGGGCAAAGGCCCAGGTATATGGAAACTGAATAACATAGTCTGCGGAAAAGCAAGGGACAGACAGACAAACAAAGGAGATACACAGCAGGAACCACACATAGGTGGGGAAGTGAGGAATCTTTGATTTTTTTATTAAAATTGGCACGCCGAACAAAAAAGGTTGCCTACCCCTGCTCTATAACAATGCTAAGTAAATGGCTAGTCCCAGTCTGCTGCTGCAGAGCTGTGCTCCACCATCCTTATCCCCCTTACAGCAAGAACTTCACACATAAGAGACAGAAGGACTGCAGCATGAACCCACTATCACACCTTCTCCTCTTTCCTGTGTATTCATTTACTGTTTTACTGAAGCTTTTAGGCCCAAAGGCCATTTCTTAACACTTGTATAGAGTTGGAACATAAAGTTCCAATTTCGTCAAACAATATATTACAAAAAAAAAAAAAAACTTAGCCATGAGATTTTAACAGGTACCAGGCACCCTTGACTTCCATTTAGAATAAAGGCACTGTAAACAACACTGTTTTGCATGTAGTTATTATTATTATTTATCTATTATGCTTACTTGTATAGCGCCATCATATGTAGTTAAGGAGCCCTAAGCATATCCAGAACAATATAGGTCTTATGGCTTTGCCAGGTAGCAGAAATATCTCTTTATAGTAATGATACTTTGGAATCTTTCAATATAGCTGCTTTGTAGTTGCCCACAACAAATATACAGTGATACCTCTTTGAAATGACCACCAAAAAATGCATTAAAAGTGGTCTTCTTGGGGGGCGGTCTTCTCAAAGAAGATGGTAAGTATGGAAAACAGAAAATCTGTGGTCTGGGTAAGGGGGTGGTCTTAAAAAAGAGGTAGTCTTGAGTAAGTTTCTTTGTATATAATTGTCACCATAATGTCACAAACTTGTAAAACTACCAAATAATAGCTATTGCTGATTATAGAAATATAGTAACATAAAGTTAAAGTTATAATAACATAAACATATTTGCAAAAAGGTAAACTTCTAGGGAAAAAATTAACAAGACCCATCAGAAAATGATCTTATGAAAAAATGTATATGAAGCACAGAGCAATTGCTAATGTTGTAGAAATGATGTATGACAATGGTAATTTATGCAATCTACAAAAATATAGCCATTAACATAAACTGCACAAACTTTGGCTTTGAATAATTTACTCCAAAAATGTGAAACGCATTATATAGAAAATAAAATAAACATTATTAAACATCATAAAATACATTATCTGTTCAAAGAAAGAAAAAGAATTTAGGAACCTTTCATTTCAGCATCTGAATAAATAGTTATTTTAGTAAGACTGCTAAACATTACACAGTACTGTGCATGGATCCCAAAACGATAGTCTAAAAAGAATTGTCTGTATGTATTATATTAAATACATGATTATTAAATAATGTATTTTATTACACTGTTAGGTCTCTTTCTGTTGCTAGCTCATTTGCATATTGAGACAATATCTTAGCCGAGGCACCGAATCACAAATGGAAAACACCAGTGATTCAGATGAGCTTAACCTATCTATCTGTGAGGCTGGGTTGATATGCCGGGTTCTGGTGACAGACTGCCTTTAAGATACCTATCTCTCTAGACATACCTGATCTTAACAGTGCCTTGCGAAAGTATTCGGCCCCCTTGAACTATGGACAGACTCTCCCACCTCAGCTGTAGATCTCTGCAGTTCATCCTGAGTGATCATGGGCCTCTTGGCTGCATCTATGATCAGTCTTCTCCTTGTTTGAGATGAAAGTTTAGAGGGACAGCCGGGTCTTGGTAGATTTGCAGTGGTCTGATACTCCTTCCATTTCAATATGATCCCTTGCACAGTGCTCCTTGGGATGTTTAAAGTTTGGGAAATCTTTTTGTATCCAAATCCGGCTTTAAACTTCTCCACAACAGCATCACGGACCTGCCTGGTGTGTTCCTTGGTCTTCATGATGCTCTCTGCGCTTTAAACAGAACCCTGAGACTATCACAGAGCAGGTGCATTTATACGGAGACTTGATTACACACAGGTGGATTATATTTATCATCATCAGTCATTTAGGACAACATTGGATCATTCAGAGATCTTCACTGAACTTCTGGAGTGAGTTTGCTGCACTGAAAGTAAAGGGGCCGAATAATATTGCACGCCCCACTTTTCAGTTTTTTATTTTTTACAAAAGTTCGTTCCACTTCACAATTGTGTCCCACTTGTTGTTGATTCTTTACCAAAAAATTAAAATTTTATATCTTTATGTTTGAAGCTTGAAATGTGGCAAAAGGTTGAAAAGTTCAAGGGGGCCGAATACTTTCGCAAGGCACTGTATATTCCAAGACACAACTGCCGTCAGGGGAAAATCAGGAAAAACCCATAAACACGGTATGGTCAGTCAAACAATTTGAAATGGGCGGTCAGCCAATGCAATGCTAATGTGTATAGGTTGCTTTATAGGAAGGTTTCTTGTATAACTTTAACAAAAAAAAAAAAAAAATCACATAGTTTGTTTTACTAGATGCAGTATTACCCAGCTATTCTACCCTAGAAACAGGATTGAGTCATAGGCATTCCATGTGTGCAAACAAGTCTGCCATGTGCAAGAGATCTTAGTCCAGGTGTCAGCAACCTTCGGCACTTTATCTGATGTGGAACTACAACCCACAATATTGATACTTGCTCTGCTGTTCTTGGAACTTCCATAGAAGTGAATGGAGCATGCTGGGTTTTGTAGTTTCATAGCAGCTGGGGTGCCAAAGGTTGCTGACCCCTGCCTTAGTCTGTAGTCATCTGATATGCTGTAATTAAATTTAAAAGAATTAGAAATTCTCCATACCTGCCCCCCTTCCCCGCTTTTTCCAGGGGCACTACAAGAGCGGTCAACTTTTTGATGGACACTTACTTGCCCTCTCTCTGTTGGATATTTCTGTTACTGACACAACTTGACCACCACAAACTCACTGTATCATCTAATGTCCTATGGAGCTACATGGGAAATCTTACTATGGAGGACCCCATCTCTAGACCTTCCCCCCCATGGTTATTTGTATGAAAAATCGCTTTGGGGAAGAAAAAACTTTAATAAAGACCATGGTCTTTAGCTGCAGGGGGTGAATCCATTAGCATGTTGTTTGGAAATTGCAATTTATATCATTTCACAAATACTGAAATAGCAACGCAAACCTACGCATACATTATAGTCTTCATTTTACAGATGTGTCTCTATTAAATACTACAAGTTATTTCCATGTCTTACTATGCATTACTTTCATTTGGATTCAATGAAAGTTTGTCATTCTGCAGAATAAATTGTATGGGCTAGTAGCTCTAATACATGGCTCATACATTGTGTAGGATGGATTAATAACTAAACATAAGTCGCAGAGATTTATAGCGTGTCAGAGGGTGTCAGACACAAGTATCAGCAGAGGAGTCATGTATAGCACTGTTTTTCAATGCTGCCAGTCACAGCGCAATATCATTACAAATGCCAGTCTGGCTCTGTCCCTCTTAGAGGCTAGCTAGTGAGCGCAGCGGCATGGACATAATTGCTGTTTTCATAAGTGGCAGTTTCCTTTGTACTTGATTATAGGTGCCGGCACTCAGAGGCAATGATGAGCTATTAATAAAGGTTGTGCTTTAGCCGTGCAGAGATGAAATAGGGACAGAGTGGAGGAGGCCAACTGGTGGGAAAAGGCTGTGATGGCAAGTCTCAGTGTGAAGGGCCATGATACATGTCGTGCGAAATGTGACTATAAGCTCAAAAATAGCAAAGCCAATTTAATAAAGTTCTGCTAAAAGTCTGCAGAATTCCTGTCATTCATAGTTCAGTACAGGCGTGATGAGATGGCATCTGAGCATGCCGGATTATGGTTTCCTTCTAGACTTCATCTCCCTGACTTTGCCTTAGTGCGTGTTAAGCATTCTGGCTGGTTTTAATTAACTGTCTAACAGGGTCAGAGTGCAAATAAATCTGATGAATTTATCACTAGAATGAAAGGAGCCTTATAAATAAAAGCTGCTCTCTTGATGTCTGCTGTAAATAAAAACTTTCACACTTTCACAGGTGATTTAATTCCCTGGCACTGGCCAGTTTTATCTCAAGTATCAGTCATTAGACTGTAATCTACTGCCTGAGATAGATCTAATAAGCAGACATGTTCATTTCAATCACAGCCATTTGTAAAGCTGCTACACAGTATGCTGGCCACACCAAGTATCAATTGGTGTGGCAAATAACGAGGAAAAGTCGCTGATCAGATACTGCTTTCAGTTACTAAAAAGCATTGTCCCATTACAGACACTTATCCCCTATCTACAGGATAGGGGATAAGTGTCACATCGCTGGGGGTCTGATAATACGGTCCCCCAGCAATCAGGGGGACTAAAAGTCTGCATCCTCACTGAAAATGAATAGCCAGTGAGATTGTGTGACCAGTGCTCCTTTCAGTTCTATGGGGTTGCTGGGGATTGTGGTTTATAAGGAATAAGGGTCTGTAAAGAAACAATCATTTTAAGGCTCCAAGCCCCAACTTGCGAAAAACCAGCGTTTTTGCTGCTGCCGAGATGCCGCATTTTACAGTACCTGAAAAGTGAATGGGATTCTGGCTAATCACATCCACACAGTCCAGAAAAAAATCTGCAGTATGTCAATTATATCAGCGGAAATGCTGGTGTTTTCGGTATAGGTAAAATATGGGCAGAAAGTCTACAGAGAAGAACTCTGCAAAGCAAAACGCAAAAACGCCTTTCACTCCTCAATTCGCGCCCTTCCTCCCTGACCTCCCCTCCAGTCTCCATGTCTCTTTTCCCTTCTGCTCTCATCCTACCTCCCATTGTTCTAAATAGCATTTTTCATTGATGTTTATTACCCTGCTGCGTCAGGGATATTGCCCCCTTCCCTAATCCCTTGTGTCTTTCCCCAAGTATTGTTCCCCCTCTTTTCCCCCTGCCTCACCCTCCTTTTCCTTCAAATACTGTTTTGGAAGTTCTCTTCAGCTTTTTTTTTTCTATGACACCATTGTACTTCTCTTCAAAAAACCTTAATAAAACTTTTAATGTTAAAAAAAACGCTGTGGAGAAAAAAAAAAAAACAATGCTTTTCCGCTGCAGTTTTTTCCAGTGTTTTTTTGCTGCGTTTTGCTGCATGGAGCCTTAGCCTAAGTGAATGCATCCCAGTCCTGACAGCCTAGACAATTTATTCTGCAGCAAACTTTCGTTGAATCAGGGTGGAAGTAAGAGATCATAAAACATTTAAATAAATTGTTGTAGTATTTAATAGAGACGCATCTGTAAAATGAAGACTATAATGTATGTGTAGGTTTGTGTTACTATTGGAATATTTGTGAAATTATATAAATTGCAATTTCCAAATAACATGTTAATGGATTCACCCACAGTAGCTAATAACGTGGGAGAGCCAAGGAAAGTTTTTATTCCAAAATGTTTTTATTGAAGTTGTTTCTTCCCCGAAAGCGAGTTTTCATACAAATAACAGTCATAGGGGTGCGTTAGGGATAGGGTCTTCCATAGTAAGATCTCTCATGTAGCTCCATAGGACTTTAAGTGATTTAGTGAATTTGTGGGTCAAGTTGTTCAATAACAAAGAAATAGCCAACAGGGTGGAGGGTATTTACAGTCATGGCCAAAAGTTTTGAGAATGATACAAATATTAATTTTTACAAAGTCTACTGCTTCAGTTTTTCTAATGGCAATTTGCATATACTCCAGAATGTTATAAAGAGTGATTAGCTTAACAGCAATTACTTGCAAAGTCAATATTTGCCTAGAAAATGAACTTTATCCCCCAAAACACATTTCAACATCATTGCAGCCCTGCCTTAAAAAGGACCACCTAACATCGTTTCAGTGATTGCTCCATTAACACAGGTGTGGGTGTTGATGAGGACAGGGCTGGAGATCAATCTGTCATGATTAAGTAAGAATGACACCACTGGACACTTTAAAAGGAGGCTGGTGCTTGCCATCATTGTTTCTCTTCTGTTAACCATGGTTATCTCTAAAGAAACACGTGCAGTCATCATTGCACTGCACAAAAATGGCCTAACTGGGAAGAGTATTGCAGCTAGAAAGATTGCACCTCAGTCAACAATCTATCGCATCATCAAGAACTTCAAGGAGAGAGGTTCCATTGGTGCCAAAAAGGCTCCAGGGCGCCCAAGAAAGACCAGCAAGCGGCAGGACCGTCTCTTAAAAGTGTTTCAGCTGCGGGATCGGGCTACCAGCAGTGCAGAGCTTGCTGAGGAATGGCAGCAGGCAGGTGTGAGTGCATCTGCACGCACTGTGAGGCGGAGACTCTTGGAGCAAGGCCTGGTCTCAAGGAGGGCAGCAAAGAAGCCACTTCTCTCCAGAAAAAACATCAGGGACAGACTGATATTCTGCAAAAGGTACTGGGAGTGGACTGCTGAGGACTGGGGTAAAGTCATTTTCTCTGATGAATCCCCTTTTCGATTGTTTGGAACATCTGGAAAACAGCTTATTCGGAGAAGAAGAGGTGAGCGCTATCACCAGTCTTGTCTCATGCCAACTGTAAAGCATCCTGAAACCATTCATGTGTGGGGTTGCTTCTCAGCCAAGGGAATCGGCTCTCTCACAGTCTTGCCTAAAAACACAGCCATGAATAAAGAATGGTACCAGAATGTCCTCCAAGAGCAACTTCTCCCAACCGTCCAAGAGCAGTTTGGCGCTCAACAATGCCTTTTCCAGCATGATGGAGCACCTTGCCATAAAGCAAAGGTGATAACTAAATGGCTCAGGGAACAAAACATAGAGATTTTGGGTCCATGGCCTGGAAACTCCCCAGATCTTAATCCCATTGAGAACTTGTGGTCAATCATCAAGAGACGGGTGGACAAACAAAAACCAACAAATTCAGACAAAATTAAAGCATTGATTCTGCAAGAATGGACTGCTATCAGTCAGGATTTGGTCCAGAAGTTGATTGAGAGCATGCCAGGGAGAATTGCAGAGGTCCTGAAGAAGAAGGGTCAACACTGCAAATATTGACTTGCTGCATTAACTCATTCTAACTGTCAATATAAGCTTCTGTTACTCATAATATGAATGCAATTCTATTTCTGTATGTGATAAAAACATCTGACAAACACACATAAAAACAAGAGGGCAGCAGATCATGTGAAAATAGAATATTTGTGTCATTCTCAAAACTTTTGGCCATGACTGTAGGTATCTATCCAATAGTTGACAGCTCTTGTAGTACCCCTGGAAAAAAGCAGGAAAGGGGAAGGGGGGTCAGGTATGAAAAATGTCTAATTCTTTGCAATTTAATTATAGTAGAAGACTATGGACTGAGGCAGGGGTCAGCATCCTTTGGCATCCCAGCAGCTTTGAAACTATAACACCAAGCACTCCATTCACTTCTATAAGAGTTTCCAAACATAGCACAAAAAGCATCAATTGCTGGGAGTTGTAGTTTCACAATGTTGATGACATCTGGACTAAAGTTTCGTGTGCATGGCAGACTTGGGTACTCACATGGAGTGCCTGTGGCTCTGTACTGTTTACAGGGCAGATTAGTTGTATAATACAGCGTCCAGTAAACCAAACTATGTCAGGTCCCAGTTCTGACAGTGGCTGTGATGCAACAGCCTTAGAGTGAGAATATTCAGCATCTAGCAATTGTTAACTATAAATTCCTTAAAGGGAGTCTGTCAACAGGAAAATCGGTATTAAACTAATGGCAGTATCTTTTAGGATGGCTTCTACAATTTTCAAAGATGTCCTTATCCTACATTGCAGCTCAATTTTCATGAAAATCAGGGCTTTATTATTATGCAAATGAACTGAAAAGGGCTTTAGGGGTGTTTCTTCTACTGCTGTGGCTTCGCTTTCTGTTCTAGATAGTCACCCATAACTGCGGCCCTTCTCCTATCTCTATTGCTTGAGTGACATCTTCCACTTTGTCTGCAGTTAGGAGCGGTTATCTAGTGTGGAAATCAAAGCCCTGGAAGCAGAAAAAACACCCCTAAAGTCCTTTTCAGCTTATATCCATAAGAATAATACAATGAATTTCATGAAAACTGAGCTGCAATGCAGATTAAGAAAGGCATCTTTGGAAAGTGTAGAAGCCGCCCTAAAAGGTACTGTTATTAGTTTAATACTGATTTTCCTGCTGACAGACTCTTTAAAGCATATATATATATATATATATATATATATATATATATATATATATCCTTTCAAGAAACTTTGCATAAATCAATAATACAGTTTATGTACATAAGAAATAACACGATTTCTGGTAATTTTTTAGCAGTTTTCCCCTCTATGATCTCTGTCTATAACCATCAATTCTCCCTTAGTTGGTGAGTGAAGACTGGCTGTTATGCTTGCTATTTCCAAGGGTATTGTTTAAGTGGTCCCTTGATTTTCATCCTTCAACCCCTGTATGGGGATCTGGACTTCACTGCAGGTATCACATCAAGTGCACACCTCCAGGAGCCCTCTCATTTCAGTGGATGCTGACCTATGTAGGTCAAGAGACGTTGATGTATGACTCTGAAGGGGCCACACATCAATGTCAGTGTCCGTGCAAGCATAGTTTGTATAACATGGTATTCAGCAAGACGTCAGGGCAGGTGGCTCGGGGTCTATACAGTTATCAGGCAGGGGTCAGGGCAGGAGGAACGGCTTAGAGTTGGGTAAACAGGCATAGGTAAGAACATAGGCAATTCAGAGACACATAAACAGAAAACACCTTCATAGCAATTAGCAAGCTTATTACTCAAGCACCTTCCTAGGTGCAGAAGAGTGGCTGGGAGCAGAAAGCGTAGCTTGCAACTACTTAAATGGCCAGTGAACACACCCTATGGGCAGGATCTGACACAGCACCCACAACCTGGGACAGAAGTTCAGAGAGTAGGGACAGGAGACCAGCAGCTGCAATCACAGGGCTCTACAGTGACCATATAACTCAATGTTTTGGTCAGAATAGTGCCCTTAGCTACGTGTAGTTACAATGACAGCCTATCTATAGCTCACTAGCCAGTGTAGTCCATGTAGTAGATGACCTGCTCCAGCATCATCATATTTTATCCTCCCATATGGCTCTATTATCAGCAGACCTCCTTTCTGTGTATGTAGTGATCCTAAATAAAAGTGTGGTCACTTGTTTTAAAGAGGTAGTGCACTTGTCAATGATATATTTGGGGTCCCCTTATAAATTCTGGCTCAGGATGCATTATGAATAAATGAATAATTTGTGTTACCAGCCTGAATTTGCCTACACAGTGTTATACCCCTTTGACGAAGTGAATAGTAACACTCAGTTGTCAATTTATTGATAAACTTCTAGGAGGAATAACAGAGGAACAGCATAAATCAAAATTTCTAATAAAAAGCCATCTAGAATTTTTAGTTTATGGGGAATGCAAGTATTTACTAAAAAGGACAGGTCGAATAGCGGATTCATCCTCCTTAAATCCAAATTCAATAACATGGTCTTTGAAAAAAAGTGAAGGAATCTGAAGGAGTTCCTACATAAAAATATGTGTTTGATCATCTGCAAAAAGGTCCAACCAACCAGACCAGAGCCAATTGTCATACCACTTCACATTTTGGATGGTAGTGTGGAATGGGGAAGAACAAATGGTTTAAAAAGAAAAAACAGATCATGAAGCCTGAGAGGAGCCCAAACAGCTCTTGTGTCCCAAATGGCACCTTTTGAGGGGGGTCCTGTATAGATTTTGTATTGTGCCCATCTATAAATGACACCTCTGCACATTACATAGTGCTGAGTTTTATGTTGCTAATATGGTTATTCAGCTGAAGAAAATTTTATGGACAACAGTTTAGTTTGTTATAAAATAAAGACATACAGTGCCTTGTGAAAGTATGCTGACACCTGGACTAAGATCTCTTGCACATGGCAGACTTGTTTGCACACATGGAATGCCTATGACTCAATCCTGTTTCTAGGGTAGAATAGCTGGGTAATACTGCATCTAGTAAAACAAACTATGTGATTTTTTTTTTTTTGTTAAAGTTATACAAGAAACCTTCCTATAAAGCAACCTATACACATTAGAATTGCATTGGCTGACCGCCCATTTCAAATTGTTTGACTGACCATACCGTGTTTATGGGTTTTTCCTGATTTTCCCCTGACGGCAGTTGTGTCTTGGAATATACAGTGCCTTGCGAAAGTATTCGGCCCCCTTGAACTTTTCAACCTTTTGCCACATTTCAGGCTTCAAACATAAGAATCAACAAGTGGGACACAAAGTGGGGCGTGCAATATTATTCGGCCCCCTTAAGTTAATACTTTGTAGCACCACCTTTTGCTGCGATTACAGCTGCAAGTCGCTTGGGGTATGTCTCTATCAGTTTTGCACATCGAGAGACTGAAATTCTTGCCCATTCTTCTTTGGAAAACAGCTCAAGCTCAGTGAGGTTGGATGGAGAGCGTTTGTGAACAGCAGTTTTCAGCTCTTTCCACAGATTCTCGATTGGATTCAGGTCTGGACATTGACTTGGCCATTCTAACACCTGGATATGTTTATTTGTGAACCATTTCATTGTAGATTTTGCTTTATGTTTGGGATCATTGTCTTGTTGGAAGATAAATCTCCGTCCCAGTCTCAGGTCTTTTGCAGACTCCAACAGGTTTTCTTCCAGAATGGTCCTGTATTTGGCTCCATCCATCTTCCCATCAATTTTAACCAACTTCCCTGTCCCTGCTGAAGAAAAGCAGGCCTGAATCATGATGCTGCCACCACCATGTTTGACAGTGGGGATGGTGTGTTCAGGGTGATGAGCTTTGTTGCTTTTACGCCAAACATATCGTTTTGCATTGTGGCCAAAAAGTTCGATTTTGGTTTCATCTGACCAGAGCACCTTCTTCCACATGTTTGGTGTGTCTCCCAGGTGGCTTGTGGCAAACTTTAAACAAGACTTTTTATGGATATCTTTGAGAAATGACTTTTTTCTTGCCACTCTTCCATAAAGGCAAGATTTGTGCAGTGTACGTCTGATTGTTGTCCTATGGACAGACTCTACCACCTCAGCTGTAGATCTCTGCAGTTCATCCAGAGTGATCATGGGCCCCTTGGCTGCATCTCTGATCAGTCTTCTCCTTGTTTGAGATGAAAGTTTAGAGGGGCGGCTGGGTCTTGGTAGATTTGCAGTGGTCTGATACTCCTTCCATTTCAATATGATCGCTTGCACAGTGCTCCTTGGGATGTTTAAAGTTTGGGAAATCTTTTTGTATCCAAATCCGGCTTTAAACGTCTCCACAACAGTATCACGGACCTGCCTGGTGTGTTCCTTGGTCTTCATGATGCTCTCTGCGCTTTAAACAGAACCCTGAGACTATCACAGAGCAGGTACATTTATACAGCGACTTGATTACACACAGGTGCATTATATTTATCATCATCAGTCATTTAGGACAACATTGGATCATTCAGAGATCCTCACTGAACTTCTGGAGTGAGTTTGCTGCACTGAAAGTAAAGAGGCCGAATAATATTGCACACCCCACTTTTCAGTTTTTTATTTTTTACAAAAGTTTAAAATAACCAATAAATTTCGTTTCACTTCACAATTGTGTCCCACTTATTGTTGATTCTTCACCAAAAAATTAAAATTTTATATCTTTATGTTTGAAGCCTGAAATGTGGCAAAAGGTTGAAAAGTTCAAGGGGGCCAAATACTTTCGCAAGGCACTGTATGTTATCATTCCTCTAATATACTATTTGTGATGCTTCCTCAACCTTCAGTTTCTGCACTCCCAGATCCCTTGATGATATCCAGACCCATACAGAGACTGGAAGAGGACCAGGACCAGGACCAGGCAGCATTAGCCCAACAGAGATGGGGGATTGGTAAACTGAGTATGTCTTCTTCTATTATTTTAGAACATGTTAAACTCCTGTCCATTTATTTCTTGCAGGCTGGTCAAGTCTAATGTCTGAATATGAGAGAGAATTCCATTGTAATAAAGCCAGCAATGAATGTTTCTTTTGATTATTGAGTTAGAGCTTTGTTTAATGTTAAGTGTTAGAACATGTATCAAGTAAAAACTTATTGCGTATTACTGGGAGACCATAAAATAGAGCATGTCAGATTGGATTGGTCTCACAGTAAACTTCATTTGATGTGCTTCATTGAAAAGCATGTAGTTATCATGATTTCATGGCTATGAGGCATGTATGTATTGCAGCTTTGTGAGCATATTTACATAACTTATTGGAAAAGAAAAAAAAAAAATCATGGCTATCTTTGGAGGACGTTTTTTATTTTTTTAAATAAATGCCTGAAGTGACCCTTCCACATAAATGTAATATTTATATCATAAAGAGCCATGGCCATGAAACAAAAAGACAGCCATCACCATGTATGTTCTATTTATATGCAATCAATGAACTGTGCCTTCAGGTGTTCTTAAAGGTACAAAACTGGTTCCAGTTTTGCATATGTTGAGAAATCATTGTATCCAAGAATCACCAACAGCCCACACAAAAGGCTACTTGTCCCTGATAGAGTTGAATATTTTAGATATGTATGTCATGAATCTGTACACAAATTCAATTACATAAATGAAGTGAATCAGATTATACAGTATTTATCAATATATTCTGAGTAAATCTATGTTGAATTAGTCATTTCAAACAGTTACAAAATACTATGCTGGACTATACTCCTGCACGAGGGATTTCTTTACAGCAGGGCTGCATACCTTTTTCAGCCCACACGTCCTATTCTCATACTGCTTACAGTGGCCAAAATAAATGTTCATATATTCTACATTGAGAATGTGCTCTGTTCTTGGTATACAATTATATAAAACTTGGTTTTCTTTAGTTTTGATGATTCTGCTGTTGCTATAAAAGATTATCTCCACATGTACTTACTTCCTGGCGAGCTCGTGCTTATGCACAGCAACCTAAAAAAAAAAATCACATCAAACTGCAGGTATTGGTGAGACAGGAGGGAAACTTCAGACTACAGATGTGTTCTTCCTTCCTTTTTTTTCTTGGCTCAATATACAGTACTCTGCGATGTTCGGGGAAGATGATCATTTTTTTTTTTTTTTTTTTTTTAAACAAAAACATAATTTCTAGACTCCTATCCAGTTTGTACTGTATCTATGTGCCACCATCAGTAGTTTTGCCGTGGTTTGCAGGCTTTCAAGGTTTTATTAACATTTCACAATATTGTATTGAACTTATTTTAAGAGAAAATGGAGTTAACCCAATTCAAACTAAAGTAAGGGTCAACACATCGGTACCTCATATACCGTTTATAGCTTACAGGCCATGTCTGTTCATAGCTGCGCCTCAGAGGGAGTGTGTCAGCTAAATTTGGAACAATTAGTCGTCAGAAGATCCTTTTGTACCAGTGGTTTAGTGTCCCAAATTTCCCTTTTCTGTGACAGGTTGTTTGAAGATGTCTCTTATATTGAATGAGAGATGAGTCATACTCATCTCAGTTGCTCCTGACACATGAGCAGTTCTCCAATGATACTAAGCAATATACCTTAGCTTTTTTGCCCATGCACTAGACGTAAACCAGAGATGTGCTCCCCTGCTTCATTGGAGAATTGTACATGTACCAAGAGCATCATTTGCTAATTATAGAATTTTTTTTTACCCCTGCAACTGACAGGCATAGTATGGGAATATTTGGGACGTAAAAACACTAGACCATAAAAGCCTGCTGATGGTTTAATCTCTACAATCCACCTCACAGCTTCAATTTAAGATTAAGTTTACACATCACAGATCTGACTATGGCAAAACCAACATGTATTAGCAGGAGGCTTTGCACTAGAATTCCAAGAGTTTCTACTATAGATGTACATTGCATTGAATGTATCAGTGGATCCACGTCAGGATTAGGTCCATTTAATGGGGCTAATCCGTGGCTTTAATATGTAAAAGCTGTGGGAAACAATGTGCATGCTCATCTCCGTGGATTAAGGGCAGACAAACATCCATAGTTACAGGATTAGTATGCTTGAAATATTTATAGGTTACCGATAAAGTGCGAAAGCCGTGAATGTGCACATTACCTAGGTAATCTGCATATTAACTGATTTGCTCAGTTAATGTGCGGAATCAAGAGTTTTCCACACTTTACCTAGGTAATGTACACGTTCACGGCTTTTGTACCGTTAAAGTTCATAAGTTTGTTTCGATCATGTCGTTTCCTTGCTCCTTCCCCCTCTCCCTCCACTGTTAGTGTTGTCTCGGCAGCGTCTTGTCGTCGCCGGTTCGTTTTTATGTCTCATAATTACAATCAGCTGCCACTGAATAGCATAACTATGTCAGTTTTCACATTCTTTTCTGCCTCTTAGCGCGTGCATGTCATTGTATGAACTTGATGCTTTAAATATCGCAACAGAAATATATTTACGCGTACAGCAATGTTGCTGTTGTTCCAGAAAAGATGTTATCTGCACTTTAACAAGTGCTTAGTAGGTAATGTGCAGATTACCTAGGTAATGTCAGAAATCACACCAATTTTCCGCACTTTAATGGATCACCCCAGTTAATCTGCACATTACCTAGCTAAACTGCAGACTAACTGATTTCTGCACTTTAACAGTAACATATATAATGTATGACCATGAAGATCAACCAAAGGAAAAGGAGACATTACCTTAGGAAATGAAAATTGCTTCACGCTTTTCATCAAGAAGGTAGAAAATCCACAAAGCATGGTTCAATATGCCCTAAAAAAAGTAAATATCTCTCCTGATCCCAGGAGTTAACATTATTTTGTTCAAGGGAGCCATCTAGACCTTTTTGAAGGTGTCCACAAATTCACAGTTCGTATGTTTATAGTTTTTTTGGAGCATGTGAATTGGGTTACAAAGCCCATTAATATTACTGAATTGGAAAGGATTTAAATGCAAAATCTGGGGCTAAATCCTTATCAAATCTGCTGTGTGAACATAGTCTAATGCAGTGTAGCTGAAAAGCAGCGAAGTAGCCTCTGCAAAAAATAAATAACTGGTAAGCATCACCTATAGGGTGGATTAAAAGGGTTCTCCATGAACATAACCTTATTTAAATTTGTAGACAATTAAAAGTTAAACATTTTTGCAAATATAAGTCATTAAAATTTTTGCAGAGTTTTAGGCTGAGGCTCCATGTTGCGGAAACACAGCTTTTTTTTTGTTGCAGATTTTGCTGCGGTTTTCTGAGCCAAAGCCAGGGGTCGATTAAGCAGAAGATAGAAGTATAAGAGCTTCCTATATATTTCCCATTCCTTTTGTAGCCATTCTTGACTTTGTGTCAAAAAACGCAGCAAAATCTGCAACAAAAAAAAAGTTGTGTTTCCGCAATGAGGGGGGCCTCAGCCCTAGAGATTTTTCTAACTATCTTAGTGGTGACAGTCTTTTGTCTTGATCTGTTGCCAATGGTTTGAGACTAATCAGAAACCCAACCATGATTTTATTATTATGGTCATCAGGCAGGGACACTACAAGTATGTGAAGATAACCTGGCCACAATATGGAATGTCATGTCCCAGGACTTGGTTTAATTCACTGACATGTATCTGTGATACTGTTTGTCTTTGTAGTTTGTCCCTTTTCTCTCTCTGTATCCTTAGTTGTGATGCTGTAGCTCCTCCTCTCTCTCTCTCAGTTTAGTTTCACTTCTTTGTAAGCAACATGTCTGCTCAGCTCCTGGTATTTCATCATTTTTCACCTACTGCTGTATGAGGTTCTACAAGATTTACTTGGATTAAAGCATCTGGAATCTTATCTACGCCTCCTCAGTTGAGTTGAACACTATCTGATAGATATCTTGGTGTAAATTGCTGGTTAGCATAGAGACTACAGGACACTCTCACAACCTCACACTTGCAGCCAAGCTATTGAGTCAGAACATGGAAACTATGGCTGGGTTACTGACAATTCCCATCAACTGTTCAAGACAAGAGACTATCACCACTAATGACTAGGGAAAATCTTTGAAACTCTGCAAAATGTTTAATTTTTTAAATATTTGGACAAATATTTAACAATCGTCTACAAATTTAAATTTGGTTATTTTCATTGGAAAACCCCATTAAGTACAACATTTTTGAAAATCATGCCAGTTTTAATACCAGTCAGAACTAAAAAGAGTTCTAAGTAGTATTTTACAAGTACAGTAGCTAGAGAGTTAGCAGTAATATACCACTACATTTTTATTTCAGATTTATCGTGACTTCTATTTTATTACCGTCTTTTGTAAGAAAAATAAAGCCATTTAAATTCAAATGACTAAACACGAATATTATTCAGCAATAAGAAGCTGTTACATCTTCCCTTTAAATTTTGTACAGAGGAGGAAGAGTTAAGAAGCGTATATAAAAGGATAAAATCTGCAGTAAATGGACAGCATTCTCCCTGCTAAGTGTCAAAAGCTTTGTATTAAACAGAAAGCCAGCTATGAAAAGATAAGTGAGCCCAGTAATAATATTACATTAGAGCATAATGTGGGTGATTTCAGTGCTGAGATTGAACAGGTGGTGGGCTTTGTGCCTGTACAATGTGACCCCACTATCATCAGTACAGAAAGACAAGATATTATTCCCAATGGGATTCTGCAGATAGTGCATAAACTGGCGGGTACATTTCATAGCAAATTCTATTACTTAGCCAATGCTGAGTGCCGGGTTGTCTTGTATAGGTGTATATAGAGATACACGTTGGATATACTCTGTCTTATCTATAGGGGGTTCTCACTGACATCTCAATGGCTTATTGCATTAGTCCACATTGATTTTTTATTTCTAATGATTTTTCTGATTTCTGCCTTCAATAAAGTATTTATTTTCTGCAGCATGTCACTTCTTTTTAAAATACCTTTCTCATCATCCCAATATTCTTTTGTTATATTAAAATCACAGTCCTCATACATACATTCACAAGGTTATCCTATCATACAGCATTTATTTCATATTGTAATATTTACAATAGAAGAAGAAAGAGTAATAGTAAAAAAATAAAAGAAGAAAAAATGATTCTACCTTGGATAAAGATAAGGAGGATTTTGTAACAGTATATTATGATAGCTCCTAATACAAGGTTTAAAGAGGCAGGTCCACTGGCCTTGATCAGGGTTGGGCAAATACAAGGGTTCTGAGAGTTGAAAACCATTTAGATGTTGCAGTCACTACTGACTGCAGCATTTAAAGGGTTAAACACCACAAATCAGAGTTATTTGAATTGCGGGAGTTGCAGAGTAGTGTCAGCTGTATGTTAGGAGCTGAGTAGTATGTCATGATGTTCAAACCCACGACTTACCATGATGTACTATTATGGCATGGTGCAGGAGGGGGTTAATAAATGGAGGCCTTTCATAATGTAGCACAGATCACCACCGGGTATAGTGATGTTTCCAAACTACAAAATTCTCATGGAACAATTGGAGGTTTCACTGGGGCACTTAAGCTCAGTTCTAGTGTGAGCGTGCAGATGATCACCCCCTGCTCACTGGGGGTTCCCTGATTTCTCTATTGTTGGTAATACAGTCTGTCCATCCAGTGATAGGTGGGCAGATAGTTTCTGACCTTCATCTATGCATGACATCATGACAGCTGATCTAGGTCACCTTGAGGCCTTAGTGCCATGTAGAGAGGTGAAATATTTCCTGACCTTATTCTGTTTTGTGATATATGTTGTTTATTGCTAAAATAAAATCCTGCATCATGGTTTGTATTTTAGAGGCTGATAAAGCCTGTTACATTATAAAATAATAAAATTCCATTAAAATGTTTGCAAAAAAACACTTACACTACATTATTCACTCTGGATGATATAACTTTGTCCCTTATCCATTACTGTAAGATCCCCTTTTTCTGTCTTTAAGCGATCTTTGGTTACACTGAAGATTCACTGCATTTACAGCTTTACAGTATTTGTATTTCTCTATATTTTTTATTATGCTGCAATTCCTTTATGTACAAATGTGATTGTTATCAGAACCTTGCTCCTTCTCCTTGCTGTATAAATTGTGGAATTTATTAAAAGAAAGAAGTAATCTCTCAAAAAAGGGATATATAATATTTTCTACATAAAATAAAATGTCTAAATATATTACAGTGGAAATAATTAAACCAGAAGCCCATATATATGGATATTTAGTTATCAGTCCTGTGCTTTAGGGTAGAAGACATTGAGAATTGGTTTGTAAACCATTTGCTGCAACTAACAAAAAATGCACCTAAGCCTAGTTGCAGACGACAGTGTGTATTTTGTGGTCCGCAAACCAGTAATCAGTATTCCTTTTTTGTGGACAGTGTGTCATCAGTGTGTATTCATCATCAGTGCCGTATGTCCGCAAAAAATAAACCTAATGATGTCCCTAGCTTGTCCGCAAATATGGACGCCACAATGATCCGTGATTTTGTGGCGCGGACTCACGGCCCGCACACTGATCCATGGAAATTATGTCGTGTGCATGAGCATATAGAAATGAATGGGTCAGTGTGCTATCCGGGAAAAACACGATAGCACACTGATCTCGCCCACGGTCGTCTGCAAAGGGCTTTAGGCTGAGGCCTCATGAGACAAAACCAGGGGTGGATTGAGCAGAAGGTAGAAGTACTTTTACTTATAGCTTTATATTTCCCATTCCTTTTGTAGCCACTCTTGGCTTTAGCTCAAAAAAAATTTGCAGCCTGGGCTCATTAATGAAATCTATTGGTCCATAGAGGTCACAGACCCATATCATCCATGTGCCGACCATGCCATTTTCTCACAGACTCGCACCTACACACCTTCGTGTGCACATAGTCTAACTTTTGTTTTAATAAAATACTGACTCGTGTAAAACCATTTTTTGCTATTTGATCACATATGGTCTATATTTTCAGTGCCATTAATGACACTTTCCGGTGAAAGCTACCTAGTAAATGGAAATTCTGTTTGGCTTTACCTATTTCAAAAAGTTCCCAAAATTCATGAAGATAAAAAACACTATTTTAGCATTGTAGTATTATTATAGACCACTTTCATTCACCTCTCAAGATGTTGCTTTATTTTTTACATGGTACTTATTTTTATTAATAATAATAATAATAATAATAATAATGCCTGCTGTGATATGAAAAAGAGCTAAGGTATATCTGCCCACAAAGACATATGTGGTTATTGAGACATCTCTCCTCGGGGTGCACAATATCAAACACAGTAAGTAGAGCTCTATAACGTGTCATCTAATTTTTGGACATTATCATATTAGATCTTAAAGGGAGTCTGTCAGCACCAACAATGTATTTAAACAGCCACATTACCTTATAGTGCTCAAAGACTTGAATACAGTGCTATAATTTTTTTTAATGTAATAAATATTAATTTAATAATATTTTACTGCATATTGTTTATCCTGCAATGAGCTACCAATAAAGAACAAGAAGTTTTTAGAGATACGTGAGTGCCGCTTCGCTTTTTTCTACGTTATATGGTTTACACTTCTATAATTTGTTTGAGGCATGGCCGCTTAATTTTGATAAAAAGCTGCTTTTTACTTCTATGCAAATGAGTTCATTTGAGTGCGTCAGGGGTATGTTCTGCGCACTAGAGTGTATTGGGGTTATGGTCCAGACAGACTCCCTTTAATACGATTTTCAATGAGCATGAACAATCAGATTTACCTTTGTACTGGTATAATCTGATAAACATAATATATAATAATATATTTATCTCACCTGATGAAAGATAAGCGCTTGAGATATAAATCCCCAACTATGACTAGGGGATAGGTAGTGGAGACACAGGAGCAGGATCAACATGAACACAATGCTGGCAGATGCATAGATGGCATTTATAAGAAACATCATGGTCACACAACCTAGAATCCCCAGGATGCAGGTGTACCAAGTGAAGTAGCGAAATGTTGGCCTGTGTATGTGGATAGAAAAAGTACATGTATAGTTGGTGGCTGCTATAAACCTGTTCTTAAAGATAACATATATAACATCCAAATAGTACTACTAGTACACATGTAAAAATTACATTTTGACTTATCTTGTCTCATGCATTATCATAAAACATAAATGACCTACATTACATAAAGAACATTTTTTTTTACTTTTTTCAGATTCTGTATGTTTGTAGATAGGACGTTTTTTAAAGGGGTTTTCCAGGACATTAACACTGACAACCTATTCTTAGGACAGGCTATCAATATCAGATCGGTGGTGGACTGAGTCTCACCTATTTCAGCAGGCAATGGAATGGCACAGCTTTGGCTGTGAATGGTACTGCAGTCCAAGCCATTCATGGCCAATATTCAGTATATGGGGCTGTGCTATGCTGGAGCGCGACAGCCTGATCAAACATCTGATGGGTGGCTGCTGGAAACTCACACAGTACATATCTTCCTTTATTACAGGTAGAAGATCAATGCTTTAGTTATATACATTTGATGCTGAAAAAAAATGCAAAATCTCCACACATGCTACTCTATACATTATTTCCTGTGCTAAGTAAATTAGGCTATGTGCTTTACTTTCATACAGAAAAAAAACTTTCGAAATAATAGTTAAGAGACAAATTTGTGTCAGTTTTTATTTATAATATTAGTTTTTCAAAGTTGTTTCCATGCACTTTACTAGTATTTGGCAGCATTGTGTTTTAGTTGCTTAAAGGAACATGAAACCTAGAAATGAATGATCAACGTTAATAGGGGATAATCTTTTTCCTACTGTTTGTTGCAAACAGAAAAGCAAGCAGACTGACAGTCTTTAAGAAATCTTAAAAATAACAAATTGATTTAACATGTTGCTAATCTGTTCCATTTTTGGCTGAGGAATGGCAAAGGGGGTGATACTTCACCAAGTGGTTGGGGGTTGTCCAGTGGGAAAATCTTTACTTAATAGTTCACAGTTGAATAAAAACAGGAAAGAAGCAATACTGACTTCACCAATCCTCCGCTGCTTCCATTCAGAGACTTAGACTGCAAACACATTATCAAAACAGCTGTAAAATATGGATGCAATGTCTGTTTTTTTTCACTGCCATTTGCATCCGTAGGGCAGCCATTTTCATGGATCCCTCAAAGAATTAAGTCTACTGATGGATTCAAGAGAACATATAAAAATAGGACATGTCCTATTTTTTGACAGTCCATTAAAATGGATCATCAAGAAAATGGACATGTGAATAGCCCCACTTAAACCAGTGAGGAGGTTTTATTAAGACTAGCGTTTCCTACAGAGATTATTAAGACCAGCCTCTTGATAAATCAGGCATGCGCTAGTCAGGAACTGGTATAGACTTCCTTTACAACTCAACAGTTTTCTGTCATGAGTTATAATGAATATGGTGAGCCAGGCTGCTGAAAGTGGTGAATCTTTGCTGCAAGAAAGAGCTGTGAGCCAAAGATGAACCACATTAACATCCACCTACGCCAGAAAACTGGTGTAGATGGGTTGATAAAATCCCCCAATATGTTGATCTGACAGCTGTTACAAAAACAGCTGTTTGTCAGTGTCGTGTATATGAGATCTTGCCCTCCTGCTCACTGATGCCTGATCCCATTTGAAAAAACAGGAAATGTTCACTTAGCCAACCACTGGTTGAGGGGGTGCCTCTGCTGAGGCCAGTGATTGGCTCAACAGGCCTGTATTGTAAAGGGTTAAAACTACTTCATGTCCAGCCATAGACTTGTACTGGGGCGGCGTTCCTCACAGCTTAGCGTGATCGCTGGGCGGTAAGGAACGCCCGCCCTGACAGTACAAGGCTATGTTAGAGTACTGTCAGAGGGGGACGTACCTCACAGCCCAGTGATGACGCTGAGCTATGAGGAACGTCCTTGTGACAGTGGGGAGATAACGGTGCCGAAACTAACGGCACCGATATTTCCAGCTCCGGGGCATATACCAGGAAATCCGACAGTGTGCGGAATTCAGCACACTGTCGACTTTCCAGCGGTATATAAAACCGCATATTCATGAAAGGTCCTCTTTAAAGGTTTTAAGATGCTCCTGATTTATTATATACTGTATATACACACACACACACATATTTTTGAAGCCTGTCTTTTCATTCATGATTTCTGAAGCTGATTTGGGTATTTGAGTATGATAGACATTTATAAAGTTAACACTATGAAGTGCATTGGTTGCAGGACACAAAATATGAGATATACATATGCCTAAGACAACAAATAGCACATAAAACTCTGGCCTTAAGAATTGTTTTCAATATTTAAAAACAACCTCCAGAGCGACTTTGCTCGATGCAAGGCATTTCCAGGAACAAGAACCCCTGTACCTGATTCCTATAAATAACCACTGAAATAAATGTGATTTCCATGAGGTAGCGCATAACAAGACAGAGTCTTTAAAAAGTATTCCCTATAAATACAGGGAGGCTTTAACTTTACATACTGATTTTTTGTTCACAAGAACATCATTGGTCTAAGTGAGGAGTCGACCACAGCATGTGCTTCTCTTGCAATAAGTAATAATGCTGCACTTCACATGGCGCCTAATAATAAAACCCTGATTTGCATATTTTAGCACCAGCAGTGCCAGCAATAATCCCATGATTATATAATTAAGACTCATCTGTAAATCTGTTTTTTTCTGTCTTCTTTTTAATTCCGATAAAATTTGACCCCAATGCACATTTTTTCCACTGCTTGCTTGCTCAGACAAACTTTTATGTTCTGAAACTTCTCTAAAACATTTTTGTAATGTAGTGTCAAAATGTCTTGCTCAAGCACCCATGTATAATGTTAAGAAAAGTTTCACAATACTGATTTATAGGACTGAAGTGAATATGCCATGAAGTTAACTGGGGATGTAGACAGGAACAAGTAATGACAAGCGCACTGTTATTATAGAGGACCTGTCACTACTGCTGACATCATCGTTTTAGTAAATACTTGAATGACCAATTAAAAGACAATTCTAAATTTTGAAGTTGCTCTGTTATTCCTCCTGAATATTTATGAATAGATCAAATGGGGGTTGCCATTCCACTAGTCAACAGGATGTGATCCTGCATAATCTAGTACTGTCCACAATGAATGGAGGAAACAATCACAACTGGTAAAACCCAGCTGTCCTTATATATCAAGAGATATACATACTCTAATACATGCTCAGACAATGCATTAGAGAGTATGTATATATAATGTATATTATACTATTCAATGTTGTCAAGAGCTTGTTTGATATTTGGACTTGCAGAGAAACGGGATGGTCCAGGAATCTGACAACTAATACAGAAGGCCAGGGAAGGTGAAACATTAAAAAAAAATATATATATATATATATATATATATATATATATATATATATATATATATATCAGGGGTCCGGTGTCCATCACCGCTGTCTGTTTGGGTGCTCACTGTGAAGTTACTGCCAGAAGTCCAGCGCCACACATTGTCCAGTGGCCACAGGAAAGTTCTTGGTGACATTTGAGCAGGGCCGGCGTCAGCACCCGGCTTACCCGGGCAAATGCCAGGGCCCCAAGCTCCTGACTCCTGAGGGGGCCCACTGGGCTGCCGGGTGCTGACTTTTTTTTTTTTTTTTTTTTTTTTAAATAGGCCATTACCTGCTGTTGTAACCCCAGCAGGTAACGGGCCCTATTTATTTACAGATTCCCGCTGCAGGAGCTGGGATTGGTAAGTAAGGTCCGGGATCGAAAGGCCAGGGCCACTTTAATCATACGGTCAACGGTGCACTTGCACTGGGCCCTATGGTAGTAGGGGCCCCTTTTGGACAGCCGGACAGTCCTGCACCAACTCCTCCTCGTCCGGAGGACACCAATGAGTTGAAGCCAGTGATGAAGTATCCGCTCCCTGCTTCACCACCTGGCCGCTATTTTTGCCCCTGGTGACCTGGGAGCAGGAGGCGCGATGTAGTGACGTCACTTACATCGCGCCTGTTACTCCTTAAAAACTCCGGGACCAGAGAGAGAGAGGAGTGAACGGGGAAAGGTGAGTATTAAGGTTTGGTTTTTTGTTTGATATATACAGTTGGGGACATGATACTGTGGGGGCAACCCGAGGGGTGGGAAGTCATTATACTGTGGGGGCAACATGAATCTGGGGGGGGGGGGGCAACCTGGAAGGGGACATTATGAGGGCCATTATATTGTATGGGGCCACTAGGGAGGCATTATACTGTGTGAGAGCCACTAAGGGGCATTATACTATGTGGGGGCATTATAATTTGTGCAGGTCAAGTATTTAGAAGTGGTGATGGGGGGGGGGGGAACTTATGAAACCTTTGCACAGGGCCCACCAATGTGAGCCAGGCGGTTTGGTTCACACTAAATAGGTCGAACCGAAACTGCTATGATCATACTCCGTGGTCTCTTCAGACCCAGAAGTTTGATGATCGGAGGCCCAGGGGAGGTAAGCGAACATAACAAACAGTGTTATGTACCTCTGCTGCGCTCCAATGCGACTCCGTACTCCGCCGGGGGCAGAAATTAAGAGGAATCCAGGGCAGATGTCTGCCTAAAATTCCTCTTTACTTTCTGAACAGGTTGTATCACTTGTATGGAATGGACTGTATTACAGTCCATTCCAGTAGGTCTCCTTCAGCAAGAAAAAAAAAACACCTAATTTCGGTTGTTTTTTTGCTGCGGTGCACAGGGGTTGCTCCAAAAGGGGCCCACTGAGGCTCTGTTGTCCAAGGGCCCACAAAAACCTGGAGCCGGCCCTGCATTTGAGGGTGACATCATTGGGTCCTTTCCAGTCGAATGCAGCACAGGACTTCCGGCAGCGACTTCACAGCCTGTGCATGAACAGACAACAGCAGCGGACTCTTGAGCCAGGGATATGTTATTTTTCACCTTCCCCGGCCTCCGATGTGAGTTCTACACATACATTTTGAGGACATGGGTCATATGCTTTACATTTCACAGGAGGTAAAACAAAGGTCAAATCCTGACAAATGACTTAACATTATTGTATGAATGAAGGTCAACAAAACTGAAGAAATCTTAACTGCTGGGTGATAAATATGGTGCATCTTTAGGTTTATTTTACACCACATATTTCTTGGACTACTTTATGCCAAAAATTGTCCTTTAGGCTAAGGCCCTACGCAGAGAATCACTGGAAAAAAATGCTGCGGCAAAGATCACGGCAGAAATGCATCGCTTTTTTTCTCGCAACATTTTTCACAGAAAGTCCGCAAAGTTTTCCTCCGCGGACTTTCTGCTTCTATTATACCTATAAACGCGAGAGAGTTTTTGAAAATGCAGCATTTCCACTGCAGATTTTTTTCTGCAATGTGTGGATGGAATTAACCAGAAACCCATCCACTTTGCAGGTAATGTAAAAGGCAGCATTTTTTGCCACAGTTAGAACACTGCGTTTTCACAACGTGGGGCCCCAGCCTTAAAATTTTTGTCCTTGAAAATTTGACAAAATGAATAGGAATTCTATCCTCATGCGCAAAAAAAAAAAAAATAAAAAAAATCAACATCCAAATTCTAGTTTAAAGCTAAGGCCCCATGTGGAATGCAGCTAAAAAAAAAAAAAAAAAAAACAGTGTGGAGAAAAAGCACTGGAAACACATTGCATTTTTTCCCATAGCGTGTTTTATTGCATTTTTGTTAAGGCACATTGTGGAAACACAGTATTTTTCCTGTTGCAGAAACGCAGCAGAAAAAAAAACCCTGCATTTTACAGTACCAGTAAAGTGAATGAGATTCTGGCTAATCCCATCTACACATTGTGGGAAAAAAAAAACCGCTGCGTTTTCAAAAATGCATGTGTTTTTGAAAAATGCAGCATGTCAATTTTACCTGCAGAAACGCAGACGGTTTCCCTATAGATTTAAGGCTGGGGCTCTAGTGAATTCCATCCACACATTGAGGAAAAATACATGCAGCAGACATGCTGCAATTTCCAAAACTGTTGCGGTGCTGGAAATTGCAGCATGTCAATTATACCTACGGAAATGTAGGCAGTTTCCCTATAGGTATAATGGAAGCAGAATGGCCAAACAGCCCGCTATGTGGGGCCTTAGCCTAATAAGGGAAGAAAAACTACAAAAAAAAAAAAAAAAAAAAAAAACGCAGCAAAAACGCAATGAAAAACTCTGCGGATAAAAAAAATGGGATTTATTTTTCCCGCATAGTTTTTTAGCTGTGTTCCGCAACGTGGGGCCTTAGCCTAAGTGGCATTGGCAGTGCACAGGTTAAGAGATCATAGCTCACTGGTACACTTTTCAGTAAGACACTTTGTTACCTCCACAGTATAATGCTTCACAGGGGCCCCACACAGTATAATATGCATTAGAAGCCTCAAGCCACTTGAACCCCACAAAATTTGATTTGATGCTATTATTGTACTCCGGGTTCTCCTTGGACCCCCAGAGTATAATAAAGTGGAAGCCCCAGGGTGGGGAATAAAAATAAACACATACTCGCTTGCCTCACCTCTCCTGGGCATCTCCTGCGGCATTCAGCTGTCTCTGACGTCCTCTTCGGGCCTGCAGCTGACATCACGTGTTCTGGGAGTCACCGCTGAGGCCTATGATTTGGCCTCAGTGGTGACGCAGGTTGTGTGACATGAACTGCATGTTGGGGACTACCTGACACCCAGAAGAGATTAGCATAAATGTTTATTTTTACTCACCTCCCGAGCAGGCTTCTATTGGAAAGGGGCCAGTGGCATATACATACATCACATGATGCCGGACCCTTTTCCATTATCGATGTGGCCAGTCCCTGGACCTGCCTGGGGCCAACAGAGGATATTCTGGTCCTCCTGTGGGCCTGCTATTCTTTTCACAGCTAAGCGGGCCCTAGCTCAAGGCATAAGCCAGGCAGCAGGCTTCAAACAGGACCCCAGGACAGAAATAATCAGATGCAAGGACTAGACAGCATGCTACTACTGGAAAATAAATTCACGTTGGCAACATTTTAGGAATTTGTGAATGAGTGTCAGATAATATTTGTGTGCAGCTGTACAGTGGGCCCTCAGAATGAATTGTGCTAGTTGGCCCTAGGTACCCTAGTTCGATGCTAAGGCTCTTTTCCTATATAAGTGCCGTTGGACCAACAGGACCAACATGGGGAGCTCATTTAAGATCCGGTACTGCCACTAGTTTACACAAAGGCTGGTAGTGGTAGTGCCACCAGCACTTTTAGTACTTAAAATGAGGTTTTATTTAAGAAATAAGAAGCGGAGATCAAATGGTCTTTGTTTTGCCAACTCTGAAGCTCCCAAATGTATGCATTCTACAAGTACATCAAACCTATTAAGAAGTGGAGGGTACCTTGTTCTACTACATCCCTTTTGCTGTCAGATGGTTAGCAGGTGGGCTTCAGTGAGAGGTAGAACCACACACACATATATATATATATATATATATATATATATATATATATATATATATATACACACACACACACACACACACACACACACACACGTGGACAAAATTGTTGGTACCCCTCGTTTAATGAAAGAAAAACCCACAATGGTCACAGAAATCTTGAATCTGACAAAAGTAATAATATATAAAAATTCTATGAAAATGAACAAATGAAAGTCAGACATTGCTTTTCAACCATGCTTCAAGAGAATTTTTTTTTTTAAAAAAAGAAAAAAAACTCATGAAACAGTCCTGGACAGAAATGATGGTACCCCTGAAAATAAGGTGACCAAAGGGACATGTTAAATCAAGGTGTGTCCACTAATTAGCATCACAGGTGTCTACAATCTTGTAATCAGTCAGTGGGCCTGTATCTAGGGCTACAGATACTCACTGTGCTGTTTGGTGACATGGTGAGTACCAAAATGGCGGAAGCCCTTGGATGCCGCGGTCATGTCTCTCTCTCTCCTGCACGAGCAACTTTTATTCATGTGGAAGGATCTGCTAATAAGCAAAAATACGCCTACCCAATCACATCACTAGAGAATATCATGTGGCCATCTGATGTCACAAAGGTCCTTACTAAATAGTCGTTATTGCGAAGCATCAGGAAATCCGGAATCGTGGTGAATTGAAGATTTCCAGAAATTCGGATCGAATTCCACTTTTGCAGAATCGATTCGCTCATAACAACCACACAGTGCCTTGTATAGGAGCAGGCGGGTTGGCCGGGCTCACTAGGAGCTGTAGTTTGCCTTGTTGAAGGCTTTCCTAGCTCTCTTCAGCTCCTTGTTCATGGTCAGCAGGTCTTTCACTCTGGCAAACTTGTGCGGGTCATTCCATATCAGGAACACGATGTTCTCTACCTGGACCCGAACCTGACGTCCGATAGACATAGCTTTATGAGTCATCTCTGTAATGAACACAATCACCAGTTCTTCCAGGATTCTGTATCCTCAAACATCTGATCTTCATCCTCGTCTGCCATTTTGTCGTCTCTAGGCAACAGCTTCTGCTCCTCTGCACAGCCACTTCCAGGAGTAGCAACATGGCAAGTAGGACAAGATTTACAGTAATTTTCAATGTCTATATAGCATCCTGGCCAACAGGACCTCTGAAAGATATATTCCCTGGTCTTATCTGTAGTTAGGTATCTGTGGCACCCAGAGGGGGGGGGGGGGGGGGGGGGGGGGGGGGGGGGGGGGGTTTTTCCGGGGGGGGCGGCCGGGGGGGGGGGGGGGGGGGGGGGGGGGCCCCCGGGCGGCGGGGCGCCGGGGGGGGCGCCCCGCCCGCGCCCCCCCCCCGGCCGGGGGGGAGGGAGGGGGGGGGGGGGGGGGGGGGGGGGGGGGGGGGGGGGGGGGGGGGGGGGGCGGGGGGGGGGGGGGGGGGCGGGGGGGGGGGGGGGGGGGGGGGGGGGGGGGGGGGGGGGGGGGGGGGGGGGGGGGGGGGGGGGGGGGGGGGGGGGGGGGGGGGGGGGGGGGGGGGGGGGGGGGGGGGGGGGGGGGGGGGGGGGGGGGGGGGGGGGGGGGGGGGGGGGGGGCCGGCCGGGGCGCGGCGGGGGGGGGGGGGGGGGGGGGGGGGGGGGCGGGGGCGGCGGGGGGGGGGGGGGGGGGGGGGGGGGGGGGCGGGGGGGGGGGCGGGGGGGGCGGGGGGGGGGGGGGGGGGGGGGGGGGGGGGGCGGGGGGGGGGGGGGGGGCGGGGGGGGGGGGGGGGGGGGGGGGGGGGGGGGGGGGGGGGGGGGGGGGGGGGGGGGGGGGGGGGGGGGGGGGGGCCGCTATCCACCTAACACATGAGAATGAGCTGTATCTAATACCATTCAGGGCCCTGGAGCCACTAACTGTTTTTAAGGTGGGATCTTGCAACTGAGCAGTCCCAAAATTAACCCTACACAACGAGGTCTGACCAGGCTGGTTCAGAGTTTGTAGGCTCAGCCTCAGCTCCTACCAAAACTGCTAGAAGAAAATTATCAGGTACATGAGTGTTTTCTCCTACCATTTTAGAGTGCAGACCATTTTCCATAGGTTCACCCCAAGGAGGCACACCATCAACATTGGTAGGCTTATTATCATGGGAAGATGTCACTCCATCCCACAGCTCCCAAAACAGAGTAAAGGCCTGTCCTGTTATAACGTAATAGTCTCTATGTTAACATCCCCATGTACGCACATAACTCCCATGCCTTTTCAAGGAACACATAATACATGGGAAAGTTCATCTCTAACAAGTGTTACCAGACTTCCTGAGTCCAGAAGCGCAGTCACAACAATGCCATTGACAGACACCTGACATCTGTGGTCAGCCAGGTTGATATGGCACGGCACTGCAGACAGGGTGTGCAAACAAGGAGCACGGATGAGCCACATTACACTCCATGGGCTCTGCCTTCATAGAACAATGTGCTGCTATATGCCACGGGGTATGACACCTCCAGCAGACTATTTAGTGGGGCTGAATTTTGGAACTAGTTTCCAGCTCCTCCATTTAATTGTCCATAAGCACTTGTTTTCACTCTCCCCCTGGTTTAAACCACCTTTTATTGGGTTCAGCGTGAACTTTAGGGTTCACCAGAGTAGATTTCTCCTTAGTTGGTCGCGAGACGAAGTTTTCGGCTGTGGAATACCTCTCCACAAGGTTTACCAGACTGTCTGCATTTTGTAGGTCTCCCTGGACAACCCAGCACTGCACTGGCATAGGAAGAGCACTTATATAGCGATCCATCACCACTCTATCATCTGCTCTGGCATAACATACTCTGGTAGCAAACATTTACGTACCAGGTGGAAAACATGATACATTTGTCACCATGGGGGTTTCTCTTGGCAGAAAGCCCATTGATGTACTTGCAGGGCCTGGATTGCTAAACTGACCCCCAAGCGAGCTAGTATTTCAGCCTTTAGTTTGCTGTAATCCTTGGAATCCTGCAATGTGAGATCATAATATGCCTTTTGTGGCTCACCCGTTAAGTAAGAAGCCAGCATTTCAGCCCACTGTTCCAATGGCAATTTTTCTCTGTCTGCAATGCGCTCAAAGACAGTTAAATAAGCCTAAATTCTCTAAATGCTGCCATTTGCTCCATTAGTAAGCAGTTTATCTCCTGCGGTTGCACATTGGCCTGCACCAACTGTTTAACCAGCTTGTCCATGGTCCGCGTGACTTTCCTTATTGCTGTAGCAGCCCTCACGCAGGAAATTCACTGCTTGGAAACTTTAAATCAAGCACGCTGTTGCCCCTAGCAACATCATATGACTGTATCCTCCAACCTATGTAAACGCAGGACCCTCTGGTTAGTTTTGTCGCCACAGAATACAGGCACAAGTAGCGGTATAAATGTCCAGATTTATTGAGCACAGTTCACACACGGCAACTTAAAACGCTTACTTCAGCAGAAAAAAATGGTAACATAAAATGTCCTTAACTTCAGGTCCACAGAAACCATTCAAACTTTGAGTGCTCCTCACCAGTGTAGTGGTTCAGTCCCGGCTTGTCCTCCAGACAGCGCAATGTCCCTGGAAGCTCTAGCAGACAGCCACACACTGCTCTGGCAGCTTTTAATCTAAATGCTGCACGCACCTGAGGGTGTCAACACCAGGAGTGGAGTGTAGGAGAGTGGGAGTGAGCTTTCAGCTCCCAAGTCCCAGATCCAAAACTGAGAGCAGCATTCTTAGTGGCAGATTCCTGCCTTCCACCACTACTTGCCTGCTTACTAATATATATATATATATATATATATATATATATATATATATTAACGGAGGAATAGATACTCAGATAATTTTATATGTTTAATGTTCCTTCAAGTATGTATAATTTATGCTTCTTTTTCATATCTAACTTGATTGTATATTTTTTACTTTTTTACATGAACAGTTTTTGTTAGAGCCCCATTTTTTTGTTAGAGCCTCACTTTTGTCTATGAAGCAGCCCCTGCTGATTTTTCCACACATGGCTGGAAGCCAGCATGGCGTTTTGTATACAATTTAACAGTAAAGCACTTAGAAAATGCAAATTATTATTGTTGTTTTTATTACAGTTATTATTATTAATAGTTCTCTTTAGAACAGTGGAATATAGAATAATATGCTCCCTTTTTATATTTTCCTCTTGCTCTTTTAGAGACAGCTCTTATTCTTCTGTGTGACACCTCAGCTGGAGTCTGTGACATGGTGGCAAGCAGGGGTTGTCTATTAGGAAGGTAATTGCAGAGGAGGGAAGTGGCATTGTTAGTAGTGCGGAGGAGGTCTCTCTTACAGGTGGGAATTACACAGAGAAAAACACAGAGGCTAACACAACAATTTAACTATTTCAATAGCATGGTATTCAATGTGAGTTCTATGCGTGACCAGGGTCAGAGTATGCCTGCCAGAGAAACTGTAACTTTAGGATCCCGTTAGTGTCATTGATTATTATTAAATAATAATTTTTTGTGAACATTTTTCGTAAACTTGCTGGATTTTAAAGCCTGCAATGATTTTACACATAGAACCCCAGGACTGTGCTGTAGGGATTCTGTTAGTAGCAAACTCAATATCAAAGGACACACATGTCGATTTAGGGCCATTCACACTGAACATAATGATATCTTGACTGTGGAAAAGATGTTCGAACATTGAGAAAATCTCTTCTTTTAAAATATGCTAATGAAGATGCAAGACCTACATTGGCCTCAGGTGCCCTGGCTTCCAGCAATAAATCACCATCTTCCACTGCCTAAAATTGCCCACGTCACTGTGACTGACATCAAGAGCATCCCTCATGCCTGCACACCTAGCTCTTGCACATTTTGCTTCTTTTCTGATGCAATTACAGTCCAATGCTTCTTTCTGGCATATCTCCAGAGACTGGACAGTGCATGTGCCAAAAAAGAAACAGTGTGCAGACAAGGGCAAATTCAAGTGGAGTACCAGCACGCACACCAGGAGCTGGGACACATGCGGCCAGTGTAACGCCTCAAGTAGCCTTATTAGCATATTTACAAAAAGGTGATTTTCTCAATGTTAGACCTTTGTATGGCCACAACAAAGGTACTGTTTTTGTTCAATATGAATGGCTCATATCAAGTTTGTGACAGACTCCCTTTATCTAAAGAGCAGAATTCACAACATCCTCTGTCACAATATGAGAGGGGGGGGGGGTTCCAGATTGAAAAAGGGGGAAAAAAAAAAAGGGGGGGGTGGGGGGAAAATAAGGGAGGATTAAGGAAGGAAAAAAAAAAAGAAAGGAGAAAAAAAAAAAAAAGGGAAAAAAAAAAAAAAAAAAAAGGCACAAAAAAAGAAAAAAAAAAAAACAAAAAAAAAAAAAAACCCCACAAAAAAAATAAAGAGAGAAAAAAAAAAAAAAACACACGCGCATATAGCGAAAAAAAAAAAAAAACATTATTTACACTACATTTATTAAGTGTTTGAGACACTTTCTGACAAGTTCTGTGCCTTACATCGCAGGTGGGCAAGGCTTACCTAAACCGGGGTGAGCATGGCAGTAGGGCTTAACAGGTCACTATCATTTCAGACAACTTAAGTCTTATTTAATAGAGCATGTGATTCTGGAACAAATGTAATGTACTTTATTTAAAAATGTTGCTATTTTCTGCTTCTAGGTATCTCCCTCCTGTCACTAGGTGTCTTCATTGCTGTACACACCTGTGCTGTTCACACCCTGTTAACCAGGACAAATATGTCTTTAGAAACCAACAGGCTCCAGATGGAACACAGGAAGTGGGGAGGGAGGGACAGGTGTCTATTCATAGCCTCTGAATGTTTCTACACAGCTTTGTGTGCCGACCTGGACCAAGAGGAGGCAGCTTCTCATAGCAACGAGAGTGAACGCAGGTAACACACGCTAAAAGCGGTTACCCGTGGACCCCAAGACCAAATGTTTGTAGGACTTTTCTCTCTGTCTATTTTAAGACAAAGGGGATGGAGTCTCGAATGAAACAAACACAAGTGAACCAGCGAAGGAGAGTCCATTTACGTGACAGCGCTATTATTGCTAATGGGATGTTAGTTATAGCCAGCAAGCAGAGTCCATGTGCTCAGATCTGTCTTTTCTGTGTCAGTGATCTTTAGATGCATCATTACCTGGACTGCAGGGAAGCATCCCTAAATATCCATTATGTTCAAGTAGGCGTTCTCAGCTGTGCTGCTATCTTACAGTTACACCTTCCAGAATTAAATGTTAAGACTAGCAGTAGAAATAATGGATGGGGGGCAGACGCTCGTATTATACATGTCCTTTGCCCAGACAGAAATGAAAATGTGCAGCCACAATGGGGTATGAAGGCTTATGTGGCCAGAGAACGGCTGCCTAACAAAACACGAAGATATTTCAACTTTTGATGATAAGATGTGACAATATGAACCACAATTTTGACACATTTTTGGTTGGAAACCAAATCAAGTCTTAGGTGGTTTCTTAAACAGTTCGACAATGCACCAGATTCATCACCCAGCATCAGCTACTATTCTGTTGCATTTAAAACTGACTACTCTAAACTTACACTGTCTAAAACTTTGACAGTACTAGTAAATCTGCCCTTATGCATATGTTGCAGTGCTAGTCAGAGGCAAACTGTGCTTACAAGTTCTATACCATAAGGCAGCACATGTGAGACAGATCTCTTTATTGCTGGCAGAACCTCATGCCACACAGTACAGTCAATCATTGGTTGAGTGTGCTGGTCAGATATAATGCTTTGTCCCAGTGGTCCTATTTGGTATTATGCATATCAATCAGCCATAGTATTAAAACTATTGACTGAAGTAAATAACATTGATTAGCTCATGACAATGGCACTTGGCAGCAAAGGATAAATCAGTTCTTGAAGGTGATGCGTTGGAAGCAGGAAAAATGGACAAGTATAAAGGCAGTGAGCAACCTTGAGAATGTCCAAATTGTAATGGCTAGATGGCCAAAATGGCAGATCTTGGGAGGTGTTGCAATGATTAGTAACTACCAAAAGTGGACCAAGTAAGTGCACTTACGACAGGGTCATGGATGCTGAAAGAACAAAGGATAGCATTAGTGATGAGAGAACCAGAATTGCAAAGTTCGGGTCCATGCCGAACTTCATGGGTTCAGGTACCCGAACCCGAACTTAAGCACTGAAGTTTGGGTTCGGCCACCCCCCCAAAGCTGGTTGATTGACTGCTGAGCAGTCAATCAACCAGCTTTAAGCCCACAGACATGCCCAGTATGGGCATGGCTGTGATTGGCCAGGCAAGACATGTGACCCCCTCTGTGTAAGAGGCAGGGTCACAGGTCCTGTCGAAATTCCAGCTAGTTAGGCTAGGTAGGGAGAGGCTGCAGCTGGAGATAGGGACATTCAGGGCCTTAGCTAAATTATTATTGTTATTATTGTTTATTTATATAGCACCATTAATTCCATGGAGCTTTACATTTGCGGATTTACATATGGTACACCAGATATACAAAACAGATAATGCTAACAGAGACCAACTGGTACAGTCGGATAGAGGGCCCTGCCCACACAGGCTTACAATCTATGAATGGGCTTACAATCTATGAAGCTAAATGTAATAGTTGTTCTTTTCAGGGCAGTGCAGCTAGGTAGGGAGAGGAGTCTGATACTGTGAGAGACAGTTAGCCTATAAATAATAATAGTGACCGTAAACTGTGTGTGTGTACCCATACCGTCTCCTAGTGCAGTAATAATAGTTACTGCGTGTGTATGCCCATACCGTCTCCTAGGGCAGTAACAATAACTGCGTGTGTATCCATACGGTCTCCAACACAGTAACAATACCTATGTGTACCAATACCGTCTCCTAGTGCAGTAACAATACCTATGTGTACCCATACTGTCTCCTAGCGCAGTAACAATACCTATGTGTACCCATACTGTCTCCTAGCGCAGTAACAATACCTATGTGTACCCATACTGTCTCACTAGCGCAGTAACAATAACTGCGTGTGTACCCATACTGTCTCACTAGCGCAGTAACAATAACTGCGTGTGTACCCATACCATCTCCTAGTGCATTAAAAATAACTGCGTGTGTATACCCATACTGTCTCCTAGTGCAGTAACAATAACTGTGTGTGTATACCCATACCGTCTCGTAGCGCAGTACCAATAACTGCGGGTACCCATACCATCTCCTAGTGCAGTAATAACTGCGTGTGTACCCATACAATCTCCTACCAGTAACAATAACTGCGTGTATACCCATCCATCTCCTAGTGCAGTAACAATAACTCAGTGCAATAACAATAACTGTGTGTGTACCCATACCGTCTAATAGCACAGTAACAATAACTGCGTGTATACCCATGCCATCTCCTAGTGCAGGAACAATAACGCTGCGTGTGTACCCATACCGTCTAATAGCGCAGTAACAATAACTGTGTGTATACCCATACCTCCCTAGCAGTAAAAATAACTGCGTGTATACCCATACTGTCTCCTAGCGCAGTAAAAATAACTGCGTGTATATACCCATACTGTCTCCTAGCGCAGTAAAAATAAGGGGACCCAACCGATCCTAACACATAACATTACTGCGTGTGTACCCATACCGTATCCTACATAACAATACCTGTGTGTGTACCCATACCGTCTAATAGCGCAGTAACAAAATGCGTGTATACCCATGCCATCTCCTAGTGCAAACAAACGGTGTGTACCCATACCTATAATAGCAGTAACAATACCTGTGTGTATACCTATACCTCTCCTAACGCAGTAAAAATAACTGCGTGTATATAACTGCGTCTCCTAGCGCAGTAAAATAACCGCTTGTTCATTCTGTCTCCTGGCGCAGTAACAATAACTGAGTGTGTACCCATACTTCCTAGCGTCTTCTAGGGCAAACTTTGACTCACATGGTGGATGAGTATCTGTCAACATGTCTCCTGGTACTGAGCGATGGTTCCTTCCCCGTTCAATTGGACAAATGGTCAGAGCTTGCCCTCTATGCCTTGAGGTGCTGGCCTGCCCTGCGGCAAGTGTCCTATCAGAACGTGTGTTCAGCACCGCAGGGGGTGTCATCACCGACAAGAGAATCCACCTATCCACAGCCAACGTGGACATACTTACATTCATTAATGGATTTCACAGGACTTGGCTGTGCCAGCATCTGAGTGAGTGGTTAAAGTGTTGTCTACCACCTCCTCCTCCGATACCACTTACACCGCCACATACATCTCCAGCTCCTCCTACTCCCCTTAGACCTCTACCACCTGTTTCAAAATTATTATTTTATTTGTTTTTTATTTTTTATTTTATGCTATTATTTAAAGCACTTTCCCTACTGCATTTTTTGCATGGCACTTGCCCTGTTATTACCCCCTTATTATCCCCATTTTAGAGTCATTTTTGGGTCACCAAGTTCGGATCCCCATGGATTTCAATGGGGGTTCGGGTCAAGTTTGGGTACCCGAACCAAACTTTTGGGCAAAGTTTGGCTGAATTCGTTGAACCCGAACCTCGACAGGTTTGCTCAACACTGGATAGCATGTCTGGTCCTAACCCACAGAGGAGCTATTATTGCTGGCTATGATAGAAAGGTATCAGAACATACAGTACCAGAGTTGTCAGAACATGGGGCTGCTTAGCTATGAACTGATCAGAGTGACCTTGCTGATTCACTGCCAAATGGGTGTACAATGGAAATGTGAGCATCAAAACTAGGCCTGGTCTGATGAATCAATTTTACATCAGGTGGTTGGCTGAGTGTGTGTCAATCGCCTGGAAACAGCACCAGGATTCACTATATAAAGAAAGTAAGTCCGAAGAAACGTTGCGATGCACTGGGCAAATATTTTGCTTTGAGTCCTTTGGTGCTGGTATTCATATAGTTGTTATTTTGACACAAACCATCTACAATACCTAAACATTGCAACATACTAAGACCTTCTTAGCAACGGTATTTCCTAATGCCAGTTGCCTGTTTCAGCAGAATAATGCCCCTTACCGCACTACAAAAATTATTCAAGAATGGTTTGACAAAGAGTTCATGGTGTTCAAGTGCTAGAAAAACAGGAAGACTTTACAGGACTACAAGGATGAGCTAATAAGATCTTGGTGCCAGATACCACAGGACACCTTCAGAGGCCTTGTGGAGTCTCTGCCTAAACAGATAAAGGTCAGGGCCCCATGTGGCATAAGCGCCGGGGTTTGGCTGCGGAGGAAACACCACATGGTGTTTTACAGTCACTGATGCTCCGTGATGCTGCTACGTGTGGCCTTAGCCAAAAGCTGTTTTGGCAGAGTATATGAAAGCTACACAATATTAGGCATGTGGTTTTAATATTACAGATGACCAGTGTAAGTAGTAACCACAGAACCATATGCAAGGGATTGTTTCACACTACATTTTTTTCTATACATTTAAGGCATGCATTTTTGTTTCTATAAGAAAGTACACAGAAAAAAAACTAAATATTCTGCTAACAGAAAATAAAAAGTACACCAGGATGCCTACTTAGTAGCAGTGTTTTCATTGACTTTTCATTGTAAATGAAGCAGTATACTGTACATCTATAGTATGCATGCGTACTTGTGCAACCATGAATGCAGAATATTAGCTTGCATGTACTTAGCAAGCATATGTACATGCGAGTTATGTGTGCCTGCATAATGTATGCAGTGAGATTGTTTGCCTGCCTACTTTATACCACACGTTTGCTCAATATGTAACATAATATTTTATTAGAAGTCAATAAAATGTGCTCTAGACAAAGCAGAGAAAGTGCTAAATATAAAACAAAATCCCTACTTGCATACACACATTTATATTTATTTTTATTCATTCCAGTTTTCTGAATTAAGTAACAGTACGTTACATAATCAGGATGCGATGGCCACCCCCCTTCAGCCGTTTTTTTTTTTTTTTTTTTACAAATTACTAAGCATGGCAGAAAATTAGACAACAAACATTTTTTTTGTCGCAAAACAACTTTCATTTTTATGCCAGACTAATGGTGTACCCACATTAGTAAATGTGAGCTATAGCTTATTATTTCAAGGCTAGACCATTTTCCTCCATTCATGACTGGATACATTTTTAGGATATTTAGTACATGTGGTTTTGAAAGCTATAGTGTTTTTTTTTTTTTTTAGATGTCATTTTTATGTATTTTTTTTTGTTTACAGTATCTAGCAAATTGGAAGAAAAGTATCATATTAATTTTTTCATTGCTGCTATTCCCAGTAACTTGGGCTGGCAAAGCCATGGCTCCTGCAATTACTCACTAGATTGCCGGGACCAAGGCAGGAAGCATCAGAACTGCCTCCTGCACTTTATTTCCAGTTGTTGTTGGGTAGTCTGGTTGTCGCTTGCAGCGGGCTCCCCTCTCCTTCAGGTTCACGATCTCTCTGCAGCTGCAGATTTTGCAAGGACATAATGAGGCCGGGGCCCCATGTAGCATAAACACAGCGTTTTACAGTCCCTGTAAAGTCGATGGGATTCTAGCGAATCCTATCCACACATTGCGGGAAAATACGCACAGCGGACACGCTGTGATTTCCAAAACCATTGTGGTTTTGGAAATCGCAGCATGTCAAATATTTCCCTATAGGTATAATTGAAGCAGAAAGTCTGCTGAGGAAACCTGTGTTGCCGTCGCAGTTTTTCCCACAGCGCTTCTTTGTTGCCGTCCGCTACGTGGGGCCTTAGCCTAAAATGTCCTTGGAGAGTTGCGGAAACGCAGATTTATTTGTTTGCAGATTTTGCTGCAGTTTTTTTAATCAAAGCCAGGAGTGTATATATTTCCTATTCCTTTTGTAGCCTTTCTTGGTTTTGGCTCAAAAAACTGCAGCATCTGCAACAAAAAAAGCTGCATGCCTAAGGCTAAGACCCCATGTAACGGGCAGCAGCAAAAAAGCATATGTTACAGACAAATAGACACCTAAAAAATCTTTTTTTGGATGATATCCCCTGGGGTTTCAAAAGGCAATATGAAAACTTGCTGAAACTGTAAAACGTGGCCATTTTTTTGGTGTGGCCTTAGGCTCAGGGAATATGCACTATGTTAAAATGTCCGTATGACTACCTGATTTATGGATTTACGTGGACCCTTGGTAGAAGAGGGTAAACAGTTTTATACCTGTAAATACGCCTCTAAATGTTTTCACCTGATATACATATTTGGCAACTAACAAGTTAATGATAAAGAGCCCTTTTAGACTGTGCTAGGCTCTGCAAATAAAATGTAATACAAAGCGCATCTACAGTATATGCCTCTCCCCCCAAGTGAAAACATCCCCCTCATTTCCACTATGTACCTTCCTCACTAATATCTCCTAATCATAACATGCAGCCGGCAAGGTCCATAGCTGGTAATTACCATTCCAATCAGCGGCCCCCTCTATCATTAATGCATCCAGCTGGGAAAATATACAAGCCACTTAAAAGCCAGCTCTCTCGTCTCTCGCTTACCCCTACCCTCCAACAAAGAGATAGAGGAGAGAGGGGATGAGGGGTGGCAGAGAGGTGAACATCTGTATATGTCTGCTTTCTTATGGCAGAGATGTGCTGTATAAGTGAAGTTCAGTAATGGAGCTGAGATTGAAGAGAACTGCTGATTGAGTAACCAGCTGCTCCAAGGAGATCATTTCAATCACGAATATCCAAGAAAACTAGAACTTATGATGCACTTGCTCACTATTCCAAACCCTGTAGACTATAAAAGCCTGGTGTATACTATGTGCCAAAATGTTCTAGATTATGTTGTGTTGTTTCGATAGAGTGTAAGGCCTTGAAGGAAAAAGGCAGGTTCTGAAGGAGTGAGGGCACGGGAGGATGGAAAGTATCAATAGAGAGAGGGCTTACAAAGGGTCACAAGTAATTATTTTAAAAGCATGTCTAGCATGGATGTGTTACGAGCGCTCCTTTCCTTCTCTCCTACTGAAAACAGCTGGATTACTTCACAAGCAAAACGATAATAAGGAGATCACGGAGGAAATCAGACAAAAAGAAAATGGTTTCAGCAGTAAGTCCCTTTTATCAACGTTTCCTTCTCATTTTTTATAGCAATCATCTGATGCCGGTAAGCACTTTCAGCTACATAGTCCCATCCTACATTTTTCTACTGTTGGACTCACATTCAGTCTATAAGAACAATAAAAGAACATAACCTACACACAAAAAAAAAAGAAATTGTGCTGACTGATCTCACAATCACTGTGTAGCAAAATGGACCTCATAGAAAGCTTTTTAACTGTTCAGATTTATCCTGGGAGAATGTAATGAATTGCAAGCAGTGAAAGGGTAAAACTAGGCTTTAGCCCACAAAGTAATGCACTTGGATATTAGCTCTGAAAGGCTGCAGACACATTAAGCATAAGCTGGGCTTGTAGGCGGAGTGAATGACGCGGGAGGTGTGAGGCGGGAGTGAATGCTGTTATTTTCTCTAATTGTTGTTTTTGCAGAAAGGTAATTAAAATCCCTTTTATTTCACACGTCAAGGGCCGCAGCGGTAGAAGAGAATGAGGCTCAGCCAGACACAATGTGTTGCCTGGTGGGGGAGCCTGGCGCACAGTTTGCCAATCCGTGCCCATCACCTCCAGCTTCATTCCTTTATATGCACACTTTTTTGCTCTGTTAACCATGTAGTAATACAGAGAACAAGAAACTTAATTGACTTAGTATAAAGAATAGAGCCAAAATGGCTTTAGAGTTTACTTTCCAAGTCCCCATTAGCTATTATTTCCATAATCAATAGCTGAGATGCTTTTGTTAATCCCCAAGAGTAAAACAAAGAAGTTTTGTACATATCCATATAAAAGAGCAGCTGGTCCTTGCACAAAGAGAATATCTATCAAACCAATTATTGATTTTGCTGTGTGTGATATTTCTAGATAGCTTTTAACCAGAAATGCCATTACGTGCCATGAGACAAACAGTCTATGGATTAATTGACTATTTAGCCAATTACGATTTGAGGTTTTTTGAGGTCACAGCAAGGGTGCATTCACACAATTGAGGTGCAAAACACCCGTCTTGCACCCGTGGGGTGGCCCTTTTTATGGATCCCTCATATATTTGAGTGTATGGAGGGGTCCTTGAAAATGGACAAAAATAGGACATATTTTGACGGTCTGTTACAATAGCCCCCATTCACAGACATTACATTTAAAGAGGTTGTCCAGGATATACAGATTTGATCAAAGAGGCCAAGGAAGGTGTAAAAAAAAACCCAAAAACCCATACTCACCTTTCCCCACTGGACCAGATAGTAGCGGGGACATCGGAGCACGGGGAGAAGGGGGTATGGATTTTTTTTTACACCTTCCCCAGCCTCTTTGTTCAAACTGTATATCCTGGACAACCCATTTAATGCTGCCATTATTCACTGTAGTGTGAATATAGCTTTAAAGAGGACCTTTCATGTCCCCACAGATAAGCAGTATTGCACACTGATAGAAAGCTGACAGTACACTGAATTCAGCACACTGTCAGATTTGCTGCTATGCGCCTGAGTGCCAGATATAATGGCACCGATATCGCTCCACTGTCAGAAGGGCGTCCCTTACTGCTCGGCATCATCACTGGGCTGTGAGGAATGCACCCTGACAGTACTCTTCCACCACTTGTACTGTCAGAGGGGGCATTTCTCATAGCCCAGCGATGACGTTGAGTAGTAAGACCCTTTTGACAGTGGAGGAATATCAGTGCTGAAACTAATGGCACCAATATCTCTGGCACCTGGGCGAATACCAGCAAAGCTGACAGTTCTTCCTGGTTCGCCAGTTGTCCTCTTCTCAACCACTTCTGCTAGGTAGTAACCACTGCATAGCTGTCACAATTTTGCCCTTCTCAATTTCAAACATACAAACACATACATGCACCTCAACACATAACAAAAATTGCATAACTGCAGGAAAAAAAAAAAAAATGGACAAATTATAAAAATAAATATCAACCGGATCTCTCCCCTTATTGGCCCTTATGAATTTCACTCAGATACTTACACTTACCCGACACATCAACTTCAAGAAGTGACTTGCTACCTAATATATTTCTTAGGCTAAGGCCCCACGTAGCAATCCACAGCAAAAAAAACGCTGTGGCGGAAGACTGTTCCGCAGTGTTTTTCACAGAAAGTCTGCAGAGTTTTCCTATGCAGACTTTCTGCTCCTATTATATCTATATGGAAAACTCCAGAGTTTCCGTAGGTATAATTGACATGCTGCGATTTACAAAGCTGCAAGCGTTTTTGAAAACACAGCTTTTCCGCTGTGGATTTTTTTCTGCAATGTGTGGATGGGATAAGCCAGATTCCCATCCACTTTGCAGGTAATGTTAAACGTAGCATTTTATGCCACAGCGTTTCTGTCGCAACCAAAATGTTGAGTTTTCGCAATGTAGGACCCTGGCCTTTTTAGGACCCTGGCCTTTCATGATCTCATCAATGTGTGGTATTATATGCCGCTATCAAGCCAACAGTGATCTGAATTCAGTGCACTGTTGGCTTGCCCAGCAAGTGCCCTGGTACTTTTAGAAAGGCGGGCCTTACAGATCAATGTCATCGCTGGGCTGTAGGGAACACTCTCCCCCCCGGACTGTACTCTAACATAGCCTTGTACTGTCAGTGGGGGCATTCCTTACCGCACAGCGATGATGCTGAGCTGTGAGGAAAGCCCCCTCTGACAGTACAAGGCTGTGTTAGAGTACAGTGGGGGGACGTTCCCTACAGCCCAGCGATGACGCTAGGCTGTAAGGCCCACCCTTCTGATGGTGGGGAGATATCGGTGCTGAAATTAACGGCACCAATATCTCCAGTACCGGGGCACATACTGGGAAAGCCGACTGCATTCATCGCACTGTCGGCTTCTACTGGTATATAATACCACACATTGATGAGGACATGAAAGGTCCTCTTTAAGCTGAGTTCACATGGCAGAAAATGAAGAGGAACTGAGGTGGACATCAGCCTCAGATTTCTCTTCATTTTCTAGCCCTCCGACTTTCTATTAATTTATGGGTTGCTATGGATGTGGCAATATCAATTGTAAGATTTTTATATATTTTTTTTTTTCAACACTGAGCACAAAATATAAGGAGTTAAATGGCAAATATACTTTCTGATTCATAATGGGGGGTGATATCATGAACAAAAGTCCTTGGTACACCCTCCCTTGGGGTTATCTGAAGTGACAGGGACAGGAGAATAATAAAATCCTTCTCCTTTCCCTGCAGACTGTCAGCTACATGTGTTCTCCTGCACACTGGTTAAAGTGAAGTGCAGCCCTGCTTTAACCAGTGATATCTCATAATATAGGTGGGCTACAGATATGATCTTGGTCTTATTTTACAGCTTTAAAATAAGACCAACATCGCAGCTCTAGTCCTCGTGGCTTTGGAGTGAGAGCCGTTTAAAGTGACTGCTCCCTCTGTAGCTGTGTAAACTGTAATGTACTTTGCTCAAAACCTGAGCACAGTTTGTTCAGAACTGTGGGGGAAGTGGGGTTAAAAGGACTGTCCAGGATTATATATGCCTGCTTGTTGGGGGTAGCGCCAGCCGGCCCCTGAACCAATCAACGAAATGGAACCGCTTCAGTGGGAGCTGAGCTGCAGTGACTGTGCTCAGAAGCTATGCATGGAACAGAGCTTTCTGTTTCTGGCTCTGTATTGTGTACAGGACGGGCACCAGAAGCAATTCCATATAGCAGATTGGTCCAGGAGCCAGTGGTTGGCCACCCACTTATCAGGTAATTAGGGATCAGGTATATATGGCCTATCCTAAAAATAGGCCATAAAAACCTTAATCCTGGACAGCCCCTTTAAATAAAAAAGCACTGTGTAAACCCAGCTTTCTCATCATTTATGACCCCTTCACACTTGGTTTTGAATTCAAAGCCTGCAACAAAAAACATTAACGTGTGCTTACCCTAAGGCTCCATGCAACGTGCAAAATGGAAATTAAAAACAGACAAACTGACAGCAAAAAGGTGAAAAATAACTACACAATGAAAAAAAAACGAACATTAAAAACAGTAAAACTATCAGTTTATAACATCTGTTTTCTAATAGCTGTGTACATGTAGCCTAAGGGTGGGTGCTGGTGCTAGAGGCCTAACCTGAAGCTCCTGGGCCTCAGTACAAAATTTGTAATGGGTCATCTGGTGTCATCTTATGCTGTACCAGGACTTTGCGCTCCATCTGCCTCGAGGGCTCAGTAGCAATTGTTACCTATGCACCCACTATAGCTATGCCCCCAGATGCTAACACACACTGCGGCTCTGGTTGCACATTGGGTAGAGCCGCTAATGATTTTAATGTGGTAATGACAGGCCTATTCTTTGAGCTTATTGTTTACTCTTATTATTACAGCAGGGTAACATCAGGTAAGGTATGGTATTGCTTTCATCTTTTCATAGGAGTGAGAGATGCCTCCTAAACCACTTATCAATTTGTGCATATTAACATAAAGGTCCTAATTTACTGAAATAACAGGTCTCAGGACACCAACATCTTGATGGCATTTCATTTCTAATATTGTAATGGTATTGAATTCTGATTGTTTCAAGGCTGTAGCAGAGATCAATAGAGATCATTACATTATGCCATTTGTTTAACTCGATTTTAAGAAGCAGCGTTTCTAATGTCAGATCTTCCTGAATTAACTTGTTCATCACTGGAGTGTTTAGCCCTCCTCCAAGGTAGCAGAACCTTTAGGAGTCAGCAGCAGTCAACCAGACGTGTCACGATGACTAATCAGGGTAACGATACTTGAGAAACCAGCAAGAGAGGATAAATCACTGTTAGGAATGATTAGTAGAGCATTGCTTACACCAGAATACAGATGACATTCACTAGAGCCCTGCGCACAATACATTCATCTCATGAGCTAATATGACACTTTCATACATTCTTCAACTGCCTCTAAAAGCTTACCTTACTATATGATCTCAGTTTTCAACCATGTAGTCATCGATCTCCCTCTTAACTGTTCTACATCTTGTATTGTGACAGCAGAAGCAGGACGCCTCTGATAAAACACATATAACTCACTAATAGGAATCCCACCCAGGCTGTAAAATCACTAAGGCTGGGGATACAATGGACAAAATCAAATTTGCCGGCGGCTAAGCCAAGGCATTTTACAGCTGCAGCAAAGCGGATGAGATTTAAACAAATTCCATCCACAAGCTGTGTGAAAACTTCACTGTGGGTTCTAAACCTGCAGCATGTCACTTATTACTGCAGGTTTTACCCAAGGATTTCAAACTTTCCAATGCAATGCAAAAGTTTAAAACTGTGAGGGACAGCAGATAAATCTGCAGGTGAGCAGTAGGCATGCGAGGCCAGGCCAATGATATCTTCATTTACAGTAGATTAACTAGTGCTAGTTAACTTATTGCGTGCCTGGCATGTGGAACAGCTGTGTATGTCTTTACCCTAATCCCAAAAGTGGGAAATGATCACTGTTCAATTATTGATATTGTAGACTGTTTCCTCTACATTACCACCTGCACAGTGCAGGTATCCACACATTGGTACGTCACAGATGGTGAAAGGAATACCCAAAGGGAAATATTAGGATCACAGAAGTAGGTTCCTACGATACTCTCAATAAATTAAAAAATAACTTTTATTAACAAACAATAAAAACATAGGACAGACGTCAACTAAACATATAGTACAGGGAATATCTCATCTATCCCAAAGATAAAAAATGGATTTCCCTATAAAAAAAGGCCCCTAATCCCTAACCCCAGATAGATAAGACAGCAATATATAAACTGATGAAAAACTCATACATCCAAATTGTGTCATTGTGTGTACTGGTTTTCTCCAACCATGGATAGGTTTTTGTTTATGATTGAAACCCAGCCCAATGTATCGCGATCCTGTGATCAGCTGGAGGCGTGGACTTGTACGCTGATTGGTCCTCTCCGGTGGGGGCGCAGCAGTCGGCTGGGTTATGTAGGAGCACACAGACCTATATAAGTGTCTGTTGTGCCAGCAGTCAGCGTCGGCTATTCTAAGTACCGGAGCCCATCATCAGGGCTCTGGGAACTGCGGTTGTTACCGCACTATTCCTCGCTCATACTGTATATCTACTCCTGATGAACTTGCTGATATTGAGCGCAAGGGAAACTCGTTGAGTTTATTTAGGTTATCAATAGATGTACTTTTTTATGGAACACTATGCAGGTTTAGCTATTTAACAAGATCTAGGCTTTGACCTGCTAATATAGTGGACAGTGAAGGTGTGTACTTAGTCTCACCTAGGTCACTGGCAGATGTATTTACCTATGGAACACTATGCAGGTTCAGACCCGCCATGCTTTATTTATTTAATATCTATGTAATATCTAGGTATTGACCTGCTAACATAGTGGATGGTGTAGGTGTGTACTTCAGCAGTGGGTGGGGTGGTTTTATGTCCCTAGTTAGTGGGAGAGAGCCGACATAATATCTCCATACCATTTAGCTGTGTTTGGACTACATCTTTCACCTCCTTATGCGCTGTTAACTCACTGGCTTTTGGTTACACCATACACCAGGATATATGTTACTTTTAGATCTAGTACATCTACTGAGAGGAGAATTATCAGTTCCCCATTTTCCTGGCTCAGATAGTGTTTGGAGATGGTATAAACAATCCTATTTTTGATACTCATCCTCTCACAATTTTGATGTATGAGTTTTTCATCAGTTTGTATATTGCTGTCTTATCTATCTGGGGTTAGGGATTAGGGGCCTTTTTTATAGGGAAATCCATTTTTTATCTTTGGGATAGATGAGATATTCCCTATACTATATGTTTAGTTGAGGTCTGTCCTATGTTTTTATTGTGTTAATAAAAGTTATATTTTAATTTATTGAGAGTATCGTAGGAACCTACTTCTGTGATCCTATCCACACATTGGTGTCCATAATTCTCAATCTGTGCCCACAAGGCTCAGTAACAAAGAACTTTTTCTGGAACCCAGTTAGTAAGAATACCTATTTACCAGGAAGTGTCTATGCCCTTTATACAGGATAGAGGATAAATGTCTGATCACTAGGGGTCTGATCACTGAGCCCTCAATGATGATGATGAGAGCAGGAGTCCTTCATTTCCCTTTGTGATTGGAGTGGTAGTGCATACGCATTGACCTCTGCTCCACTCACTTCTATGGGACTGACAGAGATAGCCAAGTTCAGTGATCTATTAGTCCCATGAGTGAATGAAGCAGCAGTCAAGCATGCACAATTCTGATTAATTCACACAGGAGGCCCCCATTCCTGTGACTGCTGGAAGTCCTAGTTACCAGATACCTAGCGATCAGCCCCTAAGTGTCGTTAGTCGGAAAAATCTCTTTAGGCTGAGGCACCATGTTGCGGAAATGCAGCGTTTTTTTGTTGCAGATTTTGCTGTGGTTTTTTGAGCCAAAACCAAGAATGGCTATAAAGGGAATATGAAATATATAGGAAGTACTTATACTTTCCCTTCTGCTCAATCCACTCCTGGCTTTGGCTCAAAAGAACGCAGCATATCTGACCAAAAAAAAAGCTGCAATTTCGCAATGTGGGGCCTTAGCCTTAATCTTCTGCAAAGGTATTTCATTAGATTTTGTGGGAGGAGAATTTCTATCCACATAACCAGAAGAGTATTAGTTAAGCTACAAAGCGAGAAACATTAATCGGTCAGTCCAATTCCTCTATGGGGTTGAAATAATAATTTATTTAGGGCTATCAAGTTTAAAAAAAAAACAAAACAAAACAAAAAAAACATAGTGTAATCCATTTCTGTGGCCCTGTGTACAGAATTGAACATGAAGGGGCTACCCTGACCTGTTGACAGAAAACTCATGGCAAACAATTCTCTATATTGTGGCTATATTACTTTAAAGGGTATGTCCAATTTGGACAGTCGGTTTGTGTGAACTATTGCTTTGAGCTGAACAGGTGCTTTGAACTATATGGCTAATAGGTTATGTTGCTATACTATCTACCTATAACTCTTTAAACAATATCCTCTATCTATAGCGTTAGTGCTGGGATTTATGCGTAAATAATATTATCCAAAAGGAAGGGAAGAGAGGAAGGAAAAGGAAAAGAAAAGAAAAGAGAAAGATAGATAAAATAATTTTTTTTTTTTTTTCTGCCACGAGTGGTGTCTGGAATCATTCAGATACCCCTCTTTAATCACAGCGGAATATTATGCTCATTGAAACGTTTCCAAATTGCTCCCAATCCACACACAGCACTTTAGATGGTGGTAGCGTGGGAAAAGAGAAAGAGAGAAAAATAAATAAAAATAATTTTTTTTTTTTTTTTTTTCTCAAGCGGTGAATAATTAGACAAGCCTGCTTTATATACAAATAACAACAAAGACTTTTTAAATCACTTTAGGGTGTGTGTTCAGTTAAATTTTATTTCTTATATTATTAAAAGTTATGTTTTATTTATAAAATGTTATGAAAAGAGACCCTCTTAAACTTTCTAGCTGCAATATATGAAATTGAGTCTCATTTATATATTATAGATTTTTGTATACAGTTTTGAACTATTTGAAAGGTGGCATCACATGATGGTGCCATGTAAAAAAAAAAAAAATAAATCACTGAGCTCCGTACAATCTATTTTGCTCATAATGTTTGTCTATGGAGGCTGTATGACTTGGTTTTGTGCATGTGTTATCAAACAGTATATCAAAAAGTGGGCAAGCATACTGAATACATAGGATCCACATATTGTAAGCTGGTCCTACGCAATACATAAATTGATAAAATACATGGGTGGACAATGGAGGCAGGGTAGGCAATTGCTATGAGGCCCATGGAGGGAGGAAGCCCACAGGTCCCTCTCACAACACTTTGGTCTCTTTTGATGTCTGGAATTCCAAGTATTGTGAATCCTTCCCTCTACTCTATTTACTGAGATTTATGATACAATCTATCAGACATGCGCCTTAACCTGTCAGGAGATCATTAACTATTTAATAAAAAAATAGTAGTAGGTCCATATATATATACAGTGGGAACGGAAAGTATTCAGACCACTTTAAATTTTTCACTCTGTTTCATTGCAGCATTTGCTAAAAGCAAAAAAGTTCATTTTATTTCTCATTAATGTATACTCAGCACCCTATCTTGACAGAAAAAAAACAGAAATGTAGATATTTTTGCAAATTCAAGCGCAAACTAAAGACACATCTCTTCAAACAGGCCTATCACAACTCCTAATCTAAACCCTTCCACAATTATAACCCTGAAAACAAACCCTCCTCTGTTCATGCTCCCACATTACCCTACAGGATATGATGTCGTATCGGACTGTAACTTTATATGTCCAGGCACCATCTGCACATTAAAGCACACTGACTAGTGACAACTCATACAGCTTTATGTGTAATGAAAGTACCGTAACCTCTATCACAAAAAACGGCTGGACCACTGTATAAGCAATGCTACCTCTGATGCCGCCCCTGCTACCTCTTGTGTTACCCCCTCTATCTCATAGATTGTAAGCTGTTGTGAGCAGGGCCCTCAGTCTCATTGTGTGAATTGACTATTACTCTGTAATGTCTCTTTTTGTCTGTACTTGAACCCTACAATTTGTAAAGTGCTGCAGAATATGTTGGAGCTATATAAATAAAATGAATTATTATTTACAGTATTTTGCCTGTTAGCTGGACTACTTATCTCTGTAGGCCAGGGGCATGCAACCTTCAACACTCTAGCTGTTGTGAAACTACAACACCCAGCAAACATATTTGCTCTGCTGTTCTTGGAACTCTGACTCATGCTTTAGGCAAAGGTAAGCACACAATTGTAATTGTTGTTTTTTTTTAGTTTTCTCTTTTTATTCTGCAAATTCATGTGCTTAAAAATATTAAGAGAAAATACATTATTTATACAACCACAGCTGTTATGACTTCTCTGGGGCCCCATTGTTTCTATGTATATCCCTTCTGAGGGAGATTTATCATCTCCTTATGCCACTTTTCTGGCATAAAAAGGGGTCTGTGACATTTTAAAATCTGTTAGTGCAAGTGTTTTTTTTGCACATATGGCATTTTAACACCACCCTAACCAATTCCAAAAAGTAAAAGAGATGATGGTGATGGGATCAATGCAGTTTTCTGGTGTTAATGATGACTGTTGGAGTATATGCTTAAATTTTTTTTGCTACTGTGTCAGGGGGTGTATTTTGAAAATTTTTATAATACATTTATTAACCTATCAAACTTCCTTTTAATAAAAAACAGGCGATTAAATTGCAATTAGCAATGCTTTAACTAAACATTGCCACGGAGATTCTGCCTGTACACCCGTACCCAATGCAGCATGTAGAGCTGAAGCATTTACCAAAGGGCGGTGGTCATTCTAAAAGGCTGTATCTCTGGCTTTGTACAACCTAGAAAAATGCTTCTGGTATCACAATATGTGTGGACTTTCCCTAGCAACAGATCGGTTAGAGCACAGGTATCAAACACAAGGCCCGCGGGCCTCCTGTTATCCGGCCCGGCACTTATCTGGCCCCGGGCGGCATTTTTTATTGCCTATGTAATGTAAACCAGCCCAGGACAGGCCGCTTAAAAAAAAAAACACAAAGCTGCGCGATACCTGTCCTGGGCTGGTTTACAAGACCTCTGCATGTCAGCGCAGGCGGCGATACAATGACGTCATCGCGCCTCCTACGCTGACACGCAGACGTCGGGGACAAGAAGAGGAGGCGGCGGCTGCATCAAGGCATCGGAGGTAGGTGAAGATAAGTTTTTTATATATATATATATATATATATATATATATATATAAATAGGCCGTTGCCTGCTGGAGTATCCCCGGCCTATTTACTTATCGATCCCCGCTGCTGGTCGTGGCCGCCCCCGCTTCCCCTTCTGCTATGGGACGCAGAAGCGGCTGCGTGCAGGAGCGGGGATGGTAAGTGAGGCCGCGGCCCGCGAACCCCATCAAATACTACTATTATTATACTCCGGGGGCTTTTCAGACCCCGGAGTATAATAGTCGGAGACCCCGGGGAGGTGATAAACATAAAACCAGAGTTACTCACCTCTCCGGCGATCCGATGCTGCTCCCAGCCGGCTTCGGCCTTCTTTGGTGATGTCCCAGGCGTCACGTGAGCCAGGCCGACGTCATTATGTCGCGACGCCGGTCTTTGCGACATTGAAGAAGGCCGAACACAGGGAGCGCAACGGAGCCCATGTAAGTAACACTGATTTTAAGTTTGTCACCACCTGGGTCTCCGATCATTATACTCTGGGGTCTGAAAAGACCCCAGTTTATAATAATAGTTCATGGGTGGGGGGCCACTATGGGGCATAATACCAATGCAGGGGCCACTAAGGAGCATAATAACGTGTGCAGGGGCAACTATTGAGCATAATACCGTGTGCAGGGGCCACTATGGAGCATAATACCGTGTGCAGGGGCAACTATTGAGCATAATACCGTGTGCAGGGGCAACTATTGAGCATAATACCGTGTGCAGGGGCCACTATGGAGCATAATACCGTGTGCAGGGGCAACTATTGAGCATAATACCGTGTGCAGGGGCAACTATTGAGCATAATACCGTGTGCAGGGGCAACTATGGAGCATAATACCGTGTGCAGGGGCCGCTGTGGGGCGTAATACCGTGTGCAGAGGCAACTATAGAGCATAATACCGTTTGCAGGGGTAAACAGTATTTGTATAGTGCTTAATTTTTGATATATTCAGAAAAGGATGAGGATAGTATGTAACATGCCAATGTCTTAGGTTTTAACAATAAATTATGTTCTTCCTGGTTGCCCTTAAAGGGCTGATTGTAACAGTAGTAATGTACAAATGTAACTACTCCTTAATAGCTCGCTTATCTGTTAAGGAGAAGTTACTTTTATACACGTGTAAAATAATCTTGGCCCTTCAAGGTACCCCGTGAGGCTGAAGTGGCCCCCGGAGAAAATGAGTTTGACACCCCTGGGTTAGAGGATTGCTAAGGAGAATGTTACTGCCTAATTCTATTAAAAAGGAAGTTAGATAGGTTAATAAAGTATATTACAAAAATGGTCACCAAACATCCCCTGATACTGTAACAAACAGAGAAAAAAAAATGGGTGTTACACTTTAAGATAAGCCTGCTCCTCATCATAAATTAAGTGCATCCTCCAGCAATGCAGGGCATATCAAGATGGCATTGTTAATGCATTGGGAATTAAATTATTTATTAAAACATGTTGCGAGAGGACAGGTCCTCTTTAAGCAATAAGCCAGTTCCTCTATCTTATAAACTCACGCTATAACCTGTTACATGTTTACAAGGAGAATCCTGCCTCATACAAAGTATTGTACAGTATGCATGTTATGTCTCCATCTTTTAACTACAGCTGCCCGCCTGGTGCTGTTCTGTCCCTATCTTGTTAGTTAATTACCACTAATGGAAAGATGGGGAATGCTGGCAGACGGCCAGGGAAATCAGAGGCAAGTTGGGAAAAGTTTCATAAATTTAGTGTAAGTATCAATTTCAGTGCTCGCTGTCAAGGGAGGAGTATATATATGTAGATGTTGTTTGAAGGGCAAATGCAAAAGAATAGAAATTGCAAACTCAGAGAAGGGAGTCAGTGCCAGAGCTAAGCAGGGGGAGACAGGAGGAAGAGTCATTTCTATCAGACATTCAGATCTTTTATTAGATTTATAACGTGGTGTTATGGTTTTGTCTGGATGAAAGATAAAAAAAAAGGGCCTGGACTTTACAGCCTCAGATAAAATCTGGATATCAACATTAATGCAGTGATAAAAGCACCCTGAAATTTCTATCTATCATCTATCTATCTATCTATCTATCTATCTATCTATCTATCTATCTATCTAATCTTTCCTTCCCCTGACTGAATGAACACTGGTGGATCATTTCTTATATATCAAGTGGTTGGTCCAACAAAACCAGCAGGCTTGCATAACCCAGGGTCCAATATGCATGGCCTCCTTTACGAATTGCTAGTGGAAATATTTCAACAGACATGGTCTACACATCCATAACACAAAGCACATTGTCTGTTATGGACCTATACTGAAACTCCCTGCCTGATTTTTCACACAAATTTTTATTGACTGTGAAAAATGCAATTGTGGCATGCTCCAAAGCATAATGGATTATGTAGGTATTCTAGAGGCACTGGTTTCATCATCCAACATTTTATAAGGAAAAATACAGACCACAATTTGAGTACAGACTGTACGTAGGCTGGTGCCACACAGCAATATTGGCAATGACTCCTTCACTAATGTAAGTGAATAGGGTCTCATTGTGAACCTGAGGATGCTGTGACTGCATCTTCGAGACACAAAAAAATTGAGCACTGATGACTGGAGCAGTTACAAAGAGGCCCGCAACATATCTGCTATCATCAAGTTTGGCTGATTTTTCTCTTATGTGTGTGATGGCCTTGAAATTTGTTTGCTCGCACTATTTTGTTTTCTTTTCCACTGTACTTTAAAAATTTTAATAAACTTTGATTAAACATAAACAAACAATTGATTTTATGAAATTAAAAAGATTTTCAGAATACCTGAAATTTGGTGCTGATGCCCATTCTAATGCCAGACAGGCAAGGCCCACAGCAGCATACACAAGCAAGAAGAAAATTGTCACAATTGCTGCAATGGTGTTTAGTTTCCCAGCAAAGAGCACCAGCTGGAAGACAAGAAAAAAATTATCAGGAATACAGGCACAGCCATAGATAATATATGACGAAACAAGTGCAACAAGAGGTTTATTAAATAACATGTATAGACCTACCACATAATAATAATCTGTTTTAGTAATTTTTACTTTTCATGTATAGTAGCGAACACTAATGCACACTTCCACATTATGGCTCCACAAAACCTCTCAGCTGCAAGGAGCCAAAGCAGGGTGACCAAAGACTTTTATGTGGCCCTACTATACCACAGTATAACACCAATTTGATATGGGAAAACCTGTGCCATGTTCCATTGTAATATAAATGGAAGTACTCCCTTGAATAAAAAGGGTATTTCCAATTTAAGGCCTGGGCCCCACCTTGTAAAAACGCTGCGTTTTACATTATCTGCAAAGTGGATGGGATTCTGGCTAATCCAGTCCTCACACTGCAAAAAAAAAATCTGCAGTGGAAATGCTCAAGTTTTTGTAAATCGCAGCATGTCAATTATACCTACAGAAATGCTGGTGTTCTTCGTATAGCTATTCTAGAGGCAGAAAGTCCGCAGAGGAAAACTCTGCAGACTTTCTGTAAAAACACTGTGGAAAAAATACATGATACGTTTCCACTACAGTCTTTTCTGTAGCGTTTTTTTGGCTGCAGCTCGCAATGTGGGGCCTTAGCCTAAGGGGGTTGTTCAAATCCTTTTTACTGATGACCTATCTTGAGGATAGGTCATTATTAAGTGACCAGTGGGGGTCCAAAACCTGGGACCTCTGCTGATCATCTCTTTGAAGGGGCAGCAGCGCTCATTGCATGCCACCCGTGTTATGAAATTACAGCCTCACCCCCATTCAGTTCTATGGGACAAAGCTGTAATTAGATTGCACCGCTGCTATGAAAACAGACGGGGTGCTATGTACAGTGCTGGCCAAAAGTATTGGCACCCCTGCAATTCTGTCAGATAATACTCAATTTCTTCCAGAAAATGATTGCAATCACAAATGCTTTGGTAATAATATCTTCATTTAATTTGTCGTCAATGGAAAACCACAAAAAGAATTGTCAAAAAGCCAAATTGGATATAATTCCACACCAAACATAAAAAAGGGGGTGGACAAAAGTATTGGCACCCTTTGAAAAATCATGTGATGCTTCTCTAATTTGTGTAATTAACAGCACCTGTTACTTACCTGTGGCACATAACAGGTGGTGGCAATAACTAAATCACACTTGCAGCCAGTTGAAATGGATTAAAGTTGACTCAACCTCTGTCCTGTGTCCTTGTGTGTACCACATTGAGCATGGAGAAAAGAAAGAAGACTATGAACTGTCTGAGGACTTGAGAAGCAAAATTGTGAGGAAGCATGAGCAATCTCAAGGCTACAAGTCCATCTCCAAAGACCTGAATGTTCCTGTGTCTACCGTGCGCAGTGTCATCAAGAAGTTTAAAGCCCATGGCACTGTGGCTAACCTCCCTAGATGTGGACAGAAAAGAAAAATTGACGAGAGATTTCAACGAAAGATTGTGCGGATGGTGACTAAAGAACATCGACTAACATCCAAACAAGTTCTAGCTGCCCTGCAGTCCGAGGGTACCACAGTGTCAACCCGTACTATCCGTCGGCGTCTGAATGAAAAGGGACTCTATGGTAGGATACCCAGGAAGACCCCACTTCTGACCCAGAGACATAAAAAAGCCAGGCTGGAGTTTGCCAAAACTTACCTGAGAAAGCCAAAAACTTTTTGGAAGAATGTTCTCTGGTCAGATGAGACAAAAGTAGAGCTTTTTGGGAAAAGGCATCAACATAGAGTTTACAGGAAAAAAAAAGAGGCCTTCAAAGAAAAGAACACGGTCCCTACAGTCAAACATGGCGGAGGTTCCCTGATGTTTTGGGGTTGCTTTGCTGCCTCTGGCACTGGACTGCTTGACCGTGTGCATGGCATTATGAAGTCTGAAGACTACCAACAAATTTTGCAGCATAATGTAGGGCCCAGTGTGAGAAAGCTGGGTCTCCCTCAGAGGTCATGGGTCTTCCAGCAGGACAATGACCCAAAACACACTTCAAAAAGCACTAGAAAATGGTTTGAGAGAAATCACTGGAGACTTCTAAAGTGGCCAGCAATGAGTCCAGACCTGAATCCCATAGAACACCTGTGGAGAGATCTCAAAATGGCAGTTTGGAGAAGGCACCCTTCAAATCTCAGGGACCTGGAGAAATTTGCCAAAGAAGAATGGTCTAAAATTCCAGCAGAGCATTGTAAGAAACTCATTGATGGTTACCGGAAGCGGTTGTTCGCAGTTATTTTGTCTAAAGGTTGTGCTTCCAAGTATTAGGCTGAGGGTGCCAATACTTTTGTCCGGCCCATTTTTGGAGTTTTGTGTAAAATGATCAATGATTTGACTTTTTTTTCATTCTCTTTTGTGTTTTTTCTCTCAAGCAAAATAAATATATATTTATATATATTCATTGCAAGATATTATTACCAAAGTATTTGTGATTGCAATCATTTTATGGAAGAAATTGAGTATTATCTGACAGAATTGCAGGGGTGCCAATACTTTTTGCCAGCACTGTATATCCCTCTTCCCTGTAGAACCTTTAACTGTGTGGAAAATGTGGATACCCACAACCCACCTGGTGAGGTCATCAGATTAGAGAAGTGGCACTTGAATAAACACTAAGTGTCTAAGTGCTGGATGTACAAAAATTTACCATACAGAGGCATCATCTGGCAGCATACTACATATGCCTACATATGAATGGATTAAGTTGGTCTTAAAATGGGCTGTCCACAACTGAATTGACCACTTGGTTGGAAATAATTGCAAACTAATTCTAAAATTATACCATATGGTTCCTTTACAATGTAAGAAATTGTGAAGTTTCATTTAATTTTGTTCAGTCCTCATTTTTTATGCACTGTATTTATTCTGTTTATTCCCAGGAAGTTACGTAAATGTGTGGAGAATCTGTAATACACCTACCATTTTGTAAAATAGGTTTAATACAATTCCACATAACACAATGTTTAGAGGTAGAGTAGTGTTGTTCCTAAATGGGTTAACAGTTGGGATTTGTTGCACAGACATTTCCATGGAGAAACAATGGAGAGGAAAAAAACAGGCTGGATAAATAAATAAATTAATGAAAAAATATAGCAGTGCCACTTTCTGTTTGGAGGAATGGACTTATTTAAGTAAAGTCGACAGTGGTGATTTATCTGCCAGGTTCATGGCCATAACCCATCGTCTGCACACTCTGGCCCTCAGTCCAGGAGCATCATGCTGGATGTAGATAACTCTTTAACCGAATAACAGAGCGCACAGAGCAGACACCATCTATCAGAATAAAGGCAGCTCTCCCTGCTCCTGCAATCCTATTTGTTCATAGAATCAGCTCCAGTGCACTGGGATTTGTGGAGAAATAGAATTTCTCTCTGCAGGAAGACAAGGTGAGAAGCCTGATAAAGAGCAATATGTTCATTATGTACCTGACAGGAGGAGATACCATAATTACTGCAGTTAAGGAACTCTGCTAGTTAATCCAAGCCCAAAATACTGTAGAATCTAGGTCCTATGGGGTGAATGCTTCACTGTCTTCACAGACCACACACTAAGGATTCATTTTAATATATTGCTTCTTAGAAATCATATGTACTCTTCCTAGTCTAGAACATTTAGATTGATAGTTAAAATGGCACTCAAATGTAAATTTTTTATGTATATCTTCTAAAAAGTGTAAAAAGTAGAACTCGCACTTATACAGGGCGATACTCTGCATGGAAAACCTGTGATACCTGTAATTGGTCATCAATTGTAGATCAGCAGGGGTGTGACACCCCCTCTGATCAGCAGTTTGAAGCAACAGCAGTGCTCCTTGACCCCTGTTAATCTGTAAGCCCAGAGAACCCAATCCATCTTGTATATTACTAGGATCTGCTATCACTTTATGATCTGTGGGGTCTGAGCTCTGGCACCCACACCAATCCTTACAATGAAGGGGCCACTGATGATTCACTGTTTTTCCCTGCAAAGCAGTACTCCTGGTCACTCAGTTGTGCAGCTCACTGCAGCCACCCCATTCACTTGAATATAGCTACCTCTACATATCTAGTGGTTGGGTGTGATGGTGCATTATGTCATATTCATGCTATTACTTGATGATATTGACTTTGTGTACATATATCTCTTACATTTGAGGTATCTTTTGTAAATTTGTACTGCTATGTGTATATCCCTTGTACTGTCTACCTCGCCAGGAATGCACACAATGGGGGGAGATAATTCAAAATTAGTTTGGTCATCTAGTGCACCATAGTGCACTTGGTGGGGTAGAAAGAGAGAGACATAGTCTTGGTTGTAGACCTGAAGGGCAGGTGATGTTGATGCCAGCACACAAAAAAGGTATAGAGAAAGACGATCCCCTATCCTGAGAGATCAGGAAGGACCATAGAAGACGACTTGTGGCTGTGGATGCCTGATGATATCTGTTGGAGTGGCTAGTAGTTGTTGCAGCCTATAACCCATGAGGCACCAGCTGAGACTGAGGTCAGCGAGCAAGGGAAACTCTATGGGTTTATGCAACAAATAAGACTTAGCTATGTGAGAGATGTCCTCTGCCGCCACAAAGCTGGTTTAGTCCAGATCACTCTGAGTACTGTGTTTAGCCTAAATTCAAATCATCTTTAAACAAAAAGTCATAGACAAGGATAACAGTGAAATGGAAGTTTCATCAACCAGTTAATTAGTGGCTGTTTCGGTGTGCATTATATAACTTAAGTAAGGGACAACATCCTTACAATTATTGCATCTCACACTGACTACATATTTCTTTTAAAAATCAGTGCACAATACAAAAAAGGTTTCTGACCCCTGGTCTAAAACTACCGTCCCTGACATTGGTGGTTCCATTGTTCAGGGAAAGACTGTATAGAAACACCTGCATTCATAGTTACATAGTTGATAAAGTTTAAACAGACACATGTCAATAAAGTCCAACTGAGCAGCACGGTGGTTCAGTGGTTAGCACTGTAGCCTTGCAGCGCTGGAGTCCTGGGTTCGAATCCTGCCAAGGACAACATCTGCAAGGAGTTTGTATGTTCTCCCCGTGTTTGAGTGGGTTTCCTCCCACACTCCAAAGCCATATTGATAGGGAATGTAGATTATGAGCCCTATATGGGACAGTGACTGACAATATCTGTAAAGTGCTGTGGAATATGATGGCGCTATATAAGCAAGCTAAATAAATAAAAACTTATTTTAGCATAGATCCAGAAGAAGGCAAAAACCCCTAGGGGACAGATGCCAATTACCACACATTAAATAATATGTCAGTATATTTATACATGTAAATTAGATCACCTCTATGGTATCTTTTATCTAAGCTTAACATGACCAATTTTCAAGGTTACTTGTAACCAGTATACAGGTGCATCTCAATAAATTAGAATATCTTTGCAATGTTCATTCATTTCAGTAATTCAGTAATACAATTCATAATCAGCGTCTTCCATAATTGTGTGTCCTACTGAACCAGACTGAGAAACCATTTAAAGGCTTAGGAAACCTTGGCAGGTGACACACTGAATTTACAATACTGAACTTTTTTACAATATTCTAATTTTCTTAGATTTTGGTTTTCATTACCTGTAATCCATAATCAACATTTACAGAATTAAAACACTTGAAATAAAACACTCTGTGTGTAAAGAATCTAGAAAATATAGGAGGTCTCTTTTTAAATTTAATTACTGAAATACAGTGAGTACGGAAAGTATTCAGACCCCTTTAAATTTTTCACTCTTTGTTTCATTGCAGCCATTTGCTAAAAGCAAAAAAGTTAATTTTATTTCTCATTAATGTACACTCAGCATCCCATCTTGACAGAAAAAAAACAGAAATGTAGATATTTTTGCAAATTTATTAAAAAAGAAAAACTGAAATATCACATGGTCATAAGTATTCAGACCCTTTGCTGTGAGTTCAGGGACAGAATTATGGCAAGGCACAGATCTGGCCAAGGTTACAAAAGAATTTCTGCAGCACTCAAGGTTCCTAAGAGCACAGTGGCCTCCATAAACAAAACAAAACAAAAAAATTTGGGAAGGCAGGGATGGTAGTAAACCATACTGCATTCTCTATAGGAGCTCCGGCTGTAGTAACATTTTGTGCAGCTGCTTAATACTGCAAGGACATACCGGTACGTCCTTGCCACGTTAAGAGTGGACCGTCCGGATGTATATAGTCCGGAATTGATTAAAGAAGCACTCCAGTAAAAAAAAAAAAAAAAATTGTAACCACTTCCCTGTCTGAAAATTAGCCTATGAGCAGTGTAATGTTACTGTATAAGTTACGGACAGCTTTATTGTGAAGTTATGTACTCCCCTCTGGAGCACTTACATCCACTTTGCTCCTCTGATGGACATAGTGGGGCAGATAAACTAATGCTGTCTAAATTTCAGACTAGACAGTCTTAGGCATATGCTCCTCTAAGGGGGGTGTCTGATGGTCTGTTCCGTTCCAATGAACATAGAGCAGACAGGGCCGGCGTTAGGGGGGGGGGCAAACTGGGCAATTGCCCAGGGCCCCGTCTCCAAAGGGGCCCCCGGGATCCGGAACCTGATGACTCCGGATCCCGGAGTCAGGCCCGGCCAAAGCAATAACAGAAAGGGACCGCAGGGCCCCTTTCCGAGGTGAGTAAAAATAACAAACATTTTTACTCACCTGTCCTTGGCGTCCGACGTCATCTTCTGGCGTTCCGGACATCACTGCTGAGACGCTGAGGCCGTGCCTCACGTAATCGCTGAGGTCCAATCACAGGCCTCAGAGGTGACGTCCACAACGCGTGACGTCAGCCACAGAGAAGAAGAAGCAGTCGCCGGCGGGGATAGCGGAGCAGCGCGAGGAGGCCCAGGAGAGGTAAGACAAGGTGAGTATAACTGTTTCTTATTTTACCTTACTTACCCCGGGCCTTCGATTATTATACTCTGGGGTCTGAAGAGACCCCAGAATATAATATAATAATAGCACTGTAGGGCCCCTGTGGAGCATTATACTGGGGGCCCCCTCTGGATAGCATATTATACTGTGTGGGGCCACTGTGGAGCATTATACTGGGGAAGGGGTCCCTTTGGATAGCATGTTATATTCTGTGGGGCCTCTGTGGAAAATTATAATGTGTGGGGGGGGGGCTCTGGAGATAATGTTATATTCTGTGGGGCCACTTTGGAGCATTATGCTCTCCAGAGGGGCCCCCCAGTATAATGCTCCAAAGTGGCCCCACAGAATATAACATGCTCTCCAGAGCCCCCCCACTTTATAATACTCAATAGAGGCCTCGCAGAATATAACATGTTCTCCAGAGGGTCCCCTCCCCAGTATAATGCTCCACAGTGGCCCCACACAGTATAATATGCTCTCCAGAGCCCCCCCCAGTATAATGCTCCACTGTGGCCCCACACAGTATAATATGCTCTCCAGAGGGGCCCCCCAGTATATTATACTGTGCGGAGCCACCGTGGAGCATTATACTGGGAGGGGGCTCTGGAGAGCATATTATACTGTTTTGGGCCACTGTGGAGTATTATACTGGGGAAACCTCTCTGGGCAGTATATTATACTGTGTGGAGGCCATTCTGGAGCATATTATACTGAGTGGGGTCACTGTGGAGCACTATTCTGGGGGGGCATCAGCAGAGCATATTATATTGCGTGGCGCCACTGTGGGGCATTATTTGGGGGGGACTAATGAGCATTATACTAGGGGGCCCTCTGGGGAGCATATTATACTGCGTGGGGCCTACTGTAGAACATTATACTGGGGGGACGCTCTGGGGAGCATAATATATTGCGTGGGGCCACTGTGGAGCAAAATACTGGAGGGGGCACTGTAGAGCATTATACTAGCGGGGGGCCCTCTGGGGAGCATATTATACTATGGGCCACTGTGGAGCTTTACACTGGGGGAATGGACAGTGTGGGGAGCCTGTTATACTGTGTGGGGCCACTGTGGAGTGTATTATATTGTATGGGGCTTTTCGGGAGCATATTATACTCTGTGGGGCCATTGTAGAGCATTATACTGGGGGGGACCTTGGGGAACATATTATACTGTGGGGGACCACTGTGGAGCATTATACTGGGGGAACCCCTCTGAGGAGTATATTATACTGTGTGGAGGTCATTATGGAGCATGTTATACTGTGTTAGACCACTGGAGCATTATACTGGGGGGGCATTGTGGGGTGCATATTATACTGTATGGAGCATATTATATTGTGTGGGGCTGCTGGGGAGCATATTGTACTGTCTGGGGCCACTAAGGGGTAGTATACTGTGTGGGCCACTGTGGAGTATTATACTGTGTGGAGCCTTACATACCATGTGGGAACACAATGGGGGGCTCAGGGGAGCATTTTATACTGTGTGGGGTCACTGTGGAGCATTATATACCATGTGGGGAAACTGGAGGGCTCAGGAGAGTATTTTATACTGTGGAGCATTATATACCATGTAGAGCATTATACTGTAGGGGGGGGGGGCTCACAATTCCTGCTGGCAGCCCTGTGTGCTATGTCTACATCACAGCTCCCTCACTATAATCTTGCACATATGTGTAGTGCTCCATGGCCATGTCATTCCCCATACAGTACTGTGCATGAACTGGCCATGGAGTTATTGGGGCCTGCACAGTACTATAGGGGATGACTATACTGGGAACATACTCAGTAACACCAGATAGTCAGCACATATGTAAGACTTCAGTGAAGGAGCCGTGGTGTAGGCTATTAGCAGGAAGCTGTTGGGTGGGGCCCCAGAACAAGTTCCTTTGGTGGGCCTAAGGCCCTTCAGTCCGACACTGTATAACAGAGAACTATTATATATAAGGGTGGGTTACTATATATAATTGGGAAACTTAAGTATGAGGGGGCTATTATTTATAAGAGGTGAACTATTTATAAGGGGGGTATAATTGTTAAGTGGGCTTATTTATAAAGGGGGCTATTAGTGATAATGGGGACTATTATTTATAAGGGTAACTATTATTTATGAGGGGGCTATTATTTATAAGGGAGCAGTATTACTTTTACGGGGTGACTGTTACTGATAAGAGGGAATATTACTGATACAGGGCACTATTTATCATTTATAAGGGAGCTATTATTAATAAAGGTGTAATATTATTTATAAGCAGGGACTATTATTTATAAGGAGGCGCTATAATAACTGATGACTGGGTGCAAAAATCTAATAGGTGGTACAAAGGTGCTCATTTGAATTGTGTGTGGTAAATGGGGCTTGTTATTACTTTTTTTGTTGGCAGAAAGGAGGCGTTATTATAGGGGTTGTCACTGGAAGACGATGGTGTTGTTTGCATATCAGCATTTGGGGCCCCGCTTTTAATCTTTGCCCAGGGCCCCACTTTGTCTAAAACCGTCCCTGAGAGCAGATACTATCCTGCTCCGTGTCATTGGAAAAGAATGCATTGGAGGCCCCCATAGAGATAAGGCCCGATTCACATCTGTTTTCGGGTTTCCGTTCCGGGAGTCTGCTTGGGGACCCCCCCCGAACGGAAACCTATACGCATAAAAAAGCGGTTTACCTGGAAAACCCGCAGACCCCATAAACTATAGTTGTTTCCGCTCGAAGCAAGAGGAGAGGAAAGTGCTGCAAGCAGACTCCCCGAACAGAAACCCGAAAGCAGATGTGAACCGGGCCTAAGTACACACGGAATCCACTCAGATGACACTCGGATGTTAATCCGAGTGTCATTCGGGTGCATTTCACTGCAAACTTGGCCCCAGATCAGTTGGCGCACTTGATCATGCGCATGGGTCCTTAAACTGAACTAGATTTTTCAAAGTGTCTGATACGGTGCACTTTTAGACTGTCTAGTCTAACTTTACATTATAGTCTAAGTTATATTAGGTGGCTTCATTTCCGACAAAAAAGGGGTCAAAATAATGCACAGTGTTGCATATGAAGCCCTAACCCTTTTGAGAAGCTACACCCCTTTCCCACAGAAACTTTTAGTGTCTAAAACACTAAGAAAATCAGACTGAAGCTCTAATACGGGGATCAGTAATCTTCGGGCCTCCAGATGATGTGAAAGTGTAGTTTCACAACAGCTGGAGGCCCAGATATTGCTGATCCCTGATCTAATAGACCTGCATTGCGTTTTTGAGGAGGAGAGCACATAACGTCACAATAGATCTGTTAAAAGGTTATTCAGTAACATCACACTGCACACAGGCTTATTTTTAAATGGCGTAGAGGTAATTTTCTTTTACAGGAGTGCTTCTTTAAGGTTGTATTCACACCATCATATTTTGTGCCTGTATGGATTTCTGTGTGGGAGGGATTGAACTCCATATACCAATGACAGCAGCAATCTATTTTTTAAAAGATTTATGCTTTTCTTCATTTGTGCACAGTAAGGTCAATGAACTACAGGTGCATCTCAATACATTAGAATATCTTTGAAATGTTTATTATTTCAGTAATTAAATTAAAAAAGTGACCTCCTATATTATCTAGATTCTTTACACACAGAGTGTTCTATTTCAAGTGTTTTATTTCTGTAAATGTTGATTATGGATTACAGGTAATGAAAACCCAAAACTAAAAGTTCAGTATTGTAAATTCAGTGTGTCACCTGCCAAGGTTTCCTAAGCCTTTAAATGGTCCCTCAGTCTGGTTCAGTAGGACACACAATCCTGGAAGACGCTGATTATGAATTGAATTACTGAAATGAATGAATATTTGAAAGATATTCTAATTTATTGAGATGCAGCTGTATAATTAGGACAACTAATGCAAAAAAATACACAATTTGTTTAAAGGGGTTATCCGGTTTCAATACTTACACCTTTACAGATGTACTGCAGCGCTGTCCCTTGACTTCAAAGGGGACAGCAGTGCAGTACCTACACTCACCGCTACTTTTTGTACAGCAAGTGAGAAGTGAGCAGCTTGGCTCAGGATATGTAAACATTACCGAGAGCTGCATTGTCTCAACATTCGGGACCCCCACAGATCTAATATAGATAGCCTATCCTAAGGATAAGTCATCAATATCAGAAACCAAATAACCCCATTAGGCTAAGGACCAAAGTTGTGGAAACGCAGCAGAAAAAAATGCTGCATTTTGCAGTACCAGAAAAGTGAATGAGATTCTGGCTAACCCCATCCAGACATTGCAAAATGTCTTACAGATTTCAGTGCCTTATTGACACATAGTGAGAAAAATTCATGCAGGCTATATACCACTCTACACATTTTCAAATACAAAGCACGTCCATTATGTCATAGATTGTAATTCTCATGGTAACACATACAGAAATTGCTGCAAGTCTGAACTTATCCTAAGCATGATAGTGTTAACGCATACTTAGCTTTATATTCCTCCGAATAAATGAAATTTCAAGCAGAGGAGTAAAGGGTTAACATACTAAATGCCTTATCTCACTACTCTTTCTTCCTGACTCTCTAGTTCTTTACTGTTATCTCTTCTCTCATCCCCATCCAGCCCCTCACCTTATATTTGTCTGCTTCAGCTTGCCCTTGATATATAATATGTTTAACACTCCATCAAGCAAAGTGTGGCAGCTTAACATGAAAATCAGGAATAAATAACAAAGCAGGTGCAGGGGAATAGGAGCGACATGGCACCACTAAACGGTCAATTACCTCTTACCAATGGGAGCCATATATATGCGAGACACAAGATAACCAGGGTACAGGAAAAATCAAGCATCCTATCTGCTTTCCATGCTCAGTGCTATAAAATAACTGGGCACAAGATCTAATATGCAGTAATAAAACGTTCCGTGTGCCCATTCAATACAGTACACAAGATCAAATCAAGTATACAAAACTTGTACTTAAAGTGGATAAAGTGATGAATAAATAAAGAGTGAACAAGAGCTGAGCTGCAATAGAACAGCATGGCCACTGAATAGTGTACAGAGCTGTCTGCTTCTGACTCTGTAAACTGTGGTGAAAACAACTGATTGACTGAGGTACTGTCAGACTTCCACCAATCTGATACTGATGAACAGTCCTAAGGATGGGCCGCATATACTGAGTCTAGGAGAACCCCTTTAACATATGTTGAAGTACAATGGGTGAAATGCACAACATGCATGAAATCCATAACCAATCGTGAATCGTACAAGTAATTTCCTCACATCTGCAGAGATTTTTGTCCATAGTGGGGGAAATTTACTATCCCGTATACATGTTCTCCCCGTGTTTGCGTGGGTTTCCTCTGGGTGCTCTGGTTTCCTCCCACACTGCAAAGACATACTGATAGGGAACGTAGATTGTGAGCCCTATATCGGACAGTAACTGACAATGTTTGTAAAGAACTGCAGAATATGATGGCGCTATATAAGTAAGCATAATAAATAATATACACCAATTTTCTAGGTGTAGATAAGGTGCATTTTAGCACAAGTCCCTTTTTTGCGTCAAAAATGAGACACATTATTGGATCTGCACCATGTGAAAGTATCCAAAAAGTTTCAAAAAAATTGATATAGATGGTGCAAAGCAAGTTAGACAGTTTTTAGTGGCACAAATAATTCCCAGATTCTGGAGCATTTTCTTCGTAAATCTCCCCCATAGTATTACAGTGGAGGTTTTTAAGAGGTCCTTTTACGTCCTCATAGATGTGTGGTATTATCTACTGCTAGAAAGCCGTCAGTGCACTGAAGGCAGTTAGACAGTTTTTTGGTGCAAATTCTTTCAGAATTCTGTCAAATGTTGCTTGATAAATCTCCCCCAATGTCTTTTTGACAGTGTTTTGCACAAAAGCCAGAAGTGGATCCAGCAGGAAAGACAAGTATGAATATTTTTTTTTACCTTTATATTTGCCAACCTGCTAAATCCACTTCTGGCTTTGGTTAAAAAAAAACTGCAGCAAAAATAAAACATTACTGTCAGGCCAGGGCTCCATGCGGCACAAATGCCACTGCAAAAAAAACACAGCATTTTACAGTTGATGCAATGTGGATGGTATTCCCATCCACACATTACAGAAAAATAGGAGCAGTGGAAATGCTGTGATTTCCAAAACTGCGGACTGTCTGTGAAAAACGCTGTGGGTAAAAACCGTTATGCGTTTCTGCCATGGTTTTTCCCACAGCGCTTTTTTGCGGTGGCCCACTATGTGGGGCCTTAGCCTCAAATGTTTTTTTTTTTTAGAAACTGAATTTTGGTTCTGCTTAAAATCTGGCTTAAAACTCACATACAGACACTACAATACTGTGGCCATTTTTGCAAAAAAAAAACTCAGGACTGAATTCAGAGTGGTGCAAAAAAATTAAGCAAAAATTGGCACAAAAATACTGGCAGAAATGTATTATTCCGTCTATGCCAGTTTTTGGGTGTAGATGGGTGATAATGTAGTGTATATTTGGTGTAAGGCCCTTTCTTGCACCAAATGTGCACCACATCCCCCGTTCTGTGCCGTGTTCACTACTTTTTTCTGTGAATGTGGGTGGGAACATCCCTTCGACCTAACATATTTATTATAACTCTAATAAATAATAAATATAATGCATGATTTATACAGGAAATGTATGCCAGTTCCTAACTGTTGTAGCCAGAGCCTATTGTTAAATCAGTCACACCGTGCGCCCGTTGGGGCCTTTATTAAGACTGACGTATGAAACACTAGTCTTAATACATCTTATCTTACAAGTATATTACATTTAATGGAAAATGAAGTGGACTTAGGTCTGTGAAAAGCTGCTATGAGGAAAAATACTGTATCGTCAGTTTTTTTTGTCTATGTAATAAAACTATTTTTTTCTTTTTTTTTCTAATGTTTTATAGATTCTTATTCTATTTTATGAGATCTTTCCTGAGCTTCTCCTCTGCTCTGTTAACAACAATTTAGTAATATGTTTTATAGCAATAGGCTGGAGCCGACTCACTAAGGTCTATGGGAGAGTCTTCTAGGCATGCTCTGTGCAGAGATGGGAGTAGATAAGCTGTAACATCATTTATAGTCAGTTGTCGAAGGAACGATGGGCCAGTGGAGTTATCTATCTGTTTGTGATACAAATGGTGAAAAGAAAATCTGGACTGAGCTAGCAAGTGTTAATTAGTAGGCATAGTGGCCAGAGTGAAAACTGCAGGAGTTAGCACCTTTTTTTTAATATAGATAGTAACAGGGTGTAAAAAGTGAAAAATATGTTTAATATAAAAACTTAGTTTTTGGGTATTTTCTGGTGACACATTGTCTTTAATTTCTATACAAACTTGTATCACCTTAACATCTTCATAACAGAAAGACCAGCAAGCGAGTGGCATCCTGTACAGTTTGAGCTTTTTTCCTTTATTGTTCTTTCATTCCTCTTCTGAGGCATGTCTGTCATTTTTATGGCTGTATAAGCATTTTTCTAAATCACTGGCACCACAGAGAAATAGGTGCACTTCAAAATACATAGTCAGTGCTACACAAAGTAAAAGGCAAGTAGCTCAATCTGTTATACCAAGTAAATGGCACCAAAATAGGGGTGAGTCGACTACTGAAAGCAAATTAGTAACCTAGAGCTACAGTAAGTGATGTCTGTCAGATGTCTAAAACAATAAAAGCTCCTTGTAAAAAAAATAATAAAATATGTGAAATTGGCATTATCATGTTTTTATTACTAATCAGAGTATCAAAACTAAGTTTAATATACATAAACAAGTAGAGGCTGAAACACCGGAGGCTACTGTCCAAAAGGATATACTTTTCATGGGAGGCCTAGAGCTACCAAGCTGGAAATACATGTAACAGAGTGACATCCTGATAGTTTATTCTCCAGTTGCATCTCCTTTTACTGTTCTTTTATGTCTTGCAATGTACATACATCAATTTTACAGCTCTACTGGCTTTTTTTTGTGAATTGTCAGTAATGTTGAGAAACAGGTACGCACTATACTGTAACACATCCACAGTCTGTACACTAAGACAGTGGATACGGTTTGCCAATGGTGAATTTTCACAAAGGAGATTCTTCAAGACTTTGGACTCATCAGGCTAAAAAAAAAAAAAAAAAAAAAAAGACTCTGGGTTTTGCCAATTTATTTACAGACAGAACATACAGGGGGAAAATCAAGCCTTGCACTTTTGGTGTCAAAGTTGCAAAACAAGAGTTTGTGACTTCTTGTGTTTTTTGCACAGAAATTTCGCAAAAATTTCACAGAAATTCAGTTTTTCTAAAAGTGGGCCTGTATTTTATTATGTAATTTATGTATTTTATTTATTAAAAAAATAAGAAATTTCATGGAAATTTGGAAAAATTTGCAGTTTTCAAAATGTGAAATGTTCTGCTTTTCAGATATATAGTCATACCATCCTAATACATTAATACATATTATCTCCCATATCTCTGCTTTATATTGGCATCATTTTTTAATCGTCCTTTAATTTATTTTGGCTGTTAGAAGGCTTACAACTCGAACTTATCCAGATTTACAAGAAAATTTCCCAAACCCATTTGTTAGGGACCACTTCAGCTCTTAAGGGGATTTTAAAGGTTTATATATTAGAAACCCTCATAAATTGCCCCATTTTCAAAACTGCACCCCTTAAATAATTCAAAACAGCATTTGCGATATTTGTTAACCCTTTAAGCATTTCACAGGAATTAAAACAATATGGAAGTGAAATTTAGACATTTCATTTTTTTTTAACAATGCGTTCATTTAGTCCTAAAATTAACATATTCAGAAGGAGTTAAAGGAGAAAATGCATCTCACACTTTGTTACACAATTTCTCCTGAGTACAGAAATACCCCACATGTGGATGTAAACTGATGATTGGGCAAACGGCAGCGCACAGAAGGGAATAAGTGACACTGGATGTTTGAAAAGTAGATTTTACTGGAATAGTTTTCAGGTGCCATGTCTCATTTGCAGAGCCCCTAGAGTACCAGTACAATGGAAACCCCCAGAAGTGACCCCATTTTAGAACCTACACCCATCAGGAAATTCTCAATGGGTATGGTAAGCATTTTGACCCCACAACTGTTTCACAGAAATGTATTAGCATTGGGACGTAAAAATGAAAAATTACTTTTTTTCCATTAACTGTCCATTTAGCCCCACATTTTTCATTTTACAAGGGGTTAAAGAAGAAAAAGCACACCATAGTTTGTTACACAATGTCTTTTGAACACAGGAATACTCCATATGTGGTCGTAAAATGTTGTATGGGTACATGGCGGGGCCTTGGAATAGAAAGAGCGCTATTTGGCTTTTGGAGGGCAGATTTTGCTGGAATAGTTTCCAGGTGCCATGTCGCATTTGCAGAGCCCCTAAAGTACCAATACAATGGAAACCCCTTAAAAGTAATCACATTTTAGAAACTACACCCCTGAAGGAATTTCTCAAGGGGTATTACCATTTTGAGCCCAATAGTGCTTGCCAAAAATGAATGTACAAAATGAAAATTGAATTTTTTTTTAAAATACACTATTTCAGTGCCCAATACATTGTACCCACTTTCTGTCATCAGAAACATGCACTAAAACTATTACGTGGGTTATCCTGGTTACAAAGAAGTTCTATATGTGGGTGTAAAACTGCTGTCTGGGCACACAGAAAGGCTCAGAATGCTTTCGGTGTACAGATTTAGAGGGACTTTCTGGACGCCATGTTGTTTTTGCAAAGCCCTGGAGGTGCCAGTAAATTGGAATTCCCCAAGAAGTCACCCCATTTTGTAGGGGAAATTATAGGGTCTCTGCAAACATGACATGGCATCCAAAAACCAAAAATCTGCTGTCCAAAAGCACATAATGCTCATTCACATCTGCACCCTGCTGTGTGCCCAAACTGCAGTTTATGCCCACATATATGACACTGTTGTACCCAGCATAACATACTTAATGTGTAAACTGCTGATTGGGCACAGCTGTGCACAGAAGGGAAGGAGCGCTATTTTGATTTTTGGAGCACAGTTTGGTTTTTGGACATCATGCCATTTTTGCAGAGTCCCTGAATTGCCAGTAAAGTGGAATCCGCAGACATGTGACCCCATTTTGGAAACTACACCGCTCAAGGGATTTATCAAGTTGTGTAGCAAGCATTTTTAACCCTGCATTCATTTCATTTCCAGAAATGAATGTGTGGCTGATGAGGAAGTGAAAATTGCAATTTTTCCAGAGAAACACCATTTCAGTTCTCGATATGTTACACCCAACTTGTGTCAGCAGAGACACACACTCCAAAAACTAGTAAGCGGGTATTCCAGGCACCCGCATTTGGAGCGTTCGTCTCTGATACTAACCAGGAACAACATATTGCGCACGAAAATTACATATTCCTGGAAAAATTGCCATTTTCACCTTTTACCATCAGCTGCACATTCATGTCTGGAAGATAAATTAATGCAATACTTGGGGTTTAAAAATGTTCACTGTACCCCTGGATAAATTCCTTCAGGAGTGTATTACGTCATTTTGCATTAAGGTGTTAAACTTTTATTTCAGTGTGATCCTGTGATGTCAGTGTGCCTGACATGTTTTTTTTTAGTTTCAATAATTTTTATTTGGTTTTCACAATAAATGTAAGAAACAATATTGATATACATTGCACTATACATTCTGATTTGAATTTGTCCATGGTAAATTTTTGAATTGTACATCAATGAGACAAAAGATAAAGATTGTATAGGTGTTAAACAATAACAATGACAGTAACAAGAACATGTAGGCACTTTATTGGGGTTAGCGTGAGACACCTCATAGACACTCTTTCATAGACAATCTCTCATATTTTTCTACCTCTTCTCCATTTGCTATTCCATTTCCTACATCTCCACACCCATTACGATGTACAAGAGCGGACTCCACATAACTCCACGGTTTCCATTATGCGGCAAATCGGGAGTTAATCCACGCATCCCATACCTTTTCAAAGCTATGATATGAGTCATTTCCCAATGCAATTACCTTCTCGTAAGCATATGTATTGTTAATAGCTTGCAACAGTGTGGAATCAGACGGAGGGGTCACCGATCTCCAACATTGTACCAACAATAATTTAGCTATAGTCAAGACTTTACACAGGAGTTTCTTATAGTTATTCCATTCCTCGGGAATTCCAATTAATAGGATGGCCAGAGGAGAGGCGTAGGGGAGGCGAAAATTAAATATTTCTGATAGCATATCAAAGACTCTATTCCAATATCCATGACATTGTCCCAAAATATGGAGAAGGGTTCCTCTCCCCCCGCATCCCCTCCAGCAGTTTCCAGAGATGGAAGGGTATATCATTTGCAAAGTGGAGGGGGTTCGGTACCACCTCAATGTAATTTTCATCGCTGTTTCTATGTGAGTGCTACATTTTAAGGATGAGTGACTTAGCTTAATTGCCTGTTCCCACTCATCCAAAGTAATGACTCTCCCCAAATCTCTCTCCCAACAACGGAATGGTATTGATTTAGTAAAAGTCGCTATTCCATCCATTTTGTCATATAGAAACCGTAATCCCCTCATCTTAGTCGACAACCAGGTGAATATCGTACCACTGTGGGGTAATTTCGATACTGGATTCTTAGATATAAAGTGACATATTTGAGAGTACTTGAGGAAATCACCACCATGAACCCCAAATTTCTGTGTAATATCTGTAAATGATAAAATTTGTGTGGTATCGGATTGTAAATGGGAGACTCGTGTAATCCCCCCTCGCCTCCCACCCTGAAGTTACCAGGTCCTCTATCGCCCAGGCCAGAAATGACAAAGGCATCTCTGAGGTGCAAAAATGACTTGTAGGGTTTGCTTTCCCGTGGAGCAGCTTCCATGCGGTCACTGCTGCTTGCATGATTGGGGAGAAGGACTCAGGCGTAGGAATGTTCCAGAAGGGCGCCCACAGGGCATCCGTCAGCTTTAAGGGATATATAAACGAATGCTCTATATGTAGCCATGGAACCGAGGTATCCGCTAATCTCCATCTAGCACATTGCGTAACCAAGGATGCTATGTAATAATTCTGTACCACTGGTACTCCCAGTCCCCCGAGCCTCTTTTCGTTTAAATAGGAAGCTTTTATTAATTCTGGGTCTCTTTCCACTTCATATGTATTTCGAAATCATCCTTTGCATGGTTTCGAAAAACGAAACCGGGATGGATATCGGGAGTGTGCGAAACAGGTACAAGAGTCTTCTAGGCAATAGTAACATTTTGAAGGCTGCGACCCGTCCCATCCAAGACACGTCTACTTTGGACAGTCGCTCCATCTCATCCTGCATTATTTTCAGCATGGGTGTATAATTATGTCTATATAGGGCCCCTAAAGAGGGTGTCACTTGTATCCCCAGATATTGAACGCCATCTTTCCTCCAATCAGTCCAGTCGTATTGCGATTGTAGGGGTTGCAGCAAGGGGGAAAGAATATGTAAAGGTAGGGCTTGTGACTTGGCCATATTTAGTTTATAAAATGATAGATGTCCAAATTTGGCAATAATCTCCATAAGTCGGGGAATAGATTTTTGTGGGTTGGACAAGGTAAGAATGATATCATCTGCATAGAGTGATATAAGATGAGTTTTGTCCCGTATAGCAATGCCACCCACGTCTGGGTCTAGTCTGAGTAATTGGGCCAGTGGTTCCATCGAGAGAACAAATATCAACGGCGAGAGGGGGCACCCCTGTCTATTCCCGTTCGTTATTAAAAAAGGATCTGACACTACCCCATTAGTGAATACTCTTGCAGATGGTGCAGAGTACAAAGCCTCAATTGCTCTTAAAATAGCTCCAGCGAACCCCATGCTCCTGAGCACCAAGAAGGCATACAACCAGCATACGATCATAAATTTTGTGTGTGCCATCTTTGCTTTGGAGAAATGGGATTTTGGACCGTGCATGTTTTTGTTTAAGTTTGGACACTAGAAGCTTCCCTACCTTGTTAGATTGAGAGTAATAAGTCGCTTTTGCCCTTTTCAAGTTTTTCTCATAGTTATGCAGTAGACAGGCTGTCAGTTGATGGCGTAATGTCACCAACTTTGCTGCATTAGAGGGGGAAGGAGATTTTTTTGTTACTACTATCTATAGATTTTATTTGGTGCAGTAGTCGATCAATTTCTGCTAACCTAGTTTTCTTTTCAATGTGTCCTAGGCGGATAAATGTTCCTCTGATAAAAGCTTTATGTGAGTTCCACAATATATCAGGGCTAGGGGCAGAGGGAGCATTGGTCCGAAAGAATTCCTTCAAATCATTTTTCAAGATTGTTTTATATTTTGGCTGTGACATTAAGAATTCATTGCACCTCCATACGTACGCTCTAGGGCATTCATATTTTTCTCTGAGAGTCAAGGTTATTGCTGCATGGTCTGACCATGTTATTTGTGAAATATCCGACTTCACGGCAAGGGGAATACTAGTTTGTTCTATTAAGAATAGATCTATTCGTGAATAGCTGTTATGTACCGTGGAATAGTAGGTGTAATCTTTTTCGGTATTATGCAGGATACGCCATGCATCAAATAAGTCATGACGCCATATAGCCTGCGAGAATGAAGGATGGCGTATCGTTATGCCAGAAGTAGTGTCTGCCACTGGGTCCGGAGCCATGTTAAAGTCTCCCATTAATACTAAGCATCCTTGCTTTTTTTTTCTCCACTACTTTCATAAGTCTCCCTAAGAAAGACACCTGCCTTCTGTTCGGGGCGTAAACCGAAACCAATGTGTATGTGACGTTGTTAAGGATACAGACTAATATGACAAATCGCCCTCCAGGGTCAGCATGATGGGACACCAGCTGAAATGCCACTGAATCTCTGATCCCAATTAGTGTTCCCCTGCGCTTGGAGGAGCAATGAGCGTGAAATATATGTGGGTATGCTGAATGTTTGATGCGAATGGCATCTATCTCTAAAAGATGTGTTTCTTGAACTGCAAGAATGTCACAGCTTTGAGCTCGGGCCTCTCGCCACAAATTGGCTCTCTTTTGAGGGGAGTTCAAACCTCTGACATTCATTGACATAATATTAAGTACCATATTTTACAGTTAGTAATGCTGCAATAATCGTACCACAACCACCCGCATCCAAAATTACCAGTAACAGGAAGAAGCATATTCGTCTTTGCCTTGTGTACTCACAGCGTCCCAAGTGCCAAAACCGAAGAGAAAACAAACTATAAAAACACTGAGACCAGTGGCTAAGCCATCTCAACAAAACAAAGAAAAGAAAAGAAAGGTGGTAATTTGGGCGTCGGGTCAAGGAGCGGAATGTCACATTTGTTTAGCAACTTTTTGCCGTCTTCCGGAGATTTGATAACATGAGTAAGGTTGTTCCTGGTTATGATCACTCTGACCGGGAATCCCCATTTATATAGGATGTTATGGTGGAGTAGCGTCGTAGTAATAGGGATGAATTGCCTTCTCAGTTGTAGCGTTGCGGCCGAAAGGTCGGAGTAGATGGAAATTTTCTGGTATGGGTCTGGTAAACGGCCAATTTTCCGTGAGGTCAGCAGCACCAGTTCTTTAGTGCGGTAAAAATGGATTTTTGCTAATACATCTCTGGGTACGGCTTCGTCTAGGTGTGAAGGCCTTGGGATTCTATGCGCTCTATCAATGGTTAAGGCCATTATCGTGAGGTTTGGTAAGAGCGTGCATATCAGGTCTTGGAGGAAAGCTGTTAAGTTGTTCGCAGATACTGACTCTGGAATCCCTCTAAACTTTAGATTGTTGCGCCGCGAGCGGTCTTCCAAGTCTGCTATTTTAGCTTTCAGAAACGAAACATCTTTTTCCACCTCATAGTGAGCATCTATAAGAGCATTATGTGATGCAGCAAATTCCGCCATTTTAGATTCCACATGAACAGTGCGTTTTTGCAATTCCTGGAGGTCTCTATCTAGCGGTTTAACCATTAAGGACATGTCAGTTGTCAGTGATTTACAAAAGGCCATGAGCATGTTTTTCATGGAGGCCTCAGTAAGTAGGCTTTCTGTAGCCGGAATATCTGCAAAAAAATTGATGGATGGCGGTACAGACAATGTGGTATCGCTCACCTCCCCCTCTGGAGACTCAGTGTGCTGGAGCCTGGGTTTCTGCTTGACCGGGCTGGCGGTGGGCGAGTGGGGTGTCTCCACGTTGTTTAGGCCTGTAGGCCTCGGTGTGTCGGCAGGAGAAGGCCCCGGAACCGCGCTCACCTCGGCCCGCCGGGGAGACGGCCCCGGTGCCTCTGGACCTCCACACCCCATCAGCTGCGGTATCGATGGCTCTGACAACATTCTCCGCCGAGCGGAGAGGGTGAGCGGCTCCTCCGGAGAGTCTCGGGACAGAGACAAGGCCCCGGAAACAGCGCTGGAGCGCGAACCGCCGCTATGTTGATCTTCCTCTCCTCCGTGGGGGAAGTAGTAATCCGAAATTTTCTGCGGTTTTACCGCAGATTTCCTCTTTCTCGGCATCCTCGGAGTTAGGAAGCGTTCCCTGTGCCGTTTGGGTGAGTGTAATTTACGGACATGTCGCTCTTTTTTGCCACTGTATAGGACTCAGGCCTGGAGCTTTACAACTATGCGGCCATTCCGCTCCACAGTAGGCTCCGCCCCTGACATGTTTTTTTTTAATCACGGATCTTAAAGAGGACCTTGGACCACCTCCACTAATTCTGCGTTCCCTTTATTCCTAGGATTTTTGGAATTCCAAAGGCTGGGAATATCCCAGTGATATGTCATCACATTCTTGACTGGATTCCTCCACCTGCATTCAAGATAATGTGGTCCTGTGCCCATCATTCTACTCTTATGCTCCTGCCTCTCGTTTGAGTTCCAATCCGCTGTGTCCATTTGTCTTCAATGGCTCTGATTCTTGGTTTAATTTCGTGGCTTTTCTTACAGTTCTGATGTTGGTGCCATGCTTACAGTGGCTTACAAAAGTATTCATATCCCTTGAACTTTTCCACATTTTGTCACCTTACAGCCACAAACTTAAATGTGTTTTACTGAGATTTTAAGTGATAGACCGACACAAAGTAGCATACAGTTGAGCGGTATGATGGCTGGACATTCCCATCTTGTTTATACTTGCATATAATTGTTTGTACAGATGAACGAAGCACCTTCAGGTATCTGGAAATTGCACCCAAGCATGAACCAGACTGGTGCAAGTCCACAATTCTCTTCCTGATATCTTTGCTGATTTCTTTAGACTTCCCCATGATGTTACACAAAGAAGCAGTGTGTTTCAGGTGTTCCTTAAAATAAATCCACAGGTGTGTCTCTAATTAACTCAGATGTTGCCATTAAACCTATCAGAAGCTTCCAAAGACATGACATCATCATATGGGCTGTCCCAAATTGTTTAAAGGCATAGTAATCTTAGTGCATGTAAACTTTTGACTTGCAGAAAGGAATAAAAATGCGTTAAAAAAATTCTCTCGCTCTCTCATTATTCTGGCATTTGGCAAATATAAATAATTTTGGTAATCCTAATTGACCTAAAATGGGAAAGGTTTATTCTGATTTCATGTCAGATAGTGAGAAAAACATGCATATAGTTCAGACCAAAAGTTTGGACACATCTTCTCATTCCAAGAGTTTTCTGTATTTCCATGACTATAAAAATTGGAGATTCACACTGAAGGCATCAAAACTATGAATTAACACATGTGGAATTATATACTTAACAAAAAAGTGTGAAACAACTGAAAATATGTCTTATATTCTAGGTTCTTCAAAGTAGCCACCTTTTGCTTTGATTACTGCTTTGCACACTCTTGGCATTCTCTTGATGAGCTTCAAGTCACCTGAAATGGTTTTCACTTCACAGGTGTGCCCTGTCAGGTTTAATAAGTGGGATTTCTTGCCTTATAAATGGAGGTGGGACCATCAGTTGTGTTGTTCAGAAGTCAGGTGGATACACAGCTGATAGTCCTACTGAATGGAGTGTTAGAATTTGTATTATGGCAAGAAAAAAGCAGCTAAGTAAAGAAAAACGCGTTGCCATCATTACTTTAAGAAATGAAAGTCAGTCAGTCCGAAAAATTGGGAAAACTTTGAAAGTGTCCCCAAGTGCAGTGGCCAAAACCATCAAGCGCTACAAAGAAACTGGCTCACATGAGGACCGCCCCAGGAAAGGAAGACCAAGAGTCACCTCTGCTGCGGAGAATAAGTTCATCCAAGTCACCAGCCTCAGAAATCGCAGGTTAACAGCAGCTCAGATTAGAGACCAGGTCAATGCCACACAGAGTTCTAGCAGCAGACACATCTCTAAAACAACTGTTAAGAGGAGACTGTGTGCAGCAGGCCTTCATGGTAAAATAGCTGCTAGGAAACCACTGCTAAGGACAGGCAACAAGCAGAAGAGACTTGTTTGGGCTAAAGAACACAAGGAATGGACATTAGACCTGTGGAAATCTGTGCTTTGGTCTGATGAGTCCAAATTTGAGATCTTTTGTTCCAACCACCGTGTCTTTGTGCGACGCAGAAAAGGTGAACGAATGGACTCTACATGCCTGGTTCCCACCGTGAAGCATGGAGGAGGAGGTGTGATGGTGTGGGGGTGCTTTGCTGGTGACACCGTTGGGGATTTATTCAAAATTGAAGGAATACTGAACCAGCATGGTTACCACAGCATCTTGCAGCGGCATGCTATTCCATCCGGTTTGCATTAAGTTGGACCATCATTTATTTTTCAACAGGACAATGACCCTAAACACACCTCCAGACTGTGTAAGGGCTATTTGACCAAGAAGGAGAGTGATGAGGTGCTACGCCAGATGACCTGGCCTCCACAGTCACCAGACCTGAACCCAATCGAGATGGTTTGGGGTGAGCTGGACCGCAGAGTGAAGGCAAAAGGGCCAACAAGTGCTAAGCATCTCTGGGAACTCCTTCAAGACTGTTGGAAGACCATTTCAGGTGATTACCTCTTGAAGCTCATCAAGAGATTGCCAAGAGTGTGCAAAGCAGTAATCATAGCAAAAGGTGGCTACTTTGAAGAACCTAGAATATAAGACATATTTTCAGTTGTTTCACACTTTTTTGTTAAGTATATAATTCCACATGTGTTAATTCATAGTTTTGATGCCTTCAATGTGAATCTCTAATTTTTATAGTCATGAAAATACAGAAAACTCTTGGAATGAGAAGGTGTGTCCAAACTTTTGGTATGTACTGTATGTGTCTTTTTATATAGTGTATATAAACTTCTGGTTTCAACTGTAATTGTGAAGTGGAATGAAAATAATACATTGTTTTTAAAATTTTAATCAAATAAAAATCTGAAAAGTGTGACGTGCAAAAGTATTCAGCCCCCCTATATCAATACTTTGTAGCGCCACCTTTCGCTGCAATTACAGCTTCAAGTCTTTTGGGGTATGTCTCTACCAGCTTTGAGCATCTAGAGACTGAGATTTTTGCCCATTCTTCTTTGCAAAATAGCTCAAGTTCAGCCAGATTGGATGGAGAGCGTCTCTGCAATTTTCATGTCATTCCACAGATGCGCAAAGGGATTTAGGTCTGGACTTTGACTGGGCCATTCTAACACATGAATATTCTTTGATCTAAACCAGCGGTCCCCAACCTTTAGTTCTGTGCGGCCCAGCGGGGGGGCGGGACGGACAGTTTAGGGTCGGGGCTTTGGTTATATGGGGGCGGGGGCTATACAGTAAACAGCATTTTAGACGAGATGGGTCGGCGATCTGGCCACAGTGTTGTGGCTCCTAGCATAGATAATGGCGGGGACATGGTCTACAGCGCTGTACATCGAGGTCCCACGCCATTAGTTATGCTAGGAGCCACAACACTGTGGTCAGATCGCCGACCCGCCCCACATAATTTGCTGGGAGCCGCCTTTACTGAGGCCAGCCCGCCGCCCCGTGGAACGGTGGTTGGGGACCCCTGATCTAAACCATTCCACTGTAGCTCTGGCTGTATGTTTAGGGTCATTGTCTTACTGGAAGGTGAATCTCCTTCCCAGTCTCAAGTCTTTTGCAGCCTCCAACAGGTTTTCTTCCAGGATTACCCTGTATTTAGCTCCATCCATCTTCCCATGAACTCTGACCAGCTTTCCTGTCCCTGCTGAAGAAAAGCATCATCACAGCATGATGCTGTCACCACCATGTTTCACAGTGGGGATGGTGTGTACAGGGTGATGAGCAGTGTTACTTTTCCGCCAAACATAGTACTTTGCATTTAGGCCAAAAAGTTCAACTTTGGTCTCATCTGACCAGAGCACCTTCTTCCACATGTTTGCTGTGTCCCCTATACGGCTTGTGGCAAACTGCAAACACCACTTATGTCTTTCTTTCAACAATGGTTTTCTTCTTGCCACTCTTCCATAAAGGCCAGATTTGAGGAGTGCACGACTTATAGTTGTCATGTGTACAGATTCTCCCACCTGAGCTGTGGATTTCTGAAGCTCCTGCAGAGCATCTTGGTTGCTTCTCTGACCAGTGCTCTCCTTGTTCAATCTGTTAGTTTAAGTGGACGGCCATGTCTTGGTAGGTTTGCAGTTGTAGAATAATTTTTCCATTTTTGGATAATGGATTGAACAGTTCTCCTTGGGATACTCAAAGCTTGGGACATGTTTTTATAACCTAACCCTGCTTTAAACTTCTCCACAAGTTTATCTCTAAACTGTCTGGTGAGTTCCTTGGTCTTCATGATGCTGTTTGTTCACTAGTGTTCTCTAACAAACCACTGAGGCATCCACAAAACAGGTGTATTTATACTGAGACTAAATTCCACAAAGCTGGACTCTATTAACTAATTAAGTGACTTCTGAAGGCAATTTATTGCACTAGATTTTATTTAAGGGTATCAGAGTACAGGGGGCTGAATACTTTTGCACATCACACTTTTCAAATTTAATTAAAATTAAAAACCATGTATCATTTTTGTCATTCACATGGCCATTTCTGGCCCTTTTTCACGGATATTGGGGCACATTTATTTACATGTTTGGGCCTGAATTTGGCGTATGCTGCACCTTTTTCGCCGGTACGTAAGATTTATGAAGTGTTTGCGGATTTTTTTTCTATGTGAGAATTCCCTATCTGCCATTTTGGCTTGTAAAAGTAGGCGTGGCTGCTCAGGCGAACATATGTTCGCCGGATTTATTATTTGCGCCATTTTAAAAAAGGCACAAAATCACTCCACTGACGTACAAAATAGTGCAGACTACAGGTCACAATTGCAGAAGCATAAAATACACACAAAACTATGCACAGTTAGCAGACTTAACATTTACATCAATTTTATAAATCATATTCAATTATTTGTGTCAAATCCTAAAATGCATTGTCAACTCAAGTGGATAATTGCATGGCTACAGGCTGCATCAAGAATGCAGGGCATAGGCGTAGCTAGCGGGGGGCAGAGGGTGCAGCGGACCTGGCCACACTCTTCTTTTAAGAATTGCTTTTTCTTTTTGGATTTTGTTGGCAAAGTTTGTTCTGAGACAGAAAAATCAGAGGAGCTCTCTTCATTGGACAAGCTGAAAGGATTTGAAGCCATATTTGCAGATCCAGAGAAGTCACTTGTTTCTGCTTCTTTAAATACAATTCTGTTCCGTGTCTGTGCCTTATTTATTATGTAGGCGCAAAAAAAGGCGCAAGACACATGGCGAGGACATGTGCATGGAATTTATCAACAACTTGCGTCTGATTAGTAAATCACGCTAGAAATTCAAAGGGCGCACAAAAAGAGAAACTGTGCAAAATTTCACTGATAAATAACCCCCAGTGACTCAAGTCCATGAGGGACCCATGAAAATAGCTGTCTAACAGATGCCATATGGCTGTGAAAAACAGATAATTTTCTTTTTGTCAGTTTTTCATGATCATTTTTTGCACCACTGTGTGACTATAACCTGAAAATGTTGCTCTTTCAGAATTACCAATATAAAGTCTATTTATTAATGAAACAAAATCTTGTGGGAGGACATAAAAGAAGGCCCTCTAATTCATGAGATTAAACATTTCTATGAGATGAGGATGAATGAACTGAACGTCCTACAAGCTGAACTGTGGGCTGGATAAACTCTGCTGCTAGTGCTACAGACTAAGGCCGGTTGCAGACGACCGTGCGTTGCCGACCAGCCGTGAATTAAAGGCACGGGTGACGCACGGGGGACATGCAGATGTCTCCCGTGTGCCGCCCGTGCATGAGCTGTGCTTCCGCGGCCCCTTTCATTCAATGAATAGGAGCCATGGAAGCAAGGGCCGCAAAATAGGACAGGAATACAGGAATTACACGTCTAATTCACAGTCATGTGTACAGGCCCATAGAAATGAATGGGTCAGTGTGCTATCTGTGAAATACACGGATAGCACACTGATCACAACCACAGGTCGTCTGCAAGCGGCCTTATACTTAAAAATATAGGTTCATATCATTTTTACAAAAATTACATGTAATGCTATTAACACATGGAGTAGGAGTTGGCTGTGGAAAAATAAGGGAGTTGGTGGTTTGACTAAACAACCCTGGGCTCTACCCAGCCCTATTTCTTCCAGTTTGTGTGGAATAATCCATTGAAAAAAATGCGAGAGAGTTGCATTATGATAAACAATATATTATATAAATTGTATATCATATTGTATAATTAAATATTATATATTGTATAAATATTCCAATACCCAAAGAGACCATAATGCCTGAAGTTTGTAATACAGAGAACTGGGTCTTTTCCAGCTACTATATTTGCTTGTAAAGTTTCTGCTCATTGTAAAAGATTTGTTCACATGCATATTATTTATTTGTACAGCACCACCAGGTACACAAGGGTTTATTTATTTCTATTATAAGTATTACAATAAAAATACAATCAAAGGAATAAATAATCTAAATGGGCTAAATGCAGCAAGACAGTCATATAGCACAGTTTCCCACATTAGCATTTTTTTCAAATAAAGATCCTCTCTCTGTACCCAGCTGCTGATTTGAGATATTCCATTTCATTTCACTTTTATCTTCAATTCCAACTATTTTTTTTTAGCTTTGTTTTCTTTAGCCCTTTAAAAATCCCCATAATAAATTTCCTTAGCAGCAGACAGTGTGACCACTGGGTTGTCAGGACACCCTGCCTGAACATCACTGATCTAGGTAATCGATGCTACGCTGTCGGAAGTAAATGATGAGCATAGACTATGATAGAGCCGTACTCTGCAAATACTGACCCATAGCATGGTGGAAGGAAGGGGGAGGGAAAAGAATAGAGGCTGGGGGATAGCCAAGTATAATTACTATAAATTGAGGCAGATAAATTACATGTTAGAGATCCATAGAAATACTAATACAGAGCTAACATTTTGCATTTCTTCCAAAAATTATGCAGCTGAAGTATAACATACTGAATCCAAGACACACTGGTATAAAAAGATAGGGCACAAAGTAGCAACACATCAGTTTCCTCTAAACTGAAAACAGTATATATGAAGTCATAGAGATAGGCATCTGGCACCTCTTTTGTTTTAAAGACGTGTCTCTTGATTAATTATTGATCAAAATTTTAAACTGGATTTATAAAAACAAAAAACAAAACAAAGAAAAGCTCCTGCATTTAGCTATTGCTGTTACACACGTGTTATACCACCCCCCACCCCCACATCCCCCGACTCTTCTTTTGATTCCAACTGGGAATGTCCTACTGTATCCAGCAGCGATTACAAGAAGCTGCTTTTACTGCATTGATTATTGACTGGTTTGCACAACAGCAGGAATCATTGTGCTGCCTGTGTACTAGGGGATGCATATGACAAGACTGAGCGATTGAGCATGTGTGACTACCGACACTTTACACATCAGGTGGAAGTTCTGAGAAGGAATCAAAAGAACACCAGAGGGTGAAATAACAAGTATGTAACAGCTAACTATCTAAACATAGACCTTTTAGGCCAGGGGACCCATGTTGCGAAAATACAGCATTTTGGCTACGACAGAAACCATGCAAATCCCATCTACACATTGCAGAAAAAAAATCTACAGCAGAAAAGCAGCATGTCAATTATACTTATGTAATCGCTGGCAATTTCCTTTTGTATATGTATAATAGTCTGCAGAGGAAAACTTGCAGGTTTTCTGTGAAAAATGCTGTAGAAAAAACGTTTCAGCCGCTGTCTTTTCCATAGCATTTCTTGGCTGCGGCTCTCCACGTGGAGCCTTAGCCTAAAGGTATGTTCACATGGCTGAATTTGGAGCTGTATCTGAGGCCTCAAAATTAGCTCCAGATTCTGCCTTCAATCTGCCTCCCATTCATTTCAATGCGAGGCAGACACAGATGTTTTATTTCTAGCTGATTTTTTCAGCTAGCAGAAAAAATAAGCGTCATGCTCGATCTTCTGGTGGATTCTGTTTGATAATTCCCATTGAAGTGAATGGGAGGGAAAAAAATTCGGCATGGCTGGTGTGGAATTTGTAAATTCTGCGGCAAATTCTGTGCTAGAATTTGGTCAAGAAGAAAAATTCAGCTTCAAATTTCCAAAGCTGAATTTTTCAGCGTGTACAATTTTGACTGTGTGAACATATCCTTAATTTTAGTTTCACCCGCAACAGCACAAGAGGGAGGAATAAGAAACCTACTGAATAAAACAAAGGTAGAGTCTCTCCCCCACCAGTAGTTTCCTGTTCCTGGGAGAGGAGACCTGTGTGGATGCTGCAGGCACCATAAGGGACATACCTAAAAGTCCAGAGCTGGGGCAGAGGAACAGGATTGATCCTAGTTGGGATCCTCTCCCAGGACCCATAAATCCCTTTCAATTTGTACAGCATTAGAAAAACATGACTCTTTCAAAACTAGTACCACGCTCGTCCATGGTGTCTGATAGAAGTCCCACCCATGCATGAGACTGGACGCGCTGAGCAGTACTGTCAGTGACCGACTGCTCCACCCAGGTGTGAGAAGGAGCGCTATCGGAAGTCTTTCCTCCCCACCGCGGTAGGCGTACAACCAACACCGACCTAAGCGGAGATCATTACACACAGAGAACTGAAAATATCTCTCTGCCTGTTAAATCCCCCCCCCCCCCCGCACGCCCATCTGTCTGTCTGCTATCAAGTAATGCCTCTCACCTTGGAATATTCCTGTACATGTTGTATTTGTATTTGTATCTGCTTATCTTTGCTGCTGTAACACACTGAATTTCCCCATTGTGGGACTATTAAAGGACTATTATTATTTATTATTATTATTATTATTGCAGTTCAGCTACAATGAAAATAGCATGGCTGAGCTGACAAATCACACACACAATCTGCAGACAAGTGTGATGCTGTTTTAGTCAGCTATGTTTGTCATATCCTGTAGAACCTAATAGCATTTTATTCTTCCTTACTTCAGACTTCCATCATCAGTGGTGGTTTATGACTTTATGGCTCAAATAAGACAAATTATTTGTTACAAATACTCAGAAATAAAAGTATACAAGTACATGTATGCACGATTATGCAGTAAAGGTATTCAATACCATAGTCAATGCATTGCTATCACTTGGGCAGCACATCTTTAAAATTTTACCTGAACTAAAAACCAGGACATGATGACAGACATCCATGGGTTGCCTCCTCTTGATATTCTCTTTGCTGGCAATAAGAGTTTTCCTGCAGAAATATGAAAAAATAAATAGATGATCAACCCATGCATTAAGCCTTCCCAATAAAATATGAACCATATATGTAACGTATATGCAGCAAAGTCCCTGAGGTGCAAACACCACCTGGGTCTTCCTGTAGGATAGGTACTTTTCTATATGTGAACTTGTTTGTTTGGAGGATTTGACTTCTTTTTTTCTGACTCCATCTGAGCAGACCGGGAGGTCTGCTTTAGAGTTGGCCCAAAGTCAAACTGGTTTGGTAGTACCAGGTGAAAATGCGTACTCTGCCAGATGTGGCCATAACCCGTTACACAAAACTTCCCATTTGCATTAAAAGTTGATTTTCTTAGGAGCAAAACAGACCGTTATGATAGAATATAAGTGGATTTTGGTGGTGGTAGACTCCCTTTAACTGAACCTTATCTTTAGATGATGAAGCTGGAATTCAAGAATTCATTATTGTTTTTTTGGGGGCACTTATAAAATATATAATGTATGATATGTGCAATGTGAATTATTTCATATAAAATATAACCTAAAAAAAAATGTAAAAATAGCAGTATGGTAGGATTTTACATTAACGTGTTTTGAACATTTTCATTCTAAATTCAGAGCTGTAAAGATGGACATTAGCCATGGTAGCAAGTAGTTTATGTAACCAAAATTATCATTATTTTGCCCTGTGTAAACAAACACAATTGATGTCTATTCCACATTTTAACTCATTAAAGCAATTTTAGGACTTGAGGACACACATCATTACATCCCACTGAAATCTAGCAAAGGGAGGCTGAATTAAGCAATTTTCCTATTACATGTCTACATTTAAGTAGCATATAGACTGAAAAAGTACAAGTTGGAAGGAAAAGACTTATGGAAATGTTTCATAAAGCTCTGAGGACAAACAAAGCACAGAACTGTAGGATGAGCCTCACAAAAAGAAGACAACAAAAAGAATGAAATCCTATCATTAAGCAAATTACACATTTCAGTATGGCTACTAATTTGATTAGAAGACACAAAATCTATTACATCCCCATTTTAGATATTTGTACAGATTTTTGAAGACGAGACCTTAGCGACTTTTGAAGTGGCAGCCTATAAATACCAAGATGGTATTGATGTGACTGATAAATAAAGGTTGAATGCATAGGTACAGCAGAATATGTCACACAATGTATTACAATATCGACTGTGATTAGCTTGTACCAAGACGTTAACAGCTAAGCAGAGCCACAAAAACACAGGATAATAGGACAGAAGAGCTATTAAAAGCAGAAATTACTAGTTAGGCCCTGGCATGGAATATAGCAAAATAACAATCATCCTAATTGTAATGATGCACAGTGTGTTTGATGGGTAATTTACAAGGCTTTGTGGTGATAAATCTCCAACTGGTAAATGCAAAAAGGAAAAAAATGCACACACTGCACTATATTAAATTCCCATCCCAGAGATTCTCTGGTATGAACAGAGCGTGGTGCTATATAAATGGTTAAATGGAGGAGACAGAAGGAGACTGTCACGCATTAAGTGTGTAAAGTGGCCAATATTTCATACACTGAAACTCCAGAGGGGACAGCAATGGAAGCTTTAAAAGCATCTTCATTTCCTTCTTTATTTGTATAGTTGTAGATGTTGGGGGCTTAGGTACAAAACTCCCTCTCCATCATAGTATAGTGGGCAAGGAAACCACAACCTCAGAAAAATGGCTTTTTGTTATGCTCTTACCATTGGTAAACACAAAATCTTACATATGTGCACAATATCAGTGAAGCTGCATATAGCATGCTGAGTAAAGATACTAATAGAAGATATCAAAGCTTACAGTGATACAGTTTCAGACAAATATTGAGAGACAAAAGTTACTGTTAGTATAAAAAAAAAAGTAGTACAATTTTCCAATATACTTTCTGTATCAGTTCCTCATGGTTTCTAAATCTCTGCTTGATGTCATTCATTCTGCTTCCTTCCAATGGTTAACAATCAGTCCATGGTCATGTGATATACAGTCCATGGTCATATGATGAATACACAGGTGCAGAGATCATTATAGTCTCAGTACAGTAATCAGGTGTCCGTGGGTAGCTGTTGTTTTAGCAGACAGGTTCTCCATCATTCGAGTCCCTGGCAGACCCGAACGATGGAGAGCGCAGCGCAAGTGTGAACCTAACCTAAACTGGAAGATCAGAGAGTCTGTCCTCGAAGGAAAAAAAAAAAGACTCCATGACGCTTACCCAAAGACAAAACGAGACAATAGTCAATAATCAATAAGTAACTCCAAAATATAATTTAATTAATCTCAATTCATCCAAGTTGAAAGATAAATTAAAAACAATTTAAAAATATGAAGGACAGTGTGGTACAAATGGGCAATACATACCAATAATTACACCAAATTGAACATTTTTATAATATAAGTACAATAAATATTCCACAATCCCAAATACTACATCCAATACATAGAAATCATTAAAATAAAAATAAAACCCTAAATAGATATATACTTCATATTTCACATATTATATACAGTTGTGCTAAAAAGTTTACATACCCCAGCAGATTTTTTTGGTCTTTTGGCCTTTTTTTCAGAGAATATGAATAATAACACAAAAACTTTTTCTCAAAAATATATCATATACTATTCCAATACTCATAAATATAATAGAAAACCTATAGAAAGTGTCACTTCCCAAAAGAGTATGTCTAAAATACTGTCTTTATTAATATAATCTAAAAGATAATGAGTGACGCGTTTCTAGGATAGCGCTAACCGATATCCCGTCATCAGAGGTGTAAAGTTACTCCGTTATAAGTCTATTTACAGAGAGCTATAGTTTCCCCCACTCCCCCTTGGCACTAATGCATGGCCAGGAAGAAGTCCCACAGACAGCTGTTTTAAGGTTTTTGCCTCTCATCAGTGCAGAGTAGGGTATAGGCTGGCTGTGTGAGAGGTCTTGATGTGGGTTAGAAGGGTTCATGTCTCTCATTAGGGCGTCCTGATACAGGCTACAAGCAGTGGGGGAGAACAATGAGAAAAGCAACTCAACACTACATGCTGCTCCATCCTGAAAATAGAATATAATTAGAGATGAGCGAAGTTCAAAAATTCGATTCGGCCACTTCGCCAAATTTTCCGATACGATTCTATTCAATCCGAATTAAATTGCGGCAAATAAACAGCTATTTCCTGTCTGCAGAGAGTTGGGGTGGGCGGCAAAATGGCGGAACCCCTTGGATGCCGCGATCATGTTTGACTGTGGCATCCAAGGTGTTAAAACCCCCGATCGGTTATGGAGCAGGGTGTTAGCTGTCAGTTACAGCTAACACCCTGCTCACAAAGGGGCTAAAGGGCTGTGACATCACAGGGCTGGCTGCTGATTGGCTGCACGCATGAAATTGTGGGTGATCCCGCTTTCCCAGAGTTCCTTGCCCCATGTCCTAACATGTACAGCAGCCATTTTGAACAAAATGCGATTCGTTACCACGAAGTGTGAGGAAATCTGGATTTGATGCGAATCGAATATTTCCTGAAATTCGGATTCCATTTCCTCAGCTTCGATTCGCTCATCTCTAAATATAATCTAAAAAAAAAAAACTTGTGAAATATTATTTCACTGAAAGAGAGTAACTGAGGATTGTAACAAATTTCCAGCCTCAGACCATACTGTCTTTTTCAGCCGCCAATTTTTCTAGATCTGTTCCTAATAAAAAGGAGAGCAGCACAAAGTTGTCACGTGCTTACGTAATAGATTTTCCCTCACTGTTTGTAGTCTGTATTATGACGTCTAACTCTTAAGTCGGTTGCACACGACTCTGTGCTAACCAGCTGCCGTGAATGAACGGCACGGGCGGCGCAAGGGAGACACATGGATATCTTTCGGCCCATACATGGTGTGATGATTCTGCTTAAATATGGCTAAAACTCAGAGATGTATTTTGATCTCTGGGCATAGGATCTCCCTTCCTACCTGCATTTATTCATAATGTGCGCAGCTATAAGCCTAGTTGTATGTTATCAGTAGGGTAACCTTGTAACAACAGGGCTTTGTATCAATTCCAGTAGGGCTCCATTGTACTCCTATACAGCCCTGAGTGATCAAAGAAACAATAGTGCATTGTTCAAGCCTGGGCTGTTGATCAGACCTGCCTGATAACATTGTATCATTCTACTTGGTCTCAGCTCTATACAAAAGATCTGGACTTGATTGCATTAACTCATCAGACTTGCTGTTGCCGGTGACCTCATTCTGGGAGGTGGCATAAAGGGTATAAAAGATGAGGTAAGAGGTCTGTGGGAGGAGATTATGCTATGGAGTTGACTCAGACCATCACAGACTACAGGATATGAGAGACTTTGACTGAGATGCTACTATGAGCAGGCAGGTTGGAATGCTTCTGCTGACGATGATGGGACTACAAGAGAACACCATGAGGAGATTTTTTGTGATGAGACTACTGGACTAATGCTGAGAGACTGTGATGAGAGCATGCAGGCTGGATTATTGTATTAATGCCACATGCTAAACAGCCTCCACTGGTTATTCACACATGACAGAGCATGTGTGAGTGTTGGACTACAGAACCACATCAAGGACATGTGTGGTAATCATTTCACCTTTATCCCTTTTATTTTATTTGTACTGTATCTTGTAACTAGTAACTGTTAATGCTTGTATATATCTACATATCTGTTCTGAACTGCATGTGTTAGATGTTAATACCGACCCATTTAGGGGTTAATAAATATATAAAATTTAGAAAGCTTGTCTTGTATTTATCTTGTGGACCCGACATTCACTGGAGGTGAGTGTGGTTTTTATATGAAAGAAGACTCAGGGGTGGCCACAGCGGTGTTGGCGCACTGAGGATCTTTCACACATGGGACCGTGTAATTCAACGAAAAAAAAAAACATGATGCGATCGCTACGTGGGGCCTTCGCCAAAGAGTGTTGTTGGAGTCCTATAAAAGTATAACAAGAATCAAAAAAGTATAAAAGAGAAAAAAACTGAATGTCCCTCCTACAGGTTAATAATAGTTTTCCTCTGCGGACTTTCTGTGAAAAATGCTGTGGGAATAACCGTGATGCGTTTCCTCTGAGGTATTATCTGCAGCGTTTTTTTGCAGTGATTCCGGATTTTTTTCTGGGAGCTTTTAATTGATGACCAATCCTTAAAGGGGTTGTCCAGAAATTATTTTTTTTTTCCTGGAGGCCAGAGAAGTTGAAAAAAAAAAACAAACAAAACCCAAACTCACCTGTCCCTAGTGCTCTGGTGTCCCAGACCACTGTCTGGTCCTGTGGTGCCCTGGGGCTTGTTCCGGTGGAAGTCCTCACTACAAGTGAGCGCTGTGGCCTAAGAAAAGGACCCAGGACATCACAGTTGATGTATGTTAGTGACGTCCCGGTTCTTTTCCTTAGGCTGCTGATTGGCCGCAGTGGTCAGGTGTGGCGAGGACTTCCACTAGAACAAGCCTCGGGGGACCAGAGAGCAGTCTGGGACACCAGAGCGCCGGGGACAGGTATTTTTTTCCACCCCACCCTCCAGCAAAAAAACTGTTTTTGCTGGACAAACTTTTTAAGATAGGTCATTAACTGAAGATCTGTGGGTGTCTGACACCCGTGACTCCTGCGGATCAACTGTTTAAAACAGCAGCAGCACTCCCAGAGCACTGCTTCCGCTTCACAGGCCATGTGGCATCACATTGATTATTTACCTGGCCTAATCGCAGCTCAGTCCCACTGAATACCAAGCACAGCCGCTGTACAAAGATACAGTACTGCAGCTCCTCAATTAATAAGTCCCAGAAAAGCCCTTTAACTAACAACAAACCCTATTTATGACAAAGCCTATTTTGATTTTGCTGTGTGGCTCTCCCACTTTGATTTAAGTTCCTTGAAATCTATGCACTATCTTCTAAAGTTATTCTGACAAATGTGTTTTGATAATATCTGTCAATTTTTTTTTAGCAGCTAGTAAAAGTAGTAAAAGTATTCAGATAATATATTGATGCACAACCTAGAGTGACTGCACTTCATTATGCACACACTATCAGAGTCTTGTCTTTGGATGCATCTTTTATTTTAGAGTTTGGAAGATCTTGCTGAACAGGTGACACACACCAAAAAAAAAAAAAAAAAAAAAAAAAAAGCACCAGGGATTTTATTACCTCCCCTATAAATTACCTAAGGCCGACTTCTGCAACCATTCACAGACCTGATTCAATGTTCTGCTCGTCTGGTTTTTATATCCGTGCTTTTTAACCTAAATGACAGTATAATGTGCAAAACCATTGTATTATACTTTTCAAGTCATATTTCCCTAGAAATAAAGAAACAAAATCAGCAGAGTTAATGACCCGATCAAACAGGAATCCTCCATCCCCGATTGCAGGAATTTGCAATCTGCACGTCTGTCTTCTGCCTGATGCTGTTCTCCTAGGACTCGGAATGGGTTGTTGCTTAATACATATGTATTTTAAGCACTTATTTTACTGGAACGTGCATTAATATGTAGCATCCTCATCATGTAAAACAGCATCCCGGTTGTGTCGCTGAGATGAACATCAGGTTTTTTTTAACCAAATATACAGGACCCTGGAGTGATGTTTGTCTTAAGGATTTGTATCTGGCTGCTAAAAAGAACTAGTTGCAACTGCACAGATATCAACATGGTGCACTGTTATGGCTTTCAGTCTAAATTATTGCTGAATTATAGCAAAAATTAGATAATACAATGCCTCTTCTGACCAAGTAGGCAAAGGAAGTTTGGATATTGAAAATAAATGAATTTTGAACAAGACTTGTTGAACAGCTGTGCATCATATGAGCAAGCCTGGGAAATGCCCCACATTAAACATTATATATATACTTCAATATATATTTTTTTTCTTACTAGGAATGATAACTGTTGCTGTGTTGCTCCTTTCTGAACAGGTCCATACAAAGTGGGTAACAAGTGAATTACCATGATAAAATATTCTCGAGGGTACTGAAACCGACAGAAGAAAGTTTCACAGCAGCTGCGAACAACAGCAAGTGATAAATTTTCACCCCTGGCCGGAAAGCTATACAAAGAATGAGAGTCTTATCACTAATGCACCCCTTCTCTTTTTCTCATTATCGCAGACAGTCAAGACAGGATTTCAGTGAAAGGCCGTCAGAAAGACGGACAGAAGACGGACACCGCTGCACAGGGCTGCCTTCAGAAACCCAGCCAAAGAAAGCATTGATATTCCTATCGCTCAAGTGATAGCTAGGAGCCTCTGCCAAGGATAGAGAGGACTTGACAAGGACGTCCAGCAGGATGAGTGAGCTGCACTTGGAGAGGATGAGAGAAATTAATTCAAATGGAAGAACAGATAAGGAGAAAAAGTTTAATTATAAAGTGTCAGGAAAGAGAAGGAAGCTTGGAAAAAAAAAACACGTGCTAAATAAATCAGACCACAGCAGTAGACACATGGTAGCTTTCCTGCTCCATACTGATTTATCATAGTATTAGAATACTATATAATGCTAGACATCTAGTCAGTGAGAGCATGGACCCATGACTGGCCACTCACACTGCTGAGCAGCACTTATTTGCTGTTGTTATAGCTTCGTGGCATTCTTGTGCCAAAGTGCAATATTGCTGCTAAGAAAACGAACTTTTAGGCTAAGGCCCCACATAGCGTCCCACAGCAAAAAGTGCTGCGGGAAAACCCACGGTGGCAACGCATCGCGGTTTTCCCACAGCGCTTTTCACAGAAAGTTTGCAGAGGTTCCCTCTGAGGACTTTCTGCTTCAATTATACCTATAGGAAAACCGCTAGTGTTTCCGTAGGTATAATTGACATGTTGCGATTTCCAAAACTGTAACAGTTTTGGAAATCACAGCGTGTCAGCTGCACGTATTTTACCACAGTGTAGAATCCCATCCACTACACAGTGACTGTAAAACTCCACTCTTTTTCCTGCAGCGTTTCCGCAGCGGCCAAACCGCAGTGTTTACGACACGTGGAGCCCCGGCCTTAATCTGTATGCAAATGAGCTCTTTGGTGCACAAGTGTGTGGCCACATCTGTTGCAGCACCTGTATTAACCTGTAGGAGGGACATTCAGTTTTTTCCTCTATCTTTTACACTTTTCTGAGGCTGGTTATGTTTTTATAGGACTCCAACAACACTTTTAGGCTAAGGCCCCACGTAGCGATCGCATCATGTTTTTTTACGCAGTTATTTTCACAGAAAGCCTGCACAGTTTCCCTCTGCAGACTTTCTGCTTCTATTATACCTATGTGAAAAACACCAGCGTTTCCATAGGCACAGATGCATCTCAGTAAATTAGAATATCTTTGAAACGTTTATTTCTTTCAGTAATTAAATTATAAAAGTGACCTCCTATATTTTCTAGATTCTTTACACACAGAGTGTTCTATTTCAAGTGTTTTATTTCTGTAAATGTTGATTATGTATTATAGGTAATGAAAACCAAAATCTAAGAAAATTAGAATATTGTAAAAAAGTTCAGTATTGTAAATTCAGTGTGTCATCTGCCAAGGTTTCCTAAGCCTTAAAATGGTCCCTCAGTCTGGTTCAGTAGGACACACAATCATGGAAGACTGCTGATTATGAATTGAATTACTGAAATGAATGAACATTTCAAAGATATTCTAATTTATTGAGACACCTGTATAACTGACATGCTGCGATTTACAAAAATGTGACGGTTTTTGAAATTGCAGCATGTCCGCTGTATATATTTTTCTGCAATGTGTGGATGGGATTAGCCAGAACCCGATCCACTTTGCAGGTACTGTAAAACCCTGTAGCCAAAAGCGCAGTGTTTACGCTACGTGGGGCCCCGACCTTAAACTATATCCTCTCCACAAAAATTGGGGACTTTAGACAGGCAGCAACTACAGGTCATCTGAGAGGTGGCCACAATTTATTTATGACCCATGAAGAAGGAAGAACACCCGCCTATATTTCCTTCTTGGATGTAGTCTAGAAATTATGAACAAATAAGTAACTTATTCTGTTTAACTTTTTGTTTTAACTTTTTCATTGAAAGATAGGTTATAAAAAATAAATCCTATCTTTAGGATTGGCAATAAATAGCTGATTGGTGGAGGGCTGACAGCGCATCAGCTGTATGGGGCCGCCTCCGACGACCTGTATAATACACAACACAGAGCCTGAAGCAGTTGGCTCGGGTCCCTATAAAGCAGAGTCCAGGGCAGGTTTGGTGCTTGTTCCTATACTCATGCGCAGAATACAACACGTGGACGCTGTAATACGAGTTTAAGAAAGAAGCAATCCCTGGCTCCAAAACGTGTTGTGTGTCCTGGTACTAATAAAGACATTAATTGAAGACATCTGGATAAGCGCGGTCCTTTTCTCCACACCCTTTAACTGCCAAGGATTTGAATACGTTTGTGGATCTGGTCCATAATATCTACATTTCTAGATGGAGGGGTCAGGTTCTTAGGAATAGAGTAGGAAGTACAACTTAGGATATGAAATGTTAGCTTAGTGTGCGGAGATGTAGAACAATGTGATCAGGTCATGTCATAAGCCTACCTAAACAGATGTAATTTTAGGGCATTTTTGAAGTTGCCATACATGGGGATTAGTCTTATTGTCCAGGGTAGAGCATTCCATAGCAACGGTGAAGCTCGAGAAAAGTCTTGGAGACAGGAGTGGGAAGTTTAGATAACAGAGGATGCAAGTCTAAGGCCATTGGCAGAATGGAGAGGACAGTTAGGATGGCAGACAGTGATTAGGGAGGAGATATAGGGGGGGCGCAGCGCTGTGGATAGATTTATGAGTGAGTGTAATAATGTTATATTGTATTCTGTGGTAGATTGGCAACCAGAACAGCGAGGGGCACAAGGTAGATGTATCTGTGTACTGGCTTGACAGAAAGATGAGTTTAGTAAGAGGAAGCCCAATTAGAAGAGAATTGAATCAGAGCGACAATGAATCTAGAGATGCTTTTGAGGTGTAGGTGACAAGAGTGTGCACGTTTCTGAATATGTGGGCTGAAGGTGAGATCTGAGTCAAATACAACACCAAGACAGCAGGTGTCAGGTGTACTGCCTCGGTGTAATAAGACTATAGACAGAAATGGAGATATCAGGGTTACGTTGTTTAGAAGATGGAGGGAACACAAGAAGTTCGGTTTTAGAAAGATTTAATTTCAGATAAAGAAAAGACATTATGTTAGAGAGAGCAAAGCGACAGTCACTGGTGTACAGTAGTAGTGCTGGGGTGATGTCTCAGGATGAGGTATATAGTTGGGTGTCATCAGCATAAAGATGGTATTGAAAACCAAATCTGCTGATGGTTTGTCCAATAGGGGCTGTGTAGAGAGAAACGAGGAGGGGGCCTAGGACTGAGCCCTGAGGAACCCCAACAGCAAGGGGGAAGAAAATGAAAGGTCAGAAAGATAGGAAGAAAACCAAGAGAGAGAAGAGTCCCTGAGGCCAATAGAGTTGAGCACAGTGAGGAGGAGTTGGTGGTCTACAGTGTCAAATGCTGCTGAGAGATCCAGAAGAATAAGAAGTGAATAGTTTACTTTAGATTTAGCCGTCAGGAGATCGTTGAAAACGTTTGTAAGGGCTGTTTCTGTAGAGTGTTGTGAATGAAAACCCGACTGCAAGGGGTCCAGAAGAGAGTTAGCAGAGAGATAGCAGATTACATGGGAACAGACCAAGTGTTCCAGGAGTTTAGAGATAAAGGGGAGGTTAGAGAGGGGTCGATAGTTATCAGCACAGGATGGGTCCAAGGAGTGTTTTTTCAGTTGTGGGCTAATGACAGCATGTTTGAAAGAGAGGGGAAAGATTCCAGAAGAGAGAGAGAGGTTAAAAATTTTAGTAAGGTGAGTTGTAACAGCAGGGCACAGAGACCAGAGGAGGGATGATGGGATAGGGAATAGGGTCATTTGTACAAGTAGTGCGACGAGAAGAAGAAAGGAGCTGGGAGACTTTTTCCTCTGTTACTGGGTCAAAGAATGAGAGTTCACAATGAGGAACAAGGGAGGGAAGGGGACTGGTCCTGATTGCAGATTGGGTTATTTCCTGATGGAGGTTGTCAATTTTGTCTTTAAAGTATGTAGCCACGTCTTGAGCACTGAGGTCTGTGACAGGTACCTGCAGCTTCGGCGTAAGGCTAGGTACACATCTGAGTTGGAGTCTCCGTAGGACACTCCGCTGCAAATTCCGCCTAGTATTGGGAGAGAGAAAAGTCCTGCAAGGAAGATACTTTTTAATCCTGAAACCAAAGGAAACCCGATGGACAACTGGTGGACCCCATTATAGTCTATGGTGTCCACGGGTGTCCTCAGGTAACCGTTTTTTAAGCGGACAGGCTCTCAGTCTTTCAGGTCCCCATGTGGACCCAAACAACAGAGAGCCGAACGGCAGAGTGAACCTAGCGTAAGGAGCAAGTGATAGGTATCAAAGAGTCGTTTAGGGTTACTGAAAAGAGAAGAGATGAGAGCAGCGTAATAGGTTTGTTTGGCAAGGTGAAGGGCGGATTTATAGGCTTTGAGCATGAATTCAAGAAGTTAAGAAAATCTGCAGATGGGTTTGATTTTTCTCCACAGACATTCAGCACATCTTGAGCACTGCTGAAGAAAATGTGTTTGAAGAGTTTGCCAATGTTGCCAATGTCTGTGTTGGGAGTTTAGGACGGTCAATAGTGCTACTTTATCCAGGGCGGTTTTGAGAGTCTCATTGTAGTGCTTGGTGGCCAGTTCAGGATAGAAGAGATGGGGTACAGTGAAGACTATAGGGTGTCTGAGAGGTGTTGCGTGTTTATAGCGCATAGTTTGCTGTATGTGCGGTAGGTTAGTGTGTTATGCAAAGGACCAGAGCCTTTAATATTAGTAGGCAAGCGTTAGCATTACCATCTTGTGTGGGAGAGGTAGTAAGCTGTGAGAAACCAAAAGAGGTGGTTTGTGATAGAAGGCCGATGGGGAGACAAGGGTGTTAATGAGAATGATCAAATTCACCATATGTAAAAAAGTCTCAAAATCAAAATAACTTTAAAAAATAAACACCCTCCATTCATTAAAATGCACAAAGTCCTGTCCCCAACATAGTTACCTTCGCTAGAGCGTTGTCATAAATTAAATTATCAGTCACAGTACAGCAGAAAAGAAATACAATTTTTATTTTAGAGTTCTACATTTTGCTATTACAACATAAGAAATTGTTATGTTTACTTTTTCACAAGGTCAATACAGCTAAATAAGCAACTGCTGCCATAAAGCTTAATAAACAATAGCAATTTGGTTAAAAAATGTTAAAGAGGACCTTTCATGCCCTCATCAATGTGTGGCTTTATGTACCACTAGAAAGCTGAATTCAGCGCACTGTCAGCTTTCCCGGTATGTGCCCTGGTGCTGGAGATATCGGTGTCGGTAATTTCGGCACAATATCTCCCCACTGTCAGAAGGGTGGGCCTTACAGCCTAGTGTCATCGCTGGGCTGTGAGTAACGTCTCCCCTGACTGTACTCTAACATAGCCTTGTACTGTCAGAGGGGGTGCTCCTTACCACCCAGCAACATTATTAAAATATTTTTCCCATATGGTGAAGGCTGTGGCAGAAAAAATAAAAATAAAAAGAGCCAAACTGCTGTTATTTCGCTGTTTCGCCTCTCATAAGAATTTGAATAAAAAGCGATCAAAGTAATAGACATTCCCCACAATGGTATAACTAAAAAGGACATCTGGCCCTGCAAAAAAAATCTGCCCTATAAAGAAATACACAGAAATATATGGGTCATGGGTGTCAGAATGTGGCAACTCTAAGGTTACGGTCCCATGCTGCGGAAACGCCGTTTTTTTTGTTGCGGATTTTGCTGCGGTTTTTTGAGTCAAAGATAGGAATGGCTACAAAAGGAATGGGAAATATATAGGAAGTTCTTATACTTCTACCTGCTGCTAAATCCACTCCTAGCTTTGGCTCAAAAAATTGCAGCAAAATCTTCAACAAAAAAAAGCCGCGTTTCTGCAACGTGGGGCTGTAGCCTAAAAAAACCCAATTTTTTTTGCAAAGTTTTGGATTTTTTTAAGGGGTCATATAAATAAAACTATATAAATTTGGTATTCCCAGAATTGTACCGACCCATAGAATACAGGTGACATGTCATTTTGCACAGTCAACGCCATAAAAATGAAGCCTGTAAGAAAGTTGCACAAACGCATCTCCAATTCCACCCCATTCTGAATTTTTTTTCATACAGAATAATAAATGGCACCATTAAAAAGTACAATTTTTCCGGCAAACATTAAGCCCACATATGGCTCTGTAAATAAAAAAATAAAAAAAGTTATGGGGTTTGGAAGTCGGGGAGTCTAAAACCAAAAAATGCCTGCAGCGGGAAGGGGTTAAAACTGAAGGAGAACACGTTTGCCAGTGGGATGACTTACTAATATATGTTTTCTGATTAACGTGACTGTCTGGCATCTCCAAAAATGCTGCCACATTTCTATGTGAATCCATACACTACAAATCTAAGGCTAAAGCCCCACACTGCGGAAAAGCTACTTTTTTTTTTGCTGCAGATTTTGCTGTTTTTTTTTTGAGCCAAAGGAGTGGCTACAATAGGAAAGGGAAATATATAAGAGGTACTTATACTTCTCCCTTCTGCTCAGTCCACTCCTAGATTTGGCTCAAAAAATAATAGCAAAATCTGCCACCAAAAAAAAAAAAGCAGCTTTTACGCAACATGAGGCCTTAGTCTAAGAGTACCACTTCAAGCATATGCCAAATAAGATTTCCCAGTGGTTTAAGGTTTAGGTTTATAATGTACTCAAATATAAAAATAAAAGTATAATAATGAAGTTCAATACTTCTTAGTTCTGGTTAGTCTGACATCCAGTGACATAATGAAAACTATTAAGGAAACAATTTCTGCATTTTATGCATACCTGACAAAAAGGAGCATGATAAACCTTAGGATATAATATTTCATACATACAATAAAAAAGAAATATCACAAATATATTTCACTTTTGGGTATACCCGAGAGCATTGTGCTAATCTGAATAATTTTTCTTCAGCAGCTGAATAAGAATAAAGCTCACATCTACAAAGCAAGACCTCTTGGAGGTAATCTTTGTGAGGGTACTCTAATCAGAACAAGAGGTCTGAAGAAGCTGAAACGCATTGCTGTGTTATTACCAATCTTCCTCATAAAAGGGAGAAGAACTAATTTTCACTTGTGTAATAGGAACTTTTGGCTGAGAAAGACCCTCAACTACTATACAAAAGCTTCTAATTTTTAGGTGGCCAAATTGTTATTTCAAAAATATGTAAAATTTTTCTTAAAGGAAAACTTCTCCTTTCAACAACATATTACCATTGGGTTTGGTTAAAATTTAACATAAAATGTTGCAAATGCTTGCGAATGCTTTGCTTACATGTACTAACTTAGGCCTCCTGCACACGACCCTACGTTTATGGGATCCACATTTGTGGATCAAAGTACGGACACATGCATTTCTATGGGCCCATACCAACGACCGTAATTATTGTGGCCGTGTGGCCATGCTGTATCCAAATTATGAAGCATGTTCTATTTCTGTCCGCATTTGGGGCACAGATAAGTGAAGGGAATCATACAAGTCTTTTTGCGGATCCATGTTTGCAGATGATATACTGACACAATGTTTGCGAATTGCGGATCAATATATGTGGACAGTAAAAACCACTATGGTGGTTGGCTTATTAATTCTATCATATGTTATTAGTTCAGACAGAAATGAAAAAAATTCAGCTGACGTTCTGCTGCCCAGAGAGATGGGAGACTTTATTGAGTGCGGTCCATGTTTTTAATAAATGCCACACAAACCCACTGATCATGTGGACACTCACATTTTTCTTTGGATTGTTGTCCCAACAAAAAAAAATAAAAAATAATGAAGAATGGACAAAAGTTTTGAGACTGACACAAATTTTGTTTTTCACAAAGTTTGCTGCTTCAGATCTTTAAGGCTGAAGCCCCACGTGGTATAAACGCCACAATTTGACTGCAGCGTTTTACAGTCCCTACAAAGTGGATGGGATTCTAGCGAATCCCATTCACACATTGCAGAAAAATACCTGCAGTGGAAATGCTGAGATTTCCAAAACCGCTGTGTTTTTGGAAATCACAGAATGTCAATTATACCTACAGAAATTCTGGCGGTTTACGTATAGGTATAATTGAAGCATTTCCGCCACGGCTTTTGGCTGTGGCCCACTACATGGGACCTTAGCCTAAGCCAAATCTTTCTATGGTATACTGAAGTACAATTATAAGCACTTTTTTGACTTTTATTCACATATATATCAAGTTTATATAAAAATTCTATATTTATAGTGTTGACTCTAATTTTTCCAGACTTTTGCAATTCACCTTGACATACTATATATCATCTTCAATGGGAGAAGTTGCTCTGGGAGGATGTTTAGATACCAGTCTTTATTTATGGAGCTGTTCTAAGGCAAAACTGTGAGTTCACTCCATTGGATGAAAAAGCAACCCCACACAAGAATGGTCTCAGGATGCTTTACTGTTGCCATGATACAGGATTCGCTGTAGTGCTCACCTTTTTTTTCCCAGGAAATCATTCTTTCATAAGCCACTTCTCTCAAGTTAAAGGACAGGTTGACATTCTGCAAGAAATATGGGGCTTGCACACTAGAGAACTGAGGAAAAGTTATTTCCTCTGATGAAGCCTACTTCAGACTATTTGGGACATCTGGAATAATGATTTCACAAAGTAAGTAATGGGCATGGCCATCTGCCGAGCCACATTCACTCTGTGCTGGTGTAGATATCTGCTGAAGTGCACGGTCTGCAAGAGGATGCGCCTGATTCAAGAGGAGGCCTGCAACTTGATATAAGTCAGGAGAACCCTCCACTGCCATATAAATGAATCAGCCCCATAATGTTGATTGTATATTCTTATTTCTTCTGAACACTATGCAACTGTTGTATGCTTGTACTGTCACATGTATTGCCCAACTATTGTCTACTACTGCCAGAAAAAGAACACAGTAGAGAGGTAACTTAGTCTGCTCACCTACACTTTAGCTCTGTTATGTCAGTGCCTCCTGACAACCCCCTTTGATACTGAAGGATGAAGACACTTAAGACTAAGGGAATTGGTAGTTACGCAATTCCGTAGTACTGCTGCTGGAACAATTGAAGAAGGGGAGGACAGTCAGGGAGTCCTAAGCTCGACCCAGCCCCTGTCCCTACCTTATTGCCACACTGTCCTAATGACAGGAGCAACTGGACGGCAAAACCCTTCCTAGAAATAAGTGGCACACAGAACAGGACAAGACAAACAACATCCTATGTGAAAAAAACAAAGATACCCTGTTCTGAGAGACCAGGAGGAATATTTGCTGCCTGTAGATGCTTTTTGAAAAGCACACACCCCACCCCACAACCCACAGAGACTTGCCTAAGGATCCCTAATGAGAGCTGAAGCTGAGGCCAGTGATCTGAGAGCCACCAAAAAGGGACTGCCGTGAGGATCAGATCTCTGAAGAACACTGGTGACATATATATTGCCTGGTACCCTATTGTGTAAACTGCATTTCTTCTTGTTTATTCTACCCTATTGGATACCCTATTTTGTATACTGTGTTCTGTTCCTGTGTTGAACACTTCTTGCTCTGGTATAATGTGGCACTCTGCTTATCATGTAATCAACTAAGGGATCCCTGTGAAACCTTGCCTCCCACTGCCTTGTTTGGGTCCCTAGAGTCTGACCCCTACATCTCCCATTGTATAAGGAAATCACTTAAAAAACAACACAAAACGAAACAGCTAGGCATTAGGTAGATTGTCAGATGATCCGCAACAATCCATTACATCATCAATTCATCGATTCAGTTGTTAGTTTGTCTGCGTCAAATCATGGTATAAGTAGCGTCAGTTGTCAATCTGTTGTGTCAGTAGGCAGTCAGCAACAGTCCATCACTGTCAATTTGATACATCAGTTGTCAGTCTGTCACCACCAATTCATTTCACCAGTCGCCTTCCCATCTGCATAAGTCCTTTATCTTGTTAGCAGATCAGTGCCATTTAGTAACTGTAAGTTAGTGTATGTCAGCGTTTTATGTGAAAATAAAATCTACATACATACCATATACAACTGTTACAGTTCATATAGAGCTCTCTCTCTCTTTATAGAACCAGTATTAAGGGAAATATTCACCTCCCCAGGAGTGCAAGGCAGAGTCCCGTCTCCAAATCAGGATCCAAAGATAAAAGAAATAATCGATTCTACAACCATTCCGCATAAAAGATGGAATTTTCTTTTTATTAGCAGTAACAAAAACCCTCCACGTATGGACCCCAATAGGGTTCTTTATCAAATCTATTTGTTCACATTCACCTTACTCCTATGTAAATGCCAAGTGACCAATCATTACAAAGTTTTAAAAAAATAAATAAATAAATCAACCAATGTGTCGACATCTATACATATATATATATATATATATATATATACATATATATACACAGTGCCTTGCGAAAGTATTCGGCCCCCTTGAACTTTTCAACCTTTTGCCACATTTCAGGCTTCAAACATAAGGATATAAAATTGTAATTTTTTGGTGAAGAATCAACAACAAGTGGGACACAATTGTGAAGTGGAACGAAATTTATTGGATATTTTAAACTTTTGTAAAAAATAAAAAACTGAAAAGTGGGAGACTGAAATTCTTGCCCATTCTTCCTTGGAAAACAGCTCGAGCTCAGTGAGGTTGGATGGAGAACGTTTGTGAACAGCAGTTTTCAGCTCTTTCCACAGATTCTCGATTGGATTCAGGTCTGGACTTTGACTTGGCCATTCTAACACCTGGATATGTTTATTTGTGAACCATTCCATTGTAGATTTTACTTTATGTTTGGGATCATTGTCTTGTTGGAAGATAAATCTCCGTCCCAGTTTCAGGTCTTTTGCAGACTCCAACAGGTTTTCTTCCAGAATGGTCCTGTATTTGGCTCCATCCATCTTTCCATCAATTTTAACCATCTTCCCTGTCCTTGCTGAAGAAAAGCAGGCCCACACCATGATGCTGCCACCACCATGTTTGACAGTGGGGATGGTGTGTTCAGGGTGATGAGCTGTGTTGCTTTTATGCCAAACATATCATTTTGCATTGTGGCCAAAAAGTTAGATTTTGGTTTCATCTGACCAGAGCACCTTCTTCCACATGTTTGGCGTGTCTCCCAGGTGGCTTGTGGCAAACTTTAAATGAGACTTTTTATGGATATCTTTGAGAAATGGCTTTCTTCTTGCCACTCTTCCATAAAGGCCAGATTTGTGCAGTGTACGACTGATTGTTGTCCTATGGACAGACTCTCCCACCTCAGCTGTAGATCTCTGCAGTTCATCCAGAGTGATCATGGGCCTCTTGGCTGCATCTCTGATCAGTCTTCTCCTTCTTTGAGATGAAAGTTTAGAGGGACGGCCAGATCTTGGTAGATTTGCAGTGGTCTGATACTCCTTCCATTTCAATATGATCGCTTGCACAGTGCTCCTTGGGATGATTAAAGTTTGGGAAATCTTTTTGCATCCAAATCCGGCTTTAAACTTCTCCACAACAGTATCACGGACCTGCCTGGTGTGTTCCTTGGTCTTCATGATGCTCTCTGCGCTTTAAACAGAACCCTGAGACTATCACAGAGCAGGTGCATTTATACGGAGACTTGATTACACACAGGTGGATTATATTTCTCATCATCAGTCATTTAGGACAACATTGGATCATTCAGAGATCCTCACTGAACTTCTGGAGTGAGTTTGCTGCACTGAAAGTAAAGGGGCCGAATAATATTGCACGCCGCACTTTTCAGTTTTTTATTTTTTACAAAAGTTTAAAATAACCAATAAATTTCGTTCCACTTCACAATTGTGTCCCACTTGTTGTTGATTCTTCACCAAAAAATTAAAATTTTATATCTTTATGTTTGAAGCCTGAAATGTGGCAAAAGGTTGAAAAGTCCAAAGGGGCCGAATACTTTTGCAAGGCACTGTATATATATATATATATATATATATATATATATCACACACACACACACACACACACACACAGCTGTGCTAAAAAGTTTACATACCTCGGCAGATTTTTTTGGCCTTTTTTCAGAGAATATGAATGATAACACAAAAACTTTTCCTCCACTCATGGTTAGTGGTTAGTTGAAGCCATTTATTGTCAAACTTATGTGTTTTCTCTTTTTAAATCATAATGACAACCAAAAACATCAAAATGACCCTGTTCAAAAGTTCACATACCCCAGTTCTTAATACCGTGTATTGCCCCCTCTAACATCAATGACAGCTTGAAATCTTTTCTGGTAGTTGTGGATGAGGCTCTTTATTTTCTCAGATGGTAAAACTGCCAATTCTTCTTGGCAAAAAGTCTCCAGTTCCTGTAAATTCCTGGGCTGTCTTGCATGTACTGCGCGCTTGAGATCTCCCCAGAGTGGCTCAATGATATTGAGGTCAGGAGACTGAGATGGCCACTCCAGAACTTTCACTTTCTTCTGCTGTAGCCAATGAGAGGTCAACTTGGTCTTGTGTTTGGGATCGTTGTCATGTTGGAACGTCCAAGTACGTCCCATGTGCAGCTTCCTGCTGATGAGTGCAAATTTGCCTCCAGTATTTGCTGATAACGTGTTGCATTCATCTTTCCTTCAACTTTGACCAAATTTCCTGTGCCTTTGAAGATCACAAATCCCCACATCATTAGTGATCCATCTCCGTGCTTTACAGTAGGAATGGTGTTCCTTTCATCATAGGCCTTGTTGACACCTCTCCAAATGTAACGTTTATGGTTGTGGCCAAAAAGTTCTATTTTTGTCTCATCTCTCCAAATTACCTTGTTCCAGAAGTTTTGAGGATTGTCTCTGTGCTGTTTGGTGTATTGAAGGCGAGATTCTTTGTGGCATTTGTGCAGTAATGGCTTTGTTCTGGCAACTCGACCATGTAGACCATTTTTCTTCAAGTGTCTCCTTATTTTACATCTTAAAAGAGCCACACCAATAGTTTTCAGAGAGTCCTGTATTTCAGCTGATGTTGTGAGGGTTTTTCTTTGCATCCTGAACAATTTTCTGGGCAGTTGTGACCGAAATTTTGGTTGGTTTATCTGACCGTGGTTTGGTTTCTGGGCATGTTATCAGGCCAAAATCACCAGGGTATGTGAAATTTTGAACAGGGTCATTTTGATGTTTTTGGTTGTCATTATGATTTAAAAAGAGAAAACACAGAAGTTTTATAATAAATGGCTTCAACCAACCACTAACCATAAGTGGAGAAAATGTTTGTGTGTTATCATTCATATTCTCTGAAAAAAGGCCAAAAAAAAAAAAGGCGCCGGGGTATGTAAACTTTTTAGCACAACTGTATATATACATACATTTTTTATATATATATATATATATATATATATATATATATACAGTCATATGAAAAAGTTTGGGCACCCCTATTAATCTTAATCATTTTTAGTTCTAAATATTTGGGTGTTTGCAACAGCCATTTCAATTTGATATATCTAATAGCTGATGGACACAGTAATATTTCAGGATTGAAATGAGGTTTATTGTACTAACAGAAAATGTGCAATATGCATTAAACCAAAATTTGACCGGTGCAAAAGTATGGGCACCTCAACAGAAAAGTGACATTAATATTTAGTAGATCCTCCTTTTGCAAAAATAACAGCCTCTAGTCGCTTCCTGTAGATTTTAATCAGTTCCTGGATCCTGGATGAAGGTATTTTTGACCATTCCTCTTTACAAAACAATTCCAGTTCAGTTAAGTTTGATGGTCGCCGAGCATGGACAGCCCGCTTCAAATTATCCCACAGATGTTCAATGATATTCAGGTCTGGGGACTGGGATGGCCATTCCAGAACATTGTAATTGTTCCTCTGCATGAATGCCTGAGTAGATTTGGAGCTGTGTTTTGGATCATTGTCTTGCTGAAATATCCATCCCCGGGGTAACTTCAAATTCGTCACTGATTCTTGTACATTATTCTCAAGAATCTGCTGATACTGAGTTGAATCCATGCGACCCTCAACTTTAACAAGATTCCCGATGCCGGCATTGGCCACACAGCCCCAAAGCATGATGGAACCTCCACCAAATTTTACAGTGGGTAGCAAGTGTTTTTCTTGAAATGCTGTGTTTTTTTGACGCCATGCATAACGCCTTTTTGTATGACCAAACAACTCAATTTTTGTTTCATCAGTCCACAGGACCTTCTTCCAAAATGAAGCTGGCTTGTCCAAATGTGCTTTTGCACATGTAGATTTCCACAATCTCAGAGAGGATGTAGATTTCCACAATCTCAGAATGACAGACCTTGCCGCGTCTAGCATGAAACCGATGAGTTTGCAGGTATGCTTACTTAAATTTCGAGGGAGAATAAGACTGGAGAAGGGGGGAGGGGGAAGAGTCATCCCTTAGAGTCAACTCCAGTAACCGTCTCGACAATCCCACAGATTGCACACCAAAAAGGTCGCAGGAGGGTGCAGTTCCATCAGATGTGTAATATCATACCCCGATAAGTGCCACATCGCCAGCAGTGATCCGATACAGAGGGGAAAATCTCATGAAGAACAGAGGGAACCCTATACCATTGGGATAGGATTTTATAGTTCGTCTCTTGGGATTTGCAAGAAAGCAGAATGCCACACATCTGGTGGAAAGCTAGTGCTAAGCTCCCTCTCCCAGCCCATAGTAAAAGCCAGTAGAGGATCAGCTGTCGAGTCAGAGAGCAGGTTGTAGATGGTCAAGCCCGAGTGGAGCGGTGTAGAGGAAGATTTGTAGAGGCATTCAAATTGTGTCAAGGGTATGTGGAGGTCCTCTGTCCATTTCAGGGAGGAGTAGAAGCAGTGCAGCTGCATATATTTCCAATGGGGAGAGGTCCCTGGCTTCTGGGGGTACTAGGTCAGCAGGGAAAGAGAGACCAATGGGGATAGTACCTGAGAGAACGTGAGAGGGGAGGGGTTGGCAAGAAAGTCTGGGTTGTCCGAGATAGGCGTCAATGGACCGTCGTTGTTGAAGAGCCAATTCCACTGACATTTTATACCATTTTGCTTTGTATCACAGTACAATAACAAAACAAAATTGTACTAATTTTAATAACAACTCCCTAAGACCCTAATTTGACCCCTCAATTAAATTTAGCTCCAAAATGTTTTCCTAATCTACATCCTCAAAAGGAAATATCTATAGATGAGTTCCTTGTGCACTTTAAGAGCAGTGTAAAGTTGCACCAATAGAAGTTGAAGTCAGATACTGCGTCAAAGTCTACAAATTTTGTGAATCAGAGACTGGATAACCAGAGACCTAAGCATTACAGGTATATGAGAGGAAAGACAGTAAAATACAGACCCCAGACTGTCAACCCTTTATATCCTCCTGCACCCACTGTTTACTCAGGAGTACAACTTGCAGGTGGACAACTGATAGACAATTGAACAGAAGTACTATTGAGTAACAAGATAAAAACGGGCATGTGGGACGGCCCTAAAAAAAAAAAAAAAAAAAAAAAATGAAAAAAACCCTCATCGGCCAAAAAAGATGTCTTGATGTTGAGTCATGATGCCAGCTGCTCCCTTGCACCACATCATTTGAAGCCTATGTGCATTTAAGCACAAGGGAGTGGATTTGAATGGTCACATTTTAAAACCATACAATGCCTTGTGAAAATCAAAAAAACTACCACAAGAAATGATCTGTATATCTTGTCTAGATATAACTCAATTGTCATTTACAAAAAAGTTGGCCACCAGGGTACCTAGAAATAAAAAATAATAGAGAAATAAAAAATAATAACATTCACTGCACTGCACTGTATAAACATGCTCGCTGTAGAGATGATGGTCCCCAGGAAACTGATTATTAGCTTTGCAGAGTGCAGCAGGGGGCTTGACCATCACACGCCATCTGTTTTATAGCAGTTGTGCACTATTATTACAGGCTGTAATAACATTGTTTGGTGATAATACTATGTGGGGACCACTGTGGAGTATATAATACTGTGTTGGGACCACTGTGGAGCATAGAATACTGTGTGGGAGCCACTATGGAACATATAATACTGTGTGGGGGGCCACCGTGGAGCATATAATACTGTGTGGGGGCCACTGTGGAGCATATAATACTGTGTGGGGACCACTGTGGAGCATATAATACTGTGTGGGGACCACTGTGGAGCATATAATACTGTGTGGTGGGCCACTGTGGAGCATATAATACTGTGTGGGAGCCACTATGGTGCATATGATACTGTGTGTGGGCCCACCGTGGAGCATATAATACTGTGTGGGGGCCAATGTGGAGCATATAATACTGTGTGGAGGCCACTGTGGAGCATATAATGCTTTGTGAGAGCCACTGTGGAGCATATAATGCTGTGTGAGGGCCACTATGGAGCATATAACACTGTGTGGGGCCCCCTTCACTATTCACATCACACGCCATCTGTTTTATAGCAGTCGTGCACTATTATTACAGGCTGTAATAACATTGTTGATTATAAAACTGATGCTGTTCAATGTAAATAGTGAAGGAGTCCCAGCGCTCACAAAAGCACTACAGTAACTTCAAAGAATTGATCAGCAGGGGCCCCAGGTGTTGGACCCCCCACTGATCTCTTATATCTCATAGACTGTTAGGACCCTGCAGATCAGCTGTTCCCACAGCATGCAGCTCAGTATTGTTCACATGCTGGGCGCTGCGCTGCTCACTCATCACATTCTTGATAACCGTAGTTGTGGGTACTACAGCTATAAACCCTTTCAAGTATCTGAGATGCCGCAGCAGCACCCATGACAGTCACTATCAACAATTTGCTGTAGGGAGGGGGTAGGGGGCCCTGGACAAAAGTTTGCACCGGGGCCCACAAGACTTTAGTTACGCCACTGTATCTCACTTTATTTTAAAGCTAGTACTGCAGACTTGGCAGCATATTAAACATATTATCCAACTATTTTACCACTTTTCTGTTATTGAACCAAATATACAGTCCTGCTCTTCGTTATTGGCACCCATGAAGTTTAAGTAAATAATGTGGAATATCTCCTCAAAAAAATGAATTAAGTGAAACAGCTTTTTTGTTTCGAGCACTCGTGTTAAATACAAAAGAACAAAAGATAAACAACAGTTAAAAAAAAAAACAATGGGAGGGAAAAATATAAAAACCTAAAGCTTGATGTGACCCTGGTATTGGCACCCTTTACATTTAATATATGTGGAAACACATTTTGACTCGCCTGTGTTAAAACACAAATGAGAATCACCTGTGATAAATTGTCGGTGCCCATGTGACATGAACTAACCAATGAATGATGAATTAAGTGTTAAAAAAAGCCACACGTTAGACCCTGTTCCTTTTGTCACAATGGTGAAGACAAAGAAGCTGTCTGAGGACATTAGAACTGCTATTATTAGCAAACACAAGACTTCCAAAGGGTAGAAGGCCATCTCCAAAGATTTTGGTATCCCAGCTTCCACAGTGTGCAATGTTATTAAGAAGTTTGCCAAGCATAGAACCGTCAAAAACCTCCTTGGACGTGGGTGAAAGAGGAAAATCAACAAGAGATGTCTTCGAAGGTTGGTGCGAATGGGGGAAAAAAACATTTTTGGCAAAGCAACAGTTTGTTTACAGACAGAGCAATGAAGCTTATAAGGAAAATAACACCCTACCAACAGCATGGTGTTAAGCGTGGTGGAGGATCCATAATGCTGTGGGTTGCTTTGCTGCGTCTGGTACTGGAGGCCTTGACCGTATCACAGGAATCATGAAATAAGAGAATTATCAAGAGATTTTAGAGCGAAATGTCCTACATAGTGTAAAAAACTTGGTTTGAGTCGAAGATCATGGTTCCTCCAGCAAGACAATGACCCAAAGCACACATCCAAAAGTACCCAGAAATGGTTGAAAAAGAAAAAATGAACTGTTTTAAAATGACCAGCAATGAGTCCTGACCTCAATCCCATTGAAAATCTTTTGGGTGAGCTGAAATCTGCCATTGAGAAAAAGAACCCTGCAAACATTGAAGAGCTTGAACAAACTGCAAAGAAAGAGTGGAGAAAATGCCAGATGAGAAGTGCAAGAAGCTTATAGATGGCTACAAGAAACATTTGAAGGCTGTCATCAATGCCAAAGGGTGTTCAAACAAGTATTACTTAGGGGTGCCTTTATTGCTGCACAAGCTGTTTATTTTGTTTTTTCTTTTAAATTTCAACATGTAAGTTGAAAAACAATATTTTATCGTTGTATTACTTTGGACCACTAATTGAAAAAAACCTGAAGATATAACTTTGGTACATTTCCATTTATTTGTGAAGATATTGTACAGTCTATGAAAAAAAAAAATAAGGGGTGCCGATAATGGTGAGCAACACTGTACAGTCATATGAAGTGACTACCCCCACCCCCTTTGGCAAATGCAACAGATTTACATACTGACAATATAAATGTGTATGGATTTTCACTGGTAAAATCTCAGAGTGTTGCTAGGAATACATACTAGGGCCACAAACACAACATTTATAAAAACTGTAGAACCAGGGTAATAAATATTGAGTTTTTTTTTCTTTGTTAAGGCTACGTTCACATCTGCATTGGAATCTCCATTTAGACAAAAAAGTCCAAGTACAACTTTTTCATCTGGTGGTTTCAGTTTGAAAGAACGGACACTTGAAGGATCACATTAAAGTTAATGGGGTCCACTGGGCTTTATATGTGACCGCTGTTGTAGCAGTCACAAAAAATTTTTTTAAATTAAATTATACAAAAAAAAAAAGTTTAAATTCACCTCTATGTTGCTTTAATTCCTCTGAGACACCAAAAGAGTTAATAAACATCGAAAATGTTGTTTTGAATACTGTAAAAAGCACATTTTTTGAAATGGGGTGACTTATGGGGGGTTTCTATATATAGGCCACAACCCCTTCACGCATTCTCACGTACATGTACGTGGGAGAATGTGGTTAGTTACCGCATCCCCACGTACAGGTACGTGACGGTGATCGAGCGGGCTCAGAAGCAGAGCCTGTGCGATCACCGCGGGAGCCCGGCTGTATTTGACCAGTGATAACACCGATCCCCACTGTTTAACCCTTAAGATGCCGTGGTCAATAGCGACCGCGGCATTTTAAGTGTTTGCTAGCGGCACTGAGTGCCGCAGTCGGCATCGGGAGAAGGTGTTAGCTGTAACTGACAGCTAACACCCTGCTCCTTAACCTCCGATGCCATGTTGCCACCCCCGGCACCCCCCGCGGAGAGATCGGGGGGGTGCCGATATCTATAATATGCAGCCCGGAGTCTGGCCAGTGACCCTAGGCTGCCTGAAGCCGCCACTACCTGGTTGATCCTGCCAGGACCTCTGGAAATCAGCCTATGTCTAAATATACATATACATATACACAGTCTGTATAGACTGCAATACACGTGTATTGCAGTCTATAGTGCTGAATCAGCGATTAGACTATCGTTGGTTCAGGTGTCCTAGTGGGACATATAAAAAAAAGATAATATTTATTAACTTATTTGGGTGGTATGACTATCTGTTTGAAAAGCAGAGCATTTCACATTTTGAAAATTGCGATTTTTTTACAAACTTCCATCAAATTTCCTATTTTTTTTATAAATAAATACAAAACTATTGATCAATGTTTACCACTAACATAAAGTACAATGTCTCACGAAAAAACAGTCTCAAAATCACTTGTGCAAGTTAAAGCGTCTTAAAGTTATTGCAATATAAAGTGACATATGTCAGTTTTGAAAAATGAGGCCTGGTCTTTATCGCACTTTTGGGCTCAGACCTGAAGGGGTTAAAGCCAATTCAGAACTGAATTGTTCCCTTTGAAGTTATTACCATATATAGTAAGTTGAAACAAGGCACATTTGAAAAATTGGGTTGTGTCCTGAAGGGGTTACATTAATGGGTTGTCTGTGTAAAATATATGTTTTATAACTGTTCTTGGACCAAGGTATATATTAGTAATAAACCATTAGTAATAAACTTCCTCACCCCTGAAACTACATAGATGCTAGTGCACGCCCTCATAATCTCCCGCCTAGACTACTGTAACACCCTTCTCCATGGCCTCCCAGCTAACACCCTCGCCCCCCTCCAGCCCACTTTAAACTGTGCTGCTCGCTTAATACACCTCTCCCCCCGTTCTTCATCGGCCGCTCCCCTCTGCCAATCCCTTCACTGGCTACCCATTGCCCAGCGAATAGAGTTCAAATTACTAATGCTGACATACAAAGCCATCCACAGCCTGTCCCCTCCATATATCTCCGACCTAATCTCCCGCTACCTGCCCACACGTAACCTCCGATCCTCCAAAGACCTCCTAATCTGCTCTGCTCTTATCCGCTCTTCACACAATCGTCTCCAAGACTTCTCCCGTACATCCCCCATACTCTGGAACTCATTACCAAGACACATAAGACTGTCCCCCACAGTCACAAGCTTCAAGAAGGCCCTGAAGACTCACCTATTCAGGAAGGCCTACAACCTCCAATAACGCTACTGTCACCACACCACCACCTGAGCAGCCTCTACCCCCACCTTCTGTCTCTATCCCTCTTCCCTCATAGATTGTAAACCCTTGTGGGCAGGGCTCTCTATCCCACTGTGCCTGTTATCACTATTAGTATTATCTGTTTTGCATATCTTGTGTACCGTATGTAAATCCGCAAATGTAAAGCACCATGGAATTAAATGTGCTATATAAATAAACAATAATAATAAATAATAATAAAACCATAAGCAGTGCAGGGAATGCACTCATAACCTTTAATACTACCTGGATAACCCCTTCAGTGGAGTAGGAGAGCAATTACATAGTAGGTGAGTCCCTACAATAACTAAATGCTAAATTATAAAACTCCCCTAACTCACTCCCCTTACCTGTCTGTCTATCTGAGTGTGCTTTGTAAGGACCAACCGAGACCTACAAGTATCAAAAACAGGAGGCAGAAAGGAGAGGCTGCAGAAGCATCACATAGGAATACAACAAGATGCTGAAAAGTGAACTGGGGGAAATTTCTATACCACTGCCCTTAGATGGGACCTGGAGCAGAGCAATTGCAGTGTGAAAACACTCCACCCCCTGTGACTGGCAAGCAAAAGGCAACAGGGAAATGTAGACGGCAGGGCTGTACATGAGACTGCACTTGGTGAACCACATCAGAAGGGAAGACGGAGCCAAGATAATGGATCGCCCATATACAGCACATAACAACAAGACATACATAAGATCCTCCATGTTAATTATTCTTTAATGTTAGTCTACGGTGAACTATTTAGGTAAAATAAATTCCTGAAGTACTTCTTAAAGCAGAATCTATTGGCATAAACTAGAACATCATAAAAAGCTAGCTCTGTCACAGCAAGGAGGAGGGACTGGGCAAGCTTAGCAGGCAAGAGTTAGGGGGGCCAGGAAGGGGATGAACCATTGGCACTAGCCCCCACATCTACATACCACAATAAATTTGCTTTTCTATGAAATCAAGATGTTTGAAGGGACACCAAGTTATGTGTCCACATGTTTATAATATCCCTACCACATGCCAGGGGCTGTTTGGTAAGCAGAAATCTACTGACAGAACACCTTTGCATGAATATTGGCAGAGTGCACACAAACCAAGCAGTGATGTCAAAAACTATGCAGCAGGACTTAGGTATAAATGGTGAGCCGAACAGTAGAACAAGGCTCAGAACCAGTATAAGATTAATCAAGAAAATATTGACAATGTTACTCATTTTTATAGACATTTTAACTGTGAAATGTTGAGCTCTACAAGCAAAACTGGATATTATCCAACACTGCGATGGGAAACAACAATGAATAAAGCTTTTCTTGTTTTACCATCTTCCCCTCTAAGACAAACCAAGGTAATAAAGTCACTTAATTAGTATCGAGAAATAAGACACAAAAGATGGATAGGGCAGATGAATGTGTTTTATTAAATATCAGGAGCTGCTTGCTAATACTACCTATGGAAGTGGGATGACAAATGAATGGTAGTAAAGCACATACCACCAGCTGCAGGCTGATAAAAGGTATTACAATATAATGAAATTTCAACCAAACGGCATTTAGGCCAAATGGGCTATGACTAGGGGTTTTGTACATTTAAGATATCAAGCATTGTTTTTATGACATGAATACTTCACAGTGACACTGAATATTGTATCTATCCATGGTCCTGCATAAAGATACTTACCAAATAGCTCATCCTTTGCCAGTGCATATAGAATACGGGAGGCTCCGATCAAGTTACTCATGGAAGCTGAAAGGGTCGAGCAGCAAATTCCAATAGTGACAAGAGGAGGCCAAACATTAATATCTCGTAAGAAACTGTAATCATTCTGCAACAGAATCCTGCAAACAGACAGAAAGACGCTGCTAAATTCATTTATTAGGAGAGCATTCTATTCATATACTAGGAAGTGACAGCTACATCATATGATTTCCTTACTACAAACTGACAGCATACACAAAAGGTGGCTATATACAATCTATGCATTACAGAGTCATAAAAATGACCACTACAAACACATTATATGAAAATCATATCTTTACTATATTCCTGTTTAAAGCATCACATCATGAATTATATGTTTACAGTAATCCCTATAGTAGTGGTCTCCAACCTTTTGTACACGGAGAGACACATTCGGAATGGAGAGTCAGTCATGAGCCACATTCAACACATCCGCAGTGTATATGTCCTATTCTAAATAATAGGGCCCGTGCACATTACTTGCTGGTGGTTTCTTTATCAACAGTCACTGACATGCAGTAGATTCTGTCCATGCCAAATGTGAGATCTGGTGGCGTATGCTGTACTGGTTCTGAAAATGGCTGCTGATGGAGTGATGGCATGTGATGCAACCCTGCCATCAGAAACTCACATGGAAACACACTATGTCTACACTAGTTTCCTACAAATTCAGGAGCTGTGCAAGTGCAGATGAAAGTACTATTGGTATCCGCGTGCAGGAGGCTAGGATCGGTATAGAGTGTTTTAATGGGATGTGCTGATGGCCATGCTGAATGAAATTCCTCTTCATCACCAGCCATTTTCAGAATCAGAGAAGCATGCAGTTGGGATAAAAGGCTTGGCTAACAAGTCACAAGTGTGACTTTAGAAACATCACATAACTTATAATAGAAATATATCATTAACCGAATTATGTTAATTTGAACATTTTACTATTCCCTTTAAACATAAGTATGGCTCCTCACCTATTATCTGATTTTCTGCATTAGGGACCATCCCTCATCTAGCTAAATCCTTACTGGAGAAGATTATGGATTATGGGGGAGGAAGGTAATGTGATCTGTGGTTGCATATACTGGGAAGGATGAAGCATGGAGCTGGACAGCCTTCTAGTTTTATCACATGACATCTCACATTATAGGAGGAGGCAGTCACACTGTCACAGTAAAGGTCCATTCCTTGCACTACAGAAAAGTGTGTGAGCTTTCTGTTACATCTGCCACAGATGCTCCGATTTAGTAGACAGCCGACAGCCACATGACAGAGACTTGGAAGCCATATGTGCAAATTATAGAACAGGTCCTATCCTGCTCCATGACATTGGAATGGAAGCCCCCCCTTGAGAAAGCTGTTGACATGATACACAAATGGGTAACATGCTTTTATTACTATGGTAACACTTCATTATATAAGGTGCTATTTGAATACTATTTTAAGCAATTGCTATATAGTCTTAAACACTCACACACATTTGACTATTGTATCCAATAACTCTCTTTTACAATCCTTGATGTATTGATGATGATGATGATGATGATGATGATGAAGCTTATAGCTTATTACACAATACCGGGGTATTTTCATTACTTTGTGTCTGTGTAGGTTATGTTAGTTGTTGGTTCTGTTTCAATACAGCACCAGTTTCACGCTGAAACAGATAAAATAGAACATGGAAAAAAAATCAAGCTCAGCTGATCTGCAGGCGTGATGAGACTCGGCCCTTCAGAATGCTATTGATGGATGATCATCAGGATAGGCCTTCTATAGTAATGTCCCCCGAAAAAGGCCCTACATTATAGTATATCACTTTGGTTGCATGCAACCACCACTTGGGGACAATAACTGCATATATTAACCAGTTGATCCATCTGGGCAACTCTTCTAGGAAATGGAAATCAGCTCATCATTGTGAGACTGGCTTTCCTAACCTCGAAGCTCCATGCCATCTCATTCCATCTATTTGTAAAGGCTGTTCCAAATTAAAAACACATTTTTTTTTCTAAAAGAGAAACTCCAACTGTCTACAAGGTGTATATGGTACTGCAGCACAGTCCTATTCACTTCAATGGAGGTAAGCAGCAATTCGACAAACAAATCATGGGGTGGTGTGTAGAGGTTTCTGGAAAAAATAAGCCATGTTTTTTTTGTTTTTGTTTTTTTAAATCCTGCACCACCTCTTTAATACATGGTCACTGACTCCACCAGATCAGGAGATGTTTCCAGCAGAATTCTGCTCACTCACAGAGTAGTGGATACCAATCTAAGTAATTTAAATGTTCCAACAGGACACATAAAAAGGGTTTATCCAGATCATAAAATTCTTGTAAACTGAATTGGTGCTGTATAAATCTGTATCTGAAGTCACCTGTATCTAGTGGTGGCTGCAGGTAGCTGCTAGGACAGTGCTTTGGGAAGCCGGAGAGGCAGTCATGTGTCTTGCTTCCATGGTAAAAATGCGATTTGTCTTGCTACATGACAAAGCCTGAAACATGCAGCCATGCAGGCACTATTACTGCTGCAGTAATAACAGTATTTGTTGCCATTGCAGTGTGACAGCTTACTTGTTTTTACAAGGGTCCATCTATAATACCAAGAGGATATATGGAGATGCAGAGCCCTGATTGAAGCAGTCATATAACTCCATAACTGTCTTTCTCTCATTCAGAAGCAACCTCAGGGTCATGTGGGACATATGAAGTACTGACCTGTACTAGTGTGAGTAATGTATTTGAGCTATGATAAAAAGTTCTTATTTAGCTTCATCGTTGGCCTAGACCTCTGTCTCATACGATACCCTCTCTGTATACTTTGATAGACATTTTCAGTGTCGAAACTAAAGTCTTGTGGGCCCAGGCGCAAACTTTTGCCCGGGTCCCCTACCCCCTCCCTAGAGAGAATTCTTGATAGTGATGGTTACGGGTGCTGCAGCAATATCTCAAATACTGGAAAGGGATACAGCTTTAGTACCGACAACTGCAGTTATCAATAATACAGTGAGTGAGCAGCAAAGAGCCCGGGAAGTAAACAATACTGGGACAGTATAATATGATCCACAGTGGCCCCCACACAGTATTATATGCTCTGCAGCGGCCCCACAAACCATTATATGCTCCGCAGTGGCCCCACACAGTATTATATGCTCCACAGTAGCCCCCACACAATATTATATGCTCTACAGTGTTCCCACACAATATTATATGCTCTACAGTGGCCCCCACACAATATTATATGCTCTACAGAGGCCCCAACACAGCATTATATGCTCCACAGTGGCCCCCATACAGTATTATATGCTCCACAGTGGCCCCAACACAGCATTATATGCTCCACAGTGGCCCCCATACAGTATTATTTGCTCTTGGGCCCCATAACCTTCCGGGCCCAGTCGCAGTTGCACCCCCTGCGACCATGATTGTTACGCCACTGGACATGTCTAATCTGATACATGTGATATGCAGTCCATCTCGTAGAAACATAGAAGATCGTCTCTTGAGAGGAAAGTAGCAGAGATTTCAAAATGAAAGTCAGTTTATCAAAAACAGAAGGAGAAATGACAAAGCCTGAAAAGAATAGAAAGAAGCTTTTTCCTCTGATTTATATCAGAAAGTTTCTTATATCCGTTTGTACAACTGAGTTATGCAAAGTCTGCTGAACTGAAAGTGACCATTTAAATAGTACAATACGGTAATATGGACTTCTAAGCATGACTACTAAGCATAGAAACTGCAGAGGGTTAAATTATATAAAAACTATTCTATTTTGAATAGATTTCTATTTGTTGCAGATCATTCATTATACTGAACATGACAGGCTTACTTTAAGGAAGCCTGTTTCAGTGACATGTGCTCTTTAAGATTTACCCATAAAAAATAATAAAATAAATAGAATCAGTACTCTGTATACTTTTCAGTGGCTGCCTTCCCTCGTGTCAGGAACCTGACAACATGCAGGTTTAGCACATCCATTAGGTTTTAGCAGGCCTTCAAGGGACTTATTTAAACAATGTACAAGATATATAGGAATGCACTTTCGGCCATTAGAACTAATATAAGGCCAGATGCAAGCTTTTACTTTCTAAATACCATAGGAGAAAACATGGAATAAAACAAAAATGAAAGCTCTAAATTACTTATTTAAGTCAACTCAAGGTCCCTTCCTGTAAGAGGTTAAATACAAGAAAATGCTAAGCCTTTTACTCCTAACAGAAATATAAATATGAATGACACACACAGGTCCCTGAGTGTTGGTGAATTATTACTGTGCATTAAGATATTAGGATGTGACAGCTATAATTGTAACGCATTTCAGTCCCTTTCTTGTTAATCAAAAGTGCAGAAATAAATGTTATTTATGAGAGCACTTTCCAGTGCTGGGAATTGGTAGGGGGGTGAAAGGCCCCCTCCCTGAACACCTCCGCCACCCACTTATGACACGAAGAGAATCATATTGCCCCCACCACTTGAATCAGGAAAATAATGGTTGAGACCACTATAATGACATTGGAACTACTCAAAATGATATAAGCAATCTGATCTCACATGAAGCCCTCCAATAACCTGACACGAGCACAATTATTCACTCACAGTTATATACACTTTACAGGCAGGAAAGCACCTGTCCACATTACGCCAAAGGAAAGAACGCTCATTTTATTTATCTACCAGTTAACCCCTTTTTGGAGCATGGTAATATCTCACCTTGCCCTGCTAGGGGAATTGTTAATAAAGCACAAACAAATTTACTGTATAACATGAAACTGTACATTGAATAAAGCCCAAACACAGAAAAGGAAGGTCCTAATTTAACTCATATTACGATTAAAACTTAAGACACATGTAAAGAAATCTTTTCTGTGTATCCCAGGAGATCAGCCTTTTACCACCTCTGCCTAATAGTCCTGTGTCTAGATGTAAGACAATTGGCTGGAACAGGAGCTTCCCTGCTGTGTCCTGTCTGCAGTAGGACAAAAAAATCATAGTCAACCAAAGATGGAGAATATCAGCAAGGGATTAACCCCCTTGTTCTCTGCAGAATTTCTACAAGACTGCTTGTGTCCAGGTTGTGCAGTAGATTTTTTGTTTACTATTTCCATTCATTAACTGATTAGTGCCCCTTTAATAATCAATTCTGTGAACATGTCAGGCAGATGTATCTGTAAGAATAACATTTTTCTTTCAACAAATATAGTAACATCAATCATGGACAGGAGCCAGCTGGCTGGAGTGGGTCCTGGAAATACAGAGTTACTAGTCATGGGAGGAGATGTCTAATGACAACAAGATGAGGTTAGCCAGCTGGCTGTGAATGTGAACCGTCACAACTGCCAAACTGTGCGTGCTACATAATTACTGAAACCCCAATTGCCATTCATTCCAATTACATCCGATAAACATTGGCTCAATGAAGCCAACTGCAGGTAAATAAGAAAAGCTTGTTTTATATGCATTTAAATGGCATGCTACTGAAGACAATGTCATACCAGCAATGAACAGAGAAGAGCATTGAGCAAAGTACTGGATAAATGCATCAGAGACTTTGTGGGTATTCAACAGCAGTGCAATGGTTAGTAACAATGACAATTCCTTTCCCTATAAACATGTGATTATCAAGAGCAAGCCTGTTCTGTCCAGTTCACAAATATTCAGTTGTTGAGTTGTCAACAAAAAAATCAAGCATAAAATTAATGAGAAGCCTTCTAAAACTAAATAGTGCACAACCTGTCTTAAAGGGGTATTCAGAGTCTTAGGCTAAGAACTCACGCAGTGAATCGCTGCCAAAGAGCGTTGTGGAAAAGACCACAGTGGAAATGCATCACATTTATTTCTGCAGTGTTTTTCATAGAAAGTGCTTTTCTGGTTTCTTCTGCAAACTTTCTGTCCCTATTATACCTATACGGAAAATGCCGTTTCCATAGATACAGTGGGTATGGAAAGTATTCAGACCCCTTTAAATTTTTCACTCTTTGTTTCATTGCACCGATTTGCTAAAAGCAAAAAAGTTCATTTTATTTCTCATTAATGTACACTCAGCACCCCATCTTGACAGAAAAATCCAGAAATGTAGATATTTTTGCAAATTTATTAAAAAAGAAAAACTGAAATATCACATGGTCATAAGTATTCAGACCCTTTGCTGTGACACTCATATTTAACTCACTTGCTGTCCATTTCCTTCTGATCCTCCTTGAGATGGTTCTACTCCTTCATTGGAGTCCAGCTGTGTTTAATTAAACTGATTGGACTTGATTAGGAAAGGCACATACCTGTCTACTGTATATAAGACCTCACAGCTCACAGTGCATGTCAGACCAAATGAGAATCATGAGGTCAAAGGAACTGCCCAAGGAGCTCAGAGACAGAGTTGTGGCAAGACACAGATCTGGCCAAGGTTACAAAAGAATTTCTGCAGCACTCAAGGTTCCTAAGAGCACAGTGGCCTCCATAATCCTTAAATGGAAGAAGTTCGGGACGACCAGAACTCTTCCTATACCTTGCCGTCCAGCCAAACTGAGCAATCGTGGGAGAAGAGCCTTGGTGAGAGAGGTAAAGAAGAACCCAAAGATCACTATGGCTGAGCTCCAGAGATACAGTAGGAAGATGGGAGAAAGTTCCACAAAGTCAACTATCACTGCAGCCCTCCACCAGGCGGGGCTTTATGGCAGACTGGTCTGAAGGAAGCCTCTCTTTAGTGCAAGACATATGAAAGCCCGCATAGAGTTTGCCAAAAAACACATGAAGGACTCCCAGACTATGAGAAATAAGATTCTCTGGTCTGATGAGATGAAGATTGAACTTTTTGGCATTAATTCTAAGCGGTATGTGTGGAGAAAACCAGGCACTGCTCATCACCTGCCCAATACAATCCCAACAGTGAAACATGGTGGTGGTAGCATCATGCTATGGGGGTGTTTTTCAGCTGCAGGGACAGGACGACTGGTTGCAATTGAAGGAAAGATGAATGCGGCCAAGTACAGAGATATCCTGGAAGAAAACCTCTCCCAGAGTGCTCTGGACCTCAGACTGGGCCGAAGGTTCACCTTCCAACAAGACAATGTCCCTAAGCACACAGCTAAAATATCAAAGGAGTGGCTTCGGTACAACTCCTGACAGGTCCAGCCAGAGTCCTGACCTCAACCCAATTGAGCATCTCTGGAGAGACCTGAAAATGGCTGTCCACCAATGTTCACCATCCAACCTGACGGAACTGGAGAGGATCTGCAAGGAAGAATGGCAGAGGATCCCCAAATCCAGATGTGAAAAACTTGTTGCATCATTCCCAAGATGACTCATGGCTGTACTAGCTCAAAAGGAAGGGGCTTCTACTCAATACTGAGCAAAGAGTCTGAATACTTATGACCATGTGATATTTCAGTTTTTCTTTTTTAATAAATTTGCAAAAATATCTACATTTCTGGTTTTTTTCTGTCAAGATGGGGTGCTGAGTGTACATTAATGAGAAATAAAATGAACTTTTTTGCTTTTAGCAAATGGCTGCAATGAAACAAAGAGTGAAAAATTTAAAGGGGTTTGAATACTTTCCGTACCCACTGTATAACTGACATGCTGCAATTAATAAGAACGCAACGCTTTTTCAAATTACACCATTTCCACTGCGGATATTTTTCTGCAGTGTGTGGATGGGATTAGCCAGAATCCCATCCACTTTGCTAATACTGTAAAACGCTGTGGTATTTTCGCAACGTGGTGGCCCAGCCTTAAAGATTTTTTTCTAGCCATCTTAGTGGTGATAGTCTTTTGTCTTCACCAGCTGTCAATGGATATGATCATGAATGCAGGAAGGTCTGGCACTTGTCAGAAACCCAGCCATGATTTCTTCTCTTTTCAGTTCTATGGATGTTGCAAGAATGTATTCATCTGTTTTCAGTCCCACAGAAGTGAATGGAGACAGACACACATGCACTGCCACCTCTCCATTCACAGCAGCCATAACTGGTCAAACAGGGGGTTGGGGCACTCTCTTTTCCAGGAGATATGTGCTTGTCCCAGAGATGGGATTTTGAATTCGGCTTTTGGCAGGAGTTTGAATTTTATTTTTCGAAGGTTTAAAATTGAAAATCCTATTGCACAGGGCTCTGTAGATGGGACAAAGCGGGCATTTAAGGAATGAAAAGAGAGGTAGATTAGGCAAGCAATAAAAGTTAAGACGGTACTGTCATACACAAGCAGACCAAAATAGTCACCAATGAAACTAAAATTTTGCAAATGGAGACAAAACTTTTTAGTTTTGGCGCCATTTGCAACTAGCCTCTAATCTGTGCTGACTCTTTAATAAAAGATGTAGTCAGACATGGCACACGCAGCCACATGAAGAAGATGGCCCATATGTCATTTTCAACTCTGCGTCTCTGGAGATAGACTTGAATTCAATGGTGAAGCAGGAAACCTCGGCTTCTTACTCCACCATTCAGGCTACTGCTAGTGATTTCTGTGGCTTGCTGCAGGCCTGCTGCATTGAGCCAGAGACAAAAGGAGGAAAAGGCTCCTTGGGAACTGGGCTGGGTAAACATTCTTGTTTTTATTTATATGGTACAGCTACTGTGTAGAGAAGTTATTGAGAAAGGTAATACTGTGTATGGGGCCATTAGGGAGTGTAATACTGTGTGTGGGAAGGGGGCACTGGGGAGAATAATACTGTGGAGATGGTACTGAGGTGGAGCACAATAATATGTGTATGGGGGCACTAGGGAGTATAATACTATGTGGGGTGCTACTAGAAAGCATAATACAGTGTAGGAAGGGCCACTGGGGAGCATAATACTGTGCAAGGGAACACATGCGTTTGTGGGCACTGGAGAGCATAATATTGCATGGGGAACCACTGGGGAGCATATGTCTGTGTGTGGGGAACTGGGGATACAGAAACATAGTAGTGGTTGCTTATGAACTAATGAGCAACCTCTCTATCATGTCACCAACACAGAGAGGGTGAGGTTCTTGGAGCTGGATAACCACTTTAATTTATAGTAGGGCTGGGGAATTCATCGAAAAATAACCAAAACTGAACGTCAACCCAGATAACTAACGTAATTTTGTGCACGTCGGTTATTTCGGTTTGGTTATTACAATATTTGTGAGGTTCCATCTGCAGTTTTGTTCGGCCTGAACACGTCTCAACTGAAACTGCTGTTATACTCTGGGGTCTCTTCAGACCCCAGGGTATAATATGCTGAGGTTCAGCACCTCTCCTGGGCTCTGGCGCGACTCTGTCTTCTCTTATAGTTTTCTGACTGACGTCAAATGACTGAGGCCAAATCACACATGAGTCATGCAGCATTGCACCACATGCATTTATGCGTTACTTGACCGCGGAGGTCAAATCACAGGCCAAAGCGGTCTCTGACATCAGTCAGAAGGCTGAAGAGAACAGGGAGCCGTGCCAGAGTCCAGAAGAGTTGAGTAACATTGTTTATTTATGTTTCATCACCTCCCAAGGGACTCAACATATTATACTCTGGGGTCTGAAGAGACCTCATTGTATAAAAACAGTTTCGGTTCAGATGCCCAACAAATACTCATACTTTAAAAGGGACGTGGTTTCAAAAGGGCGTGGCCTCAATAATCGCCATTAATCATGATTGAGGTAAAATGCCCAATTAATCATGATTTTGATTTACGTCATAATTGCTCAGCCCTAATTTATATATTCTAAAACAATAGATTACATTTAAATCATCATATAACTAATATAGATATATAATTTCACTAATACAAGTGAGCAATTCACTGTATATAATTTAGTTCAATTATTTTATATTTCACTACCAATAAAACATTTCTCTTGCTCTGGACAATTCCTTTAAAGAGGACCTTTCACCACCCCCACGATCAGCAGTTCTTACCATCTGTTAATAGACACCACTCTACTAATTCTGGCACAGTTGGAATTTTTTCTCTAGTCCCTACTGATAGTTTTGGTGACTGATATGCAATTTAGTCTCTGGCAAGGGGTATGATTCTGAGCTCTGACACTGGCTGCCTCTGATTGGAGCTCAGAATCACACACCCCTGTCTGACACCGCTCTTCTGACATTACAGAGCTTAATTAGCATATTGGGCACCAAAACTACCTTCACTTGTTGCCTGGGAACCGTGGGGGCTAGAGAGAAAATTCCAACTGCACTCAAATCAGTAGATCAAAATATGCTAAGAACTTGAACTGGTGGAGGCGGTGAAAGCTCCTCTTTAAATGAGGGGATGAATTTGAAAGCTAAGTAACAAGTTTGTGGAGATTTATGAAGAGATTGTTACCTTGGCGGCGGAATTGATCATGAAGGAGGAGAGATTACTTATTCAGCCTGGTCCATACTAAAGGTGAACATACGCAATACATAGATTGCTCATTATGTTGTTCTCACAAGAGATTTTAGCCGCCACCAGAGCAGCATTTTCACCCTCTCCAAAGAGAGCAAATGGAAACTCAGCTTTTGGTATTCAACACTCTGTCAAAGCATCTGGGTAACTATTTTGCCTTTGTTGACACCAAGAGATTCTATTCTCTTCCTAATAAGAACACATAACCAAGTGTTAGTTACTTTTGTGACCTTTCCTAAAATCAGGAAATAGATGAAGACCATGCTAATGACACAGTAACCCGCCACACAAGAATGACGGGTATATGGCCCATTCCCTTTGTTCTTAAGTAATTTTCTACATGACACTGACAAATTTCTATATACCTTAAAGTAGTCTAGAAATAAAAGCTTTATAATTTATTCATTGGAGCCATTTGCAGCTCTGATTTCCCTTGGGACAAAATTTTGCATGAGTAGTTTAGCTCCACCATGTACCTCTAACCAGGCATGTACTATTTGCAGACAACAATCTATCATGTAGCTACAGTATCAACCACACAGTTTTCATCCTGCAACCATTCATTACAAACATACAGATGTAGCAGGGTTGTCGTGTTATTTAAATCTTTAGGGCTGAATTATTTGTGTATCATGAAAACTGTAACATTAACATAAATTTGACTATAGTCTAATGTTAAAGGGGTTGTCTAGTTCATTTTTTTATTATTTAATCATGGGAATATAAACACAACAAACCAGTACTCAACTCTCCCTGGACCTTCATTTTCAGAGGCGGCAGCCCTTTTGGTTTGTATACAAGTCCCTTAGATAATGTGACAAGTGACATCTCGCCTGTGCCAGGTAACTGCTGCAGCCAGTCATATGACTCAGTGTTCACCTCTTAAAGAGGACCTTTCATGTCCTCATGTAGATGCGGTTTTACATACCACTAGAAAGCCGACAGTACGCTGAATTCAGCGCACTGTCAGCTTTCCCGGTATGTGCCCCAGGGCTGGAGATATCGGCGGTAGTAGTTTCACTGTTTACCGTCAGAAGGGCGTTCCTGACAGTCTAGCTGGGCTGTGAGGAACGTCCCCCCTGACTGTACTCGTCCATAGCGCTGTACTGTGGGGGTGTTCCTCACAGCTCAGCGTCATCACTGGGCTGTAAGGAGCGCCCCCGCTGACATTACAGGGCTATGAACGAGTACAGTCAGGGAGGGCGTTCCTCACAGTGCAGCTAGACAGTCAGGAACGCCCTTCTGACGGTGGACGGTGAAACTAAGACCACCGATAGCTCTAGCCCCGGGGCACATAACGTAACTGTGACTGGCTGCAGCAGAACGGAACTGGTGCGGTTGGAACCGGTGGCCACGGGGAAAGGTGAGTACTTGTTTGGTATGTTTATCACCCCTGTAGCAGCATTATTAAATAACAAAAATAAAAACTGGACAGCCCCTTTAAACCTCAAATAACATGGTAATATCCACATGAGATAGATACACTGCAGCAGAGATTCTGCAGAAAAATCTGCAGAATGTGGAATCAATGGAGTAGTTACTGCGGATTTGCTGCAGATTTCACTCTATGCAATGCAAAGGGTGTAATCCACAGTAAAAATCTGCGACATGCATTGACATGTTGCAAATTTTAAATCCACACCAAGGATTAATTTATGTGCGGATTGTGCTGGTTTTTTTTTCTGCTTAAAATCTCATTCACTTTGCTGCTACTGTAAATGCTATGCAGTAGACATACCCTTAGGTGTCACAATTGACAAATTTAGCCCTGCTATATTTGGCAAACTCAGCTCTCATTCATCTCTAAGCAAGTCGGTCTGTCAAAAGACACTTTCAAAGAAAGTACAAATTTTTTTAGAGGTATGACAGGCTCTGTCTTCCTTCCTCTCCAGCATCTTTTGATATTCTGTTAACCTCCCTCTCCAGGTGATGTTGTTGTTTCTTTATGCAGCAGTTTGCTGATGGTAAAGTCACTTTATCGACCGCGAGCTGTTAAACAGCCTGTGATTATCTGCATGAAAGTCAGCCAGCCTTGAAGCGATGTGACAGGAATGGCTGTATTCTAGTTGATCTTTACTTAATAGGGATTTTACTTCACTCACTCAGGAGATTTCTTCTGTCTATACACTTACTCCACGACAGGACTATTCAATGACACAACTAATTCAAGAATCCTTGAATTACATTTTTGGGAAGTATATAGAGAGTCATAGCCAGACACTCATGATATCAGTTGCATTGTACTGAAAATGATCACTTATTTCCGATAATAATCTACCATACTGACAAATGAAACTACCATATATACCTTTAAGGCAACTGCAATTTATCTACATTCTGGATGAAACACATCTGTAGATTGGGAAGATGCAAACTGCCAGTCCAAACGTTGAGAGGGTCTTGCTACACTATATGGCCAAAAGTATTGGGATATCTACCCCATACATTTACAAGAACTTTTATGACATTCCATCCCTCTTTGCAGCTAAATCAGCTTTTATACCTGTGGCAATGGGACTGAATGAAACACCTGAATTTAGTAGCTAAGATGTGTGTCATGTGTGTGCCAAAACTTATGTCCATATAGGGGGGAATTTATTAACACCTTAGACATTGTGAACACAGCGATATCCCATATGTGGATATAAAATGCTGTATGGGTACGTGAGGTGGGGGGAAATTGGAACAGAAAGAGTGTTATTTGGCTTTCTGGAATAGTATTCAGGTGCCATGATTTGCAGAGTCCCTAAAATACAATGGAAGTTCTCGCAAAGTGACCCCATTTTGGAAATTACACCTCTCAAGGAATTTAGCAAGGGATATGGTGAGCATTTTGACCTCACAGCTGTTTCACAGAATTTAATTTTTCATTTTTACATTCCAATGTTAATACTTTTATTCCAATAAAGCATAGCTTTAGCCCCAAATTTCTTATTTTCACCAGGGATTAAAGAAGAAAAAAGCACCCCACAGTTCGTTACACCATTTCTCCTGAACATGGCAATGCCCCATATGTAGTCGTAAACTGCTGTATGGATACATGGCAGGGCTCAGAGCAGAAAGAGCGCTATTTGTTTTTTGGAGGGCAGATTTTACAGGAATAGATTTCAAGTGCCATGTCTCATTTTCAGAGCCCCTAAATTATCCATACAATGGAACCCCCCCACAAAAAAAAAAAAACATTTTGGAAACATCACCCCTCAAATAATTTTTTCAAGGGGAATAGTGGACATTTTGACCCCACGGATGATTCATAGGATTTATTAACATTGGGCTGTGAAAATGAAGAATTCCATTTTTTGCAATAGAATGTCACTTTAGCCCCAAGTTTTTTTATTTTCACAAGGGGTTAAAGAATAAATATGGCCCACAATGAAAACTGCTTTTTGGGCACATGGCAAGGCACAGAAATTCAGGAGCACCGATATCCTCCAAATTTATCAAGAGGCATAGTGATCATCCATCTGAACACCAGAGATGCTTTTGAAAAGAGATGCACTGTGAGTGGTGCAAAATTAAAATTAAAATTTCCCCAGATATATGCCATTTCAGTGCCCAATATGTCAGGCCTATATTGTGGTACTGTGAAAAGTCAGCTCTCCATTCATTATGTAGGATGTTTCTACTTTCCCTACACTCAGCCTAGAAATACAACAGGGCTCAGAAGTAAAAGAGCACAATGTACATTTGAGACCAAATTTGGTAATTTACACTGCATTTGCAGAGGCTCTGAGGTAAAATTTTAAAAAATGACCCCCAAAATATGACCCCATTTTAAAATGCTGGATAAATTCCTTTAGGGGTGCAGTTTTCAAAATGGGTCACATCTCAAGGGATTTTACTTCAAAAGTGGCATGGTGTCCAAAAAGCAAACCATCTACAGCTATGCTCCAGAAACCAAATAGCGCACCTTACCTTCTAAGTGGGTTGTCCTGTGTACAACAGTGTCATACATGTGGGCATAAACTGCTGTTTGAGCACACAGCAGGGAGCAAAAGGAAGGAGCACTGTTTGGCTATTAGTGCGCGAAGGTTTGGTTTTTGGATGCCATATCACATTTACAGAGCCCCTGAGGTACCAGTAAAGTCGAATGTCCTAGGAAGTTACCCTTTTACTTTTTGAAAACTGTACCCCTCAAAAAATTTATCAAGGGGTGTAGTGAGCATCAGTTTTCCAGATGTGTATGCACAGTGGCTGGGGAAAAAAATGAATAAGTAAGCTGTATGGAGTACATTAGGTACACCAAAATCCCTACAATTTTCACACTAGATCCTATGATTGGGGGGGGGGGGAGGCACTCTGGGGGTCAGTTCTGATGTCCTTTCTCTTGTAAACTGTAAGCCTAGGGTGTACACTAATGTACCCTCACACAGCTTATACATTTCCCTTCCGGACGCAGCTAATTTTGCCCTAAAGGTTTGGAGATTTTGGGGGGTTTTGTTGTTGAATTGTACAAGTTATAATTTCTTTTATTTTTCTGGTTATGTAGCCATGTGAGAACTTGTTTGTCGTGGGATGAGATGCATTTTTAATGACACCATTTTGGGGTGCTTACAACATACTGACTAAATTTTATTAATGGTTTCTGACAGGAATTTTAAAAAAAAAAACATAAATTGTGGCATTTCTGTCTCATTTGCATTAGACTTGTTTTTCTCCAAATCTAAAAAAAAAGACATGCATAACAGAGGTATGAGGATTATCGCTGTAATATGCTCTATAACGTGGGGGTAGCACTTGAATATGCTTAAGGTAACTGAAGTATTTTACACAATACATAGCTCTTTTTTATCTTGCTCTGTTTGTCAGATACAGCTGAATATGTCTCCTCAGTGTTTACAACTCATTGCCTAGGTTTCAGACTGCCTCTGCCATCTAGTTGAAGTGGATGGGCTGGTGACAACAGCCCTTGTTCCCAGTCACCTCTATTCTCTTCTCTTCACTGTGACGGCTAATGGAGCAGACTGCTGCCTGATAATGGTTAGAACAGTACCTCTGTTATCTCTGTATGTAAATCCAGAGTTAACAGCGTGCACTTCTACAACAAGCTTCTCTGAGATTGACACTAGCGGTTCCTCTGGAGTGGAAACATTTGCCAAGGAGTTCCTCTGTAGTAATAAGCTTGGTAATTACTGCCTTGTAAGATGAGAGCCTGTACATACATATTTCTGAAGCCATACTCTTTACAGAGGAATACTGATGTCTGTTGTCATTAACACCAACTGGTGGCAATGGAAGGGTTACCATCCTGACAGCAAACTGCAGAAAAGAATCAACATTTACTACTTTTACTCAAAATGAATTTCTGACCAAAAGAGCGAATCTTGGAATATCTGCCTCGTTACCCAGCTCTGCCCAAAGAGTCAGCTTCCCCTAATTAATTCTCTGCTCAGCCAGCCAGCAGATGCTGCGTTTGACAGCGTTGTTGGATTTCAATCTACAGAATAATAACCAAAACAAGCAAAAAGATAGACGAGTCGGTGGGAGAGTGTTTAGTAGGTGAATGCACACGCACAATCATATGGAGGCCAAAATTACTTATTCTAAATTGCCAGTGAATTCAATTTAAGAAGAAGCAGCTTTTTCCCGACTGATATTGACTCTCTCTGGCCCAGCACTGCGTGAAGCCCTCTGAATACACTCACATAGCAGAATTAATATTCCCAACCCTCTTGTACATGCATACGATGTACAGTCAATAAACCAACATGTTTAAAAAATGAATTAGAAGAAAATGGACTTTTGAAACTAAACCTCCACCCATATGAATGATTATAGCTATTTATCAGGATGGAAATCTATGCAAGCATGCAAAATATGGGCTAATTTCCCCCTGACGCCCTCCCTCCATCTCATAAGATTTATATTTAGTAAAAAGGATGTGGGCTCACAAAAGCTGCTTCCAAGCCCCCTACACACCTAGGTAAGCCTCAGGCCAGAAAATGCCCCTCTGAGTTGCACTTGCTGCCATCTGCTTGTGCTGATCGGAGAAGTTCAGCTCAGCAAGAGACACGGAGACTAATGTACAACTAGATGTATAAGGACTGCTGCGGGCGAAGTCTGGTAACCCTTTAATGTCTCATCATGCGGCTTTTGAAGCTTATAATCACTGATGGCGTAACTGTAAAGTAAATCTGTTAGCAGTTTTGGCCCTTTAAAGGGAAAATGTCTGCAGGAAATGACCTCTTATTCAAATCATATTTTTATATTAACCACTTCAAGACTGGACCATTTTTCCTGGTTCAGGACTGGGCACATTTTCAAGTTTTTTCGTATATACACTTTTTAGGGCTATTACATTTGTTCCTTTCGGTTTTTTAAATACATTTTACATCTTTCTTCGCTGATTAATAGGGCTTTGTTTTCATTTTTTGGTAGTTTTTTTCTTTATTTTAAAATATGAGAAAAAAAAAGGGGGGGGGGGAGAAACAGGTCTGATTTTCATATTAGTGAGGTGGACGCAGAAAAGTTTCCTACAGAAAACAGTTAGCCTCAGTAGATTATTTGTCAGAACTGCAGGATTTTTAGGATTTTGTTTTAAATATAGAGAACATGGAACATTTTTTTAAAAAATCCTCCCAAAAACATATTTAACATAAAACTTGATTAAATGTGGTAATTTTCTAGTGACATATTCCCTTTAAAACTGCTTACAGCGTTATACAGAGAATGGGTAGAGCAGTGTAGACATACCCATGACAATGCCCCTGCAGTTTTCACGAACAGGCAATTGATATTTTAATGTTCCTAGTGCTGTGGTCATGTGTGCCCAAGACACTAACGCTCTGTCTGGAAACCAGTAGAGAGGCAGGAATGGTGCATGCTTAGGACTACCTTATGGGATCTGCAGAAATACAGTAGCTGTCAGTTATCTAAAGTTTATGTTCTGCTTTAAACTCCTCACATGGTCTTCCAGATATCACAAAGAAGATGCAGTAAGAAGAGCCACCTAAATTTATTTTGGATGTTAGAAGGCTAACAAGTCTATCAGCAATTTTTCAGATTTACAAGAAAATTTCCCAAACACATTTTTTAGGGGTCGCTTCAGTTCTGAAGGGGTTTTCAAAGGTCTATATATTAGAAAAACCCCATAAATCACCCAATTTTCAAAAATGTACCCCTTCAAAACAGCATTTGGGAAATTTGTTAACCCTTTAAGCATATAATTCCTCCCATTGATTAAACAGCATTTCTATGGTGCACGGCCTGTATCGGATAAGACTGGACAGATGACGTGAGTTATTGCTCTCTAGGGGGGGGGGGGGCAACTGAGTGCTCTCACTGTTATGTACAGCTCTGTGGTCAGGACAATCAGGTAGAGTTTGCAGTAATTGTAGTTTGATGATAAAGTCTCGGACAGTGTTGGTCAATCTCTCTATTTAAACACAAAGATAACATTGAGTCTGTTCTCTAGATGTATGGTAAGTGTTCTACAGAAACCCGTGTAATGCAAAGTGCATTTACTGTACATATTATTTGCTCTGCATTTATATTAAATTTCTAGTAATCATAATAATCTCTCATGGTAAAGGCAAAGTCTAGATCTATTGTGATACTTCATAGTGTCCCGTTCACAAAACAGTCAATCTCTCTCCCCAGCTTGCTGAAGAATATAGAACATGAAAAGAAGAGACATCAAGCAAAGCTGCTGAAATAGGGAGATGGGAAAACCCCTTTAAGCCTTCATATGGGGGGGGGGGGAACGTGGCCTGGCTATGGCGGAGTGAGGTTGCTGTCTCCTCTGCTCCTTACCCGACCCAGCACTGAAATCTGCTGACCGGCACCTCTTCAGCCCACCGGACTATGGGCAAATCCCGGCGGTGCCCTCCTAGGTCCTCCTCCACTCCTCCGAGGACATCCAAGGGGCCCACAATGGATAAATTCCTCCGGGGCCCGGGCGCCTCCGGATCTCAGTCTGCGCCCTCCAAAATGGCGCCCGACATCTCCGCTCCACAGCGCGGCTCACCTATAAGCGCCTCGCGGGCGCACGTAGCCGCTGCAGCAACGGAGGCGCCCCTATCCCCTCCGGTGCCTGGGGCCTGCTCCCTTAGCTTCCCGCAGCTATGGCTTCTTCAGGAGTCTGGGCCCTGCTCGGCTCCTGTATCGCCGGGGTCGGCGGCGGTGCATGAGCAGGACTGGCCGTCGCTGCCGCCGTCCCCCCTGCCGCCCGTGTGCCAGCGATCAACAGAGGTTACCCCTGCACTGCAGCCCAAGGGACCACCAGGAGGTGAGGGGACCCCCATCATGTCCTTGCCCTTGGCTACTTCCACCCCCTCTGCAGCCCTGCACCCCTTATTGAGGTCCCCTCTGTTAGCTCCTCCTGGCACTGGACTAAGGTCAGATCCACCTGCACCTGGTACTCCCTCCACCTGTGGTATCCATCCAGCACCTACCTCAGCACCGTCGAGTCTGCTCTCTGTCACGGCAGCTCCATATTTGCCTCGGGCTTCTCCAGTTCCTCTGTTAATTCCTCCTGTCACAGCCTCCGTATCCGCTGGTCGGAGCGCGGGGGCTCCCTCTGGGACTGCTGCTAGCTGTTCATTAACCCCATCTGCTACCTCCTCAGATACCCTGGCTGAATTACGCCAACTGAGCGCTCATCTCCGTGCCATCCCTACAAAGTCTGACATGGAGGAATATGTGGCACGCCTGGAACAGTCCTATAAATCTGAACTGTCTGCTGTCCGTTCCACTGTGCAATCACTGGAGGGGAGGGTGGATACCCTGGAGGCCGCTTCTACCTCACTTTCTACCCAGTTGTCCACCCATGACTCCGTACTGGTGTCCCAGACCCACCAATTGCATCAACTGACGGACCTTATGGATGACCTGGAGAACAGAAACAGACGAAACAACATCAGGGTACGGGGACTCCCAGAAGTTATCGAACCCCAGCAACTAGAAGCTACTCTGCGTACCATCTTTAACAACCTCCTGGGGGTCCCCCCTGCCACTCCACTTGAACTAGACCAGGCGCATCGCTCCCTAGGCCCACGCCCTCTGGACTCTGCCAGCCCTAGAGACGTCATTTGCCGAGTTCACAGGTACCAGATAAAAGAGGCTATCATGCGGAAGGCCAGGGAAGCCCGCCAAGTCTATTTCCAGGAATCATCTATCAGCCTACTTCCAGACCTGTCCAGACTCACCCTCGCCAGACGACGCGCCCTGAAGCCTCTCCTGGACCTCCTGATCCACCACCAGATCCCGTACTCTTGGGGATTTCCAGTCCGCCTGCAGGTCCGGCGAGATGGCCAATCCCTCTCCTTGTCTCGTCCAGACGACGTCCCTGCCTTCACAGCTGCCCTTGGACTTCCGGAGGTGCAGATTTCGAGCTGGCCGCTGCTACCCGGCGCCCCAGAACCTGCTCAGCTGGTGCGGCCGCAGCGCTGCTCCAGACGACGTCGCCGTGATAGAGCTTCCTCCCCTGCAGCTCAGCAACGGGACCACCAAGCCTCCCCAACCTGAGGACTGGATCTCTCCGCTCGCACGCTAGCGAGATTGCCACTCTGCAACCTTTAGGGGTTCTCTTCCGCCTCATGCGGGGCCGTGAAATTCTGTCTTCCTTTCCCCTCCTTTCCATATAATTTCTCTTCTTTTCTTTCTTCCTCCCTTTTTTTTTTTTTTTTTTTTCTCCTCTCCCCCTTTCTCTATCCCTCCATCTTGTCCTCTCCTTTTATATGCCCTGGTCTATCGAGTTTCATATTGATCGTGTTTTTTGGTCAGCATATCTTGTTGTTACAATTTGTCTCATAGTAGCGGGCTCGGGGACCGGGGGGGGGGCGGTTCCCCTTCGGAAAGCCCGTTCCCCACCGGGGTCTCCATGCTGCATTGTAGCACGTGTTTTGGAATTGTTTGCCTTTTCCCCACCTGTTTTGGTGGTGGCTTGCCCCATCACCTTGCTGCTTAGTCAGTTAAACATTTGGTTCTATAGTTGTGTTAGTTGTGTTGGATTACGTTTGTCTCCCTCTTTCCTAAGTGTGTGTCCCTTTTGTGTCTTCCCTCCTCGACCCTTGCCTAAATATGTCCACTCTGAATGTTTGCACCTTAAATGCAAGAGGACTTAACGTCCCACAGAAGCGCAGCCAGATATAGTACCAACTTCATAAGAAGCGCTCTCATGTCCTTATTTTACAGGAGACTCACTTCAAGGAAGGCCATGTCCTGGATATTTGCAGCCGCCACTTCCCTGTTTGGTTCCACAGCGTCAACCCGACCGCCAAGTCCAAGGGAGTATCTATTGCTTTGCATAGATCTCTGCACCATGAGGTAATAGACACCCTGGTAGACCCTGAGGGTAGATTTGTCTTTCTCAAACTGCGCATCGCGAGTACTGTCCTCACTATAGCCGGTTGCTATCTCCCTATCAGGGGCAGTTGCGATACTGCAGGAACCTAGTCGGCAAACTTTCTGATTTTGGTGAGGGGGTCACGATTCTTGGGGGCGATTTTAATTTTGTAATGGACCCTATGACTGACTCTACCCCCCCCGCCCCCCCCACTCTCAGTCCCAGCTGCGCGGGCTTAAGACCGCCCTCCACAATTCCCAATTGGTCGACGTGTGGCGCATTCTGCATCCCAATGAGCGCGACTACACATACCACTCCCCTGCACATAACTCATACAGCCACATCGATTTTTTTCCTGATCAGCCACCACGCCCTCTCCTGGGCCCCTACCGGACAGATCGGCTCTGCCCTTTGGTCAGACCACTCACCCGTATTTTTGTCAATGGAGGTACCGGGCCTTGCACGCCGTCCTTTCACCTGGCGTCTGAACGACAGCCTGTTGAAGGACACTATTTGCCGGACAGACGTTGGCGACGCGATCAGGAACTTCAGTCTCGATCATGCCCGGGACTCCACATCATCTCCGCTACAGTGGGAAGCATTAAAATGCGTGGTTAGGGGTGTCCTGATGAAGCATGGAGCGCGCCTCAAAAAAGAGCGAGCAGCGTGGGTTTCCTCACGGTTGGCCAGGATCCATTCTCTTGAGGTGAAGCACAAGCAGTCTTGTTCTCAGGCGGACTTAAACGAGCTTCTCAATGCTAGAGAGGAGCTTCGAGCCCATCTAGATGAAACATCCTTGCTTTTCCGAGACCGTGTCCGGAAACACTATTACGAGTTTGCAGACAAGTGTGGTCGTTCCCTCGCGCGTCTCTTGAATCCCCACGGCTCCCACGCGTACGTCCCTCGGATCAACAGAGGCAATGGGCGATCAGTCCATAACCCTATAGACTTTGCAGAGGCGTTCCGCTCCTTCTACCACGATCTGTACAATATTCATGGACAGTATGCCGATCTTGCCCCGGGTTCTCTTGAAGAGAAAATCCGGGAATACGTTGTTGAGACCTCTCTCCCCACCACTGCCCCCTCGGATAGGGCGCTTCTCGAGGACCCTTTCTCCGAGGAAGAGGTATCCCTCGCTATTCAATCTTCACCCTTGGGCAAATCCCCTGGCCCTGATGGGTTCACTCCTAGATTCTACAAGACCTTCCAAGGCCTCCTCTCCCCTGTAATAGCCCGTGTCTTTAACAGCGTCGATGATTCCACTCCATTTGCCTCTCAATCTCTATCAGCTCTCATTACAGTTCTTCCCAAGCCAGGGAAAGACCCATCCTCCTGTGCCAGTTATCGCCCGATCTCCCTGCTCAATATTGACATCAAATTATTTGCCAAGTTGCTAGCCAACCTCTTGTCCCCCCTGATGCCGGGCCTGGTCCATACTGACCAGGTTGGCTTCATTTCGGGTCGAGAGGCCAGGGATAACGTATGTAAGACACTGCTGGCGATCTCCTTGGCCCGCAATACCAATTCCCCCGTGTGCTTGCTTTCTGTGGATGCTGAAAAGGCGTTCGACCGTGTACACTGGGGCTTTCTACGGGCCACACTCCAACAAATTGGGGTTGGCCCAGGGTACTTGGGCAAAGTGCTTTCTCTTTATGGCGACGCGGCGGCACGGGTACGGGTCAATGGGCTCCTCTCCAACTCTTTCCCGGTCCGGAATGGCACACGACAGGGCTGCCCATTGTCTCCTCTTTTATACGCCCTGGTCATGGAACACCTAGCGACGGCCATATGGAACTGTCCTGGTATCCATGGCCTTCAGCTGGGTAATCGTCAGGTCAAAGCGGCCCTATACGCCGACGACCTCCTCCTGTATGTCTGTCAGCCTCGTATCTCTTTCCCGTCTATCTTACGCGAATTTTGTCGCTTTGGCAACTTGAGTAACTTCAAAGTGAACCTCTCTAAGAGCGAGGCCCTCAATATCACCTTGCCTTCAGCAGAGGCAGCCTGCCTTGCGAATGACTTCCCATTTAAATGGCATCCTGCCTCCATCAAATACCTCGGGATTCATATCCCCTCGGATCCCTCCCTTCTCTACCGCCTTAATTACCTCCCGATCCTTGAATCACTCCAGATGGATCTACGGAAATATAACTCGCTCATGCTCTCCTGGTTTGGTCGCATTAACGTGCTGAAAATGGATGTTATGCCCCGATTACTATATGTGTTCCAAGCTCTACCCATTCCTGTTCCGCGCCCCTTTTTTGCTCGGCTCATCTTCCCTCCCTGCCATGGATCCCGCCTCATTTTCGCCCTAGCACTACCGAACATTCTTTTCTATCCTCCCATTTCCCCAAGATTTGGGACTCTACAAGCACGGGCGGTCGCGTTGCCAGGGTCCCTGGCCCTCTCAGCCCTCTGTTCCAAAACCCCATGTTCCCCCCGTGTTGTTCGGCTCAAAGATTTCTTTGCTGGCAAGCGGGGGCCGACGTTTGACTATATCAGGTCACAGACAGTTCTTCTCTTCCCTCTCTGTCGCAGCTACAAGCCTCCCACCCCAACCTTCAATTGTCTTGGTTGGAATATGGCCAGCTTTCGGCCTTCTTGCGTAAATTTTCCCTGCTCTCCATGCTCTCATCTCCTTTAACCGACCTGGAGTCTGCCCTCTCACATACTGACACCACCCCACGTGCCCTCTCTCATCTCTATGGCATCCTTCTGCAGGACTCCACGCCTGGGCTCCCCTCTTATACTGGCCCCTGGGAATCTGACCTTGACCTCTGCATAGGATCTACCCTGGTGTCTCGGACCGGTGTTGGCATTGTGGCTCCGAAAGAGGCACTCTGTATCATATCTGGTGGGACTGCGCCATCATCAGGCCTTTCTGGGAGGCAGTCTTCACGCTATATGCAAAAGTGAGCGGCAGAGCTGTTACGCGCTCACCCCATCTTGCTCTCCTTTCCGTTATACCGGGAAGGGTTTCCGCTGTTAAGGGGGACCTCCTGCGATATTTCCTCACCGCCGCCAGAACAGTCATTCCCAGGCACTGGCGCAGCACGGCCGTGCCCACCCTTGTCGACTTGATTCAGGAGCTTCTCCTTATTAGGAGAATGGAGACCGTGGTGACTGAGGACTCACCTAACTTCTCTAAATTTGAGTCTCTCTGGCGGCCGTGGGTGATGTTTCAGGACTCTGAAAACTCTCTGGAGTTTTCTTCTCTCTTTGTCTGACTGGGACACTGTTCCCCTGTTGGTACGGTGTCTGGATGCTTTTTATTGCCAACTTTCTCTTTCCCTCCCCATCTCCCCTTGTGTGTCCCTTCCCGTTCGTCTATGTCTGTGTCTTAGTTGGTCTTCAAGTATCCGTGTACCCCTTGTGACCCTCCCCCCTCCCTTTCATGTTTGTCTTTCATACTGATAGGTGGATGGCATCGTGGTGGCTTTTTACAGTTTGCATTTGTTTACCTGGCTACCACTTTAGGCGCACATATAATCTTATGATTTTCTCAGAAATCAAAAGTGCGCCTTATAGTCCGATGCGCCTTATATGTGAACCCACAAATGGCTTAAGCATTACGGCCACAGTAGTCAGGATCCTCACTGAGCGCGGTGATACATATAGCTCTGTGCGCAGGAGCCCCGTGTTTCATTTTTTTATACCGACTACCCCAAAAATGCCTCCTGTTAAGAGACATGCTTATGATGCAGATTTTAAGCTTAAAGCTATAAGTTATGCAGTAGAGCATGGAAATAGAGCAGCTGCAAGAGAATTCAACATAAATGAATCTATGGTGCGTAAGTGGAGGAAACAAGAAGATGCCCTACGCCAGGTAAAGAAGACCAAACTGAGTTTCCGAGGAAACAAAGCAAGATGGCCACATTTGGAGGACAAAATAGAACCGTGGGTTATCGAACAGAGAACCGCAGGTAGAAGCGTCTCCACTGTCTCTATTCGTCTCAAAGCCACAGCGATAGCACGCGACATGGAGATCAAGGACTTTCGAGGAGGTCCTTCATGGTGCTTTCGTTTTATGAAAAGACGTAATCTCTCCATCCGCACCAGAACTACTGTCTGCCAGCAACTGCCAAAGGATTATGAAGAGAAGCTGGCCATTTTCCGCACCTACTGCATAACCAAAATAAATGAAAAGAATATCCAACCAGAACACATCACTAACATGGATGAGGTCCCCCTCACTTTCGACATCCCCGTAAACCGTACTGTTGAGAAAACAGGGACCAGTACGGTATCTATACATACCACAGGAAACGAGAAGTCATCTTTCACTGTAGTTCTCGCCTGTCAGGCTAATGGCCAGAAACTACCACCCATGGTCATTTTCAAGAGGAAGACTTTGCCAAAGGAACAGTTTCCTGCTGGTGTCATCATCAAGGCTAACCCAAAGGGCTGGATGGACGAGGAGAAGATGAATGAGTGGCTGAGGGAGGTCTACGTCAGGAGACCGGATGGTTTTTTTTCACAGATCCCCATCCCTATTGGTCTGTGACTCTATGCGCGCCCATGTGACCGATGCTGTCAAAGCCCAAGTGAAGAAAACTAATTCGGAGCTTGCCGTCATTCCGGGTGGATTAACCAAGGAGCTCCAGCCGCTAGATATTGGCATCAACAGGTCTTTTAAAGTTAAATTGCGAGCTGCATGGGAGAATTGGATGACAGAAGGTGACCACACATTCACCAACACCGGGAGGCAACGCCGGGCGAGTTATGCCACTATGTGCAAGTGGATCGTGGACGCCTGGGAGAAGGTATCAGTCTCCAGTGTCATCCGAGCTTTCAGGAAGTCTGGAATCATCACTGAAGAGTTAAACATCAGCAACGAGACCGACTCGGATAATGATGAGGGGGACCCGAGCATGTTTGATGCCGAAATCGCACAACTATTAAACTTTGATACTGAAGATGAAGAGTTTGATGGATTTGTGGTGGAGGAATGAACTGAAAAAGTAAATGTATTGATTTGCAGTTACAACTGAACAAGTTGAGAGTTATCGTGAAAGAGTTAAATAAAGTTTGACTTACAGTCTGAGCTTTGTTATATTTAATGCGCTGCGCCTTATAATCCGGTGCGCCTTATATATGAACCTAGACGCCTTAGCAGGCCCTTATTGATAATGCGCCTTATAATCCGGTGCGCCTTATGGTCCGAAAAATACGGTAGTTATACTACACCACCCACCGCTGATTTTCTAGTTGTGGGCCTTAACAGCCCTTTATTGTAACTTACGTTGGTGTCTCATCTACGCTTTGGGCGGCTCATGTGGCCCCCTATGTTTTATTTGATGTTTTTGTTTTAGCATTGTTCCCTCCCTTTCTTTTTTTTCTGTTCCCTAATTTAAAAACTTTAATAAACTCGATTAAACATAAGCCTTCATATGGCTCTGTGAATGGAAAAATAACAAAGTTATGGCGTTTGGACGGAGGGGAGTCAAAAATGAAAATTGAAAAATGCATGCAGTGGGAAGGAGAAAATGCATCTCATATCTTGTTATGTACATGGCAGCAAACCAAAGGGAAGGAGCGTCAGTTAGCATTTGACAAGCAAACTTTGCTGGAATAGTTATAATTTTCAGTCCCTAAAGCAAATGTACAGTGAAAATCCTCCAAAAGTGACTCCATTTTGTAAACTACACCTCTCAAGGAATTTATCAAGGGGTGTACTGAGCATTTTGACCCCACAGCTGTTTCACATATTTTAGTAACATTGGGACATGTAAATGAATAATTACTAAAACGTCACTTTATCCCAAAAGTTTTCACTTTCACAAGGGGTTAAAGGAAAAAAAAAAAGCACCCCACAATTACTCATGAACACAGCAATGTGTGGTTGTAAACTGCTGTATTGGTACATGGCGGGGCTTGGAATGGAAAGAGAGTGCTATTTGGCTCTTGGAGGGCAGATTTTGCTGAAATAGATTTTGGGTGCCATGTCGCATTTGTAGAGCCCTTAGAGTACCATTGCAATGGAAATCCCCAAAAGTGATTCCATTTTGGAAATTACATCCCTCACAGAATTTATCAAGGGGTATAGTGAGTATTTTAACCCCACATTTATGAAAATGAAAAATTACTTTTTTCCAATAAACCATAAATTTAGCCCGAAATTTTTAATTTTCACAAGGGTTTAAAAAAGAAAAAGCACACCAAAGTTCATTACACAATTTCTCCCGAACACAGCAATAACCAATATGTGGTCGTAAAATGTTGTATGGGTACATGGCAGTGCTCAGAATGGAAAGAGCACTATCTGGCTTTTGGATGTTAGATTTTGATTAAATAAAGTACCATTACAATGGACCCTCCACCCCCCTCACAAGGGGTAGAATAAACATTTTTACCCAAGAAATGGTTTCAAAAAAAGAAATTTGAAGCATGATGCACAATGAAAATTGGAATGTTCTGTTTCCTGATTTTGGAAACACCCTACATGTGTACCTAATCTTTTGCCTGCTAATAAGACAGTGCTCAGGAGTGGGCATAAACTGCTGTTTAGGCACACAGAAGGAGGGAAAAGGAAGGAACACTGTCTGGCCTTTAGAGCGCACGTGGACCTAAATTGCTGTTTGGCGACACAGTAGGGGGCAAAAGGAAGGAGCACTGTTTGGCTTTTAGAGCACAGACTTAGATGTTTGGTATTTGGACGCCATGTCACGTTTGCAAAACCCTTTAGGTGCCAATAAAGTGGAAGCCCCTAGAGCAGGGGTAGGCAACCTTTTTTGTTCGGCGTGCCGATTTTAACAAAAAAATCAAAGATGAGGTACTCGGAGTGCCGGTCAATAATTGTAACTCTGACGACCCCTAAACTAGAGTCATATACCACAAACCATAACACAGAAGTGCTGCCACCAGATGCTTTAGGACACATGCGTTTACTGCTATTTCCTGGGACGCTCCTGTACTTTCTGATTAGAAGCAATGAAAGTCCATGAACAGCCCCCAAATAGTGGTAAATGTGTCCAGGAGCACCGTATGGCGGCATCCTTATGCTGAAAACACACTATGTATCTGGATGCAGCTATATTCTTAGGCCACTGGAACTTTTTCATTCGATGTAAAACTGGTGCATTTTTGCACACAAAAAACCCAAAAAACAAAGCCTGAGTTTTCTGTGCAAAAACACATCCTTAATATAGAAAATACACCGTTATACAGAATAATGTCCCATGGTGGTCCCTGCACACAGTATTATGTCCCATAGCAGCCCCTGCACACGGTATTACAGTCATATGAAAAAGTTTGGGCACCCCTATTAATCTTAATCATTTTTAGTTCTAAATATTTGGGTGTTTGCAACAGCCATTTCAATTTGATATATCTAATAACTGATGGACACAGTAATATTTCAGGATTGAAATGAGGTTTATTGTACTAACAGAAAATGTGCAATATGCATTAAACCAAAATTTGACCGGTGCAAAAATTTGGGTACCCTTATCATTTTATTGATTTGAATACTCCTAACTACTTTTTACTGACTTACTGAAGCACAAAATTGGTTTTGTAACCTCACTGAGCTTTGAACTTTATAGTCAGGTGTATCCAATCATGAGAAAAGGTATTTAAGGTGGCCAATTGCAAGCTGTTCTCCTATTTGAATCTCCTCTGAAGAGTGGCATCATGGGCTCCTCAAAACAACTCTCAAATGATCTGAAAACAAAGATTGTTCAACATAGTTGTTCAGGGGAAGGATACAAAAAGTTGTCTCAGAGATTTAACCTGTCAGTTTCCACTGTGAGGAACATAGTAAGGAAATGGAAAACCACAGGGACAGTTCTTGTTAAGCCCAGAAGTGGCAGGCCAAGAAAAATATCAGAAAGGCAGAGAAGAAGAATGGTGAGAACAGTCAAGGACAATCCACAGACCACCTCCAAAGAGCTGCAGCATCATCTTGCTGCAGATGGTGTCACTGTGCATCGGTCAACAATACAGCACACTTTGCACAAGGAGAAGCTGTATGGGAGAGTGATGCGAAAGAAGCCGTTTCTGAAAGCACGCCACAAACAGAGTCGCCTGAGGTATGCAAAAGCACATTTGGACAAGCCAGCTTCATTTTGGAAGAAGGTCCTGTGGACTGATGAAACAAAGATTGAGTTGTTTGGTCATACAAAAAGGCATTATGCATGGCGTCAAAAAAACACAGCATTCCAAGAAAAACACTTGCTACCCACTGTAAAATTTGGTGGAGGTTCCATCATGCTTTGGGGCTGTGTGGCCAATGCCGACACCGGGAATCTTGTTAAAGTTGAGGGTCGCATGGATTCAACTCAGTATCAGCAGATTCTTGAGAATAATGTACAAGAATCAGTGACGAATTTGAAGTTACGCCGGGGATGGATATTTCTTCAAGACAATGATCCAAAACACAGCTCCAAATCTACTCAGGCATTCATGCAGAGGAACAATTACAATGTTCTGGAATGGCCATCCCAGTCCCCAGACCTGAATATCATTGAACATCTGTGGGATAATTTGAAGCGGGCTGTCCATGCTCGGCGACCATCAAACTTAACTGAACTGTAATTGTTTTGTAAAGAGGAATGGTCAAAAATACCTTCATCCAGGATCCAGGAACTGATTAAAAGCTACAGGAAGCGACTAGAGGCTGTTATTTTTGCAAAAGGAGGATCTACTAAATATTAATGTCACTTTTCTGTTGAGGTGCCCATTAATGTCCCATAGCGGCACCTGCACACGGTATTATGTCCCATAGCGGCCCCTGCACACAGCAATATGTCCCATAGCGGCCCCTACACACGGTACATGCCCTATAGCAGCCCCTGCACACGATATTATGTCCCATAGTGGCCCCTGCACACGGTATTATGCTCTATAGTGGCCCCTGCACACGGTATTATGTCCCATAGCGGTCTCTGGACACAGTATTTGTCCCATAGCGGCCCCTGCACACAGCAATATGTCCCATAGCGGCCCCTACACACGGTATATGTCCCATAGCGGCCCCTGCACACGGTATATGTCCCATAGCGGCCCCTGCACACCGTATTATGCTCTATAATGGCCCCTGCACACGGTATTATGTCCCATAGTGGCCCCAGCACACTGTGTTATCCTCCATAGTAGCCCCTGCACACGGTATAATATTCTAACTTTTATAATATTCCAATTTGTGCCACTCACTAGCTATTATTATACTGTGGGGTCTCTTCAGACCACAGAGTATAATAAGTGGAGGGCAAAGAGAGGTGATGAAACATAAAAAACAATGTACTCACCATTCCACGCTCCGCAGCCGCTCTGTATCTTCGGGTGCTTCTGCCTGTAGTCAGCGACCACTCATTGAGTCTCGGGGTCACGTCGCGTCATTATGCGTAATGATGTCAGACGCAGACGCGACCCCTGAGGCCCTGTCAGCTGACTTCAGGCAGAAGCGCCTGAAGAGTACACAGCGGCTGCTGTTTTTTATGTTTGATCATATCCCCGGGGGCTCCGCTTATTATACTCGGGGGTCTGAAGAGACCCCACAGTATAATAATAGCAGTTTAGTTTCGGCCGTGTTTGGTCCGATCGAAACTGCTGGGTGAGGAGTCCGCTGCCGTGCCAGGGAAATAAGCCTCACGTGCCAAGAGTGGCACGCGTGCCAGAGGTTGCCGACCCCTGCCCTAGAGAGTGACCCCATTTTGAAACCTGCACCCCTTAAATAATTTATGTAATATATATATGAATATGTAAGCTGTGTAGAATACATTGGAAATACCAAAATCCCTATTATTTTCCCTGTAGCTTCTATTATTGGGGGTTCACTCTGGGGTTCACTACTGATGCCTCTTCCCTCATTAGCTCTAAACTTGTGTACACTGATATAATTGGTGGATTTAAAAACAAATAAAAAAAAAACCACCACACCATTGCTTTATACCTTTTAATTTTTTGACATGCAGCGTACAGCATAAGTAACTTGCTACCTTCATTGTAATGGTCACTACAATTACAGCAATACCTAATTTAGATTATTTTTTATATGTGCTACTAATTTTGCAGAACAAAAACCCATATGGGGAAAGAAATCAATTGTTTCTGCATTGCCATCTTCTGTGAGGCATAACATTTTTATATTTCTGTGGACAAAGTCGTTGAGGGCTTATTTTTTGCGAGATAAGCTGTACTTTTTATTGGTGCTCGTGAGCACCACAACCTCTTTAAAAAGTAAGTACTGGGTGTCAAACCACCACCAATTGCATCCTGATGACCTATCCTAAGGACAGCTTGTAATATTCCTTTATATACAGAGCCTTGTGAAAGTATTTGGCCCCCTTGAACTTTTCAACCTTTTGCCACATTTCAGGCTTCAAACATAAGGATATAATATTTTAATTTTTTGTTGAAGAATCAACAACAAGTGGGACACAATAGTGAAGTGGAACGAAATTTATTGGTTATTTTAAACTTTTAAAAAATAAAAAACTGAAAAGTGGGGCATGCAATATTATTCGGTCCCCTTAAGTTAATACTTTGTAGCGACACCTTTTGCTGCGATTACAGCTGCAAGTCGCTTGGGGTATGTATCAGTTTTGCACATCGAGAGACTGAAATTCTTGCCCATTCTTCCTTGGAAAACAGCTCAAGCTCAGTGAGGTTGGATGGAGAGCGTTTGTGAACAGCAGTTTTCAGTTCTTTCAACAGATTCTCGATTGGATTCAGGTCTGGACTTTGACTTGGCCATTCTAACACCTGGATACATTTATTTGTGAACCATTCCATTGTAGATTTTGCTTTATGTTTGGGATCATTGTCTTGTTGGAAGATAAATCTTTTGTCCTAGTCTCAGGTCTTTTGCAGACTCCAACAGCTTTTCTTCCAGAATGGTCCTGTATTTGGCTCCATCCATCTTCCCATCAATTTTAACCATCTTCCCTGTCCCTGCTGAAGAAAAGCAGGCCCAAACCATGATGCTGCCACCACCATGTTTGACAGTGGGGATGGTGTGTTCAGGGTGATGAGCTGTGTTGCTTTTACGCCAAACATATCGTTTTGCATTGTGGCCAAAGAGTTCGATTTTGGTTTCATCTGACCAGAGCACCTTCTTCCACATGTTTGGCGTGTCTCCCAGGTGGCTTGTGGCAAACTTTAAACGAGACTTTTTATGCATATGTTTGAGAAATGGCTTTCTTCTTGCCACTCTTCCATAAAGGCCAGATTTGTGCAGTGTAAAACTGATTGTTGTCCTATGGACAGACTCTCCCACCTCAGCTGTAGATCTCTGCAGTTCATTCAGAGTGATCATGGGCCTCTTGGCTGCATCTCTGATCAGTCTTCTCCTTGTTTGAGATGAAAGTTTAGAGGGACGGCCGGGTCTTGGTAGATTTGCAGTGGTCTGATACTCCTTCCATTTCAATATGATCGCTTGCACAGTGCTCCTTGGGATGTTTAAAGTTTGGGAAATATTTTTGTATCCAAATCCAGCTTTAAATTTCTCCACAACAGTATCACGGACCTGCCTGGTGTATTCCTTGGTCTTCATGATGCTCTCTGCGCTTGATTACACACAGATGGATTATATTTATCATCATCAGTCATTTAGGACAACATTGGATCATTCAGAGATCCTCACTGAACTTCTGGAGTGAGGCTGCACTGAAAGTAAAGGGGCCGAACAATATTGCACGCCCCACTTTTCAGTTTTTTATTTTTTACAAAAGTTTAAAATAACCAATAAATTTTGTTCCACTTCACAATTGTGTCCAACTTTTTGATTCTTCACCAAATTAAAATTTTATATCTTTATGTTTGAAGCCTGAAATGTGGCTAAAGGTTGAAAAGTTCAAGGGGGCTGAATACTTTCGCAAGGCACTGTACTTGTCAGTGGAATTATATTGTGGATTTGTGTGTACAAGAGGTGATTATGACCAGAGCAGCAAGGTTTAGTAGCTGGACCAAAAAACATTTCAACCCACATCCCATACAGGGGAGTGAATTAAACAGGAAAAATTTATATTCATGGGACTTGCCTCCTTATTAATCCACAGTTCAGTGACCGCCAGAGGATTATAATAATGAATCAGAAGGGCGTCTCTGAAACCTGAGGCAAGGCCTAACATTCTAAAAAATTGCATGATGACCAGACCTGTGGAGCCTTTCGAGCTAGGTGGCTGTCATCTAAGATTCTTCCCAAGCTCCATGGGATCAGAATAACTGTAACTTGTAAGGGTTTTTCTGTTTTTTCCCCCATTTTATAACTGCTTGCTTGCTTATCTCACTTTTTGTTGTGTCTCTTTTTGTAACCACTGAACCTTATGTATTAAAGAACTCACTTTAATGTTAGAATGCTTTATGCTCCACAAAGCCATTATCTTTTAAAGTGTGTTTTGCCATCTGACTGTTAGAGAGATGTGTGCGCGTTGGGTTCCTACTACCCCAAAACCATGTAACTACTGCTTTGTTAAATGACCCTGAAAAGATCTTAAAAAGCAGTAGACATTCAGACCCTCCATGAATCGCTTAGAAAATGAATTCTGCAACAGCATTCCTTCCAGAAGGAGCCTTGAACAAGGCAGACCCCATTAAACAAGATGTCTTCTGTATTAATAGGAGGCTGCGATGGGCATGTTGAATATTTAATAAGTGCTCTAAAAGCTTGCTTAAAATTGCTGTGAGTGCCCATTCCAATGGCCAATACATCTTCCTAAACAAGGTGTCAGAATTCAGCAGCAATGGGAGAACAGTAAAGGATAAGGTGCTACCCAAATCCATCATAAAAGGTTCTTAAACTGCCTTATTTCTTTCTAATTTAGGTTTTATGAAGAGAAATGCTGACATATTTCTATTAAAACTGACAAGATCCTACTTTTTGCCACAACATATTAAACTATGTTGTGGTCTTCATTGTAGTTACATATTCCTTGTGTGTTAATCACTACAATTGTGATATGTTTTTAGTATTTTTAGTAATGGTTCCAAATATGGAAGCGCACAGACTCGCCTGGCAAATGTGTCCTTTAAAGGCTATTCCTATCTCCAGATACATTGAAAGTTGTAGCTTAAAGGGATTGTGCCGTTATGGACACTTTTTTCCCAGGCAATAAGTGTCTGATCACTAGGGGCCCAGGTCCCCAGCAATCACAAGAAAAGGGGACTGAAAGTCCTCCTAAAGCCACCTTGTGAATGGAGTACGCTTGCTTGAATGGCGCCATAGCAGTGAATTGGTTTGGGATGGTGACATTCGTCTCTGTCCCATCTACCTCTATTCTCTCCTCTTCATTGTGATTGACAGGTAATGGAGCCTTCTGTCTGGTCTGGAAAGTGAAATTTAGCTGCTGAGCTGTGATAATGGCTAGAACAGTGCTTGATCTGTGCTTTTGTTATCTCTATATGTAAATCCAGAGATAACAGTGTGTAGCATAGAACAAGCACAGTGTCAGTGCAGACCTGACTTGTATATCACACAGGTTTACGATACATTCACAGCACAGTCACTGAAGTCCATTGTTCTGATCCATCATACAATCACAGCAACAGAATGACCGATGCTGATACAGCCCATCTATCTGCATTTAATGTAATATTAAAAACATGGAAACTTTTTTTCCTCCTTGTTCGTTTACTTGTTTGACAGAAGAAAACGTCCTGCAAGAAAACTTCCCTTATGTTTTTAACATTACAGTAAATGGAGATGTATGCAGACAGAGGGTGCGCCGCCAACATCAGTCATTCTGCCAGCATTGAAGTCCATTGCTCTGTTATAACAGTGCTATATTGTAAACATACCCTACGCCCTCCCACCAAACTGTGACTGAAACCAAGAAGTGGAAGGGAGAGGAGACAGGAGAGCATGTGAAACCCTTAGATGGTAAGGTATCATGGTCTGTCAAAAGGTTTGTGAGGTTTTGGAAGAAAAGACAAAAGCAGCTATACATCTTGTGCGAATGATTTTGGAACCATTGTGGAATTCCTCTGTGACAGAATGTTCGTAATCTGACACAATATCCTGCTTGAAGTTTCCCTAGGATGCGATCACTAACTAATTTTAATGGAATCTGTCACCATGAAACCCCCAAACTACTATCCTAATTTTATATAGCTGAAGGGACACAGATTCCAAGAAGTAATTATTATCCCTGAACTGACTTTCACTTTCCCACAGTAAACTGAGAAACTGTCCAAGCTCTGTATTGTAATGCGTCCCCTGTACTCCTAAACTCAACAAATAGTATGGCAGACTGTAGATGCTTTAATAGCATACAGAGCACAGACAGTTATGCTGGTTTATTCCAGAGAGGAGAAAGTGAGTATAGAGATGTTAATTCCAATTGAAAAAGGTTCTTTATGAAATTTTGCACACATATGGGTGAATACGTACCAGCTTTGCTTTACGGAAATCATTTGTGGAAGGCTGCCTCAATAGAAAAAATAGAATATAGGTAGGAAGGTGGATACACACACATACAGAAATAGGATATAGACAGAAACTAAGTAGTTAGATAAACAGACAGACAGCTAGATATGGTGATATGTTCCTAGGGGTTAATAATGTCAGACAGAGCATCCTTTGTACAAATAGGTTGTTAAAATAAACAGCACTGAGATAAAGTCAAATTGCAGTAAAAGATCAATCCAATAGACTATCGTAAAACTGAATGAAGGTCTTGTCCATTTTCTAGTGCTAATACTACTACAGAGTAGGCATATTGCTGACAATATTTACTAGGTGCAATATTTCTGTCAATATACTGTACTCAGAAGTGTATTGGTCCTTGTCAGTGTACAGCAGAAAACTAGATTCTGGACTATTTTTTTTATAAACTGGTCATTGTTAACCCCTTCAGAAAAAAAGTAGTGTATTCCTATATGTTTTTTATACTCCAGACAGATATTTTAAGAAAGAAATTCTTGATAGTTCAAACTGCAGCTCTGAAAAGATTGACAACTTTAAGCAAATCTGATGCATTATGACCTATTTCTGTAAATTGGGGGTGTCTGGTGCATAAATTTGTTTTTTTTCTCACGCAAACTACACTAGCTACAACCTGTTACTAAACGCTGTTTCTTTTATTAGGGGTCATTTGTGGTTTCTTTATTAACCTGTAATTGTCTTCAGAGAGTGGCGTTTATATTGGTTATCTGGGACTACGAAATTGATGGCCATGACTGTAATCTTTAACCCCTTAAGAACATAGCCAGTTTTGGCCCTAATGACACAACTTTTTACAAATTTTTCATTGTCATGTTCTTAATGCCAGAACTTTTTTTTTATTTTTCTGTCAATGTAGTTGTTTGAAGATTTTTTTTTTTTTGTGACAGGAGTTGTGCTTTTGGATAGTATCATTTTGGGATGCCTACATCTTATTGATTAAATTTTAGTAACTCTTTCAGGGGGCTGGAAAAAAACACCGGTTCCGACACATTTTATTTTACATTTTGCCCCATTCACTGTATGGCATAACATATTAATTTTATTCTGCAGGTCAGTACAATTATGGCGATACCCAATTTCGATATTTTTTATGATTTGGTACTCTTAAACAATAAAAACATTTTTTTAAAAATCATTTGTCTTTGCACCGCTAGCTGCTAAAAGCTATAACCTTTTGCATTTTCCAGCTGCATATAAATATCCCAATCCTAACTGAATCTCTGGAAATAGTTACAAGTAGAACTGTCATATGAAAGATGAGAATGTATTCTTTCATACAACACCAGAAGCAAGTTCTGCGTTTTACAATGCCACAGATATAACTGTTTGAAATGACCTTTTCCCACACTCATTTTCTCTTCATTACATACACACAAGTTTGTACACGACACATAGCGAGAAGCAGGGTACAGATCTCAATGAAGAAGAAAGGGAGAGAATAAAGGAATGGAGGATCTCACAGGAAAGGAGCCAAAGTTTGTTAATAAAGTATATTATAAACAATTATTAATGACACAAATGGTGTCAGAAAATTAAAAGTTATTAGAAAATGTTGTTACGTTTTAACGGTAGGATGGACATGTAGTGCTGACAACGAGCAGTCATGGAGGATTCAGCAAACCATTATACATGTTTGTTAAGCAGCAGATGTACAAGTGTCTGTAACAGCCACTGGGCACTAATCATTAGGGCCAACTACAGCCAATCAACAGCCACTGTATTAAGAAAGGGTAATTAGCAAAATATTACCGCTTGCAGTCCAGGTAAGGTAGGCACAGTATCGCTCTTATGCATTACCGTGAGGAAATGTACAGTGCTAATAGAGACTATTGTACACTACAGTGTTTTACAAAATAGCTCCCAGAAAAAGTAACTGTATAAGTGACCCCCAAGAAATAAGTAAGGCTTAATAACTACTGTAATGTATTCCCTCTACTACCCCACAACCCCCTAAGCTATAGCTCAACTGACTCTTTATCAAGACATCAAATATAGATCATTTGCCAAGTGTGTATGCATGTGGATGTTTTTTCCTTTTCCTTTTGTTGTCACATAAGATGCTATTCCTGGCACCATACTATCATTCATGAAGTCACCAGGGACCATTTCTATTACAAGACTTAAGTGATTCACCAACTTCCAGCAGTTTTTTATGACTTTTACTATTATTATTATTTTAGGTTCACATTTTGTTTCGTTTTTTAATTTTTTTCGTACGATTAGGGTATGTTCACACAGCAGAAAATGAGGAATTCCTCTTCATTTTCCACCTCCACCATTTTCGCCTGCGGTCTAGCCGCGAGGGGATGCTGATGCAGTGCATCGGCATTCCGACGCAGCTTCCCTCTGCTGATTAGGCCCAGATGAATGGGCCTAATCAGCAGGGAGTTTCGAGCCGCGGACTCCGTGGCTGAATCAGTCGCAGAATCTGCGCAAAAAAGATCGAGCAGGACGCTTCTTTTTTCCGTGCCCTGCTGCAATCTCTGGCTCCCATTGAAAACAATGGGAGGCAGATTCCGGGATGAAATCTGCCCCCAAATCCGCGACAAATTCCTAGATGTGAACATACCCTTATGGTTTCTGTTGATAATGTTTTCAAGTTACAGTGGTCATCCCACAACAAATAAATTGTCATAACTTGAGTGAGCATGCTGTTATGAGTTCACTTATTTTATACTGTAAGGCCCCTTGTAGACAACCGTGTGTATTTTGCAGTCCGCAAAATACTATTTAGTGATCAGTTTTTGTGGACTGTGTGTCATCAGTGTGTCTTCCACATCAGTGCAGTATGTTCGCAAAAACAGACAGTATTGCTTCAGTGTGTCAGCTGTATTTGCGGATATGCAAATATGGATGACTCACTAAAGCAAAAAAAACCCTGTGTGTAGCTAAGTAACTGTTCCGCAAATACGGACGACACACCGAATACATACATGTGCCGTCCGTGGTTTTTACTCTCCCATAGGCTTCCATGGGCAAGTCTGTGCCGCAAACACTGAAGAAAATAGGACCTGCTCTAAGTTTTGTGGCACAGGCTCTCGGCCCGCACATGGGTCCATGGAATACACGGTAGTTTTCTTAGGACCATAGGAAATTAATGGTTCGGTGTGCTATCTGGGAAAAACACAGAGAGCACACGGTTGTCTGCAAGGGGCCTAAATACGAGACAAGTTGACAAAAACAAGGGCAGATAATAACACCACTTTGGTCTCATCCTCCAGTCTACTAGTAGTAATCCTGCAATCCTGCTTGTCATGTAATTACAGTCATCTGTTGAACATGAAAGTAATGCTGAACAAATGCTGTAGTTCTCTTTGTGAGTATTCAATTGCTGTATCTTACACAAATAGTAATACATTAAAATAACAGTAATTAAAAAGAGATCTGTTCGCAGAATACATGCTACTTTTTTTGGGAGATGTCATCTGGCCTTCAAACCCAGCCAAACCCATGACTATTATCAAACAGTTTGGAGAGTGGTCCGGACTATCTATGAGAGTGGTCCATCTATGATGCTAGGAGTCCCTGCCTCCCAGCATAATAGTTATTTATGATGCTAAGAGTCCCTGTCTCTTCGCGACATACTGTCCCATACTATAATCAAATTGGACAGTTGAAACTCAGTCGTGTGAATGAGGTGATAGATTTCTACTGCAATTTAGATATTAAAAAAATTAGCCCAAGAATGAAAGGTTAACCATTATACCTTTTTCCAATTGCATTTTGGCAAATAAACCAGTTTCCCATCCATGTTAATTAATTTGAAACTATAAAATTGAACGTTTATTATCCTCAAAAAATTTGACAAAAAAGAAACACTAGCAGTGTTTCTCCTCTATTGAATAGTGTGCTCCACTGCCTACACTGAAATATTAGCGCTAGGGACTATGGAAAGATAAATTATAGGCATAATGCCATATTGCTAGCATAAATGCAAAAATAGACACCCTCAATTAGGGGATATGAATATCAATGTCCACAGATCACTACTGAAAACCTATTTGCTTAAATCCAGTATCAATAATGAGACACTGGTATTGAAAGATTCACATATAAATGGCTTAGTGAAACTATTGACTCCTATATAACATTTAAAAGTCACCTAGTATTCTAAAGCTCACACTAGGGAATTGGAGGGTCTGCAGTAGCCTCAAAAAACAATGGGAAATATAAAGGAAGTTCTTATACTTCTCCCTTCTGCTCAATCCACTCCTGGCTTTGGCTCAAAAAAACGCAACAAAATCTGCAACCAAAATGCTGCTTTTCCGCAACGTGGGGCTTTAGCCTTAAAGAGGTTGTCCATAAATTGGAGCGATCCCTGTGGCCACCAGGGAGGTGCACAATAAAAAAAATGAAAAAAAAAGATACTCACCTAAGTCCAGCACCCTGTTGTCTCTTGCCAGTGTCTATTCGGTCTCACGGAGGTGCATCATTTCTGAAAATCCTGCACCTTCTATACCTAATTGTTACATGAGCCACAGGACTCCCAGCAAGAAGGCGACAGCACAAGACTGAATGGACACTGGTGGCGGACACGGAGCACTAGGGACAGGAGAGGTTTTTTTTTAATTTTACACCTCCCCGTCCGCCTTATGGGTTGCTCCAATTCCTGGACAACCTCTTTAAAGGCTTTATCCACCTTTCTAATATTGATGGCCTGTCCTTAGGATAGGCCATCAATATTACATCTGCAGGGGTCCGACAGCCAGGACCTCTGCAGATTATCTTTTCCAGGACAGTGTGGCCACAGGTAATATTAACAAGTGGTGGGTTTAGGTAGTGCAGTGGTGCACATCGTATGGCGGGTGAGCAGCATGGCAATGTTATTACCTGTAGTCATGCTGTCTCAATACAGCTGATCTGCAGGGGTCCTGGCAGTGGGCCCCTAGAAACAATTCCACTAGTGGGCCCTAGACATCCCAGTCCAACACTGCATCTAGCAGCATGCAATACCACTACACTGTGTGTCTTATGATAGCGATGTAACAATATCACCTCGCATGCATACCGCACCTGACATGTGCAGTGATCTATAGCTCGGACTTAGTTTCCGAGAGATGAACAAATGTCCTAATGCGCATGCCTAAATATTCCACGCATGCGCAGATACTAAAAAAAATGACTTAGTTCCTACAAGGGAATACAGAAGGTGGCCTTATAGGTGACAATGGGAAAATAGAGGCATGAACTATATTTGTGACACTGATAAGGGGCAAAACAGACCCACTGCGAATGTCAAGATTATTAAAGGGATTCTATCCTTAAAAAAAGTATTTAAACTAAAAGCACGTAGGAATAGCCTTTAGAAAGGCTATTCATCTCTTACCTTTATTTTGCAGGTCCACGACGCCGGTTTTTAATTTTTCCTCTTTTCTTTATTATGCTAATTCTGCTCAGAGCACAGCGTTGTCATCCTCTACGGGTTGGACAGAGCCGACTGCGCATGTTCCGTCGGCCATTTTGTGGTGTTCTCATGTAAGAAGAGGAGTGAAGAGGAGGAGACGCATCAGGAACAGAAGACAGAGGCAGCGCTGGAATCGATGACAACGCTGTGCTCTGAGCACAATTAGCATAATAAAGAAGAGAGGAAAAATTCAAAAACGGCGGCGTGGATCTGCAAAATAAAGGTAAGAGATGAATAGCCTTTCTAAAGGCTATGCCTATGTGCTTTTACTTTAAAAATGTTTTTTTTTTAATGATAGAATCCCTTTAACCACTTATAGATTAAATTAGCACTAAAAATAAAAAATAGATGGCCATTAGTTGCTGGTATAATTAGCTAGGTGCTCAACATTAGAGACAGTAGCCATATATAATAGCATGAATGCAGGTTTCTACTGAGGATATCTAATTGATGTGCTGCAGATCTGCAATAGCATTAGACCTATTCACTGGGACTAATCCGCAATTTTACTATGCAGAATCTGTGAAAATAATGAACATGCTTTTATTTTTGCAAATCATTTTTCATGCAGAAGGGACAAAAACCTGACCATTACAATCTTAGGAAAACTTCATAAAGTTACCATTATTTATGTCTTCTTGCCGCTTCAATACCATAAACTCAGGGAATTCTACTTTGAGTACATAATTATGACATATCCCCAGATAACTATCCACCAGATCAAGCCTCTAGATTTTTGAACAATGTGAGACTAATATCCTTGCTATGATCAAGTGGCTAAGAAGAATTATCATATTTAATGTAATCAGGTGATAAGCGATGGGCTAAGTGATGCTGAAGTTTTAATTGCCATGCCGGTTCCATATGCCTGCCCACGAGCAACACAGTGACAAACTAGTCAGATTACAGACAAGAAGCAGGGTTCCCCTACTCAGATCCCATTATAAGAAGTGGCAGCTTAAAATGAAGCCAGTGTAAAGACTGCATCTGAATGCCAATTTCAAAATATCAGATATGCCTGTCAAAAGTAAGACAAGATCTCCAAAAACATTATTGGTATTAAGAAAAGCAAAAAAAAAAGAAAGTGTGGTTCACTGGTTTGCTTTAATGGATGGAAATAATGAGGTATTATTTGTATACTGAAAGCCAGATAAATACATCTTCTCTGATGAAAGTGGCTGCGACTGCAGGGGTGATATTTTGAGTCAATTAAACGTAATGTTCTTGGCACACTTGTATTATTACAGATAATATATGTAGAGAACTTGTGTTTTCTTCCTTTCTTTAACATAAAAGACCATGTGGCTGAAATAAACAATGAACATGTAAATTGCATTGTTTTCTCCTCTACTTGAACAGCCATTAGTTTTGCACATTGCAATGTGTGGTGGTTTGTAATGTGGTCAGTGCTATAAGAACAAGATATGAGCTTATATACCAGGGGTAGGCAACCCCTGGCACACGTGACAAGAGTGACACGCGAGTCTTATTTCCCTGAGTCCTCACCCAGCAGTTTTGATCGGACAAAACATGGCCAAAACAAAACTGCTGTTATTATACTCTGGGGTCTCTCAGACCCCAGAGTATAATAAGCGGAGCCCCCGGGGAGGTGAACAAACATAAAAAATAATGTTAACTCACCTTCCCCGCGCTCTGTGGTGGCTCTGTGCTCTGCAGGCACTTCTGCCTGATGTAAGAGACCGCTGACAGGACCTCAGGGGTCACGTCCGGCATCATTACGCAACGTGACCCCAGAGACCCAATCAGCGGTCGATGACTTCAGGCAGAAGCGCTGAAGAGAACAGAGTCGCTCCAGAGTGACATTGTTTTTTATGTTAGTCACCTCTCTCGGCCTTCCACTTACTATACTCTGGGGTCTCAAGAGACCCCACAGTATAATAATAGCTAGTGAGTGGCGAAAATTGGAATATTATAAAAGTTAGAATATTATACTGTGTGGATGGGCCGCTATGGGACATAATACCGTGTGCAGGGGCTGCTATAGGACATAATACCATGTGCAGGGGCCGCTATGGGATATAATACCGTGTGCAGAGGCCACTATGGGATCTAATACCATGTGCAGGGGCCACTATGGGACATAATACCGTGTGCAGGGGCTGCTATGGGACATAATACTATGTGCAGGGGCCACTATGGGATATAATACTCAGTGCAGGGGCCACTATGGGATATAATACTGTGTGCAGGGGCTGCTATGGGACATAATACCATGTGCAGGGGCCATTATGGGACATAATACCGTGTGCAGGAGCCATTATGGGACATAATATTGTGGGCAGGGGCCGCTATGGGACCTAATACCATGTGCAGGGGCCACTATGGGACCTAATACCATGTGCAGGGGCCGCTATGGGACATAATACGGTGTGCAGAGACCGTTATGGGACATGATACTATATGCAGGAGCTGCTATGGGACATTATTTTGTATAACGGTGTGTTTTCTCTATTAAGGATGTGTTTTTGCACAGAAAACTCAAGCATTTTTTTTTTGTGCAAAAATGCACCATGTGAACGCAGTTTTACATTGAAGTAAAAGTTCCAGTGGCCTAAGAATATAGCTGAATCCAGATACATATTGTGTTTTCACAATAAGGATGCTGCCATACAGTGCTCCTGGACACATACAGTACATTTACCATTAATTGGGGGATGCACAGGTACTTTCATTGCTTCTAATCAGAAAGTACAGGTGCGTCCCAGGAAATAGCAATAAACGCATGTGTCCTAAAGCATCTGATGGTAGCACTTCTGTGTTATGGTTTGTGGTATATGACTTTAGTTTAGGGGTTGTCAGACTTACAATTATGGACCGGCACTCCGAGTACCTCATCTTTGATTTTTTTTTAATTAAAATCGGCACGCCGAACAAAAAAGGTTGCCTACCTCTGTTATATACTGTAGTCTGACTAGACAACCTTATAAACCTAAAAATCTATAACTGGAATGAACAACCTGAAGCTATTTTATGCTTCCCTCAGGCAACCTGTGCACAGAAATGCTTGCCTGTGTGTGACTGCTAACATGAAGTGTCTATGTCAGATAGAAGAAGAGTGCCACACAGCAGAGGTGGGCAAGTATTTATGGAGTAATATGTAGCCTTGTGAGCCTTGTGTTCCATAATATGCAGTAACAGTGGGTCTAGAAATATTTGGACAGTGACACAAGTTTTGGCATTTAAGGGGGTGTTCACACTACCGTTGGATGTCTGTCCTGATAGTGTAAGTTAACAAAAAAAAAAAAAAAACGAACAGTATAAAAATGGACACTAACTGATGTTAATGAAGTACTTTTTTATCTGATCCATTTAATGGATCAGTTAAAAAAAAAAGACATATTAGCATCAGTTAGTGTCCATTTTTATACTGAACGTTTTTTTGCTTGTGGTTCTGCTTTCTGAGCATGTGCAGAAAAAAATTGGACAGTAATAACGGACAGTATAACAGACCCCTGTCCGTTACTGTCCATTAACCATAACATTAATGTTAAAAAAAAAAAAAAAAAAGAAATGGATGCTTGCCGTCCGTCATAAGTCCGTTATTTTGAACAAACACAAAAGTCCTGCACCCCGCACTATTATGTTCCCAATAAAAAATTAACGTGACGGATTTGGTGTAAATGGACACTAAGGGTGGGTTCACACTACCATTGGATATCCATTCTGATCGTGCCCATTAAAAAAAAACAAAAAACGGACATCTATCATAACAGACATTAATGGACACTAATTGATGTTAACGTGTCCATTTTTTTAACTGATACATTTAATGGATCAGTTAAAAAAAAAAAAAAAAGTTAGTGTCCATTAGTGTCCGTTTTTATACTGTCTGTTCTTTCGCTTTTTTTTTTGTATGTGCTTTCTGAGCATGCGCAGAAAAACAACGGGCTGTAATAGCGGACAGTATAATGGACGCCCATACGTTACCTGTAGACTTTAATGTTAAAAAAAAACGGACGCTTGACGTCCGTCACAAAACCGTTATTTTTCACAGACAACATGCAGGAGTTTTGTGTCCGTGAAAAATAACGGACATGTGATGGATTTGGTGTAAATGGACACTAACAGTCACTAACGGACACCAGATAAAATCCCATTGAAATCAATGGAATTTTTAACGGATTCGTGACGGTTCTACTAGTGTCTGTTGCTAAAATCTTGTAACGGACAATAGCAACGGACACTACTGACGGTCAACAGCGGTAGTGTGAACGGCCCCTAACAGACAACAGATAAAAATCAATGGGATTTTAAACGAATTTATGACGGTTCTGTTAGTGTCCGTTATTAACATTTTGTAATGAATGCTAGCAACAGACACTACTAACATATTCAACATACAGTTATACAATCAATATGGGCTTAAAGTGAAGACTCTCAGCTTTAATTTTAGGGTATTCACATCCAAATTGGAGGAAGGGTTTAGGAATTACAGCTCTGTAATATGCAGCTGCCTCTTTTTCAAGGGATCAAAGGTAATTGGACAATTATCTCAAAAACTATTTAATGGGCTGCATGAGCTATTCCCTCATTAATCCATTGTCAATTAATCAGGTAAAAGGTCTGGAGTTAATTCCAGGGGTGTCATTTGCATTTGAAGCTGTTACCCACAACATGCGGTCAAAGAATCTCTCAATGGAAGTGAAAAAGACCATCATTAGGTTGAAAAAAAGAAGAAATCCATCAAAGAGATAGCAGAAAAGTTAGGAGTGGCGAAATGAACAGTTTGGTACATTCTGGTAAAAAAAGAGCATACTGGCGAGTTCGGGAGCTCAAAAAGGCCTAGACGTCCACAGAAGACAACAAAGAAGCTGGTTACTGCAATCACAGCTGACAGCTTCAAAAAAGGATTAGATGCCTTTTAAGCAAAACAGCATTGATGCTTATGGAGATACATAGAATGCTTGTTTCCTTCACTTGTCCCTTTAGTCATGACTTTACCTATCCCTTGGTTTAACTTCATGAACATAAGTCTTTTTCCAACCATACTAACTATGTAACTATGTAAATGTGCTCCTCTGACTGTCAGTTGCAACTGTTAACATTTCAACATTTGTAATTTTTGTCACCGTCAGTACTTTCAGCTATCAATGAAAATAGATAATAGTGTCTTAGTGTCCTGTGTATTAAATAATGTCTACTAGTTTTAACTAGTGATCCTGTTCATTGTTTATGTAAGATAAATACATTTCCAGAAATGCTACACTGCCTCCTTCTTATAACCCCCTGATGCAGCTACCGCAACATTAAAACCCAATGTGATACATTTAACAGTGGATTAGTCATCCCTGCAAGGATCCATATACCCTATATGGACAAAAGTATTGGGACATCTACAAACAGAAACAGAATTTATTAATACATTATTGAATAATAAAAGTTATATTTCAGTAGACTAAAATTGGGATGGCAGTGAATGGTAAATACAATATAATTTCTGAGAATTTCACAGCCTAATGTTTCTCTGAGACTGCCTCCTACCTGTCACACGTACAACTGATGATCAGGGCCAGCACATTGTAGATTATGTAGGTGAAAATAACGGCAGTGATGGTTCCTCTGGGTATAGAGTTACTTGGGTTTTTTAGATCTCCTGGGAACAAAAAGGAGAATGCATCATAGCAAAATAATTTTGTACAGGATCATTTTCTTAACCATTACAGCACCAAGTAAAATTACAGCAAGAAAAAGTCCTCTTAACATTACTAGTTTTACTTTTATTATTTACTGGTACATAAAATAATATGACCGAATAGATTACACTTGACCAACTAATATACCTATTTTTATAGTCTTGCTTTTGTGCAAATATGTCAATGTTAACTAAGATTAATAAAACAGGACTACTATGCAGATTGAATCCTGCCCATAGTGACTGAATGTTTTGTTCACTAAATGTGCGGAGAATGAAGACAAATTCTCCTTACCTGACATGTTTGATCCCGCCATAATCCCAGTGCAACCATTGAACATGACAGCAAAGACTATGGTGAAGCTCATCATTCTTCCTGTAGTGTAGTCTCTGGCATACTGTGCTATAATAAAAAGATTAGGTATAGATGATTAAGATACAGATAAAGAAAGGAGTATGGAGGTACTGAGAGGACCTTGACCAGGCCTACATCTCAGTAGAGAACTCATAAACCAGAGACACTTTGTACAATTTTACTTTATAAAATACCTTAAAACCATATATACCTGACCTAAAACCAACTTGCATCCTCTGAGCAGGATGCAGGATCTCAGAAGCATGGCTGGGTCTACTCTTCTCTATGTAATTGTCCTGGACAATTTCCCTGCTGTGGCATATGCACCGTGGTTTGCCCGCGGCAGAAACCGCAGCGTTTTACAGTCACAGTGAAGTGGATGGTATTCTAGCAAATCCCATCCCCACTTTACGTTAAAATACATGCTGCAAACACACGAAGATTTCCAAAACCGTCACGGTTTTGGAAATCGTAGCATGTCAATTATACCTACGGAAACGCCAGCAGTTTCCCTATAGGTATAATTGAAGCAGAAAGTTTGCAGAGGAAAACTTGTATTAGTACAGTCACGGTCACTCCCTCTTAAATCCTGCCGCCCCTTTAAAACAGCCTGAACAGAAACCACTCCGTTAAAAGGCGTTTTTTCCATGAACATAACCATTTTTAAATTTGTAGACAAATGAAAGTGAACCATTCTTGCAAATATAAATAATTTCAAATTTTCTCTAATCGTATCATCTTTTGTCTTGATTGGTTGCCAATGGATATGACCATGACTGCAGGAACTTTCTATGGTCTGGCACTTGTCAGAAACCCAGCCTTGATGTCCTCATTGTGGACAGGTTATGAGGCAGGGACACTACATGTATGATTAGATAATCCAGCCATACTAAGGAAATCATGGCTGGGTTTCTGGCAGGAACAAGACCATAGAAAGTTCCCACAGTCATGGTCTTATCCATTGGCAATCGATCATGAAAAAAGACTCATCATGGTTAGAAAAAAAAACTTTAATGCTCTGCATTTTTTTCAACTATTTATATTTACAAAAATGTTTCTAGAGGTGGGCCGTACAACTTTCAGACATTTATGGCACTTCCAACATCTATAGGAGTTACAGAAACAGTATACGGTAAAATAGCACACTTGGCTGTATCTGTAAACCCAGCCATCTCTGACTTCAATAGTAGGCTGGATATTTGTGACCATAAACCACTTAGATGGGGCCATGGACATCAGTTCTCAAGATAGATGTGGGTCCCAGAGGTGAAACCTACTTCTATCAAATATTTATGACATATCCTTTGGATATGCTATAAATGTCTGTAAAAAGAATATGCCTTTATTTGATGTAAAATCTACTTTAGGCTAAGGCCCCAAGTTGCAGAAACACAGTATTTTTGGTTGCCGGGGGGGAAAAAAAAAAAATGCTGTGTTTTACAATACCAACAAAGAGAATGAGATTTCATTAACCTTATGCACAAATTATAGAAATAAAGAGCTGCAGAAAAGTTGTGGTTTCAAAAACATACACTTTGTGAAAAACAAGCATATTAATTTTAGCTGCGGAATTGTTAGCTCTCTCTGATACCGCTCTCTCTTGGTTTTCTTCCTATCTCTCTGACCGCTCATTTAGTGTATCATTCGCTGGTGCTATTTCTTCTCCTCTTCCCTTGTGGTTGGGGTTCCTGAGGGCTCGGTCCTAGGCTCCCTCTTCTTCTCTCTGTACACAACCCCTATCAGACAAACCATCTTTATGCAGATGATACCCAACTATATACCTCATCCCGTGACATCACCCCTGCTCTACTACAGAACACCAGTGACGGTCTCTCTGCTGTCTCTAACATCATGTCTTTTCTTTATCTGAAATTGAATCTTTCAAAAACTGAACTTCTTGTGTTCCCTCCATCTACTAACCGACCTAACCCTGTTATCTCCATTTCTGTCTGTGGCCTTACTATTACCCTGAGATGGCATGCCCGCTGTTTGGGGGTTGTATTTGACTCAGATCTCACCTTTACCCCACATATTCAGACACTTGCACGCTCTTGCCACCTGAACCTTAAAAACATCTCTAGAATTCGCCCTTTTCTCACTGTGGAAACATCAAAAACCCTCATTGCCGCTCTAATTCTGTCTCGTCTTCACTATTGCAATTCTTTTCTAATTGGGCCTACTCTTACTAAACTCTCCCCACTACAATCTGTCCTGAATGCAGCCGCCAAACTTTCTGTCAAACCGGTACACAGACGCATCTACCTTGTGTCAGTCGATGTACTGCTTGCCCATCCGTCACAGAATACAATATAAAATTATCACACTCACCCACAAATCCATCCATAGCGCTGCGCCCCCCCCCCCCATATCCCTTCTTGTCACTGTCTACCGCCCTAACCATCCTCTCCGTTCTGCCAATGACCTTAGACTTGCATCCGCTGTTATCCGAACATCCCACTCCTGTCTCCAAGACTTTTCTCAAGCTGCACCGGTGATCTGGACGCTTTACCCCGGACAATTCGATTAATCCCCAACTACAGCAGCTTCAAAACTGCCCTAAAATCACATCTGTATGGTCAGGCTTATCACGTGACCTGATCACAGTGTAGTGTGTGAAGTTGTAGAACAACAACACCTTTTATCCTTCCTCCTCTGTTCCTCAGATCCTGGCCTCTCCATCTAAAGTTACACTGTACTCCTTGCACTTAGTATCTGTTTATTCTCAGATACTGGCTGATGACGGGTTCATAGAGCTTCAGTTACACAACCTTTTCTATTAAAGATGGCTGGACCATTGTAACAAACAAGCCCTCTGACTTCTTGTGTCCCACTATCGCCTCATAGAATGTAAGCTCTTGCGAGCAGGGCCCTCACTCCTATTGTTTGATATGTTTATTTCTTTGTCACATCGTAATGTCTCATATTGTCTTTTCATGTGTCCTCTGATTTGAAGTGCTACGGAATATGTTGGTGGTATATAAATAAAGTTTTTATTATTATTAGCTTTTTTCCTATATATTTAGTAGGGGAACAAAAAAAACACAGAAAAATGCAGCAAAAACTCAATGAAAAACACTGTGAAAAATATGTGATACCTTTTTAGCTGTTTTTTTTTTTTAACTGCTTTCACTATGTGGGGCCTTAGCCTTAGGCTAATTGCACACGACCGTGTGCGGGCCGCTGGCTGTTATTGAATGTCATCCATGTGCCGCCCATGCTTCCGCGGCCCCATTCATTCAATGAACAGGGGTCGCAGAAGCACAGCCGCAAAACTGGACAGAAATAGGACTGTCAGCCCATGCACGGAACCGTGTAATACAGGGTCATGTGCGTGGTCCAACAGAAATAAATGGGTCAATGTGCTATCCGTTAAAAACCCGGATAGCACACTGATCTAGCACATGGTCGTCTGCAAGGGGCCTTAGAATAATTACGCAAATTAACTTTCTAAAACAAGTACAGTCAAGTGTTATCCAACAGATTATGATACCTGTAATCCTGTGACAGGACAGCATTTGCATGTACTTGTGTGTCTTGTAAATGTCATACACTTATCCAACTTTACACTCAAATGTAGAATAACTTTTTTGCTGCAGAATATGCTTAAACTGCCATTTGCTGCTATTGAGGAAATACGTGCCACTTAAGTCTACGGTGAACATTGTCTTTTGCAACACTGATTTGAGTCACTGTGGCATGACTGAGAGCTTTCACTGTGAAATAGGAACCAGCGGGAAAGAATAAGCGAAATGTGAACTGAAAGGTATTTCCTGCCATGTCGGTCTGAATATACATTCATAGCTTTTTGTTCCTAAGGATGTCCTTATTCTACGGGTCAAGACGGCTCTTAGGATAAGTGATATCAGCCTTTTCTTTGTAACAAATTGATGATTACTGAATCTTTCCACTTCTTGCCAGAATCCCTCAGTGGACTCCTTTAATTTCATTTTCTCCTGACCTTTACACTGTCATAATGTAAGATTCATCAGGGAAATGAGATCTGGTTCTTTGTTCCACAAATGCCATACAGAGGCTGGAGATGGTGCACGTACAGCAATGTGGTTCAAAGCATTTAATCAGATGTGGCTATGAGAATGAAATGGTTTGTGCTGGAAAAAGGAAAACGGCAGTCACATTTATGCAGGCGCTTCTGAGGAATTAAGAACCTCATTACACTCTTTAGTTCATTTGAATACATGAACATTGTCCAACCGGTTGTTTGCTGCATTTCTTCTACGTACATTTTCTCTCTATGGCATCACTGTTTACACTCTTCTTAGGCTTTGACATCACTTTGTACATTAATATTACATGGTTTGTGAGAAGGTAGGGTTCTGGAAAGTCAATATGTCTCCCCCAGGTTTCTCACCTATGTATGGTGTTCAACCAGGGAAAGCTGGATCAGACAAGCCTTAGTCGGCTTAGAATGGCTTTCCTGGTCTAGAATCCAGTACAGATATTCAGTATACCTCCGCCAGGTGTGAGAGCTTAGCTCATTGCTGGGCCATAAAAGGGTGCAAAGCCTGCACTACTAGGCAGGCCTTGGGAGAGACGGGAGGTGTCTGGGTCTGTTGTTGTTGTTTGTTTATATATTGTTTTCCCGAGTGTCTGGTAGTAAGCCACTCATATAGTGAGAGAAATTTTGTTTAGTTAGAGCTCAGCCGAGCAGGGATGTGTTTGTATTTTTTGCCTGATGTTAAGGCTGTATTTTGTTTATTTTATTTTATTTTTCAAAATAAAAACTCAGGGGCAAAACCCTTTTTCATTATTTTTCTTAATGTTGCGATGTCACTGTGTGCATGACAACATTTTTGAGTATGAGAGTTGAAATGTAGCCAATTCTAGAGTATCTAATCTTTCCAACTGAGACATCACTGTGTGTATTATCCTTGATTCCTGTGCTGTAATTTCATTAGTTTACTACAGAGTAACTTCATATGATTACCTATGCCTCAACAATGATCTTGCCATGTGTGCTTCTCTTGCTGTAACTGTGTGTAGTATTACAGCACTGTGGTTCCCAAATGCACAAGGGACAAAGTAGTTATGAAACACAAAATGAGAATCAAAATAATCCTAAATGTCTCGTATACTTAACTTGCTGCAAAGTTATATTAAGGCACCAATTTAAGTTTTACTATTGGGGCACCGTGGTCGCTTTTTGCACCCATGAATGTTATTATAGTGTCCAATCCAAAACCCCTATTTATCACAATGTCACTTTGTTCTTGAATATCATCAGTCCAAAACATAAGGAACATACCCAAAAACAGTTTGCTATGTATTTAGACTAGATACTTACGATATACATTGCTCTTGAGAGTGGACAGTTTGAAGCCAGTAAACGTTCCATTGAAAGAAAGGGTTCCATTAGAATCAGTAGTAATGATGGGAACAACCCTCTCTTTAACAGCAAAAAAGCTGATGAAGACAGTGATCAGAACGACCATGACGATGATGAAAATGAGAAAGGTGGCCTTGGCATATATACTGGCTCCAACCAGGCAGACCAAAAGACACAGGAAGAGCAGAACGGTGCCATAGAGGAACTCATACCAATAGCTCTGTGGCAAAACATGAACGCCACTTTTTCCACCTTCACCTGGAAATCACATTTTGTCATCATTAGTTATAAGAGTCATGTATATGGAATGTATAAAACAGCCTACAACAATAAAAACAAGGAATGACACCAAAATCCTAATATCAGCCTTTCTAGTACTTATGTTCTCATTAATTCTATGCAGCACAACAACAAAAATAACTTCTATGTACAGTATGTACATGTACAATGTACACAGCTATCATTATTAATTTCTACTAGTTTAATCTAGGATTAACATCATGGGAATTTTTATCTCTGAATCTAGTAAAAAAAAAAAAAAAAAACATGAATACAGGGGGAAAGCTGGCCATATATATTAGATGAATGTCGACTTAATTTGTCAATTTAGATGGGACCAGGTGACTATCTAATGTATATGGGGATGTCTTGACATTCCACTGACAGCAGATGTCAAGGGAAAGAAGGATCAGGCTGTGGGATTTCAACATGACTAATCTTTTTGTTCTGGGGGAGATGAACCACTGCCAGGCGAGTCTGGCAGCTACTTACCTCTCCACATCCAGAACACATGCCTTCTTAGCCTGCATGAGAATGAAGGGGTGGGAAGAAATAGTTGGCAGCCAACAGCTATCTAAAGTATTATAGTCAGTTTAAGAATTAGAGTTGTTCCCTGTACATTAGCACTCCTTGTCCAACAACTGTGAAAGGAACTGCAACATGGTTCCATTCACAGACTAAAGCAGTGCTGTCTTTCCTTGAACATACAGTTGCAGGTTATGCCAATGTGCAGGGAAAAACTTTGAAGAGACACCTCATCATCTTTGGAATTGTGGGTGTGCTGACAGTTGGACCTTCACCTACTAAAAAATGATGATATAGCTTATACTTTGCAACAGTCCTGATTTTGCACAGATAATCCTGTGAATGGGGCAGTAAAAGTAATGGCTTTTATGCAAACACTGCCCAAAAATGGGCGTTTCCATCCATTTGAGCAATATAGCTTCAATTTTCCAATTTTGTCTAATTAAAGGGATTTCTAGGCCAAAAGTATTGATGACCTATCCTAGGTCACTAATATCAGATCAGTGAGGGTCCAACAGACTGCATCTATACAAATCAGCAGCTGATACACAGAGAATGGAGCAGAAAGCAGATGGTTCTATTCTCTGTGTAGTGGCTGAATGGGAGCTGACCTGCAGTACCTAGTGTGGCCACAACACAGAGAACAGAGCTTCCTGCTCAATGCTCTGTGTATCAACTGCTCAGAATAGAAAAGCAATGGGGGTGCCTGGATCAGACTCCACTAATCTAATATTGACAACCCCTTTAAGTATGCATTGCCTAATGTACATCATTATCTGGTATTGGAAAATTCCCTTTCATCACGTCATTAACATAAGCAAACAGCCGGCCAGTAGTATTTAGCATAAAGATTTGCAGTTCAGCATAGGAGTACAGCAATGTGGCCCTGTTGTCCTTTGCACACTAAGAACCCATGGCACATGTAAGTGAATAAAAACATAAATGAAGCAAAAATAAAAGCCAGTGCAGTAAGCGTTAAAGAACAATGCTCTTTCTGACAGCTACAGGACCATTGCAGCTTCCATCTCAGCATCATATTCATGATTGCGAATCGTCCATCTCTAGATTGGCGTGAAATGAGTGGAAAATTAGGAGTAAACAACATTCTTAAGAAGGGACAGCGAGCCGTGATTTCCGAGAGCAGATCAGAGCGCTCTGTACTTGTGTCTCGGGGGAAGAGAGGCAGAGAGTGTGTTTATCTCATGCGTCTTCATCAAGGCAGAGGAATCACTGATGAGCACCGGCAGCAGCAGCAGCAACTTTTCAAATTTCACTTCAGGGAGACTTTCCTGCTCATGCAAATTGAAGAGCATCAGGGGCCCAGTAAAAGGAGCTTACAACAAGAGAAGGAGAGCTGGGAGAAGCAAAATGTCTGATCAAACCCAGAATTATACAGAGCATGAGACTTGTTTCATCTCTTTAAGAATGAGACCCTTGCCGTCCCTAAGGGAATAGCAACACGTTCAAAAATAACATTCTGGGCAAGAGTTCTTGCTACTAAGGAACAATGAGATTCTTACCAGTCCTTCAGGCCAGAAATTATACCACTCATGTGGCTCAGAAATAGAAGAAACTGCATATTGTAATTACTAAAGCTCGTGAAAATGTCTTCAATTCTGGAATCAATAATAATGTGTACACATGTGAAAATAAGAAGTGTATTTCATCTCAGGCTTACCTGCTGAGATCCCAAACATGGCCACAATGGTCTCTACCAGGCCAAGAATATAAAGAGCACTTCCACAAACATTAGCCAAAAAGAACATTATACCGATACTGCCACCAAACTCGGGTCCCAGAGCCCTGCTGATCATGTCTGATGGTTATTGTTAAGGGTAATTACACAACTACATACACACAAACAATACAGATATACAATAATATTCAAAATTGTAACTCACTACCAACTAAAAAAGTGTAAGCTTTCCTCAAAATTGCTATTCTGTCCAGCTCTTCATACCATGTGAAAGCGCATAGCTCTGCTGGGTTGCTGTTCCAATACACAGATATCAAGACAAATAAAAAGGAAGGAAACCTTAATAAGTACCAAACAGCACAAGAGAAGCACTGAGATGAAAAATAACAACAAATGTAATTTATCAGATCTATCACATCTATGCTATTATGATCTGTTTATTATTTGCAATTCAATGACCAGGGCCACAATCTTAATTGCCCATAGGAAAAGGTTTGATAATGTCAAGTGACGACCTGGAAATTGTTGCTAATCATACCATTGTGGCAAGTCATTTCTGGCACCTCTTGAATTATTTAGCTTCACCTGGAAAAAAAGTTCCCTTAACTGCCTCCATCACCAAGTATCCGCTAGGTTTTTGTCTGCAAACATGTTGGTTTATTGCACGTAAACCAAATATACAGTGGGTACGGAAATTATTCAGACCCCTTTAATTTTTCACTCTTTGTTTCATTGCAGCCATTTGCTAAAAGCAAAAAAGTTCATTTTGTTTCTCATTAATGTACACTCAGCACCCCATCTTGACAGAAAAAAACAGAAATGTAGATATTTTTGCAAATTTATAAAAAAAAAAAAAAAAAAACTGAAATATCACATGGTCATAAGTATTCAGGCCCTTTGCTCAGTATTAAGTAGAAGCAGCCTTTTGAGCTAGTACAGCCATGAGTCTTCATGGGAATGATGCAACAAGTTTTTCACATCTGGATTTGGGGATCCTCTGCCATTCTTCCTTGCAGATCCTCTCCAGTTCCGTCAGGTTGGATGGTGAACATTGGTGGACAGCCATTTTCAGGTCTCTACAGAGATGCTCAATTGGGTTGAGGTCAGGGCTCTGGCTGGGCCAGTCAGGAATGGTTACAGAGTACTTCCGAAGCCACTCCTTTGTTATTTTAAAGGTGTGTGCTTAGGGTCATTGTCTTGTTGGAAGGTGAACCTTCGGCCCAGTCTGAGGTCCAGAGCACTCTGGAAAAGGTTTTCTTCCAGGATATCTCTGTACTTGGCCGCATTCATCTTTCCTTCAATTGCAATCTTTCTTCCTATCCCTGCAGCTGAAAAACACCCCCATAGCATGATGCTGCCACCACCATGTTTCACTGTTGGGATTGTATTGGGCAGGTGATGAGCAGTGCCTGGTTTTCTCCACACATACCGCTTAGAATTAATGCCAAAAAGTTCAATCTTCGTCTCATCAGACCAGAGAATCTTATTTCTCATAGTCTGGGAGTCCTTCATGTGTTTTTTGGCAAACTCTATGCGGGCTTTCATATGTCTTGCACTGAGGAGAGGCTTCCTTCAGACCAGTCTGCCATAAAGCCCCAACTGGTGGAAGGCTGCAGTGATAGTTGACTTTGTGGAACTTTCTCCCATCGCCATACTGCATCTCTGGAGCTCAGCCACAGTGATCTTTGGGTTCTTCTTTACCTCTCTCACCAAGGCTCTTCTCCCACGATTGCTCAGTTTGGCTGGACGGCCAGGTCTAGGAAGAGTTCTGGTCGTCCCAAACTTCTTCTATTTAAGGATTATGGAGGCCACTGTGCTCTTAGGAACCTTGAGTGCTGCAGAAATTCTTTTGTAACCTTGGCCAGATCTGTGTCTTGCCACAGTTCTGTCTCTGAGCTCCTTGGGCAGTTCCTTTGACCTCATGATTCTCATTTGCTCTGACATGCACTGTGAGCTGTGAGGTCTTATATAGACAGGTGTGTGCCTTTCCCAATCAAGTATAATCAGTTTAATTAAACATAGCTGGACTCCAATGAAGGAGTAGAACCATCTCAAGGAGGATCAGAAGGAAATGGACAGCATGTGAGTTAAATATGAGTGTCACAGCAAAGGGTCTGAATACTTATGACCATGTGATATTTCAGTTTTTCTTTTTTAATAAATTTGCAAAAATATCTACATTTCTGTTTTTTTTTCTGTCAAGATTGGGTGCTGAGTGTACATTAATGAGAAACAAAATGAACATTTTTGCTTTTAGCAAATGGCTGCAATGAAACAAAGAGTGAAAAATTTAAAGGGGTCTGAATACTTTCCGTACCCACTGTAAATCAGCACTGTTTCATATATAAGTCCATTTTCTGTATGCCCAAGGTAAGCTCCTGGCAAATACAGATGTAGCAAAGTGAACCTGAACTTCTGTAATTGGTTAAACTGCTGCTGCGTGATACCTTATCACAGAAGACAACAAAAAACAATGAAAAGTCATTGGAAAAATATATTTCAATGACTTTTCATTGGTTTGTCCCGCCTCCTGTGATATCACCTGTAGCAGTTTAACCAATTGCATAAGTTCAGGTAACTCTACTATACCTGTATGTCAAATGTATCCATAGGTCTGCATTCACCTCGCAGACGACCAAAGAGTTTGGATGCACAGGTGTTGAGCACTTGCTGGCTGATTTTCCTGAGCTTTGTCGTCCAACTCATCCCAAACCATCTCAATTAGGTTAAGGTTAAGTTACTCCACTGAACAGTTGATGTTGAGATATGCCTGTTGCTTGTTTTCTGTGAAGTATTTATGTGGGCTTCTAATTTGAGGTGCTGTTAGTTTGTGGTTTCAAAGGGTTGTCACTGTAATGAACTCTACAGCAGGGCTAATCTTTGGTTTTCCATTCCTGGGGTGGTTCTCATGAGAGCCAGTTTCATCATAGCGTTTGATGGTTTTCATGACTGCAGTTGAGGATGCCTTCAAAGTTCTTGAAATTTTCCAGACTGACTGACCTTTATGTCTTAAAGTAATGTTGCTTCTATTTGCTTAGTTAAGCAGTTCTTGCTATAATGTGAATTATAAAAGTACTTGAACAGAGTTAAATACTCTATGGAACTGCGCACAAATCCTACCTCTGCACAACATAACCTCTGTCACATTATGAAGGCAAGCAATTCCACAAATTTACTCTTGACAAGACATACCTGTCAACAGAAAACTATTCCAGGTGACTACCTCATGTAGCTAATTCAGGGAATGCCAAGAGTGTGCAAAGCTGTCATCAAGGCTAGTTTAAAGAATCTAAAATATAAATCATATTCTGTTTTGCATAACATTTTATTTATTACTACTTAATTCCAAATGAATCTACAGTGTAGAAAAAACAAGAAAAAAACATGAAATGAAAATGTGTGTCCAAACGTTTGACTGGTACTACGTCAGGATACCTTTCTTTCTGCTGTATGTAATAGAACATACAGTAAAAAATATATATCACATAATATACATTATTAACATGTGATGTCTATACAGTGACATCTTTCAGAGATATATTTTGGGGAATCCTACTCTAATGGCCCCTGAAAAATGCAAGGTAAAAACACTTTACTGTACATGAGTTTGTCTGGTTTAAGCACAGAAAATTGGTTTATATGTTTTTTCTTATTGTGAAAAGGGTTAGTGTGTGAGAAAGTTAAAAGACTTCAGGCTGGATAGCGCCCATCAACAGGTATGGCTCTTGTGAAATACCTTCTATTATTCTTCCGCCTTCCAATCCTCTTTCCCACCTCTTCTCCTCTTTAAACTAGCAAACTAGCTTCCTTTGTCTGCACTCTCCCATCATACACTGTCCCAATTCCTGCCTCCCCACTGCTCACGCCCTATCACATTCACATTTGTTTCTTCACTATCTGGGAAGGTTCCCCTCCCTTTTGTTATTTCCTCATTTATATTATGTTGTTTTTCCACCATTGCTCTGCTGCGACAGAGCCCCGACTCATCCTTATCTCCGCCCATCCCATTACCCCCTGGTATGAAGCACCAGAGAGTACAGACAGAGGGATAGTTGGGTACAGTTAGAGAAATAGTTGGGAACAGCCTGTAGTTCAGTGACAAGCAGTAGACAAACAAGGTTGTAGACGAGCCAATGGGTCAGGGTGTGCAGCTCAGGTTCAGTAGCACAAGACAGGCCAAGGTCACACACGGCTAGGCATACAGTGTCCATATTAGGACATCCTCAGATATCAGTGTCAAACATCAGATTAATAGCAGTTTACAACAGTGACACCTGACTTTGACTTTGATTCTGACAACGACTTTGACTTTGATTCTGACAACGACTTTGACTTTGATTCTGACAACGACTTTGATTCTGACTCTCACTTTGATTCTGACTTTGACTCTGACTTTGATTCTGACTTTGACTTTGATTCTGACTCTGACTTTGATTCTGACTTTGACTCTGACTTTGATTCTGACTCTGACTTTGATTCTGACTTTGATTCTGACTCTGACTTTGACTCTGATTCTGACTTTGATTCTGACTCAACAACAACAGTAGTGTGAACGCCCCCTAAGGGAGCAGTAAACATGAAGTATTATTTAGGATAAATAAAAGTCAGAAATGTCTGTACCTATTGATGCACTGAAATGATTCTTCTGCCACTGTTGTGAGGAATGAGGTCTGAAGCTCCTGTAAAGTACAGTTATATAGGGGGCGGACCTCATCTGTTGGCCAATCAGAAACTGCAGATGTCAGTGTCAGAATCAAAGTCAGAGTCAGAATCAAAGTCAGAGTCAGAATCAAAGTCAGAATCAAAGTCAGAGTCAGAATCAAAGTCAGAGTCAGAATCCAAGTCAGAGTCAGAATCAAAGTCAGAGTCAGAATCAAAGTCAGAGTCAGAATCAAAGTCAGAGTCAGAATCAAAGTCAGAATCAACGCAAGTCAGAGTCAGAATCAAAGTCAGAATCAAAGTCAGAGTCAGAATCAAAGTCAGAATCAAAGTCAGAGTCAGAATCAAATCGGTCAGAATCAAAGTGAGAGTCGGTCAGAATCAAAGTCGTTGTCAGAATCAAAGTCAAAGTCGTTGTCAGAATCAAAGTCAAAGTCATTGTCAGAATCAAAGTCGTTGTCAGAATCTAAGTCAAAGTCGTTGTCAGAATCAAAGTCAAAGTCATTGTCAGAATCAAAGTCAAAGTCGTTGTCAGAATCAAAGTCAAAGTCAGGTGTCACTGTTGTAAACTGCTATTAATCTGATGTTTGACACTGATATCTGAGGATGTCCTAATATGGACACTGTATAGGCAGCACAGAATCAGGATCAGAAGCGTGGTCATGTAAGCAAGCTGAGGTCAATGGATCATAATCCAGAAGCAACCTAGGACGGTTTAGAGGGCTGAGCAGACTAATATGAGCTGAAGCTGTTAGGGATTGGCTCAGGAGACCTGGTGAACTCATTATGCCTTATGGGCTAGACTAAGTGCTAAACAGAAGGGAATGGGACAAGAAATTTGCTTGGCTAAAATCCCTTTTGCTGTCTCAAGACTCGGTGAGTCAAAAGCAAATTGAGGATCTGTTACATCCAACAGAGGGCGTATGAGCTCCCCAGCTCCTTTCCCATAATGCCTTGTGATAAACAGAAGGGAATACACAGTAGCAGGGAGTGTCTGAAACCGCATGGTGTGAACTGGCTGCATTTGTTAGGCGAGAACACATGACAGCGTGTGCAGACTAGTGTACTTTGCCCACTTTTTAGGCCCCTCACTCTCAGTTCCAGAAATCTAACAGTAGCTACAGTGCTGACCAAAAGTATTGGCACCCCTGCAATTCTGTCAGATAATACTCAATTTCTTCCAGAAAATGATTGCAATCACAAATGCTTTGGTAATAATATCTTCATTTATTTTGCTTGCAATGAAAAAACACAAAAGAGAATGAAAAAAAAGTCAAATCATTGATCATTTTACACAAAACTCCAAAAATGGGCCGTCAAAAGTATTGGCACCCTCAGCCTAATACTTGGTAGCACAACCATTAGACAAAATAACTGCGAACAACTGCTTCCAGTAACCATCAATGAGTTTCTTACAATGCTCTGCTGGAATTTTAGACCATTCTTCTTTGGCAAATTTCTCCAAGTCCCTGAGATTTGAAGGGTGCCTTCTCCAAACTGCCATTTTGAGATCTCTCCACAGGTGTTCTATGGGATTCAGGTCTGGACTCATTGCTGGCCACTTTAGAAGTCTCCAGTGATTTCTCTCAAACCATTTTCTAGTGCTTTTTGAAGTGTGTTTTGGGTCATTGTCCTGCTGGAAGACCCATGACCTCTGAGAGAGACCCAGCTTTCTCACACTGGGCCCTACATTATGCTGCAAAATTTGTTGGTAGTCTTCAGACTTCATAATGCCATGCACACGGTCAAGCAGTCCAGTGCCAGAGGCAGCAAAGCAACCCCAAAACATCAGGGAACCTCCGCCATGTTTGACTGTAGGGACCGTGTTCTTTTCTTTGAAGGCCTCTTTTTTTTCCTGTAAACTCTATGTTGATGCCTTTTCCCAAAAAGCTCTACTTTTGTCTCATCTGACCAGAGAACATTCTTCCAAAAAGTTTTTGGCTTTCTCAGGTAAGTTTTGCCAAACTCCAGCCTGGCTTTTTTATGTCTCTGGGTCAGAAGTGGGGTCTTCCTGGGTATCCTACCATAGAGTCCCTTTTCATTCAGACGCCGACGGATAGTACGGGTTGACACTGTTGTACCCTCGGACTGCAGGGCAGCTAGAACTTGTTTGGATGTTAGTCGAGGTTCTTTAGCCACCATCCGCACAATCTTTCGTTGAAATCTCTCGTCAATTTTTCTTTTCCGTCCACATCTAGGGAGGTTAGCCACAGTGCCATGGGCTTTAAACTTCTTGATGACACTGCGCACGGTAGACACAGGAACATTCAGGTCTTTGGAGATGGACTTGTAGCCCTGAGATTGCTCATGCTTCCTCACAATTTTGCTTCTCAAGTCCTCAGACAGTTCTTTGGTCTTCTTTCTTTTCTCCATGCTCAATGTGGTACACACAAGGACACAGGACAGAGGTTGAGTCAACTTTAATCCATTTCAACTGGCTGCAAGTGTGATTTAGTTATTGCCACCACCTGTTATGTGCCACAGGTAAGTAACAGGTGCTGTTAATTACACAAATTAGAGAAGCATCACATGATTTTTCAAAGGGTGCCAATATTTTTTTCCACCCCCTTTTTTATGTTTGGTGTGGAATTATATCCAATTTGGTTTTTTGACAATTCTTTTTGTGGTTTTCCATTGAAGACAAATTAAATGAAGATATTATTACCAAAGCATTTGTGATTGCAATCATTTTCTGGAAGAAAGTGAGTATTATCTGACAGAATTGCAGGGGTGCCAATACTTTTGGCCAGCACTGTACAACCTGTAATATTGTTACACTCCAGAAATGTATCCTGACACTTCCTGAACTCTGTTCGTGCATTTTCCATGACAACTTTGTCTGGCAGAGCATTTCACTGCTCTTTTTGGAAAACTTATAGTTCTTAGATGCCATTTGAGAAAAGCACTGCATTAGATAAACATTTGTGATACTCTACCCTTAGGCCTTATTCATATTCGTACTTGTGTGTGAGTGTTAGTTAGGATACAGTGCACAATCCGAAAACAGTATTAAAGGGATTTTCTGGGCAAAAAAATGATTTTTAAAAAAGGTCTGTTAGTGCTATCAATGGGTTAATAAGTGCATCCGAATACCTTTAGTAGTGTTTTGAGTGATTTCTGGCTTTCTATGGGAGCTCCTGATATCCTATGCATTTGTTTACATGGGTAGCTTCCTGCTGTCTTAGTATACAACTACCATGATGCATTGCAGTTCACTAAGATCCCCCCTCTCACTTCCTCCCTCAGAACCCCCCCAGTTTCCCTAGCTAGCCCGCAGACTACTAGCCCTACCTACTTCGCTAACTAACTCAGTCCCCCAACACCCTCCCCACCCCATCATACTTACCTGTCTTCTAGTCCCGGAGATGACTTTCGTCGGTGCTGCTGTCCCCTCTTCTGCCCACACCTGGATGCTGGCGCCTGCGCAATAGAATGCCAGCAGAAGTGAAGAGAAGCACGCATGCACAATAGAACACTGCTTCTCTTCGCTTCTGCCGGTGTTCTATTACACAGGCGCCGGATACCTTGTGAAGGGAGTGACGCCCAGCAGAAGAAGAGGACATGAGCATTGGTGAGTATGATAGGGACGGGGGGGAGAGGAGCACTGGTGACCTCCCATCTCCGGAAACAGCAAAACGGAACTTCACCAGGAAATCAGAAAGTATGCCTGGTGCGGTCACATGACCGCCCCAGGCATATGGGTAATATACTTTTTTTTTTTTTTAAAGGGAGTAAATTAGAAGTTAGGTGGGGGGAGGGGGTTTAGCTTAGTGTTAAAGTTTTAGATTATGCCGGACAACCCCTTTAAGGTCTATTCACATCACATTTTTAAACCAATGTTTTGTATCCTTTTAACGGATGCAGAAAAACTGAAGCATACGGATATCCATCTGATTATAAAGAGATCGATCTATACTACATTTTTGTATCCTTGTTTTTGTGTTCCTGTTTTTTGCATCCACTAAACGAATATGCTAAATGGATGTAAAAACATGATGTGAATGGAGCCTTACTTAGCATTTTGCAGTTAGTACAAACACTGTAATAAGCACTGCATTTTCTTCTATAAAACAGATCTACAGTCATATGAAAAAGTTTGGGCACCCCTATTAATCTTAATCATTTTTAGTTTTAAATATTTGGGTGTTTGCAACAGCCATTTCAATTTGATATATCTAATAACTGATGGACACAGTAATATTTCAGGATTGAAATGAGGTTTATTGTACTAACAGAAAATGTGCAATATGCATTAAACCAAAATTTGACCGGTGCAAAAATTTGGGTACCCTTATCATTTTATTGATTTGAATACTCCTAACTACTTTTTACTGACTTACTGAAGCACAAAATTGGTTTTGTAACCTCACTGAGCTTTGAACTTCATAGCCAGGTGTATCCAATCATGAGAAAAGGTATTTAAGGTGGCCAATTGCAATTTGTTCTCCTATTTGAATCTCCTCTGAAGAGTGGCATCATGGGCTCCTCAAAACAACTCTCAAATGATCTGAAAACAAAGATTGTTCAACATAGTTGTTCAGGGGAAGGATACAAAAAGTTGCCTCAGAGATTTAACCTGTCAGTTTCCACTGTGAGGAACATAGTAAGGAAATGGAAGACCACAGGGACAGTTCTTGTTAAGCCCAGAAGTGGCAGGCCAAGAAAAATATCAGAAAGGCAGAGAAGAAGAATGGTGAGAACAGTCAAGGACAATCCACAGACCACCTCCAAAGAGCTGCAGCATCATCTTGCTGCAGATGGTGTCACTGTGCATCGGTCAACAATACAGCACACTTTGCACAAGGAGAAGCTGTATGGGAGAATGATGCGAAAGAAGCCGTTTCTGAAAGCACGCCACAAACAGAGTCGCCTGAGGTATGCAAAAGCACATTTGGACAAGCCAGCTTCATTTTGGAAGAATGTCCTGTGGACTGATGAAACAAAGATTGAGTTGTTTGGTCATACAAAAAGGCGTTATGCATGGCGTCCAAAAAACACAGCATTCCAAGAAAAACACTTGCTACCCACTGTAAAATTTGGTGGATCCATCATGCTTTGGGGCTGTGTGGCCAATGCCGGCACCGGGAATCTTGTTAAAGTTGAGGGTTCAACTCAGTATCAGCAGATTCTTGAGAATAATGTACAAGAATCAGTGACGAATTTGAAGTTACGCCGGGGATGGATATTTCAGCAAGACAATGATCCAAAACACAGCTCCAAATCTACTCAGGCATTCATGCAGAGGAACAATTACAATGTTCTGGAATGGCCATCCCAGTCCCCAGACCTGAATATCATTGAACATCTGTGGGATAATTTGAAGCGGGCTGTCCATGCTCGGCAACCATCAAACTTAACTGAACTGGAATTGTTTTGTAAAGAGGAATGGTCAAAAATACCTTCATCCAGGATCCAGGAACTGATTAAAAGCTACAGGAAGCGACTAGAGGCTGTTATTTTTGCAAAAGGAGGATCTACTAAATATTAATGTCACTTTTCTGTTGAGGTGCCCATACTTTTGCACCGGTCAAATTTTGGTTTAATGCATATTGCACATTTTCTGTTAGTACAATAAACCTCATTTCAATCCTGAAATATTACTGTGTCCATCAGTTATTAGATATATCAAATTGAAATGGCTGTTGCAAACACCCAAATATTTAGAACTAAAAATGATTAAGATTAATAGGGGTGCCCAAACTTTTTCATATGACTGTATACTACTACTCTGTAAAATGGAATACAATTGCAAAATATACAAATAAAGGAAAAAAGGTCAGCTCACGCTTTAAGTAGACCTTGGTGATGCATGAAACAAATAACAATAAAGGATAACACATATCAAGTGTCAATGTGTACAGTCACTTTGTGTATACAGCCATACCATATATAATTCTTCATCTATACTTCACGTTCATCATCTATATATTATTCTGTACAACATAGCTATTAATGTGAAAAGCAAACCCTCATAAGCTATAAAGAATGAGATGCTGCATGTAATTTGGTTTCTGAATTTCGTAACGAACAAGTCCTTAGATCACAATTACAGGGGAAATATGTGGCTGTGTGTGACAAATGGCAACACACAATAGGGAAATTAAGCAGATGAAAGGAAAGAAAATGTAAGAGATTTATAGAAGAGATAATAAAAAACATGAAATGGTTTGCAGAGATTAGCCAAGTGATTGGGAAGCACAAGGGTGGGCTGATTAATAAATGACTGCAGAGCTTCATCTAAAGCCTAACTAACCATCCTTGCAGGTGAATAAGAGCCACACGTACGGTAATGAAAAGTAAAGAGCATACAGATGTCATACATTTCTTATCAACCGCAAATTCTATACTATGGTTTCAAAGAATGCCATTCCTAAAATACAACAAAATAACAATAGTGTTGTTGATTGACTCCTCATACCAAGAATTTTAGTATTGGCCTAGTCACTACGAACAGATGCAGCAGAGTTAACCTGAACTTCTGCAATTGGTTAAACTGCTGCAGCATGATATGTTATTGCACAAGACAACGAAAACCAATGAAAAGTCATTGAAAACTGTATTTCCAAAGACTTTTCATTGGATTTTGTTGTCTTCTGAGAACATATCATGCTGTAGCAGTTTAACCAATTGCAGAAGTTCAGGTCAACTCTGCTACATCTGTATATTGTGTGATGTAGCACAGAATGTTTATGTTAAATGTAATGTCCTGAAATGGGCAATGGTTATTTCTTATTATAACTGTTAGAACTATACTCCATATTATTTGTCTCCAAAGAAGACACACATGATATCTAGACTATGTAACTGTCTGGACATACCACACACCCTTGGGCTATGTTCACATCTGCGCCAGAGTCTCCATTGGACATAATCCAGTTGTAAGTATTATCCAGCACAAACCCTTTATCCAAACACTGTTATATCTGGAAACACAAATATTATACTGTCCTTCCCTCCATTCATTATGAACTGTGTTTTCAGTCACTCCATAGTAGTCTTAAACTACATTCACACGACAGTGATTAATGGCTGTGTGACATCCATTTTTTTAACAGATGTCAGACGGCAGCATTAGATTCAATGTCAGTGAATGGAGGTTATTCACATGGCCACTGCCACGGACCGTCAAAATATAGGTCAGGTCCTATTTTTGGCCATCTTCACGGATCCCTCCACACACTCATATGTATGGGGGATCCGTGAAAACGAGTGCCCCTCGGTTGCAAGATGTTTTGCATCTCGGTCTGAATGTAGACCTAGAGCTACCTCGTTTTCCCATGCTTACTTAAAAGGAGATTTCACATTTGGCAAAAAATTGGATCACAAGTTAATAACTGCATTCTGTGGACTGCTTTTATATATTGTTCTGCTTGTTTTAGGGCTCTTTACTGTAGAAAACACCTAGGATATATAACTGTTTTTCTTTAGAGTGTAAGGAAGCTGTCCAACAGAATGGACTGGAAAGACCAGTGTGAACAAGGCATAATTATCTATGGAAAGTAAACCGGTTGAACGTGATACTGTCTTGAAATTCATACTATACTTTTCCGCTATGTATAATTGCAGACAACTACCTTGACATTTAATACTTGTCCTGCTGGGGTAGATGGTAAAATGTTTAGTAAGCACCTATGACTGGATTTACACAATTTGGGACAGTCCACTAATTATTAGCATGCTGGACAGTTGTCCAAAGCAGATTTCTAGTCCCAAATCTGAAGACCTTTACTATTCTGATTGTTGTACAGATCTTGGAGAGAGTACCTGATTCTCCATGACAGTTCCACCCTAAGTGAAGCAGTGTGTAGTGTTGATCTTTTCCCAGTGGGTGTCCAGTCACTTGCCCTATGAGGTTTTATAAATGCTAATAAGTACCGATGTAATCCATTATAAATGTGTGGGCCGCTCACTTTAAAGCATTAGATAATTGTATCAAGTACAGTCCCTCTCTAGAAAATGACAGGCTAAAATCCCTTTTCTGTGCTTCATTGTGCAGAGCGTGGTGTAGTTTTAACGCTGCAGGTCTCCTTTGTTCCATTCCCTCCGGGGTGCGTCTTAAAAGGCAGAATAGAAAATGAGCATCTTGGAAATAAATCCTCGGCACATTTCTGCACTCTGAATATGATATGAAGGACCCCATTGTCTCAGCTAGTAGGCATTTTCTATCAAATATGTACCATGGAAGAAAGTAATGGATCTGGATGTAAAAAAAAAAAAAAATGTCCGGCTTAACCCATTTGTAGCCATATGACTTTGAAAGGTAATGCTATGCATTCAGCTATAACAATTCTGTGCAAAGGATTTAATATACTCTGAAAACAGAGAAGCCCACACATGGCCTCCGAATAGCTCGATTTGCTTCCACTGTTATTCTAAAGCCATTCCTAAATGATTTCAACTCCAATAATTTTGGAGCAATTTGAGCCTGTATACCTGCAAAAGGCTTAGCAAAAGTGAATACACATTAAATAAAATCCAGGCAGGGTAAACTCCTATGACACTATATTCTTTGAAAGAAACTTACAATCTACTTCATTACCTGTCATAGGGAGGGTTAAGTGGTCCAGTACAAAAACCACACATAGCAAACAATGTGGTCGCACATAACAAGGTATACAATGAACGGTAGGTGGAAGCTGATCACAAATATCTGGATGGTTTATTGGCTTATGAAAGTAAAAGCCCATGAAAAGTAAAAGAGCAACAACAACAAAAAAAGATATTATACAATAGATCCATTACCAATAGGTTTACTTTTTTGCTAGTGGTTGATTTTGAACAATGTGGACTGAAAGCTGAATAAATAAAGGGGGCAGACTTACTACCTTGTTTGCACCAGAATTTTGGAATTGTTTCTGTCAAGACTCTGGTGCAAAAGGGTTTATTGATTTACATAAAAAAGAACCAATGTTTGTGCCATGCTAGATATTTTTCAATAGTATCTAGCAAAGAGGGTTTGAATGTGTCAAGTTAAGGAGCGTGCCAGTCTATTTCTACCAATTGTCAGTTTTCCTGCACAAAATATACTCCCTAAGGTCTAAAGAAAGGAATACAAATCTAATGTACAATGAAGATGCACTAAATCTGTGTATCATGTGGTAAAAAACATAACTTTATTTTGCAGGATTTTACAACTGTACCAGTACCAATTATGCACATTTTAATTTAGATATTTGCATTTCTGCACAATAAAAGCATATTTTATGGAATAAAGCTTAATAATAACCCCTTTAATTTTTCATTTTGTGATACAACTGTAGGTTTTGTTGGCATGATTGTAGGGTGCATATCATTTATTGGTTGACTTTTATAACATTTTGTACATCCGTTTTCGGAGGTTTTTATGCCATGCACCATGTGGGAATATTCTATAGGTGATATGTATGCATTTATTTTTATACCACTGCATTTAACCTTTTAATTTCCTACTACGAAACTTGAAGCATCCTTTGACTGCATACACAAATCTTTTTAGTACATAGTATTCCAAAGCATTATTGGCTGTCAGTGTGTTATACTTCACCGGCTGCCATGGTTAATCCACTGGCAACCTGTGATAATGTTGCAGAGCAGTCAATGGGTTGACAGAGGGAGGAGCTCCTTCCTCTGACAAACTTCTTAGGTGCTACAGTCACTATTCATGGTAGCATCTAAAGGAGATAAATAGCTACAGTAAGAGGCAGCTAAGGCATAACAGAGTTACGCTAGGTTTACACCTGTGTTGGGGGGGGGGATCTGCTTGGGGACTCCCGAACGGAAACCTAATCCGCTTAAAAAAGCGGTTACCCGCGCTTGCTACATAGCGATATCACGCTTTCAAGTCTCCTTATGCGCTCTGGACCACTGGAGATTGGTCTCCCTACATATTATCTGACTAAGACTCTGGTTAAGGTAGACTAGACCGAAACGTCATCACTATACTCTACATATTATGATTGAGAGTGAATAAAGCATACTTCATTGCATCTAATTTCAAGTGTACGGAGTCTGCTATCTATATCAAAAAAACGGACAGCAACGGATCCGTTTTTTTTTTTTTTTTCTTAAACATTGATGTCCATGGAAACGGATGGCCATCTGTTTGCATCCGTTTGTGCCCATTTTTACGACCGTTTTTTTAATCCATTATTTTGCATCCGTTAAACTGATGTAAAAACGCGATCTGAATGAATGCTGTTAGAGCCAACCAGCAAGTGCTGAAGCTCCATCAATGCAACATAATAGTGCAGTGATTTGAAGAGAAGTGCATAGTAAGCATTAACTTTAAACAGCAAATGTTAACTAGACATTTATCATGTTACATACTATGCAATTCAATGACATGAATGTGAAGTTAACATCTGCTGTGTCAAGTTAACATTTGTTATATCTGTATTATTAGATCACAGAGCAGGATGGGATAAAATTATAACTGACATCTTTTGATCTTTTGGTAACAAATAATAAGACTTTCCACACATCCAGAATGATATTTAAATCTGTACTATAACTTAAATACAATCCAATTCTTCATCTGGTATTAAACATCTGTGACGTATTTTCTTGATGTAATAATTAGATTGGAAATTATTTTATTACATTAACTTTCGTCATTAAATGACATCCAAGTCTACATGGTTTGGATAAGACTGAAACAATTCTTACACGATAATAATGTTAGCACAATCATAATGTACTTGTATACAGCTCTTCATAGTGAATCTATAACAATAATCTTTCAAGAAAACTTTCCGCAAGTCTGATAAATTTTTGAAGAGATAGAGTAAATTTCCAATGAATATAAACTATCATTTTCTTACCAGAGACACACAGATTATTGGCAGGGACACTTGTTATTACTTGCATCAGACAAATTATATGTCCAGCTTTATCCTGTGCTGTTATTTTTTCTGTTATTTCTCAGAAGAGAACATTGCAGAATGACAAGGCAGAGGAGAGATGAAAATGAGCATTAAATGTCCACAGCATAGAAAAGTAAAGCTCACAAAAGAGTTGCTAATATCATTCACAAATATGTCAATATATTCTGAAGGTCTCTGGGGTAGTGTAAATAGTGGTCACCGCAACAGGTATTTTCTGATAGCAGAGAACAATAGATTACAACTTGCTACCTCCTCAGAGTAGAGGATATGGGGCTGTCAAGAATCACTGGGAGTTACTTCTAGATACATGGAATATACCAAAGTCCTCTTCTGTGATGCTCTCAATGTATTTATTGATTGTTTACAAAATATGGCAAAAGACATATAATGTGTAGAAAATCGTGAGCCTTTATCAGTCACTACAAAAAATGCAATAATCATTGTTTGTAAGGTCTTATGAAAAGGGCCCTAGCTCCTATTGTTTGGTACATGATATTGTCTGTTCATGTACCCTCTGATTTATAAAGTGATACTACATATGCTGGCACTATATAAAGTAATAAAATAATAGTTATCATTACTGTTAAATAAACAGAAATAAAGTAATGTATATCAAAATAGAAGCAAAGTCCATAAATATACACATAATACAGTATATACATGGATAGTCCTACAGAGGAAACATGTATAACATTCATTGTAAAGCATACACTTACTTGTGTCCACAAGACTCCTGCATTAGGACTGTCTGCTGATCAGTATCATAAATGGATGGCAGAATCTCTATATATGGAGCCATAAAGTAAAAAAGGAAGGGAGGAGGAAGTCCTGTGTAACTTGGACATGATCTGGTCATGAAAATAATATGGTCCGTTGAAAGCTTGAGCAAGTGAGGGTAATAACTACACATTACATGTGTTTTGCCTTTATTTATAAACAATCAATAAATACATTGTAGAACATCACAAGAGAAGAGGACTGTGGATAGCCGCCAGACCACATGCACCTCACCCCAATGTCCTAAGTGAACACCACATTCTATAACTAAATACATGGGCACCAGAAGACTCTGCCAGCTACTCATCCTTAAAAGGGGATCAGTTGTGTTGGATTCCTAGACCAACCCTATGGATAAACAGCGTTGGGGCTGTCCAGAATAATACCCCCACCCCTTCCGTTCACCACACAATTAACATGCAAGTTTGTGCATTTATTGATGGAGGTGAATGGGCTGTATTTCAACTTCTATGGGCAGCTTTAGATTAAGGCTTTGTTCACACCACAACTAGCTCATATGCCATAGTGTTACAATATGTCTGCACAGAAGAAATACATATTCTTTATAGCATATATATATATACATATACATACTATAAAGAAGGTGTCAATTAGAGATGAGCGAAGTATTCAAAAATTTGATTCGGCAACTTCGCCGAATTTCGTGATACGATTCTATTCGATCCAAATTAAATTGCGGCGAATCATGTAACAAAAACAGCTATTTATTAGCTGCAGAGAGCCGGGGTGTATGGCTAAATAGTGGAACCCCTTGGATGCCGCGGTCATGTTTGACTGCGGCATCCAAGGTGTTAAAACTCCAGATCGGTTATGGAGCAGGGTGTTAGCTGTCAGTTTCAGCTAACACCCTGCTCGCAAAGGAGTTAAAGGGCTGTGACATCACAGGGCTGGCTGCTGATTAGCTGTACGTATGGCATTGTCGGTGATCCTGCGTTCCCAGAGTTCCTTGCCCCATGTCCTAATATGTACAGCAGCCATTTTTAACTAAATGCGAATAGTTACCACGAAGCGTGAGGAAATTCAGATTCAATGTGAATCGAATATTTCCTGAAATTCAGATCGAATTCCACTTCTGCTTCGATTCGCTCATCTCTAGTGTCAATAGGTTTTTATAAGACAAATTCATGCAGTTGGGTAGATCTATGAAGATCAGTCTTTATAACCCCACGGCCAGTGGAGGGTACACCTCATATATGGCGAGGCACACAGCTTTTACCTGGCGTAGATTTCCTGCATCACTTACTCTAGATTTTTGCTCACTCACCGTACAAATTGTAGCGGCAGCTTTACTTACTGCAGCACTGTCCAATAGACTTCAATGGTGCAGTGCCACAGTTCCCAAACCGCAGCACTGCTACACTGGGGGTCCCGGCTGCCAGACCCCTGTAGATCTAATCTTAATAACCTATCCTAAGGATGGCCCATCAATATTAGAAAGTGAATAACCACTTTAAGTGTACTAGGACCTTTCTGTACCTAGCTTGACTTGGAAGGTGTGACTTAGCGGTAAAGGGGCATGGTTAGAGGGAATGGAGCGTGGCATAATCTGTCAATATACAAAAAAAAAAAAAGTGTCTAAAGATGCACCAGATTATCATACAGCATGAGTTACTGCTTGATCTAGTCTGTATAAAGATATTAGATAGGATTAGTAAATCTACCCTCATTGAGTTTATTTATATACTGTGCATATACAGTGCCAATTAAGCAAATAAATAAATAAAACAGAAAAACCCTCTTCTACTTCACAGTACAGATAAAAGTCTTTACATCAGTCCCTGTCCTAAATGAAAATCACAACATAGTTCTCCCATCTCACACACTATGGTCAATTTCAAAGACAGTCAATTCATTTTTAAGTATGCTATTGGAGTATGGAAAGAAACCAAAGTAGTCTGAAACAAATACAGAAACACATTCAAATTCTATGCATTGTCTATGGTTAGCTTTGAACTGCAGTGCTGCAAGAAGTCAGTGGGCATATACATCCAAACCTATGGCACACATGTGTGTGAAAAAAAAAATGTATTCATCTCTTTAAAAAAACAGATCTGTCATAAAAACAAGCATTTGTATACCTTGCTGTCTTGTTCAACAGCACTCCATGCTTCTTAGTCTTCCCTGTAGTAGAGCTGTGTTACAAGGAGATCATTGTAAGTCACTGGTGTTACTGACAGGGCAACATTTCATTCTGGAGCATTCCTTACCATGTTGTGAAAGTGTAAGGAAGGCTCAAGGATGAAATGTGCAGCAGTGTCTCCCTGGCTGCTTCTAGTTATGATTACAGAAATATGAAGACCTTGCCTTTGTCTACTGATACCTGACGCTCTGCACTTGGATCCTCACCTCTTGCTTTGTCTTTGAATACCTTGCCTCTGTCTTATAGGCTCATTCATCTGGGCCTAATCAGCAGCGGGTTGCACTGCATCAGCATCCCGTCGTGGCTAGACCACAGGCGAAAATGAAGAGGAACATATGTATGAATATACCTTAACAGTACTCAATTCCAGTCATCTGCTAACTAGTGACTATTCAGGAACCGCAGCCAAGGGATTCCTTGAGTCCAGATGCCTTAATAAGAGTTTAAGGGATTGTTTAGACTCTGAGCCATGTCTGTCCAGCTGTCAAAGTGGACAGCAACAAGTATTCACATCCTACTCACGTAAAACTTGGGAAATAGGAAATATTGTAAGTGCAGATGGAATATCTTCAAGAAATTGACAGCTATAAAGATAAAAGGTCTGGAACATCAGAATTATTGCAAAAGGAGAATCTCCGGATGATTAGAACCGTTATAGGAAATAAATATAATAGGTTATGACATTGTCAGCATCTAGACTATAATTTCTGGTAATAATAATAACAGCCCATGATTGAAAATGAAAAAAAACTTAGAAATTGTTAATGTTTGCAAAAGGTTGACTGCTAGGAATTTCTATATGCAAAATGAATGAAATATAGCACTCATGTAATGCTACCATACAATGCCCGTAAAATTTGTTTGACCCTTGTTTTGTTCCCAGAATGCATTGGTCAACAAGACTAGTACTGTATGATTACTATTACACATGCAATATCATGCCTAATAAAAGTGCAATAGAGTCCTCATATAATACTGTGTATAAACAATAGCAGCCCTGCAAATATTCCAATAAAGCAAGGATTGCAGAGTTAGTCAGAGACCAAATAAATTATGCCAAAAATTAGAGCAATATGTGGTGTCCACATAATAATTTCATACAGAGTCCTGTTAATGTTGCTATACAGTGCTCATAACAATATACCGTTGGGGAAACACAGTGCAGGTTGACTAACGGAAAAACAGAAGCATACTTGCCCAAAAATCTTGCTAACAAAGGTCACACTACATTTTTTCCGGAAGTGTAAAGATATTCCTCTTATCATTTTTGAGGAGTAATTAATGTAGGCATAATAATGCTAAAAGGTCGCTATTTAAGCAAGGAAACCATTACTATTATTGTCTTCCATGTCTAAATAGCAAATTTAGGGTTTTGTTTTACGGTGTTCACTGTATGCTAAAAATGACGTTCCTTATATTCTTTGAGTCGGCACTATCCCAGCGATACCAAATTTATATAGTTTTTGTCATGATTTAATTCCTTTATAGAGGCTAACTGAGTATATTTATAAGTAAGCTTTCAGGAGTACTTGCTCCCTTCATCAGACAAGGTGTGATACAAGAACTGAAAATTAACAGATTTTTATACACATGGTTTTCAAAGCATTTTAGAGTCCTTAAAAAAAATTGCAATCTAAGTAGAGAAGTTATTTACAACAGGTCAAAAAAACTGTCTGGAAACTTGTGGTGCGTGACGGAGGGATCAGTAATTCTTGCTGTTATCTGTTTGCTATCAGGAGGTGATTTGTGTCCCTCATAGTTCATACATAGTGTGATTTGAAGCTGGCATGAATATTGAGTTCAGTTCATGGTTCAAACATAGTGTGACATGAAGCTGGCATGAATATTAAGTCCAAATTGCAGAGTTTGAAATTTTTGCATAAATTTGTACTCCATTTCTTTCCTTTTCTCCTGTGTCTTAAAATGTCCCATTAAAACCACAACCCTCAAATCTTCAATAGAGTGGTTTTCTCCGGAGAAATGTGCGGCCACTGGGAGATCTGTTCTGCTGTTATTAATGGTGGATCTGTGTGAGTTCATTCGTTGACTGAGTCTCTGCCCTGTTTCCCCCACATAGAGGCCTGTGGTGGGACATTGCACACACATTATGAGGTACACCACATTGGAAGACCTGCAGGAAAATGTCCCCCTAATTTTGTGCACCTGTTGTGACTGTGGGATAGGTACAATGTCAGCGGTGTGGATGTGCTTGCAGGTCATGCACCTTTTATGTAGGCAAGGTGAGGTGCCATTTTCAGTTGGGGCCTTCAGGGCACTCCGGACGATAATGCGCCTCAGGTTTGGTGGTTGTCGAAAGGAGAGGAGAGGGGGGACTGGAAATATGTCCTTGAGTCTGTTGTCCCTATGTAGCACAGGTTGGAGCTCCTTGGCAATCCTTCGTAGGATCTCCAGCTGTGGGTTGTAGGTGACAACTAGGGGCACTCGGGCATCTTTCTGGGTCTCTCTATATGTGAGCAGACTGTCTCTGTTAATGGCTGCTGCTTTGTTTAATTGGTTGTCTGTCACTTTTGGTTTGTATCCCAATCTGAGAAATTTCATCCTCAGATCCAGGAGGTGCTTGTCCAGGTCTGTTTTGTCGGAGCAAATACGATTGTATCGTATAGCCAGGCTGTAGATTATAGATTGTCTTGTGTGCTTGGGGTGGAAGCTGTCGTTTCTCAGGTAGGCCGTTCTGTCTGTGGGTTTGTGGTATATTGATGTGAGTAGCCGGTGGTCTCGAGTGCCCCTAGTTGTCACCTACAACCCACAGCTGCAATTTGGACTTAATATTCATGCCAGCTTCATGTCACACTATGTTTGAACCATGAACTGAACTCAATATTCATGCCAGCTTCAAATCACACTATGTATGAACTATGAGGGACACAAATCACCTCCTGATAGCAAACAGATAACAGCAAGAATTACTGATCCCTCCGTCACGCACCACAAGTTTCCAGACTGTTTTTTTGACCTGTTGTAAATAACTTCTCTACTTAGATTGCAATTTTTTTTAAGGACTCTAAAATGCTTTGAAAACCATGTGTATAAAAATCTGTTAATTTTCAGTTCTTGTATCACACCATGTCTGATGAAGGGAGCGAGTACTCCTGAAAGCTTACTTATAAATATACTCAGTTAGCCTCTAAAAGGTATCGCCTGATTTCTTCACTCTTCCACTACTTTCAATGGCTAACACGATACAACATTATACTACTATTAATTCCTTTATAGAAATCCAAAATGTTGAAAAATACCAAAATTATTTCAGTTGCAATGTTCTGACACCTGTAACTTTTTTATGTTTCTGTGTACAGAGCTGTATAAGGCTTTTATTTTTTTATTTTTTTTTTTACACAAGATCTAGTTTTTTTTTATGTATGATGTTTTAGGGAACGTCCAACAATTTGATCACTTTTTATTCAAATTTTTTGGGAGGCAAAATAGTGATTTGGCTTTTTCGATCTATGCTACCACAATGGTGTTTGCCATATCGCGTAAATATTTATATCTGTGGTCTAAGATAAGGGGTACTGATTTGAATATTTATATTTTTTAAACTGTCTTTCTTTTTTTAACTTTTTCTTTTCTCAGTATAATTGACATACTGCGATTTGCAAAAATGTGAACGTTTTTCAAATCACAGCATTTCCGCTGCGGATTATTTTCTGCAATGTGTGAATGAGATTAGCCACAATCCCATCAACTTTGCTGGGACTGTAAAACGCCACAGTTTTTGTTTACGCTACATGGGGCCCTGGCCTAATGCAGTCTATGTATACCATGTATTGCAATACATTGCACTGGGGATCAGAGATCCCAGGTTAAAGTCATCAAAAGTGATCAAAAAGTCATACATACCAAACACTGATACCAATAAAAAGTACAACTTGCCCCGCAAATAAAGAGCACTGCCATATCTCCATCAACAAAACAGTAAAAAAGTTAATACGGTGAGAATACTGTGACCCCAGGAAAATCGTTCATTTTCAAAAAGTGATGTTTTATTTGTAAAAGCGGTAAAACATAATAAAACCAATATAAGGTAAATATGATATCATTGTAATCGCAATGACCCACCGGACAAAGTTACCATGTAATTTTTAATGCAGCGTGAACGCCACAAAAACAAAAAGCAAAACATTATGATAGGATTGTGGGTTTTTTCACATGGACCTCCAAAAAAACCTTAATAAAAGCTAATTAAAACATTATATGTACCCCAAAATGGTGCAAAATAAAAGTATAACTCATCATGCAAAGAATAAGCCCTCACTTAGCTATGTCGACACAAAAATAAAAAAGCTATGAATTTTGGAAAGCGGGATGGAATATATGAAAAAAGTTGCCGAGCATTAACGTACTAACTACCCTGTGTCCGAGTGCAAGGAAAAATTATTTTGCAGTCATCTATGATGCCTTTATCAGCATTATTGTGTTCTCTGAAGGCTCTTATACAGTGCACCGGTAATTGCAATGTACAGGACATCATTGTCATTGCCACATGGTGTAAGATCTATAACAACATAGTGCTGTCTTATAGCACTTAGTATATACTATTGTGACTTGCATTCACTTCTGCAGTAATTTGAGGGGCTAAATTTCAGAAGGGAGTTGATAGAATAGAAAATAGTAAAACTTCACTTTTATTTCTTATATAAATAAAAATAAATATAAAATCGTATTGGAAAGACGAGACTCTCTAGTGCTCCCAAGTGCTACTCTCTGGGAGTGAGACGGAGACATAATTTTTTGAAAGGGGAGTAGGACGCATTAGGGGCCCTAGGGGTAGAAACAGAACCAGCAAGAGAGGGGTTGTGAATAGTAGACGTTCATTTCAATCCTCTTCAACTACAAACACAGGGAGTGTTTTTTTATCTCAGGGAATTGCACAAGCCCAGGGCCAATATCCCCTCAGAAATCGAACCCACAGAGCGACATGAGTAAGATGCAGATAATTAATCTATCTTGTAAAAGATTGACAAAAGCGGAGAAAGATGTCCTCTCAAGGGGTTAATCTTTTGTCCCGTCAGTAAAATTTGACTTATTTAATTGGACCAAAGATATTGCACTATTTATTAGAAAGCTACAGTGCCATAAGTACCATACCGCCATTAAGAAAAGACAATGTGCTGAACTTAACTTGGAATTGGAGGATTTGGGAGCTGTGCAGGTATTGGCTGGCCTAATGGATGATAATGACTTTGGTCACCTAAGGGCCCCGCATACCAACCTAAAACCTCCAAAAACCACCTCCAAGTGAAAATGCCTACATAGAAATTTTTTCATCTATGGTCAATATGGAACTTGAACAGTTGGCACAATTTAATGATAGATGTAGGGGGCATAATGTGAGCATTGAAGAAAGACGGGCATTGAGAGATCTTGAACCGGACACTAATATTACGATAAAACCCTCCGATAAAGGGTGGAACATAGTAGTGATGGACTCACTGCACTATAGGGAGATGTGTTTGACGCTTTTGTCTGACACAACTTTTTATGGGATTATGAGCACTAATCCGACACAGGCCTGTTTGACAGCTTTACAGCTGTTACAGAGGGCTTATTAGGAAGGACTGATAGACAAGAATGAGATGGATTTTATGTATCCAAAATTCCTGGTGATGCCTACCTTTTATGCCCTCCCTCAGGTCCACAAAGGGACCAATCCTGTGAAAGGAAGACCAATTGTATCAGGTATTGGTGGCCTCACACAAAACTTGGGCAGCTATATCGATCAGATCTTGAGGCCCTTTGTGGAGTCCCTTCCCTCATACATCCGAAACACCTCTGATCTCCTGCTGAAACTAGAAGGTATTACTTTAGGGCATGATATGATTCTTGCATCGATTGATGTAGAAGCATTATACACGTCCATCCATCATGAACAGGGGATCAGAACAGTGGAATATTATCTTCAGATGAGGGACATTAGATTGAGACCACATAATCGGTTTGTCATTGAACTATTGAGTTTCTGCCTGAACAATAACTTTTTCACCTTTGATGGCAGCATTTACCACCAGCTCAGGGGCAACGCTATGGGTAGTCCCTGTGCGCCAAGTTATGCAAACTTGCCCCTGGGCTGGTGGAAGGCGGCCATCGTGGGTGCTGATGACCTCAGTCGGTGGCAGGCCCATATCTGCCTCTGGCTGAGGTACATCGATGACATCTTTATCCTGTGGCATGGGGATCACACGTCATTCGAGGAGTTTGTGGAGTGTCTGAACTCTAACCCTCTGGACCTAAGATTTACATCTACATGGAGTATGAGTGATCTACCATTTCTGGATGTTCTTATTACTAGAAATCATTCAGGAGCAATTCAAACTAAGGTCTACAGGAAAGAGACTGCAACAAACAGTCTCCTTAGGTGGGAGAGTGCCCATCCTGTGGCCCTCAAAAGGGGTATTCCCAAGGGCCAATATCTCCGCCTAAGGAGAAACTGTTCAAAATTGTCAACTTTTAAACAGCATGCAGATGATTTGAGGCTCAGATTTAGGGACCACGGATACCCGGATAACACACTAAAGGGAGCTTTCCAACACGCTATAACATGTGACCGAAGAGAGCTTTTGATCCCAAAGAGACATAGTCAGAACATAAAATCTGATAATGTAACTAGAATTGTTGGAACTTTTGATAATATGCATCAAGAGACTAGGGAAATACTTGGTAAATATTGGGGGATATTACTCCAGGACGATGATCTGAAAGAGATTTTAGGATCCACACCCCAGATCACTTACAGTATAGACGTGGGAAGAGTTTAAAGGACAGGATGGTTAGGAGTCATTACGTTGCCCCTAAATCAATTGGCTTAGCCAGAATTGGCTAAGCCAGAAACCTAATGGCACCTTCAGATGTGGCAACTGTATCGCATGTGGACAGGTGCAAAAAAACTAAAACAGCAACATGTACAATTACTGGTGAGGTCTGCCAAATTAACGACTTTATCAACTGTCGTAGTAAAGGAGTAATCTATCTAGCACAGTGCCCCTGTCCGAAATATTACATAGGTAAGACTAAACATGAATTTAGGGTAAGGATAAGGGAGCACTTTAACGATATTCTCAACAATCGAGACACACCAATAGCTAAACATGCGCATAGCCACCATGACGGACAACCTGAATCCTTCAGCTTCATAGGATTGCAACTGATCCGACCACCAGGAAGGGGTGGCAATTGGGATAGACTTCTGTTGCAACATGAATGCAGATGGATTCACCGTTTTAAATCGACATCCCCGGGAGGGATTAACAAATGCTTGTCCTTCGCTTCATTTTTATAATTCCCTGTAATATTTTGGAGTTAGGGATTATATATACTCAGGATGGATGTATTATGATGCTGTCCACATGAAACACGTCTTTATGGGTGAGAGAATAAAAGTGCACCCACCTCTCTGACATATCTCTCTTTTGAGTATATTCATTATATCTATTATGGCACATACCCTAAATCTGATGATATTATTAGGAATCCTCTTAACTATTTTTCTGGTATATCTGTGTGATATATATTTCCTTTGGGAAATGGGGAAATATTGTATCTCATATATAGGCAATTCACTATATAGTGAACATAATATTTAGATCTATGCAGAGTGACTTTCACTCTAGTATTACTACGGTGATCTATGATTCATGGCTTTTATGGAGTTTGATGAGGATATGTAATATAGATGGCATCTTGATAAGTGTAAGCTCAGTTGGGAAATTATTGTTCACTGTAGAGGTGAATACAGACCCTGTATACCTCTATTGATGCAATGTACCACCCGAATGTGATATCTGTTGTGCTTCAACATTTATATGTATTGCGGAATAGAGAAGTGCTGGTGCGGTATAGATCAAGCATCTTATGTGTTTAAGCATAATATTAGACAATGCACATGAATTCCTTGATAGCATGACTTCTGTGTTTCCTGTTCCAACTGCCTACAATTGGGATCAGAGAGATGACAGCATGATGTAAACATAGGAGACGCGGGTCTATGTCTCCATGACGACACTGACAGCTTCCCTGCCCCTGGGAGGAGCGCCTCGGATGACGAATAGTGTGAGGGGAGGAGCATCGGCTATGGATCCGCCTCCCCCACATGATGATTGGACATGATGTCATGTGATGCGCACTGTGGGCGGGGCTTAGTCCCATTTTAAGGAAGGCTTTCTTGAGTCTCCGGCGCCATTGCTATTTCACTCTCAAACTGAGAGGTTATATTGATGTAGCACTTGGGAGCACTAGTGAGTCTCGTCTTTCCAATACGATTTTATATTTATTTTTATTTATATAAGAAATAAAAGTGAGGTTTTACTATTTTCTACTCTATTAACTCCCTTCTGAAATTTAGATATATAAATCCTGATAGAGCTATAGGCAGGGCTGGACCTCCTGTATCCAGACTAACTCGTCTTTAACGTTATAGTAATTTGAAGGGCCATAGTTTTGTTTTCTGGCTACAATTTGTGCTCTTCTGTCCCTCACGTCAAGCTTTCAAACACTGTTTCTTCTGTCTACAGATGTTTTGTTGGTATTTGCATACTGAGCCTTCAACATACCCATCAAACCACCAACTTAGGTCACAGGTGTGTCAGGAAGAGTTAGGTTAAGGCCCCACGTTGCGGAAAAGCAGCTTTTTTGTTGCAGATTTTGTTGCGTTTTTTGGAGCCAAAGCCAGGAGTGGACTTAGCAGAAGGGAAAAGTATAAGAGATTCCTAGATATTTCCTATTCCTTTTGTAGCCAAAAAACAGCAACAAAATCTACAACAAAAAAAGTTGAATTTCCGCAAACGTGGGGCCTTAGCCTTAAAGATACTATTCAGACTTATAAAGCATGGCTGCTTTCTTTCATAAAGAGCTCCACTTCCTCATCTCAAGCAGTGTCACCATGTCCATTGGTGAAAGTGGAGCATTTTCTGAAAGAAAGCAGCCATGTTTTATATTTCTGGATAACTCTTTAAAAATGACTATGATTTTACATTATGTTAACATTACATGTTCAAAAAAAATAAAACAATAAAGCAGTACTCTTGAAGGAACTGAGTAATCTCAAAGATTTCAACACTTTCACTTCAAGAAACTGTTACCTTAAGCAGAGTATACTGGTTACCTCACTTACGCTAGGTTCACACCTGTGTTCAGGTTTCTGTTTTTCAGTCCGCTTGGGGACCCGAAGAACGGAAATCCACTCCGCTTATGAAGTGGTTATACGCGGACCCCATGGACTATAATGGGGTCCACTGGGTTTCCACCTGAAATATGCTGAAAAATGTGGAGAGAAAAGTCCTGCTTGCAGGACTTTTCTCTCCGCATTTTTTAAAGCAGATTTGGGGGCAGAAACCCCGAACGGTGAGCAGACACAGGTGTGAAACTAGCCTTACATATTCATCAACCAGAGCAAGATTTGCCTCACCCAGACACTTACACAGAGCCAAATGGTTAGACCTTCCCACCAAACTACTGATGTGAGTCTGGCTAAGGGAAGCAAGAAAAATGTAAATTATCTTGAATACCAAGCTTAAAAATTCTAAGACAAGCTGTCCGCAAAGACATTTTAATGTTATATACACAATTTCTTTGAAAGTGCCACATGACTCATTGCACTCATAGCAAGTCATATTTGCAACCCTGTTGAGCACTATAACAAGAGCGCTTTCTTTTACTACAATGGTAGGATCTGTACTTTGAGTGATTTGAGCTTGTTAATTGCTTTCTGAGTAGGCATTAATCTTATTAGCAACATATTACTTAGTATGTTATCATTATACAGTATATTAAGGTGCTTTAAGTAGACATAACACAAAGCATTACACCGAATAAGGAATGAAAGTGTACCTCTGATTTCACAGATCACTACAGAAATCAACAATGTGAAGGAATCAGATTAGCAGGATGGCAACAGTGCTCAAATTATTTAATAAAGAGTACCACACAGTTAAAGGAAATATGTTATCAGTAAATCAACTATTGTTTCAATCAAGTTTTTAAAGAATATGTAAAGGCAAAACTTCCCTTTTACATGTCAGACTGCCAGCAGGCCCCTGGTGAAAGTGGATTCCATTACTTTGACCACATATGTTTTACATGGAAGTTCATGCGGTGCCTGATCTATTGCAGCCTGGATATGAGAGACTGAAAAATCAGGGAAGATGTTTGTTTCTGATGGACATCTAAATGTAAGATTTTATGGCAAACAGAAGATCTCTGCTGAAAAGCTTCAGGCCAGTTGCCTTAAATACATTGCAGAAAAGCTTTGATTCCTCTATAGTAATGATTTCTGCAGAGATCCATGAAACAGGAGGAAGACTATTAATTAAAACTCCATACAGAGACACAATCCTTTATTTTTTCCACAGAAATGGGAATGATCCAACCTTCACTGCCCACTGGGGGTGAAGTAGGATTCTGTGAACAGGCAGATGTCGCACCCACCGTGAGATATCTGCCCATGAACTGCCACCATTGAGCATCAATTAATCAAAATTTTATGCCGTAAAAGGGAGACGATAATGTCAGTTTTATCATTTGCAAACATTGTTTATGGGATTAAGCCACAGGCCAAGAACTAAATCTAATCTATTAAACACACCCATAAATTGGCACAAAGTCCTTCCAGTAGCTTTCTTCTAACATCACCAAATGCTTCAAAATATGACATAAGAAACTTATCTACATATTCACTCACAAAATTATACATGTATTTTGATCTACAGTCTAAGAGAGTAAAGTTTAAGGAAATATGTGGCAACCAATTTCTAAAAAAACATAAACATAAAACAGAAATAACATAAAAAAAAAATCTGAAATAAATCAAATGTTTACTTCTGCCCAGAAACTGGAACCTTCTTCAATTTATTTACACTGGTAAAGTCTCTCTTTGCAAAGGTTCATAGGCAGGGTCATAAAAAATATTGTTTTTGGGGACATGGAAATGTTACAAAGACTTATTTTGATTGATCAGACATAGGTTTGAAGGGGTGGTCATTTAATTGTATTTTTCCAAATGTGCTGGACACAGAACAATAAGGATTAAATTCACATCTGAGCTGGAGTCTCTGTTTCAGTCCGTCAGAAATCCCATACAAAAAACTCTTGTAAGCCCTACTTTTTCCATCTGCTGAAGTCTGCAAAAAAATAACAAACACCTGACGGACCCCGTTATAGTCACAACGGTCCCTCTGGATCCATTACTAACCATTTTTCCATTCTACTGGTCCTGTGACAGACCAGAAAAACAGACAGCAAGATGCTGATGTGAACGTAGCATAAGCCACATACTATTACAGTGGGTATGGAAAGTATTCAGACCCCTTTAAATTTTTCACTCTTTGTTTCATTGCAGCCATTTGCTAAAAGCAAAAAAGTTCATTTTATTTCTCATTAATGTACACTCAGCACCCCATCTTGACAGAAAAAAAAACAGAAATGTAGATATTTTTGCAAATTTATTAAAAAAGAAAAACTGAAATATCACATGGTCATAAGTATTCAGACCCTTTGCTCAGTATCGAGTAGAAGCACCCTTTTGAGCTAGTACAGCCATGAGTCTTCTTGGGAATGATGCAACAAGTTTTTAACATCTGGATTTGGGGATCCTCTGCCATTCTTCCTTGCAGATCCTCTCCAGTTCCGTCAGGTTGGATGGTGGACGTTGGTGGACAGCCATTTTCAGGTCTCTCCAGAGATGCTCAATTGGGTTGAGGTCAGGGTTCTGGCTGGGACAGTCAAGAATGGTCACAGAGTTGTTCCGAAGCCACTCCTTTGTTATTTTAAAGGTGTGTGCTTAGGGTCATTGTCTTGTTGGAAGGTGAACCTTCGGCCCAGTCTGAGGTCCAGAGCACTCTGGAAGAGGTTTTCTTCAGGATATTTCTGTACTTGGCTGCATTCATGTTTCCTTCAATTGCAACCAGTCGTCCTGTCCCTGCAGATGAAAAACACCCCCATAGTATGATGCTGCCACCACCATGTTTCACGGTTGGGATTGTATTGGGCAGGTGATGAGCAGTGCCTGGTTTTCTCCACACATACCGCTTAGAATTAACACCAAAAAGTTCAATCTTCGTCTCATCAGACCAGAGAATCTTATTTCTCATAGTCTGAGAGTCCTTCATGTGTTTTTTGGCAAACTCTATTTGGGCTTTCATATGTCTTGCACTGAGGAGAGGCTTCCTTCGGGCCACTCTGCCATAAAGCCCCAACTGGTGGAAGGCTGCAGTGATAGTTGACTTTGTGGAACTTTCTCCCATCTCCCTACTGCATCTCTGGAGCTCAGCCACAGTGATCTTTGGGTTCTTCTTTACCTCTCTCACCAAGGCTCTTCTCCCGCGATTGCTCAGTTTGGCTGGACGGCCAGGTCTAGGAAGAGTTCTGGTCGTCCCAAACTTCTTCCATTTAAGGATTATGGAGGCCACTGTGCTCTTAGGAACCTTGAGTGCTGCAGAAATTCTTTTCTAACCTTGGCCAGATCTGTGCCTTGCCACAATTCTGTCTCTGAGCTCCTTGGGCAGTTCCTTTGACCTCATGATTCTCATTTGCTCTGACATGCACTGTGAGCTGTGAGGTCTTATATAGACAGGTGTGTGCCTTTCCTAATCAAGTCCAATCAGTTTAATTAAACACAGCTGGACTCCAATGAAGGAGTAGAACCATCTCAAGGAGGATCAGAAGGAAATGGACAGCAAGTGAGTTAAATATGAGTGTCACAGCAAAGGGTCTGAATACTTATGACCATGTGATATTTCAGTTTTTCATTTTTAATGAATTTGCAAAAATGTCTACATTTCTGTTTTTTTCTGTCAAGATGGGGTGCTGAGTGTACATTAATGAGAAATAAAATGAACTTTTTTGCTTTTAGCAAATGGCTGCAATGAAACAGAGAGTGAAAAATTTAAAGGGGTCTGAATACTTTCCGTACCCACTGTATATACTGTAGTTATTATAAATTCACAGCCAGTGTCACCCACTGAGCAGCACCGGCTCCTTGTTTATTATAGTCTGCTCCCCTGTTTTCATTGAGCTCTGGTGTTCAACATGGCCGTTGGAGACATGTGACCAGACCAGTCTTCGCATACCCTGCATAAATTATTTACACCAGCTTTCTTGTATAAATTATAATAAATCTGACAGGGCCAATCACCCGGACCAATCTCCCCAACCCCAGCACACCCTCACCACGTCCCATTTTCAGGAAAGTGTTGTGGTTGACACAAAAATGCCAGATGCAACAATTTATGTCACAACTGGCATTTAATAAGTTGCAAACCCAAGTTTTGCAACTATATTTTTACACCAAAAACTAGAGAAGTAAATGACAAATCTTCCCCATTATGTTTTAAATTCAGCTGTGTGATGGCCGTTACATAAATAGATATAGGATATAGGAAAACCTCCGGTGTTTCTGTAGGTATAATTGACATGCTGCGATTTCCAAAACTGCGAAATCACAGTGTGTCTGACATATGTATTTTTCTACAATGTGTGGATGGGATTCGCTAGAGCCAAACCGCGGCATTTACACCACCTCGGCCCCCTGCTTTAATGTTATAGGGCAGCAGCAATGGTTTCCTTCCGTAGTAGCTTTTGATCAGTATCTCTTTCCCTGTTTTAAGCTAAGGCCCCACGTACCGAGCCGCAGCCAAAAAAGCGCTGTGAGAAAAACCGCAGCGGATTTTCTGATTCAATTATGCCTATAGGAAACGTTCTGCTTCAATTATATCTATAGGGAAAACGCCAGCGTTCCTGTAGGTATAATAGACATGCTGCGATTTACAAAAACGCACCGGTTTTTGAAATTGCAGCATGTCCACTGCGGATATTTTTCTGCAATGTGTGGATGGGATTATCATTAGTCCTAAACCATATCCCAAAGGTATACTGGTCAAAAGACCTTGAAATCCACAACATAATTTTTTGGAAAATATCATTCTTTAATAATACATATAGTTCCATGTCAGGGCTTTAACCAAGATTATAAATTATATCTATGTACTGATGTTAGTAGCAGAGATGGTTCTGTCACAACCTCACATTCATTTTCATGAAAAACACTGTGACTGTCACTATTATAAATGTAATATCTGATCAAAAGGAGCAAAATTTCAAAATTATGCATTAATAGATGACGCTACCTTGTATAAGTCTTGTTCCAACCCATATAACAAGGAAATAAAGTATTCTGCTGAGTCCTTGTAAAATTATGTTTAAAGTTACTATAATAACAATCATAATAATAATCATAATCATAATAATAACAACAACATAAAATGACAGATTTTAAAATCTTGGTTAAAATAGATTTATGGTGGTTTGGGGTCAGAACTCGGAAACAAAAAGCCAGCAAAAAAGAAAAATGGATGTGAAGATTAGGATTATGCACACAATTTACAAGTGAAATACAATCTACATAGAGAATTCTTGCAGGATTTGGGAGGGATTGTAGACCTCAAACCGTGCAACAGCAAGACCAAAGTTAATCAGTGTCAGCTAAACTAGCTAGATATTATCCTGCAATAAAAACATGTTTACTGGAGGAAAAGTATAATCCTACCTAAATAAATCCCCTGAAAGTACCACCTAAAATATGCAGGAAAATTCTGGTCAACAACAAGAAAAAGAAAAAGATAATCGAACTGGAAAATGTCCAGCGGAAGGCAAACATGTTATTACATCTGTATTAGAGGACTTTATTATCAGCAAAAGCTGTCTACATAGAAAATAACCTCATAGGGGGAAAATCCACAGCTGAACCTATCTGGGCCCTAGTTTCCCCTCCTCAGCCACCAACCTGATTGTGATATGTATCAATATTGACAGTTTACAGTCTAGAGAAATCGCCTCGGCAGGCCAGCAATCTTCAGAGCTTTCAATACATTAATTCTTTGTATGCAGAAGGTTGAGGAATAGAATGTTTTAGGCTCTGTTCACACTTGTATCAAGAACAATCCAACATTCCATCCAGATTTTCTGGGTTTTTTATAGTATGAATAGTGTAATCTGCAACACTATTATTGCCATTAAAAATAGCAGAAATCCCTCAGTCAGTTCATTGGTTGCTGTTTGAATCTATTGGACAACAGATTGTGAACTGTGTCACGACTTTCATTAGAAACCATGATGCTAGTGTGAACAGAGCCTTTGTGACATATTTATCGTCTGCTTGTCATCCATTTTCATCCGTTTTTATAGAACCATTAAAAAAATGAATAAATTTCATTGTTTTTTTTTTACCTAACTCACTGATGCATTTTACGCCACTCATATGCAAATCAATGGATCCAATGACTTCTTTTGGGGTTAAGTGGTTGTCAAAACGGCCAAAAATAGGACATTGATCCCAAAAAATGGGTGTGTAAATAGCCCCAATGTGTTTTAAAGAGGACCTTTCACCACCTCCACCAGTTCTAGTTCTTAGCATCCTGTAATAGGTGCTACTCCACAGATTCCAGCAAAGTTGGAATTTTCTCTTACCCCCACCATTCCTGAGCAACAAGCACAGTTAGTTTTGGGGTCTGATGTGCTATTTATACTCTGTAATGTCAGAAGGGCAGTGTCAGGCAGGGTATGTGATTCAGAGCTCCAATCAGAGGTAGACAGTGTCAAAGCTCAGAATCGCACCCCTTGCCTGCTCTTGTCTGACACCTCCCTCCTGACAGAACAGAGTGTAAATAGCATATCAGGTACCAAAACTAACAGCATTGATTGCTTGGGAACAGTGGGGGCTAGAGAAAGAAAATTTCAATCAGTGAAGCAGCGTCTATTAAATGATGTAAAGAGCTGGACTTGTAGAAGGTGGTGAAAGGTTCTCTTTAAAAATGGCTGTGAATAAGGCCTAAAAGGGATTTTAGGCAATGGAAAAAGAGGGGCAGGAAATATGATAAATAACTGAAGAATCACTGGTTACCTGTATCATCCCCTAGAGTTCCAGCCTGCCACTCTGGTCCTCCCCACCAGTCTTTGTTTACATGGCAATTGTGATGCTGTCCTTTATCCCTCTATGACCGGTGAGGCCAGTGATTGTCCACAGTGGTCACTTGAGAATATGGGGAAATCATTGCTGCGACCAAGTAAACAGAGATTGGTGGGAAAGACCAAAGCAGCAGCTCTGGAGTGTCGAGGAATTAAACAGGAAAATTTAATTTTTATTTATTCTATCACATCCCCCCTTTGACAAGCTTTGTAGAACTCAAACACTCCCTTTAAGCATATAGGAATAGGTTTGTGTATTTAATGTGATCAATATTTAGTCTAATTTAATAAAGAATCCAATAGTAGTAATAATGGATGGAGGAGAGGGGTAGACTGTTCTTTACTGTACATGCCACCTGCCTCTAAGGAAAATGCTAAATTTGCTGCAGTCATAATGGGGCTATTAACAGCAAAAAAACTGATAGGACATCATGTATGAAGGCTTAGGTAGCCATTGAAAAGAATGCCCAGCAAGATCCTGCAGAAATTTCAACTTTTTCACAATCTTTGCACAAATTTCAAACCCGTACTCTTTGAAGTATGCTGGGAGTTGGACCTCACAAAACTACAAGTAGTAGCCTATCTTTAAGATAAATCACACCTATTAAGACAGTATAGTGTGATTAAACTATAACAGTACTTGAAAAATATAGTCCAGTGCCAGCCATGTTGCAAGAATTGGCAAAAGCAGCCCTGCTAATTAAAAGTACAATAAAAGATGTAGTTGCATTCACTGAAAAATGCCTGTACCTTATGAAAGGAGACTGACTGTATAAACACAATGAAGATATACAGTAAGTCATCTAGTAACGAAACATGCATTTACCTTACATGTCAATGGTTCATGAGTCAGTTTTCAGTACCTAAAGCAAGACATTCAAGTTACATAACATTTTGATTGTACTTTTTCTTTTATGGGTAAGTAATAATTTCATCTACTGACTGTGAAAGTGTTTAGTGTTTCTATGTTTATAGCCTGTATTGCTAGCTGACTTGGTAGTTTGTATCTATAAACATGTTTTATGTGGCAAATAAGTCATTACCACAAGAACACAAAAGTATTCAACCTCCATAACATCAACAAAAACATTGCAAGCCAGCATTTTTGTTTAAAACTAGTATGTTATTCAAACATATTTTCAGATTTCTAAAAATACAATTAAAAACAGAAAAAACACTGCTTGTGCTGCTCTACAACCTCCACACCAATGACACTCAAACTGATTAAAGATATTACCCAGACCACTGCCTTACAATTGGTCTGTGAAACATAATTCTATGAATCTAAGGATGCAGTTATAAAAATAAGAAAAAGCTACAAAAAAGGTTTTATTATCCTAGTGAGCACTGCTGAATCAGCTATGTGGAAAGATAAGTTGCTTCATAACATACTTTCTAAACAAGACCATCCCTCAGGACTCAGTTTCAAACAGAAGACTTGCCATAAATAAGCCAATGATGCTCTAAAGGACTTACAGCGGCAATATGTGGGCAACAATGGCCTTATTTTCAACAACTTTATCAAAATGTTGAACATTTTTGATAAATTTGTCAAGTCTCTCAATATGTCTAGGGATGTTTCTGTAATAACTCCACCACAAACCTAACTGGAGTGAGACTGCACAAAAAGTTTGCAACATTTTTCAAAAATCATAATTTATGATTGTGCTGTGCACATGCTCCTAGATAGCCAATTTTATTGCCAGGACTCAAAGGGATTTTCAGGTTAAAAATATTAATGACCTATCCTAAGCATGCGTGGGATTTGTTTGCGTTGTAGTGAGAAGTGCTAATGCAGCGAAGAATAAGAAGAGGAGAATATCTTCACATGAAGGGGCATGCAGCAGCAAGAGGAGGCGGAATAGTGGATAAGACGATGTTGTGCTCGGAGCACAGGTGGAACGCCCCCTGTGCTCCATGCACAGAATTAGCATATAAGAATAAAGTATTTATTTCAAAAAGAACGTCGGAGAAAAGCTAAAGGTAGGGATAGAATAGCCTTTCTAAAGACTATTCCAACATGTCGTTAGGGAAATTTGCCTAAATGTAATGATAGAAAAGAACTGCAAAAAAGCAGTTTTTCAAAAACGTGTGCATGTTAATTTTAGCTGTGGAATCACAAGCTTTTCCCTATAGATTTGATAGAGGAAAGAAAAAAGCTGAGAACAATGCTGAAAAAACTGAATGAAAAAGGCTGTGGAAAAAAAACTGTATTTTCACTGTTTTTTAGCTGCACCTTGCTACGTGGGGCCTTAGCCTAAAAGGCAGCAAGCAGATAAGTTGGTTGTAACACAAGTCTGAACAGTTGCAAGCCTGCAATTGGTTGCAATTGGTGCAGTCCCTTGTTGTGCTTTAAAACTCTGACTCCTCACTTAATTCTGACTCTACCAACATCTGCCAGATGAAAACAGAAGACTTCAGTATAAACATAACTTCAAGCAGATTTTCTTCTGATTACTTTGACCATTCATTTCTAGGTTTAAGCACATTTCCACCAATATTTCAATTGTTCTTCCTCCATACTGTTTTACTGTTTGCCAGCAGCAGGGAAATGTGCTGCCAGCAATCGCAATCTTTTATAACCCCATTTTCTTCTATACTTTGCAAATTCTGCACATGCTTATATGTTCATATATAGATGTACTGACATGCCAACATCTTTCTCTACATTTAGGTCAGGGATACCCTGAGACAAATTGCAATGTCACTCTACTACATCGAACCCTGTGTTAGTAATGGTAGTTGTACTGCAACCCACAAGCTGTTTCAAGCACAAATGAAACAGATGAAACTTTTTATGTATGAATGTAAAGATGGTATTTGCAAGCGGTTACAATATTAGAGCGAAAGGATAAGTTTATTGGGGAAAACTAAGACTGAAAGGAGGCTGTAGTACCTAGTTGGATCACCTCTAGCCTGGATACAAGATGAGATACAGTTGGGCATAGAGCCTGTTTGCCTTGTATGCGTGCCCTCACATAACCACCGTTTCCAACACCTTCTAACAGCTAGGTCAGAATGGCATAGATGGGCAAATCCTTCAAACAACCATCCTACTTCTCTCAGTCCAGTGATGTGCCCCCTCTCAAAGTCTGTCAACTGGGCAAAATGTCTTCGAGTGTGTGGTAGAGGTATTTCTAGCAGTCAACAATCTCTCACCAAGAGGTATACTACCCAGAAATAGCTTCTAAAAGTCATTTTATGGGGCAGAGGGGCAAGAATCATTAGATGCCTTTTGAAGCACGTCATTTACAAGCTTAATGGCACACAACCAAAAGTCGCATCCTAACATTATTTGTGAGTAGCTATGGCTATACACGACACTGGCTCCACCCACAAGTTGCAGATAACCAAACAACCTCTTATCAGTGGCCAATAACAGAGAACATTATGACATTAGTTGGCTCAATTAAATCACAGTGAACTTGCTCACATTATTTTAATTATTTTGCATCCATGCCATCCTGTCTCACACAGCCATTGGCTAAAGGGTATGTCACTAACTGTACATTATCCAATCAGGATTGCTGATATGTGAATAACCAAAGCCAAACTTCAGTTTCATGGCATAGCAATGTGGGCGTGGCATGTAAAAAAGGAAGTGTCCTAAAATAATCGGTTATTAATCGGAATCAGGGTCAAATGTTCAATTAATAGTATAACCGCCCAGCTCTACCTGAAATTTATTTAAACTTATCACCACTGTACAGTGATCTTTGTAGACTAAAGGTTGGTTTACACTGACTGAATATTGGGCTTACAAGCGCTGATAGATGATATTATGCGGGTCAATGCAAAGTACATGGCGGTAGCATTAGTTCTTCCTCCATTACACAAGACGATAAGCTGTCGATAATCTTGTGCTTTTTATGCTACAAATGTTTACCGTGGATTGAGAGGGCATTGAAGGTGGCCATAAAAAGTGTGTCTCACCCACATGCAGCATGTCATAGTTGTCAAGCTGTACCTGTACTCTCCATGCTGTACCTTTACTTGCTGTTCCCTCAAAGAGAAACTATAGGTGCTGCCTGGCCGCATATGACTGGGTTTCACATCAGATCTGTAGCTGGCTTATGACTTTCCTGATGCAATGTACTAATTGATATGCCAAATACTAAAGACCAGAAACCAGCTAGAATAAGTAATAGCATGCAACAAGCAAACACCAAGCTTTAGGATATTCAGCCTCACAAATGTAATACTTTCTATAGTCTGGCTTCAGGCAGTCACAGCCTACAGTAATGCTTCTTATTTTATAATTCTGCACACTATACATCCTTATATACATCATCCTAGCTGACAGCAAATATGCCGCCTTTGCTGAACGTACCAAATGCTAATTCAAAAAGTGAACTTCATCTACATTTAGTGCATGTCCTTAGTGTTCCTATGTCCCATTTTCATTCTCTTTACTCCGTGCTTTTTTCCAGCTAGTTGAAAAAGTTGCACCCTGCTAATCTGTCCTGTGCCTTACCGGGCTGGCATATGAATTAATCAGACTTGGCTATGAATATTTCCTATCTATGTCACCCTGCCTATCTATTCAGTCCTTTCATTCCATTGCAGTAAGGTTGATAATGTAGGCAGGCATTCCAGGTGAATTTGTTATTTAACTATTTGGGATTGCAGTGCACCATAGATATGGGTGATATATTATCTCTAAAGCTAGACATACACATTAGTTTAATGTCAGACAAACCGACCAATATCATCAGAATTGTCAGAGCATCTAATGTGTATTGGCTGTCCAGATGTACTTCTGGTGGCAGATGTCAGGTGAGAAAAATTATCTGATAAGAACAAGTCAACAGGTTTTTGGTAGTAGCTTGCTCCCCTGTCCCTATTGCGAACAAATAACTGAGCCAGGCGTGCATGTATGGCCATCCTAAGATATGCCATAAATGTCTTAAAGAAGACCTTTCATGTCCTCTGACATTAGCGGTGTTATACATGGCTAGAAAGCTGAAACTTCGCTGAATTCAGCACACTTTCAGCTTTGATGGTATGTGCCCCAGTTGCAGAGATATCAATGCCGTTAGTTTGAGCACCGATATCGCTGCACTGTCAGAGGGACAGGCCTTACAGCTCAGTGTCATTGCTGGACTATGAGGAAAACCCCCCGATGGTAATCTTCCATAGCCTTGCACTGTCGGAGGGCGTTCCTCACTGCCCAGTGATGACGCTGACCTATAAGGCCAGCCCCTCTGAAAGTGCAGAGATATCAATAGCCGAAACTAACAGCACCAATATCTCTGCAACACTACTACTTTTCAATTGCAAAGGACTAAGAAATAAAACAAAAACAATGAGTCAAAAGGTGATAAGTCCCTATTCTTAATGGGATGGGAGAAGTGACAAAATAGGTACATGGTGATCATTTTGTGCAATACTCATCCAGTAAGCACAGATATAAAGAGGGAAGTGATATCACAAGGGTAGCTAAATAAGTATTAAAGAGGACCTTTCATATTCTCTCTCTGTCATAGGAAAAGTTATATACTAGAAAGTTGTCCATGTGCTGAATTTCATGTGCTTTTCTTTTGTTTGGATATTTCCCCCTTGCAGAGGTATCAGTGCCATTAATGTTGGCTGTCGATATCACTGTATTGTCAATTAGGGGCATACTTTAAAGCGAAGTATCATTGCTGCAGATCCTGTTCATAGTGCAAGTGCACAGTCAGGAGAGCGTTCCTCGCTGCCAAGAAATGATGGTAGGCTGTAAAGCCTGTTCCCAACTAATAGTACAATGATATTGGTAGTCAAAACTAACAGTACCTATATCTCTGCAATGAGGGAAGATACAAAAAAAAAAAAAGCTGGAATGGACAGCTTTCTAATGGTATATAATTTGCCCTGAGATACAGGCCATGAAAGGTCCTTAGTAAGTGGAGTAGAGATATCAGTGATCACATCAGGTTGTGTATAGGCCATGGACGATAGTAAAGTGACAAAGGTCTCTGTTTAGAAGATGTTTATTTTTTGTTAATGTACTGTTGCATTTACAATTTAGTGTCCATCTTCAAGTCTGCTGATCTGGTGCCTTGCATTGTTTGTGAGTTACCAGATGATGTAACTGATAAAGGGATTTTTTAGACATTGGTGGTAATATACATTGAACCCCTCTCTACACCCACAGCATATATAGTAACAGATACTATGGAATTACTGTTTATTTCTCCTTCACCTTCCCCAGGCTCCATTTGTTTCATGTGCAGTATCTTTATAGAAATATAAAGTAGGTGGAGATAAATAAAATAGGACAACAGGACAAGTTTTCCTTTGTCCTAAGTGAACTTTTAGTGGAGGATGATAGCAGGTTCAATTTGCCTGTTTTTATACAGTTATATAATTTTAACCATTTGTGGTGACATACTTCTTTTAAGAGGATAATAAAAGTTAAGTTTTACCATCACACATTTACGTATCTCCCAGTGCCTACTCTCCAAACCTTATTCTTTTCGCTTAAAGCTGAGAATTTTAAGTGCAAACCTAATGAACCAGAGCAGAGAGTTTCTCTGACTTGTCTTATAGCGAATGCTAGGAGTTGGGATCAGTTAGTCACTGTTCAGTCAGGATTTTTGCTTATTTTAACTGGTCAGGCAGTTTTAAAAATTTCTCTCAACAAAGCCTTTAAATAGTTACTTTATTATATTTTGTAGAATCAAGATAACCTGTTTTAGCCAGGAACAAACATGAACTCAATGAACTATTACTCACTTTAAGGAGCAGTATGCCATCAAGTGGAATAAGCATGTAACTGCAGTATCTGCGCACTTAAATACTGTACAGACACTATAGTCTTGAGCTAGTAAAGTCTGATTAACTATATGAATTATTGTGATCCAGTATTATATAATATTATTTTCCATCTATATCCATCTACCACTTACTTCAATTAAGAGAAAAAACAAAAAAAACAAAAGGCATTTTCTGTCATGGTTCATTTTTTTTTTAACGGAAGGAATGAACCATAGATGTGAACCCAACCTAAGAAGTGTATCAATGTTTCAGATTTCATCAGCCTTAATGTGCTATACAGGAGCAATGGCCTCACAAAAAACCTCATGAAAGACATTGAGGAGATTTTATCATGAGGGGTACTTTTAAGCTAAGGCCCCACGTAGCGAGCCGCAGCCAAAAAGGGCTAAGGAAAAGACCGCAGCGAAAACGCATTGCGTTTTTTTCCGCAACGCTTTACACAGAAATTCCGCAGACTTTGTTTGCCTATTATACCTATGCAGAAAACGCCAGTGTTTCCGTAGGTATAATTGACATGCTGCGATTTACAAAAACACAAGCATTTTTTAAATCGCAGCACTTCCGCTGCAGATTTTTTCTGCAATATGTGGATGGGATTAGCCAGAATCCAATTCACTTTACAGGTACTGTAAAAAGTGGAGTTTATGGCCGCAGCTTTTCCGCAGCAACCCAAAATGCTGCATTTCGCAATGTGGGGTCCCAGACTTTAAAGACTTTTTTTGCTGGCGATTGCGTTGGTGCAATTTGTGACATCCATATTTATTAAGTGTTGCACAATGTTTGGCAAATTTGGCGCCTCTCTAAATCTATCAATGTGTGAGATTGCAATAATTTTTGCGATCACATGTAAAAGTCACATTCAATAAATCTTTGCACAGACAGGCTAACCATGGCCACTTTTGCACTCACTTTTCAAAAGTAGAGAATGGTGTAAAAATGCAAATAGCTGCAAAATTGTTATGCAAAGAAGCTCAAAATGTTACAAATCCCTATTTTGTGACTTTATATCTGCATTCTGAATTGCAGAACTTGATAAATTCCTCCCTATAGGTCCAAATGATTGCTACATAATTTAGTAGAACCTTGAATATGAAATAAATACAATTTTATTGTCATGGAAGTATGATTAAAATAAAGGCTCCCATAGAAATCATAAGAGTGTCAATAAGAGTGTCATGCTCTCTGTTCTGGCTGATAGATGAGTCAGGAACAGGGGGACCTAATTTCCTGAGCTAAGGTATATGAAAGTGTTAAATTTGTAAAATTAAGTATAAAACAGAGAGAGAAAACAGAAGCATAGGTGAATTGTCTTTATTCCATTACTATGCAGCTCAGAGAATAGTATGCTCGCACTGTCTCTATGACAACACAACAAAAACTGCAGAAATTCCAAGAAACAAAACTGCTAACTGTGCATAATGGTCTAATAACCCATAAAACAGAAACTAAATTTGAAACACCCAAAGCATTTTTCATAGAGGTTTTTGCTGCGTTTTTCTCTGCGTTTAATCTTCCCCATTTAATATATAATGAAAATTCTTGCAATTTCACAAATAAAATGAACATGCTACATTTTTCTGAGACGCAAGAATTTTTGAGAAATGTAGTTTTTCCACAGCTTTTTTTTCTACAATGTGTGGTTGAGATTAACCAAAATCTCATTTACTTTGTTGGTACTTGAAATGCAGAGGTTTGGTTCCACACCCACCAAAAATGCTGCGTTTCCGTAATCTGGGCCCTTAGTCTAAAATAAACTGCACCAACAAAAACACAATGCGTTTTTTTTCCCACAATGTTTATACCATAGGGAAAAGGTTCGTGTTTCTGCAGGTAAAATTGACACGCAGTTTATTTTTCCACAATGTGTTGATGGGATTAGCCAGAATCTCAGTAACTTTGCTGGTACTGTAAAATGCAGCATTATTTTTCTGCTGTATTTCTACAACGTGAGGCCTTAGCCACAAGTGGTTTTCTGGGCTTATTGATTGATGACCTAACCCTAGACTAGGTCATCAATTGAAGAATACTCCACGTTTGACACACAGGAGCCCTGTCAATGAGCTGTTTCAAGAGGCTGCAGCTTATGGGTGAGCACTTTGGTCTCCACAGAAAACCAGCATAGTAGCATACACTTGTACAGCAGTAGTGCTTGGTATTGCAGTTTAGTCCATTCACTTGAATGGGACTTAGCTGTGAATAGGCTATGTGATCAATAAACATGACATCACATGGACTGTGACGCAGAACAGTGCTCAAAGAATGACTCTGCTCAAATAGCTGATCCGTGGGCATCCTGTATGTTGGACTGCTGCTGATCTACAACTGATGACTTATCCTAAGGATAGGTCATCAATTAATGCCCAGCAAAGCCCTTTAAGGCTGGGGCCCCACGTGGCATCCCTACAAAACAAATCCATTACTGAAAAATCTGTGCAGCAGACATGCACCAATTTCCAAAATACCTACGGAAACTCCGGCGGTTTCCCTATAGGTATAATGGAAGCAAGGGCCTTAGAATAAAGGTAACTTGTTCCAGTGAGAACAAGTTGCCCCCTATCTACAGGATTGGAGGAAATTCGCTGATCAGTCATGATGAAATCGCTGGGACCTCCACTGATTACGAGAATAGGTGTCCCTTGTACACCCAAAAGAACAGAGAGGTTGGCCCAGCATTACATTCATCTATTTTTCTCGCCTAAAGGCAAGAAGAACTGTGTGGGTGAGGTAAGATACGTAATAATAGATCTCAGTTTTAAGAATAGGGAGAGGCGACTCCTACTAGTAGGTGAAGAGAAGTATATGTAGAAAGGAAAATGAAAGTGAAAATGTTCAGCTTAACACATTTCTTATGTCTCAGGATTCAACAAAAGGTAGAGGTATGAAGACCTTCTGGAAACACACAGCTTTTGCATTTCTATCTTTTCACCAATATTTATGCTCCCAAGCCAGTGCTAGACACGGATGAATTTGACACACTGAATTTGTCATGTAGAAATTTTTTTGCTTCAGATGATGCAGATTGTGAAAAGCAGCTCCAAAATCTGCCTCAAAATCAGCTCCAAGTTCTGACATGTGAACCACTCTGTCAAAGTCAGAGTCAGCTAGGGGTTAAAGGTGTTGTCCCACAGTTAAATAGAACTTTCATAACCTCCACCAACTCCAGTTCTTAGAATCTGTTAATAGGCTCATATCCACTGATTCTGGCTCAGTTGGAATTTTTTTGCTAGCCCCCACAATTCCCGAGCAATAAGTGCTGTTAGTTTTGGTGCCTGATTTGCTACTTTTAGGTTCTGTGCTGTCAGGTGGGTGGTGTCAGACAAGTGGTCGTAAGTCTGAGCTCCAATCAGTGGTGGACAGTGTCAGAGCTCAGAATCACATGCTTTGCCTGCTCCTGCCTGACATTGCCCTCCTGACAGTAAAGCGCCTTAACAGAATATGAGCCACCAAAACTAACAGCATTGATTGCTCAGGAATAATGGGAGCTAAAGAAATACTTCCAACTGTGAAGGAATCAGTAGAGTTGCACCTATATAAATGATGAAAAGTGCTGGGCTTAGTGGAGGTAGTGAAAGGTCCTCTTTAAGTATTCAAACAAAAAACATGATGCTACTTCAGTCAGAATCATTTTTACAAAATGCTTCTGTGTCTAGATTTCTGTTACATACTTGTTATGGCACCCTACACAATAGCAGGAATCACTCCGCCACCCATGAGCATGTGTAGACACCAACACTGGAGAGTATAGAATCAGCTGGCTGTACCAAGGAGAGATCACAGCTGTTATATGAATATGTGCACTAACTCTTAGAATTTTTTTCTTTCAGACGGAGTAAAAGAATATCACATTACTAAGAAAAGTAAATATAAGAATAAACCTTCATCTACCTTTATGTTCTTAAGTTATTGTCAATAATGAGCATGTAGTAGCTTTCTCATAAAGGATACAGTAAGCTCCACCAGCATCCAGTGCTCCATTGGTTGATATGGCACAGACGGATAGCACAGTCATACCAATAATAAAATAAGAGAGGACTAGCATGCCTATTGTCTCATAGAGACCAGACTGCCCCACGACAAACCCTGCAAAGAAACAGAAATGTATGTTTTAACATTGTGAACATCATAAGAGAAGCGGCTCTGATATAACAGACCTGCTCTGCCTATTTATATGGATTTTCCCATCTTATGCATTTATGTCATATCTATATGATAATCCATAAATATATTCTTAATATATTATTAATGCGAGTCCCACATCTGGAGCCCATGTCTGTCGTCCTATCTCAAGAATGGGGTTGGGGACCCCCATCACACTGCCAACGTGAATGAAGAAGTGGCTGCACATCCATAGCTCTCTCCATTCATTCCTATGGCAGTGTGGAAAACAGTTCAGTAAGCATGTCAACCTCCCTTCTTGAGATATAGTCATAGAAAAGCCATAATCAGCAACTTAAGTGTATTATGAAGTTGTAATGGAAATCCAAAACTTCATGTTATCTTATATTTCATGTCCATGGTGAAAATTACCATATTTTTACCTGTTAATTTCATATTTTGACACATTTCGTCTGCTTAATAAATATATGTAAAATCAATGCTGATGCCTTCAGGTCATTTCCAAGCCACAGCAACTTTTATCTATGGCAGTGGATTTGTCACCCTGTAAGTCTTACATCTCAACAGAAAGAAATCTCTACTACATTTTATTTTAACCTTTCTGAATTGTAGGACTCTGTAAGGCCTGTTCCCTATGTTAATGCTTAATAACAATGTTTGTAGCATTTGTTTTACACCATTAAATAAGACTCAAAAACAGGATTTACATATATCAGTTTTGTCAGTTTTTAAGACCTGAGCTGGACACTACTGTAGACATTTTGTGCACTCCACAACCGGACAGGCCTCCATAGCCAGACAGAAAAAAAGCTCCATGCCACATTTCTCTGTCCAATGCAAGGCAAAAAAAGCCACTTTCCATAAACAATCTCCGATAACAATAGGCATCAATTTCCAAGTCAATGCAATGACAACATACAAAATATATTTGCTATTTAGAAAAGTCAAAACCATACACTGAATCAGTGAAAATCTTCTACTGATACATACAAAGAAGTAACTGAAGATTTCAATGTAGAAAAAAAATCTTCTGTGACTGACATGCCCTGGCTGGAAGCTGTGTTTAAGGCCCCATACCCCAACAATGTACAGACCTGGATTCCCCTGTGTGCATGGGGCCTTAAGAGAGCCTCCCCAAACAGCGGGTCTCCAATCTGGCTCGCAGTTAGCGATCCTAAACCATAATAGGGCACTTCATAGTAAAATCCCTTTAAAGGGAGTTTGTCACTTCTTATAAACCCCCAAACTGCAGATAGCGCCAAAAAGATGACAATGAAACTAGCGCAGACATACCTCTGTTGATGTCCAATATGCTAGCATAATGCAGAAAAAGAAGTTTCATTTACTCACGTGCTATATGGTATTTAGGTGGCGAAGTGCCCTGCTCTTGTACCAGTGTATTGTCCCTGCTCTTCTGATGACAACTCCCTTGCATCATACAAAAGGCTACCATTGTTACTCTAGAGAGGTGGGGTTTGGGAAGATTTACTTGTAAAACCACAGCACTTTATTGCAATAAAAACACTTGTGAACCTTGCAGTACATTCTTCATTGCATAGAAAAAATATGGCACAACAGCACCGTGTGAATATAGTTAGATCTAAACTTGCACAGTTTAAAACACATTCACACCTATTCTCATGCATCTGAATCTGCCTATGTACAGTAAAACCTCTTTTGCAACAACCACCCAAATTTGCATAAAAAGCGGTCTTTTAGAGAGGTGGCTCAAAGAAAACCTATCACAAAAAATGTGGTCTGAGTGAGAAGGTGGTCTTTTCATGGAGATGGTCTTTTGGAGAGGTTTCACTGTATATGTATATCTAATATATACATAGCATCTTATACAACCAAGAGCAATGGGTCCCAGGTGTGGGATCCCGACGATCTGACATTGATGACCTATCCCTAGGATGGGTCATAAATATTGTTTGCCTGAAAAACCCTCTCAACCTGCCACAGCCATTTTTAATTTTTTGATTTTCATTTTTATGTTTCTGTTCATTGAGCTGTAAGAGAGTTTATTTTTTGAGGGACAAATTGTACTTTATAGACTTCAGTGTCCTGCTCCATCATTCAGGCAGCTACTTGTGAGGTCTGTGCAGTTTTGTAACAATATCAATGTGATTTTTGTGGGTTTATATTATAGCGTCACAATGGTTTTGTAGCAATAATGAAAAAAAATGTATTTTGTCTTTACAAATAATGCTTCAGAACAACAACAATACTACATCAAAAAGTTAAAGGGCCAAATTGGATAGTGGCATGGGGTCTGGATAAAACATTTACTGGGCCATGCAAGGCTTGCCAGAGCTAAACGCACTGCATCATAGTGATCTCTGATGTTGTGGATTTCAACCCATCCATAAGTCTTCTATCCTGTATTCACACCTTCATTTTAGTACAGGACAGGAGACTGGTGGTCCGGCTGCAACTCACGCCATCACAGATCGCTGAACTGAGTCTGGTAAATGGGTCCATCGCACAGACTTTGTTACCCAGACTACAAACGGCCCAAGAAATGGTTTAGTGTGACAGATATGCTATAAAAGAAGACACTAATAAATATACTTTTACATAGCTGTATTGTGTTTTTAACCCCTTTAGGATCCACAGCGAAATAGTATGTCACAGTGTGCGTGTTGTTCACACAAACTGCCATACTATTATGGCCCAGTGATGGTGCAAGTGTTGTGTTATATATCTAGCACACCACAGCCAGGATATAAGATAAGTACAATACTGTTCCCTAAAACAGATGTTCTGGCCCCAAATTGATTTTTCAGGATCTGTGGGGGATCGCCACCCAGACCCTACACACAGGTCTGACGTTAAGGGTGGCAAACTGGGCAATTGCCCAGGGCCCTGACGCCCACAGGGGCCCCCTGCTTTGCTCTGCTACGCTACATACTATATGGTGTCTTTTCTGAGGTGAGTGGTATGGATGGGACACACAGCAGAGAAGGAGGAAATTATGCCCCTTGCTCTTCATAAGGATAAGCTGATTGGAGGAGTGGGGCTTCTTCTTGCTGCTTCACTGATCAGCACAGCTGCCCTGCACACAGACAGAGTCTGCCATGTCAGTGATAAAGTTCATGCCTCACTTGACCGGATTGCTGTCTGGGTTTGTAAGTATCACAAGGCATTATGGGAAAGGAGCTGGGAGCTCATGCGCCCTCTGTTGGATGTAACAAATCCTCAGTTTGCTTTTGACTCACCAAGTCTTGAGACAGCAAAAGGGATTTTAGCCAAGCCAGTTTCACTTATCTGCATACAGCACCGTTTCGGGATTTTTGTCCCTCATCAGTGCAGAGCAAAGTGTACTGGCTGGCTTTGTGGGAGGCAATGAGTTTGTAAGCACATTGAACAAGTACTTACAGCTTCCTTGGCACTTTAGTTTATCCTCCATTATCTTATCTTTTGTGCTTCAAGGGGGTTATAAATCTTCATGGGAAAGCTAATGGGCACAGCAGGTGCTAACAAATCCTGAGGAGGGAGCTATATATACAGTCGTGGCCAAAAGTTTTGAGAATGACACAAATATTATATTTTCACATGATCTGCTGCCCTCTGGTTTTTATGTGTGTTTGTCAGATGTTTTTATCACATACAGAAATATAATTGCATTCATATTAAGAGTAACAGAAGCTTATATTGACAGTTAGAATGAGTTAATGCAGCAAGTCAATATTTGCAGTGTTGACCCTTCTTCTTCAGGACCTCTGCAATTCTCCCTGGCATGCTCTCAATCAACTTCTGGACCAAATCCTGACTGATAGCAGTCCATTCTTGCAGAATCAATGCTTTAATTTTGTCTGAATTTGTTGGTTTTTGTTTGTCCACCCGTCTCTTGATGATTGACCACAAGTTCTCAATGGAATTAAGATCTAGGGAGTTTCCAGGCCATGGACCCAAAATCTCTATGTTTTGTTCCCTGAGCCATTTAGTTATCACCTTTGCTTTATGGCAAGGTGCTCCATCATGCTGGAAAAGGCATTGTTGAGCGCCAAACTGCTCTTGGACGGCTGGGAGAAGTTGCTCTTGGAGGACATTCTGGTACCATTCTTTATTCATGGCTGTGTTTTTAGGCAAGACTGTGAGAGAGCCGATTCCCTTGGCTGAGAAGCAACCCCACACATGAATGGTTTCAGGATGCTTTACAGTTGGCATGAGACAAGACTGGTGGTAGCGCTCACCTCTTCTTCTCCGAATAAGCTGTTTTCCAGATGTTCCAAACAATCGAAAAGGGTATTCATCAGAGAAAATGACTTTACCCCAGTCCTCAGCAGTCCACTCCCTGTACCTTTTGCAGAATATCAGTCTGTCCCTGATGTTTTTTCTGGAGAGAAGTGGCTTCTTTGCTGCCCTCCTTGAGACCAGGCCTTGCTCCAAGAGTCTCCGCCTCACAGTGCGTGCAGATGCACTCACACCTGCCTGCTGCCATTCCTCAGCAAGCTCTGCACTGCTGGTAGCCCGATCCCGCAACTGAAACACTTTTAAGAGACGGTCCTGCCGCTTGCTGGTCTTTCTTGGGCGCCCTGGAGCCTTTTTGGCACCAATGGAACCTCTCTCCTTGAAGTTCTTGATGATGCGATAGATTGTTGACTGAGGTGCAATCTTTCTAGCTGCAATACTCTTCCCAGTTAGGCCATTTTTGTGCAGTGCAATGATGACTGCACGTGTTTCTTTAGAGATAACCATGGTTAACAGAAGAGAAACAATGATGGCAAGCACCAGCCTCCTTTTAAAGTGTCCAGTGGTGTCATTCTTACTTAATCATGACAGATTGATCTCCAGCCCTGTCCTCATCAACACCCACACCTGTGTTAATGGAGCAATCACTGAAACGATGTTAGGTGGTCCTTTTAAGGCAGGGCTGCAATGATGTTGAAATGTGTTTTGGGGGATAAAGTTCATTTTCTAGGCAAATATTGACTTTGCAAGTAATTGCTGTTAAGCTGATCACTCTTTATAACATTCTGGAGTATATGCAAATTGCCATTAGAAAAACTGAAGCAGTAGACTTTGTAAAAATTAATATTTGTATCATTCTCAAAACTTTTGGCCATGACTATACTACTTAGAGGGAGACTGTTCATCTGTACAGCTATACTCACTCACTAAGAGCTTACGCTAGGTCCGCACTAGCATTGTATCTTTGTTGCCTGGGTCCGCTGGGGGGATCTCAACAATGGAGAAGCAGACCGCTAAACCAGTGCTTACATATAGAGCCCGGTGGACCCTATTGACTATAATGGTGTCCATTGGGTGTCCATCTTTTTTAAACTGAAACCAGCAGAGGAAAAAGTCCAACTTTAACGGCTGCATTCAGACATCCTTTTTATGGAGACATGCTCTATTTTGGGCTGTTTTGTGGATCACAGAGCACTATTCTGGTCTATGAGTCCCTGAAAAACACAGGTAAAACACTGATAACATCCATTTGCTGTCTGTTCTTCACAGACCCACATACATTGTATAAAGTATAATTTGAAGAAAAAAAAAAAAAAAAATTGAAATGATCCACTTTTACATATGTGAAAAATGGATTAGCCACAGACAGCACACAACCCATAAATAAAGCAGGATCATTTGCGGTCCGTGATTAGACAGACTGTATGTCTGCTGAAGACGGATATGTGAATACGTCCTAATGCTGTTGATCTGTCATGTTGTATTATTTTGTACTTTCCCTGTTAGGCTAGGTTCACACTACCATTATTTAATGTCATGAGTTCAACGGACTTTAAATGACAGATGCAGAAGGAGCCCCCTCTGTGTTCACATGCGTTCATCCCCTTATAAAACATGTGATGGGAGCTTTCTTCTGTCATGTTTTTTACTTTTCTGACAGAAGAAGTTGTGCATGCACAAATGTAAACAAACATGATGAAAGAAAGTGTCCATCATGTTGTTTGCATTAGAGTCAATGGGAACTGACGCGGACAGAGGGGGCTCCATGTCCGTTACTCTGCTACTGTTAATGTCTATTGTACGTTGTACAGCAGCAGCATGTCGATGAGATCATCCACATGCGGCGCTTAAAACCAGCAGTGCAAAGTGAACTGAACTGAGGGCTTTCAACCTGCAGCATGTCAATTACTGCTGTGGGTTATACCCATGGCTTTTAACTCTTGCAGTAAAAAGGTTAAAAGCTGCAGGGGTCCAAAGATAAACCAGCCCGTGAATCTGCCGCTTGAAATCCAGCACAGCAGGTCAATTTGCACTACAGTTTCTTGCACAGCACTTGGTTAAGCTTTGTTTAAACCTCATCCATTTTGCTGATACTGCGCACTGTGGACTAACTACTGGCTAATCTGCTGTGAGTATATGCCTTGTTGACTTACCCGTAGTGCTCATTCACACAATAGGACCCTGTATTCGGCCATGAAAAAGTTTTTCACGACCAAGTACACATCCAAGCCATCTGTGAAAACGCCCCGATATATGACAATTTAAATTTTTCTTCTGGGATCGTCACATGGGCCGTTACAACAACAATTGTATGACTAGATCCATTTATATCTATGGGTCTGTGTTCAGGCCATTAACACAACAGCTAGTACGTGGCCATAGAACCTTGTCGTGTGAATGAGCACTTAATCTGAAAATCCATTGGGCTTCCTTTTTCAAGATGCTGTTGTTCCAACTGCACTGTTTTTTGGCAGACTTACTCAGTCTCTTGAAAACAGAGGCATCCAAGGAAATGTTTTGCCACAAGTATATCCCTTTTGTTCTGAATGTCACAGAAATGGCCTCTAATCCTTCTTCCAAACTGGTGTATTGTCTTCCCTATATAGTTTTTTTATGGCAGAGGCGTGTGCTAATATATACACCTAACAGAATGGTGGTACTACCCAGTCATGGTATAGTAATATTATTCAGTCAGTGTATGATGGTATAATCTAGTCACTGTATGGTGGTATTATTCAATCACTGTATGGTATGGTGGTATGATTTAGTCAATGTATAGTGGCATTATCCAGGCACTGTATGGTAATATTGTTTAGTTACTATATGGTGGTATTATCCAGTCACTGTATGATGTGGTGGTATTATTTAGTCACAGTTCAGTGATATTATGCAGCCAGTGTATGGTGGTTTTTGACAGACAGACAGTCTATGGTGGTATTATTCAATTAATGTATTATCCAGTTGCGGTGTAGTGGGATTATTCAGATGGTAGTCATCATGGTATAGTGGTGTTATCTAGTTATTTTGATAGCTGTGTTGTTTTGATACTGTATGGTAGTATTATGCAGTCACTGTATGGTGGTTTTCTGCAGTCCCAGTAAGGTGAGTTATCCTCAACCATAAGGGTTCCTGTATACTACGTGCCCGGGCCGCAGTGAACACATGCAGATTACTGCTAAGTGGCCACTGCAGTGGCCCCACACATTTTAATCCCCCACCCCAGCAGTGGACCCATATAGTTAATTGTCCCCCAGCAAGTGCTTACCTAAATACTCCCCCAGAGCAGGGGAAGAGAGTGGGATGTGCTGGGGAGTAGAGAGAAAAGTATATACACCAAATCTGCCCCGAGGTTGAAGGCTGCAGATTTGTGGTTTACAAGCTTGGGAATTGAGTTGAGTTTTTTTTCTCTCCTGTTCTGCTGATCCAGCTGGATTACAGCCTGAGAGACTGAGTCCTTGACACCCCTATCCTAAACTGACTAAATATGACTCTGTTTTTGGTATAATAATTCTTTGGGGCCCCACTTTCAAGTTTGCCCAGGGCCTCATTTTGGTCTAAAACTGTCCCTGCCTACACAGATCAGCTGTTCCAGCAGCCTCCGGGTACCAAAATATTTTGAAGTGGATGGGGATAAAATCTACTTGGGGTCAGGCAACCCTTTAATCTATTACATGTGGTGACCAATAGTGACTCTGGCATCTAAGAGATCATTCAAGTTTATACGGAGAAAAGCAACCGTGATTCACTGGGTATCAACACAACCGTAATCACCCCTACCATAACATTAAAGGGGTTTCCACTTTCAGACCGATATTGAGAGACCAATGTTATTGTTTGTAAAATAAAAAGTTGTACAATTTTCCAATATACTCTCTGTATCAATCCCTCATGGTTTCCTAGATCTCTGCTTGCTGTTATTCATTCTGCTTACTTCTAGTAGATAAAAATCAGTCCATGGTCATGTGATGAGCACACAGGTTAATACCAGGTAGATTACTGTGCTGTGACTATAACAGCTGTGCACCTGTGTGTACATCACATGACCATAGAGTGATTTTTATCCACTAGAAGTAACAGAATGAATGACAGCAAGCAGAGATCTAGAAAACTGTGAGGAATTGATACAAGAAGTATATTGGAAAATTGTACAACTTTTTATTATACAAACAATAACATTTTTCTCTAAATATTGGTCTGAAAGTTGCCAACCCCTTTAAAATATTCCTCTAGCACAGGGGACATCAACACTGGCACAGGAATAGCCAGCCTTGATAACTCTTCCCCATTATTTATCCTGCCATAGAAAACCTAAATAATACAAGGCCAGAATTGCTGGTTCTATTAATCCTCACTGTCAAAAAAAGGAATAGAGCTCATCAATAGGTCTCATGTACCCAATATGTTACCAATGTAAGCTCATCCCACAACAAATAAGTCACACAAATGAAAAAAAAAATAGGACTCTCTGACACAAAAAGAAGGTATAAAACTGGTACTGGCATAAAAGTACCAACCTACACAATAAAGTTATCTTGTCAGAGAAGGCCATAGAAACCAATCCCCAAAACAATAGTGGACTACCAGTCCTTCAGTGCAGTACATTTACCAGTCTCCTTATTATAGGGGCATCTGTGGCCAGGATAGAGTTGTCAGGGCACATGTAGCTGTCACTTTAAGGAAGTAACTTACCAAGCCGGAGGAAGAGCACCACACTGAACATAGCCAGCAGGGTGGGCACCACTACTCCCAGGAAGGTGTTGAGTTTTCGGGTGCCTGCTCGCTGCACGCTTCCCCGGGACTGTACATTCCTGGCGCCCTCCTCTGTGGATACACTGAGTTTGTAAGTGACCAGCGGGCTCCGCTCATCCATAGTCGTCTCCTGCAGCCTGCCCCGCTCCTCACACTACGTGTCCCGGTCCTCTGTACAGTGACAGATCAGGTAGACGTGCTCTCCCGCCCAGTGAGGCGTGACCTGGACCCCGCCAGCCACTGGGACCACCTGACCACACGTGAGGGGATGTACAAGGACAGTCCCGGCTCTGTCACCCAAAGTCCTGCTTAGTGTGACCGGCCACCTCACTGCAGCACATCCCCGGCTCAGGCTCTCGGGAAATTACCAGGAAGTATGTACTGCTGTGTAGGTGCCACAGTCATGTGACAGCTCACTGCCTCAGTGTCTGGGTCTGTCCTGCGACCTGTGACACTACAAGTCCCAGCGTGTTCTGAAAATAACAGCTGGGACTGCCTCAGGTTGTGGACCGCCGCCTAGAAAGCAGCAGGTCAGCTGAGCTCATGTGATTCCTTATGTGAATCCTACATTATATAAAGAGTAACAGCTCAGGGGCAAAAAAGAGAACTGTACATACAGCCCTTGTGTGCAGCCCTGGCTACTGTAAGGCGCTGTTCACATCAGCGTTGTTCATTTCTGTTCTGTCATAGGCACAGGACAGTGAGCAATGTTGGACTCATCACATGATGGATACCAGTGGGTACTTGCCAATAGTCCCAAATTTGCTGGTATTTTCCAAAATTCTGAAAACAAGACTGGCAAACTCAGTGTGTCAAAAAGGCTAGGTAAAAATCCTGCCCACAAATGCCATGATAGGGCTTTCCGTGAGTGTGGCTGAAATTCCCTGATTTCACCAAAGCAAAACACAATGAACTTTGCTCCTTGCATTAGAAACAGGAAACTCAAAAATGTGTCATAACTCTTGAGTTGAACGTGGTGTCCTGGTCAGGATGGTGAGAAGCAGCGGGATTGTTCAATATTTTTTTAAAAAGACCCCAATGTGCTTCCACTATTGGCAATAAAAAAAAAAAAAGTTTCCTCACCACTCCCAGGTCCTCCATCATGCTGGCAGCTCTTTGCTTCAGTTTACAGGTACTGGCTGACATCAGCAACAACGTCCCATGTGAGAGGAGGTCTCGGTTACCAACGCTGGAAACATTATTTTTTATTATTATTATTATTATTATTATTTTTTTTTTTTTATTTTTTTTTTTAAGTAACCACCGGTCAAAATCAGCCATTTCAGATGACTAATGTCTAATGTGAATAGCCAGATTAACACAATGAACTTTGCTCCTTGCATTAGAAACAGGAAACTCAAAAATGTGTCATAACTCTTGAGTTGAACGTGGTGTCCTGGTCAGGATGGTGAGGAGCAGCGGGTCAAACTGTGAACTAAAAATATATCAAAGTTATGGTAAAGCAATATACAATCTCTCAGAAATGTTTGGCTACATAAACAAGACTGGCAAACTCAGTGTCTCAAAAAGGCTAGGTAAAAATCCTGCCCATAAATGCCATGATAGGGCTTTCTATGGGTATGGCTGAAATTCCCTGATTTCACCAAAGCAAAACTTGGTAACTGCCAACGGTGCCCGACAGACTTTATTGACTATGATAGGGTCTGTTAGGTTTCCATCATGGTGTCCATTATTTTAACAGAAAAAAAAAGCGTGCAGCACACTTCACTAGATAGTCTGTAATTTTTTATGGAACTTGCAACACAAGCTCCCGAACCACTAATAGGTGCAGAGGAGATACAAGATGCATACGGTTAAGGCCCCACGTTGCGGAAATGCATAATTTTTTGTTGCAGATTTTGCTACGGTTTTTTTGAGCCAAATTCAGGAGTGACTTGAAAAGGAATGGAAAATATAAAGGAAACTCTTAGACATTTCCCTTCTGTTAAATCCACTCATGACTTTGGCTCAAAAACCACAGCAAAATCTGCAACAAAAAACGCTGCATTTCCTTAACATGGGGCCTTAACCTTACACTGATCCCTACCTTCACATTGCCATCATGGCTCCTCACTGCTGTGTTATCCTACCCAGTATATAAGGATACTTAGGAAATGCTTGGGGCTAAGGCCCTACGTAGCAAATGACAGCTAAAAAAATGTTACAGACAAAAAAAACAATGCAAAAGTGTGTTGAGTTTATGCTGCGTTTTTCTCAGCTTTTCTCTTTGGCTGTTCAATATATAGGGAAAATGCTTGTACAGCTGAAATTTAACGCACTATGATTTTCCGCATCTCTTTTTTTCCACGATGTGTGAATGAGGTTAATAAAATCTCATTCACTTTGCTCATGCTATAAAAGGCAGTATTTTTTTCCGCTGCATTTCTGCAGCAGCCAAAAACACAGTGTTTCCACTACTAACCTTAGAGCTAAGGCCCCATGTTGCAGAAAAGCAGCATTTTTCCATTTGCGGAAACACAGCAGAAAAAAAATGCAACATTTTACAGTACCAGCAAAGTGAATGAGATTCTGTCTAATCCCATCCACACATTGTGGAAAAAGAAATGCTGCAGATAAACTGCATTTTCAAAAACACACACATTTGTTCCGCAGCATTTTTTAGCTGAGTTGTGCAACGTGGGGTCTTAGCCTAAAAGGAGTTTTCCAAGCTTATAAGATTGATGATGTGGGAACCCCACCAGTCAGCTATTTGAAGTGACAGTGGTATTCCATGAGCACTGCTTCTGCTTCAAGAACGTGAGGTCACATTCATCGGTTATATGACCTTTTTGCAGCTCAGTCCAATTCAATTGAATGATGCCGAGATGCAATACCAAGCACAGCCGCTATACAATGTACAGTACTTGGTTTTCAATGAAGAGACTGCAGTCCCATCAAACAACTGATCAGCGGGGTCCCTGATGTCAGGTCCCCAGCGTTCTTCAATTCATGACCTATCCAAAGGATAGACTATCACTCTTATAAGCCCAGAAAATTCTTCCAATAAATTTCCCACATTGTGATGTTTGATAAATTTGGTGCAGCTTACGGCAACACAGACTCCAGCAAATCTAAGTTTAAGGCTACGACCCCATGCTGCAGAAACACAGTGTTTTTGGATGTTGCAGAAACGCAGAAAAAAATTGCACTGAATTTTAGGATGGTTGCACACGACCGTGTGCTTACCAGCGGCCGTGAATTAAAGGCACGGGCGGCATACGGGGGACACGTGGATGTCACCTGAGTGCCGCCCATGCATCGGCCATGCTTCCCTTTCATTAAACGAATAGGAGCCACGGAAGCAGGGCCGCAAAATTGGACAGGAATCGGACCTGTTCCATATTTTGCGGCCCGAACTGTCAGCCCGCACATGTGACTGTCATTCACGGTCATGTGTACAGGCCCATAGAAATTAATGGGTCAGTGTGCTATCCGGGAAAAACCCGGATAGCAAACTGACCGTGCACACGGTCGTCTGCAAGAGGCCTTAAAATGCCAGCAAATTGAATGACGTTTTGTTCAATCTCATTCACATATTGCGGGCAAAAAAAAATGCATATTGAAAAACGTGAATTTTTGAAAAACGGAGCATGCTAATTTTAGCTGTAGAAGTGTTTTCCCTATATATTTAATAGGGGAAGAGAAAAATACAGAGAAAATGTAGCAAAAATTCAATGGAAAACACTGTAAAAAAAAACTGTGCATTTTCACAGTGGTTTTTTTCCACAGCATTTTTTTTTTTCATTTTGCTATGTGGATCCTTATCCTAAAGGGATTGTTCAATATTTTTTTAACCGCTTTCGTACCGCCAATAGACTATATACATCCAGAAGGAAATTAGCAACTGCACAAAATCGTGCAGCTGCTGAAACGGGGAGCCGGCTGTAACTTCAGCCAGAGCTCCCAGAGAGAAGGCAGGGAAGGTGTATACAGCACTATGGACACCGCCATCTTGCGGCTCCCCTCTGACCCTGCGGTCATGTGATCCGCCAGGATCAGCGTCTGTTAGAGCTGCTGGGTCCTACAGGACCCAGATCAGCTCTATAGTTATGTGAAAGCAATGTGCAGGAGGCTGCATTTCTCCTGCAACTGGGGCTAAATGTACCTGCCCCAGATACAGGGGAAATCAGCCTCCTGAAAAAAAAAAAAAAAGTCATCAGATGTCCCCAAAGGTCTATTATGACCTTATGGGGGCACAATGTAAAAAAAAAAAAAGTATAGAAAAGTAAAAAAAAAAGTAAATAAAATAATAAAAAAATAAATAAAATAATACGCCAATAAAACGCCCTTATTACAGGTTATAGCCCCACCCCCGACGACACCATAAAAAATAAAAAATACCGTAACAGAGAGGAAAAACTATTTTATAAAGTTTTTTAGTAGAACTTTGTGTTATTAAATAAAAAAAAAATGAAAAGTGAAAAACAGACCCGTTTTCCCTCCTCTTTTGTTTATATTTTTCTGTATATAAAAAAATTAACACACATGCAAAAATAAAAACAACATAAAAATAAAGCCCTATGTGTCACGGAAAAAAGACGCAGAAATTAGTTGAATAACGCAAATGATAAAAATGTTATAGCCCTCCAAAACCACACATACAAAAAACTTGAAAATGTGCCTGGTATGGAAGTGGTTAACAAGACCCCAATGTGCTTCCACTATTGGCAATAAAATAAAATTAAAAAAAAAAAAGTTTCCTCACCGCTCCCAGGTCCTCCATCATACTGGCAGCTCTTTGCTTCAGTTTACAGGTCCTGGCTGACATCAGCAGTAACGTCCCATGTGAGAGGAGGTCTTGGTTACCAACGCTGGAAACATTATTTTTTATTATTATTATTTATTTTTTTAATTTTTTTTTTAAGCAACCACCGGTCAAAATCAGCCATTTCAGCTGACTAAAGTCTAATGTGAATAGCCAGCTTAACACAATGAACTTTGCTCCTTGCATTAGAAACAGGAAACTCAAAAATGTGTCATAACTCTTGAGTTGAACGTGGTGTCCTGGTCGGGATGGTGAAGAGCAGCGGGTCAAACTGTGGACTAAAACATATATCAAAGTTATGGTAAAGCAATATGCAATCTCTCAGAAATGTTTGGCTACATATACTATTGTGGCAGACTACAACAATTACACATATACAGGAAAACATGCTAAGACTACGGCCCCACGTTGCGGAGATGCAGCTTTTTTTGTTGCAGATTTTGCTGCATTTTTTTAAGCCAAAGCCAGGAGTGGATTTAGCAGCAGGTAGAAGTATAAGAACTTCCTATATATTTCCCATTTCTTTTGTAGCCATTCTTGGCTTTGGCTTGAAAAACCGCAGCAAAATCTGCAACAAAAAAAGCTGCGTTTCTGCAACGTGGGGCCGTAGCCTAAAAGAGTGTGGATACTTTTTATTATACTGAATAGTAGAGTTTGTTTCTACAATAGAAGTGAATGGAGAGATGGATTTGTCTGCCTTGGGTTTGGCTATTGAAACCAGAAGTTGCATCAGTTACAGTGGGCAAATGTATTTTCTAGGTAGACCCCTTTAACCCATGACAGGAAGTTTCTGAGCAGAACAACATTTGAAACTGCATTCCAGGCGAGTGTTTCCTTATATGTTTTAGTGTAATTCTTTAGGGAGAGAAATCAAAATTTTCATAATAATTTATTTAATAATTTATTAAATAGAAAAATTGCCTCTCCTGGTCTTCATACAGATACTTTGTTCAGTGTGTGGAATCCTGATAAAAATTCATAAAGGGGTTGGCCAGGAATTTTATTTTTATTGCCTATCCTAAGATTCAGCTGTTCAGGGCCACTTCCGATGTCCATGCTATACATAGAATGGAGCCAGAAGCTCTGTATAGTGGCCAGGCACTGTCACTGCAGCTCAGCTCCCATTGACTTCAAATCTGAATTTCCTCCAGCTTCCCTATACACCATAATGTTAAATCATAGCAGTATGATGTAAATTTACCCTGCAATATATAAACCCTCATAAGGTTTTGTGAATAGAAAAATAAAAAGTAATGGCTTTTGGAAGGCAAGAACTAAAAAACCGAAAATGCAAAGATGAAAATTTACTGTGGTGGGAAGGGTTTAAATGATAGCATCAGCTATGCTATCCTAAGAGTCCAGCATAGGAGAGGTTAAGGGGGTGTTCTCTGTTTACATTCTGCCCGCAGGTGAGGGATACAGCGAACCAGTGGCTGATCTGCAATGCTCCATTTGAACAGAGCATCACTGCTCAGCCACTGATTGGCTGCATCACTCACGTAAGGGCCAAAGGTCAGGAGCACTGGGGGCCGACCAGAGACTGGGCAAACAGAGAGGTAAGAATACAGCGTTTGTCATTTTAAGCCTTGACAGGAGAACTAGAACACCCCTGTAATGATTGTTTAGCTGTTGCAGGGTGTGTTTGTGAAAAGCTGCAACAAGTAGCTGAGGCACAGCAGATGAGGCAGTGATTTTGTAATGAAAACAAAAACCTCTATTTTGCCAGCAAAGAGAGGATGAGCAGGAACACAGTGTTTGACGTATTCATTTTCTTTGTGTTTCTTTGTTACTAGTAACAGTTATTTAATGGTATTAGAGGTTACCTCTAATGTGTGCAACTGCTATAGAGCAAATGCACTTTTTTTTAAATGAGTAGAATCTCCATGGGATTTCTTAAGGTTAAAGAGGACCTTTCACGTCCTCATGTATATGCGGTTTTACATACCGCTAGAAAGCCGACAGTGCGCTGAATTCAGCGCGCTGCCGGCTTTCCCAGTATGTGCCCCGGGGCTGGAGATATTAGTGGTCTTAGTTTCACCGTCCACCATCAGAAGGGCGTTCCTGACAGTCTAGCTGGGCTGTGAGGAACGCCCCCCTGACTGTACTCGGCCATAGACTTGTACTGGGGGGGGGGGGCGTTCCTCACAGCCCAGCGTCAGGCTGTAAGGAACGCCCCCTCTGACAGTGGCTTAAACGTTGTCTAGCGAATCCCATCCACACATTGCAGAAAAATATGCGCATTGGAAATGTTGTGATTTCCAAAATTGTTGCGGTTTTGGAAATCGCAGCATATCAATTATACCTACGGAAAGCTGGCGGTTTCCCTATGGGTATAATGGAAGTAGAAAGCGGCAACGCATCGTGAATTTTCTCGCAGTGCTTTTCTGCTGTAGCCTGCACCGTGGGGTCTTATAACTTCCCATTGCTGCAGAATAAAGATTACAGAGGGCACCAATGGAAAGGGAATTACTTAAGCCTGCATGTGTTGGGGCCATTATATGGTGGAAAAACTACCTTACATGTTCCCTTTAAGCAATTTCTTTGCATATGCAGCAAAGTGGGTGTAAACTGAAGCTACCCTCTAATGATTAACACTAGATGTGTGGTGAAATGAGGACAGTACATATGTCTCCTTAAGTTTCCATTGTCACTGAACCTGAAAAGACGGAGAGGCTTGCAAAGGAAATCTTTTTTTCTAGTCCCAGTGAAACTGAAATATCTTTACCGCTAAAGAGGAAGTAGATGAATGTACAAACACTATACTTCTGATTTGACTTCTCTGTAAATAGGAGAAATGACTAACTGCATGACCCACAGATGTACTGTGAAGAGAAGTGTTCTCCATGGTTCCCATTTATACTGAATGTAGTAAGCAAATGAGGAACTTTGATAACCACACAGGCTTATACAGATACCAGGAAAAGCAGTCACATTACTGGCAGCATCTCAGTATTCTCTGTATAGTATTTTATATCTGGGCTCTGTGAAAGGGAACCTGTTATTAGTTACATGGTGTCCATGGCCCACATTTACTAAGCACTTTATGCCAGTGTTTGGTGTTAAGGCTTGGATCACATTATATTTCTAGCGGATCCATCTGAATGGATACACAAAAAATAGATACAAACAATCCATAAATGTGTATGTTTACCTTCATTCTACAGACATCAGACTGCGATGTAAAAAGAACATATCATTCGCCATTTGTTTTTGTTTGTTGAACAGAATATTGTACCATACTTCTGCATCCAGTAATAAAAATGGTGGAAAACAAATTTCATGGCACATAACATAAAGATAAAAACTTGGAGAAAATTTTATAAATAACAACAAGTGTTGTCTCCAAATCTATCATAGTGAAACCCTCTACAAATCATGCTCTTACTACCAACAAATAGCAATAATCCAAGAAAGAAAAAGTAAGAAAGCACTCAAAATAATAAAAAATACAAAAGGAATTTTATTGAAATACAAAAACAGTATAAAAATACAAAACAGAAACAACAGTACAAATACCTATGTCAGCATATATAAAACGAAAAAGGCAGAGACTGGGGATCAGACGAAGGCTTTGTGTGCCGAAACGTGCGTTGGGTTTTGTCAGCAGGCAGCAGCATTTGTGTCATGGGTATGTTTAGATCTTATACCATGTAATTTATTTTGCAAAATACATGTATAGTGTGATACATTGGGTATTTATATAGGAGTTTTACACATGCACTTGCTCTTTATTAACCATTAGTACCCCTTGCATTTATATACCGCTATACACTTTATGCATGTTTGTATGTTATCTCCCTCATATTGATTCATACTACTTAGTGTCTACCTTTTTCGTTTTATATATGCTGACATAGGTATTTGTACTGTTGTTTCTGTTTTGTATTTTTATACTGTTTTTGTATTTCAATAAAATTCCTTTTGTATTTTTTATTATTTTGAGTGCTTTCTTACTTTTTCTTTCTTGGATTATTAATAAAAATAGTGGGTATGGTCCTCAAGAAAACATATATAGTATATGTAAGTGTATCATAGTTTAATAAGTAGTAAGAGGAGTGTACCTTACTTCAACTGTCTATGCTATGTAAACAGGAACAAGGGTAGATAATCTAAAAAAGACAGATAGTACTACTGTTCTTTTTCCAATCCACTCCCGGTTTTGGCTTTAGAAACTGCATCTGAAAACCTGAATGTGTAAACAAAGCCAATATTAAAATATAAAGTAAATATAGTTCTATGTTTTCACTGAAGCAAATATTAATCTGAGTCGGGTTGTTTCTGCAGCATGTGCATGGAGGGGACAGTTGCAGAAATTTCTGCAACAAACCCATTCTATGTGAACTTACCCTAAGGCTTCATGCACACGGCCATGTACATTGTCAATATTTTTCATGGCTAGCACACTGATCCATTTGTTTCTATGGTCTCTAGACATGACTGTGTATTTTCGCGGTCCCGTGTATGGGGTCGGGAGCAAAATTCAGGACATGTCCTATTCCTGTCCATTTTGTGAATGGGGCCATGGGGAAACAAGAAGCACATGGCATGCATGTCCTCCATGTGCCGTTCATGCCATTTAATCACAGCACAGCATGATCGTGTGCATGTTCTCTTACTGAGATGTGAGGGTAGTGTTTCTGTCTGATCTCCCTGAAGAAAACAATTGTATTCCTCACCAGAAACATTCAGCTAACCAGGGCACAAGCATTAGAAGAAAAACTCCACTTAGATAGTTTAGCATATGCCATAAATGTCTGGGCCTTACTCTCCACAGACTAATATGAAGAGTGCTGAATGACCAGCTGTCCCCCACTCCACTTTGTGACCTTGTTCTGCTCCAAGGGGTAATGTAGGACACAGAACTCCTGTTTATTCAGTACATGGGATTCTAGACTGTCAGACATTTATGGCATATCCCTTTAAGTCAAATGAATGTCTGCAGGCTGTGGAAATACCTCATGAACATTTCCAAGAAAGAATCAGCAGAATTATTACTTTGGGTGTGAATGGCGAGGAACATAACATAGCTCACTGTGAGACATGCAATGGGGAAGTATTTCCAATGTGAGGCAACTATTGAAATTTCAACTAAAATAAATGCAGTTCAATAGGGCATTTTAACCTTTGGTACCCATGTAAGTGAGAACTGAATAGTTCCTGCTGGCACATAAACCTCTCAGAGCACTTGCAGACATTTTACTTTAATTGTAGGTCCACATGCCCTGATTTTTTTCTGGATGAAATCCATGATTGTGGATATTGCTGCAAATTCTCTATGAATTTCACTGTTGCTACATTGAAAGTATTGAAATCCAGATCTTAAATTTTTCACCACTAGTCATGAATATTTCAACAGTGCATCATACGAGGTTGTATTCCTTCTGTAACTGTCCTAATGTATCAGCTCCAGTGATAGAGGAAATCAGCAAAAAAAAATATTTAAGACTAAACTCCCAATGTGAAAATGTGAAAAACATACACTTGCTCCCACTTTTTAAATTTATTTAGATTTATATGTGGCATATTTTTCTGCCATGGATTTGTCCACAGCAGATCTTGACTTGTCGCTGTAGAAAAATGTGTGAATCTACCTTAGTCCCAGAATACATTTTACACAAGATCACAGCTAATACTGTAAGGTATGTATGAAATATCATATATTAGCTACTCAGTATATGTATATTTCCATTGTCACCTTTTGCAATATTTTAGCACAATCGTGAGTTTCTTGTCATTATCAGTGACCTTTGCTCTCATAATTACCCATTGCCAGCACTTTTACTACATAACAATGATCTGGCTTCATTTTAGTTGGAAAGAATGTATAATCTTTGTAAATAATTATACCGTCACATTGTACTCTCATGAAAATACTCATAGGTACTCATTTTTTGTCTAAATACCAGGTTTTTTTTTTTTACATACAGTATTACAGCACATATTGTGTAATTCATCTTACTATATTATACATTCTCATACTGTATCATATAGTATAATATCAATTATACTACATTATATTATTAGTTCTATTTTATGAACATACTACTCCCCCCAAGCTGCTACAAACATGGAAGAAGAGCAATTGTGAGGAAAAAGACCCATATAAGGTCCACTTAGCGGAAAAGTTGCTTTTTTTGTTGCAGATTTTTCTGCATTTTTTGAGCCAAACCAAGGAGCTGCTACAAAAGAAATGGTAAATATAAGTGAAGCACTCCTGACTTTGGCTCAAAAAAACGCAGCAAAATCTGCAACAAAAAAAGCTGTTTTTCCACAATTTGGATCCCCTGAGGAGTCAGATATACTACTGATGAAATGCATAGGCATATTTATATTTAAGGGATAGCTGTGGTCAGGGCGGGAGTTCTTTTGGGGTCCAGGGTCCAAGGTCAATCTAGGGAAGGGCCTGCACTCTTTGTCCAATTCTTAGTGCAAAAAGGGGCCATTATCTATTGGTCAGTATATTTGCTTTGGCTAATTCCTGCAGATTGGACTGCATTCTTAACGTGACAGGTTAGACTTTCTGCTTTTATTATATCTATAGGGAAACCGCTGACGTTACTGTAGGTATAATTGACATCACAACATTTTTGGAAATCGCAGTGTGTCCGCCGCACATGTTTTTTCACAAGGTGTGGATGGGATTTGCAGTGACTGTAAAACGCTGCATTTTTTTTCCAAACCGCCAAACCACGTCGTTTACACCACGTGGGGCGCCGGCATTAATGTGACAGTTCCTGCAGATTGGCCTGCATTCTTAATGTGACAGGTTCTCTTTAAATTGTAAATTATAAAGTATATGGTCATCCTCAGACTTCCCAGTTGAAGTGTATCTCGTACTATTATGCTTATATTTTATAAATTGGTCCTAACCCATACATCTGTAATAGACTTTCTTTTGCTGTTACGGATTGTAGAATAGTTTAGATAAATATTTTATTGGGTAAGCTAACCTTTACATTTAAGAGTAGGGCAAACAACCGTTTTCATGTATGTGTGACCATTGTAAACCATTTTGTGCACTGAGCAAAGTCACTCAGGATTAATTGTTAGATGTATGCTGGTCTTTTAGAGTGAGGCTATCCTACAAATGTATGTAAAAAATGAAAGCACCTTTTCAGCCATGTGCCACATATTTTCTAGTTTCTACACATCCTTGTTAATAGTAGAGCTATTCCAGAATGTCAGTCATTTAGCCAGCTTGATACATTACAGCAGCATGTTAACTGGTTTGAAAGTCAACTTTACAGAATTTCATCTTCTTGACACATTTCCCATTATATTGTTTACACGGTACAAAATAATGCGGGTCTGGCATCAGAAAGGTGGGTAATTTAAGACAATGTCCTGCACACTTCTGACATGTTTTTAACCCTGTATTTTTCCCTTTCCAAAATTGACATATACAATAGTTCATGACTACTGCTTGAAGTAAATACGAGAAGCAGCTGAGTAGGTGCAGCCATCCGTATGAACGCGCCATTGTGTCTATGTGAACAGTTAAAAGGATATGGCACTTGCAGAAGTGCCACAGCTCTTTTATAGCCCTAATTGGTCAGAAACTCAGACAAACACTGAACACTGATGGCCTATTCAAAGGATAGAATATCTATGTTTAAGCATACCTCCGAAACTAGCCCTAATTCAGTGGGGCAGGGGGTGCAGTGGGAGTCATATCCCAGCCTCAGCGCTGCTCTGGATGAAGATACATTTGAGTACAGTGGTGAAGCAGGGAGCCATCAGCTTTTTGCTTCACCATTTAACCCCTGTCTTTGTGGCCAGTATTTTGCACACAGAAGATTTAGTGACCTCACTACATCAGCCCTGATGCTCCAAAGCTGCTGGCAGCAGAAACTGAAGTGGATTCTGGTAGAACGTGGTAAGGTGAGTATTACTTTTTTTTACTGTCGGGGCCTTCAGGGGACATTCTACTGTGTGGTGACTACAAGGGGGTACTCTTGGTGGGGTCCACAGGTGGGGACATTATGCCGTGTGGAGGCCACAAGGGGAGCATTATGCTGTGTGGGGGCCACAAGGGGGGCATGTATGCTGTATGGGGACCAAAAGAGGGGCAATATGCTCTGCGGGGGCCACAATAGGGCATTATGCTGGGTGGGAAGCAAAAAAAGGACATTATGTTGCATGAGGGTTGCAAGTAGAACATTCTACTGTGTGAGGGGCACACAGGGGACAATATGTTGTGTGATTTTAGGTGGTCTTTGTGGTAAAAAAAAAAAAAACACTGCTGAATTTCCTTAACAGAAAACGGAGACATCATAAAATTTTATGTGGAAAGGGTGCAACATTGTGATGACATAATGGTCCACATTTACTTGTAGTCTGGCAGTCTGAAAATACACCAGATTTATCATAGTGGCTGATGCTGGATGATAAATCTAGTGCATCTTTAGACTGTCTAGTCCTTAGTGTATACCATGTATTAGTGGCTTCATTGGAGCGGAATTTTGCCAAAAAATTTTGGCAAAATTTGATGCATATAGTCGAATTTACGGCATGTCCCATCTTCCTATGAAGCTACGTCCATTCCCAAAAAGCCACTCACTTGTAGAGCAAGCTAGAAAAAATTTATGTCAAACTACAGACCTATGCAAAAGTAGGTGGTGGAAAAATGCTGCAAAGTAATAATGCTTTCAAAAATAGAAGTGTAATGACTTTATTTTGCCATTTAACAAAATCAAAGGGAGTCTTTTATTCTTTATTCAAATGAGGATCTTGGAGCACAGGGGGAGTTTTCTTCTGTTACTGAGCACTGCTGCATTATCACTAAACACACCCATCCTGCATTCAGCTCCTCCCCCTGGGCACTGGGAGGATCAGCTGATACTGGGGGGATCAAATCACAATGCCCAGGGGGACCAGCTGGATGTAGGATGGGTGTGTTTAGTGGTAATGCAGCAGTGCTCAGTAATAGAAGAAAACTCCCCCTGTGCTCCAAGATCCTCATAATGAATAAAGAATAAAAGTGCTTTTTCTACGCATCCCTGAGGCTCTGAAACTTAAGAAAGGTATGGTTTTTATTCTGCTAACAACATCTACAGCTCTATGGGTGCTGTTTAATGTAGCTGGGGGCAGTGATAGACTCCCTTTAAGTGAATTAACAAAAGAGAAATTTAAGTTAAATGAATATTTGGTATGATCATCCTTTGCCTTCAAAACAGCATCAATTCTTCTAGTTTTTGAAGCGACTCCACAGGGAGGTTGTTCCAAACATATAGGAGAACTAATCACTGGTCCTTTGTGGATGTAGGCTTACTCGAATCCTTCTATTTATTAATGTAATCCGATGACAGACTTCATGATGTTAAGATCAAGGATTTGTGGGGGTCATATCATCACTTTCAGGATTCCTCCTACCAAGGATGATAACACCAAATATAGATTTGATTTAGAGTTCTCTTTTCTTCATATACTTAATTAAACAAAAATGTATTATTAACACATGTTTTGTAAACACTCGTACTTTGCTTTTAATTTTAATTTTACTTTTACTTTTTTACAAGCCTGCCTTAAAGGGGTTGGGCACTTTTATACCAATATTGAGAGACCAATGTTACTGTTTGTATAATAAAAAGTTGTACAATTTTCCAATATACTTTCTGTATCAATTCTTCACGGTTTTCTAGATCTCTTCTTGCTTTCATTCATTCTACTTACTCCAAGTGGATAAAAATCAGTCCATAGTCATGTGATATATAGTCCATGGTCATGTGATGAACACACAGGTGCACAACTCATTACCAAGCAGAGATCTAGAAAACCATTAGGAATTGGTACAGAAAGTATACTGGAAAATTGTACAACTTTTTACGATACAAACAATAACAGTAGACTCTCAATATTGGTCTGAAGGTGACCAGCCCCTTTAAATGTTTGCACCGTACAATAGAATTTAACGCAGTGGGTGTTGACCCACTGTGTTACTAAACTGGTTTGACTTCAGGCTACTCCTTGAGTCATCGTATAAATACTCCTCCTTTAGGCTAATGCCCCGCGTAGTTAGCCTCATCCAAAAAGCACTGCGGAAAAAACTGAGACAGAAACACATCACATTTTTTTCCACATTGTTTTTCACAGAAAGTCCATTTTCCTCTGCGGACTTTCTGCTTCTATTATACCTATAAGGAAAGTGCCAGCATTCCCATAAGTACAGTATAATTGACATGCTGCAATTTACAAAAACGCAACGTTTTTTGAAATTGCAGCATTTCCACTGCGGATTTTTTTCTGCAATGTGTGGATGGGATTAGCCAGCATTCCATCCACTTTGCAGGTACTGTAAAACACGGTGTTTTTTGCCACAACGTTTTCGTAATGGGGAGCCCCGGCCTTAAACCCTGTCTCGGATTCTGGACTTCGCTGCAGTGAACCACCAGTGTACTACCTCTAGCACTAGTCCTAGTTACAGATGAGCAAACTGACTGATAATGTACCGGGTTTGACCTTGATTTTCCAAAATCTTAGGTTTTTGATAGTAACTGAAACTTTTGCAATTCGTCTCTTGTTGGCAAGACTTCTTTACTGTAAGCAGTGGCGTAAGTACCGGGGTAGCGGCTGCCACAGGGCCCGGGATCTTAGGCCGTTGCCTGCTGAAATAACCCCAGCCGGTAATGGGCCCTATTTACTTACCGATCTCTGCTCCTGCTCACGGCCCCCTCTGCTTCCCCTTCTGCATCCCATATCATGTCGCTGGGGCCCCCTGGAGGTCAGAAGGGGAAGCAGATGCAGCTGTGAGCAGGAGTGGGAATTGGTAAATGAGGTCGCGGGCCTGCAGCAAAAGTATTTGTTGGACGAGCCCCAACAAATACTGCTATTATTATACTCTGGGGTCTTTTTAGACCCTGGAGTATAATGATCGGAGGTCCAGGGGAGGTGAGAAAACATAAAAAACTGTGTTACTCACCTCTCCCAGCATTCTTCGGGCCTGTTTGGTGACGTCTCAAACGTGACGTGGATCAGGACGGTGTCATTATGGCCCACATGACGTCTGTGCCAACGTTGAAGAGGGCCAAAAGCAGCAAGGAGTGCGCCGGATCCCAGGAGAGGTAAGTAACTCTGGTTTTTATGTTTGTCACCTCCCCTGGGTCTCCAATTATTATACTCTGGGATCTGAAGAGACCCCACAGTATAATAATAGTTCATGGGGACATAATACAATGTGCAGGGATCTCTGTGGGACATTACACCATGTGCAGGGGCCACTGTGGGCCATAATACCGTGTGCAGGGGCCACTGTGGAACATAATACTATGTGAAGGGGCCACTGTAGGACATAATACTATGTGGAGGGGCCGCTATTGGACAGTATACTGTGTGGAGAGGCCGCTATGAGACATTATACTGTCTGGAGGCCACTTTGGGACATTATAGTGTGTGTAAATGGGGTGTTATACTATATTATATATTTACAACATTTACTCAACATTTACCAGCCAATAGCAGCTTCCCGGCAGTTTACTCAAAAAACGTCAATGATTGGTGCTGCTATACACATCCTGTTGCCAGCCCCCCCCCCCCACCCCGATCGCTGCAATTGGTCGGTCTGCACAGACCAAGGTGGGCAGTTTAAAATAAACATCAATGCCCTGCTTGCGTCACTCCCTCTGGGATTGCGAGCAGGACAGTACCCTTGCTGCCTCTGTGAGCTTTATTCTGTGAGCTGCCTGTAGTTCTTCCTGGCAGATCGATTTGTGCCTCAGGTATCTCCCTCTTTTTTTTCACTCTTTGTGTTTTTCTTGCATCCTGCTTTTTTGTTACATCCCTGTGCCGCCGCAGAACTCCATTCAATGAAGTACTCCATTACTGTAGTACACACACAAGCCGTCTTCTTGTGTCTGTCCTGCGGCGCTGAGCGCTGGTCAGTGATATACATTTTTGACCAGCACCTGCTCAATTTTTAGCCTCAGTATTTTTTTCTTTTGTAATAATCTAAATTTTAGTTAGATTTAGTTAGAAGTCTCTAGATATATATGTTGAACAATTTTAGGTAGCTTTTAGGACAGGGTCTTTTCTATCTTTCTTTTTTTTCTGGTTACATTTCTTACATATATACACGTGTTGAAGCATAACATACTCCCCACATTTTCAATAAAGGTTCAATAAATAAAGTTTCTACACATGTAAAAATACAACACATACACAAAATGTCCCAAAGCCCCCAAACGTCTGAAGGAAGATATTCAGCAGTGTATGCCTTACTGACCTCTAACACTGATACGGCCAGCGAGGGAGAAGTGGAAAATGCCCTATTCCTCTATATTTCCTCTTCCTCCTCATCATCTTGTGAAGAGCGACCCTAAAGGAGGCTCCCCAGAACAATTGCTGAGGTATCTTCCGAAACTATTGAACAATTGTGGACCCCACCCCCCAGAAAATTATGAGCTTCAGATTTCTGACTTTGTGGACAGGTTAGGAATCCAAATTGAGACTGAAGGCTTCAGAGAAATTTACTTTTTAAAGTCTTTTTCTCTGATGAGTTAATAGATTTTATGGTGGCCCAAACAAATTTGTAGGCCCAACAATTTATAGAACAAAATGCCACCTCTTCATATGCCAGGACCCAGAGGTGGACTTTAGTAAATGCAACAGAGATGAAGATTTTCTGGGGTCTTGTTCTGCATATGGGCATAGTAAAAAAAAAAAAAAAATAGACAGTACTGGAGTACAGACACTTTATACAACACTCCAATATTTAGAATAACCAGGACACATTCTGAAGCGATCCTCAAATTTCTGCATTATAACAATAATGCACAGTGACCGTCCCAAGATGACCCCAACTTTGACCACTTATTCAAAATCAGGCCACTCATTGACCACTTCAGTGCCAAATTTTCACATCCCAGATCAGAACATTTCTAAAAATGAGTCTCAAATCAGTTTCAAAGGGAGGCTGAAATTCCACCAATAACTGCCCAGTAAGAGTACAGCATTAAAAAGTACAAGCTGTAGCTCAGGGTACACCTACAAATTTAGGGTTTATGAAGGAAGGCACACAAGAATTGAGCCCCGCAGAATGCCTCCCAATCCTAGGATTTAGTGGGAAAATCATGTGGGATTTGCAGCACCCACTGCTGAATCAGGGTTATTACCTATATGTGGATAACTTCTACACCAGAATCTTTAGAGGAACTGTAGCTTGTGGGACAGTATTCAGAAATCAGAGAGGTCTCCATAGGGCACAGATTATGGAGCACCTCAAAAGGGGTGGGAATAGAGCGGTCTTCGATGAGAATATGCTGTTGGTCAAGTATAAGGACAAGAGGGATGTCCTTGTACTGACCACAATTCATAACAACAATGGCACCCTTGTCCCTCTACGTGGTACCAGTACCCTTACCCCTAAGCCAGACTGCATCCTGGAATATAATAGGTACATGGGAGGGGTTGATCTTTCTGATCAAGTCCTAAAGCCATATAATGACAAGAGAAAAACAGTGTGGTATAAAAAGCTGGCCGTGCACATCGTACATAAGGCAATGTATAACCCTTTTGTGATATCACGATCTGCAGGCAAGGCAGGAACAGTTTCAGGAGGAAGTTATCAAGACCCTGATATTTGGGGACCAAGAAGTGCCAGGCCTCAATACTTCTGGAACTGAAGGTGCCCATATTGTAACAGGGCAACATTTTCCCAGTGAAGTCCCACAAACTGCAAGGAAAGGAAAGACCCATATAAGGAGCAAAGTCTGTTCCAAAAGGGGAGCAAGGAAAGACACAATTTATCAATGTGACACCTGCCCCAAAAAACCTGGCCTGTGCATGAAGGAGTGCTTCAGACTGTACCACACATACATTGATTATTAATTTTTTTATTTATTTTCCATGGTATATCACCTCCTTATAGCCTGATGTACTCTGCACAGATTTATCTTTCAACCTCTGTTGTCCATTAGTTTCTAGAAAATAGATTAACCTGTGGGGTCCAAATGTTCACTATACCCCTTGATAAATTTCTTAAGTGGTCTAGTTTTCAAACTGAGGTCATTATATGGAGGTTTTCACTGTTCTGGTTCTTTATGGGCCCTGCAAATGTGCCCCTGAAGAGCCAGAGGAGTGGAGTCAAAGGATCGTCTCTTATTGCATTCTCCTAAACACTGATCCAAACGAATTGCGAGGGACATGGTTTCATCCAAAGATGGAGGTTGCAGGTAATTTACCAACAAGTTTTTTATAGTGTCCTGTAGGCCTTGACAGATCTGGAAACAGATAGCTGGATCATTACACTGAGTGTGAACCGACCACATAAGGAACTCTTAATCTTACAATAATCTTCAACTAGATGGCAACTTTGGCGAAGAGCAAGCTGATTAGATTCAGCCATGGCTGTAAGGTGAAGTTCATCACAGTGTAAAGCCAGTACAGCAAAAAATTGGTCCACAGAAAACAGTTCAGGAGCATGGAGTTTTCGTGAAAGGACCCATGGTGGGGATCTCCCTGTAGAAGAGAAATAATAATGAAATATAACTTGCAACTCTCACAGAAGATGGCAAAAGATTTTCTGTCTCCAGAAAACCTGTCAGGTAGATTTATTTTGGGTTCCAAGAAGACAGTGGATGCTAATGGAACTTGAGACAGATGATTCCTCCTGCTGTTGAATCCTCTCTGCCAAATCCTGAACTACCTGGGTAATTCCTTGCATCTGATAGAGTGTCTGAATTTGTTCCATACTGAAAAATGACTAATATAGGCCTGTTAATCTGTTATGTCTGAGTTCCAGGAGCAAATCTCACAAATAGCAGGATCTGGCTGATGACAGAGAGCAGTAGAACAGCTGCTTAAATCGTATACAGTGATGAGAGATTGGGTGTATGGGCCTATCACCTTCACCAGTGCCAGCCACAAGGCCAGATGGACTTTGCTGAATTTGGGGTTATCACTACAGATGAGCGAATCGAAGATGCAGAAGTAGAATTTGATCCGAATTTCAGGAAATGTTCGATTCGCTACCGGATTCGATTCCAGATTTCCTCACGCTTCGATGCATCGAATCGCATTTTTTTATAAAATGGCCACCGCACATTTTAGGATAAGGGGCAAGGGACTCTGGGAGCGTGGGATCACCCACAATTCCAAGCGTGCAGCTAATCAGCAGCCATCCGGCCCTGTGATGTCCCAGCCCTATAAAAACCCTTGGTCATTTTAGGTACAGTGATTTCACATCACTGTTACTGTAGGGACAGACGTCAGCAGGAGCTAGGGAAAGACAGAAAAATGACTAACACAACAAGCCTTTTGCAGTGCAGTACAGCAAAAAACAGTGAATTATCATACACTAATATCTGCACGTATCTGTAAAAAACGCCTTATTGAAGGCGATTATTATAAGGGGCTTATTCACCGTTCTTCCACAGCATAACATTACAGGCCATTTGTGAGCACTACTGTGCCAAAGAAAACTGAATTATCATTCAATAATATCTGCACTTATCTGTAATAAACGCCTTTAACGTGGGGAAAGACATAACGGCCATATTTGCCATTTTGTTACCAGTATAAAGTTGCTGGCCATTTATCAATACAGTATTGTCAATAATAATTCAATAATTCTTAGCGGTTATCACTTATTTCAAGGTGTTTATTAGTGTGTAAACCCATAAGGAGGACCATATTTGCCATTTTGTTACCAGTATAAAGTTGCAAGCCATTTATCAAAACCGTATTGTCAATAATAATTCAACAATTCTATAATTCTTAGCGGTTATGTAACGTCTTTGTCTGTTCGGGTCTCTGCGCCACCCTCTACTCGAACGCTGCGGTGAAGGAGGCGTGTTCAGTTTGATTTCTTGCTTAAGGTTCTTCTTGCTCAGTCTGAACACTGTCCTAGACTATGTAATTGAATTTCAGCCACACTCGTCTCCTGCACCTTGTTTCTTCTGCTTCTCAAATAGTTAATCTTAGCCTTGCCTGTGTGATTGACAGCCTGTCTACCAATCAAGTCTGGGGCAGGTCCTGGACTTGCTATAAACAGGTCATTAGCTCACACATGGTCGCTGGCTATTGAGATTCTGTCTTGTGACTTTGTCCCTGCTAGCTCCTTTTCTGCTATTGTTGTATTTCTGACTTCTGACCTTTGGCTCCCCCTGTGACTACTCTCTTGGATTTCGTTTTGGTACTGCATTGTTCGACTGTTGCCGACCCCTTGACTTGCTGACTCTGCTTCTGTGTTGTTTTGTCTTGTCCTGTTCTGCGTGTCACTTATTTAGTGAAGGGATCGGCTCCAAGTTGTTGGCTGTCACCTAGGACAGTCAGGCAAGTAGGCAGGGCCAGTGGGGGGGTTCAGCTTTAGGGCTCACTGTCTTGTCGAGCCCCCTCCCCCCAGGGTTCTGCAGCAGCACTGGGGAATTGCTCAACTGGCAATTCCCTTACAGGTTATCACTTACTTAAAGGTGTTTATTAGTGTGTAAACCCATAAGGAGGACCATATTTGCCATTTTGTTACCAGTATAAAGTTGCAGACCATTTATCAAAACAGTATTGTCAATAATAATTCAATAATTCTTAGAAATTATCACTTATTTAAAGGTGTTTATTAGTGTGTAAACCCATAAGGAGGACCATATTCGCCATTTTGTTACCAGTATAAAGTTGCAGCCAATTTATCAATACAGTATTGTTAATAATTCGATAATTCTGAGCCGCAAATCTCTGCCTTTATCATGCTTTTTTTATTGGTGTTCATTAGTGGGGGAAAAAAATAAGGGGCATATTTGCCATTCTCTTCAATGTAGAAAATAACAGGCCTTTTTGCCCTTTGCAATTATGTTTTTTCATCAAACAGTGTGTCAGACAGAGAAGCGAGAGGCCATGCACAGGGGAGGGCCACAGGCCTAAATGTTTCTGGCGCAGGCATAGGTCGCAGCAGAGTAAGGACGCATTGCAGCAGGGGTCACTTACAAAGGCCTGAGCTCCCAGTGTCAAGTAGCCAAGAGCCAGTGGGTTCATCAGAGACAACCCTTAGTTGGCATGGCCCGGCAGCAGGCCCTGTGCCCTCACCTATCCTCAACCTGCCTCTGTCCTTATCTGTTCCCTCAGCTAGAGAACTACTCTATGCTGTGGGCCCAGATCCACTATAAAGTGAGGAGAAGGTACTAGAGGATAGTCAGCAGCTACTGCTCAGCCAAGATCTGGAGGAGACATCCTCCGCACTCTGCCACTGGGTGACTGTATGGCCTTCTCACGCTGCTGCCACCTCCACACTCTGCCACTGGGTCACTGTATGTTCTCCTAAGGCTGTTGCTACCTACACATTATATCACCTTGCCACTCTGTGGCCTACTCACTCTGCTGCCACCTCCACATTCTGCCACTGGGTCACTGTATGTCCATCTCATGCTGCTTCCACTGGGTCACTCTGTAACCAGGTCACTGTATGGCCTGCTAAGGCTGCTTCCACTGGGTCACTCTGATACTGGGTCACTGTATGGCCTCCTAAGGCTGCTGACACCTCCACACTCTGTCACTGGATCACTGTATGTCCTCCTCAATCTGCTTCCACTGGGTCACTCTGTCACCAGGTCACTGTATGGCTTCCTAAGGCTACTTCAACTGGGTCACTCTGATACTGGGTCACTGTATGGCCTCCTAAGGCTGCTGACACCTCCACACTCTGTCACTGGGTCACTGTATGTCCTCCTAAGGCTGCTTCCACTGGGTCACTCTGATACTGGGTCACTGTATGGCCTCCTCATGCTGCTGCCAACTTCAAATTATGTCGCCTTGCCACTCTGTGTCCTCATGCTGCTGCCAACTCCATATTGTCGCCTTGTCATCAGCAACCGCCTCCACGTTCTCACGCCGTTGGTCCTGCAACAATGTCCACTTCATCCTCCACTGTTTCCTCAGCCTCCACCGCAGGGACAATTCATAGTGCTCCTCTATCATACCACATGTGCAGGGCACAGCAGTGTCACGCTGTTCTACACCTCGTTTGCCTGGATGAACAAAGTCACACAGGGGAGGAACTTCTCTGTGTCCTCAATCAAGAAATGGAATCCTGGCTTTCTCCAAGAGAATTTAAAATCGGAACAATGGTGACTTACAACGGGAAGAACATGGTGTCGGCGCTGCGTCAAGGAAGGCTGAGCCGTGCGCCCTGCATGGCGCACGTGTTCAATCTGGTTGTCAAGTGTTTCCTTAAGTGTTCCACCCATCTGCAAGGCATCCTAAAAATGTCAAGGAAACTTTGCATGCACTTCAGTCACTCGTACACCGCCAAGCACAACCTCCTTGAGCTGCAGCGTTAGAACGGCCTCCAACAACATAAACTGATATGCGATGTTTCCACCCGTTGGAATTCAACCCTCCATATGTTGGATCGACTATATTAACAGAGAAAAGCCATAAACGATTTCTTGATGATCCAAGTGGACAGAGGTACTCCCCTGTGTAACTTTAACGTTAGCCAGTAGCAGCTCATGCGTGACACCTGCTGTTTGCTCGTTCTCTTTGAGGAGGCCACTTTGTTAGTCAGACGCCAGGACTACGGGATAAAAAACATCATTCCACTGATTCACATCCTGAAAAGATGCTTTTCAATCTGGCTGGTCAGGGGACTGGAGATGTGGTGTCTACATCTCACGGCCACATGAACCCTGTGGGGGCTGAACTGGAGGAGAAGGAGGATGAGGAGGACATTGGAGCACAAACAATGTGTAGCCAAATGGGTGGAGAGGAGGAGCAGGAGCAACCAGAACAGCCAGAGGGAGATGAGGAGGATGAAGCAGATGACTAAGACACACCGTGGCAGTATGCAGTAGAGATGGATGCAGGGAGTCCCTCTGAGTCACTTGCGCAAATGGCCCAATGCATGCTGACTTCCTTGCGCACTGACAGCCGAATTGTCACCATTTGGCAGAGGGATGACTACTGGCTCTCCACCATGTTAGACCCTCGCTACCAGTGAAAAATGGGGGCCTTTTTTACACCCGCTGAGAGGGAGGACAAACTGAAGTACTATAAAGACATGCTATGTAGCATGTTCGTTCGCCGCTGCCTATCTGCGCCATCGTCTATCCTCTCGCATGTCCAACCGAGGGGGCCGTGAGCGCTCAACTTGCACTGGCATGGCAGCTGTGGGAGGGGGTGGGGGTGGCTGGAAGTGGAGATCACAGAGCAGAACTTGAACCAGCAGGTGGTGGCTACTTAGAGTGCACCCTGCCACCCGTCATCGAAGATCCACTGGACTACTGGGCAGCCAAAGTGGATTTGCGGCCGCAACTGGCCGAGTTTGCCCTGGAAAAGCTGTCCTGCCAGGCCAGTAGTGTGGCATCAGAGCGGATGTTTAGTGCGGCGGGGGCCATAGTCACCCCAAGGAGAACTCATCTGTCCACCCAAAATATGGAGAGACTAACCTTTGTGAAGATGAATCAGGCATGGATCAGCCAGGATTTCCACCCACCAATGCCTGATGCAGCAGATTAAATGATCCATGCTGCCTCATCACACTCTGCCACTGGGTCACTGTATGGCCTCCTAAGACTGTTTCTACCTACACATTATATCACCTTGCCACTCTGTGGCCTACCCACTCTGCTGCCACCTCCGCACTCTGCCACTGGGTGACTGTATGGCCTCCTCACGCTGCTGCCACCTCCTCACTCTGCCACTGGGTCACTGTATGGCCTCCTAAGGCTGTTGCTACCTGCACATTATATCACCTTGCCACTCTGTGGCCTACTCACTCTGCTGCCACCTCCACACTCTGTCACTGGGTCACTGTATGTCCTCTTCATGCTGCTTCCACTGGGTCACTCTGACACAAGGTCACTGTATGTCCTACTAAGGCTGCTGACACCTCCACCTCTGCCACTGGGTCACTGTATGTCCTCCTCATGCTGCTTCCACTGGGTTACTCTGACACAGGGTCACTGTATGGCCTACTAAGGCTGCTGACACCTCCACCTCTGCCACTGGGTCACTGTATGTCCTCATGCTTCTGCCACCTCCTCATTCTGCCAATGGGTCATGGTATGGCCTCCTCATGCCGTTTCCACTGGGTCACTCTGCTTCCTCCTCATGCTGTTACCACCGGTCACTGTATGGCCTCCTCATGCCGCAGCCACTGGGTCACTGTATGCCCTCCTAATGCCACTGCCACTGGGTCACTGTATGCCCTCCTCATACTGCTGCCACTGGGTCACTGTATGTCCTCCTCATGCCACTTCCACAGGGTCACTCTGTATAGTCCTCATGCCTCAGCCACTGGGTCACTGTATGGCCTCATGCCGCAGCCACTGGGTCACTGTATGGCCTCCTCATGCTGCAGCCACTGGGTCACTGTATGGCCTCCTCATGCCGCTGCCACTGGGTCACTGTATGTCCTCCTCATGCCGCTGCCATTGGGTCACTGTATGCCCTCCTCATGCCGCAGCCACTGGGTCACTGTATGCCCTCCTAATGCCACTGCCACTGGGTCACTGTATGCCCTCCTCATACCGCTGCCACTGGGTCACTGTATGGCCTCCTCATGCCGCTTCCACAGGGTCACTCTGTATACTCTTCATGCCTCAGCCACTGGGTGACTGTATGGCCTCATGCCACAGCCACTGGGTCACTGTATGGCCTCCTCATGCCGCAGCCACTGGGTCACTGTATGGCCTCCTCATGCCGCTGCCACTGGGTCACTTTATGTCCTCCTCATGTCGCTGCCACTGGGTCACTGTATGCCCTCCTAAGGTTGCTACTACTTCCACCTCTGCCACTGAGTCACTGTATGCCCTCCTCATGCTGCTGCCACCGCTGGGTCACTGTATGTCCTCCTAATGCTGCTGCCACTGGGTCACTGTATGGCCTTCTCATGCTGCTGCCACTTCCACATTATGTCGCCTTGCCACTCTGTAGACATATACACACGTGGACAAAATTGTTGGTACCAGTCATTTAATGAAAGAAAAACCCACAATGGTCACAGAAATAACTTGAATCTGACAGACTGGAATTTGCCAAACTACATGTTGACAAGCCACAAAGCTTCTGGGGGAATGTCCTATGGACAGATGAGACAAAAATCGAAATTTTCGGCAAGGCACATCAGCTCTATGTTCACAGACGGAAAAATGAAGCATATCTTGAAAGAACACTGTCCCTACTGTGAAACATGGAGGAGGCTCTGTTATGTTCTGGGGCTGCTTTGCTGCATCTGGCACAGGGTGTCTTGAATCTGTGCAGGGTACAATGAAATCTCAAGACTATCAAGGGATTCTAGAGAGAAATGTGCTGCCCAGTGTCAGAAAGCTTGGTCTCAGTCGCAGGTCATGGGTCTTGCAACAGGATAATGACCCAAAACACACAGCTAAAAACACCCAAGAATGGCTAAGAGGAAAACATTGGACTATTCTGAAGTGGCCTTCTATGAGCCCTGACCTAAACCCTATTGAGCATCTTTGGAAGGAGCTGAAACATGCCGTCTGGAAAAGGCACCCTTCAAACCTGAGACAACTGGAGCAGTTTCCTCATGAGGAGTGGGCCAAAATACCTGTTGAGAGGTGCAGAAGTCTTATTGACAGTTACAGGAATCATTTCATTGCAGTGATTGCCTCAAAAGGTTGTGCAACAAAATATTAAGTTAAGGGTACCATCATTTCTGTCCAGGCCTGTTTCATGAGTTTTCTTTTTAAAAAAAATTCTGTTGAAGCATGGTTGAAAAGCGATTTCTGACTTTCATTTGTTCATTTTCATAGAATTTTTATATATTATTACTTGTGTCAGATTCAAGTTATTTCTGTGACCATTGTGGGTTTTTCTTTAATTAAACGAGGGGTCCCAACAATTTTATCCACGTGTGTATGTGGAATCGGCAGACAAAGGTGTAAAAGGAGTGCTGTATTTCATGCTACAATAGGATGTTGGGCCTCTGCACGGCTGTTTCTACCTGGCACTAACATGGACCTGTAAGGCTGAGTTCACACTTGAGTTATTTGGTCAGTTTTGGCTCCGTAACTGGCCAAATAAATGAAGTGTGCAGTGGTTCTAAGAGCGACGCCTGTCATGTGCGTGTCATACTGACTCACATTATTGTTTCACTACCACAGTAGACTCCCTATACGTGTTTCTGCAAGGCACAGTGTTCTACACTACTATACAGGCTCTCTGAAGCTAGGAAATAGGTGTTTTTTTACGATATTCGCCGTGAATTAATTCGGATCGAAGCAAATTTTTTTGGAACTTCGAATCAAAATGCAGTATCGAACTTTTGAGAAATTCGCTCATCTCTAGTTATCACCACCAGAAACCATAAAAGAATTAAACTATGGCTAATTGCACACAACCATGTGCTGGCCGCTGGCCATGATTGAACGGCACAGCCAGTGCACGGGTGGCAAATGGATGTCATTTGTGTGATGCCCGTGCACCAGCTGTGCTTCCAAGGCCCCATTCATTGAATAAATGGGGCCGCGGAAGCTTGGCTGCAAAACCGGACAGGAATAGTACCAGGAATAGTCGTGTGCATGGGGCAATAGAAATGAATGGGTCAGTGAGTTATCCAGGAAAACCCAGATAGCACACTGAACTAGCACACAGTCATGTGCAAGGGGCCTTACTGAAATAAAACCAGAACCCACAATTAACTTAGATAGATCTGAAACAGGACAATAAATGCCCAGGAAAATGGTCCGAACCACAAGGTAACATCATAGGAAGAATCAGGAGACAAAACGGATATACAATACAAAGCCAAGGTTCAGTTCTGAGAGGTCACATCAGAGACAAAATCAGGAGACAAAAAAATAACCAGAAACAAGCTGAAACTAATAAAGCAATCCAGCACATACGCAGGGTACAGAGCCAAGAATTAAATTAGCAACTACCTGATTCATACGGGCTTTGTTTTTACAGCATTGACTCTAAAGCCAAAATGACATGTCACCTGTATTAACAATCAACAACACAGTATTAACAATGACAATAACGTCACACATCTTCTGCTTGGCGGATGGACGAGCCCATGTGGCCCCCATTCTCTATAATAGGAGCCCCACAGATAGCTGAGTACTGGACTTCGGGTATCTTTGGTGCTCCCATCGAAGTTGAATGAGAACCACGCGGGTTTGTTCATCCACCAAGTGACACACCTATATATATGGCTGCAGTCAGGCTGAATTCACACCCAGTGGGGGAAAAAAAAAAACAATTCTCAGGCCCAGTGGGGGTCTCAGCAGACAGACCCCCATCAATCAGGTATTTATCCTCATTTAAGTGAATACAGGGCAGTAACATTTTGTGACTTACAGGTGACATCTCTGACTAATCAGTCACATTTCCCTTCTCTTCCCTTTGGACCGCCATGACCACTTCTTCCAGCTGTGACTTGTCTCTGTAAAGTTTGTAACACAGACATCTTTGGCTCCTCACTTTTCCAGGCATCCCACCCACATTGTCCTCACCTGCACACCCATCCTGCTGCTACCCCCAATTATAAAATATATGATATAACCCCCCATAATGAATAATACCCCCAAGTGCATCTTTATATTAATAATGTCCGTGTGTACCCTGTATAAATAATGTCCCTTATTAATAATGCCCCATAGATTACCTAATTAAAAGGTTTTCCAGGTCATTAATAAACTAATCAGTGGGGCTCAAAAACCCAGGACCCCTACTGATCAGCTGTTTGAATGAACCATGGTACCTGTGTAAGTGCCGTGACCGCTTCTCTGTTTACATAGTGTCATTCATCTCATAGCGGCCATGTAATGTAACTACAGCCTCGTCCTATACATGTCTATGTGACAAGGCTGTAATTACATCACACGGTCACTATAAACAGACAGCGTGTGATATAAACAGGCGCCATAGCCCCTTCATACAACTGATCAGAGGCGGGGTCTAATGATCTCTTATTGATAATCTGTCCTAAGGATAGAACATCAATAAAAATGAGCTGGAAAGACCCTTTAATAAAGCCCAAGTGCCACCTTAAAGGGGTTGTCCAGGATAACCACTTTTTTAATATGAGGCTGGGGAAGGTGCTCCGGTGTCTTCCAGCGCGTTCCAGTCCTGCTGCTCTGGTGTTTTCTTCCGCACAGCACTGTGATGTCCCGTGTCAGCGACCTCAGCGGTCATGTGCGGTGGGGACTTCTGCCAGAAGAAAAGACCAGAGCAGCAGAACCAGACTGGTGGGAGACATCGGAGCACAAGGGACAGGTGAGTAGGTGGTTTTTTTTAATACAGTATTACACGGTATTATGGCCCACAGCGGCCCCTGCACACAGTATTACATGGTATTATTCCCCGCAGCGGCCCCTGCACACAGTATTATTCCCCGCAGCGGCCCCTACACACGGTATTATGCGCCGCAGCAGCCCCTGCACACGGTATTATGCCCTGCAGCGGCCCCTGCACACGGTATTATGCCTCATAGTGGCCCCTGCACATGGTATTATGCTCCATAGGGGCCCCTGCACACGGTATTAGCTCGGATCGCTGGAGAGGTGAGTAACACTGGTTTTTATGTTTATCACCTCCCTTGGGTCCCCGATTATAATCTTATCAAACCCCGGAGTATAATAATAGTAGTATTTGGCCTCACTTAGCGATCCCCACTGCCGCTCACAGCCGCTTCTGTGTCCGATAGCAGAAGGGGAAGCAGAGGCGGCCACAGCAGGTGCGGGAATCGATAAGTAAATAGACCGTTATCTGCCAGGGTTATTCCAGTAGCTAACGGACTATTTTTATATATATATATATATATCTCCTCAACTACTTGCGATGCCTTGATGGAGTCGCCGTCTCCTCTTCTTCACCCGCGTCCGCGTCTCAGCGTAGGAGGCGCGATGACGTCATTGTATCGCCGCCTGCACTGAGATGCGGAGATCTCGTAAACCAGCCCAGGACAGGCCCCGCTCAGCTCTGTTTTTGTTTTTTTTTTCAAGCGGCCTGTCCTGGACTCGTTTACGGTGAATAGAAAGTAAAAAATGCCGCCCCCCAGACAGTGACAGATAGTGCCGCCTGAGGCGGCCGCCTCACTTCGCCTCATTAGCGGTGCGTCCCTGGTTATGTGGCATCTATGCCCCCTCTATTTTTAATTTGTTTTACTCTGTGAAACGCAATACATTTACTGCTGGTGGTGTAAATTAGCATTGTTCAGATAACAGGACAATAAAATGAAAAATATTTCACATACTGGAGTTTTCTTGGGTGTACACATACTGTACTATACACAACTCAGGCAACTTCCTCTTTCTTTTCCCCTTTTCAGATTGTGCAATTATAATTTCATAAATAATGATATAATATATTCATGGTAACAGACAGTTTCCCAGATACGTCTCCAGAATAGAACATTTTCAATACTTGTAGTGGTGATTTATTACCAGTGTTTCTCCTTTCACATTAGATCTGCATGTGAAACCTTGTATTGACCACAAGTAATTAGCAATTTTCCCTAATATCCAGACACAGTCCTTGGTTCTTTCTAGAGGATCTTTACTTTTGCAAATGGAATGATTGATCAATGCATGAGATAGTAGGGGGTATTGGGAAGGAGGAGAGGAGTCTGTTAAGTGGAGAAATCAGCATTTTTTTCTCATTACTTATTTTTCTAATTATAAATTATTTAGTATCTTATCTTCATTTGTAAGTTTGATAGGTTGGAGTTGTTAATAATAAGTACACTTTAGGGCTTGGGTGACCCATAGAGGGGCAGCACACGCCCGTCCGGGGGGGGGGGGGGGGCGGCGCGGGGCGGGAACCGGGGAAAAGGGGGGCCCCTAAAAAAAAAAACAAACAAAATTCCAGTTTTTTTATGATTTGTTGACAACTACATGTTGACAAGCCACAAAGCTTCTGGGAGAATGTCCTATGGACAGATGAGACAGAAATCGAAATTTTTGGCAAGGCACATCAGCTCTATGTTCACAGACGGAAAAATGAAGCATATCTTGAATATCTTGAAAAGAACACTGTCCCTACTGTGAAACATGGAGGAGGCTCTGTTATGTTCTGGGGCTGCTTTGCTGCATCTGGCACAGGGTGTCTTGAATCTGTGCAGGGTACAATGAAATCTCAAGATTATCAAGAGATTCTAGAGAGAAATGTGCTGCCCAGTGTCAGAAAGCTTGGTCTCAGTTGCAGGTCATGGGTCTTGCAACAGGATAATGACCCAAAACACACAGCTAAAAACACCCAAGAATGGCTAAGAGGAATGTCATGTCCCAGGACTTGGTTTAATTCACTGACATGTATCTGTGATACTGTTTGTCTTTGTAGTTTGTCCCTTTTCTCTCTCTGTATCCTTAGCTGTGATGCTGTAGCTCCTCCCTCTCTCTCTCTCTCTCTCAGTTTAGTTTCACTTCTTTGTAAGCAACATGTCTGCTCAGCTCCTGGTATTTCATCATTTTTCACCTACTGCTGTATGAGGTTCTACATGATTTACCTGGATTAAAGCATCTGGAATCTTATCTACGCCTCCTCAGTTGAGTTGAACAATATCTGATAGATATCTTGGTGTAAATTGCTGGTTAGCATAGAGACTACAGGACACTCTCACAACCTCACACTTGCAGCCAAGCTATTGAGTCAGAACAGTGAAAAATGATGCATAAAGACTGCCAGATATGGCTGTAAGACAGTTCACCAACTTCTGACATACAGTCAGTCACAGCAAGTTACCTGAAGCCAGAAGGAATCAGCATTGTGTAAGTTGCATCTGCAGCTCAGACTCCCTCAGCATAAGAAGATTCTAGCAAGCAGCCATCTTACTCCAGCAAAGTTATATTTATCCTGTTTGAGTTGCATCATGGCTGAAGGGCACCCTGAAGCACAAGGTAGCATGGACCTCAGTCTGCAGCCCAGTGAGAAGGCTAGACGCTCGATTAAACAGGTTACAGACAATCTAGAAGGTTTAAAGCATGAACTTTCCTGTGAACTCTCAAAATGGTGGCAGAAAATACAGACTAAGATATCTGCCATGTGCTTGCCTGCATACCATGTATCACCACTAGAGGGAGCTCTGCGACAGCTTTGTGCTATGCATGGACATTATAAAATGAAAGCTGAGGAGTATGAAAGCATATTGAGGAAACTTCATACAGACAATTCTTTAGCTGAATTGCAAAGCTTCCAGCATCTCAATTCAGAACGAGAAAGCTTAGTACATGAAACTAAGTTAAGGACAGAGGCAAGAATTGCACAACTGCAGGAAATGGCATCCCATGTTTCTGAGTCTACCAAGCGTTCAAAGCGTACATCTAAGTCACGTTCCTCAAAATCTTCCACACTCAGTGAGCAACTTATAAAAGCACGTGCAGAGGCGGAAGCTACTAAGATACAGGCAGCCTTTGCACAACAGAAAGCAGAGATGGAAGCTAAGGTAGCTCAACAGAAAGCAGAGATGGAAGCTAAGGTAGCTCAACAGAAAGCAGCGATGGAAGCTAAGGCAGCTCAACAGAAAGCAGAAATGGAAGCTAATGCAGCAGCAATGGAAGCTAATGCAGCTCAAAAAAGGGCAGAACTAGAGGCTCTAGAGAAACAGTATGAGCACGCTGCAGCCATGGCAAGGTTAAGCATTTTAGAACAGGCCATCAGTGGAAGTGAAAGTGACAGCACCAGTTTGTGTGATGTGGAAGCAGAGGATCCCCTCAAGCGCACAAGAGACTATGTACTAAGCCAAAGCAGTGAATCCCTATTTGCCACAAATGTTCCTGTCAGGGACGACATTTCTCCAGTGCAACAGGGCACGGTATCTTCTGAAGCACACCGCATTCAAGGTCAGTACAATGCCCTGCCTGTCCAGCATCCAGTTTCTTCTTCCTTCATGGATTCCCAAAGCCTTGCACCTCAGCAAATGCAATATACTGATACTCAGGTAAACACCAATGTGACACCATACCACCAGACTGCAAACAACCGTCCAGTCTCACATCCATATGTGGCTAAACCTATGGACTTTAAGCTAGCTCCTAGGCTGAATGCCTACGCAGCTCCTACACTACCTACCTCTGTTAACCAGAACCCCACTAACAACGTAATCACCGCTACTCAGCCAGCAACTCAATATTTAAAGTCAGAGAGAACAGACATGTCAGAGTTTGCAAGGTACATGGTTCGCCGTGAGCTTACTAAGACTGGACTCACAAGGTTCGATGACCAACCTGAGAACTACAGAGGCTGGAAATGTGCCTTCAAAACTGCAATTAGTGACCTTGGCATTACTGCAGCTGAAGAATTAGATTTGCTTATCCGGTGGCTTGGCCCACAGTCCACAGAACGTGCTAAAAGACTCAAATCCGTCCACATCCGTCCACACTCACATCCGTCCACATTAAAACCATCTCCTTGGATGGTTTTAAACTCCTTCGGGCAGACAGGACAAGGGAGAGCGGTAAGAGGAAAGGAGGGGGGCTGGCAATGTTTGTGAATAATAGATGGTGCAATCCTAGGCACATTGTGATTAAGGAGCAAACTTGCTATAAGGACATTGAACTATTAGCTGTGAGCATGAGACCTTTCTATCTACCAAGGGAACTATCACATGTCATCGTGATAGCTGCATATGTCCCCCCCTCTGCGAAAGCTGACACTGCCTGCGAGGTCCTACAAGCCACGCTGAGCCAGTTACAGTTAAAACATCCCCAGGCCCTCCTTCTTGTGTCTGGCGATTTCAACCACGCCTCTCCATCATCCACACTTCCCAGTTTCACACAGTATGTAACCTGCCACACAAGAGACAACAAAACACTGGACTTGTTCTTTGCCAACGTGAGGGAGGCATATAACTCATCAGCCCTACCGCCCCTGGGGAGATCAGATCACAACCTAGTACATCTCCGACCTGTGTACAAGCCACTTGTACGTAGAGAACCAGCTGTCACCCGCACAGTGAGGATATGGTCCGAGGAGAGTGATGAGGCTCTGAGGGATTGTTTTGACACAACCGCATGGGAAGTTTTGCAGGATTCGTATGGAGAAGACATAGAAGGACTCACACACTGCATAACGGACTACATTAATTTTTGTGTGGACAACACAGTACCCACAAAAGTGGTGAGGTGCTTCTCCAACAACAAACCATGGATTAACTCTGATATAAAAACACTACTTAAGGAGAAAAAGATGGCATTCAGGACAAGAGATAAGGAGGGGTTGAGGGAAGTACAAAAGGAGCTGAGACATCAAATCAGGCAAGGAAAAGCCAGTTATAAAGAAAAAATGGAAAAGCAAATGGAAAGAAAAGACATAAGGGGGGTCTGGGAGGGGCTTAAGTCAATTTCGGGTCATAAACAGTCTGTCTGCCAGATTGAGGCAGATGTTAACTGGCTTAATGAACTAAACCTATTCTTCAACAGATTTGATCACACACCAGCTCCTCCCACCCCAGCATGTCCTTCAGCTCCCCTCATCACAATGACTTCACCCCATTCACCCCATGTGGCTACTTCCCAACAGACCAGTAAATCCAGAAATCTGTCTTTATCTGACCACAGTCTGACCTTCACACGGGCCCAGGTGAGGAAGGAGATGAAAAAGATCAAGGCGAGGAAAGCCGCAGGGCCAGATGACATCAGTGCAAGGCTAATTAAGACTTGTGGGGACCAGCTGTGTGGTATAATTACATATATGTATAATATGAGCCTGAGGCAGGAAATAGTCCCTGAATTATGGAAATCTTCTTGTGTGGTACCAGTTCCAAAGAAACCTCACCCTATGGACCTCAACGACTACAGACCTGTAGCACTGACATCCCACTTGATGAAGATCTTAGAGAGATTGGTTCTCACACATCTTCGCCCTCTAGTGAGCCCCGCTATGGACCCTCTCCAGTTTGCTTATCGACCGGGCATTGGGGTAGATGATGCCATCATCCACCTTCTGCACAGGGCTCTGTCTCACCTGGAAAAACCAGGGAACACGGTGAGAATAATGTTCTTTGATTTCTCCAGTGCTTTTAACACCATACAGCCCAGGTTACTGAGAGACAAGCTGGGCCTTGCTGGAGTGGACCACCACCTTTCCAACTGGATCCTAGACTACCTCACAAATCGACCTCAATACGTGAGAGCCCAAGACTGTGTGTCAGGTACCGTGATCTGTAATACGGGGGCACCTCAGGGTACGGTTCTCGCCCCTTTCCTCTTCACACTGTACACTGCTGATTTTAGGTGCAACTCATCCAGCTGCTACCTACAGAAGTATTCTGACGACTCTGCAATAGTAGGCCTCATCACAGACGATGATGACAGGGAGTACAGAGAACTGAACCGGTTTTTTGTGGACTGGTGCCACCAGAACCACCTGAAGATTAACGCGGGGAAGACCAAGGAGATGGTGGTGGACTTCCGTAAAGGCAGATGCCCTCCAAAACCAGTGGACATCCTGGGGACGGGCATCGAGATCGTGAACACCTATAAGTACCTGGGTCTGCTCCTTAACAATAAGCTGGACTGGGCAGATCATATGGAGGCCCTGTACAGGAAGGGCCACAGCAGGCTCTACCTGCTTAGGAAGCTGAGAGCCTTTGGAATCCGGGGGGAACTTCTTAGGACTTTCTTCAACTCTGTAGTGGCATCAGCCATCTTCTTTGGAGTGGCCTGCTGGGGGAGCAGTATATCAACCAGGGACAGAAATAAACTTGACAAGCTGATTAGAAGGGCTAGCTCTGTCCTGGGGAGCCCACTGGACCCAGTGCAGGTGGTGGGTGACAGAAGGATACTGTCCGTGGTGAGCTCCATGCGGGAGAATAACTCCCATCCCATGCATGAGACTGTGATTGCGCTGGGCAGTACTGTCAGTGACCGACTCCTCCACCCTAGGTGTGAGAAGGAGCGCTATCGGAAGTCTTTCCTCCCCACCGCGGTTAGGCTGTACAACCAACACCAATCTAAGCGGAGATCATTACACACAGAGAACTGAAATATCTCTCTGCCTGTTAAATCCCCCCCCCCCCTTGCTACGTCCTATCTGTCTGTCTGCTATTAATGTAATGCCTCTCACCTTGGAACATTCCTGTACATGTTGTATTTGTATTTGTATCTGCTTATCTTATCTTATCTTTGCTGCTGTAACACACTGAATTTCCCCACTGTGGGACTATTAAAGGACTATTATTATTATTATTATTATTATTATTTACAACCCCATAGCAGGCCTTACCGCTGCTTGGGAAAAACTGGAGAAAACCTATGGCAGTCCTGAAGCAATAGAGAATGCTCTGTTCAAACGGTTGCAAGGGTTTCCAAAGATATCTGGTAAGGATCATCAGAAATTTCAAGAACTTAGTGACCTACTCATGGCGCTCCTACTGGCTAAGGCGGACACTCTCCTACCGGGCCTCAGTTACCTGGACACTGCTCGTGGGGTAAACCCGATAGTCACCAAGTTGCCATATAATATTCAAGAAAGGTGGACCACAGTTGGGTCAAGATACAAAAATGAGAATAGAGTCTCCTTTCCTCCATTTTCCTACTTCTGTGAGTTTATCAAGAACATTGCAGAATCCAAGAATGACCCAAGCTTTTCCTATGGGGATCCCAGTGTTCCTGGTTCACCTCCTATTAAGTATGACAGCTCACATTCTAACTACAGAAACCGCAGAGGCCCAGTTTCGGTGAAAAAGACTGATATTCTTCCTATACCTACATCAGCACCAGAAGAAAGCAGTTGCAACAACAACCAAGACGAAAAGGTAGAAAATCCTAACCGTCTGTGTCCTATTCACAAGAAGCCTCATCCCCTCAAGAAGTGTATTGGCTTCAAGAGGAAACCAATCCAGGAACGTAGAGAGCTTCTTAAGAAACTAGGGATATGTTTCAAATGTTGTGCCTCTACTGAACATGCTGCTAGAGACTGTAAAATTGCTATTAAGTGTATAGAGTGTGGCAGTGAGAACCATGTACAAGCTCTTCATCCATCCCAGCCTAGTGCCACACCACCTAGAGGTTCCCCTTCCCCAACTAAGCATGGCGGGGAGAACACAGATCAATCAGCAAATACTACCACAGTATCTTCCTCATGTACAGAAGTCTGCGGAGAAGACCTTTGTGACAAGTCCTGTGCAAGGATATGCCTAGTCAATATATACCCCAAGGGCCAACCAGAAAGGGCTCTGAGGGTGTACGCCATTTTGGACGACCAGAGCAACCACTCACTTGCAAGGTCAGAACTCTTTGATCTGTTTAACTTAAAGGGTGATACTTATCCGTATACCTTGGGTACTTGTAGTGGCATATCAGAGGTTTCTGGAAGAAGGGCCAGTGGTCTCGTAATAGCTTCTCTCAAGGGCAATCTGGAGATACCTTTGCCCACACTTGTTGAGTGCAACCAGATACCATCAAACAGAGAAGAGATACCCACACCAGAGGCGGCTTTCCAGCACCCTCATCTAAGGGCTATAGCCAGTGAAATACCATCCCTTGACAAAAATGCAGACATTCTACTTCTGCTAGGTAGAGACATTCTCAGACTGCACAAAATACGCCAGCAAATTAATGGACCACATGATGCACCATTTGCCCAGCGCCTCGATCTAGGATGGGTAATCATTGGCAACGTCTGCATAGGTAGGATGAAAAGGCCCACCAATATTTCTTCATTTAAGACGCATATGTTACCAAATGGTCGCAGCACTTGTTTTCAGCCATGTCCACATCACTACCAAGTGAAAGAGAAGATAAGCAACAGTAAGTGGCTGCATAATCACCGAGACAACGTGAATACTTTCCTGCCTGGGGACGACACCCTTGGATTAACAGTGTTCAATACAACAAGTGATGACAACAAGCTGGCACCGGCTATAGCTGATAAAGAATTTCTCAAACCTATGGACAAGGAATTCATTCAAGATGATTCCAACAGCTGGGTAGCACCCTTACCTTTCCGCTCCCCGAGATCAAAACTACCAAACAATCTGAAGCAAGCAGTTTCTAGATTTTCCTCTTTAAAACGTACCCTCAAGAGGAAACCAGAGATGGAGAAACACTTTGTAGGTTTCATGCAGAAGGTATTTGAGAGAGATCATGCAGAACCTGCACCTCCACTAAAGGAAGGAGAAGAATGCTGGTATCTTCCATCATTTGGCGTGTATCACCCTCGCAAACCTGACCAAATCAGGGTCGTGTTCGATTCTAGTGCTCAGTATGAAGGCGTCTCTCTCAACAACCTGCTCCTCACTGGTCCTAACCTAAACAACAGCCTCATAGGAGTCTTAATCCGTTTCAGACAGGAACCAGTTGCAGTGATGGCCGACATCCAACAGATGTTTCATTGCTTCATTGTTAAGGATGATGACAGAAACTATCTCAGGTTCCTATGGCATAAGGACAATGATGTCAACAATGAAGTCATAGATTACCGGATGAAGGTACATGTCTTTGGCAATAGCCCATCTCCTGCAGTAGCGATCTATGGACTGAGAAGGACCTCCCAAGAAGGTGAGAAAGAGTATGGCTCTGATGCTCGTCAGTTTGTTGAGAGGAACTTCTATGTTGATGATGGTCTTAAATCCTTACCTGCAAGTGAAGAAGTGATCGATCTCCTCTCTAGAACACAGGAAATGCTGTCTGTAGCTAACCTCAGACTTCACAAGATCATCTCCAACAATATGGAGGCAATGAAGGCATTTCCCTCTGATGATCATGCAATCAACTTGAAGGATCTTGATCTCAGTTCTGATACTCCTCCTATGCAACGCAGCCTAGGATTGCTATGGAACACTGAACAAGACACATTCACATTCCAAGTGTCTTCTTGTGACAAACATTTCACCAAACGAGGAGTTTTATCTGTTGTGAACAGCATTTATGATCCTCTTGGTTTCATTGCTCCCATCACCATTCAAGGCAAGCTACTACTAAGACAGCTTACCACTGAGAACATGGACTGGGACACTCCACTGCCTGCTGAGAAACAACTGAGGTCTGACTGTGGCACTAACTTCGTTGGAGCCTGCAAAGAACTGCAGTTAGACAACTTCTTATCCAACAATGGGTGCACTTGGACGTTTAACCCTCCACATTCATCCCATATGGGAGGCTCCTGGAAACGTATGATTGGGATCACACGCAGAATCCTTGACTCTATGTTGATGGACCACAAGTCGACACTGCTTACCCATGAGACGTTAATAACCTTTCTTGCTGAAGTGTCTGCGATAATCAATGCAAGGCCACTTGTCCCAGTATCTTCAGACCCTGAATCTCCAATTATCTTAACCCCAGCAACGCTTCTTACTCAGAAAATTGGTACTGCTGCTACCTCTCCACGTACCTTAAATCACAGTGACATTTACAGACGCCAATGGAAACAAGTTCAACACCTGTCCAATGTGTTCTGGCACCGCTGGAAAACAGAGTACCTCCACATGCTACAGAGCCGTCACAAATGGCAGACCTCAAAACCTAATCTCCAGGTGGGTGACCTCGTCCTTCTAAGGGATAAAGAAGTCCATCGGAATGAATGGCCTATGGGTCTCATCACTAAAGTTGTCCCTAGTGATGACGGGAAGACTCGGAAAGTGGAGGTCAAGGTAACCAAGGGAGGCTCAGTGCGAGTTTTCTTCCGCCCAATTAATGAACTGGTGCTTCTTCTTCCAAGAGGAGACGTCACATAAAAGAAGATAAGGACACCATTCACAGCTCATGGCGGGGAGCTTCCTTCCATGAACTAAAACCGTGTTCTTGTGGATTACAGTGTGGGTCGGTGGAGGTGTTGGCAAATTGCGGCTTCCCGACCTGAAGATTGGTTTATTTGGACTAACTGTTGATTATTGTTTGTTGTGCATGTTTCTTTTTTGTTTTTCAGGTTTGAAGAGGACCTTATGGACATCTCAGGACATTTAATGTTTGTTTTCAGTGAAATCTAAAGATTTCAGGCGGGGAGTGTCATGTCCCAGGACTTGGTTTAATTCACTGACATGTATCTGTGATACTGTTTGTCTTTGTAGTTTGTCCCTTTTCTCTCTCTGTATCCTTAGCTGTGATGCTGTAGCTCCTCCTCTCTCTCTCTCTCAGTTTAGTTTCACTTCTTTGTAAGCAACATGTCTGCTCAGCTCCTGGTATTTCATCATTTTTCACCTACTGCTGTATGAGGTTCTACAAGATTTACCTGGATTAAAGCATCTGGAATCTTATCTACGCCTCCTCAGTTGAGTTGAACACTATCTGATAGATATCTTGGTGTAAATTGCTGGTTAGCATAGAGACTACAGGACACTCTCACAACCTCACACTTGCAGCCAAGCTATTGAGTCAGAACAAGGAAAACATTGGACTATTCTGAAGTGGCCTTCTATGAGCCCTGACCTAAATCCTATTGAGCATCTTTGGAAGGAGCTGAAACATGCCGTCTAGAAAAGGCACCCTTCAAACCCGAGACAACTGGAGCAGTTTCCTCATGAGGAGTGGGCCAAAATACCTGTTGAGAGGTGCAGAAGTCTCATTGACAGTTACAAAGAGTCATTTGATTGCAGTGATTGCCTCAAAAGGTTGTGCAACAAAATATTAAGTTAAGGGTACCATCATTTCTGTCCAGGCCTGTTTCATGAGTTTTCTTTTTAAAAAAAATTCTGTTGAAGCATGGTTGAAAAGCAATGTCTGACTTTCATTTGTTCATTTTCATAGAATTTTTATATATTATTACTTTTGTCAGATCCAAGTTATTTCTGCAACCATTGTGGGTTTTTCTTTCATTAAACGAGGGGTACCAACAATGTTATCCACTTGTGTAGAACATGTCCTATTCTGTTCAGTTTTGGCGGAACGGACTCGCCCATAGAAGCCTATGGGAGACTAAAAACCTAGGACGGCACACTGATGTACTCCGTTTTCGCAGACAAGCTAGGGATATAATTAGATGTCTCCTGTGTTTTTTTATGGTGGATCCGCAAACTAGGATCACACACTGATGGCACACTGAAGACACTCGTTCCGTTTTTGCGGACCTACTTCACTGATGCTGAAGAAACACTGAACACACACTGATTGCACTCTGTCCACAAAAACTGAAGACTAATTACTAGTTTGCGGTTTACCCACAGTCGTCTGCAACTAGCCTAAGGCCCGTTTCACATCTGCGCATGGGTTTCTGTTTGGAGAGTCCGTTTGGGGACCTCCCGAATGGAAACCTAATCCGCATAAAAAGCGGTTACCTTAGGAAACTGGTGGACCCCATAGACTATAAAGGGGTCCGTTTGGTTTCCGCACAAAAAATGTTGAGAGAAAAGTGCTGCTTGCAGGACTTTTCTCTCCATATTTTTCATGCGGAGAGGGGAACGGAATGGCCCGAACGCAGATGTGAATCGGGCCTAAGGCTGGTTGCAGACGATTGTGTTGCAACTGGCTTGCCGTGAATTAAAAGCACGGGCTGCACACGGGGGACACGTGGATGTCCCCGTGTGCCGCCCGTGCACGCGCCGTACTTCCGCGGCTCCTTTCTTTAAATGAATAGGAGCCACAGAAGCATGGGCCGCAAAATAGGACAGGAATAGGACCTGTTCTATCTGATGCAGCCCAGACTGTTGGCCCACACACGGGACTGTGAAATTCACGGTAGTATGTAGGGGCCTATAGAAAAGAATGGGTCAGTGTGCTATCCATGAAATACTGGACAAAACAGCAATTGTGCCATTTACTTTTACATTAACTCCTTCCTGCTACAGCTTATCTTTTGTGGAACAGATTGTACATCCCAACTGAACCATTTAATATTCTGTACCAAGTTTTGCAAAGCTGGAAAAAATTTAATAAAGTGGGGAAGTTGGGAAAAATTCATACTTACATATTTTGTTTTTACAGCATTTGTTGTGCAATAAAAATGGCATGAAACCTTTATTCTTTGGTTCAGTATGATAACAGCAGTACCAAATTTATAGATGTAATTGTGCTTTAATATACAGTAATACCTCGTACACTCGCGTTTCCAAATTTGCGAATTCACAGATTCGCGATATTTTTTTGGCAACTAACATATATAGATTTTGCTCTTTTTTTTTCAGATCTGTGAAATTTAATTAAAAAAAACACCTTCGCTATTGGGTAGTAGCGTCCTGTTCGTTACGTACCCGGTAATTAGTTTCATTTTACTGTGAGTGTATAAGAAAAATGAATGAATGTAGGGTAAAGTTTATTGATATTTAGGGGTTAAACATTAGAAATCGGCATTGTAAGCGCTTCTAAGCGCTTGTACCAAACATTCGCGATTCCTCGCGATCCGCGACCCGCTCTGTAACCTAACCTCGCGAATGTACGAGGTATTACTGTACTTCAAGGTATTTAACAATAACAAAGGTTTTGATCTCTTTTCATTATATTACAAAGCAGTGAAAAAATGCAATGTAGGCATTTAGATTTTTTCCATTACAGCAATCATTAAATTAGTTATACCATAGACTGCAGTACAACAGTATTACAGTGTATGGAAAATTTGATATGTTCATATTGAACCATGGTACAGGCAGAGCTCAGTTTTTACATTGCAATGTCAGACCTAGTCTTGCCAACCAAACAGCTCTCATGAATTCTTCCTTGCCATGCCACAATATATCTGTCACTGAGTGCTAACTTTCATGATGTACTGTATATACAGTACTGTGCAAAAGTTTTAGACAGTTATGGAAGAATGCTTTTAAAAATAGAAATGTTAGTTTATTTTTGTCAATTAAAATAAAGTTAATGAAGAAATGAAATCTAAATCAAATCAATTTTTGGTGTGACAACCCTCTCACTTCAAAACAGCATAAATTCTTCTAGGTACACTTGCATAAAGTTTTTTAAAGAACGCGGCAGGGAAATTGCTCCAGATATCTTGGAGAACTAACCACAGATTTTCTGTGGATGTAGGCTTGCTAAAATCCTTCTGACCCTTCATGTAATCCCAGACAGACTGAATAATGTTGAGACCAGGGCTCTATGGGGGTCATATCATCACTTTCAGGATTCCTCCTGTATACGGTGATATTTTCCTCTAGCTGGTTTTTTCAGCTAGCAGATAAAAAAACATCATGCTTGATTTTCTGGTAAAAAGTACTTGTCAAAAAACTTACCTGGGCCAAACAGCACCTCAAGTGGACAACAACAGAGTGGAAGAAGGTCTTATGGACTAATGAATTGAAATTTGACATCTTTGGTACATCACGCAGGGTTTTTGTATGTCATAGAGTAGGTGAAAGGATGGTTTCTTAGTGCGTGACACCAACTGTCAAAAATGGAGGAGGAAGCATGATGGTTTGGGGCTTTTTTGCTAGATCCACAGGCAACTTGCACAGGGTGACTGACACAGTGGAAAAAAGGGCTACCACAGCATTTTGATGCATCACCTTTTGGTATACACCTAGTTGGTCAGGGGTTCATATTACAGAAAGGCAATTATCCAAAATATACTTACATGTTATGTCAAAGCTACCTAAGAAGACAAGAAGCAGCTAGTAGGCATCAAAGAATGGAATGTACAGTCTCCAGACTTAACCCTTTCCCGACATCTACTGTATTATTACAGCAGATGTCAGGTCTTTAAACATGGTGGTCACTCTGGAATCAGAGTCGTAGAGTCAGGAAAAATATTGGGTGGGGTAAGAAAAAAGTTACTGGCAATGGCTTCTTAATAAAATGATTCATTACATTTAACTATATTTTACACTTTTTAAAATGGAATAATTGGATGCAGAGTTGTATATTCACTTTCATAGGAATTCAATCACTAGCTTTTTAATGAATTTGGTCTGTGGAAAAATAGAGGAGTCGAAATTGGTGGTTTGGCCGACTAACTCTGAAGCCCTGGTTCTCAGAGAGAGCTGTCTGTCCTTCTCCCATTAAGCATAAAGTACTACTTACCCTAGTTTAGCATGAATGTGTAAGGGGAAAATGGGAGAGATAACTGTCAGCTAAACTATTATACAGGGTGGGCCATAAGTATAGATACACCCAGATACCATTGAATCCAAAATGGCGGCTTTGCAGATGGCCGCCATGGGCGTCACCCGGCCTCAAATGTTTCCCCCTTCCATGTACTAATATGCCACAAATGGTAAGGTGATATCAGCAACCACTTCCATTTTATCTGGGTGTATCCATACTTATGGCCCACCCGGGTGTATCCATACTTATGGCCCACCCTGTATGTTACGTCTATGTCCAGCATTAAAGGGAGTCTATCATTAGAAAATCACCTTTTGAATTAATGGCATGTTGGAATAGCCTTTAAAAAGGCTGTTCTACTCCTATCATTCTCTTCTTCTCCCCGCCGTTTCTGTAAAAATCCGTTTATTGCTATATGCAAATTACACTCACGGAGCACAGGGGACGTTCCCCCTATGCTCGAGGAACCCCGCGTCATAGCCTCTCGCCGCCACTTAGTTAATTCTGTTCCCCTCTTCATGTTTTCCTGATCTTCTGCCTTGCATAGGCATCCAACGCTGCACTATACACCAACTGCACATGTCCTGCCACCATTTTGCAGTGGTCTGTTACACGAGCATGTCTAATGATAGACTCCCTTTAAGCTTGCCCATTTTTCTGACTCCAATACATCAACTTCAAGAACTGACTGTTCATTTCTTTCTTACTTATCCCATTCCCTGTAATCCCAGCCATTGTAATGAGATCATTCACTTCACTTCTCATTGGTTTTAATGTTATAGCTGATCACTGCTTACATTTCTATGGAGCCCTTTTAAACCTATACTGTATATAAAGGGCTCAGGAGACTAGTTGCTACTGTATCATTGCCATTTGTATAATTCTCTTTTGGAGGCTGGAGATGTAATCTCATTTTGTTCCGTTTTAATTTAGGAAGGGGACCTTTTTTTTACTTTTTAGATATTGTTCAAAAAGATATGAACAACTGAGGTGCCATATCTTAGACAGTTAATCTTGCTGTAATCACTTTGTTAATTCTGCCCTCTAGAAAGTCCTCTTAGTTTCATAGAAGAATTTGAAATGGGTATTCCAACTACATATATCTTTTTGCTTATAGATTATCTTTCATCATGAAGAATTTTAAAACCTAAATAACAGTAAAGGTGGGGACACATAATGTGGTCAGCTTGTACCCTCCCCCCAGTCCAAAGTACTACCCACCTGTGGTGCCCTGTGACCGCACATTGTTGCTTATAAAGCCTCAGTTTTACGTGTTACAGTGTGCAGCTATTGGTCATAACCGGTGGGCAGGGCTTCAGATGTGGCACTGGCCATATCAAGCATCCTTACCCTTAAGCAGATAACTAATGGCTATCTAAATAATATATTAAACTATGTTTTCTGACTGTAGCATGTCAAAACTAAGTGCAAGGCTACCACTGGATATCCTTAACTGAATACCCAAGTGACAATGTCATAGTTCTTTCTGGACAAGGTCAGGCTGTGATCACACTAGTGATGGGTGACCGTTCAGGGACTCTGTCCCCCACTCCACTTAAAATATGCAGAGAGAAAAGTCCTGCAAGGAGACCCAAAGAACGGAAACCCGAACGCTAGTGTGAACCTAGCGTCAAAATTATTCTGCTGTTTGAGAAATTGACACTGTATTTAAATTCCTGCACTGTCCTCTCCACTCCCGAAAAGGGGGTGTGATGAAAGTGTGCAGGTGGTGGGACCATGCCCTACCAGATTTATTGTCATTTACAACAGAAATCTGGCATAAATGAAGTGGGAAATAGACACACCGGTACACAGCTCGTTACAGTCACAGCACAGTAATCAGATATCTGCCTGGTAATGAGCTGTGCTCATCACATGACCATGGACCGTATATCACATGACAATGGTCTAATTTTTATCTGCTGGAAAAAAGCAGAATGAATTACAGCAATAGAGATCTAGAAAACTTAAAGTATATTGGAAATTTTTTAACTTTACATAAATACAATCAATAATACTTATTCGTTAAAACTAGACAACCTCTTCAAGCCACTGCCCCTTTTTCTTAGAATCCACACTCACATGTCTAGTACGTCAAATATTTTTTAGCCCAAACTAAATGCACCACATTGCACAAATGATGTGCCGCATTGTGCCTAAGATGTGCCACGTTTACACCAGTGTCCAGTTGTTGCCACAATAGTAAATCTGTGCCACGTTTACACCAATGTCCAGTTGTTGCCACAATAGTAAATCTGTGCCAGTTTGTGGGTATATATATATATATATATATATATATATATATCTACAGTGCCTTGCGAAAATATTCGGCCCTCTTGAACTTTTCAATCTTTTGCCACATTTCAGGCTTCAAACATAAGGATATAAAATTTTAATTTTTTTGGTGAAGAATCAACAACAAGTGGGACACAATTGTGAAGTGGAACGAAATTTATTGGTTATTTTAAACTTTTGAAAAAAATAAAAAACTGAAAAGTGGGGCGTGCAATATTATTCGGCCCCTTTACTTTCAGTGCAGCAAACTCACTCCAGAAGTTCAGTGAGGATCTCTGAATGATCCAATGTTGTCCTAAATGACTGATGATGATAAATATAATCCACCTGTGTGTAATCAAGTCTCCGTATAAATGCACATGCTCTGTGATAGTCTCAGGGTTCTGTTTAAAGCGCAGAGTGCATCATGAAGACCAAGGAACACACCAGGCAGGTCCGTGATACTGTTGTGGAGAAGTTTAAAGCCGGATTTGGATACAAAAAGATTTCCCAAACTTTAAACATCCCAAGGAGCACTGTGCAAGCGATCATATTGAAATGGAAGGAGTATCAGACCATTGCAAATCTACCAAGACCCGGCCGTCCCTCTAAACTTTCATCTCAAACAAGGAGAAGACTGATCAGAGATGCAGCCAAAAGGCCCATGATCACTCTGGATGAACTGCAGAGATCTACAGCTGAGGTGGGAGAGTCTGTCCATAGGACAACAATCATTTGTACACTACACAAATCTGGCCTTTATGGAAGAGTGGCAAGAAGAAAGTCATTTCTCAAAGATATCCATAAAAAGTCTCGTTTAAAGTTTGCCACAAGCCACCTGGGAGACACACCAAACATGTGGAAGAAGGTGCTCTGGTCAGATGAAACCAAAATTGAACTTGAAACCAAAATCAAACTTTTTGGCCACAATGCAAAACGATATGTTTGGTGTAAAAGCAACACAGCTCATCACCCTGAACACACCATCCCCACTGTCAAACATGGTGGTGGAAGCATCATGGTTTGGGCCTGCGTTTCTTCAGCAGGGACAGGGAAGATGGTTAAAATTGATGGGAAGATGGATGGAGCCAAATACAGGACCATTGTGGAAGAAAACCTGTTGGAGTCTGCAAAAGACCTGAGACTGGGACGGAGATTTATCTTCCAACAAGACAATGATCCGAAACATAAAGCAAAATCTACAATGGAATGGTTCACAAATAAACATATCCAGGTGTTAGAATGGCCAAGTCAAAGTCCAGACCTGAATCCAATTGAGAATCTGTTGAAAGAGCTGAAAACTGCTGGTCACAAACGCTCTCTATCCAACCTCACTGAGCTCGAGCTGTTTTCCAAGGAAGAATGGGCAAGAATTTCAGTCTCTCGATGTGCAAAATTGATAGAGACATACCCCAAGCGACTTGCAGCTGTAATCGCAGCAAAAGGTTGCGATACAAAGTATTAACTTAAGGGGGCCGAATAATTTGGCACACCCTATTTTTCAGTTTTTTATTTTTTACAAAAGTTTAAAATATCCAATAAATTTTCTTCCACTTCACGATTGTGTCCCACTTGTTGTTGATTCTTCACCAAAAAATTTAAATTTTATATCCTTATGTTTGAAGCCTGAAATGTGGCAAAAGGTTGAAAAGTTCAAGGGGGCCGAATACTTTCGCAAGGCACTGTATATATATATATATATATATATATAATGTGTGGAGAGAGATTTTATCTATCTATCTATCTATCTATCTATCTACAGTGCTGGCCAAAAGTATTGGCACCCCTGCAATTCTGTCAGATAATACTCAATTTCTTCCAGAAAATGATTGCAATCACAAATGCTTTGGTAATAATATCTTCATTTATTTTGTTTGCAATGAAAAAACACAAAAGAGAATGAAAAAAAAGTCAAATCCTTGATCATTTTACACAAAACTCCAAAAATGGGCCGGACAAAAGTATTGGCACCCTCAGCCTAATACTTGGTAGCACAACCTTTAGACAAAATAACTGCGAACAACCGCTTCTGGTAACCATCAATGAGTTTCTTACAATGCTCTGCTGGAATTTTAGACCATTCTTCTTTGGCAAATTTCTCCAGGTCCCTGAGATTTGAAGGGTGCCTTCTCCAAACTGCCATTTTGAGATCTCTCCACAGGTGTTCTATGGGATTCAGGTCTGGACTCATTGCTGACCACTTTAGAAGTCTCCAGTGCTTTCTCTCAAACCATTTTCTAGTGCTTTTTGAAGTGTGTTTTGGGTCATTGTCCTGCTGGAAGATCCATGACCTCTGAGGGAGACCCAGCTTTCTCACACTGGGCCCTACATTATGCTGCAAAATTTGTTGGTAGTCTTCAGACTTCATAATGCCATGCACACGGTCAAGCAGTCCAGTGCCAGAGGCAGCAAAGCAACCCCAAAACATCAGGGAACCTCCGCCATGTTTGACTGTAGGGACCGTGTTCTTTTCTTTGAAGGCCTCTTTTTTTTTCCTGTAAACTCTATGTTGATGCCTTTTCCCAAAAAGCTCTACTTTTGTCTCATCTGACCAGAGAACATTCTTCCAAAAAGTTTTTGTCTTTCTCAGGTAAGTTTTGGCAAACTCCAGCCTGGCTTTTTTATATCTCTGGGTCAGAAGTGGGGTCTTCCTGGGTATCCTACCATAGAGTCCCTTTTCATTCAGACGCCGACGGATATTATGGGTTGACACTGTTGTACCCTTGGACTGCAGGGCAGCTAGAACTTGTTTGGATGTTAGTCGAGGTTCTTTAGCCACCATCCACACAATCTTTCGTTGAAATCTCTCGTCAATTTTTCTTTTCCGTCCACATCTAGGGAGGTTAGCCACAGTGCCATGGGCTTTAAACTTCTTGATGACACTGCGCATGGTAGACACAGGAACATTCAGGTCTTTGGAGATGGACTTGTAGCCTTGAGATTGCTCATGCTTCCTTACAATTTTGCTTCTCAAGTCCTCAGACAGTTCTTTGGTCTTCTTTCTTTTCTCCATGCTCAATGTGGTACACACAAGGACACAGGACAGAGGTTGAGTCAACTTTAATCCATTTCAACTGGCTGCAAGTGTGATTTAGTTATTGCCACCACCTGTTATGTGCCACAGGTAAGTAACAGGTGCTGTTAATTACACAAATTAGAGAAGCATCACATGATTTTTCAAAGGGTGCCAATACTTTTGTCCACCCCCTTTTTTATGTTTGGTGTGGAATTATATCCAATTTGGCTTTTTGACAATTCTTTTTGTGGTTTTCCATTGACGACAAATTAAATGAAGATATTATTACCAAAGCATTTGTGATTGCAATCATTTTCTGGAAGAAATTGAGTATTATCTGACAGAATTGCAGGGGTGCCAATACTTTTGGCCAGCACTGTATGTGTATATATAGAACTGACTGACATTAAATGGAAGACAGACGTGAATCATAATAATGCGTCATTTAAAATAGTGGTGCATTTCCTTTTCTTCCTGGTGGTGGAGATGTTGAGTTACTTTTCAAAGGCCATTAATAATTGTACGAATGTGCAACAACTGTTTTGGGAGGAGGTTATGACACTGCTATTAATTGTAGGGCTGTGTAAATGTAGGACGCTATCCCTGCTGTCTTTCCCCCATATACCCCTCCCTTGTCTCTCACAGCCTTCTGTCAAACATCCAGACTTCTGTTGCGGCACAGTTTTATTTTGTCATAGATTGATTGGATATACAAGTGAAAAAGTCTGAACCTCTGAGCTTCTTCTTATTGTTTACTTGTATTATATTTAGGAATATTATAATGACAAAAGTATTGGGTCACACTTCTTATTCAAGAATCAAGCAGACAGTCATGCAGTCTGCCTTTAGACTAGGGCCACAGGCGACATATGTTGTGTGATTAAAAATCATGAGACATTTTGTTTTTATGCAACTTGTTGCCGCGCAATGTGATTTTGCTGCGATGTGCATGCATCTGCGATTGACTGTTTTTTATACTTTAAAGATTGAAATAAACTTTCTAAAGCTGCACAAATACACATGCAACTTTGACATGTCACATAAAGTCTAGCATAATTGGATTTTGTGTGACTGTTGTGTCACAGTTGCAGCATGTCGCATGCAACACCATAGAAATGCATTGCATTTTTGGTGCGCCACTTTAATACAATTTTTAGTCGCATAAGTTGCAGCCAGGGCTACACTGACTTTTTGTAGTGCTACTAATTAATTTTAACCATTGAGCTACAGCTGCAGTCTAAATGAATGCTGCGCTACAAAATGGCACAGTATAACCCTGGCCTTAGGCTACATTCACAAGATGAGGGGCTATTCTCATGACCATTATTTTGATGGTCCATTGTCGCAGACTGTCAAAATATAGGTCATATCCTATTTTCAGCCATTTTCACGGATCCCTCCATACACTGAAAAGGCGCAAGTAGCTTAATAAATGTGCCCCAGTAACCATAGACTTTCCATACCTCATCTGGCATTATCTTCAGCCCAAAAACTGTGTGCCAGAAACTTCATGGCATGTCTTTCCATGGCTGCATGCAAGATTTACATCACAAAGTCTAACACATCCATCAGTACTGCAGTGTGCAGAGGTAGCCATTGCTACTGGACCCTGGAGGCTGAGAGGGCCCAAAGGCTTCTCTACAGTACATTAAGACACCAGTATTATACATAGCACATGGTAAGTGGGGGCCGTGTTTCATATTTTCTATTGGATTTAGAATGGTGTGTCATACATACTCCTGTAGGTGTCCCAATACTTTTGTCCATATAGTGTACCTACATGTAATTGAGACTTTGGTTCTAGAGATCATTCATTCATTCATTATAGAGCTCAACTTTTTTATTTCTAATGTACAGCTATCCACATATACATATATGTATTAGAGAACTAAAATAAAGCCATTTTGCTTCAGGTGTTTTTTAGAAATGAAAAATGGAACATGTGGTATATTGAAAGGAAAGAAATTACATATTCTCTATAGAATGTAAAATAGAAATATTCTGATTTGTTCTTTTGATAGATACAAATATAACAAAATAAAATATGCCACCAAACATACACCATTTGATTGCCGCTGAGCCCCTGATGAATTTGATGGGGGTTTTTTTTTTGTTTTTTTTTTTAAATCCATCCACCTGTTCAAAAGATATGACCCCTGGTAGGTTATATTTAAATTAATTCTTATTCACCAAGTGAACCATAACCTTTTTTTTTTTTTTCATTGCAAATAAAATATTACCATCCACTTGGTGAATAAGAAGTAATTCACATGTAAACTACCAGTGGCCATATCTTTTGAAGAGGTGCACGGATTTAAAAAAAATAAAAAGTCAAGTTGATCAAAGGCACAGCGAGAATCAAAGGTATGGCATGTTCATCTGAATATGCACTTAGGGAATGTTCAGGGAATGTACATAATTTACATGCTTAAATATTGATATGGAGCTGATCTGAAGAGAAAACTGTTTCAATCCAGGTACTTTTTTGCTATATTCCCTTATTCATCAGCACTCTCAGCTGAGTAAACACTTGCCAAATACACACTGAATAGCAAATAATTGTATTTGGAGTGGGTTTGTAAAATTTGTTAACTCAGCTTCTTAAACACTTTAAATACAGTAAGTGACATGTCACTTCTTTTTTTCTGGCTGCATAAAAATGTGTCATGAAAAACAATGCATTTTTTTTCTTTAGAATCAATGAGAAGCTCTTTCCAGGAATATTTGAACATAAGCATTTTACACATCAAAATGAACTTGAAAAAATTGTAGTGTGAACATACCCTTAAGCAAGGCCACACAGGCTGGACATGAAATTGGGTGTTTTGTTGCAGCACACCTGCAATACTTTTGCTTTTTTGACACAAAAAATATCAAATATTGCATAACTTTTGCATTGCAAACATTGAAAGCCACAATAAAACCTGCAGCAATAGCTGAGGTGCTGCAAGTCTTAAACCATTCCCGCCGGAGGCATTTTTCGATTCTCATTTTTGACTCCCCACCTTCCAAACCCCATAATTTACTTATTTTTCCATTCACAGAGCCATATAAGGGGTTAATGTTGGCAGGACAAATTGTTCTTCATAATGGTACCATTTATTATTCTGTACAATGTATTGGGAAGCTGGAAAAAATGTATATAGTTTTATTTACATTTTAACTCCTTAACAAAAATCCAAAAATTTTCAACTTAAAGTCGTCATATTCTGACAACTGTAACTTTTTTTTATATTTTATATTGTACGGGGATGCATAGGGCATTTTTTTGTGGGGCCAGGTGTACTTTTTAGTTATGCCATTTTGGGGAATGTCTATTGCTTTGATCACATTTTATTCAAATTTATATCAGAGATGAAACAGCGAAAAAAAACGCAGTTTGCCAATATAGATTTTTTTTTCCTGCTACATTGTTCACCCTACAGGAAAAATATTTTTATAAGTTTGTAGACCGGGTGTCTTCGGACACAGGGATGCCTAATATGTATGTGTTTCACAGTATTTAAGTACTTTTATATGTGTTGTAGTGAAAGGGGGGTGATTTGAATGTTTAATTCTTTTTATTTTTTTTATTTTTTTTTAGTTTTTATATATATACTGTATTTTTTGGACTATAAGACGCACTGGGCCATAAGATGCACCTAGGTTTTAGAGGAGGAAAATAGGGAAAAACATTTTGAAGCAAAAAAATGTGCTAAATATTTAATACATGGGAGTTGTAGTTTTGCAACAGCTGCAAGGCCACATTGACAGGTGACCCTGCAGCTGTACGGGGATGCAAAGAGCATCTTTTTTTGCGGGGCCATGTGTACTTTTTAGTTATACCATTTCGGGGAATGTCTATTGCTTTGATCACTTTTTATTCAAATCAGAGGCAAAACAGCGAAAAACAGCACTTTAGATTTTTTTTTTCCCACTATGACATTCACCCTATGGGAAAAATATTTTTATAAGTTTGTAGACTGAGCATTTTGTGAATGTGAATGTGTTTCACAGTAATTTTATACTTTTATATGTATTCTAGGGAAAGGGGGTGTTTTAGAACTTTTAATTTTTTTAAATTTATTTTTATATATTTTTTTTTTAACTTCTTTTTTTTTTTTTACTATTATATTAGCCCAAACCCCCCCTCCCCCAGGGGGGTTTAAACTTGCAATCATTTGGGAGATTCTGTACATTATTATTGTGGCTGGTCATAGACCAGCCACAATAGTAATTTTCCTATGACAGGCCTGGGAGCCTTCCTAAGGCTCCCAGCTGTCATAGGAACAGGACGACTCCCGCGATCGCGCCACGCGGGAGCCATCCTTCAACAAGGAAGGTACGGGGTCAGTGGGGACCGGTCCCGGGGGCAGCTTTATTACCTTTAGGGGGCTAACAGGTAGTAATGCCCGCAATCAGAGTGATCGCGGGCGTTAGCTCTGGGTCTCCACATTACAGCGGAGGCCCAGTTGCTATGGTGACCGCTCTGCAGCAGAGCGGACGCCATCATCTTCACAGCACGGCAGATGCTGGGAGGTTCACACCGCCGGGACACCTTCTCAGCCCAAGGCCCAAAAACAGTGTGTCTTATAGTCCGAAAAATATGGTATATATATATTATTTGACCCCCTAGGGGTCTTGAACCCCAGGGTATCTAATCACTAAAGCAACACAGTACAGTGCTAAAGCATTGCAAAATACTGGCATTTGTATGACAGGCTACATAAAGCAGCCTGTCATACAAATGAATGCCAGACAAGCCTGGGAGCCTTCAATAGGCTCCCGGCTGTCATGGCAATTATTTATTTATTATGCTTATTTATATAGCGCCATCACATTCCGCAGTGCTTTACAGACATTGACAGTCACTGTCCCATATAGGGATCACAATCTACATTCCCTATCAGTATGTCGTTGGAGTGTGGGAGGAAACCGGAGTACCCGGAGAAAACCCACGCAAACACGGGGAGAACATACAAACTCCTTGCAGATGTTGTCCCTGGTAGGATTCGAACCCAGGACTCCAGGGCCGCAAGGTTGCAGTGCTAACCACTGAGCCACCCCGGATTTTGTTCTGGGCGCCAGCGATCCTACCTAAATGGCGGTGCCCTTGCACCACTGATTGTGGTCATTAGTGCCGAGTCTCTGCTGTATAATAAAAAGAGAGACCTGATGGCTATGGCGGCCACTCAGCTCCTGACATCCGCTGTACTATTACAGCGGATGTCAGGAAGGGGTTAAAACCTACAGCGCAGGTCAGTTTGCACTTTGGTTTTTAGTTGCAGCATGTGTATGAGATTTAGGCCTTATACACACGTCTACATTTCACATACGTATGGCATCCACATTTTTCGCATCCACGGATGCCATATGTACCCATTAATTTCAATAAGTTTATACAGTGCCTTGCAAAAGTATTCATACCCCTTGAACTTTTTCACATTTTCTCACCTTACAACCACAACTTAAATGTATTTTATTGAGATTTTAAGTGATAGACCAACACAAAGTAGCAGATAATTGTGAAGTAGAAAGAAAATTATATATGGTTTTCAAAATTTTTATCAAATAAAAATGTCAAAAGTGTGACGTGCAAAAGTATTCAGCCCCCCTATATCAATACTGTGTAGAGCCACCTTTCGCTGCAATTACAGCTGTAAGTTTTTTGGGGTATGTCTCTACCAGTTTTGCGCATCTAGAGACTGAAATTTTTGCCCATTTTTCTTTGCAAAATAGTTCAAGCTATGCCAGACTGGATGGAGAGCATCTGTGAACAGCAATTTTCATGTCTTGCCACAGATGCTCAATGGGATTTAGGTCTGGACTTTGACTGGACCATTCTAACACATGAATATTCTTTGATTTAACCTTCCCCTAGTGTTAGGGTCGTGACCGACCCGTTTTAGGTTTTAAATGCATACAAATTCTACATACATTTGTTTATTGCATCAAGACTTTTTGACTTTTTCAGGAACTTATTTTTCAACAAAATACAATAAAATAAAACTATTTTACTAAATTGTAAAATGCTCCTATTAAAATTATAACATTTGTGTTGTTGGGGTCAATTTCGACCCAGGTCTAATATAAGAGTAAAAAAACAATAATAAGTCCCAAAACTGAACTCATAAACACAATATAAACCAACAGCCCACAGCCAGCTCTACCTCCAACAACTTGAGTTAGGGACATGTCCAGGCATGTATGGCCAAATCAGCTTACAGTTGGTACTTTGCAGAGTATACATCTTCAGTTTACACCATGCAACAATGAGGAGAAGATTAGATGCAAGCCAAATTCTGGATTATATCTTGGATGATAATGAATCAGAGGACACACAGCAGCAAACTGATACAGATGAACAGGTTTCTGAGGAGGAAGATGATGTGGAGTATCAACCGGAAGACACAGACAGTTCTGATCAGTCTGATGAGGAGGTCACCGGTGCTGAAGCTGCTCCCGCTGAAAGATTCAAATCCAAAAGTGGCAAGATCATTTGGAGCTCAGTACCTCCAGATGTACATGGCAGGGCAGATGCTGCAAATGTCATAAAAATGACCCCTGGGATCACAAGGTTTGCTGTGACAAGAGTAAGTGACATCAAGACATGTTTTGATCTGTTTATGCCATTGTCAATAAAAAAAAAGTCATTATTGCTATGACAAACCTTGAAGGAAAAAAAAGTCCACGGCAACATGTGGAATGACCTTCATGATGATGACCTGGATGCCTACATTGGTGTTCTTCTCCTTGCTGGAGTGTACAAATCCTGCAATGAGGCCACTGATAGTCTCTGGGACGCATCGACAGGCAGGAATATTTTCCGGGCAACAATGTCACTTCAAAAGTTTCAAATGATATCAAGAGTCCTCAGATTTGACAACAGGTGCACCAGAACAAAATCTGACAAACTTGCTCCCATCAGGGATGTTTGGGAGAAATGGGTGCAGCTCCTTCCACTGATGTTCAACCCAGGGCCAGAGGTGACAGTAGACGAACGTTTTCTCCCTTTCCGCGGAAAATGCCCCTTCCGGCAATACATGCCAAGTAAGCCAGGCAAATACGGCATAAAAATCTGGGCAGCCTGTGATGCAAAAACTAGCTATGCATGGAATCTACAGATTTACACAGGCAAGTCTGCAAGCGGCATCCCTGAAAAAAAACAAGGAAAACGTGTAGTCCTCGATATGACTACTGGACTGCAGGGTCACAACATTACTTGTGACAATTTTTTTACCAGCTATGACCTTGGACAAGAACTTCTCAGGAGGAAAATCACCATGGTGGGCACAGTGAAAAAAAACAAACCTGAGCTGCCCGCTGAATTGTTGCAGATGAAGGACAGGGCTCCACTTTCCTCAAAGTTTGTTTTTACAGACACCACCACTGCTGTTTCATACTGCCCCAAAAAACGACGGAATGTGGTACTGATGTCCACACTTCACAAAGATGCAGCTGTGTCATCAGGAAGTGACAAAAAGCCCAGAATCATCCTGGACTATAACAAAAACAAAGGAGGAGTGGACAACCTGGACAAGCTGACTGCCACCTACACTTGCCAGCGAATGACTAGGAGATGGCCAATGGTTGTATTTTCCAACATCCTTGATGTGTCAGCATACAATGCATTTGTGTTGTGGACCCACATTCACCAAGGATGGAATTCAAAGAAAAAAAAACAAGCGGAGGATGTTTCTTGAGGAACTAGGAAGATCCCTTGTCAAGGCACACATTGACCAAAAGGAACGGGTGCCCCGAGACCCAGCTGCTGCAGCCTTGGTCCGACAACTCCAGAGCTCAACAAGTGCTTCGCCCACACCCACAGCAACACAAAGAGCATCATCACCAGCATCCTCCTCAACCAGCCCTGCCTCAACATCAACCACAACAGCCACAACCCCAGTGAGACCACCTGATTCTAAAAGAAAGAGGTGTCAGGTCTGCCCTAGCAATAAGGACAGAAAGAGAAACACATCGTGCTTCGCCTGCAAAAAATACCTCTGCAAGGAACACACAAAAAGTGTCACTTTTTGCCACACATGCATCTAAATAATAATGCATCTAAAAACTAGTACTTGATTTCTGTTGATTTGATTTGATTTGCTTGATTGATTGTTGTTTGTTTGTTTGTTTGACCTAGAAAAGCTACTTTTTATTATTATTGCTATTAATGTTAATATAATTTTCATCTTCTATTTGTATTAAAGTTCTATAAAAAAAAAAAATCTGTTTTTTGCCTTTTTCATAAAGTAGTTAGATATTGGTCAAAATTGACCCGTAACACCATAGATGTTACTAGAGTTAATAATATAAAATATATATATGTATATTTTTTTTACATTTAAGAAATGTGTTCTAAAACCCTTCAGTAATAGTCAGGTAATATAACAAACTTTTTTAAGTTTATATTATTCTCTTGAGGTTCATTTGACAATATTTTTATATTGAAAATGAAGGGTACGCTCTCAAATGAAAGGCCCAGGGGGCCACAACAAAAATATTAAAATCAATCCTTCCATGGATGAGAAACCCTAACAAGGTAACTAAGAGGTAAGAAACAAATTGGATCATAAATAACTGTTTTTAGGGTATCCTAGGGGTGATTTAAGACACGGGTCAAAACCGACCCGTTAACATAAGAAAGAATAACAGAAAGCTAACACTAGAGGAAGGTTAAACCATTCCACTGTATCTCTGGCTGTATGTTTAGGGTCATTGTCTTGATGGAAGGTGAATCTCCTTCCCAGTCTCAAGTCTTTTGCAGCTTCCAACAGGTTTTCTTCCAGGATTGCCCTGTATTTAACTCCATCCATCTTTCCATCAACTCTGACCAGCTTTCCCTGCTGCAGCATGATGCTGTCGCCATCATGTTTCACAGTGGGGATGGTGTGTTCAGGGTGATGAGCAAAGTTACTTTTACGCCACACATAGTGCTTTGTATTTAGGCCAAAAAGTTCAACTTTGGTCTCATCTGACCAGAGCACCTTCTTCCACATGTTTGCTGTGTCCCCTATATGGCTTGTACCAAACTGCAAACGGCACTTCTTATGTCTTTCTTTCAACAATGGTTTTCTTCTTGCCACTCTTCCATAAAGGCCAGATTTGTGTAGTGCACGACTTATAGTTGTGCTTTGGACAGAGTCTCCCACCTGAGCTGTGGACTTCTGCAGCTCCTCCAGAGTGACCATGGGCCTCTTGGCTGCTTTTCTGACCAGTGCTCTCCTTGTCGATCTGTTAGTTTAGGTGGATGGCCATGTCTTGGTAGGTTTGCATTTGTAGAATACTTTTTCCATTTTTGCATGATGGATTGAATAGCGCTCTTTGGGATGTTCAAAGCTTGGGATAAGTTTTTATAACCTAAACCTGCTTTAAACTTCTCCATGACTTTATCGCTACCCTCTCTGGTGAGTTCCTTGGTCTTCATGATGCTGTTTGTTCACTAGTGTTCTCTAACAAACCACTGAGGCCACAGAACAGGTGTATTTATACTGAGACTATATTACACACAGCTGGACATTATTAACTAATTAAGTAACTTCTGAAGGCAATTAATTGCATTGGATTTTATTTATGGGTATCAGAGTACAGGGGGCTGAATACTTTTGCACACAGTTTTAAGATTTTTATTTGATTAAAATTTTGAAAACCATGTATCATTTTCGTTCCACTTCACAATTATTTTGGTCCATCAAAAATAACAGCACAATAAGCACGTCCTTTTTTTTTTTTTTTAACAGATGCTGGTGCATCTCAGATGCATCACATCAATGAAAGTCTATGGATCTGTGAAAAAAAAGATAATATCCGCGTGTCATCCGTTTTTTTTTTTTACGGACTCAGAGAAATATTAAATAAAATTGAAAAATGAACAAAAAAATTGATCTGTTTTTCATTTCACAAACCTGAAAAGCTAATCAACCATGAACAGCACACTAAATGCAAGTGAACAGGGTGGGTGCTGTCCCTGAAATCACAGACCTGACACGTCTTGGTTGGTTATTTTTGAATGAGGCCTTATACTGCTTTTATACCACATAGCAGTTTAGCCACTGGCTATTTGTGGCTATTTGAGGTGACAAACCAGCTGCATGTACTGCCTGTGTGTCCCCAGCCTTAGCACAATGTTGTACAGAGCAAACACACATCAGAATTTCCCAGGGGAAATTCATGTTCCTCTGCAAACTGCCTCTGCAAAAAAACACTTAGCATGCCTAGATTGTAGCCTGTTGTTTCTTTGGTTTTGTATTGCTAGCATGTATTTGAGGAAATGTTTTTTTAAAAAGGCCAAAAAAAATACGCAATGAATGTTAGGATACTTATAATTTCAACAAAGCATGAATTTTCAAAATTATCGGGTAGCGTCCATGATCCAACAATACAGTACCATAAGCAAATGACCATTAAATGAATAAAACTTAACCTTTAATATAAATTATACTAAAATAGAGAGTTATAGTAAGATGGTATCAAAAATAGTGCACATGTCAAACCGTGCTCAAGATTAGTAAAGGAACGGTCTTACCCAAACCTAATGAGAGGTCATAGGGACCCAGTGGTACTTGAAGGCGGGGGTTGATGTCTTACACCCTAACTTTAACCAATGTCCCCATTGACTCCTGTCCTGACAAGGACAGTTCCCAAAGTTTCCTATCAAATCAAATAAACTCCTTCTCCCGATGCGTTTCATGACCCACATAAATAGGGGCAATCCTCAGGGAATTAGTAGAGTGTGCCCAGTGGGGGTTAATGCCCAATCAGCTGCATAATATTCCTCTTGAGCTTGATATTGCAGGACAATAGAAAATGTGCTCAACCCTGAGTGCAGGGGAGTTCCTATGTCAGTGGCGGTCCCAACGCTAAAGATATGGGGCTGGTAGGGACCGGCCCCGGAGGCCATTTTTTTTATTTTGGGGGGGGGGTCCTGACCTGCAGCAGAGACCCAGTTGCTATGGCGGCCGCAATCTTTAAAGACCTGACATCCATCATAATATTATGGCAGATTTCGGAAAGGGGTTAAAAACAAAACAGATTAAAGTCGGCCATTGTCCAGCCTTTTGTCAGCCGAAATGACCAAATCATCCATTTTGGCTGATGAAAATCTAATGTGTATGGCCACCTTTAGTGTACAACCAGTTAAAGGGTTTTTTTTTTTGGCTGCAACCCACCTGTTGGTTTCTCTGTGAGTGTGCAACAGCTGTCACCCTTTGCAGATTTTGCTGTGGTTTTTTGAGCCAAAGTCAAGAGTGGCTTGAAAAGAAATAAAGCATCAAAATCTGCAACAAAAAAGCAGCTTTTCCGCAATGTGGTGCCTTAGCCTATAAGTTATCTGGTGCTGCAGGTTTTGGTAACAGTATATGAATGAGGTTTGCATAAATCTTAAAGGGGTTGTCTGGGATAAATGGAAATCCCTACACTAATCTAAACACCCTCCCCCTCCTACTTTCCAAATAACATAATTAATCAAAAATGTATATTTACCCATATCCCTGGGGCAGTCATGTGACCGCCCCATGGACATTTTCTGATTATATGGTGACGGTCCGTTTCCTCATTTCCGGAAATGGATAGTCACTACTACCTCCCCCCCATCCACTCCATCATACTTACCTTCCAGACTTCTTCCTGCGAGACGGCTCCTCCTTCTTTTCTGACTGGTACCGCTTCTCCTAGCGCTGCTCTGCGCACTGCTGCCGATAATCCACCTCTACTGCGCAGCTCCCACGCATGCGCAGTAGAGGTGGATAGTTGCTGCAGACCACAGAGCAGTTCTGGGAGAAGAACGCGCACCTGCAGAGTCAGTAAAGAAGGAGGGGCCGTCGTGCAGGAAGAAGCCATGGAAGGAAGAGGGTAAGTATATAATGGGCTCGGGGGTTGGGCTGAGTAGGTAGGGAAGCGCTAGTAGTGGGCGGGATAGCTAGAGAGACAGGGAGGAGGTGTATGGGAGGGAGGGAGAGAGAGAGGAAGGAGGGGGGAGTAAGGTGAGAGGGGTTAGTGTTGAAGTAACATAGCAGGAAGCTGAACCATGTAAACAAATGCAGCAGATATGAGGAGCTCCCAGAGGCACCCAGAAATCACTCAAAACCAATTAATAGCACTAACAGACTTTAAAAAAAAAAAAACATTTTTTGCCCGAAAAACTATACTGCTATTGTAGATAGCAGCAGTTCAGCCACCAGCGAGTTCAGTGCAGTCAACCTGTTACAGTTACTGCCTGTGTGACCTGGACTGTGTAAACTCATGTGAAAGTGACATGAATAACAAGCTTTCAAGGGTTATGAATGGGTAGAACATAGATGGCACATACAACTCACAGTAGGGAACCAGCATATGGAAGTAGTATGGGAGGGTGGTTCTCTGGGACTTTCACAAGAGTATCTCTTTGAGAACAGCAAACACACCAGCAGGAACATCATCAGCAACCTCGGCAGGACTAGCAGCAATGACATTATCTAGGTCCATCTGTTCCTCTGGGCTGGTGTCGACAGCAGGTAACGATGTTATGGTAGAGTCTCTGGAGCAAAAATCAGAAATTGCAGGATATAGCTGAGAACAGAGAGCAGTAGAACTAGCTGTTTAAATCCTATACAATGCTGAGAGACAGATCCAAGACACTCAGACCTTCATCAGCGTGCTGAATTTAAGGTCCAAGTTGTCACCACAGAAACTGGTATAAGAAATAAATGCTCCACAATCAGAATTCAAACCAAAATCTACAATAAACTTACAAGGCAGATTGAAATCAGGAGGCTAAATCAGGAAATTGAGCCTTCCAGGCCAATAGTCAGTTCCTAGAGGTTACGTCAGAGCCAAAATCAGGAAACAAGCAGATTTCAGTATCAAACCAGAGGTCAGTATAAAGCAGAGAAGAACAAATAATCAGGTTATAAAAGCCAAACTAGATAACCAAATAGCAGGCACCTGGCTGGGGAGGATATGGATTTCAATATGCCTCCTCAGATGCTAATTGGATAAGCCTAAGATAGACCGGGAAGCTTCAGAAGCTTGAAAGGGTTGGCACAGTTACCTTAAAGTGACAACAGCTGAACAGAGATTCCTGACAGGTGCCACTTGAGGTGAATATGAGGCTTCATCTCTGACAGGGATCAGGTAGGTCAGGCATGGAGTAAAGAATTCAGGTGGCTGCTAAGCTTCTGATGGAGTTGGTGATGTTGCAGGAGTGTCTTTGTCTGAAACCGGCTTTATGGAACTGACCTCAGTTTCTACTGGAGCAATTTCTTGCAGGCACAGTTTCAGCTACTCATGATATATCACTTTCTAAAAGATGTACATATCAGGATATGGAAGGGCGGATATGCTGTGGCTCTCCCATCTTGTATCCAATTTTCTGCTACAATGGCACTTTAGTCAAACTCTGTTCCCTTCTACAAAAAGTGCATCTCAGGCATGAAGGTTATAGTCAGTATGCTGCTTTTCTCGGGCTTTCTTCATACAGACCTCCACAATGTCCAAGCCAGGCACCTTTGGTGATCACTTTCCCCAGTTGGCCTTTCACACTGGGTTGACCTAATCTGGAATGGACACTCCCATGGTAATATCGGCTGGTAGTTTCCATGTCTCCCAAGCATCAGGTAGTATGGGGTGTACCTGGTGGAAAGTTGCTTCTGGTGGTTGCACTGGTACACAAGTTAATAGCAAGGCAATAGTATCGACCAATCTGCTTGGTTGTGAGGTAGTAGAGTTCTGAGAACGTCAATGATGGTCTGGTTCATTTTCTCAGATAGGCTATTACTCTGAGGATGACATCCAGCAGCTTCTGGAAGTGGTACAAGGCACAGAGTTCTTGCAAAAGCTGTGACTCATATACAGACCCCTTCTCTGCAAGTATCTTCTTTGAGCAGCTGTAGGGTAGAAGAAAGGACATCCAGAAGGCATCTGCCGTAGTTTTACCTGTTAGGTCTTGTACAGGCATGGCTACTGCAAATTTGGTGTAATAGTCAATGGTGGTCCTGACATAGGTATACCCAGTGTGGCTTTGTTCAATCCTGAGGTGGTCAATGGCTACGATTTCCAGTGGCAAAGACACTCAATAGAATAGAGTGGATCATATTTCTCATCCCTGGCTAGTGTGCAAGCAGAACTGCTTCTCAATGTCTCCTGTCATGCCGATCCAAACAGCTTCATATGGTAGCCTATGTTTCCTGGACTCTTAAGTGGCCACACTTGTTTTGGCAGACCTCCAGCACACCTTCTGTATCACATCGAAGAACTACAATTTGGTACAGTCTGTCACGGGAGATATGGTCAATGGTCCTTTGGTACAACACCTTGTCTTTAATGAGGTTTCTTCTGCCTCTACAACCATTACAAATGTAGGTTTATGAGTCCATTCTGGTTTCAATTTGGCATCCTCCTATAGTTCAGGTAATCCTGAAATTCAACCAGAACCCTGATCTCATACTGGAGTCAAATCCACAGTTCCTTCGCTTGGGGTGGCTCTTCAGGTGACTGCTGAATACCAGAAAGTGCCAGGATTCTGGCAGTGAGGACTTCTTGCCTGGCAAACTTAGCATCTTGAATGATTGTTTTCAGGGTAGACCTCAAATGGCGTAGCAACTAATAAGTCTTTCAATTTCCCAGACAAATGCCAGGAATTTCAGCTTAAAGGAACTGTAGTTTCTCTCAGCTTGAGAGATCGGCTGGCAAAGGCAATCACTTTCTACTTCCCTTCTTGGACTTGAGATAGGGTAGTCCCTAGACCCTTGGTGCTGTATCCAGGTGCAACTGGATAGGTAGTTCATTCAGCAACCTTTGGGATGAACTGCCTGTAGTAACTTGCAAAGCCCAGGAAAGGGCTAATCCTTGACCAAGGCGATCCTGTCTGGGTCTGGTATAACTCCCTCTGCACTCACCACATAACCCATATAGTGGGACAGCAACATGTGACACTTCGGTGGCTTCATTTTAAGCCTGTGCTGAATTAGAATTTAGAAGACTTCAGTCAGGTGTTGTAAGTGAACTTGAAATAGATGATCACATCATCAAGGTACAGCAAGACTGTTGCAAAGTTCTTGTGTTCCAGACAGCATTACATTAAACATTGAAAGGTCCCTGATTCTTTTACAGAGATCAAAGGGAATGCTGTTGATCTCATAGAGGCTTATAGCTGTGGTGAAGATAGTCTTTTCCCAGTCAGCTTCAGCTATGGACACTTGCAAGTATTCACTGGTCACATCAAGGCAGCTGGCAGCTGCTCACAAAGCCATCAAGGATTCCTCTATTCTAACAAAGATACCTATCCGCTATAGGTATGTTTGTTAGTGATGGTATTCAATTTTTGGTAGTCCACACAGAAACGAATGCCGCTGTCTTTTCTTCTCAAAAGTGCTAATAGGCCAGCCCACAGGCTATGGCTGTCATGGACCACATCAGCTTCTTTCATTTCTTATTCTTTCCAATTTCTTCACTTGTTCATAATTAGCTGATGGAGTTAGTATGTATCTTTCTTTGAAAGGAGGATGTGAACCTGTAGGGATGGTCTTTTTTGGCTGAATGCTGATTGACACTCCTTCACAACTGCAAGGACTCCATCAATTTGATGCTCAGGGGTGTTTGGTGTTCCAATATAGAGATCTTCCCACCAGGGCTTGTTGGAATCTGTTCCACTTGGACTGTTTATCCCATATGTGAGCTTCACAAACTTCCCCTTTGTCATTGGCAAACTTTTCATGGGTGGCCAGGATATGGATGATTTTCTAGATCACCTTTTTTGCAGGATTATGAGGCTGTGGGAGATTTGTGGAGGGCTTTCAGCATTACGCTATAGCAGTTGCACCCAGCTCAACAGGAGGAACCTCTTCATCACAATTAATAATTACCAAAAACACACCTTGCCCTCCCAGCATACTGTTTCTTAGTGCCCTCCCCCACAGTATTATGCCCCACCCATACTGTGTTGGGTGCAATAACATGGCATTATACTACAGTATGTGTGGGGTATTAATGATGTATCATACTGTGTGGGGACCAGAGGCGTAGCTAGGGGTTCAGCACAGGGGGGCGAACATGTCCAAGTGGGCCCCCAACTTGGACATGTTTGTATACCGATACTATCTGTATACGGTGAGCGTATAGTGGTATATAGCGGCTCTATACAGGGCTCTGCAGACGATTTAGGTTGAATACAGGGCAGTAACATTTATTGACTTACAGGTGACGTCTCTGACTAATAGTTCACATTCCCCATCTCTTTCATCTGGACGGCCATGACCACTTCTTCCAGTCTCTGTAAAGTTTGCAACACAGACATCATTAGCTCCTCTTATTGATCGCGGTTTTTCCTGCAGCACTTTGCACAGAAAGTTTGCAGAGGTTTCCTCTGCGGAATTTCTGCTTCAATTATATCTTTAGGGAAACCGCTGACGTTTCCGTAGGTATAACTGACATGCTGTGATTTCCAAAACTGCGACTGTTTTGGAAATCACAGCGTATCCGCTGCGCATATTTTACTGCAAAGTGGGGATGGGATGGAGGCCCCATGTGGCGAAAACCCACAGAAAAAAACCGTGGCATTTCAGCAAATCCCATCCACACATTGCGGAAAAATATGTGCAGCAGACGCACTGCAATTTCCAAAATCGTTGCGGTTTTGGAAATTGCAGCATGTCAATTATATCTATGGAAACACTGACAGTTTCTGTATAGGTGTATTACAAACAGAAAGTCCACAGGGGAATCCTCTGCGGACCTTCTGTGAAAAGCGCTGCGGGAAAAACCACAATGTTCCGCCACGGTTTTTACTGCAGCGCTTTTTTTTGCTGGAGCCCGCTACGTGGGGCCTTAGTCTTAATAAAGCCCAAGTGCAACTTTAATTAAATTAATTGCCCCCTCATATTATGCCCCTGCTTCCCCCTGACATAAATACTGCACCTCTAATGACCCCTTATATCAATGACCACCCCCTTATGTTCATAATGCCTCCTAATATAAATGATGCCCCCTAATAGCCCCTACCCCCCTGGGGCGCCCCAATAACCCTTATATAAATGAACCCCCCACTGTCATAATGCCCCCTAATGAATCCTTCCTTTATAGTTATATTTCCCTCTCCTAACTATCCCTTATACTATTACATACCTTCCAACTTTCAAAGGACAGAAAGAGGGACAAAATATACGGCGTGCTATGCGCGCCACGGCAAATTTATCTCCACTAACTTCTATGTTGACTCCGCACATTCTCATCTATTTTTAGATGTGCCCCCACACAGTATAATGCTCCTACAGTAACCCTAACATTATATGCCCCCACATTATAATGTTCTCCTCCAATTGCCCCACAGTATTAAGTATCCTCTAATCGTGCCCCAGAGGGGGACATTAAACTGGGGCAGCTGTAGGGTGACATTAAATTATGGGACAGTTGGAGGGTGACATTAAACAGTGGGGGTAATTGGAGGGGAACATTAAACCGGGGGCAACTAGAGGCAGACATGTCCCCCTCCAGCTACCCCCCACGGTTTAATGTCCTCCTCCAGTTGCCCCCAGTTTAATGTCACCCTCCATCTGCTCCCCCAGATTAATGTCCCCTTTATCTGCCACCATCTTAATGTCCCCTTCATCTGTCACCAGCTTAATGCCCCCTTCATCAGTCCCCAGTTTAATGTCCACCTTTATCTGCCACCAATTTAATTTCCCCCCTTCAACTGTCACCTGCTTAATGCCCCCCTTCATATGCCCCCAGTTTAATTGCCCCTCCATCTACCACCAGCTTAATGTCCCCCTTTATCTGCCAGCAGTTTAATTGCCCCCTTCATCTTCCTTCAGTTTAACTGGCCCCTACATCTACCCCCAGTTCCCCCGTCTTGCTCACATATGCTGTGTCTCTGTCTCTTCGATCACTCTCATTCCCAGCTTTCTGTGTAACATCACAGTCTGTCCCGCGGTATCCAGAATAGCTCTGCCCACACAAGAGTCTGATCACATAGTCATGACATCATCAAAGGTCCTTTACCCACTAGGATTTAGCATCTACCCTTTACACTACCCTAATAAAGATTGTTAATAGCAAAACACTTCAGGGACATAGCGGGACAAACTGTAAGCTATGCGTGACAGCTGTGTAAAATCGGGACTCCCCCACTGGAAGCTATGCTATTAATATACCCACAAAAAAAAAAATTATACTCACCTACCTTCGATCCTGATGAATGGAACCGCCGCTTCCTCCCTGTCCACGCACAGGACGTCTGTGTCTGAGCGCTGGCGGCGCGATGTTGTGACGTCATCGCTCCGCCCGTGCTGAGGAGCAGACATCGGTCTGTGGTCTCAGCATCTTGTAAACCGCAGGCCTGCATTGGCTTGCGGTTTACAATACTGTTAAGTTGCAGGAAGCGTTTTAACTAGATCGGTGTCTGCAGGCACCGATCTATTTAGAAATAAAGGATGTTTTAATGGCAGCCCCGGGGTGGGCCCCAAAAAGTCAGTGGGCCCGGGGCAGCCGCCCCTCCCCCCCCCCCCGCTAGCTACGTCTCTGGTGGGGACACTAAGAAGAATTATACTGTGTGAATGAAACTAACATGACATTATACTATGTGTGGGGCACTAAGGAGTTTTATACTGTGGGGGGACATTAAGGAGCACTATACTGTCTGGGGGGGGGCCCTAATGACCACTCAGTATAATGCTCTTAAGTGCCTCCACAAAGAATGTACACTAAATGCAGTCGGGAGAAACACTCATCTCCCAAACACTGTCCCCTAATAATTTACAGTACCGGTAACAGGGATCTGCAATTGCCCCTGCTGCCTGCACAGTACTTGTGAAAAATACTGATCCCTGCTGCATTATGGTAAGCTATCAGGGTTTAAGGGACAGCAGTCGGGAGATGAGCGTCTCCTGACCGCTGTGATAATGTATTGGCCAGGAGGCAGGAGTCCAGATATCTGGCGGCTTTGGTCCGGATTTGGAAATGAGTATCCCTACTTTAGATTGTCGGGGGTTAAGTTCCCCCGGGATGGATGTCACCGTAAGCCTAATTAAATAAATAACCAATTTCGAGCGCTCGGGAAACAAGACGTACACAGGTATCGTGTATGAACCGTTTCTTCTTTATTGCGTAGTTCAATACAGTTTTAAAGGTAAGCTCAGTTACATAACAGTCATGTGATCAATGTACATATATGGGTTTTCCAGTTCCGTTACCAGACAAAGTTGTTCACTTTCCCATCACCCCAGATGTTTCCTTTTCACCTAATCTAAATGTCCTCCTTATCTTTCCTGAGAATGGTACATCTCTGAGAACAGCAGAACTGTTGATATTCAGACCCTGAGATTATAGTCTATCTCTAAACTATTTAGCCTGCATGGAGAACATTTCACCCTGTGTCTTCTATATACTGCGTTATAAAATATAATACAAACTATGCTTTAACCCTTACAATTCCCCCATTTTAGGAATTTATTTTTAATCAAGTTCAATGAATACCTTCACACTGTTTGTGTGCCATCTGCGATGGATTCTCCATTGAAGAGGTTAAAAATAACATCCTATTTTACATATTGGTTAACTGTATTCCATTTCCTTCTCAGCGCTTCAACTTTCTTGCAATGTGAAGCGTGTATCCAGGTAGATTTTCCCTCCAACTTTACTGAGGTGGCAGTTGTCAGCAATATCTGGAAGGGACCATCATATCTGGGTTCAAGAGATTTCCTGGAGTGTCTTTTCACGACCACCCAATCACCAGGCTGCAAGCTATGCGTTCCTGAAAAATCAGAAGGGTCTGGAATAGAAGAGAACACTTGTTTATGTGTTTCTTTCAGTTTGTTACACAAGTCTTGTACATAGCTGGCAACACTGTCATAATTAAGCTGTAATGTCTGAGGGAAGTACAATCCTGTTTTGGGTGCACTTCCAAACAATATTTCAAATGGTGACAACCCTGTCCTCCTGTTAGGAGTAGTTCTTACTGAATATAAGCCTAGAGACAGGCATTCAGGCCAAGGCTTTCCTGTCTCTGCCATGGCTTTCTGAATCTTCAACTTAAGTGTACCACTCAACCTTTCCACTTTGCCTGAACTCTGAGAATGGTAGGGTGTGTGAAAAGCTTGCTCAATCCCTAGTGCAGACATTATTTCTTTCATTATCTCACCTGTGAAATGCGTACCTCTGTCAGACTCTATCACTTCGGGCACTCCAAACCTACACACAAGTTCAGACATCAATTTCTTGGCAGTTGCTTGTGCGGTTGCTTTGCTCACAGGGTAGGCCTCAGGCCATCCTGAAAACAAATCCACACAGACCAATACATACTCGTATGTTCCAGACTTAGGCAACTGTATGTAATCTATCTGTATCCTCTGAAATGGGTACAGGGATTTTGGTGTACATTTAGCGGGTGTTTTAACTACCTGTCCTGGGTTGTGTAGAGCACATATGTGACATGCTTTTACGTGGTTACTAGCAGCTCTTCCAAAACCTGGGGCAAACCATAATTTACCCACTAATGACTCCATGGCATTTCGAGAGGCATGCACCTTACCGTGGGCCAAGCCAGCCATCTGGGGGTAGACTGCTGCGGGCAGACATAATCGATCCCCCATTTTCCACATACCATCACCTTCTGTAGCACCTGCTTTCTTCCATCTTTCAGTTTCCACACTGGTGACCTTTGGGTACAGCCCTTTTGGGTCTGCTAGGTCAATGTCCATTTTGCTCACCTGGTTGGGACCCCTTCTGGCCAGTAGTGCTGCTGCTTTGGCTGCTATGTCAGCTCTCTCATTTCCACGGCTTTCAGGGTCCCTTCCTTTTGCGTGAGCTCTAACTTTCACAATTGCCAGCTGCTTTGGGAGCAGTATGGCCTCCATCAGTCGACTTACCACATCTCCATTCTTAATTGGCTTGCCCTGGGCCGTTAGGAAGTTCCTTGACCTCCATATCGGACCATAATCATGCGCAATGCCAAAAACATACCTGGAGTCAGTGTATATGTTGGCTGTTCTACCTTTGGCTACCTTACAAGCCTCCATAAGGGCTTTGAGCTCAGCTTCTTGGGCTGACATGTGTGGTGGAAGAGCTTCCTGGACTATGATGTCATGTTCAGTGACTACAGCATACCCTGTAACAAATTTGCCTTCATCTGTCAGATACCTTGAGCCATCCACAAACATCTCATAATCAGGATTTTGTAATGGCACATCCGTGACATGGTCAAATCCCACTGTTTCCTGTGACATAAGAGCCACACAATCATGTTGATGCTGGCTGTCAAACAGTTCTTCTTCAGAGAGAGAGTTTAAAAATAAACTCATCTTCCACTCCCCCTTTTGAATCATGAACTCCTACAGGAAGAAGAGTTGCAGGATTCAAAGTTAAACAGAGTTGAAAAGAGATGTTTGAGGAGGACTGCAGAGCAAATTCCAGTTTGCTCTGCCGTGCCAAAGAAAGGTGACGTCTGTCTACCTGTGTGAGGATAGCATGGATGTCATGAGTGTGTCATGGTGTATACACAACCAATAAATGATCTAGGACAATGTCTGAGCTTTTGTCAAGCAATGCTTGTACCGAGAGGACAACCCGCACACAGGAGGGTGTCCCCCTGGCTTACAGCATCTAACCATGAGCTGTAATGTGTTGTTGTGTGAGAACTGCAGTTGCATGCCCTATCATCTCAGTCACGTAGAGCTGAAAAGGTTTCTGATAGTCAGGTAGGCCTAGGGCCGGAGCACTGACTATCTGCAACTTCAGCTGATAAAACGCATCCAAGGCCTCAGGTGTGAGGCTGAATGGCTTTGAGGAGAGGCTATCGTACAGAGGTTGCATGGTCAGAGATGCAGATCTGATCCATGGCCTACAGTAGGATACTAATCCCAAAAAGGTACGTAACCGAGCATGAGAGGCTGGCACCTGCATCTCTCTCACCACCTTGGTCCTCTCATCTGACAGGTGCTTGGTACCTTGGCCGAGACAGTGTCCTAGAAATACCACTTTTTGTTTGCAAAATTGCAACTTATCCTTGCTGGCCTTGCAGCCGATCTGGTAGAGGAAACACAACAGGCTGATGGTCGCTGCTTCACAGGTTGGTTTGTCTGGAGCACAAAGAAGAAGGTCATCAACATATTGTAACAAAATGACATCATCATGTGGAAAATACCAAGTACTCATAAGTGTGAGACACCTTGTGAATTGGTTAGGACTGTTTTGCGCCCCTTGTGGTAGTACTGTCCAAGTGTACTGTTTACCCCTAAATGTAAATGCAAACAAATACTGGCAATCGGGGTGTAAAGGCACAGAAAAAAAGTATGCATTGCAAAGATCTACACAACTGTACCAGGTGGTACCTGTGGGGACAGCTGACAGCAGGGTGTGTGGGTTAGGTACCACTGGGGTTTCAAGTAGTGTTACTTTATTCAATTCCCTAAGATCATGAACCATACGGTATGTGTCTGGTTCTCCCTTTTTACCCTTTTTCTTCACTGGGAAAAGAGGAGTGTTTGCTACAGAAGTGCATTCCTTTAATGCCTCTGCCTTTACTAATTCCACTATGGTTACCGCTATGGCATCTTCTTGGGCATGGGTCAGAGGATATTGTTTAATCCTGGGTGGCTGAGCACCAGGTTTCAGGGTTACCATAACAGGGTGTACATCCAATTTACCTAAGTCTGTTTTCCCAGTTGCCCATAATGCTGTTGGCACTTGGGATAACAGTACATTTTCTTCTTCAGTGAGGACAAAAAGACAATTTGGTGTACTTAACTCGGCAGATAACAAACACAAAATCTCATGGTTAGTATGTGTGACTTTTACATATGCTTCTCCTGATGAATGCAACATGATATTACAACCTAATACTCCCATCACATCTGTACCAAGAATGTTATCTGATGTGTCTGAGACTAAATACCTAGTGAGTATTCTGCTACCCTGAAATGAGGTTTCTACAGGATCAGTTTGATCTAAAGCATCCACCGTTTTAGTGAGAAGTCTTCCATAATAAACTTCCACTGATTCACCTTTCTCTCTTTTAACAGATACCTTACTTCAGATGATAACAGGCAAGACAATAAATTCACATAACATAGTACAAGACATAATTTCATATGTTTGAGTATGTTCTTGAATATTTTACACATATATATTGTCATTGTACCTTACTTTCCATTTAACCTTAGGCTAACACTTTTATCAAAATATTTTCCCTTTGGGCATAAATAGTCATCATACCCAGGCTGCGGACCCCGGAGGCCCAAAGCCAAGTTTCACTTTGTAATAATTGACATGTAACATTACTGGGTAACACAGTAGCATGTTCAGCTTATGATTTTCTGCGTGCCCATCACATCAGATACAACGTCCTTGGAGCTACTTGGCAGTCAATTAATGTTTTGGTTATTCCCTGCAGAACATCTGCAGAGCGCTACAACAGAATACAGGAATACAATTCAAGCAGATAGCAGTTAATACTGACACCAAACTTACATATTACTATTTTTGTACAATTTTCAAATATTTCCCAAACCCCACCTTTTGTCATTACCACAGGTGTTCAAAACCCCTGAATTGTACTTCAGGTTACCATAAGGGAAAATTGCCAAACTTTAAAATTTTCTTCACTGGATTCCAACCAAAAGTTGAACCCCTGTGGAACATCACACTATCCTAGTTTCTTCTTTTTAGGGGACATTTCCTGAAAGCCGATTTAATTTTACAAAAAGCATAAAAGTTGAATCAATCCTGGCATTGCTATGAACAGAATGAATATTACAAATACAGGTTGACATATACATATATATATATATATAGAAGGATACTGTCCGTGGTGAGCTTCATGCAAAAGAAGTCCCATCCCATGCATGAGACTGTGATCGCGCTGAACAGTACTGTCAGTGACCGACTGCTCCACCCCCTTTGTGAGAAGGAGCGCTATCGGAAGTCTTTCCTCCCCACCGCGGTTAGGCTGTACAACCAACACCGACCTAAGCGGAGATCATTACACACAGAGAACTGAAATATCTCTCTGCCTGTTAAATCCCCCCTCCCCCCCCTCTGCTACGTCCTATCTGTCTGTCTGCTATTAATGTAATGCCTCTCACCTTGGAACATTCCTGTACATGTTGTATTTGTATTTGTATCTGCTTATCTTTGCTGCTGTAACACACTGAATTTCCCCATTGTGGGACTATTAAAGGACTATTATTATTATTATTATTATTATTATTATTATTATATATATACAGTCATATGAAAAAGTTTGGGCACCCCTATTAATCTTAATCATTTTTAGTTCTAAATATTTGGGTGTTTGCAACAGCCATTTCAATTTGATATATCTAATAACTCATGGACACAGTAATATTTCAGGATTGAAATGAGGTTTATTGTACTAACAGAAAATGTGCAATATGCATTAAACCAAAATTTGACCGGTGCAAAAGTATGGGCACCTCAACAGAAAAGTGACATTAATATTTAGTAGATCCTCCTTTTGCAAAAATAACAGCCTCTAGTCGCTTCCTGTAGCTTTTAATCAGTTCCTGGATCCTGGATGAAGGTATTTTTGACCATTCCTCTTTACAAAACAATTCCAGTTCAGTTAAGTTTGATGGTCGCCGAGCATGGACAGCCCGCTTCAAATTATCCCACAGATGTTCAATGATATTCAGGTCTGGGGACTGGGATGGCCATTCCAGAACATTGTAATTGTTCCTCTGCATGAATGCCTGAGTAGATTTGGAGCTGTGTTTTGGATCATTGTCTTGCTGAAGTATCCATCCCCGGCGTAACTTCAAATTCGTCACTGATTCTTGTACATTATTCTCAAGAATCTTCTGATACTGAGTTGAATCCATGCGACCCTCAACTTTAACAAGATTCCCGGTGCCGGCATTGGCCACACAGCCCCAGAGCATGATGGAACCTCCACCAAATTTTACAGTGGGTAGCAAGTGTTTTTCTTGGAATGCTGTGATTTTTTGACGCCATGCATAACGCCTTTTTGTATGACCAAACAACTCAATCTTTGTTTTATCAGTCCACAGGACCTTCTTCCAAAATGAAGCTGGCTTGTCCAAATGTGCTTTTGCATACCTCAGGAGACTCTGTTTGTGGCGTGCTTTCAGAAACGACTTCTTTCGCATCACTCTCCCATACAGCTTCTCCGTGTGCAAAGTGTGCTGTATTGTTGACCGATGCACAGTGACACCATCTGCAGCAAGATGATGCTGCAGCTCTTTGGAGGTGGTCTGTAGATTGTCCTTGACTGTTCTCACCATTCTTCTTCTCTGCCTTTCTGATATTTTTCTTGGCCTGCCACTTCTGGGCTTAACAAGAACTGTCCCTGTGGTCTTCCATTTCCTTACTATGTTCCTCACAGTGGAAACTGACAGGTTAAATCTCTGAGACAACTTTTTGTATCCTTCCCCTGAACAACTATGTTGAACAATCTTTCTTTTCAGATCATTTGAGAGTTGTTTTGAGGAGCCCATGATGCCACTCTTCAAAGGAGATTCAAATAGGAGAACAACTTGCAATTGGCCACCTTAAATAACTTTTCTCATGATTGGATACACCTGGCTATGAAGTTCAAAGCTCAGTGAGGTTACAAAACCAATTTTGTGCTTCAGTAAGTCAGTAAAAAGTAGTTAGGAGTATTCAAATCAATAAAATGATAAGGGTACCCAAATTTTTGCACCTGTCAAATTTTGGTTTAATACATATTGCACATTTTCTGTTAGTACAATAGACCTCATTTCAATCCTAAAATATTACTGTGTCCATCAGTTATTAGATATATCAAATTGAAATGGCTGTTGCAAACACCCAAATATTTAGAACTAAAAATGATTAAGATTAATAGGGGTGCCCAAACTTTTTCATATGACTGTATATATATATATATATATATATATATAATACATAATCCAATAAACATCATACCGATGGTGTATAGTTTTTCTCTTTGCACTATATCAGATTCTCTGAGTATTTTGTTAAAGTAAGTAATATTTCATACAGAACTGGGAGATAAGATGGGTTATATTAAACAATAATACTGAGAAGGGTGATGTCTCCCTTCAAGCCTGATTCTCGGAGTGAGGTGGGGGTGATTCATTATTTCCTGAACTATCATCCCCTTTGACCTTCCTTCTTGGAGCTCTGCACTGCCTTTTTCTATTCTATTGCTTCCTTCTATTAGGGCATAAATGCCTCTTTGCAACTTTTTGTCCTGAATCAATCCCGCATGATCTAATCTCCACTGATCCCAAAACTTACTGTCTACTAACCCAGTCTGGTGTATTCCTGCTCTTTTTAGGATTGTTTTTACCTGTGCGGCTACTTCTTTCCCTTCCCCTATTTCTATTAGTTCACATGGGGTGTACCATATCTTAGAGGGTCCCATCCCCATCTTGGCTGGTAGCTAATCAGCCGATGAGTCTCTCACTCCTCTAGGGCAACCTTTGAGACAATAGAGGGTCACTTATGACTACTTAGTGAGAACTCCCAGACAGACTCTTCTGTCTTCTATGAACTACTTGTGCAAGTTCAGGAGTAGTGCTCAGGGCAATGCCTAATGGCTTCCACAGGCTCAACTTTCTGCCTGTGTCCCCTTACCAAAACACTCCCAAATCACTGCACGCACTTCTTCGCGCGGATTCTACTAAGTCCTTCGTGCTACTACTCAGGTCCCATTCGACCTTGACCGTCCAGGCACGGCTGGAGGCTAGTGTTCCAAAACAAGGACTTTTCAATCACTCAGTGCTTCTCAGTTCCGAACCTTGTCCGCAACTCTAGACTCTAGGGGTTAAGAATAGAGAACTTTTCCCCATTCTTTGCAGCCTTATATCTTATAACACAGGTAACATGCAAACATCAGTAGACAGGTAAACAGGTAAGACAAAAAGCAAAGAAAACAATTTCCATATCATTTACAGGTGACATGTCCCTTTTAGGTTCTTCCGTACTATTTAATTGGCATCGAGATGTCATATAAACATGCAGCATCTTACCTCACTCATCGATACAGAGAATAGACACACAGGAACCTCAGATATACTAATTGGCAAGATCAAAGGCTTACCTCACAGTACTGTTTTTATCTATCTGAGGTCCTCTGGTCCCGTCCTCAAGTCGATCGGTGAGTGGGTCGGCACTCTATCGGCTGCACATCAGACGATCTCGTCGCCCCACGTTGATTAGCCAATTTCTGTCGGGGGCTAAGTTCCCCCAGGATGGATGTCACCGTAAGCCTAATTAAATAAATAACCAGTTTCGAGCGCTCGGGAAACAAGACGTACACAGGTATCGTGTATGAACCGTTTCTTCTTTATTGCGTAGTTCAATACAGTTTTAAAGGTAAGCTCAGTTACATAACAGTCATGTGATCAATGTACATATATGGGTTTTCCAGTTCCGTTACCAGACAAAGTTGTTCACTTTCCCATCACCCCAGATGTTTCCTTTTCACCTAATCTAAATGTCCTCCTTATCTTTCCTGAGAATGGTACATCTCTGAGAACAGCAGAACTGTTGATATTCAGACCCTGAGATTATATTCTATCTCTAAACTATTTAGCCTGCATGGAGAACATTTCACCCTGTGTCTTCTATATACTGCGTTATAAAATATAATACAAATTATGCTTTAACCCTTACAAGATGCTCAAGTTTTTTAGTCAATACCTCTACACTCTTGACCAGGAGGGTGATCTGTTCACACATGTCAGCCATATTCTGGTCACAGTCTTCAAGGCACCTAGATGGACCCTGGAGGCCTCTGAAGATCTGGTGCAACACTGGTAGCTGGAGTAGCAATTAATAGGACAGGCTTTAGTTACTCTAGTCTTTGTTTTAGTCCATAGCTATCAAACTCTGGCCCACAGTATAATTATACAGTGGGTATTCAGACTCCTTTAAATTTTTCACTCTTTGTTTCATTGCAGCCATTTGCTAAAAGCAAAAAAGTTCATTTTATTTCTCATTAATGTACACTCAGCACCTCGTCTTGACAGAAAAAAAAACAGAAATGTAGATATTTTTGCAAATTTAAAAAAAAAAAAACAACTGAAATATCACATGGTCATAAGTATTCAGACCCTTTGCTCAGTATTGAGTAGAAGCACCCTTTTCAGCTAGTACAGCCATGAGTCTTCTTGGGAATGATGCAACAAGTTTTTCACATCTGGATTTGGGGATCCTCTGCCATTCTTCCTTGCAGATCCTCTCCAGTTCCGTCAGGTTGGATGGTGAACATTAGTGGACAGCCATTTTCAGGTCTCTCCAGAGATGCTCAATTGGGTTGAGGTCAGGGTTCTGGCTGGGCCAGTCAAGAATGGTCACAGAGTTGTTCCAAAGCCACTCCTTTGTTATTTTAGCTGTGTGCTTAGGGTCATTGTCTTGTTGGAAGGTAAACCTTGGGTCCAGTCTAAGGTCCAGAGCACTCTGGAAGAGGTTTTCTTCCAGGATATCTCTGTACTTGGCCGCATTCATCTTTTCTTCAATTGCAACCAGTTGTCCTGTCTCTGCAGCTGAAAAACACCCCCATAGCATGATGCTACCACCACCATGTTTCACTGTTGGGATTGTATTGGACAGGTGATGAGCAGTGCCTGGTTTTCTCCACACATACCGCTTAGAATTAACACCAAAATGTTCAATCTTCATCTCATCAGACCAGAGAATCTTATTTCTCATAGTCTGGGAGTCCTTCATGTGTTTTTTGGCAAACTCTATGAGGGCTTTCATATGTCTTGCACTGAGGAAAGGCTTCCTTCAGGCCACTCAGCCATAAAGCCCCGACTGGTGGAGGGCTGCAGTGATAGTTGACTTTGTGGAAGTTTCTCCCATCTCCCTAATGCATCTCTGGAGCTCAGCCACAGTGATCTTTGGGTTCTTCTTTAGGTCTCTCACCAAGGCTTTTCTCCCACGATTGCTCAGTTTGGCTGGACGGCCAGGTCTAGGAAGAGTTCTGGTTGTCCCAAACTTCTTCCATTTAAGGATTATGGAGACCACTGTGCTCTTAGGAACCTTGAGTGCTGCAGAAATTCTTTTGTAACCTTGGCCAGATCTGTGCCTTGCCACAATTCTTTCTGTGAGCTCCTTGGGCAATTCCTTTGACCTCATTATTCTCATTTGCTCTGACATGCACTGTGAGATGTGAGGTCTTATACAGACAGGTGTGTGCCTTTCCTAATCAAGTCCAATCAGTTTAATTAAACAAAGCTGGACTCCAATGAAGGAGTAGAACCATCTCAAGGAGGATCGGAAGGAAATGGACAGCATGTGAGTTAAATATGAGTGTCACAGCAAAGGGTCTGAATACTTATGACCATGTGATATTTCAGTTTTACTTTTTTTTTAATAAATTTGCAAAAATATCTACATACCTGTTTTTTTTTCTGTCAAGATGGGGTGCTGAGTGTACATTAATGAAAAATAAAATGAACTTTTTTGCTTTTAGCAAATGGCTGCAATGAAACAAAGAGTGAAAAATTTAAAGGGGTCTGAATACTTTCCGTACCCACTGTATTAACAGATGCTAAGAACTGAAGTTGGTGAAGGTGGCAAAAGGCCCTCTTTAAAGGGGTTGTCTGAGATCTAAAAAAATGTCTAAATATAGTAAAATGTTCAAAATAGTGAAATAATCACTTATTTATCATTATTTCTGTGACCACAGAAGCCAGTCATATTCTGTAACTGGACACGTACACCCGAGGCTTTTAATTGCACCATTTAGATGTACGGTGAATGTGATTTCATTGCTGCAGGACCAGTGGGCGGTGCTGGAACTGTGGGACATTTAAATTGTAAGTAATGATATTTCATAATTTTATAGTTATCTACCCTTTCACAACTTTTCTAAGTCAAAGAAAACCTGCGTTGCGCTGTGTTTTATAGTACCTGCACAGTGGATGGGATTCTGGCTAATCCCATCCACACATTGCAGAAAAAAAATCTGCAGCTGAAAAGCTGCATTTTCAAAAACACATGCGTTTTTGAAAATCGCAGCATGTCAATTATACTGGCGGAAACGCTGGCATTTTCCATGTAGGTATAATAGGGACAGAAAGTCTGCGGAGGAAAACTTTGCGAAATCGCAATTTTTTGTGCAGTGTTTTTTTTGTTTTGTTTTTTACTGCGCTTTGCTACGTGGAACCTTAGCATAAGGCTGAGGCCCCAAGTTGTGGAAATACAGCTTTTTTGATGCAAATTTTGCTGCCAAAGCCAGGATTGAACAGAAGGTAGAAGTATAAGTACTTCCTATATATTTTCCATTTCTTTTGTAGGCATTCTTGGCTTTGGCTCAAAAAACGGCAGCAAAATCTGCAACAAAAAAGCTGCGTTTCCACAATGTGGGGCCTCAGCCTTAATTTGCTACTAGTTATAACTATTTATAGATGTCTTGGTTGCATATGCTCTAAGTGAATGATCATGGAGTCCAACTGTTGAGACCCACTTCTGTTACTAGACAGAAGAGGCCACGGATGCAGAAACGTGTGCTGTTTCGCACCATAAGCTACTTGCCCTTTGGTTACAAGAGTTTCAAACAAATGATCTTCCGGTGATGTAGTGCTTGCTCCAGGTGAGTTTATCAAGATGGACTGCTATAGGTGACTCGCATAACATTACTGGCTATTCAGTCCTTCCTGAATAATACTACATAGGTTGATGGACTTTGGTGCTGTTTATTAACAGCTAGTTTTTGATTGATGTGAGAAGCTGTCAGATATAATTGTGTTATATTTATCTCAGGAGTTACATTGTGCTAACATCGCCTTTCATACATTGCCAGAGAGTATTTTGCCCTTTTACCCAGCCTGCCTATGTTCCTGTCCTTATTTGTTATCCACCCTACATTTTCAGCTATCTGTTTTTATTTTTTGTTTCAGAAGCTCCAGCTTGTGGACCAAAGAGATCTGAACCGACATCATTTCACTGGAAAGGATGAAAGCGTGAAAATGATCAAGAGAAGCGGCTCTCTTCTGATCAGTAGGGCACAGCTTTGATAGAGCCGCCCGCTCTGCTCCCGACTACAATGCTCCCATTCAGGCAACGCTGGCACTCATGACCCCCTTCCCGAATTTCCTTCAGTCTCTTCCTCTTTCCTTTCACAAGCTCAGCTAGTTGCGGCCAGGTCTTCGCTAGGAGCATCCTATTTGTCTTTTCTGATGTCACGTAATTAACCTTGTTTTTGCAATAATTAATACTGGCTTGCAAGGGCAAAAGGATGTTCTAAAATGTACAAATTGTAACCCTTTTACTTTTACTTGTAAAAGTGTTCAATATACATCCATTTTGCCACATTATCTTCTCTAAGAATTCTTAAGAATGCATCTCAAAGCCTTATTAGTATATTAGAATTTTAGTATGTACCAAGAAGAGAATCACATCTGTTGTTTCAGCAATGTTCATAAAATCCCTAAAGAAGCTGTGAGGTTATCTGAAATCTATTATTCATCTGCATGTATAGGTAGCTCCATTTCCTGTGCTGTGAATAGAATGTTGCACTGCATAGTTTCCAATCTTATTACTGAATTGGACAGTAGCATAGTGGGTCTTACCAGGTGTCTTCCTGGGTTTCTGTTAAGATATAAAGCTTTACAGTAGATCAGGTTTACATTGGGTGAAATAGTACATGGTCGAGTGCATTTACAGTACAATCCAACCAAATGTTCATAATAGAGGATGATGTATCGAAGCTTAAGAACAACCCCGGTGCTAACGAACACAAACCCCTCTTTTCTCACCCCATCCACCCTTCACGCCCCCTCCCACCGCCTCCTCCTGTCCTGGCATCTGTGTCAAAGCATTAATGAATTGAGCAGTTTATCAGAACGCTTGGGAACTGTCCTTTCTGCCCCACAACCCCCTCCTGTGGTCCTGGACATATACAGCTCCACCAACCATGCTGTGTATTGTCTAACTGTCATCTTCAGAAGAGGCTGCAATGAGACAAAAGCAGCAGGGAGAGTGACAACACACAAACAGAACATTGCCTGCAGAGTGACAGAGAGGTAAAAAGAGAGAGTGAGTCAATGATGCAAGCAGTATATAAGGGAGGGACCAAAGAGCACACTGCAAGACGTATACGGTAGAGTGATGCTGAGGAACACATAGCCACATAGTGGGGACAGAAGACTATGAGAATCATCTGAAGGAAGACTTTGAAAAATAATAACTAGGCAGAAAGAATTATTTCATTCGTTTTCCTTGAAAGTGAGTTGTGTAAAATGCAGCTCCTAAACTGGACAGTGCTCTGTGTTTCATGCGTGGCAGCCCAGCTGATTTACTGCGCTCCAGTGAGTAAGGAGCAATACAGACTACCAACCAGTGTCTTGCAAGGTGAGTACTGTGCAACAGGTGAAACACATCAAGGGATGTAATCTCTGGGTTTTTCATAGTTCATGCGTATATGCTGCAGTCAGCATTTCCTAGAAAGAGCATTTACCAATCAGTAAAAGTGTAGAACAAGGCCAATGAGGATCTACCACTTTGAAGACTATGTCACTGCTTACAGTGATATGACATCAACTCAGTACTGTTTCCTAGTATAAATGATTGATGTCTGATCATACACTGATGCTTATGCACACCCTTCAACCATGAATGAGCTGTTATGCTGTCATGTGACTTTGGAAATATTTTATATTATTGTAAACCATAGTACTATACCATTAGCTAAATTTCCTACTTCATGTTATGGTGACTTGCTTTTTATACCTATTATATTATGTCCATATGTTGATGTATTCTTGACAGCTCTCTCTAACAGGGGGACACTAATTCTAGAAGCTGCACTTAAGACAGCACTACAGGCTTTAGAAGGAGCTGTCAAAGAACAGAGCCTCCACCAACAGAAATGTACAAGGTGCACCATCTGCCTCTTCCCAGAATGTAGAAGCCTAACTACACAATGCAGAGGTCAGTAACATTTAGTGTACTGTATGTAGTAGGAGATAAGCACAAATGTATAGGTTTCCAGCCAATACAAAACCATTCATCCAGTAACAGTACATATAATATGCTGACATCTTCATGCAACAGAACCAAATCTTTCTGTGAATGCTATGCTTGTGGAATTAATGGCCGAGATTTACTAATAGACAGTGTAAAATGTAGGCAGTCTGTAAATGCCCCAGATTTATCATTGTGTCTAACACTGAATAAAAAATTTAGTGTATCTTTAGACTAGCCTAAGCTTATACCATCTTTTAGTTGGCTTACTTTGAGCCAGGATTTTACAACACAATTTTGATACATTTTTGGTGCATCTTGGTGCATTTAAGCCTCACCAACATGTCTAGCAGGTCAGAAAATTTTAACTCAAACTAGATGTGCCGATATGTCTCAAAGATGCGCTACATTGCTTCAAGTTGCACCAAAGATATGCCATATTTATGCCAATGTATAGTGGTAAACACAATGTAAATCTGGGCCAGTTAGTTGTGGCTGACAATAATCTTCAAGAATAATTTGCTATTGTCTGGAACAATGGGATTGTTACAATAGGTGAAAACATTGACTCGCTATTAGCTAAACTGTGAACAGGTTATATCACACCATGCTTACTGTGGGAAATATGTATAAAAAGTGTTGACAGTGTTGCCTGCAAAAGTAGCATAAAGTTTACCAGTTGTGCTCAGGATTCATCAGATGGACATACTGATGTATATGGTGTTACTAGTGCTATACTTTGTAGACTGCTCAGTGACACCTAAAATAACCACAACATTGTATAACAAAACCAATGTGGCCTCCAACATTTTCCCCTTTAGGAAAAAAATGATTTACAACTATTTTGACCTGGATTGCCTAACTAGCATTTATTGTAGAAAATGTTGCACACAAAACTTGAGTTTGGCCCACCCTGAACCTGAGAAATGTGATCCAGGAGGAAAACATGCATAAAATGATTTTAAAATAATTAAGTACATGCTTGCACCAGTTGAAATCCATATTGAATTCCGCCAAGACTCCCACCAATCCTGAGAACGAGGGGTGTTCTTCCCCCGTTGTGAATTCAGCCTGACCACAGCCAAGGCTGAATGTAGGCATGACACTTGGCGAACAGATGAATCATTGCTCCCATTCACTTCCATGGGAACACTGGAGGAAGCGGAATTACAGCACTCGGCTATCTCTGGCACTCTCATTGAAATGAATGGTAACGCTGTCGATAAAAATAACATGCCTACATACAGTCTGGCTGTAGTCAGAATTGTAATATAACAGACAATCCTTATCTTATCTTTCGTCATTTTTTTTTATAACATCTGTGCGGGGCAGCTTTTTTCTTCCAAAAAAAAAAGTGAAGAGAAATAAAGGGCTTTTATTTTCTGTGTAACCTGTCACAGGTATTGGGAGAGTCTTTGCTCTCCATTTCTTCTATATAAGTCTGTTGCTTCCTTCCTTCTGCCTCTTTGTTGTTTGGCAGAGAGTGTGCATGCTGGGCATTCTAGTTCAACAGACTTGTACTGTTGCGTTTTTTTCTGGCTTTCTTGCTATTTACTCTTACACTTGCGTAAGATATCTTCCTCTGCGTCTGGTGGTGATGAATCCTCCAGGTAAGTCTGTGTCTAGGCGCAAACATCTAAACTGTTGCTCCTGTGAAATTCCCTTGCCTGACGGTTACAAATTCAATATATGCCACCAGTGCTGCTTGGGCAGCCCAGTGGCTCAGTGGTTGACCCTGCAGCCTCATAGAGCTGGAGTCCTGGGTTTGAACCCTGCCAGGGGCGACATCTACAGGGAGTTTGTGGTTCTCCCTATGTTTGAGTGGGTGTACTCCAGTTTCCTCCCACACTCCAAAGGCTTGCTGGTGGGGGGTATGGATTGTGAACCTTATATGGGACAGTGACTGTCTGTGTCTGTTGAGCGCTGTGGAATATGATGGCGCTTCTGTCATATGATCTGATGAGGTATTCAGGATCATAGAGGAAGCTAATTCTTCGTCTGAGGATTCAGATATAGAAAAAACACTTTTTCCTCTGGAGAAAATTCAGAAATTACTGAAGTCCATCAGGTCAAGGGACCATGATGTTGACCTTGGGGAAGCCTCTAGTTCCACCTCTAGGGGCTTAGGGCCTTCAATGTGGATGACATGCTTAAAAGAGCTATGTCCACCAAGTGAAAACACCCAGAGAAGACCTGCGTGAAATCCAAGAGGTTCAAGACACTCTTCCCAATAGCTGAGGACCAGTTGGGACTTGGGTCCACCACCTAAGCTTGTCATGGCAGTCGCCAAACTGCCCAGGCGAACACTTGTAATCTCTAAGGACGGGTCTAACCTTCAGGACCCCATCGACCACCATACGGCTTTCTCTGCACAGTGTTTGATTGGTATCGCTACTAGTGAGGTAGCTAAAAAGCTGTGATGTGGCCTCTTTTCATTAAAAAGAGATATTTATTTGGGGGTCTCCAGGGACGAATTGTTGTCCTCTTTGAAGAGTATAGCCCTTGAGGCGGATTATCTCTTCTCCAAGTAAAGTTAGCTGTCAAGTCTAGGGCCTTGACTTCGGCTGCCCATCGCACCCTATGGTTAAAACCTTGAAGGGCGGATTATGCCTCAAAATTTAATATTTGCGGGCAGAACACAATACAAGGACAAGTGGGAAAGGAAGGAAAGTCCTTCCACAGTCCTTCCATGGACAGGGCAGACAGTGTCGTAGAAGACAGTCTCCTCAAAGACTGCCACCTGCAAGAGGTCATGTGTGGACGTTCTAGGTTCCTGAGTGGGAACTCCAACCGTCTTTTTTTCCGTAATGACAGGAAAATCAGAAAGCCAAATTTCTGACTATTACCTTCTCCCTCCTCCAAGACATGAAGTTCCTGTGGGGGTAACAGATCATGGGTCTTAGAGATAATGAGGTCCGGTTCCGGCATAGTTTTTTCTGTGCCTCCCCAGGACAGAATTATACAGACCTCTCGCCTCCCTGCTGTCCATCACAACGTCAAGTGTCTGGAATTTATTCTTCAGTGTTTCTGGTTCCAAAACCTTCACGAGACTGGTTGATAATAATAGACCTACGATACCACAGCAGACCTATCTTGGAAAAAATTTCCGTATGGAAACATCTGTGATATCCATTCTCCAGCAAGGAGATTTCATGGCCACTCTGAACCTAAAGGACGTGCACCTCCACGTCCCTATTCTTCCTGCTCACAGGAAATACCTAAGAATTGCAGTGGGTGTCGAGGGTCGGCTGAGACACCTCCAATTCACCGCACTTCCAGTCAAGATAGCGTCAGCACCATAGGTATTCACCAAGGAGGTATCCACGGTAGCTGAGTTACTGAGAATCCAGAGGTTCCTATGTTCCTTATCTGGAAGACTGGCTGTTAAAAGTCTCTCAAGAGAAGGCCTACTACAGCATCTATTTATCACAATGAATTTACTCCAACAATTGGGGTGGATTATAAATTGAGGAAAGTCCCAAATATTACCAGCAACCCAGAAAACATTTCTAGGGTTCATACTTGATTCAGGCCTAATGAAAATATCTCTTCCTCCCTCCAGAAGGGAAAGAATCATCAAGGCCGCAAAATTCCTGCTGGTTCCTTGGCCAATCACCATCAGGACAGGCATAAAGTTTTGGGATTGATGTCATCAGCTGCAGAAGCAGTCCCTTGGGAAGTCCTGTCGACTAGCGGTCTAGACAGAAGTTTTTTTCCTGTCTCAGGAAGCCCGCTCGTCCCTCAAGTGGTGGATTTGGCTAAAAAACATAAAGTTCACAGTCCAGCCTCGCTGGTCCCTGTTGACTACAGATGCATCATTCACAGGTTGGGGAGCCCACCAGAACAACATTCCGGGCCAAGGGCATTGGAATTCCCTCGAGAAGATGATGTCATCCAATTGGAGAGAACTCTGAGCAGTACGACTGGCACTGCTTCACTTTGCCAAACATTTGAAGGACAAGGCAGTCCGTGTAAGATCGGACAATATGACGACCGTCCTTTATTTAAACAAGCAGGGAGGAACTCGGTCACAACCTCTTCTAAGCGAAGTGGGGAAGATCTTGAGTTGGGCAGAGAAGAACTTAACCATTTTTCTGCCATACATATCCGAGTGTCACTCAATGTAGTGGCGGATCAATTGAGTCATGGCATTACTGTTTCAGGGGAATGGTCTCTCCATCCAGAAGTCTTTCAAGTAATCACCATGAAATGGGGTCATCCAGAGATAGACTTGATGGCAAGCAGACTCAATGCCAAGGTAGAGAAGTTCTGCTCTATTCAAGGAGGACAATTCCTTGGCTGTGGATGCCCTGTCCATCCCTTGGAGGTTCAGGCTGGAATACATATTCCCTCCAATCTCCATGATACCAAGGGGTATTGATGAGAATCAGACAGGACCAAGTCTCTGTAATCATTTCATTCTGGCCAAAGAGAGCTTGGATTTCCCATCTCATTCAAAAGAGTCACGGGATATATTGGAGGCTTCCCCTGATTTAGAACCTGGTGTCTCAAGGACCCAGGATCTGAAATCCTTCAATCTGACAGCCTGAAAATTGATCAGTCCCTATAACGATCAAGAGAATCTCAGGAGCCATCTTAAATACTCTCTCTCTCGCTAGAGCAGAGTCTACAAATAAAAATTACGCCTGGATCCGAATCATCTTCATCTCCTGGGCATCAGGTAGAGGAGAGGTAATTCGAGCAACAAATATCAAAAAAGTCCATAGCACTTGCCTTTCATATAAATTGATAGTTTATTAGTGGTCCAACATACAAAACTCGTTTTAGCGAGGCATCAACATGTTATTGGAATTGCTACCTGTGTACATATATGGAATATTAACCCATTAACTCATATGTGTTGACGCCATTGCCGATATGGTTTTTGTATGTTTGAACACTTTTAAACTCTCAATTTGTATGAATGGTGAGAGCTATGGATTTTTTGATATAAGTGGCTGTGGTCAGACTGAATGCACAATGAGGGAAGACCACTCCCTTTTCTCAGAATCAGTGGAGTCTTAGCAGTTAGATCCCCACCAATCAGCATTTATAGTTACATAACCCATTTAACTACATGCAGTTGTCTCTATGCACCAAAGCATTTTTTTTCTTTTTTCTTTTTTTTTTTTTTTAGAAATAGTTTGCCCCACAAATGATATTCAGCTTTCCATAAATGTCTGGTTCTTGGGATTCCCAATAAGCTACTATAGCTGTGGATAGGTGATAAATGTCATTTTTCGAAAAAAAACAAACAAACCATGTTTCAATTACGCGGTGTTTACAGTAAAAATGCCACGTATTAAAGTACCTGCAAAGTGGATGGGATTCTGGCTAATCCCATCCACACATTGCAGGAAAATATCAGCAGTGGTAATGCTCTGATTTCAAAAACAGTCGTGTTTTTGTAAATCGCAGCATCACAATTTTACCTACGAAAATGCTGGCTTTTTCCGTATAGGTATAATAGGGGAAGAAAATCAGCATTGGAAAACTCTGCGGACTTTCTGTGAAAAACGTAATGCGTTTCTGCCACGGTCTTTTCCGCAGCGCTTTTTGGCTGCGGCTCATTATGTGGGGCCTTGGCCTTAGACTGGAGACATGCACTGTGATCACTCCATGGGTTCTCCTACAAGCCACTGTCGTAAAATCGACATGGAATTGGTTGGTCTTTGCTGCAGCTCAGGTCTCCTGCACCTTTCAACTTTGACAGTATAAAAGTTGAAAGCCATAGGTGCAGGAATATGGTGCTGGTTTCAAAAATGCAAAGCAAGTCACTTTGTGCTGCGGTTTTTAGTTGCAGCATGTGGATGAGATTTATTTGTGGAAAGTTTGTGGTGACTAAACCTCTGCAATCCTACCACATGTGTCCCCAGCCTGAAACGTATATTACATCTAAAGGTAGAGACACACATAGAGGCCTTAGCTCAGTTGACACACAATTTTACCTACTAAACCACGTGGATATCAACAAAATTGATGGTACAAGGTTTTTAACCGCATTGTGGCCACCTAATGTGTCTCTGCTGTTAAGTTGCCATTGAAAGCTCATTTGGTCCAACAAAATGAAGATTCAATGCAACTGAACAGTATCTGTATATGTAAAAAAAAGCTAAAGTTTTGCACTGGGCAAAACCTAATATACAGTGGTTAGGGAAAGTATTCAGACCCCTTTAAATTTTTCACTCTTTGTTTCATTGCAGCCATTTGTTAAAAGCAAAAAAGTTCATTTTATTTCTCATTAATGTACACTTCGCACCCCATCTTGACAGAAAAAAACCCCCAGAAATGTAGATATTTTTGCAAATTGATTAAAAAAGAAAAACTGAAATATCACATGGTCATAAGTGTTCAGACCCTTTGCTCAGTGTTCAGCCCCTTCCTTTTGAGCTAGTACAGCCATGAGTCTTCTTGGGAATGATGCAACAAGTTTTTCACATCTGGATTTGGGGATCCTCAACCATTCTTCGTTGCAGATCCTCTCCAGTTCCATCAGGTTGGATGGTGAACATTGGTGGACAGCTATTTTGTTATTTTAGCTGTGTGCTTGAGGTCATTGTCTTGTTGGAAGGTGAACCTTCGGCCCAGTTTGAGGTTTTCTTTCAGGATATCCTTGTACTTGGCCGCCTTCATCTTTCCTTCAATTGCAACCAGTCGTCCTGTCCCTGCAGCTGAGAAACACCCCCATAGCATGATGCTGCCACCACCATGTTTCACTGTTGGGATTGTATTGGGCAGGTGATGAGCAGTGCCTGGTTTTCTCCACACATACCACTTAGAATTAACGCCAAAAAGTTCAATCTTCGTCTCATCAGACCAGAGAATTTCATAGTCTGGGAGTCCTTCATGTGTTTTTTGGCAAACTGGTGGAGGGCTGCAGTGATAGTTGACTTTGTGGAACTTTCTCCCATCTCCCTACTGCATCTCTGGCGCTCAGCCACAGTGACCTTTGGGTTCTTCTTTACCTCTCTCACCAAGGCTCTTCTCCCACGATTGCTCAGTTTGGCTGGGCGGCCAGGTCTAGGAAGAGTTCTGGTCGTCCCAAACTTCTTCCATTTAAGGATTATGGAGGCCACTGTGCTCTTAGGAACCTTGAGTGCTGCAGAAATTCTTTTGTAACCTTGGCCAGATCTGTGCCTTGCCACAATTCTGTCTCTGAGCTCCTTGGGCAGTTCCTTTGACCTCATGATTCTCATTTGCTTTGACTTGCACTGTGAGCTGTTACGTCTTATATAGACAGGTATGTGCCTTTCCTTATCAAGTCCAATCAGTTTAATTAAACACAGCTGGACTCCAATGAAGGAGTAGAACTCAAGGAGGATCATAAGAAAATGGACAGCATGTGAGTTAAATATGAGTGTCACAGCAAAGGGTCTGAATACTTATGACCATATGATATTTCAGTTTTTCTTTTTTAATAAATTTGCAAAAATATCTACATTTCTGTTTTTTTTTCTGTCAAGATGCAGTGCTGAGTGTACATTAATGAGAAATAAAATGAACTTTTTTGCTTTTAGCAAATGGCTGCAATGAAACAAAGAGTGAAAAATTTAAAGGGGTCTGAATACTTTCCGTACCCACTGTATCTGTCTTTAACTCACAATGTTCTACTAGTGAATATTAGATCAATTTCAGTTTGTCAGATCAGTTAATAGTATTCAGTCTTTACCTAATCTCTAAATATTGCTGTGGTATAGCCATCTTTATAGGGTTGTGTAAAGCACTCAAGATAAATGGGTTACTTTGAGGTTAATGGTAGAATGCATCATTTTCTGCCATACAGTTTGGTTAAATTGCATTTGTTACATATCACACAGTGATATAGATTGTTTGAAGAGGACTATTTTCTGAGAGAGTTGATTTCTAGGACAACTGGCAATAAACAAAATTCTGATTTTCATTGTCATGTGTCAGATAAAAGAAGAAATATATCTCAGTAAAGACAGCTACACTACAGGTTGCTGCATTTATTTTGTAGTGCAGGAATAACAGAAAATTATTTCTAAGATAAATCATACTACTTTTTTTAGCTATTTTTACAATATATATTTTTTGTTGTTACAAAATAATTGGTATTTACAGCATCAGAGTTATATGGAGCCATAATATGCTACTATTACAAGGCTATGATTCTATAGGAAAATATCTTCACAAAACATCACTGTAAGAAAACTCCATACGCTGGCGCATGGAAGCCTAGATCTAGTTTCCATCTTTCATGCCTTTCATTTGCTCCAGCGGTAGCTGGCGGGGAACCAATAGGCTACTCTAACCTAGCTATGGTACTAAGATACAGTGGGGAAAAAAGTATTTAGTCAGCCACCAATTGTGCAAGTTCTCCCACTTAAAAAGATGAGAGAGGCCTGTAATTGACATCATAGGTAGACCTCAACTATGAGAGACAAAATGAGAAAACAATCCAGAAAATCACATTGTCTGATTTTTTAAGAATTTATTTGCAAATTATGGTGGAGAATAAGTATTTGGTCACCTACAAACAAGCAAGATTTCTGGCTCTCACAGACCTGTAACTTCTTTAAGAGGCTCCTCTGTCCTCCACTCATTACCTGTAGTAATGGCACCTGTTTGATATTATTATCAGTATAAAAGACACCTGTCCACAACCTCAAGCAGTCACACTCCAAACTCCACTATGGTGAAGACCAAAGAGCTGTGGAAGGACACCAGAAATAAAACTGTAGACCTGCACCAGGCTGGGAAGACTGAATCTGCAATAGGCAAGCATCTCGGTGTGAAGAAATCAACTGTAGGAGCAATAATTAGAAAATGGAAGACATACAAGACCACTGATAATCTCCCTCGATCAGGGGCTCCACACAAGATCTCATCCCGTGGGGTCAAAATGATCACAAGAACGGTGAGAAAAAAATCCCAGAACCACACGGGGGGGGCCTAGTGAATGACCTGCAGAAAGCTGGGACTAATGTAACAAAGGCTACCGTCAGTAACACACTATGCCGCCAAGGACTCAGATCCTGCAGTGCCAGACATGTCCCCCTGATTAAGCCAGTACATATCCGGGCCCGTCTGAAGTTTGTTAGAGAGCATTTGGATGTTCCAGAAGAGTATTGGGGGGAATGTCATATGGTCAGATGAAACCAAAGTAGAACTGTTTGGTAGAAACACAACTCGTCATGTTTGGAGGAGAGTGAATGCTGAGTTACATCCAAAGAACACCATATCTACTGTGAAGCATGGGGGTGGCAACATCATGCTTTGGGGCTGTTTCTCTGCAAAGGGACCTGGACATAGTTACATAGTAGATGAGGTTGGATGAAGACATCAGTCCATCAAGTCCAACCTATAACCCTACAGTCCCCTACAGTGTTGATCCAGAGGAAGGCAAAAAACCCCATGAGGCTTATGCAATTGTCCCATTTCATGGGAAAAAATTCCTTCCCGACTCCAATCTGGCAATCAGTATAAAACCTTGGATCAACGTGCCCTTAAAATCTAAAACCCATAATCCATAATGATGTTCTGTTCGAGAAAGGCATCCAGGCCCTCTTTGAACTTGTTCAATGAATCCACCATCACCACTTCCTGGGGCAGAGAGTTCCATAGTCTTGTTGTTCTTACTGTACGTGAAAGAATGAATGGTGCCATGTATCGTGAGATTTTGAGTGCAAACCTCCTTCCATCAGCAAGGGCATTGAAGATGAAAGGTGGCTGGGTCTTTCAGCATGACAATGATATCAAGCACACCGCCAGGGCAACAAAGGAATGGCTTCGTAAGAAGCATTTGAAGGTCCTGGAGTGGCCTAGCCAGTCTCCAGATCTCAACCCCATAGAAAACCTTTGGAGGGAGTTGAAAGTGCGTGTTGCCCAGCGACAGCCCCAAAACATCACTGCTCTAGAGGAAATCTGCATGGAGGAATGGGCCAATATACCAGTAACAGTGTGTGCCAACCTTGTGAAGACTTACAGAAAACATTTGACCTCTATCATTGCCAACAAAGGATATATAACAAAGTTTTGAGATGAACTTTTGTAATTGACCATATACTTATTTTCCACCATAATTTGCAAATAAATTCTTTAAAAATCAGACAATGTGATTTTCTGGATTTGTTTTCTCATTTTGTCTCTCATAGTTGAGGTCTACCTATGATGTCAATTACAGGCCTCTCTCATATTTTTAAGTGGGAGAACTTGCACAATTGGTGGCTGACTAAATATTTTTTTCCCCACTGTACATTTCTGGAAAGCTATGCCCCATTTCAAACAAGGAGCATAAAGTGACAGAAACACATTGGGGTCAATATAGCATACATTTTCTGGCATACAAGGCATTACAAAAGTCACAATTTTTTGGCACATGGGATTATTGCACATAAAAATTGCGACTATTTGCTATTTTCTACCTTGCTTGCTAAGGTGATACCAAACATACTTATTATAACTTATAGCACTTGAAACTATGACAGTCCCTGACTGGCATAGATTTAAGTTTTGGCGCTCGGGACATCCCAAGATGCTCCAGAATTATTAGGAGGACAGAGGCATGGATTAAGACTAGAGATGGGTGAATCAACTTGTACTGAACCCAAATATTCTAAATTGTTTGATTTTTTTAATAAAACCGAACAAATGGAGATTCGTCTCGGGGAACTAAAATGGCCACCATATTATACTTTGGGGTCTCTTCAGATCCCAAAGTATTATAGGTGGGGGCCCAAAGGAGGTGACAGAAATAAAAAAAACATTCATACTGACTTTTCGTTACCTCTTTTGGGCCTCCTCGTGGCATCTGGCACACTTATGTCACACCTGGTGACATAATATGTCTGGGGTCACCACTGAGGCCTATGATTTTGCCACCAGCGCTCACATGGGTACGCAGAGCATTATGACGTTACCGAGGAAGTGGAGAGAGAGTGCCGGATGCTGCGAGAAGGCCCAGAAGAGCTAATGGAAGGTGAGTATGAATATTTTTTATTTTACACCTCCTCTGTCTTAGAGAGCTAGAAACTAGGTTTCTAGTAGCCCTGGGAGTGTTCTACACTATCTTTTAAGCCATTTTAAGGTGTGATTTATACCGAACTTGTTTGACCCAAAATGAATCCCGGACATGAGCCATCTGAATCCGAAATGAATCCTGAGAAGTTTGCCCATCTCTAATTTTGTATGGTGCATTTTCATTAGTAAATCTGTTCCACTGTATCTTTAAGATGTTGTCTAGTTCTGAAAATGTAAATCCTCTATAAGAGGAATCTTTTAATTGGAAAATAGTCATGCAGGGCATAAAATAGCTGCCAAGAGATTTCCTCTGTTTCTCTGGAGGACCCAGCACATCCATGCAATACAGGGAGAACCCATTCAGCATATTTCCCTTGTAATGTTTCATTTCCCCTGTGTTGGCACTGCAAAGGAAATAAACACTTGTTGTTAGCTTTTATGTGATTCTTTTGGCCCCCACAAGAGAGCACTCTGTGATATTTTTAGGGGACCCTTATAATAAAAGAAACTGTCAAAAGCAGAATTTTTTTTTTTATAAGCTAAAGCCCATGTTGCAGAAAACACAGCTTTTTTTCGCTCATGAATAAACGTATTGGGAAAAAACGCTGCGTTTTACAGTAACGGCAAAGTGAATGAGATTTCATTAATCACATCCACACATTTTAGAATAAAAAGAGCTGTGGTGAAGTTGCATTTTCAAAAATGTGTGAGTTTTTGAAAAACACGGCATGTTAATTATAGTTGTGGGATTGCAAGTGTTTCCCTAAATATTTAATAGGGGAAGAAAAAAAACACAGCAAAAACTCAACAGAAAAAAATGCAAATGCAGTGCCTGGGTACATAGCTAATACTGCCTATATCTCACAGATTATAAATACCAAGTCCACCATCAGGGCTCAGATATACTGATACCATTGCACACTCTCTATATTAACAGACCACTAGTGTACATAGGTTTGAGTCCACCATTAGGGCTCTACCTTAAAAGTTCAATTGTAAAGCTTTATGTCATAGCATAACATCTCAGTGTCTATACTATGACGGAGGGCTCTAAGTTTACACTGTCTACTTTATAGACAGCATTAGTAAATGTGGGCCATTGACTTCAGTATGGAAAGCTAATTTGCACATATCTATGTCAAGGTAAATGACTAAATCAATTTTGAATTCATTCACAAGCTAAATAAGATTTGGTAGCCTCTGTGAGTCAGATATACAATTTTCTAGCCTATTGAAGGGGCACAGCTTTACAGATTAATCGCTGAGCAGAAAGTTAATATGTTTATGTTGGTCTTTGGATGTATGAGGCTGATCTCAGTTGCATCTTCTTATTAACATTTGTTAGCTACAAATCATTGCCCTCTCTTACACATATTTACCCATCTCTCCTACTCTGTGATCTCCAGTAATATTTCTCATTTGTATTCTGAACAGCAGAAACGAATAGAGGGCTGAAGAGTTGTTTGCACAGATGGTCACCTTGACAAGAGTTTATAATGGATGGTGTCCATGTTATTAATAAGAGGATAAATCCATTTTACCACCATAGAGAATACTAATAAATAATATAATTAATGGGGATTATATATTCCAAAGATAAATAAAGATGTAACAAATTTTGCACTTTTGTGTCCATCACATCAGGACAAATATTTATACCCTGAAAGTAAGCAAAGGAGGTTACTCTGAATGACATGCATCTGCTTTCAAATCCACATCAAAATCTGCATGTAACACATAGATTTAAGGCTGGGACCCCACGTAATGTAAACGCCGCGGTTTGGCCAGTGGTGGAAGCGCCGCAGAAAAAAACGTGACATTTTACAGTTGCTGCAAGGTGGATGGGAAGCCTCTGCAGACTTTCTTTGAAAAACGTTACCGGAAAACCTGTGGCTTTTCCCACATCGCTTTTTTGCAGTGGTCCACTATGTGGGGCCTTAGCCTATTAGTGAATTCTCTGTGGCTAAATCTGTGTAAAAAATGCTGTATACGCCATGTACAATTTACCCTGAAGGAGGATAAGAATGCTTTTCTTGTTATTTTGGGAAACCTCAATTCTGTACCAGGTGAAAGTGATTTTTTTTTCCTTTTTGTTTCTGCAGACAGATCTAAATCTATACCTATACAGTGGGGGAAAAAAGTATTTAGTCAGCCACCAATTGTGCAAGTTCTCCCACTTAAAAAGATGAGAGAGGCCTGTAATTGACATCATAGGTAGACCTCAACTATGAGAGACAAAATGAGAAAACATATCTAGAAAATCACATTGTATGATTTTGTTAAGAATTTATTTGCAAATTATGGTGGAAAATAAGTATTTGGTCACCTACAAACAAGCAAGATTTCTGGCTCTCACAGACCTGTAACTTCTTCTTTAAGAGACTCCTCTGTCCTCCACTCATTACCTGTAGTAATGGCACCTGTTTGAAATTGTTATCAGTATAAAAGACGCCTGTCCTCAACCTCAAACAGTCACACTCCAAACTCCACTATGGTGAAGACCAAAGAGCTGTGAAAGGAAACAAATTTGTAGACCTGCACCAGGCTGGGAAGACTGAATCTACAAAAAATTGGCAGAGAAATAAGTCCTGCATGAAGGACTTTTTTCTCTGACACTTTCAGTTTCAAAACGACACCTGATGGACATGGGCTCCATGTGTTTAGCGGTCCGCCTCTCCGAACGACAGAGAGCCAGCGTTAGTGTGAACCTCGCGTAACATGGTTAGAGAAATCATTTGTTATTGTCTACAAATGAAAATATGTTTATGTTCATGGCAAATACCCCTTTAAGGCTAAGGCCCTATGTAGCAGTCTGCAGTGAAAAAGCAGGTTTTTCCTGCAGCACTTTTCACAGAAAGTCCACAGAGATTTCCTCTGTGGACTCATTGCTTCAATTATACCTATAGGGAAACCACTGGTGTCTCTGTAGGTATAATTGATATGCTGCAATTTCCAAAACCGCAACAGTTTTCAAAATCGCAGCATTTCCACTGTTCCTATTTTTCTGCAACGTGTGGATGGGATTTTCTAGAATCTCATCCACTTTGCAGGGACTGTTAAATGCTGTGTTTTTTGCCAAACCAAGGCGCTTACGCCACGTAGGATCCCAGCCTAAAGGAGGATGCATACACTGAAAGGGTTGTGTAGCCAAATAGAATTGCAGAAAATAAAAAGAAGTTATATGCCGCTTACCTATCATTAACCATGTTATACTACATCTGTGTTGGAGTTTATTTTCTTCTGTCACAGGACAAGAAGAATGGAAAAACTGTTTGTCTAATGATTAACCGCAGTGGATCCTGGGGGACCCCATTAACCATGTTTTATTCACATTAGAACATAGAACACATATCAGAAGTTGAAAGTTTTTTGAAAAAAAAAAAATCACTCATTTAGAAATTGATGGCAGCAACACATATCTAACAAAAAGCTTGAAAAGTAAGTGAAACTAATAAAAAAAGCTTGAGCTTCAACTATCGATTATCTGTGAGCATGTTAGAAAGGCAGACTCATTCAGAAGCAAAGATGGTCAGAGGATCACCAATCTGTGAAAAACTGCATCTAAAAATTGTGTAGCGTGTTACTAACTTACTAATCTTGGAGACTGTGGTCCCAGCTCTCTTCAGGTCATTGACCAGGTCCTACTGTGTAGTTCTGGGCTGATTCCTGACCTTTCTCAGAATCATCCTTAACCCACGAGGCAAGATCTTGCATGGAGCCCCAGACCAAGGAAGATTGACAGTCATCTTGTGTTTCCTACCTTTTTGAATAATTGCGGCAACATTTATTGCATTTTCATCAAGCTGCTTGCCTATTGTCCTGTAGCCCATCCCAGCCTTGTGCAGGTCTACAATTTTGTCCCTGGTGTCCTTAGACAGCTCTTTGGTCTTGGCCATGGTGGAGAGGGTGGAGTGTGATTGTGCGGACAGGTGTCTTTTATACAGGTAACAAGTTCAAACAGGTGCAATTAATACATGTAATGAGTGCAGAGTAGGAGTGCTTCTTAAAGAAAAACTAACAGGTCTATGAGAGCCAGAATTCTTGCTGGTTGGTAGGTGATCAAACACTTATTTCATGCAATAAAATGCAAATTAATTATTTAAAAATCATACAATGTGACTTTCTGGATTTTCTTTTTAGATTCTGTCTCTCACAGTTGAAGTGTACCTACGATAAAAATTGCAGACCTCTCCATTCTTTGTAGGTGGGAAAACTTGCAAAATCGCCAGTGTATCAAATACTTATTTTCCCCACTGTAATACTGTGAGGAGGGTCCACTATGTGATATTATACTGTTTGGAGGGGTCACTATGGAACATAATACTGTGTGCAGGGGCCGCTATGGGACATTATACTGTGTGGAGGGGTAACTATGGGACATAATACTGTGTGGAGGGGCTGCTATGGGACAATATACTGTGTGGAGGGGCCACTATGGGACATTATACTGTGTAGAGAGTCTGCTATGGGACATTATACTGTGTGAAGGGGCTGCTATGGGGCATTATACTGTCTGGAGGCCAATGTGGGACATTATAGTGTATATAAGTGGGGTGTTATACCATGTAGGAGCCATAGAAAAACTCCTACACTTTCATAAAAATTAATAATGATAAATTTATTCATAATATAATAAAAACATACAAAGACAATAGACAAAAAAATACAATACATATAGGGGAAAGACCTGGATGGTCATAAATAGCGGAAATACCTAAGACAAGGCATGCTGAAAGTAAGTGAAAAATATAAATGCACGACCTTCACAAGATATAACATATCAATGCAAGGGACTCATAACCTATATATATCTGGATGTAACACATCAAAAATGGTGGTAACAACCATTCCAAATAGAAATCAGTATATAAGAGAGACCCATAAATAAATGTGATGAGGCAAAAAAGTGATATACCATACCGCTAACAGCACTCTACACTGGCTACGCCCATATATATTTATATCTATACTATATATATTTTTTATACCCTGTGTGTGTGTATAAATATATATACAGTGTATATATATATATATATATATATATATATATACTGTATATGTGGGGGCCCACTCAGTTTCTGCATTGAGCACTTCCGTTAATACAGATGAAAGTGTTCATTGCACTATTAACAATATCAGGCCCTGCTCACACAGTGGAATCTGGTGCTGATTTTGCAGCGGATTTTGTCCCTAAATCAGCAGCAGATTCTTCCCTCATTCTGCCTCCAATTGAAACTAATTGGAGCACAAAGCTGGTAAAAAAAAGCGTCTTGCTGGATCTTGCTGCAGATTCTGCAGCTGAATCGGAGGCCACGGCTTGAGATTCCCCACTGGTTAGACTCATTCATTTGGGCCTAATCAGCATTGGAAAGCTGCAACAGAATACTGATGTTCTGCACTGTGAGCCGGGGGCAGAAAATAAAGAGGAATCCGGGGCTGATATCAAAACCAGATATCACAAACCTGGAGCCGGCCCTGCTTGTGACTCTACCTATAGCATATATAGCATTAATATGACCATTTTTTTTTCATTATCTTACAGAGAAAGAAGTTAGTGCAGAATCTGAGCCAACTTGTGAAGCTATCCTAACAGCAGAAAAAGAAACAGATTTTATGGAAAGAAGCTGGGCCCTGAGTGGAGTGTGTGGTTTTTACCAGCAGTTGTGTACACAAGGAAATTATACATCAGAAAATTGCATAAAAATCGTGGCTGGACAATGTCATCTCAAGCTGCAAGAGTGCAGTAAGACTACAAATAAATAATACATTTTCACAGTGTAAATTAATGGGGATGTTCTTTTTCCTAGAATAATGCCACTATTGTCCATGAGCTGTATTTGATATTGCATTAAAGTAAATGGTGCTGAGCTGCAATGTTGGACACAGCTCATCAACAAGAGTGATGCGATTTTTGGGGTAAAAAAATATATATTTTTTTTTTCTAATATGGTACAACCCCTGATACAAATGAGTGAAGAGATGGAGTAACCATGCAATAAAATGCTTTAGGCTAAGGCCCCACATAGCGAGTCACAGCCAAAAAGCGCTGTGGGGAAAACCTCAGCGGTTTCCTGCAACGCTTTTCACAGAAAGTCCGCAGAGTTTTCTATATTTTTCTACAATGTGTGGATGGGATTAGCCAGAATACCATCCAAAGTGCAGGGACTGTAAAACACTGTGGCAAAATTGTGGCGTTTACGAAACAGGGGGCTTCAGCCTTACATTACATTGTCTTTATTTTATCAAGAATTTAGTTACATAAAATAACTTAGAGTACTTACTCAGAGTCGACACGTACAGTACATATGAGTGTTGCAAATTTTCCCTTTTGAAAAATCAGTAATAAGAATAAGTAGGTTCAATATACTTACTGGTCTAATCCTTTGATTTTTGAAGTGGAAAAAAATGCAGTGTCCACATGTTACATAAATATGAATGACGTTTTTTATGAATATGATTTTTTTTTCATGCGGTACTCTGATCATACACTCCACAGAAGCACTTCTAGAAAGTGTTCTTAGTACTTCTTCAGTAACACAGTTTTGATGATTTCACTCTTTGCTTTCACTCATTTTTTTTTTTTTAAGTGAAACTGTTGTGGCATTGTGGCACATCACAAAGACGTATTACTCTGTGTGCAGCTGAAATGTCACCATAGCACTGTGTTCTGCCATAGAAGCCATGCCCATGACAAAACCTCTCTTTGGCTCTGTATGAATCATAAGTGGTTGGAGGTGTTTGTGTGCAGAAAAGCTTTACAGGTTACTTCTAGGTGTACTCTACAGTAGTGGTCATTGCTGTTCAATCCATCCTTTGGTGATATTGTACAGTTTTCTTTATGTTTATGTATGCCACCCGGCTGCTCATATCCAATTATTTATTTTCTGTCTTTTCTTTTAGAGTTAGAAAGCGACATGGATTATCTAAACACTTCACCTGACTGGGGAGGTCCTTGTGAGTACATTGACTTTGTAATCATTTCTCTCTATAATTTTCAAGTTTGCCATGGTAGGGTAGGATTCCCAGGGTTAATATGTGTGTTTTATTCTGAACCTTTCACGTGACCGCTTATAGTACCACATTCAGTTCCTCACTATATTACTATTACAGGCTAAGACGCTACATTGCAGAAATTCAGCTTTTTTTGTCGAGCTTTGCCTCAAAAAAACGCAGCAAAATCTGCAACAATAAGGCTAAGGCCCCACGTGGAGTCCTGCAGCGCTTTGTACAGAAAGTTCGCAGAGGTTTCCTCTGCAGACTTTCTGCTTCAATTATATCTATAGGGATACCGCCGGCGTTTCCGTAGATATAAATGACATGCTGCAATTTCCAAAACCGCAACAGTTTTGGAAATCACCATGTGTCCGCACCGCGTATTTTACCACAAAGTGGGCATGGGATTCGCTAGAATCCCATTCACTTCGCTGTGACTGTAAAATGCCACATTTTTTTTCCGTGTTGTTTCTGCTGCAGGTGAACCGCAGAGTTTCTGCCACATGGGGCCTCGGCCTAAAATCAGCTTTTCCGTAATGTGGAGCATCAGCCACAATCTATTGGAGATTTTATCTCCTTGTATCTAATGATTCATACTATGGTTATCACTAATAATAATAATAATAATAATAATAATACAACAACAGTTTTGTGTGAATAATTCTTCATCTGTATGACGTTTGTTTTTAATGTCTATTTAGAAAATAAAGGAAGGTCTAACCCACTGAAAAGATCATTTGACTACACAAATGCAATTTTCAGAGCATCTCCTGTTAATGGTACATGAGAAATAGACAGCACATGGATGTCATTTTTTTCACTGACCCATTGACTTGCATGGATATGTTTTGTCCAAAACATGCTCCCAAATTTTTACTATGGAACCACAGTCCAAGAAAAGAATAGAGATCTGAATAGACATATAGAAAACAATGGGTATGGTGACAGAACTTGGGGAAAAAATCTAGAGATGTGAATAAGCCTTTAGTTAGAAACCAACACTGGCAATCCTGGCAAAGAATTTTCATTCTGTTTTCCCATATAAACAGGACAGTAAAGGTCACATTATTTACAGCATATAATTTTTTACCGTATATGTAGTACTTTATGGTAAATGTCAGGTCTGTAAAATTAACAGGACTTCACACTACACTATATCTGGTAACACTGGAAAAATTAAGACATAATCTTTTGCATTGATGCCATTATTGTTAGGAAAAATCAAGTATCCCAGCATTTCTATCATTATATTTTAGGATTGCCTGCATACCTAAAATAAATTCAAGGATTTAACCATTATTTCCCCTTTATCAGTGACCTGTGGACAAGGCATATCATTCACCATCAACAACACTATACCTAAAGGTCGCATAGTTGGAGGAAGCATTACTTCACCTGGGTCTTGGCCATGGCTGGTTAATATTCGACTTAATGGAGAGCTTATGTGTGGAGGAGTCCTTCTCGGAGATGTTTGGGTCCTTACCGCTGCACATTGTTTCAATGGGTATGAGGCCAAGTGTGTGGATAACACTACTGGAAATTTTTTTGTGTAGTCTGTGTTTGTAGTTTATTCTGTTAAAAACAGGCTGGGGCCCCACGTTGCAAAAAACTCCGCCTATTACAGTAATCCCATCCACACATTGTAGAAAAAAATCTGCAGCGGAAATGCCGCGATTTCAAAAACGCTTGCGTTTTTGTAAATTGCAGCATATCAATTACACCTACGGAAATGCTGGTGTTTTCCATAAGGGTATAATAGGGGCAGAAAGTCTGCATAGGAAAACTCTGTGGACTTTCTGTGAAAAACACTGTGGAAAAAAACCTGAGGAGCTTCTGCTGCGTTCTTTTCTGCAGCATTTTTTGCAGTGTTTTGGCTCCAGTGGAAGCGCCACAGGAAAAAGCAGTGCGTTTTACAATAACTGCAAAGTGGATGGGATTTTGGCTAATCACATCTATACATTGCAGAAAAAAAAAAACACTCACGTTTTTTGAAAGTCGCAACATGTCAATTATACCTGCGGAGACAATGGCGTTTTCCCTATAAGTTTAATAAGGCAAGAAAATCCACAGAGAAAAACTCAGCAAATATGCAATAAACAACTCTGCGGAAAAAACACAATGCATTTCCGCTGTGGTTTTTTCCAAAGTGTTTTTTTAGCTGCATTTCGCTACGTGGGACCTAACGTTGCAGAAAAGCTGTTTGGTTTTGTTTTTTTTTTTTGCAGATTTTACTGCAGTTTTTTGAGCCAAAGCCAGGAGTGGTTTGAGCAAAGGGGAGAAGTATAATATTTTCCTAGACATTTCCTATTCCTTCTGTAGCCACCACTAGGTTTGGCTCAAAAAAGTAGCAAAATTTGCAATGAAAAAAGAGTGTCTGTGCTGGGCCTTTAAGGCTTCACATAGTGGAAATGCAGCGATTTTGGCTGCTGCTGAAATGCATTGGAAATTTACTGCATTTTGCAGTACCAGAAAAGTGAACGAGATTTCATTAATCTCATCCACATATTGCATAAAAAAAGAGCAGTGGAAAAGCTGCATTTTCAAAAATGCTTGCAAACACTCAATGAAAACGCTGCCAGAAAACAAAGAAATGCATTTTTGCTATATTTTTTGTCCACAGCGGTTTTTAGCTGCATTTTGCTACGTGGGGCCTTAGCCTATATGTTTTCCTTATACTGAATACTTACTTGAATATTGAATAAACCATTCTTTGTATAGTGGGTCAATCTAGTGACACATTGAAAGCCCTAAACAGCCAACTTGTGAATTTATAGGAGAGCCACATGTGTGACTGAAGACCATTAATGGGTTGACAATATTTGTTGTTCTTCACTCCCCAGATTATTTGATAGGTCCTTTTTTTTGTTTTTGCAGAAATGTTAATGAGCTGCATTGGACGGTTGTGGTTGGGCAGTATAACCTGAAGAAAGAAGAGAATGGACAAAAAGTCTATCAAGTGAATAGGATTATTATCCATCCTAAGGTACTAAAACCAAATCACAGATTTGTGATAAAAGGGGGAGGTATAACCTATACTATTTTTTATTTTGGATAGTATAGAGTACCTTGGTGTCAGAAACAAAATCTTGGTTAACAGTTCTTTGAAGTGTAACCAAACTTTTATTTTTTTTTTCATAAATCCATAATGCAGGTCAGGATAACAAGCTTTATAACATACTTTATATAAGAAAAGTGACTGTTTCTTCAGTTATTTGCCTCCTTCTACCACTGATCAAATCTGTACAGTAGAACTCTATGGAGATAGGAGGTGGAGGAAAAGCAGAGCTCTTCCAATTGAGTGATATCTGCAATATAGAAAGACGGTCTTTTTCACAAGACAGCTGGGCCATGAATTGTTTCTTGATGTGCTCATGATCATTTTGGCATTTTTATTAATGAAATCTGTCCACTCGTTCCAAAGATATGGCCCCTGGAAGGTTATATGTAACTAGCTCAAGTGGGCAGCAACCTTTTGTTTTTCTTATTAAAAAATAAAGGGTTCCAGCCCACTTGGTGAATAAGAGCTCATTTACATATAAACTTCTTGAACAAGTAGATGGATTTTATAAATAAAAATACCAAATTGATCAGGGGCACAGCGAGAGTCAAATGAAGATGGAATTTAGTATGTTGTACTTGGTAACAGATCCTCTTTTAAGTAACTTGGTGTTCATATCCATACAGCTTGGTAGCAAAAGAACTTGCTACAGCATGGTAATACTGAAAATTGGCCATGTTAAATGGGTTGTCCTCAAAAGTAGGTTGTCAATATCAGATTAGTGTGGGTTCGACAGCTAGCATCCCAACCAACCAGATGACGTACACAAATGCCCAAATGTCACTTTGGAATAACATAAAAATGTACTTCTATTGTCCATAAGTGAGGTACCATACTTTAATTGTTCCAGAGGATGTACTCATATCCAGCTCCTGGCAGGTATACCTCTGCTGACCAACTGCATAATAATGATGTCCTGATGCAGCCAGAGAACAGATCTGTTTTCCATCTTTAATAGTTCATTTAATGGTAAATAATTGTGATGTAATCCCTTATATTTCCCCTATAGTTTAATCAGAAAACATTTAACAATGACCTTGCACTGGTGGAACTAACAAGCTCAGTAGTAGCATCTCCAAGAGCAATTCCAGTGTGTCTCCCTGCTGTACCTGCGGATCCCGTGCCTGGAACAAACTGCTACATTGCTGGTTGGGGTTCTCTTTATGAAGGTAAGTCTACTAATATATTCTCCATCAATCTTATTTTAAAGATGGAATCTATTTAGAATGAGCTTTTGGAAATCCGTGGTGGTCTGTGGGTACGGACTCCACCATATGATCTTTTCACATGTATCTATGGCATATTATAACTGTTTTGAGTCTTCCGTTTATAATGTAATTTGTGATTTTAAGATCATCACTAATAAAGAAACTTACAATAACATGGCCTGAAATATGCCTGTTACTTTATATAGATGCAGTCAAATCTGCAAGAAATATGTCATGAAGCAGGAGCTGAGCAGATTGATCAATAGTTTTCTTGGAAAATTTATTATTTATTGATCTAAATCTCTGCTCCTTCTTGATGTTAGAATCCAGTGGGCAGTCGTAGTCACTGATTGACAACTCTATGTGTATACAATAGAAATACAGTAAGACCGCCTACTGGACTCCACATCCCAGAATGAGCAGAGAGATTTAGTGAAATACAAGTTAGTTGAATCTTTTTCCACAAAATTATATATCAATCTGCTCAGCACCTCATGCTCTATAACTTGCTGCCTAAAAATCTGATTTTTTTTTTTTACATAACAGGTTCCCTTTAATTTATGGCACTCTTCTTATATCAATAATAATGACATGGGCTAAAAAGTTGAAAACAAAAATCTGTCAACCTTGGATCGACTACAGTGACCCTCATCTGTTTTCTTCTCATTATGCCTTGGTGTAATATATTAACTATACATTCCTTTTCTTGGCCTTGATAGGTCACCCTTAACACCCAACCCTCCCCCTTCTACTTTACTTTTCTTTCTCCTTATTATTCCCTTTTTACCCTCTTTCTGTTCCAGTTTTATTTGTGTTATTTTTGTCGATTTGTTATTTTGTAGATTTACCACGCTTGTCATGGCCAGTCCATGATGGCAGTCTCCAATATTATTGTCATTTTCACTACTTTAAAACCAAGATATTGTATTGCCCATTTAATGCTGCCTTTCATTTTTTCTTGGTTCAAATATATGACAACATATAGGATGAATTTTGATGTAAGTGTCATATTATAATAATGACACTACTATATTGTATATTGTATTTTCAAATATTTGCAGTCATCCTACTTAAAGTTTGTGTGTAACCACAACCTTATGAAGTCTGGGCACATACATTTCTAGCCTCACTTTTGGGACTGCAGGGGATAGCTGAGGACTGTACTGGGCTATCTCTAGTAGTCTTATAGCGATGAATAGAGCAACAATGCCTCTGTGGAACCTGTAACTCCATTCATATTGGGAAATGGGACCTCATTATGTGAATAGGTGATATAACCTGTTAACCTGTCCATGCTGCCCTAACCACTCTCATTACATGTAAAGTACTGTATGTATGCATTTCAGAGAAGATATAGTTTTTTAAGTCAGGCACAAAGAGATTGGTTTTAATGCCAGGTCTCTAAACCTCCATTTCTGCAGTGCCTCAGTACTGTAATCTATGTACGTAGTCTATGTAATAAAAATAGTAGGTAGGGACGCGCATGGAGTAGCACGCGCGCAGGTCCTTCTCCGCTCCTCCGCTCGCTATTGAGACCCGTGGACCCCTCAGCAAGCGCAGTATGGGCAAGCGCTTACCGAGGAAGGTGGCCCGGGCACCCCAGCGCCCGTGGAGAGGTCTGGGGGGGCCACCCTGGACGCCTTTCTGGCCCAGCGGCCTTCTCTACCGGGCCAGGCTGCTGCGGGGCGGCCATCTTGGATTTCCTCCGCTCTCCAGGCACAGGGGTCGCAGCGCAGCTTCTCTCCTCCCGCGCTCCCCCTGTCAGCCAGCGGAGCGCCGCTTCAACAGAGATCCCTGTCGGCGCCTGGGCAACCCAGAGTTTCCCCAGCACGAGTACTCCCACAGTCTCCTCACCCTGGGATGTCCCAGCAACTACATTCTGCTTCACCAGCACTCCTGGCAGAGCGGCATGAGAGGACCCCGGATGTCTCCAGCTTCTCAAGGAGTTCTGAGGTCAGTGGCTCTGCTCCCTCCTGCACCGCTGATGAGTTGCAGCCTGTGGCCACAGAGCTGGTCTCTGTGGCCCCCCACCTACTATCTTCCCCCATCACCCCCCCCCTCCATGGCTCAGAGGGGGATGGCGTGGTGAGGGACGCTGGCGTAGGGGCTCCTCCGCCCCACACTCCCAAGGATTATGGCTCCCCCCCTCCAGTCCTGTACCCCCAGAGCTGTATCCCAGGCCCATCTTCAGCACCATCATCCATGGCGGACCTTCTTCCTCAACTTACTACTAAACAAGACCTTAAAAGTATGGTTGCGGAAATCACAGCATCCTTCCGATCTGAAATTGCTACCCTCCGCACTGATTTACACTCCATTGCTAACCGAATGGACACGCTGGAGAATGACCATGACACTACCAGGGACTATGTTGCCTCACTGCATGATACTACCACTGAACAGGGTTCAGCTATATGGGACATGCAACGCCACTTGGAGGATCTTGACAACGGGCCGGCGCAACAATATACGCGTCAAGGGACTCCCAGAGGCTGACCAATCTGAGGATCTGCCTGTTCTGCTGGAGGCTGTCTTCAACACTATACTGCAGGAGCCCCCGTCCCACAAAATTAAGTTTGATAGGTCACATCGAGCCCTTCGACCCAGAGGATCTTCCGCCACACCCCGTGATGTCATCTGCTGCCTCCACGACTTCACCCTTAAAGAGGCTATAATGAGCAAAGAGCGCAAACTCAAAGACTTCGAGTTTCAGGGAGCTCCACTACAATTCTATCAGGATCTGTCGCTAATCACCCTCCAGAAACGCCGCCATCTCCGACCCCTCCTCCAGATTCTTCAGGAGCACCAAATTCCTTACCGGTGGGGATTTCCGTTTGCTCTCATTGCTCGTAGGGATGGTCGCTCCGCTACGCTTCGCTCCTTTGCGGATTTGCCTCACTTCTGTGACCTATTGGATGTTCCCCTGCCGGATTTAACAGACTGGGAGCTATTCTCTCCACCCCCTCCCCCACCGCCGGTTTGGCAACGATTGGAGCCCAGACGACGTCATGCATCCTCCGCGGTGGTGACCACTCGGAGGCCCCGGCTGGAGACTGATCCCTGAGGAGGCTGCCCCCCCCTTGAGACGTTCTCCCTTTTCTCGGTGGTGCTTTGGAATCTGCATGCCTTAATGTTATGTTTGCTTCTCTTTTTTTCTTTTTTTAGGTCTACGGGTCTCATCTATTATGTTTATTATTGGATTGTTTTAGCGGAGTGGGGCGGGGTGGGGTTTCGGTGACTCCCCTTCCTTCCTTCTTTTTACTGGTGGTTGGGGATCCACCACCTCCCCTCCGACCTCCTGTCCACGCTCTCTCCCCCTAAGGGGATACTTGGACTGTGCGGCCATTGATCCTGATTGGACCTCTGGCTGCCCTCATTGGTCCCCAGGCGAGTGACTTAGCCTCGCCCACAAAGTATTGTTTAACTGTTTTTTATTTTTACTTTGTCATTTATGTTGTCTTTTGCCTCCCTCCCTCCCTCTCTTTCCCCCCCCCCCTCCCTGATCTAGAGACCCTGCCTCGACTTTGGGTTCCTGTTTGTGGATTGCCCTTTTGCCTCTCCGAGGGAAACTTGCCAGCGTCATGTGAGATGGGTGAGCTTATTGCAATCCGCCACTGTCCTCCAATCCTGGGTCCCAATGGTTAGGTGCGTGACAATTAATGTCAAGGGCCTGGGTTCCAACATTAAAAGGCGCCATGTCCTTAGAGAACTCCGCTCCTTACGAGCGGATGTGGCGTTTCTTCAGGAGACTCATTTTGATCGCGCTGGTACTTTTGCCTTCGCTAAGCATTATTTTCCCGTAGCTTTTTCGGCCTTCCACAATCGACGCAGAGCTGGGGTGGCTATCCTTCTTTCTCGATCCTGCCCAATTACAGTGACGACTTCCCACATAGACCCAGGTGGCCGGTTTGTTATCTTGGAGGGGCTCCTTTATGGTGCCCCGATTGTTTTATGCAATGTCTATGCCCCCAATTCAGCGCAGATCCCGTTCTTGCGCCGGGTATTCTCCCGTCTGCGCGCTCTCCCACCATCAGCTTGGCTGGTGGGGGGAGACTTTAACATGGTCTTCTCTGAACGGGCGGATCGTCTGGCGTTACCCCAGGGCCCAACCCCCCATAGGTTGGCCCAACTTGCAAGGGAGTTCCGCAGGCTGATCCGTGCCCACTCTTTGTATGACCTTTGGCGAGTGGACAATCCTACGGCGTGCACCTACACCTTCTTTTCTCACCCTCATAACACTCACACCCGCATTGACTACTTCTTTGGAAATGCTCCCGCTCTTCGTTTGCTTAGGGACACGAACATTGGCCCTCTCACCTGGTCTGATCATGCCCCAGTCGTGGTTACCTTATCTACGACTCCAGTGCCTACTCGCCAATGTCATTGGCGTCTTAACGAAACACTGCTCAAATCGCCGACCTCCCTCGAGACCCTGCGCACACACTTGATAGATTATTTTAGGGACAACTTAGGCTCGGTAGACACTCTTGCCATTCTCTGGGAAGCCCATAAGGCGGTCATGAGAGGATGCTGTATCGCATTGGCTTCTAGGCTTAAAAGGGACAGACAGGCCCAGGAACAGCTCCTCCAAGCCCGTATTCGGTCCCTTACGACGACTTTGGCAGCGCATCCATCCCTGGGGGTTCTTCGCCGTTTGGTCCTGGCCCGGGCGGACCTCCGTGATTTGGAGACCCGCCATGTGGAACGACTTCTCCTTTATACCCGTCAGAGGTTTTTTGAACGAGGTAATAAATCTCATACCCTCCTGGCAGGAACCCTCAGGGATCATCGGGCCTTTTCCACACCACACTCTGTCCGTGACCCCGCGGGTACTCTTCAACATCACCCTGATGCTGTGGCGCTGGCGTTCCACTCTTACTACTCTAAGCTGTATGACTTACCCCCCCCACGAGCACTACTCCCTGGGGATGACTCAACACTACTGGAAGACTATTTAAAGGAATGTTGTCTCCCACGCCTTCCTCCTGAGGCCTTAACCTCCCTGAACACCCCCATCACCAGGGAGGAACTAGAAGGGGTCCTGAGGGACCTCCCAAATGGGAAAGCCCCAGGCCCAGATGGGTTCACTTACAATTATTATAAGGTTTTCCAGGGTGAACTCTCTGCTCATCTATTGTCCCTCTTCAATTCCTTCCTTTCAGGTTCCCCTATACCCCCGACTATGCTCTCTTCACTACTCACATTGGTCCCTAAACCGGGTAAGGACTTGCAGGATTGTGCTAACTACCGAACGATTGCTTTGCTGAACACGGACCTGAAACTTTTCACCAAACTCTTAGCCAATAGACTGAATGCTTGGCTCCCTCTGCTTGTCCATAAGGACCAGGTGGGATTCATCCCCTGTCGTCAGGGTGGTGACAACACCAGGAGGACTGTGGATTTGGTGGAGGTGGCCAATCATTATTCTACCCCGGCCCTTCTCTTGAGCCTGGACGCTGAAAAGGCTTTTGACCGCATAAATTGGTCGTTTATGCATACTACGCTTAAGGCGTTCAGGCTTACGGGACCGTTTCTCACAGCTATCCAGGCCCTTTACTCCTTACCCTCAGCAGCAATTAAGCTTCCCCATGCATCTTCGCCCTCCTTCCCTATTCGAAATGGCACTAGGCAGGGTTGCCCCCTGTCACCCATCATATTTGCCCTCTGCATTGAACCGCTAGCGGCCAAGATTAGGCGAGACCCTAATATCAAGGGGATCATGGTCCAAGATAAGGAATTTAAGATATCTCTCTTCGCGGATGATGTACTCCTCACTCTCACCTCCCCTCATACTACCCTTCCAAACTTGCTGCGCTCGCTAGAGACCTATGGTGATCTCTCAGGGTATAAGGTGAACCCCGCGAAGACTGAGGCACTCCCACTTAACATCCCACGGGACCTTCTCCTTCTCCTCCGCAGTAATTACGATTTCCAGTGGCGGGAGTCCTCTATCCGCTACCTGGGAGTCCATATATCCACCTCCTATGCGACCCTCTACTCGGCAAACTACCCGCGGTTGTTTTGTGAGCTAAGAGCCCTATTGGACAAATGGCAACCCTTGCCTATCTCCCTTTTGGGGAGAATTGCTGCGGTCAAGATGACTCTCCTCCCGAAGCTACTGTATTTTTTCGAGACGCTCCCAGTCGCGATACCTCGGGGAGAATTACGGAACCTACAGAAAGCTATCTTCCACTTTATCTGGAAAGCAAAACGACACCGAATACCTAGATCTGTTATGCTGGCGGATAGGGGGTCTGGGGGGTATGGCTGTCCCACATCTGTTACATTATTACTGGGCGGCCCACTTACACCATATCCCATTCTGGGCGGCTATGCCAGCATACACCAGATGGGTGCAGATAGAGAAGCTATGGCTGGCACCCATGCATCCTAACGCGCTTCTGTGGGTCAGCTCCCCCCCCACCCCCCCTGCCTCGTACCTGTTGGGCCCCATTCGGTTTACTAGATCTATCTGGTCTACCTGTTGTGCTAGATTCTCCCTGATGTCCCCGCGCTCATCAATGGTCTCCATACTATACAACCCCCTTCTCCCGGAGAGCCTGACTTCTGCCATGACTAAAGTGTGGTCTGAAGCTGGCCTTTACCGGATTGCTGATATGGTTGACCCTGGAACCTTGGAACTCAGGTCCTTTGCTCATCTTACAGCTAATCAAAACCTGCCAGGTACTGAATGGTTCCATTACTTGCAGGTGGTTCACTTTGTCCGCTCCCTCCATGGGTCTCTTAAGGTGTCACTCCCCACCGCTTTTGAAAAGATTTGCCGTGCAGGCACGTCCACTAGGGGCTTTATATCCTCTATTTACCAACTTCTTAACTCACAAACTACAGGCTCTCCTGTTAATCATCGCTATATGCTTAAATGGGAGGAGGCGGTGGGTAAACCCATCTCCCAGGAACAGTGGCGGATTGTATGGTCTCGGGCCCAGAAATCATCTCAGTGCATTACGTTTAGGGAAACGCAGTATAAGCTGTTGATGCATTGGTATCATACTCCGGCTCTCCTTCATACTTTAAACCCATTAGTTCCCCCATGGTGCTGGCGCTGTGGAGCTGCGGTGGGTACCCTGCACCATATCTTTTGGACGTGCCCTCTCATCCTCGGTTTTTGGAGGGAGGTCAGGACTCTGACGACTGCTCTCTTTTTGCAAGAGGTTCCTCTTGACCCTCTTCTTTATCTCCTGAACCTTCCCCCCAGACACCTGAGCAATAAGTCATCCAGGCTTTTCTTGCATCTTTGTACTGCAGCTAAAACTCTCATAGCTAGAAACTGGAAGAAGGTGAGTCCCCCATCTAGTCTTGAGCTTGTGGCTAGAATGAAGGATGTGAGGAGTCTTGAATACCTGACTGCTGGCCTACATAATTCACGGGAAGCCTTTGGGGCTATTTGGGCACCCTGGGACATGTATTGTACATCACAGGGTCTCTGATCTCTAGTCCTCTCCTTCCCTCCCCCCCCCTTCCCTTTGGTCCTACCCTTGTCTTCTTAACCCCTCCATTCCCCCCTCCCTTGTTCACTGCTTAATTTAAATGCATATTGCTTAAGAGGGAGGAGGCAGATAGCCTCTATTTACCTCAATGCTTCCTGTTTGTTTGATTATTATTGTTTTTTTGTTTTTTCTTTATTCCTTGTTAATGAAAAATTTTTCAATAAAATTACAGTTATAAAAAAAAAAAAAAATAGTAGGTAAATGTGATTGGTACCGTACTCTCATATAATAGCTTTGCCTGTGATAGGGTTCTCCAACCCAGTTGCACAGTGAGAGCACACCCTGTAGTAACTTGCAAATTCTGAGTTCATTTCGTTGAACACTACATGTTTATCCATGAGTATTAATATTGCACAAGTATGTGTTTCTCCAAGAGCAATGACTTAATATAACGCAAATTATCACATGTATAGAGTTATCCACATTTATTCATAAGCATATAAGTAATGATGGAGATCAGCTGGCGAATAAGACCTTCCTCAGGTCAGATCTGTTTAGGTAAACCATAAAGATAACATAAGGAAGTGAATATGGTAGCAGAAGATAATACAAGAGTACGATGTAAATAAATAATGCATAACTGAGTAGACTGCAGATAGCTATACTTAGTTGATACCCATGTTTGAACAAATATACAAAGCATGAACTTTATATATAGAGAGGGGAAGGTTGGAAGATGGACGATAGCACTGGAAAAAATAATGATGGGACTTTAATTTCACTATTATTATGCCATTTCTCTAAGCTGGCAACTGTTCTCCTTTCATCCCCCCCCCCCCACACGATTTCCACTGTATGTAGTTTATTTTTTTCAGTGCTATCCTCCGTTTTCCCCCCTTCCCCTCTCTATATATAATGCTTATGCTTTTTACATTTGTTTGAACTATTGAACTGTATAACTATTCACAGTCTACTCAGTTATGTATTATTATTTTACATTTCACTTACTCATGTATTATCTTTTGCAGCCATATCACTTTCTTTTGTTATAACTCTATACATGTGGTATCATGAAAAGATTCACATTGTAATGCTTGTGGAGAAACATGTACTTGTTCAATAATACTACTTGTGGATAAACACATACTGCTCAATCAAATTAAATTGTAATTTGCAAGCTATTACAATGTGTAATAAAAATAGATTTCCTCATTAGTAATCATATTTCATACAATATAAGACTTGCAAACTTATTCAACTTTTCTTGTTATATTCTGAAAACAGATGGTCCTCCATCAGATGTTATAATGGAAGCCCATGTGCCAGTTTTGAGTCAAGAGTCATGCAAAGGCACCTTGGGGAAGGACATGTTAACCAACACCATGTTCTGTGCTGGCTATCTAACTGGTGGAATAGACTCTTGCCAGGTAACTTCCTCTCTAGAGATCTATATAAAAATAGCATATATATATATATATATATATATATATATATATATATACAGTACAGACCAAAAGTTTGGACACACCTTCTCATTCCAAGAGTTTTCTGTATTTCCATGACTATAAAAATTGTAGATTCACACTGAAGGCATCAAAACTATGAATTAATACATGTGGAATTATATACTTAACAAAAAAGTGTGAAACAAATGAAAATATGTCTTATATTCTAGGTTCTTCAAAGTAGCCACCTTTTGCTTTGATTAATGCTTTGCACACTCTTGGCATTCCCTTGATGAGCTTCAAGAGGTAGTCACCTGAAATGGTCTTCCAACAGTCTTGAAGGAGTTCCCAGAGATGCTTAGCACTTGTTGGCCCTTTTGCCTTCACTCTGCGGTCCAGCTCACCCCAAACCATCTCGATTGGGTTCAGGTCTGGTTACTGTGGAGGCCAGGTCATCTGGCGTAGCACCCCATCACTCTCCTTCTTGGTCAAATAGCCCTTACACAGTCTGGAGGTGTGTTTGGGGTCATTGTCCTGTTGAAAAATAAATGATGGTCCAACTAAACACAAACCGGATGGAATAGCATGCCGCTGAAAGATGCTGTGGTAACCATGCTGGTTCAGTATTCCTTCAATTTTGAATAAATCCCCAACAGTGTCACCAGCAAAGCACCACCACACCATCACACCTCCTCCTCCATGCTTCACAGTGGGAACCAGGCATGTAGAGTCCATTCGTTCACCTTTTCTGCGTCGCACAAAGACACGGTGGTTGGAACCAAAGATCTCAAATTTGGACTCCTCAGACCAAAGCACAGATTTCCACAGGTCTAATGTCCATTCCTTGTGTTCTTTAGCCCAAACAAGTCTCTTCTGCTTGTTGCCTGTCCTTAGCAGTGGTTTCCTAGCAGCTATTTTACCATGAAGGCCTGCTGCACACAGTCTCCTCTTAACAGTTGTTGTAGAGATGTGTCTGCTGCTAGAACTCTGTGTGGCATTGACCTGGTCTCTAATCTGAGCTGCTGTTAACCTGCGATTTCTGAGGCTGGTAACTCGGATGAACTTATCCTCCGCAGCAGAGGTGATTCTTGGTCTTTCTTTCCTGGGGCGGTCCTCATGTGAGCCAGTTTTTTTGTAGCGCTTGATGGTTTTGGCCACTGCACTTGGGGACACTTTCAAAGTTTTCCCAATTTTTCGGACTGACTGACCTTCATTTCTTAAAGTAATGATGGCCACTCGTTTTTCTTTACTTAGCTGCTTTTTTCTTGCCATAATACAAATTCTAACACTCCATTCAGTAGGACTATCAGCTGTGTATCCACCTGACTTCTGAACAACACAACTGATGGTCCCAACCCCATTTATAAGGCAAGAAATCCCACTTATTAAACCTGACAGGGCACACCTGTGAAGTGAAAACCATTTCAGGTGACTACCTCTTGAAGCTCATCAAGAGAATGCCAAGAGTGTGCAAAGCAGTAATCAAAGCAAAAGGTGGCTACTTTGAAAAACCTAGAATATAAGATATATTTTCAGTTGTTTCACACTTTTTTGTTAAGTATATAATTCCACATGTGTTAATTCATAGTTTTGATGCCTTCAGTGTGAATCTACAATTTTTATAGTCATGAAAATACAGAAAACTCTTGGAATGAGAAGGTGTGTCCAAACTTTAGGTCTGTACTGAATATATACACAGTATATATATTATATACTGTGCACAGAGTGTTTTAATAAATGTGTCTCCCTGTCTTTCTTCAATCACAGGGAGACTCTGGAGGACCTCTGACCTGCCAAGATCCTTCCTCTAAACAATATGTAATTTATGGAATTACCTCATGTGGTGATGGTTGTGGAGAGAGAGGAAAGCCTGGTGTTTACACCAGAGTAACAGCCTTCATTGATTGGATCAGAAACCAGATGAAGAGTAAGGAGATTGTGGAAGCTTCTTATTGAATGGTTATGAATATCTGTGCTGTGTATCCAATAAATAATGATCACCTAGAAATCCCAGCAGTTATATATCTCTTCCCTCAACAAATGATATCAATTGCACAGCATTGATTCTGACACAGAACTAAATAATCTACAGTCTCACATGTCCAGAAGCAGGAGACAGGGCAGAGACAATGTGTGTGGGTCTCCACTGACTAAAGTATTGATAGCCAAGATGAAGATATATAGTAATGTAAAAAACAAAAAGCAAGTCCTATACAGTCATGGCCAAAAGTTTTGAGAATGACACAAATATTATATTTTCACATGATCTGCTGCCCTCTGGTTTTTATGTGTGTTTGTCAGATGTTTTTATCACATACAGAAATATAATTGCATTCATATTATGAGTAACAGAAGCTTATATTGACAGTTAGAATGAGTTAATGCAGCAAGTCAATATTTGCAGTGTTGACCCTTCTTCTTCAGGACCTCTGCAATTCTCCCTGGCATGCTCTCAATCAACTTCTGGACCAAATCCTGACTGATAGCAGTCCATTCTTGCAGAATCAATGCTTTAATTTTGTCTGAATTTGTTGGTTTTTGTTTGTCCACCCGTCTCTTGATGATTGACCACAAGTTCTCAATGGGATTAAGATCTGGGGAGTTTCCAGGCCATGGACCCAAAATCTCTATGTTTTGTTCCCTGAGCCATTTAGTTATCACCTTTGCTTTATGGCAAGGTGCTCCATCATGCTGGAAAAGGCATTGTTGAGCACCAAACTGCTCTTGGACGGTTGGGAGAGGTTGCTCTTGGAGGACATTCTGGTACCATTCTTTATTCATGGCTGTGTTTTTAGGCAAGACTGTGAAAGAGCCGATTCCCTTGGCTGAGAAGCAACCCCACACATGAATGGTTTCAGGATGTTTTACAGTTGGCATGAGACAAGACTGGTGGTAGCGCTCACCTCTTCTTCTCCGAATAAGCTGTTTTCCAGATGTTCCAAACAATCGAAAAGGGGATTCATCAGAGAAAATGACTTTACCCCAGTCCTCAGCAGTCCACTCCCTGTACCTTTTGCAGAATATCAGTCTGTCCCTGATGTTTTTTCTGGAGAGAAGTGGCTTCTTTGCTGCCCTCCTTGAGACCAGGCCTTGCTCCAAGATTCTCCGCCTCACAGTGCGTGCAGATGCACTCACACCTGCCTGCTGCCATTCCTCAGCAAGCTCTGCACTGCAGGTAGCCCGATCCCACAGCTGAAACACTTTTAAGAGACGGTCCTGCCGCTTGCTGGTCTTTCTAGGGCGCCCTGGAGCCTTTTTGGCACCAATGGAACCTCTCTCCTTGAAGTTCTTGATGATGCGATAGATTGTTGACTGAGGTGCAATCTTTCTAGCTGCAATACTCTTCCCAGTTAGGCCATTTTTGTGCAGTGCAATGATGACTGCACGTGTTTCTTTAGAGATAACCATGGTTAACAGAAGAGAAACAATGATGGCAAGCACCAGCCTCCTTTTAAAGTGTCCAGTGGTGTCATTCTTACTTAATCATGACAGACTGATCTCCAGCCCTGTCCTCATCAACACCCACACCTGTGTTAATGGAGCAATCACTGAAACGATGTTAGGTGGTCCTTTTAAGGCAGGGCTGCAATGATGTTGAAATGTGTTTTGGGGGATAAAGTTCATTTTCTAGGCAAATATTGACTTTGCAAGTAATTGCTGTTAAGCTGATCACTCTTTATAACATTCTGGAGTATATGCAAATTGCCATTAGAAAAACTGAAGCAGTAGACTTTGTAAAAATTAATATTTGTATCATTCTCAAAACTTTTGGCCATGACTGTACACCCAATAAAAACAGAGGAGATCATTTATTAAGACCAGTACCTATACATTTCTCTAGTGTATACCATGGTGCATATCCTTGTGCCATGTTTATATAATAAAAAATTGTACACGTTATATAACACTCCAATTTTAGCACGTTTTTAGTTTTTTAACTTTACACTTTAGGGCAAAGTCCCCAAATGTCATCCTGGAACAAAAAAGTGATGCGGAAAAAAACGTTGCGGCATTGCATCATGGTTTTTCCCGCAGTGCTTTGCACAGAAAGTTCGCTGAGCTTTCCTCTGCGGACTTTCTGCTTCAATTATATCTATAGGTATAATTGACATTATACCATAGCTATAATTGACATGCTACGATTTCCAAACCCACAATACCCACAGCATGTCCGCTGCATGTATTTTAAGTGGAGATGGGATTCGCTAGTATCTCATCCACTTTGCTGTGACCGTAAAAAGTAGCGGTTTTTTTTCACACCGTTTACAACACATGGGTTCCGGCCTAGAATGGATTTACCTGGTGCTTTTTTACTGAAGAACTGCATGTGTTTTTTTTATTGCAGTAATGCTATTATGCATGTCATCTATATGGTAATAGCCATTAAATTGAAAACCTCTGGTTTATACAATACAAGTAAGGGTGGGTTCACACCTGCGCTTGGTGTCCGTCCGTCGCCAATCCAGTGAAAATCTCGGCGAACTGGATTGGCGTCGGATACAGACCGGTCAGCGGCGCATTGGTTAAAAACCCATTCATTTGAATGGGTTTTTAAAGCAGTGCGCGGGTGTGCGCTTACACCCTCTGCGCTGCGAATCCTTTTTTTTTCGTCGGACACGAAGTCCTGCGTGTCCGACTTTGTTTCCGACGAAAAAAAAAGGATTCGCAGCGCAGAGGGTGTAAGCGCACACCCACGCACTGCTTTAAAAACCCATTCAAATGAATGGGTTTTTAACCATTGCGCCGCTGACCGGTCTGTATCCGACGCCAATCCAGTTCGCTGAGATTTTCACTGGATTGGCGACGGACGGACACCAAGCGCAGGTGTGAACGAAGCATAACATGTACTAATGCATAACTGCAATTAAAAAACGCATGTAGTTCTTTAACAAAAAAGCGCCGTGTAAAGCCAGCTTTACTAGGAATTTTTTAACCCTCAGTAGGAAATGTGCTGAAATACGTTGCACCAGATTTATTTACCTTTCATTTCCACATTTCAGAAGCTAAAGCTTTTTTATTTTTCAGTTGACATAGTCTGTTTTGTTACAATTTATTTGCCAGTGGCGATAATGTTACAAATCAGCAGATCAACAAATCATTTTTGACATTCTAAAAGAAAAGAAAGTATAAATACAAAAGATATATTTTTCTTTTATAAGTGTACCCCAGATTTTTTTTATTTCACAGTAGAATATAATATAATTGAGCGAAATGTTTGCTTTACATTCTCCCATAACAGATATTGCCTCATGGCCTAGGATTAGAATTGTGTTATCTCTTAGGAATCATTTTATGTGTTTGTGTCAATGGGTTGGACAGTGGAAGCTAAATGCTTAAAAGTAACTTATTAAATATAGCGACTGAAGTAGAGTTCATGCTCTAGTCAATGACAAGCAGAAATAATGTACTACTGTAGAAGAAAACAGGCATATAGTAACATGTTACTAGGTTACAATAATATATAGAAATAATGTACTGCTGCAGGTAAAAGATATACTGTAGCAACCTGCTAAATTGGAAATGTCTCTATAAATCCAGCCACCGCCTCATACTTTGAATACCTGCTAGAATGTGATCAGGAATAATGGCTTAGTGTATCATATTATTTAACTATAACACTCCCTTTGCCCTAGGACTACCCCTAAGTCAAGCTTACAATACTTATCTGGATGCAGCATCTATAAAGCAGCTGTTATTTCTGGTCACAATCCGATCATTTTAAAATAAGCGTCCTGTGTTCAAACTGTGAAAATGTGAAAGTCTGAAAGAGCAAAGAGTGCTTATCCCCCTGGCGCATGAGACTGTATATACTGGCTGCCTGTTGATTCCAATTGGTAAAGTTTCATTAGCAGCGTAATTAAAGTCTTGTGGGTCCCGTGTAAACTTTGCCCAGGGCTCCCTACCCCATTCCTACAGCATATCCTTCACAGTGGCAGTTAAAGATACTGTAGTGGTATCTCAGATACTTTAAAGGGATACAATCGTAGTACCCACAACTGCCATTGTCAAGAATACAGTGGGTGAGCTGTACAGTGCCCAGCATGTAAACAATGATGGGAGCTGCATGCTCTGCGAAAAGGCTGATCTGCAGGGGTCTTAACAGTCAGGACCCTGACGATCTAATATTGATGGCCTTTCTTCATGATAGACCATCAGTGTGTGTTTAAAGGGGTATCCCAGTTGCTTTTAATTGATGAGCTATCCTAGATACAATTTCCAAAAGTTACAGGTCCATTCCAAGCCCTTAAATTGGGTCACTGCTGAGGCCTGTGATCGGACCTCAGTGGTCCCATGGGGCATGTTGGCTTAATGATGCTTTAACCCAGCATCATGATGTAGACGCATCCAATGTGAACCCAGGGTACATGACATCAGCCAGTGCCCGGAAGAGGACGCCAGGGACAGCTGAATGCCCAGGAGAGGTGAATATAACCGTTTGTTATTTTTACTTACCTCCCCTGGACCTCCACTTATTATACTTCTGGTCTGAGAAGGCCCCAGAGTATAATAATTGCACTTTTGGTTCAAGTCGAAACTGGCTGCATATCCACTACCCCTCTGGGCCTGGTCATGGTTGCATCCCCTGCAACTGAGATTGTTACGTCCTTGTGTTTAAGAACTTCAGGTCCAGGCCATTTTTCCTGGTTCAGGGCTAAACACATTTTTTGTTTTTTTTTCAAACATGCAGGGTTATTCAAATTCTTTGTTTTTTTTTCTGTGATAAGTAGGGCTTTATTGCTATTTTATTTTTATTGTTGCATGTTTTTTATTTATTCTAATATTTGTGAAAATGTAAACAAAAAAGGAGAGGAAACACTTGTTTTTCGCATTTTTCTTGTTTATTTGTTTTTTTTAATAATGCTGCTAAAAATGTTTTTTTTTTTTATAAAGTTTTCCCAATCCCTTACAGTAATTTTTACATATGTGACACATATGTGTAGCCTCTGACGCTGCTAGAACCTGTGATGTGGGCATGGTAGTGCCATTATTTATTTTTACTTAATTTTTTTGTCTTTCTATTTTTGTTTTTTTATATACACTGTGCCCACCAATAATAAGGTCATAATAAATCTTTGGCTGGAATATTACATAACTCCAGCAACTGGAGGATTCCATGCAGACGCTTTACCTTTTCAGGTATATATATATATATATATATATATATACTCGTATATATATATATACACACACACACGTACTTGCAGGATTAAGAGTGGACCGCCAGGACCTACATAGTCTATGGGCGGTCCAGAAGAAGTTAATGAAGACTGACCAGTTCTACCAGCATCAGCACCTAAAATTGACAGGGCCTTCATCAGAGGAGTACAGATGGTACTGTTCTAAAAGGCTCAGGCTAAGCATTGAACGGGTTGTCTGATTTGAATAATGTATTTTCATATGCCCTTTTATAGATGGCTGGGGACAGGGATGGGACACTGTCTCTAGCTATGCTTTCCGAGTGGGTGGGCCCTAAGTTGTATGATATTAGAGCCGTGTTCTGTAAGTAAATCAGATGGCTCCCCTTTCATTCTTCTCGCCCTCCATTTAGATCAGGGCAAGATAGCAAAATGGAACTGACTGTGGAGAATTTGTTGAATTTGGATCCCTAAGCAATTGCAACCCTAAAACGTGTCCCTGATTTTAAAAATAGTTAATAGAGATTCTACTCAATTAGAGTTACTGGAGGACAGTTAGGTTTCTTAGACCAGCATAAATAATCAGAGCAACACGTAACAAGACAAATAGTGACATAAAATTTATGCTGCCAGTGCACATACTTCACAACTTGTTAAACTATTAGGGTACGTTCACATGGAGGAATCTGTCCCCGTATCCATGGCAGATTCTGCTCCGAAGATTCTCTGCTAATTAGGCCCCTTCATCTAGGCCTAATCAGCAGCAGAAAGCCAAGACGGCTATATCGCGGCTGAATATGGCAATGGAAACTGAAGGAAGGAATTTCTCTTCTTTTTCCACCGTTTGAATGTACCCTTAGGTTAAGGCCCCATGTTGCGGAAAAGCAGCTTTTTTTGTAGCAGATTTTGCTGTGTTTTTTTGAGCCAAAGCCAGGAGTAGCTTGAGCAGAAGGGAGAAGTATAGTAGCATCCTTTATATTTCCCATTCTTTTTGTATCCACGCTTTGGCTCAAAAAAACCGCAGCAAAATCTGCCTTATTAGTAACTGTTTTGCATTCCATATTAGATATACAGTTGGCTGTGTCTGTACAAACATGAAATGGGAACAGGATAAAGAAATGTAGCTGTAAAATTAAATCTCTACATTTACAATAAATTTACCTTGAATTCCTGCAGTATAAAATCTTTTTTTCTTTTGCAGAATCCACTCCAAGTCGAGAGCCTTCATGTTTTGAGCTGGGAGCGATAACAAATACTCAAGATAACCCAAAGTCAGAAATCAGTCCCCTGTGCTCCTTTTACAAACAGTCTTGTCCAGCTCCCCTCAGTCCTGAGGCCTGTACACGCTTAGCAGAGGAGAAGTGTCGGCAGAAACAGCGAAGATGTGGTGAGCCCATATGCAGATTGACATCGAGTTATCTTATGCTGAGCTGTCATTTCTTGCTGATTTAGGGTGCTACCAAGCCACCCGTATTTTCAATTGAATTTATTTATTATTGCTTGTTCTCGTGTTATCGGTCACGTATTTTTGTAAGTCAATAAATGTAATTGAAACCACCGCCCCAGCATGTAGCCAAAGCTGCATCAGCACCCTTAAGCTAAGGCCCCATGTAGTGAACTGCAGTTAAAAACGCTACAGAAAAAAACGCAGCAAAAACACATCACTTTTTTTTTCTGTTTTTCATTGCGTTCCTTATGCGTTTTTCTCTGTGGTTTTTACTCCTTTACTAAATCTATAGGGAAAACACTCACGTTTCTGCAAGTAAAATTGACATTCTGCATTTTTCAAAAATGCAAGTTTTTTTTTAAAAAATGCAGCTTTTCTGCAGCGTTTTTTTTTCACAATATTTGGATGGGAATAGCCAGAATCTCATTCACTTTGCTGGTACTGTAAAACGCTGTGTTTTTTTCTGCTGTGTTTTCGCAGCAGCCAAAAACACTGTGTTTCCGTAACGTGGAGCCTTAGCAACCATGAGGCTAAGGCCCCACATAGCAAGCCATAGTCGAAAAATGCTGCGGAAAAGACTGCAACAGAAACGCATCGCGTTTTTTTCCACAGCGCTTTTCACAGAAAGTCCGCAGAGTTTTCCTTTGCAGACATTATGTCCCTATTATACCTATACGTAAAACGACAGCGTTTCTGTAGGTATAATTGACATGCTGCGATTTACAAAAATGCAACAATTTTTAAAATTGCTGGATTTCCGCTGCAGATATTTTTTTGCAATGTGTGCATGGGATTGGCCAGAATCCCATCCACTTTCCAGGTACTGTGGGACCCCGCAATGTGGGACCCTGTCCTTAAATAGAGACCCTTTGGTTTAATGACCGCTAGCATACAGGTGACATGCATAGTAAATATATGCTAATCATTACTGCAATTAAAAATCGCATGCAGTTCTTCAGCAAAAATGTGCTGTGCAAACCCAACCTTAGGCTAGATGCACACAAAAATGGTGTCAAAAGGCCATGAAAAATGGATGTTTTTCTTGCGGAAGGGATCCGTGAAAACAGCTGAAAATTGGACATAACCAATATTCTGATGGTCTATGACTACTGTCATGTTACATATAGTTACACAGTACTTAAATAGTTAGTATGGTTTACAAAAGACAAATGTCCACCAGTTCATCCTAGAGATGGGAGAAGATGCAGCTGAAGAGAATGCGTATGACAGACTGTGAAAAATTATTTTCCCCTTGTGCTCCTCAAGAAGATAGGTAACCTATAAAAGACTTGGTCCAATCTGCACTAAAGAGGGTAAATATCTCTTTGGATACAAAATTTAATCAGCCTTTAAAAAAAGGATTCTATACATTTACATGGGCATAAAGCAGGTACTGGTTGACTGGATGAACTCTCCATCATGCAGCTCTGAGGGGTATTGATTCCCATTCAGGAGATTAAATTGAGGTATGGAGTCACATCTGTGCCAGTGTGTCCGTTGTTCTGGACCATTGGTGGACCAAAACAATGGACACATGGACCTCTAAAATATCTGACATTATTAGGTGTCAGACTTGCAGCACTATATCATATCGCAATTCTTAACAAACACTGCAATTTAGTCTCTAAGTGGAAACTCCAACACAGATGTAAACAGCACCTTACAAGAAACGCTTATTTGAAAAATTATGTAAATTAAGTCTCCTTCAAAGAGGAGAAAACTGTCAGATTCATATTGTTCAGAAACCCTCATTTGTCGTCATTCATTACACAATCAGATATACAACAGCCTAATAATGGGACAAATTTATCAAGAGTGGCATCTTCAATGCCGTTCTAGATATCCTCTGTTTCGCTGGAAGATGCACTTAATTTATGATGAGGTGCATGCTTTGTCATAAATTAAGTGTGTCCTCTTGCAGTCCATGCAGTTACATTGAAATCTATTATAGCTCATAACTGGTGCAGATTTAAGTGACAATATATGCCAGAAAACTGGTGTAACTGATGATTAATCTTCTGGGACCCATGGACCTCAGCCTTGCTACATCTCTGACACACCCTTTTTTTGGAAAGTGGCAAGAGTGGTGTAAACCACCGCTAGCACAAAAAATAGCTTTTAGGCCAGGGGCCCCACGTGATGTAAATTCCACAGTTTGGCCACGACGGAAACACTGCGGCAAAAACCACAGCATTATACAGTCCCTGCAAAGTGGATGGGATTCTAGCAAATCCCATCTACACATTGCAGAAAAATATGCGCTGCGGAAATGCTGCAATTTCAAAATCCATCGAGTTTTTGGAAATAGCAGCATGTCAATTATACCTATGGAAACGCCAGCAGTTTCCCTATAGGTATAATTAAAGCAGAAAGTCCGCAGAGGAAATCTCTGTGGACTTTTTGTGAAAAGCGCTGCGTTTCCGCCATAACATAGCTTTTCCCGCAGCCCTTTCTCACTGCAGCCAACTATGTGGGGTCTTAACCTTAAAAAGTCACAAATTCTTGGTTTGAGACTTTGTTTCTCAGAAAACTGGCATATGGGCATAATAAAACTGCCCTATTGTATACAATACTGTCATAGCTAGGCTAGGGGCATTGCAGAATAAATGTAGTTTGCTTCGTACAAAGAAAAAAAAATTTACAAGACCCAAGAGCAAAACTAAGAGGAAACTATAAAATGGAAAATAATATATTCCACAGAAATCTAGATGACTGTGACAAGCCCAGGCTAACAGGTTATATATATAGTCAAATATTTTCTGCAATGCTTGCTTGTACGCTGTATCCTATGGGATACTTATGCTGCATTCATTCTGATGTGTTTGGCCTGTATTATTCCTTGAGGTTAATTGTTCCTTCATAGAACATTTACACCTTTTATATATGTGTGTAAGATCCTGTAGTCAGCAGAGTTACCATGCATGAGAATATCAGCCATTATGAATAATTTAAGACAGCCTAGTTACAAGTCACCAGGTAAAAATATAGTGCTAATATAGGCTATAAATATTAATTTCATGACCGTATTAAAAGGACTAAATTCCTACTTAGGACAGCTGTTGCAGCTGACAGTATCCCTGGGCTGAAATAAAACCAATCACTGGGAGAGTTAGTACCTAAAAATGTTAGAAGTGCATAAATGTGTAGGCTTTTAGTCTGATATTGGGCAATTGGCTTGTATCACATGAATATTAACTGAAATTATTTGTAATTATTACAGAGCTCCGATCCTATCTACAGATCCTCTTGAATTTGCTTCATAAGGCAGAGGAATTCTTGCGTAACAACATGGATTTATCCTTCTTCACTCAGACAATCCCACAGTTCATGGAAAATATGTACAGTGATATATTTTCCCACAGAACCCGCAGAGATCTTACAGGTACCTCAATTAGTAGACAATACATAATACTAATATCAAATAGACTGTTCAATAGAATAAATGTAGTCATAAAAATGCTAATATTGATGGCAAGTTTTCAGAAACCTTTATTTGCTTACTGGAGTTGTCTAGCTGTTTGATATTGATGACCTTTCCACTTATCAGAAATCAGCCTCGATGAATGGGAATTTGAGGTGAGTTGCAATATCCAGGCACACCACTACACAGTGTACGGAGCTATCTGAATCCAGCACTGTACACTGTCCACATCTAGTGAGAGCTGATCTTTGTGTGTTCTGGGTATGCATAACACACAAAGATCAGCTATGATATGATATTCCAAGAATAGGTCATCAACATCTATGTAGTTTTAAAGATATTGCAGCATTTAACATCTTAGTTTTGGTTGCAACACCCACACTTCCCATTCACCATTCTGCATAATCAAATTTACATGACCAAAGAAAACACTGGATGTGCAAGTTCCTTGATGCCTGCTCTGAGCCTGGGTGTTGTAGCCATAATTCAGATGCTAAAAGCAAATTCAAGCGTTGCAGATTTGGTGCAGTTTTCAGCCTTAGAACTTCAAACCATTTGTTTGCTTTTTGCTTGAAAAATCAAAATAGCCCTCACAGACACCATTGTAATTCTTTGGGGTTCATTGGGCCAGTGGTATCCGTTTTATCTGGCACTGCTTTGTGACTCCGGTATATAAATGAACAAGTTTCATAACAATAATAAACAAGATCAGTATTAATATAGAGTAAAATTCCTTTATAGTAAAATAATCCAGAAAATTTTATGATTTGGAACTTTATTTTCTAGCAGTATTTTGTGGAACTTCACAAAACCTGGAAATTGTTGTTAACATACTATAATTACTATATTACTACAATATATTTACTGCTATAATTCTTCGCAGTATTTTATCTCCTTTGTGCTTTATTATTGCCCTGAAATCAGCTCCTAATATTAAGTGGATTAACACCTATTCTTATTTCTGAAGTAGACAATATAAATGAGTGTATATTATTTATTTATTTATTTATTTGAAAAAGTGCAGAATCCAGTAATGGGTTCAATGGATAAAGAACACCTGGAAATCATCTCAGATGAAACAAACAGAACAGGCACCGACACTGGAAATGATATTCACAGGTAACCTGAATATACTCTACTTGACAATATAGAAACTTAATTGCAAATGGAATTTTGTAATGATTTTTTTTTCTCAAAATAGATCTATTATTTATTGGCCCAATCAACTATGTTCTACACAATACACCCATAGACAGATAGGTAGAGCTAATGGGGACAACTCATTACAGCCCCATATGCTTTAATTGGGTACCCTGATCAGGACCATCTCTGTGTTCCAACCATTTGTCAAAATGATCACTGTATAACAACCCCTTTAGCAATTTGAATCAAAACCATATGTGTTCTTTTCATATTCTGATATAACAAATCACTTTCCACCTAGAGAACTGCAAAACACATCATTTGAAGCATTGTTTGCAGACCTTGGGCCCAGGCTAGATGATTGGATTTCACATCTGTATCACAAGGTCAGCTCAGACCCTACAGACTTACTCCAGAAAAAACAAGCAGAGACTGAGAGTGTGGAAGAGCAGCTTTTCTTGGAGGTATCAGAATAGTAATAATACTTTTAACTTTTTATGCCTTTAGTAAATATACTGACAGCGCCTCTCTCATCTAGGTATTACAGGTGTTTCCCACATTATCTTCCAAGGCAGTTTTAATAATAACAATATACATTTCATTAAAAAAACATTTCAGATGGGGTTAAATATCCCGGAAATATGTACCTTGTTCGTCAGGCAAGGTGCAAAAGCTGAACTTCCCTTTAAATAGTTCACCTGAGCTTGATAACATCTGCAGGGGCTGGTTGCTTTGGTAATTTTACATTGCCAGTTAAGTAGCGATGAAGACTCACAGCCCAATCCAGCAGGACTGCAGTGGAAGACCAAGGTCATCTGTGGCGTGCCAGAAGCATTCAGTTGCTTGTCTATCGGGTGTAGTCTGTTGCAGAAGCCATTGCACCTTGATTCCCTGTTGATTTTCCAAGATGGCGCCGCTGGAGTGGCTGCCAGCTACAGCAGCTCTGAGACTCTCTATCTTATTTTTCTTTCTATGACTCGTTTTGTACCTCTCTACTTAAGGACTTTTGCACTATGAAGAAACACACACAAAGACTTGGACCCTTGTGATACTTTTTTTTTGTTTTTTATCTGTCTTTTGTTCTGCTTGAAAATGGGATCTTTTGTGTATGCAGACAATTCCTTTGTCTATACAAGAGAGGAAATTCTGCAGCTCAGAGACACAGCAGGACGGCATACCATCTGGTCACACATCCCCTGTGAGATTTGGAGAAAGAAAAAGCGGGTGAGGGGATGCAGAGCAGGAACTCTTCAGAGGATTAAAAAGAGGCGTTACCGACCAGCTGTTCCCTCCATCATCATGGGCAATGTGAGATCTCTTGCAAACAAGATGGATGAACTAACAGCTCTCACCAGGCATCATCAGGAGTTTCGGGCGTGCAGCATGATGCTACTTACAGAGACTTGGCTCACTGAAGTTACTCCTGACCCTCTGGTCTCCTTGGATGGTTTTAAACTCCTTTGGGCAGACAGGACAAGGGAGAGCGGTAAGAGGAAAGGAGGAGGGCTGGCAATGTTTGTGAATAATAGATGGTGTAATCCTAGGCACATTGTGATTAAGGAGCAAACTTGCTGTAAGGACATTGAACTATTAGCTGTGAGCATGAGACCTTTCTACCTACCAAGGGAACTATCACATGTCATCGTGATAGCTGCATATGTCCCCCCCTCTGCGAAAGCTGACACTGCCTGCGAGGTCCTACAAGCCACGCTGAGCCAGTTACAGTTAAAACATCCCCAGGCCCTCTTTCTTCTGTCGGGTGATTTCAACCATGCCTCTCCATCATCCACACTGCCCAGTTTCACACAGTATGTAACCTGCCACACAAGAGACAACAAAACACTGGACTTGTTCTTTGCCAACGTGAGGGAGGCATATAGCTCATCAGCCCTACCGCCCCTGGGGAGATCGGATCACAACCTAGTACATCTCCGACCTGTGTACAAGCCACTTGTACGTAGAGAACCAGCTGTCACCCGCACAGTGAGGATATGGTCCGAGGAGAGTGATGAGGCTCTGAGGGATTGTTTTGACACAACCGCATGGGAAGTGCTGCAGGATTCTTATGGAGAAGATATAGAAGGACTCACACACTGCATAACAGACTACATTAATTTTTGTGTGGACAACACAGTACCCACAAAAGTGGTGAGGTGCTTCTCCAATAACAAACCATGGATTAACTCTGATATAAAAACACTACTTAAGGAGAAAAGGATGGCATTCAGGACAAGAGATAAGGAGGGGTTGGGGGAAGTACAAAAGGAGCTGAGGCATCAAATCAGGCAGGGAAAAGCCAGTTATAAAGAAAAAATGGAAAAGCAAATGGAAAGAAAAGACATAAGGGGGGTCTGGGAGGGGCTTAAGTCAATTTCGGGTCATAAACAGTCTGTCTGCCAGATTGAGGCAGATGTTAATTGGCTTAATGAACTAAACCTATTCTTCAACAGATTTAATCACACACCAGCTCCTCCCACCCCAGTATGTCCTTCAGCTTCCCCCACCACAATGACTTCTCCCCATGCGGCCACTTCCCAACAGACCAGTAAATCCAGAAATCCGTCTTTATCTGGCCACAGTCTGACATTCACACGGGCCCAGGTGAGGAAGGAGATGAAAAAGATCAAGGCGAGGAAAGCCGCAGGGCCAGATGACATCAGTGCAAGGCTAATTAAGACTTGCGGGGACCAGCTGTGTGGTATAATTACATATATGTATAATATGAGCCTGAGGCAGGAAATAGTCCCTGAATTATGGAAATCTTCTTGTGTGGTACCAGTTCCAAAGAAACCCCACCCTATGGACCTCAACGACTACAGACCAGTAGCACTGACATCCCACCTGATGAAGATCTTGGAGAGATTGGTTCTCACACATCTCCGCCCTCTAGTGAGCCCCGCTATGGACCCCCTCCAGTTTGCTTATCGGCCGGGCATTGGGGTAGATGATGCCATCATCCATCTTCTGCACAGGGCTCTGTCTCACCTGGAGAAAGCAGGGAACACAGTGAGAATAATGTTCTTTGACTTCTCCAGTGCTTTTAACACCATACAGCCCAGGTTATTGAGGGACAAGCTGGGCCTTGCTGGAGTGGACCACCACCTCTCCAACTGGATCCTAGACTACCTCACAAATCGACCTCAATACGTGAGAGCCCGAGACTGTGTGTCAGGTACCGTGATCTGTAATACGGGGGCACCTCAGGGTACGGTTCTCGCCCCTTTCCTCTTCACACTGTACACTGCAGATTTTAGGTGCAACTCATCCAGCTGCTACCTACAGAAGTATTCTGACGACTCTGCAATAGTGGGTCTCATCACAGATGATGATGACAGGGAGTACAGAGAACTGAACCAGGATTTTGTGGACTGGTGCCACCGGAACCACCTGAAGATCAACTCGGGGAAGACCAAGGAGATGGTGGTGGACTTCCGCAAAGGCAGATGCCCTCCAAATCCAGTGGACATCCTGGGGACGGGCATCGAGATTGTGAACACCTATAAGTACCTTGGTTTGCTCCTTAATAATAAGCTGGACTGGGCAGATCATATGGAGGCCCTGTACAGGAAGGGCCACAGCAGGCTCTACCTGCTTAGGAAACTGAGAGCCTTTGGAATCCGGGGGGCACTTCTTAGAACTTTCTTCAACTCGGTAGTGGCATCAGCCATCTTCTTTGGAGTGGCCTGCTGGGGGAGCAGTATATCAACCAGGGACAGAAATAAACTTGACAAGCTGATTAGAAGGGCCAGCTCTGTCCTGGGGAGCCCACTGGACCCAGTGCAGGTGGTGGGTGACAGAAGGATACTGTCCGTGGTGAGCTCCATGCAGAAGAAGAAGTCTCATCCCATGCATGAGACTGTGATCGCGCTGAGCAGTACTGTCAGTGACCGACTGCTCCACCCTAGGTGTGAGAAGGAGCGCTATCGGAAGTCTTTCCTCCCCACCGCGGTTAGGCTGTACAACCAACACCGACCTAAGCGGAGATCATTATACCCAGAGAACTGAAATATCTCTCTGCCTGTTAAATCCCCCCCCCCCCCCCCCTCCTCTGCTACGTCCTATCTGTCTGTCTGCTATTAATGTAATGCCTCTCACCTTGGAACATTCCTGTACATGTTGTATTTGTATTTGTATCTGCTTATCTTTGCTGCTGTAACACACTGAATTTCCCCATTGTGGGACTATTAAAGGACTATTATTATTATTATTAAATAGGGCTCCAGAGACTGATGTAATCTTTTGCAGGGCTGTGCTGGAAGCCCGAGGCCCACCACTGAAGTGGAGGAGATATCCAGTTGCTTTACCTCCATACAGTGACTAAATAATGCTGCTATATAGTGACTAAAATAAACACCTACAGTGACTCTAAAGTACCATGAGTGAGTCGTGTTTTGTTTTTTTTTTTTTTATTTTACACCTCTCCGTCTATCCCACGACTTGCTCTAATTCCCAGACAAGCCTTTAAGACATAAGCTGCTCTGGTACTAGTCTGTACATGTAATGTAGTGAAACAAATCATATTCAATAGCAATTAGAGCACATCCATACTTTCACTTTCATGCATTGATCATCAGTGACGTTAAAGTAAGGAAACAGATCCCTCACTTCTACTGACCATGAAAAGTAGCTGCAAAAGTTAATTCTAGGGTCAAAGCCTGTCTTGTTAAATGTACAGTTCTCCCCAGTACTTTAAAACATTTTATTCTTCCCTAGTGTACAATGCTGAACACAAATCACTTAGCAATTCTAGTCTTTCATAAAATGACACATAAAGTCTAATCTACACTGATGCTTTCTTGACATTCCAGAAGAATGATGATGCAGTGGAAGGTCTCAAAGATGAAGGACAACAGGTCATTCACAACCTAAAGTCACAGCTCAGAAGTTACAAAATCCTCACAGATGACCCTTTGCTTTTGGAGCAAGGTATGACGTTGCTGCATACTGCACAATATAGTATGGGTAGAGCACAATGCAGAAAAATCTTTTATTAGTGGTGTCATATCATCACTTCATTTATCATATCATTACTTCTTTAAGATCTGTGAACTTATGTCTGTTTAACAGAAGTGATACCTGTTCATTCTCAACCACAGAAGAGAGATATCAAAAGTGTCAGTGAAAACACCAAAGAATATGTCCAAGGTACTATACTGAAAAGTCGTGTGGATTTTTTTTAATATACCATGAGCATATGCTAACTCTTGTCTTTCTTTACACTCACATGGTGGAAAATGGTGGTACAATGGAAGGAGCTTAAAATCACCTTTAATCTCAAAGCCTTTTTTTAAGCTTTAAGCTCACACAATAGAGTAATGATTCTTATTTTGGGGTTGTATACCTCTGCAAGGAGCTCATGAATGGATTTCACACAGTCTATATAAATATCCATTATCATTGGTGTTGTCATATTTCACTACATTCAACAAAAGGACAATGGTTCCCTATTTGAGGGCAACATTTAATTTTCAACCAGTGATTATCTGGAAATATTATACTGTAGATAGTAACATCAATGTCATATGAAAGAAGAAAATCTCTTCCTTTATATGACACCAAAAACAAGTTTGTATGTTTTATAATGTCCAAGATATACCATTTGAAGTGATCCCCCCCCCCTCATTTTCTCTACATTTGACACAGTCCGTACTCCAAGCCTGTACTCCATCCACAGTAAGATTCAGTGAGAGGCAGAAACAGTATATCAAAAAAGAATATAAATGAAGGTATAATGGACCTTATTTTTTAACATGGAAGGGCTATGAATACAAAGGGTCCTTTCTTGAATATAGAAAAAGATATGTATAATAAAACTTAACATTTATTAAGTAAGTAAAAATAAAATAAATGCGACCAACAACCCGTGATGTATGTGCTATGTGCTAGTTAAAATATATGTCAAGCTGTCAATTGACAGTGACCTAATATTTATCTCTGCTGCTAGAGAGTATGGACTCTTATTGTATTTACACCTAATACCTCTGCAAACAATAGGAAAAAATATAAACTACTCCTTATTGTTATATCAGGTCATCCTCAAATGGCGAGGAGACCCATAGTTTGATCATCAGGAGCATAAGGTATTTGGAAAGAAAAAACAAATATCTTTCCTTTTTGATACAAAGAGAAATACCTGAAGGTATATAGCTCAAAAATCCCCCCATAAATTTTTGGCAGAAAAATCTGCCTATTATATCCCTTTAAGGCTTAAATAGGCTTAGTCATTAGGGAAGGGGATATTGAGTAAAATTTTGCAAGAGGTATCTAAAGCAGCATGAAAAGGTTATTCATAACCAAAACAAATGTCAAGATACATCCTGACGTGTTTCCCCTGCCTATAGGTTCATCAGGGGATGATGTGGCATAGTGTACCGCTCTGATAAAGCTTCAGAACGGCAGAGATAAATATTATGTCACTGTCCATTGACAACATATATTTTAATTAGCACATAGCACATACATCACGGATTGTTGGTCGCATTTATTTTATTTTTATTTATTTAATAAATGTTAAGTTTTATTATACAGATCTTTTTCTACAGTGAAGGAAATAAGTATTTGATCCCTTGCTGATTTTGTAAGTTTGCCCACTGACAAAGACATGAACAGTCTATAATTTTAAGGATAGGTTAATTTTAACAGTGAAAAATAGAATATCAAAAACAAAATCCAGAAAATCACATTGTATAAATTTTATAAGTTTATTTGCATTTTGCAGATAGAAATAAGTATTTGATCCCCTATCAACCATTAAGAGTTCTGGCTCCTACAGACCAGTTAGACGCTCCTAATCAACTTGTTACCTGCATTAAAGACAGCTCTCTTAAATGGTCACCTGTATAAAAGACTTCTGTACACTGACTCAATTAATCAGTCAGACTCTAACCTCTACAACATGGGCAAGACCAAAGAGCTTTCTAAGGATGCCAGGGACAAGAACATAGACCTGCACAAGGCTGGAATGGGCTACAAAACCATAAGTAAGACGCTGGGTGAGAAGGAGACAACTGTTGGTGCAATAGTAAGAAAATGGAAGAAATACAACATGACTGTCAATCGACATTGATCTGGGGCTCCATGCAAAATCTCATCTCATGGGGTATCCTTGATCATGAGGAAGGTGCAAGATCAGCCTAAAACTCCACGGGGGGAACTTGTTAATAATCTCAAGGCAGCTGGGAAAACAGTCACCAAGAAAACCATTGGTAACACATTATGCCGTAATGGATTAAAATCCTGCAGTGCCCACAAGGTCCCCCTGCTCAAGAAGGCCCATGTGCAGGCCCATCTGAAGTTTGCCAATGAACACCTGTATGATTCTGCGAGTGAATAGGAGAAGGTGCTGTGGTCAGATGAGACAAATATTGAGTTCTTTGGCATTAACTCAACTCGCCGTGTTTGGAGGAAAAGAAATGCTGCCTATGACCCAAAGAACACCGTCCTCACTGTCAAGCATGGAGGTGGAAACATTATGTTTTGGTGCTGTTTCTTTGCAAAGGGACCAGGACGACTGATCTGTGTACATGAAAAAATGAATGGGGCCATGTATTGTGAGATTTTGAGTGCAAAACTCCTTCCATCAGCAAGGGCATTGAAGATCTTTCCGCATGACAATGATCCCAAACACACCGCCAGGGCAACGAAGGAGTGGCTTCGTAAGAAGCATTTCAAGGTCCTGGAGTGGCCTAGCCAGTCTCCAGATCTCAACCCCATAGAAAACCTTTGGAGGGAGTTGAAAGTCTGTGTTGCCCAGCGACAGCCCCAATACATCACTGCTCTAGAGGAGATCTGCAGGGAGGAATGGGCCAACATACCAGCAACAGTGTGTGCCAAACTGGTGACGACATACAGAAAACGTTTGACCTCTGTCATTGCCAACAAAGGATATATAACAAAGTATTGAGATGAATTTTTGTTATTGACCAAATACTTATTTTCCACCATAATTGGAAAATAAATTCTTAAAAAATCCGACAATGTGATTTTCTGGATTTGTTTTCTCATTTTGTCTCTCATAATTGAGATTTACCTATGATGTCAATTACAGGCCGGCCACATATTTTTAAGTGAGAGAACTTGCACAATTGGTGGCTGACTAAATACTTTTTCCCCCCACTGTACGTCAATAGGGTCTGTTAGGTGCTGTAATATCTGTTGTGTGACGGATTCAGCACTGTATTAATCACGGTGCAGATGTGAACTGAGCCTAAAGGTGAGAGGGATTCACAGTAGTTGGTATCTTAGCTACTCAACAGGAAGAACTAGCACAAATTAGAAATACAGCATTGAAGATGAAATATTCATGAGATAGTTTGTTACAATAGGTTTCAGTGCTCATGAATAAAAGCACTTGTGTCTTGCTACAGTATACAGTGTCACTTGGTCTATAGACTACTAACCAACCAGGGAGTGCTGGAATAAACCGTTTTAAATGTTAGAGCATGGTATTCATATGCAAGGACTATTTTTAGTTTTTGCAGTGTAGGAGATGTCTGTTACAATCTGTTATCTTAACCTGATCCTTACTGGTTTACTCTGCTCAGGTTGCCACCATTTGTCAGAAGCCATTAATGAAGTTCAAGCTATTAAAGAGAAGTACAAATGGATCCTACAGATTCCTGAAAGAGACCTATCAATGAAATTTCAAGAGGTGAGAACTGTAGTAAGTCACAAAACAATACAACAAGTGGTTAGCGGCTGCATTATACTTGTGGAGAGCACATAGTATAAAGCCCCCTCAGTGGGGGGGGCTTATATATATATACAGTACAGACCAAAGTTTGGACACACCTTCTCATTCCAAGAGTTTTCTGTATTTTCATGACTATAAAAATTGTAGATTCACATTGAAGGCATCAAAACTATGAATTAACACATGTGGAATTATATACTTAACAAAAAAGTGTGAAACAACTGAAAATATGTCTTATATTCTAGGTTCTTCAAAGTAGCCACCTTTTGCTTTGATTACTGCTTTGCACACTATTGGCATTCTCTTGATGAGCTTCAAGAGGTAGTCACCTGAAATGGTTTTCACTTCACAGGTGTGCCCTGTCAGGTTTAATAAGTGGGATTTCTTGCCTTATAAATGGAGGTGGGACCATCAGTTGTGTTGTTCAGAAGTCAGGTGGATACACAGCTGATAGTCCTACTGAATGGAGTGTTAGAATTTGTATTATGGCAAGAAAAAAGCAGCTAAGTAAAGAAAAACGAGTGGCCATCATTACTTTAAGAAATGAAAGTCAGTCAGTCCGAAAAATTGGGAAAACTTTGAAAGTGTCCCCAAGTGCAGTGGCCAAAACCATCAAGCGCTACAAAGAAACTGGCTCACATGAGGACCGCCCCAGGAAAGGAAGACCAAGAGTCACCTCTGCTGCGGAGAATAAGTTCATCCAAGTCACCAGCCTCAGAAATCGCAGGTTAACAGCAGCTCAGATTAGAGACCAGGTCAATGCCACACAGAGTTCTAGCAGCAGACACATCTCTACAACAACTGTTAAGAGGAGACTGTGTGCAGCAGGCCTTCATGGTAAAATAGCTGCTAGGAAACCACTGCTAAGGACAGGCAACAAGCAGAAGAGACTTGTTTGGGCTAAGAACACAAGGAATGGACATTAGATCTGTGGAAATCTGTGCTTTGGTCCGATGAGTCCAAATTTGAGATCTTTGGTTCCAACCACCGTGTCTTTGTGCGACGCAGAAAAGGTGAACGAATGGACTCTACATGCCTGGTTCCCACCGTGAAGCATGGAGGAGATGGTGTGATGGTGTGGGGGTGCTTTGCTGGTGACACTGTTGGGGATTTATTCAAAATTGAAGGAATACTGAACCAGCATGGTTACCACAGCATCTTGCAGCGGCATGCTATTCCATCCGGTTTGCGTTTAGTTGGACCATCATTTATTTTTCAACAGGACAATGACCCCAAACACACCTCCAGACTGTGTAAGGGCTATTTGACCAAGAAGGAGAGTGATGGGGCGCTATGCCAGATGACCTGGCCTCCACAGTCACCAGACCTGAACCCAATCGAGATGGTTTGGGGTGAGCTGGACCGCAGAGTGAAGGCAAAAGGGCCAACAAGTGCTAAGCATCTCTGGGAACTCCTTCAAGACTGTTGGAAGACCATTTCAGGTGACTACCTCTTGAAGCTCATCAAGAGAATGCCAAGAGTGTGCAAAGCAGTAATCAAAGCAAAAGGTGGCTACTTTGAAGAACCTAGAATATAAGACATATTTTCAGTTGTTTCACACTTTTTTGTTAAGTATATAATACCACATGTGTTAATTCATAGTTTTGATGCCTTCAGTGTGAATCTACAATTTTTATAGTCATGAAAATACAGAAAACTCTTGGAATGAGAAGGTGTGTCCAAACCTTTGGTCTGTACTGTATGTATATATATATATATATATATATATATATATGCCCCCCCCCACTGAGGGGGCTTTATACTATTTGTTATATATATACTGTATATATATATATATATATATATATATATATATATATATATTCTAGTCCAATTCCCACGGAGGTGTCTGCAGCCTTCCTCTATCTAGGGTTGCCACCTTTTGAAACCAAAAATACGATTCAGGCTTACCTCGGTAAATGCATGTGTGATTTTGGGTGGTGGGTTCAGGATATAGTCACATTGTGGCACTTAATTGCTGGAAAGGAGCATGATGAAGAGATGTGTGACTCAAAGGCTCATATGCTGCAAAGTAAGAATGCTTTCAAAAACAGACATATTAATAGTAGTGATGAGCGAACCCGAACCACGAAGTTTGGATCCGTGCCGAACTTCGTGGGTTCGGGTACCCGAATCTGAACCTCAATTCTGAAGTTTGGGTTCGGCTCATCCCTAAAGCTGGTTGATTGGCTGCTCAGCAGTCAATCAACCAGCTTTAAACCCACAGACATCACAGACATTCCCAGTATGAGCATGGCTATGATTGGCCAGGCAGGACATGTGACCCCCTCTGTATAAGAGGCAGGGTCACAGGTCTTGCTGCCATTCCAGCTAGTTAGGCTAGGTAGGGAGAGGCTATTTTCAGGGCAATGCAGGTAGGTAGGGAGAAGAGCCAGATACTGTGAGGGACAGTTAGCCTAGAAATAATAATTAAATAATATATTAATTAAATAAAATAATAATAATTAAATAAAAAATAATTGCCCTTTTCAGGGCAGTGACAGTAAACTGTCTATATACCCATACACTCTCCTAGTGCAGTAACAATAACTGTGTTTGTATACGCATATTGTCTCCTAGCGCAGTAACAATAACTGCGTGTGTACCCATACCGTCTCCTAGCACAGTAGCAATAACTGTGTGTGTATCCATACTGTCCCCTAGTGCAGACTTTGTCTCAAATGGTGGATGAGTATCTGTCGACACGCCTCCTGGTACTGAGTGATGGGTCCTCCCCATTCAATTTCTGGGTTGGTAAATTGGACACTTGGCCAGAGATTGCCCTCTATGCCTTGGAGGTGCTGGCCTGCCCTGAGGCAAGTATCCTATCAGAACGTTCAGCACTGCAGGGAGTGTCATCACCGACAAGAGGATCTGCCTATCCATAGCCAACGTGGACATACTTACGTTCATAAAGATGAACCAGGCATGGATCCCACAGGATCTGGCTGTGCAAGCACATGAGTGAGTGGTTAAAGTGTTGTCTACCTCCGCCTCTTCCACTTACACTGCCACATCCACCTCCACCTCTTCCTCCTCCCCCTGGACCTCTACCACCTGTTTCAAAATTATTTTATTTTATTTGTTTTTAATTTTTTTTTTTCAATTTTATGTATTTCTTTATTTTATTTTTTTTTATTTTATTATTTTAAGTACTTTCCTTACCCCATTTTTTGCAGAGCACTTGCTCTGTTATTACTCCCATTTTACAGCCATTTTTGGGTCACCAAGTTCAGGTCTTGACCCTGAAATGACCCTGTTCAAAAGTTCACATACTCTGGTGATTTTGGCCTGATAACATGCCCAGAAACCAAACCACGGTCAGGTAGACCAACCAAAATTTCGGCCACAACTGCCCGGAAGATTGTTCGGGATGCAAAGAAAAACCCACACATAACATCAGCTGAAATACAGGACTCTCTGAAAACTATCGGTGTGGCTGTTTCAGGATGTACAATAAGGAAGCACTTGAAGAAAAATGGGCTGCATGGTCGAGTTGCCAGAAGAAAGTCATTACTGCGCAAATGCCACAAAGAATCTTGCCTTCAATACGCCAAACAGCACAAAGACAAGCCTCAAAACTTCTGGAACAAGGTAATTTGGAGTGATGCGACAAAAATCTAACTTTTTGGCCACAACCATAAACCATTTGGAGAGGTGTCAACAAGGCCTATGATGAAAGGAACACTATTCCTACTGTAAAGCACGGAGGTGGATCACTGATGATGTGGGGATGTGTGAGCTTTAAAGGCATAGAAAACTTGGTCAAGGTTGAAGGAAAGATGAATGCAGCACATTATCAGCAAATACTGGAGGCAAATTTGCACTCATCAGCCAGGAAGCTGCGCATGGGATGTACTTGGACGTTCCAACATGACAACAATCCAAAACACAAGGCCATGTCGACCTGTCATTGCCTACAGCAGAAGAAAGTGAAGGTTCTGGAGTGGCCATCTCAGTCTCCTGACCTCAATATCATTGAGCCACTCTGAGGAGATCTCAAGCACACAGTATATGCAAGACAGCCCAGGAATTTACAGGAACTGGAGACTTTTTGCCAAGAAGAATGGGCACTTTTACCATCTGAGAAAATAAAGAGCCTCTTCCACAACTACCACAAAATACTTCAAGCTGTCATTGATGTTAGAGGGGGCAATACACGGTATTAAGAACTGGGGTATGTGAACTTTTGAACAGGATCATTTTGATGTTTTTAGTTGTCATTATGATTTCAAAAGAGAAAACACAGAATCTTGACAATAAATGGCTTCAATAAACCACTAACCATGAGTGGAGAAAAAGTTTTTGTGTTATCATTCATATTCTCTGAAAAAAGGCCAAAAAACAAAAAAATCTGCCAAGGTATGTAAACTTTTTAGCACAACTGTATACTATGAGCGATCACACCCTAGGGTTCAAGGTCTGAAAATAAAAGTAAAAGAAAAAGTATAAAAAAAAAACCCACACAAAACACAATAGCTCAAATCACCCCCCTTTCCCTAGATACCTGCTACTACAGGTGCATCGCAATAAATTAGAATATCTTTGAAACGTTCATTCATTTCAGTAATTCAATTCATAATCAGTGTCTTCCATGATTGTATGTCCTACTGAACCAGACTGAGGGACCATTTAAAGGCTTAGGAAACTTTGGCAGGTGACACACTGAATTTACAATACTGAACTTTTTTACAATATTCTAATTTTCTTAAATTTGGGTTTTCATTAGCTGTAATCCATAATCAACATTTACAGAAATAAAACCCTTTTAATAGAACACTCTGTGTGTAAAGAATCTAGAAAATATAGGAGGTCACTTTTTTAATTTAATTACTGAAATAAATAAACGTTTCAAAGATATTCTAATTTATTGAGATGCATCTGTATAAAAATAAATAAACAAAAATAAACATCAACACTTTAGGGATCCCCGCACTGAAAAATCTCCAAACTATTAAAATATAAAAATATTTATCCCAAAAAAAAACCAAAATGGCCAAATGGCTGTTTTTTCAACACTTTGCCTCCTATAAAAGTGGAATAAAAGAGATCAAACCATCAGAACTTCCCTAAAGTGGTATCAATAAAAACGCCCTTATAGAAAAGACCCCAGAGATCTTGTGTTATGTACCATTATTAAATATGTATAGATTTTTTTTTTGTTCCACTGCTTTTGCAAAATTATAGCACATCTCATGGAACTATTTTTTTATGTTGCCGCAATCCAAGAGCTACGTTTTTTTTTTGTTTTTTTTTACCATTTATTAGCAATTTGAAGCCTTATTTTTTGTTTTTTTTTACCATTTATGTAGCAATTTGAAGCCTTATTGTGGGGCAAGTTATATTTAATATAACCATTTTACAGTTACAGTATATAATATATAATACAGTATATTATTGATTAGATTTTATGATTTTTGGGTGGTGAGGAGAGGGGGTAAAATTAATTTCACTGTTGTGTTTTGCAAATATTTTTATAACATGTTAATCAATTCCGGACTGCCCACTGGGTTTTTACGTCCAGAGAGTGGTTGTCTAGATCTGGAAGGATGTACCGGTACATCCAAGCAGTTTTCAGCAGCTGCACAAAATCGTGCAGCTGCTGAAACGGGGAGCCAGCTGTAACTACAGCCGGAGCTCCCATAGAGAAGGCAGGGAAGGTTTATTACCTTCCCTGCCTTCCCGAACGCTGTGTACACAGCGCTCAATAAGCGCTATATACACAGCTATGGGTGCCGCCATGATATGGCTTCCCTCTGACCCGGTGGTCACATGATCCACTGGGATCAGAGCCTGTTAGAGCTGCTGGGTCTTACAGGACCCAGATCAGCTCTATCGTAACGTGCAGGAAGGCTGTATTCCCTCTGCAACTGGGAAATCACAGGGGAAATCAGCCTCCCCCACAAAAAAAAGTGATCAGATGTCCCTAAAGGTCTATTATGACCTTATGGGGACACAATGTTAAAATAAATAAATAAATGAAATAATTAAAAAAATAAATAAAATAATATGTCAATAACAAGCCCTTATTAAAGGTTCTAGCCCCACCCCCAACGACACCATACAAAATAAAAATTCCCGTAAAAACTATTTTATAAAGTTTCTTAGTGGCATTTTTTTGCTATTACATAAAAAAAAAAAAAATGAAAAGTGAAAAACAGACACGTTTTCCCACATCTTTTGTTTATATTTTCCCGGATATAAAATAAAAAAAAATAACACACACTTTCACATAACCAAATCTTGCCCTCTTGGCAAAAAGTTTGGACACCCCTGCATTAAGTGGTCATCTGATGACCTAGAACAGTGTTACTTAATAGTTTGAAGCCAGGTATCCCCTATTAATTTAAAGTACCACCAAAGCTGAGATAATACATTTTGCTGCAAACTAAAGGGGTTTCATGGACTTTGGATACGTCAACAAGTGAAGCTTACTGGGGTCTGATAACATCTGATGTGCTGTTTGAAGAGACCGCAGCTTTTGGACAAGCACTTTGGCAAGCATACCTGCTGACAGTCAAGTGCACAGCTGTGAATTGCTATGGCTCTGCCTCCTGCCCTCTCCTCTCATGATCTCGGCATCCTGCTCGGGTGCCAAGCATCTGTGACTGACTGATAATTCTCTGTGGGGGCTATTCGGTGTTGTGAGAGATGTCTGCTTGGAATTATAGACAGTGGGTCTGTGTTCCTTTTTATTGTGGTGGACAGTTATCTGAATGTTTAGGAGATTGTGAGTAGCATAGTTCAACCCCTTGTGTGGGACATACTAAAGTAAGGATTCTGTAGTGGAGTGTGAGTGGTACAGATGGCTTTGATCCTCCTTGTTTTAATCTGTGGTGTTCACTACTTAGGGAGAAAGCTACATATTTGGACTGAGGAGATATCGTGGTTTCTACTCACAGACACTGAGAATAACATCTGTAGAACTGTACTTATAATCTCCTGTCCTGCAGTGGATCTGATTGGTGGTCAACTGGACTGTGTGAACTGAACCCTAGCTATTTATCATTCTTTTCTCTGCTATGTACACTGCTACTAGGATATATGGAAGCGACCATTTCTCCTGTATAGAGATGGGTGAACCTCAAGAGATTTATTTAGACAAATATTTGTGAGTTTTGTCCATCCAGTTTGCTTTGGGCCAAACTTGTTCAGCACAAACCAGAAGTTCTATAATTATACTCTGGGGTCTGTTCTGGGGCGGTACAGCATCATAAACCATTATATTCACCTCGCTTCACCTGTCATGACACTTAGACGCAAGAGGATGCTGATGGAACGCTGAACATTGCGAAGATGCCCAAGAGAGGTGAGGCAAAGTGAGTATAATGGTTTATTATGTTTCTGCACCTCCCTTGGGATTCCACTTGTTATATTCTGGGGTCTAAATTAATCATTGATAACCCTGCTGGCTCTTTATTTGTTTTTTTCGCTTTCTATAGGCCACTTTGTATCAGAAACAAAGTATGAACGGCAATAGCAATTAACATTTGCTAATATTTGTTATTCCTTGGCTTTAGTGTATATGTCTTGGCATGAATTAAGCCTATTAATTGTTTATTTTTCTTGTGTTGGATTTATTTTATTTTTTAGAGGGGTATATATGTTTTGATATGTATTAAAGGAGTTGTTTAGAATACACCATTTTTGACAAAGAGGCCGGGAAAGGTGAAAAAACATCAAAAAACCCCTACTCGAAAACCGAAAGTAGCGGGGAGTGCGCCAGAGCCAGGAAGAGGTAAGTAACGTTGTTTTTTTTTATGTTTGTATCCTCCCCTGGGTCTCCAATCATTTTACTCTGGGGTCTGAAAAGACCCCAGAGTATAATAATTGTTCATGGGTGGTCCACAATGGGGCATAATACTGTGTGCAGGGGCCACTATGGGGCATAATACTGTGTGCAGGGGCCACTGTGGGAAATAATACTGTGTGCAGGGGCCACTATGGGGCAAAATACTTTGTGCAGGGGCCACTGTGGGAAATAATACTGTGTGCAGGGGCCACTATGGGGCAAAATACTTTGTTCAGGGGCCAGTATGGTACATAATAGTGTGTACAGGGGCCCCAGTCAAATGTTCAGGGGGGTCCATGTCAAATGTTCGCCTTGGGGCCCAGCATTCCTAGTTACACCACTGCGTATGCGAGTGATGTTCCAGTTCCTTTCCTTAGGCCGTCAAGTGCGGTGAGGACTTCTGCTGGAAGAAGCATCGGGAGCAGCAGGACAGGTGAGTATGTTTCCCTGGCCTCCTTGCCAAAAACAGCTTATCCTGGACAACACCTTTAAGGACTTTATTTAAACTAATATTATTACCTGCACAAAAGGTGGCAATGTTAATTATTGAAATTTTTTAAAACCTGTTTAATGCTTTTTAGAACATATTGCAATATTTGAGTTATAATGATAAAATGTGTCAATTCTGGCTGTGATAAAGGTGCTGGTGCTATGCCTAAAATGACAACTTGGAGATATAGAGGGTATGAGAGATAAGGCGGCTGAGAAGCTTGAGCAATATGCTATATCTTTGCCACATAATGTATCATAATGTATCAGAAGATAGGATGGAAGGGGTAGACCAGGTGGGGAAAGTTTATTAGGATGAAAGTCCTGAGATGTCATTAATTCAGGTGGTTGAGGCACTGAATGGTTTTAAGGCTAAGGCAGATTTTGCTGCAATTTTTGGAGCAAAAGTCTCCAGTGCCTTGAAAAGGAATGGTAAATATAAAGGAAGCACTCATACTTTTTCCTTCTGTTAAATCCACTCCTTGCTTTGGCTAAAAAAAAAAAAAAATATATGTGCAGCAGAAGTGTTGTGATTTCCAAAACTGTTGCCTCTTTGGAAATTGTGTAAGCCGTGTACCGGGGTGGGCTCCCCAGGATACAGCGAAGTCACGAACAAAAGAAGCAACTCCAAATCAATTCAGTAAAAATACAAGATTTTACTTGTGTAGTAACACCTATTTACCAGAGAAACACTCCCAACTATTTACATACACTCAGCCAGTAAGCTGAGACCCTGGTGTTGTACAGCGCGGTGCCTTCTCATGTGAAGCTCCAAAACATTCCAAGCTTTTACCTATCTGCAGACTGCTACTAACCAGCTGCTTGCTACCTTTTTATCACCCTAGGAACAGGAACAATTCAGTGAGTGTGATAGAGGCACCAGCGGTATAACACAAGAGCTTACAAACTTATCAAAATACCCCTATTCTCCACAAACAAAGTATAACCAAGTAAATATCATAGAAGGTCAGCTTGCAAGCCAAAGAAATATGACAACGTATAAAATGTCACTTTTAGACTTCCTCAGAAGCTCCTCTCTGGGAGTTACAAGTCTATAGAACTCTCTGAGTCTTAGTCCTTACTACCGAATAGGTAGATAATTCACCAGTAGTGTGGCCTGTGAAGATGAGGATGCTTAACTAATCTAACTACAGGCCCTTACTCAGTCCCAAGCAATTTGCGCCAAAAATGTAATGCGGTGCGTGCATGATTACTTCTTTTAGTGATCCAGATTTGTTGGGTACCTGTTAGCTTCGTCTCTGGAACCGCTGAAAGCAGGGCTCATCCAAACATGAGATCACACTGACAGGGCCACTTCTCATCCAGTCCTTGATAGCAATCTTCACTTTAGGATGCTGTCTGAGCAAACCCTGGAACAGTCTCTGCTTCAGAAACCTCTTATTAAAAGTCTGATCCCTTAGGAATCTGGTTTCTCTCACTTCCGTTCTGCTTCTTCTAAAAGCTCAGAAGCACACACAGCTAAGATGGCTGCCAGACACACTCTCTCTTCTTCTTCCTCCTCTGCAGAACAGGGTCTCCACATCACTACTCCAGGGAATTACAGAATTACAGTCTCTTCTATTTCTGAGGTAACAGTGGCCTCTTGTGGTCAAACAAACAAATGTCAGTTTATAAAAAAAATAAACTTATCTACAGAAACAGTTACATTCATAACATGAGGGCTGTTTCCCCATCTTACATGCCACCCCACTAGAGGTTGACGACCCTGGCAACCTTCCCCATATAAACTCATCCTGCGCATAGCGCTGTGGTGGTACACCAGCATTGGACCTGGCTGTCCTACGCAGAGTCACAGGATCAGGGGTATCGGGCACATCTAATGGTGGTTGTTCTGCAGGCTGTGCAACTCTCTCCCTGGGTGGCAAACTCGTCACAGCTGGGGTCCCCGGAGTGACTGGGGCAGGGACAACCCTAAGGGAGGTTCCCTAGTACTAGGGTTAGGAGCAAGCACCTTCTCGTCGGCCACTGGTTGCTCAAAGTTACAGAGTCTTAACATATTACGGTGGAGATTCCTTGAGGGTCCCCCAGTTCCTACTGGCTCTACTTCATACACTGGGATATCAGGGTCTACCCTCCGCTTCACTATATACAGAACCGCCTCCCACCGCCCATCCAATTTTCCAGTTGGCCTCTTGGCCCTGACGATCACACGGTCACCTGGAGCATACTCATCTCTCTGCACTGGCCCTGTGTTGGGGTGCACTATTTGTCTCAGGCGTTCACCCACAACCTTGTGTACTGCTCTCAGTCGGCGTCGGTGCTCTTGCACCCATGCAGTAGTGCTCCTCGGTGGAGGCTGCATCGGATCTGGCATGTGGAGATCCTCAATCTCCTGGCCTGCTCTCCCGAACATCAGCATGTGTGGAGAGTAACCAGTGGTGTTGTGTACTCTATTGTTATAGGCCCACATCAGTGCAGGTAAGTACTCTGGCCACCGAGCTTTTTGATTAATTCTCTAAAGTCCGCAGCATCTGTATCAAGGTGCGGTTGAACCGCTCACATGCCCCGTTCACTTGCGGATGATATGGGGTCGTGCGGGAACGTTCGATACCATAGAGCTGATACAGCTCACTCATCAAAGCACCCTGAAAACATGCTCCCTGATCTGAATGGATTCTCTGCGGACACCCAAACACTTGTATAAAGTGCTTACAGACTGCCTCAGCAGCTGATTCAGCTGTCTGATCCCTGGTGGGTACAGCCACTGCATACTTTGTAAAGTGGTCCGTCATGACCAAACAATAAGAGTGTCCTGAGGTAGAGTACTCAATCTGTACATAGTCAAATATTAAGATTTCTAGGGGGGCAGATGTTCGAATAGTTTGTACAGGGGCCCGTTGCTCGGGGCTTTTACTCAGCCCGCAGGATCGACACTTGAGGCATGCCTCGGTTACCATTTCTCCCAAATCTGGACAATATACGAATCGCTGAAGCCATTGGTACGTCTTAGCACTCCCAAAATGAGCCCCCCTCTCATGGGCTTCCTGAGCGGCTGCTGGTCCCAATGACATAGGGATGACAACCTGTTGCCGGTACTGCAGCTCTGACTGTACGTATATGGTCCGGCACAGGAGCTGTTCTGACTCAATAGCTTGGCTGCAAGTGTGAGGTTGTGAGAGTGTCCTGTAGTCTCTATGCTAACCAGCAATTTACACCAAGATATCTATCAGATAGTGTTCAACTCAACTGAGGAGGCGTAGATAAGATTCCAGATGCTTTAATCCAAGTAAATCTTGTAGAACCTCATACAGCAGTAGGTGAAAAATGATGAAATACCAGGAGCTGAGCAGACATGTTACTTACAAAGAAGTGAAACTAAACTGGAGAGAGAGAGAGGAGGAGCTACAGCATCACAGCTAAGGATACAGAGAGAGAAAAGGGACAAACTACAAAGACAAACAGTATCACAGATACATGTCAGTGAATTAAACCAAGTCCTGGGACATGACACTCCCCGCCTGAAATCTTTAGATTTCACTGAAAACAAACATTAAATGTCCTGAGATGTCCATAAGGTCCTCTTCAAACCTGAAAAACAAAAAAGAAACATGCACAACAAACAATAATCAACAGTTAGTCCAAATAAACCAATCTTCAGATCGGGAAGCCGCAATTTGCCAACACCTCCACCGACCCACACTGTAATCCACAAGTACACGGTTTTAGTTCATGGAAGGAAGCTCCCCGCCATGAGCTGTGAATGGTGTCCTTATCTTCTTTTATGTGACATCTCCTCTTGGAAGAAGAAGCACCAGTTCATTAATTGGGCGGAAGAAAACTCGCACTGAGCCTCCCTTGGTTACCTTGACCTCCACTTTCCGAGTCTTCCCATCATCACTAGGGACAACTTTAGTGATGAGACCCATAGGCCATTCATTCCGATGGACTTCTTTATCCCTTAGAAGGACGAGGTCACCCACCTGGAGATTAGGTTTTGAGGTCTGCCATTTGTGACGGCTCTGTAGCATGTGGAGGTACTCTGTTTTCCAGCGGTGCCAGAACACATTGGACAGCTGTTGAACTTGTTTCCATTGGCGTCTGTAAATGTCACTGTGATCTAAGGTACGTGGAGAGGTAGCAGCAGTACCAATTTTCTGAGTAAGAAGCGTTGCTGGGGTTAAGATAATTGGAGATTCAGGGTCTGAAGATACTGGGACAAGTGGCCTTGCATTGATTATCGCAGACACTTCAGCAAGAAAGGTTATTAACGTCTCATGGGTAAGCAGTGTCGACTTGTGGTCCATCAACATAGAGTCAAGGATTCTGCGTGTGATCCCAATCATACGTTCCCAGGAACCTCCCATATGGGATGAATGTGGAGGGTTAAACGTCCAAGTGCACCCATTGTTGGATAAGAAGTTGTCTAACTGCAGTTCTTTGCAGGCTCCAACGAAGTTAGTGCCACAGTCAGACCTCAGTTGTTTCTCAGCAGGCAGTGGAGTGTTCCAGTCCATGTTCTCAGTGGTAAGCTGTCTTAGTAGTAGCTTGCCTTGAATGGTGATGGGAGCAATGAAACCAAGAGGATCATAAATGCTGTTCACAACAGATAAAACTCCTCGTTTGGTGAAAGGTTTGTCACAAGAAGACACTTGGAATGTGAACGTGTCTTGTTCAGTGTTCCATAGCAATCCTAGGCTGCGTTGCATAGGAGGAGTATCAGAACTGAGATCAAGATCCTTCAAGTTGATTGCATGATCATCAGAGGGAAATGCCTTCATTACCTCCATATTGTTGGAGATGATCTTGTGAAGTCTGAGGTTAGCTACAGACAGCATTTCCTGTGTTCTAGAGAGGAGATCGATCACTTCTTCACTTGCAGGTAAGGATTTAAGACCATCATCAACATAGAAGTTCCTCTCAACAAACTGACGAGCATCAGAGCCATACGTTTTCTCACCTTCATGGGCGGTCCTTCTCAGTCCATAGATCGCTACTGCAGGAGATGGGCTATTGCCAAAGACATGTACCTTCATCCGGTAATCTATGACTTCATTGTTGACATCATTGTCCTTATGCCATAGGAACCTGAGATAGTTTCTGTCATCATCCTTAACAATGAAGCAATGAAACATCTGTTGGATGTCGGCCATCACTGCAACTGGTTCCTGTCTGAAACGGATTAAGACTCCTATGAGGCTGTTGTTTAGGTTAGGACCAGTGAGGAGCAGGTTGTTGAGAGAGACGCCTTCATACTGAGCACTAGAATCGAACACGACCCTGATTTGGTCAGGTTTGCGAGGGTGATACACGCCAAATGATGGAAGGTACCAGCATTCTTCTCCTTCCTTTAGTGGAGGTGCAGGTTCTGCATGATCTCTCTCAAATACCTTCTGCATGAAACCTACAAAGTGTTTCTCCATCTCTGGTTTCCTCTTGAGGGTACGTTTTAAAGAGGAAAATCTAGAAACTGCTTGCTTCAGATTGTTTTGTAGTTTTGAACTCAGGGAGCGGAAAGGTAAAGGTGCTACCCAGCTGTTGGAGTCATCTTGAATGAATTCCTTGTCCATAAGTTTGAGAAATTCTTTATCAGCTATTGCCGGTGCCAGCTTGTTGTCATCACTTGTTGTATTGAACACTGTTAATCCAAGGGTGTCGTCCCCAGGCAGGAAAGTATTCACGTTGTCTCGGTGATTATGCAGCCACTTACTGTTGCTTATCTTCTCTTTCACTTGGTAGTGATGTGGACATGGCTGAAAACAAGTGCTGCGACCATTTGGTAACATATGCGTCTTAAATGAAGAAATATTGGTGGGCCTTTTCATCCTACCTATGCAGACGTTGCCAATGATTACCCATCCTAGATCGAGGCGCTGGGCAAATGGTGCATCATGTGGTCCATTAATTTGCTGGCGTATTTTGTGCAGTCTGAGAATGTCTCTACCTAGCAGAAGTAGAATGTCTGCATTTTTGTCAAGGGATGGTATTTCACTGGCTATAGCCCTTAGATGAGGGTGCTGGAAAGCCGCCTCTGGTGTGGGTATCTCTTCTCTGTTTGATGGTATCTGATTGCACTCAACAAGTGTGGGCAAAGGTATCTCCAAATTGCCCTTGAGAGAAGCTATTACAAGACCACTGGCCCTTCTTCCTGAAACCTCTGATATGCCACTACAAGTGCCCAAGGTATATGGATAAGTATCACCCTTTAAGTTAAACAGATCAAAGAGTTCTGACCTTGCAAGTGAGTGGTTGCTCTGGTCGTCCAAGATGGCGTACACCCTCAGAGCCCTTTCTGGTTGGCCCTTGGGGTATATATTGACTAGGCATATCCTTGCACAGGACTTGTCACAAAGGTCTTCTCCGCAGACTTCTGTACATGAGGAAGATACTGTGGTAGTATTTGCTGCTTGATCTGTGTTCTCCCCGCCATGCTTAGTTGGGGAAGGGGAACCTCTAGGTGGTGTGGCACTAGGCTGGGATGGATGAAGAGCTTGTACATGGTTCTCACTGCCACACTCTATACACTTAATAGTAATTTTACAGTCTCTAGCAACATGTTCAGTAGAGGCACAACATTTGAAACATATCCCTAGTTTCTTTAGAAGCTCTTTACGTTCCTGGATTGGTTTCCTCCTGAAGCCAATACACTTCTTGAGGGGATGAGGCTTCTTGTGAATAGGACACAGACGGTTAGGATTTTCTACCTTTTCGTCTTGGTTGCTGTTGCAACTGCTTTCTTCTGGTGCTGATGTAGGTATAGGAAGAATATCAGTCTTTTTCACCGAAACTGGGCCTCTGCGGTTTCTGTAGTTAGAATATGAGCTGTCATACTTAATAGGAGGTGAACCAGGAACACTGGGATCCCCATAGGAAAAGCTTGGGTCATTCTTGGATTCTGCAATGTTCTTGATAAACTCACAGAAGTAGGAAAATGGAGGAAAGGAGACTTGATTCTCATTTTTGTATCTTGACCCAACTGTGGTCCACCTTTCTTGAATATTATATGGCAACTTGGTGACTATCGGGTTTACCCCACGAGCAGTGTCCAGGTAACTGAGGCCCGGTAGGAGAGTGTCCGCCTTAGCCAGTTGGAGCTCCATGAGTAGGTCACTAAGTTCTTGAAATTTCTGATGATCCTTACCAGATATCTTTGGAAACCCTTGCAACCGTTTGAACAGAGCATTCTCTATTGCTTCAGGACTGCCATAGGTTTTCTCCAGTCTTTCCCAAGCAGCGGTAAGGCCTGCTATGGGGTTGTAAATGTGGACGGATCTGAGTCTTTTAGCACGTTCTGTGGACTGTGGGCCAAGCCACCGGATAAGCAAATCTAATTCTTCAGTTGCAGTAATGCCAAGGTCACTAATTGCAGTTTTAAAGGCACATTTCCAGCCTCTGTAGTTCTCAGGTTGGTCATCGAACCTTGTGAGTCCAGTCTTAGTAAGCTCACGGCGAACCATGTACCTTGCAAACTCTGACATGTCTGTTCTCTCTGACTTTAAATATTGAGTTGCTGGCTGAGTAGCGGTGATTACGTTGTTAGTGGGGTTCTGTTTAACAGAGGTAGGTAGTGTAGGGGCTGCGTAGGCATTCAGCCTAGGAGCTAGCTTAAAGTCCATAGGTTTAGCCACATATGGATGTGAGACTGGACGGTTGTTTGCAGTCTGGTAGTATGGTGTCACATTGGTGTTTACCTGAGTATCAGTATATTGCATTTGCTGAGGTGCAAGGCTTTGGGAATCCATGAAGGAAGAAGAAACTGGATGCTGGACAGGCAGGGCATTGTACTGACCTTGAATGCGGTGTGCTGCAGAAGATACTGTGCCCTGTTGCTCTGGAGAAATGTTGTCCCTGACAGGAACATTTGTGGCAAATAGGGATTCACTGCTTTGGCTTAGTACATAGTCTCTTGTGCGCTTGAGGGGATCCTCTGCTTCCACATCACACAAACTGGTGCTGTCACTTTCACTTCCACTGATGGCCTGTTCTAAAATGCTTAACCTTGCCATGGCTGCAGCATGCTCATACTGTTTCTCTAGAGCCTCTAGTTCTGCCCTTTTTTGAGCTGCATTAGCTTCCATTGCTGCTGCATTAGCTTCCATTTCTGCTTTCTGTTGAGCTGCCTTAGCTTCCATCGCTGCTTTCTGTTGAGCTACCTTAGCTTCCATCTCTGCTTTCTGTTGTGCAAAGGCTGCCTGTATCTTAGTAGCTTCCGCCTCTGCACGTGCTTTTATAAGTTGCTCACTGAGTGTGGAAGATTTTGAGGAACGTGACTTAGATGTACGCTTTGAACGCTTGGTAGACTCAGAAACATGGGATGCCATTTCCTGCAGTTGCGCAATTCTTGCCTCTGTCCTTAACTTAGTTTCATGTACTAAGCTGTCTCGTTCTGAATTGAGATGCTGGAAGCTTTGCAATTCAACTAAGGAATCGTCTGTATGAAGTTTCCTCAATATGCTTTCATACTCCTCAGCTTTCATTTTATAATGTCCATGCATAGAACAAAGCTGTCGCAGAGCTCCCTCTAGTGGTGATATATGGTATGCAGGCAAGCACATGGCAGATATCTTAGTCTGTATTTCCTGCCACCATTTTGAGAGTTCACAGGAAAGTTCATGCTTTAAACCTTCTAGATTGTCTCTAACCTGTTTAATTGAGCGTCTAGCCTTCTCACTGGGCTGCAGACTGAGGTCCATGCTAACTTGTGCTCCAGGGTGCCCTTCAGCCATGATGCAACTCAAACAGGATAAATATAACTTTGCTGGAGTGAGATGGCTGCTTGATAGAATCTTCTATGCTGAGGGGGTCTGAGCTGCAGATGCAACTTACACAACGCTGATTCCTTCTGGCTTCAGGTAACTTGCTGTGACTGACTATGTCAGAAGTTGGTGAACTGTCTTACAGCCGTATCTGGCAGTCTTTATGCATCATTTTTCACTGCTCTGACTCAATAGCTTGGCTGCAAGCGTGAGGTTGTGAGAGTGTCCTGTAGTCTCTATGCTAACCAGCAATTTACACCAAGATATCTATCAGATAGTGTTCAACTCAACTGAGGAGGCGTAGATAAGATTCCAGATGCTTTAATCCAAGTAAATCTTGTAGAACCTCATACAGCAGTAGGTGAAAAATGATGAAATACCAGGAGCTGAGCAGACATGTTACTTACAAAGAAGTGAAACTAAACTGAGAGAGAGAGGAGGAGCTACAGCATCACAGCTAAGGATACAGAGAGAGAGAAGGGACAAACTACAAAGACAAACAGTATCACAGATATATGTCAGTGAATTAAACCAAGTCCTGGGACATGACAGGAGCCCCTGGGTAACACTCAGTTTATCCCACTGTCTCAGTAACATCTGACCTTGGTGAGTTAGGCTGGCCCGCTTGCCCGGGCGGGGCCAGATGTTAGTCCGAATCCACTCTTTCACTTTCCAGAGGTCCGGGCAGCTATTTTGAACCCTTTCCCAATCTTCCAAAGTCTTCCCCAACACCATCGGCATTCCTGAAGCCACCCCACTTTTAATGTGTTATGTTCTGGAATGGCGGTACTCTGCCGAGGTGTGGGATTTCAATGTCTTCTAGCCCTTCGTCCCCACTCTTGGTCGGCAATCCTACAGGGACTCGGGAGAGGGCATCAGCGTTGCCGTTCTCCCTTCCTGACCGGAACTGGATGCGGTATTGGTACTTGGAAAGGCGAGCCAACCATCTCTGCTCAAGGGCGCCTAGCTTGGCGTTTTCCAAGTGCGCTAACAGGTTATTGTCCATCATCACAATCACTTCTGCACCCGTCAGATACTCTGCAAATCTTTCAGTCATGGCCCATACCAGCGGCAAAAGCTCCAACTTAAAGGAGCTATAGTTGTCAGGGTTGCGCTCCGACTCCCTTAGAGACCAACTGCCATAGGCAATCACCCTCTCCCGTCTGTCTTGAACTTGAGACAGCACGGATCCAAGACCATGTAGACTTCCATCCGTGTACAACAAGAACAGACTATCAAACCGTGCATAGGCCAGGATCGGGACACTGGTCAGAGTTCTTTTCAACGCCTCAAAGGCTCCTTGCTGTCTTGGCCCCCACTCAATGGGCCGATTCTTGGGTCCTCCAGCTGTGCCTCTCAGCAGCTCATTTAGTGGACCAGCGAGATGTGCTAACTTGGGTATAACTCTCCTATAATAACCGGCCAATGCTAGAAAGGCCTGCACTTCCCGTAGGGTTCTTGGCTGGGGCCACTTCTGGACGTCCTCCACCTTGCTGGGGGCTGGTTGTACCCCTTCCGGAGTGACCACATGTCCCAAGTACTCTATTCGCTGCCGAAACAGTTGGCACTTCTTGGGCTTGATTTTTAGCCCATGATCTCGCAGTCGTTCTAGGACCTGCCGCAACTTTTGAAGATGATCTTCAAATGAGGTCCCAAACACCACAACGTCATCCAGATATATCAATACTGACTCAAAGTTTAGGTCACCCAGACAGAGCTCCATCAACCGCTGAAATGTCCCTGGAGCGTTGGACAGACCAAACGGCATTCTGTTGAACTCATAGAGTCCCATGGGTAAGATAAAGGCTGTCTTCGCCTTGTCCTTTTCGGCCACTGGCACTTGCCAATATCCACTGGCCAGATCAAGCGTGGAGAAATACTTGGCACAACCCAGGGAGGATAGTGTCTCTTCAATCCGTGAAAGAGGATAGGCATCGCGGATGGTCTGAGCATTCAGTTTCCGGAACCTGAGACTTCCGTCCTTCTTCCGCACCAGGACCACCGGAGCAGCCCACGGGCTTTTAGTCTCCTGTATCACCTGATTCTCCAGCATGCTGGCCACCATATCTTTCACTTCCTGATACATCTTGGGCGGGATTTGTCTGTACCGCTCCCGAATTGGCGCAGGGCGTCGCCGGTAGGGATTTCATGTTCAATGGCGGTAGCACACCCGAAGTCTTCATCATGTCTTGAGAACGCCTCCTGGAACTCCCACAGAGTGTCTTCCAGAAGTTTCTGTTGCCCTGGGGTCAGAGACCGGGGGTCCACTCCCATCAGAGACATGATCACTCGACCATTCCATTCTGCTGTTGGGGTCTGTTTTTGCTGGACCTCCACAGCATAGGTCCAAGCCGACCTCCCATCAGGCTGTAGCGTGAAGCTCTTCCAGCGAAGGACGTCACCCTCAGGCACATAAACTTCAGCCAGCAGGGTATTCCCAAGAACGATCAACTCACTATCCAAGACACTGAGACAGCGTATAGGCACGCAGCCATCTTTCACCGTGGCGAGTGCTCGGCGGGCTACCAGAGGGCGGGTCTGCGTTTCTCCCTGCGGAGCAGGCTCTATCAGGACCTCTAGTCCATTCAGTGGTCGTCCAGCCCCCACTGGAAGCATCAAAATTTTCTCCTGTCGCGGTGGAATCTTCACTGGAGCACTCAGCGGTACCTTCACGTTCCCAATAGAGCGCCCTGATATGATACTCTTTTGCAAACTACAGCTCCTCACCATCTGCTGTAGGACCTTCTGAGTTGGCCGGTGTGTGGTGGCCCGCTGCCAGTATTTAGGCCCTTCCTTGGCATAAAGGTGATGATCTAGGTCTCTCAGCACGTTCATGCCCAGCGTTACATCTAATCCTCTTCTGGACGGATGATCTACCAGCATGATCCCCTTTTTGCCAATGTCTTGCCCAAACAGCCGAACCCGCATCCAGGCGATCCCTTGTACGTCCATTGCACCATTATTGGCAGCTGTCAACCTGATGACACTTCCATCTTCCGGCTCCATCATATGTCCGAAGTGTATCTCGAAGAACTCCAGAGGCATCAGGGTGCACTCTGATCCAGTGTCAACTAGGCAGCGTACCTTCTGGCCTTCCAGCTCGGCTTCCATAACGGGGCTGCTAGCATATAAGTCACATTCATCTCGTATGGGGCATAGTTTTTGGTGAACCGCCACAGGATGCCCCATTACTGCTGCGGTCGGAATTTTAAAGCCGGCTCAGGTTCCATCTGTCCCTGGCACTCTCTGGCGATATGGCCATACTGTCAGCAGCTCCAACAGAGAGGTCCCCTCGATACCCGCACACCAGATGGGCCTTGGTGGGTGGGCGCTGCGCCCTCACCCCGAGGTACTCTTAGTGGAGGAGGGCAGGGTGATGTGACCCTCTCCAGAGCCATGGATGAACCTGCTTTCATCTGGGACACCTCCAGGCGGAGTTCTCTCATTTCTGCCCGTAGAGCCTGAACTACATCCCTCAAGGACCCCGCGTCTTCAGGACCTACTCGAGCCCCTGTCGCTTGGGTGCTACTCACTGCCTTCACCCTTACAGCCATGGGCTCTTCTTCCCTCTCTACAGCAGCCAGGTAAACATTATAGAATGTCAGGTTGGGATCTGCCCCCGAGTCATCTCTTGCAGTTTATCCTGTAAAAACTTATTGGATAATCCTAAGATGAATTGGTTTCGTAGTAGTTGGTCCACGTCTTTGAAGGCTCCCATAGCCTCCGAATCTCGCCGCTGCACTTCATTCAGTATCTCCTGTAAGGCGTTAGAGTATTGCACTAAAGCCTCACCCTCTCGCTGTGACCGATTAAAGAAATTGCTTCGCAACTGTGCTACTTTGGTACCCCCTCCCTTTAAGATCCACTCCAGCAGGGGGGAGAATATTTTTTCCAAGGTGTCTCTCTCTGATTCGGGCCGTACCATCACTGTCCGTCTAGCACTCACCTTCTAGGGCTCCCCATTGCTATCTCTGGATGCAGCCCGGGAATCAATGTTACAGTTTTACTACCTTTGGTCTTTTGAACTCTACTTCAATCCGTGAACTTTGTCAGACATATCCTCCAGCATCAGTCACTGTGACCAATCTGGTGTAAGTACCAGCTACTTGGGCTGGCTTGACCGGTTACTGGGGCTGGTAACTCCTGCCTGCGCAGGGGCAGCCTGGACCAGTGCAGCTGGATCCGGGAGGAAAATGATCTTCCTATGATCCCGTCCATGACGGTCGGTGTATCCTGCCGACTTAGGCACAAGTCTGTAAGCCGTGTACCGGGGTGGGCTCCCCAGGATACAGCGAAGTCACGAACAAAGGAAGCAACTCCAAATCAATTTAGTAAAAATACAAGATTTTACTTGTGTAGTAACACCTATTTACCAGAAAAACACTCCCAACTATTTACATACACTCAGCCAGTAAGCTGAGACCCTGGTGTTGTACAGCGCGGTGCCTTCTCATGTGAAGCTCCAAAACATTCCAAGCTTTTACCTATCTGCAGACTGCTACTAACCAGCCGCTTGTTACCTTTTTATCACCCTAGGAACAGGAACAATTCAGTGAGTGTGATAGAGGCACCGGCGGTATAACACAAGAGCTTACAAACTTATCAAAATACCCCTATTCCCCACAAACAAAGTATAACCGAGTAAATATCATAGAAGGTCAGCTTGCAAGCCAAAGAAATATGACAACGTATAAAATGTCACTTCTAGACTTCCTCAGAAGCTCCTCTCTGGGAGTTACAAGTCTATAGAACTCTCTGAGTCTTAGTCCTTACTACCGAATAGGTAGATAATTCACCAGTAGTGTGGCCTGTGAAGATGAGGATGCCTAACTAATCTAACTACAGGCCCTTACTCAGTCCCAAGCAATTTGCGCCAAAAATGTAATGCGGTGCGTGCATGATTACTTCTCTTAGTGATCCAGATTTGTTGGGTACCTGTTAGCTTCGTCTCTGGAACCGCTGAAAGCAGGGCTCATCCAAACATGAGATCACACTGACAGGGCCACTTCTCATCCAGTCCTTGATAGCAATCTTAACTTTAGGATGCTGTCTGAGCAAACCCTGGAACAGTCTCTGCTTCAGAAACCTCTTATTAAAAGTCTGATCCCTTAGGAATGCCGGTTCCTCTCACTTCCGTCCTGCTTCTTCTAAAAGCTCAGAAGCACACACAGCTAAGATGGCTGCCAGACACACTCTCTCTTCTTCTTCCTCCTCTGCACAACAGGGTCTCCACATCACTACTCCAGGGAATTACAGAATTACAGAATTACAGTCTCTTCCATTATTTCTGAGGTAAAAGTGGCCTCTTGTAGTCAAACAAACAAATGTCAGTTTATAAAAAAAATAAACTTATCTACAGAAACAGTTACATTCATAACATGAGGGCTGTTTCCCCATCTTACAATTGCAGCATGTCAATTATGCCTACGGAAATGCTGGCGGTTTCCCTATAGCTATAAATGAAGCAGAAAGTCCACAGAAGAAACTTGCAGGAAAAACCGTGATGCGTTTCTGCCGTGGTTTTTCCTGCAGTGCTCTTTTGTTGCTGCCCGCTACGTGGGGCCTTAGCGTAAAGTAGTTTATGGAAAGTGTTTAAATAAGCAGTTTGGTATAGAAGCTTTTTGTGACTTATTCATGATTGAAAGAGTGCAGAGAGAAAATCAAACACAGTGCCGTACATTGTACTGTGGCTGTACTTTGTATTGCAGGTCAGCCTTAATTACCTGAATGGGAGCTGCCACCATGTGATCAATGAACATGATGTCATGTGGCTGGTGAAGCTCCATGTCACTTCAAACAGCTGATCTGCAAGGGCTCCTGGTGTTGAATGCCAGCTGATCCTTGATTGATAACTTTTCCATACATCATCACTCTTATAAGCCTGGAACAACCCTTTAATTTGCAGTAAAATTTGTCTTCTCAGTTTTGGTGTTCTTTAATTTAATTTACTTGAGTAGTGGTGCCTAGGTTAGCAAGGTGAAAGGTGGAGCAGGAAGTCAATTGCTGTCTGCTCCACCATTGTTTACAGCTCTATCCATATCCTGAATATTAAAATATAGTTGAAATCGAGACATGCCAGCCAGGACACTCCAACAGAACCTGGTACAGTGCCACTGGATTTGGGATGGCTGACAGGAAAGTACCCCACATTGTCATGGGGCCCAGTGCAGGTGCATTGTTTGCTTTATGGTTAAAGAAGCCGTGCCTAATGGTACTAATGCTATTACACACCCATCAGTAGTAAGCAGGGGAGCATCTTCCATGAAGTAACCTGAAGCGATGGCCTCAGGCAGCACCTAATGGAATAAACTGAGGGACGGCATTTTTTTAATCGGCTGCTACATATTGTATTATAGCGGCCAATAATTTTTACTCATCTGTCCATGCTCTGGTGCAGGCCAGCCTCCGCTGTTGCCTCCTGGTGGCGCTGCACATCCAGTGTACTGGTGTTCTTCAGCGTTGACTACAGGTGTCAGTGGAGGGGCGACCTGAACATATACCGTGTGTATCGGGCTAAAAAAAGGGGGGGGGGGGGTCATATACTATGTGGTGGGCCAAAAAAAGGGGGTCATATACCATGTGGTGGGTCAGAAAAAGGAGATTATATACCATGTAGGGGGCCAGAAAAAGGAGATCATATACCGTGTAGGGGGCCAGAAAAAGGGGGTCATGCATCATGTGGTGGGACAAAAAAAAGGGGGTTGTACATTGTGTGGGGGCCAAAAAAAGGAGGTGTTATACTATGTAGGGGCCAAATAAGGGGATTATTTGATCTGTCAATGGGGGGGCATGTTCTAATTAGGGGGACCCCATAACGCAACCAAAGATAGCCGGGTTGGGTATCTTTTTTTGGGGGGAGAGCCTTTCTATAGTTCGTCTCAGGCAGCATAGAGGCTAGGATCACCCCTGGTATTAAGTCCCCCAATAGTACCCCAAATAGTAATAATGCTCAGTTACTGTAAACCATTAGTAATAGTGCCCCATATGCTGTAAAACTGTAGAGAATATACTTAAATTGCACTGAGCTGCAGCACCAAACACAGCTCATAGAGCTGTGATTTTCTTGAAAAAAATACCTTTTTCCTTATCTCATATAAATTTTGCAATGTTATAAAGATTTTCCTTATTGTTTTCGGGTTATCTTCTCATGCATGTACTGTTCCTGCCTGCTTCTGAGTAAATGATGGCTGGTTTTCCGACAAATATCAGGTTATAGAAAGTTCCCACATTCATGGTCATATTTATTGGCAACTCTAACTGTGTAGGGGATTCTAACATGATATTATATTTTTTGAGAAGCACCAATGTGGCATTACACTGTGTGGGGGCACTAAGGAGCATTACACTGTGTTTGGGGGTATCAAGGAGCATTATATCATGTGTGGGGGCATTAAAGTGTATTATACTGTGTGGGGGGCACTACAGGGACATTATACCATGTGGGGCATTAAGGAACATTATACTGTGTGAGGGAGCATTTTAAGTAGCCACCTGGCACATTTGTGAAAATAACATCCAACACATGCTAGGTTCACAGTAGCGTTGCATCTCGGGTGGACCTCTAAAACAGTGGTTCCACATGGAGCTTTGTGATAACTATAATGGGATCCGTTGGGTGTCTGTCGTTTTTAAACTGACACTATTCAGGACTTCTCCCTCCAGCCATTTTGTAGACCTGTGTGCACTTATCTTCACATAGTCATCAAAAGTGAAGTGACCAAATATATCTCAGTCCAAATGACATGGAGCTGACAGTCAGGTTAGTTGCAGGAGGTCATTCGATGCGTGCTCATTTTCTCTCTTTTTACATAGAAGATCCCTACCCCTTAAGCCTATATTCACATGACAGTTAAAATTGGCCATGTGATGGCTACATTACATTCAGTATATATGAAAGGAGGCTTCATTTCAACGGACTGTCAGAAAATAGATCATGTCCTTTTTTTGTTCATTTTCATGCATCCTTCAATATACTTAAATGTATGAGGAGGGATGCATGAAAACCAGAGCCCCTTGGGTGCAAAATGGCCATTACACATGACTGACTTTCACCCATGTGTGTGTGCCAGATTTACTGGCCTGAAAAGTATCCCAGGAGCAGAACTCCTAGTCCCTGTTTCCCACCAACATACTGTCCCCATACCAATTACAGTACGAGATAGTATGTTGCTGGGAGGCAGGGACTCCAAGCATAATAGATAACTTTGTTGCTAGGATTCCCACTCCTGGTATACTGTTCAGGCTGATAAATCTGGCATACACACGGACAGGATTTCACAGGTGAAATCTGGTTGTGTAAATCTAGGGTTAGGTTATGTCTACATAGCAAGGATAGTCTTGCATTTTCAGGCACTGAATTGTGCATGGAAAATGTGCAGCATTTACACTAGCAATAAAGTGTATGAGATTATACTAAATTGTGTCCAAACGATGCAGAAAAAGTACATGCATTTCAATATACACACGTGGACAAAATTGTTGGTACCCCTCGTTTAATGAAAGAAAAACCCACAATGGTCACAGAAATAACTTGAATCTGACAAAAGTAATTTGCCAAACTACATGATGACAAGCCACAAAGGTTCTGGGAGAATGTCCTATGGACAGATGAGACAAAAATCGATATTTTTGGCAAGGCACATCAGTTTTATGTTCACAGACGGAAAAATGAAGCATATCTTGAAAAGAACACTGTCCCTACTGTGAAACATGGAGGAGGCTCTGTTATGTTCTGGGGCTGCTTTGCTGCATCTGGCACAGGGTGTCTTGAATCTGTGCAGGGTACAATGAAATCTCAAGATTATCAAGGGATTCTAGCGAGAAATGCGCTGCCCAGTGTCAGAAATCTTTTGTCCACGTGTGTATCTTGTGGGTTATTTCCATGTGTTTTTGCATAAAATTTCTCCTTCAATACAAATTTTAAACCCTCAGCATGTTAATTCATGTTGTAGATTTTTTCTATGGTTTTCACCTAATATCTCATTTTCTCACAGATCCTGGTGGACCTGGGATCAAAGAATGGGAAAGGTTTGTACAGAGCTCGTGTTCATGTTTGTGTAGCTGGAAAGTCTTCAACGTTTATCAGCCTGGTAGGTCTGGACAACAGTTCCCTCTATCGTAGTATGCCAGGACTCATTGCACTTTCTATGGACAAATTGAAAAGTTAAGAATCTAACATCATAAAAGGACGGGGATATAAGAGATCAACATGATCAATACAGATGTGGCTGCCAAAAAAACTATTTTTCATTCAAAGAACTTAAAGAGAAGATACAAGTGGCCTAAAATGTTATCGGCATAAGATGCGATCAAATGCATCAACTGCCCCACAAGACAATGAGAATCCTAATGAATTTTGGGAGTTGCACTTATAAGAATTTTGGGGTTTCTTATTTAATTAACCAAACAATATCAGGTTATTACAGCGATGACAAGTCTAAGTACATCTGAATATTATAAAGACTCCAAGAGAGTTTATGTTATGCATTGCTAAATGATGAAAGAGAAAACTAGACACCAAATTGACATTGTATAATATATGTAATGTACTTCACTGACCAATTTTATTTTTATATCACTTAGCACTACTGTGTGGATGTGAATTTTGTTTTTCCATTCTTTGCAAAATGTTAAAATAGTAAAATCCTCGGCTGCCAGTTTTAGCACATTGTTTGTACAGGTTGTAAAAAGAAGATGCTTTTCTATATAAAACATAAAGTCTCTTTTTCTCTATCTCTTGACACGTAATTGTGTGTGCTTATAATGTTGTGGTCTGGTTTTGTCTTTTTATGCTTTGATGTGTGAATTAACAAATTGTATAAAAATACAGAATATTTCAATGGTCCCAATGCTCACATACAACATGTATGTCTATGGTACCGGAAATAATGCATATTGGGCAGGGGAGGCATAGGGTATATCATGGTCACATTTACAAGACTGCTAGATAATTTGTTTGGAAGTCCCGCCCCTACATAAGGGATTCCTTTACATTAGAAAACTTGTGAAACTTGAAGCTTGGCTCTATCAAGGACATGAAAGTGTCATGGGCAACGGATCTTGGACTCCAGTGTGAACCAGAGGGTCAGGCGATGAACTGTCCACAGGTCAGTTGCAGGCAGCAGATAAGCAAGGTCATAAACAAGCAGAAGGGTCAGGGCAGGCAGCTCAGGTACACAAGTTAAGGATAGGCAGAGATCATACACGGGTAGGCAGCAGAACAGGATCAGGATCAATAGCTTAGTTAGTAAACAGGCCTAGGTCAGGAATCTAATAGCAGCATAGTGACACAGAACCCTCATAGCATCTATAGCACAAGATATGGGCCACAGTGTGAATGATCTGAGCCCATAAAGCTGACCACCAAGTCATGCTAAACTTTTATTCATTTTCTTCTATTTGACTGTATTTTACATGTTTATTTGTTTTAGTTTTATTTCAAAACTCACCTTTAATTTCATGACATAGAAGTTTCTATATAGCTGGTATTACATGTTACATGGCAAAACAACCCCTTTAGTTGTATCAAAGTGATAACAGCAACGTAAAAAAGGTTTTGACGACAAATTATGAAAAACCTTATTGCTAGGTATCAAAGCTGCCATCAGACTGTGCCATGCACCATCTCAGGCCGTGGAATTGCTCAAATTATTCTAAAAGTAAAATCATAGAGTTTGTTTGCAATATACAGATGTATCAGAGTTAACCTGAACTTCTGCAATTGGTTAGACTGCTACAACATAATATCTTGTGACAGAAGACAACAAAAAACAATGGAAAGTAATTGAAAAAATTTTTTTAAATGACTTTTTTTTTGTTGTTTTTTTGTTGTCTTCTGTGGTACGATATCAATTGCAAAAGTTCAGGTTAACTTTGCTGCATCTGTAAAAAAAATATATAAATATATAGGCAGGTGTTTGTATTGTTGTATGCAGGTCTATATTTTCAGCACAGCTCACCTGGGGTCTTGTTTGTTAATCACCATAATCATCCCAATGTTTGGCATAATTGTAGATGGTGTGAGATAGAATATAGAGAGGAAATATGTAATAAGGAAATGGAGAAATGTAATTGGCCATAAGTAAAGAGATGAATAAAAGCTGTTCATCTAGTACATTTAAGGTTTAATGATGAATGCAGATTACATAGGACGAGTGAATACTCTTTACTCTGTTAAGTTATATGTCCTGATATATTTAGTCCAAATTGGATCAAAGTATGAATGGTAAACTAACATGGTTAAAGATCTACTGGTGTATAAACAGGCTGTATATGCTACTAGCTGAGCAAACACAAGTGAGCAGTGCATATGCTTGTAAATTATATCTTTGTACCATTTTGTTGTACCTTTCCACCACTTTAAAAAGAAATGGACAGATGTGGCCTTTCTTAACTCACCTCTTGAGATACCTACGTTGAGTTTCCTAAGTTGAGGGGAGTTAAATGCTACCAAAGGAAAAAAAAAAGCTGTTATGTTCACAGAATCCAATACAAATATCATTGAGGATGGCTACAAATTGAATAATAATAATAATAATAATAATAATAATAATAATAATAATAATAGTAACTTTATTTATATAGCGCCAACATATTCTGTAGCACTTTACAAATCAGAGGGCACATGAACAGACAATATGAGACATTACAATGTGACAAAGAAATAAACACATCAAACAATAGGAGTGAGGGCCCTGCTCGCAAGAGCAAGAGATAGGGGTACACAAGAGGTCAGAGGGCTTGTTTGCTACCATGGTCCAGCCATCTTTTAATAGAAAAGGTTGTGTAATTGAAGCTGTATGAACCCGTTACCAGCCAGTATCTGTGAATAAACAGATACTATTTGCAAGGAGTGTAGTATAACTTCTAGATGGAAGGGCCAGGATCTGAGGAACAGAGGAGGAAGGATAAAAGGTGTTATTGTTCTACACCTCCGCACACTACACTGTGATCAGGTCATGTGATAAGCCTGATCAAACAGATGTGATTTTAGAGCAGTTTTGAAGCTGCTGTAGTTGGGATTAATCGGATTGTCTTGGATAAAGCATTCCAGAGCACCGATGCAGCTCGAGAAAAGTCTTGGAGACGGGAGTGGGATGATCGGATAACAGGGGATGCAAGTCTAAGGTCATTGACAGAACAGAGAGGACGGTTAGGGCGGTAGACAGTGACGAGAGAGGAGATATAGGGGGCACAGCGCTACGGATGGATTTGTGGGTGAGTGTGATAATTTTATATTGTATACTGTGATGGATGGGCAACCAATACAGCGACTGACACAAGGTAGATGCGTCTGTGTAGTGGTTTGACAGAAAGATGAGTCTGGTGGCTGCATTCAGGACATTAGTCCTGCATTAGTGTACAACCCCCAGACAGCGGGCATGATGCCTCTGGGTAATAGTAAGGCCACAGACAGAAATAGAGAAATCAGGGTTAGGTCGGTTAGTAGATGGAGGGAACACAAGAAGTTCAGTTTTTGAAAGATTCAATTTCAGATAAAGAGACAACATGATGTTAGAGACAGCAGAGAGACAGTCACTGGTGTTCTGTAGTAGTGCAGGGGCGATGTCACAGGATGAGGTATATATTGACTAGTAGTGACACCTCATTAACAGGGGATTTAGATGATTCCCTTTATAACACACCCTTATCTCAGTCCTAGATACAAAAATCACTAGAAGCATCAACACAATCTGCTGTTGGTGAAAATGTATCATGTCAATGTATCATGTCAATGAAGCCCCACTGCTAATGAAGATATCGGACTATTACAGTGTGTTAGGGCTAAAAAGGAAATCCAGGGACTACCAACCCCTAATTTTTCCTGATACAATACAACACAAAAACGAAGAGGGGTAGAAAACACCAACACTGCTCTAGATTTATCCAGTCCGAGTCCCAAAAGAAACAAAACCTAAACTCATGTATTTTCAATCTATCAGACCATCAGTTATCAGTGGCAGGAACTAGTCTCCTATCCAAGGGACTGTCTTTCCATCCAGATCAGAAACTGGATGACTTGCAGTTATTTATCAATCTTATTTTGTTTATAAGAAAACTGAACCTAACTAGAAATTTTGCCATAACGGCACATTCTCAATCTATACCAATCCCTATGAACACTGTTGAGGATGGTGCTCCTGATGATGAACGACCAGAATCCATATCAGATGAGCCCATTATGAAGGATTTAAAACCCCAGTCATCATTCTATCCAGTCCATCACAAAGGAAATTATGTAGAAACTTTTTATTCTTTAGCGGCCACAGAATTCAGAAACATCTCATACAAATACAGTGGGGAAAAAAAAGTATTTAGTCAACCACCAATTGTGCAAGTTCTCCCACTTAAAAAGATGAGAGAGGCCTGTATTTGACATCATAGGTAGACCTCAAATATGAGACACAAAATGAGAAAACATATCTAGAAAATCACATTGTCTGTTTGGCTCTCGCAAACCTGTAACTTCTTCTTTAAGAGGCTGCTCTGTCCTCCACTCATTACCTGTAGTAATGGCACCTGTTTGAAATTGTTATCAGTATAAAAGACACCTGTCCACAACCTCAAACAGTCACACTTCAAACTTCACTATGGTGAAGACCAAAGAGCTGTGGAAGGACACCAGAAACAAAATTGTAGACCTGCACCAGGTTGGGAAGACTGAATCTGCAATAGGCAAGCAGCTTGGTGTGAAGAAATCAACTGTGGGAGCAATAATTAGAAAATGGAAGACATACAAGACCATTGATAATCTTCCTTGATCAGGGGCTCCACGCAAGATCTCATCCCGTGGGGTCAAAATGATCACAAGAACGGTGAACAAAAATCCCCAGAACCACACGGGGGGACCTAGTGAATTTTCTGCAGAAAGCTGGGACTAACGTAACAAAGGCTACCGTCAGTAACACACTACGCCGCCAGGGACTCAGATCCTGCAGTGCCAGATGTGTCCCCCTGCTTAAGCCAGTACTTATCCAGGCCTGTCTGAAGTTTGCTAGAGAGCATATGGATGTTCCAGAAGAGTATTGGGAGAATGTCATATGGTCAGATGAAACCAAAGTAGAACTGTTCGGTAGAAACACAACTCGTCGTGTTTGGAGGAGAGTGAATGCTGAGTTGCATCCAAAGAACACCATACCTACTGTGAAGCATGGGGGGTGGCAACATCATGCTTTGGGGCGGTTTCTCTGCAAAGGGACCAGGACGACTGATCCGTGTACATGAAAGAATGAATGGGGCCATGTATTGTGAGATTTTGAGTGCAAACCTCCTTTCATGAGCAAGGGCATTGAAGATGAAACGTGGCTGGGTCTTTCAGCATGACAATGATTCCGTGCACACCACCAAGGCAACAAAGGAGTGGCTTCGTAAGAAGCATTGCAAGGTCCTGGAGTGGCCTAGCCAGTCTCCAGATCTCAACCCCATAGAAAACCTTTGAAAGTCCGTGTTGCCCAGCGACAGCCCCAAAACATCACTGCTCTATAGGAGCTCTGCATGGAGGATTGGGCCAACATACCAGCAACAGTGTGTGCCAACCTTGTGAAGACTTACAGAAAACGTTTGACCTCTGTCATTGCCAACAAAGGATATATAACAAAGTATTGAGATGAACTTTTGTTATTGACCAAATACTTATTTTCCACCATAATTTGCAAATAAATTCTTAAAAAAATCAGACAATGTGATTTTGTGGATGTGTTTTCTCATTTTGTCTCTCATAGTTGAGGTATACCTATGATGTCAATTACAGGCCTCTCTCTTCTTTTTAAGTGGGAGAACTTGCACAATTGGTGGCTGACTAAATACTTTTTTTCCCCACTGTATATCCACCCATAATAATCTGTCCAGGGAAGAAACAAATGCCATTCGCTACCTTGCAGATAATGATAACATAGTGATCAGGAGTGTGGACAAGGGAAGTGGGGTGGTCCTACAAAATAAAGATGCCTATGTAAAATAGGCATTTAATATCTTGTCAGATCAAACATACTATGTTCTCTTGGATAAAGACCCCAAATGTGAACATTATAATAGTTATTCAGATCTAATACTTGAAGCCCATAAGAAAGGGATCATCACTAAAAAGAAAAAGAATTTCTTATGGTAAAAAATCCAACAATGGCATTGTTTTATCACTTGCCTAAGATCCATAAGGACCTCCAAAACCCACCAGGGAGAACGATTATTTAGTTAATGCAGTTACCCAAACCTGTCACAATAAATCGATATACATCTGCAAAGATATGTTACAACTTTACCTTCATACCAGTGGTGTAAATACTGGGGTAGCAGCGGTAGCGGCTGACACAGGGCTTGGGACATTAGGGGGCCCGGTGGGCCCCTGATGCTTTTTTTTTTTTTAATAGGCCGTTACCTGCTGGTGTAATCCCAGCAGGTAACGGGCCCTATTTACTTACTGATCCCCCATCCTGCTCACGGCCGCCTGCACTTCCCATTCTGCAGAAGAGGAGGTGGCTGTGAGCAGGAGCGGGGATTGGTAAGTAAGGCGCAGGCTGCGAACCCCACAATCACTGCTATCATTATACTCTGGGATCTTTTCAGACCCCACAGTATAATGATCGGAGGCCCAGGGGAGGTGAGGGAACATAAAAACAATAGTGTTACTTACCTCTCCTGCGCTCCAGCAGGCTGCAGGCCTCCTTGGTGATGTCCCAGACGTCACGTGGGCCAGGCCAACGTCATTATGCGTCGCGACGCTGGACTGGCTAACATGACGTCTGATCCAACATTGAAGAAGGCCGAAAGTAGCGGAGAGTGCACCGGAGCCAGGGAGAGGTAAGTAACATAGTTTTTTATGTTTGTATCCTCCCCTGCGTCTCCGATCATTATACTTTGGGGTCTGAAAAGACCCCAGAGTATAATAATTGTTCAATGGTGATCCACAATAGGACATAATACTGTATGCAGGGGCCACTATGGGGCATAATACTGTGTTGAGGGGACACTATGGGGCATAATAATGTGTGCAGGGGCCACTATCGGGCATAATAGTGTGTGCAGGGGCCACTATGGGGCATAATAGTGTGTGTAGGAGCCACTGTGGGGCATAATAGTGTGTGCAGGAATGCAGTTTGTGCGGGGTGGGGGAGGTTGCCAGGGAGGGTGGTTGCCGAGGGGGGAGCCATGTCAGATGTTTGCCTTGGGGCCCAGCCATTCCTAGTTACGCCAGTGCTTCATACCTCAAGTACTTGGCATGCCTTATAAGTGATCTACTGCCATATAGAGTGGAAACCCACATACAGATGTGCTACCCTAGATGTAGCATCATTTTACAGCAACATATCACATGATAGGGGTCTATTAGCTATCCCCTTCTTTCTGCACAGTGATCCATGCCCATAGAAAAGAAGGAATTTATCCTGCAGGGCATAAAATTTATCTTAACACACAATGTTTTTCATTTCCAACAAAACATCTATTTATATCTATTCTATAAAATCTGCAACAAAAAAAGCTCTTTTCTGAGTTTCTGTAACATGGGGGTACAACCTCAGCCACATTAATTTTCTGATTTTCCGTTTCTTTTTTTCCCCCACACTTTCCAAAAGCTATAAATTTTTTATTTTTCTGTTCACAGAGTTATATGAGGGCTTATAGTACTTAATAGTGGTACCATTTAATTTTCCATACATTGTACAAGGAAGCTGGAAAAAAATTCAGTGCAATCGGAAAAAAACAGTTGCATAATTTTCTTCATTTTCACGGTGTTCACTGTGTGGTAAAAATTACAAATTACTTATATTCTGTGGGTTGGTACGATCACATCAATAAAAATTTATATTTGTATATAGTTTTTGTTATATTTAAACCCCTTCAGGGACGAGCCCAAAAGTGTGTTAAGGACCAGGCCTCATATTTCAAAACTGACATATGTCATTTTATATGGCAATAACTTTAAGACGCTTTAACTTACACAAGTGATTTTGAGACTGTTTTCTCGTGAGACAATGTACTTCATGTTAGTGGTAAACATTGATCAATATTTTTGTATTTCTTTATAAAAAAAAATAGGAGATTTGATAGAAATTTGGAAAACAAAAATCGCTTTTTTTCAAAATGTGAAATGCTCTGCTTTTCAAACAGATAGTCATACCACCCAAATATGTTAATAAATATTATCTATCATATCTCTGCTTTATATTGGCATCATCTTTTAATTGTCATTTAATTTATTTTGGACATTATAAAGCTTACAAGTGTAACAGTGATTTTCCAGATTTACAAGAAAATTTCCCAAACTAATTTTTTAGGGACCACTTCAGTTCTCAAGGGGATTATAAAGGCCTATATATTAGAAACCCCCATGAATCACCCAATTTTCAAAACTGCACCCCTCATATAATTTGCATTTGGGAAGTTTGTTAACATTTAATTTTTTTTTCAATAATACATTCATTTAGCCTTAAAATTAACACATTCACAAAGGGTTAAAGGAGAAAATGCATCTCACAGTTTGTTATGCAATTTCTCCCGAGCAAAGAAATTCCCCACATGTGAGTGTAAACTGACGTTTGGGCACACAGCAGTGCACAAAAGGGAAGGAGCGACACTAGACATTTGAAAAGCAGATTTTGCTCGAATAGTTTTCAGTGCCATGTCTCATTTGCACAGCCCCTAGAGTACCAGAACAATGGAAACCCCCAAAATTAACCCTATTTTTAAACTACACCCCTCTCAGAATTTATCAAGGGGTATAGTGAGCATTTTGACCCAACAGCTTTTTCACAGATTTTATTAACATTGGGATGTATAAATGAAAAATTACTAGAATGTCACTTTATCCCCAAAATTTTCATTTTCACAAGGGGTTAAAAGAGAAAAAGCACCCTACAGTTTGTTAAATAATTGCTCCTGAACACGGCAATACCCCATATGTGGTTATAATCTGTTATATGTGTACATGGTGGAGCTTGGAATGGAAAGAGTGCTATTTGGATTTTGGAGGGCAGATTTTGCTGGAATAGTTTTTGGGTGCCATGTCGCATATACAGAACCCCTAAAGTACCAATACAATGGAAACCCCAAAAGTGACCCCGTTTTGGAAACTACACCCCTCACAGAACATATCAAGGGATATAGTGAGCAGTTTGACCCTACAGCTGTTTCACATATTTTATTAACAGTGAAAATGAAAAATTATTTTTTTTCTAATAAATCGTCAATTTAGTCCCAAATTTTTTATTTTCACAAGAGGATAAAGGAGAAAAAGCTCCCCAAAGTGTGTTACACAATTCCTCCTGAACACGGCAATACCACATATGTGATTGTCAACTGCTGTATGGGTACATGGAGGGGCTCAGAATGGAAAGAGCGCTATTTGGATTTTGGAAGGCAGATTTTGCTGGAATAGTTTTCAGGTTCTATGTCGCATTTGCAGAGCCCCTAAAGTACCAGTACAATGGAAACCCCCAAAAAGTGACCACATTTTATAAACTACACCACTCAAGGAATTTATCAAGGGGTATTATCATTTTGAGCCCAAGAGTCCTTCCCAAAAATTAATGTACAAAATGAACATTGAAATTAAAAAAAAAAAAAATATTTCGGTGCCCAATATGTTGCGCCCAGTTTGTGTCATCAGAGACATACAGTCCTAAAACTATTAAGTGGGTTGTCCCAGGTAGAAAGAAGTTGTATATGTGGGTGTAATCTGTTGCTTTGGCACACAGCAGGGCTCAGAATCGAAGGAGCAGTGTGCTTTTTAGCTTTTGGAGTACAGATTTAGAGGGATTTTCTGGATGCCATTTTGTATTTGCAGAGCCCTGAAGGTGCCAGTAAATTGGAATTCCCCAAGAAGTGACCCCATTTTGAAAGGGTATTTTTAGAGTTTCTACAAATGTGACTCGGCGTCCAAAAACCAACATCTAAATCAGCAGTCCAAAACACATAGCGCTCCTTGACATCTGCACCCTCCTGTGTGCCCAAACGGCAGTTTATGCTCACATGTATGGCACTGTTGTACCCAGGATAACGTACTTAATAATGCCATATGTGGATATAAACTGCTATTTGGGCACAGTTTGGTTTTTGGACGTCATGACACTTTTGCAGAGCCCCTGAATTGGCAGTAAAGTAGAACCCGCAGACACATAACCCCACTTTGGAAACTACACCCCTCAACGGATTTATCAAGTGGGGTAGTGAACATTTTTAACCTTTGAATGTTGCATTAATTTAATTTCCAGAAATGAATGCGCAGCTGATAATTGTAATTTTTCCATAGATACGCCATTTCAGTGCCCGATTTGTTGTTCCCAACTTGTGTCAGCTGAGACACACACTACAAAAAGTGTTAAGCAGGTATCTTGGGCACAACAGCTGTTGGAGCGTTCGTCTATGCTAAAACCCGGGCACAACATATTATGCACTGAAATGACGTATTCCTGGAAAAATTGTCATTTTCTCCCATCACCATCATCTGCGTATTCATTTCTGGAAAATTCATTAATGCAACACTTGGGGGTTAAACATGCTCACTGTACCCCTGGATAAATTCTTTCATGGGTGTAGTTTCCAAAATGGGGTCACATGTCAGGGGATTCCACTTTACTGGTGTTTTAGCAACTCTGCAAAAGTGTCATGGCGTCCAAAAACCAAACCATCTAAATCTGTGCTCCAAAAACCAAAATAGCGCTCCTTCCCTTCTGTGCCACGCTGTGACCAAACAGCAGTTTATATCCGCATATGACATTAAGTACATTATCCTGGGTACACCAGTGTCATTCATGTGGGCATAAACTGCAGTTTGGCCACAAAGCAGGGCGCAGATGTGAAGGAGTGCTACAGTATGTGGCTTTTGAAGTGTATATTTAGATGTTTGGTTTCTGGACACCATGTCATATTTGCAGAGTTCCTATGGAACGATCCCATTTTGAAAACTGCACCCCTCAAAGAATTTATCAAGGAGTGTAGTGAGCTTTAGTATCCCAGACGTGAATGCAAAGCAGATGGTGAAGAGTGAATATGTAAGCTGTGCCGAGTACATTGGGAACACCAAATTCCCTACTATATCCCCAGTAGCTCCTATGATTGGGGGGGGGGGGGTCACTCTGGGGGTCACTTCTGGTTTCTTTTCCCTCATAACCTCTAAATCTGGTCTGTACCCTGATATATGTTCGCACAGCTTATACATTCCCTTCCTGCCGCAGTCAGCTTTGTTTTAATGATTAGGTGATTTTTGGGGGTTTTTGTCTTCACATTGTAATTTTTCTGGTGATGTAGCCATATGAGGGCTTGTTGTTTGCGGTATGAGATGCATTTTGTAATTACCTCATTTTTGGGTGCCTATAACTTCTAGAATAAATTTTTTTCAACTCTTTCTTGGTGGATTAAAAAAAACCCATCAATCCTGGTAATGCTCTTTACCTTTTAATTTTTTTCTACGCAGCATACAACATAAGTAACATTTTACCTTTATTCTGCGGGTTGGTACGATTACGGCGATACTTCATATATATTGTTTTTTTATGCGTTACTAGTTTTGCAGAACAAAAACCCATTTGGGGGAAAGAAATCAATTATTCTTGCATTGCCATCTTCTGAGATGTGAAGCAATTTTTTTTTTTTTTCAGTTGACAGAGTTGGTTGAGGACTTATCTTTTGCGGGACGATCTGTGCTTTTTATTGATACTGTTTTGGGTTACATGTGACTTCTTGATCACTTTTTATAGCAATTTTAAGGCGAGATGGCGAAAAATCATTATTTCCTTGCTTTATTTATTTATTTTTTCATATACAGTACTTTACTTCTTTTTTTTTTTTTTACTTTTTTATATGTCCCACTTGAAGACCTGAACCAGCGGTACATAGGCATAGGCTGATTCCTCACTTCCTAGCAGGATCAACCAGGTACTGGGGGCTCCAGGCAAAATGGGGTCACTTGCCAGACCCCAGGCTGCAGAAGTTACATATGGGCACCCCCCCAATCTCGTTGCGGGGGATGCCGAGGGGGACATCTATAATGGCAGAACCCCTCGGATGCCACAGTATGCCGCTGTCAGTTACAGCTAACACCCGCTCCCGATGCCGCCCGTGGCATTCAGTGTCACTAACAAACACTTAAGATGCCACAGTCGCTATTAACTGCAGCATCTTAAGGGCTAAACAGCAGGGATCGGTTTTATCACCGTCCTCGCTGTTGCAGCAGGAGCCTGGCTGTCAGATACAGCTGGGCTCCCACGGTGATCGTTCAGGCTCTGCTTCTGAGCCAGCTTGATCACCATCATGTACGTGTACGTGGGGATGCGGTAAATACCCACATTCTTCCACGTACTGTACATGTACGTGAGAATGTGTGAAGGGCTAAATACCTTTACAAAAATTAAAAACTGAAAAATTTTAAACTTTCTTTCTGTTGCCATATAATGACACCCATAACCTTTTTATTTTTCCATACATGTGTTGCTGTGTAAAGGCTCTTTTTTATTATCAACATTTTGGGAATTTTATAACGCTTTGAACAATATTTATTCAATATTTTTTGGGAGGGGAAACAATAAAAAAAATGTCAATTTGCGTGTTTTGGTTTTTTTAATCTTTGGTTTTTTAATGTAATCTAGAGCTGGGGGTGAGTTAAACATATATGAATATATATATATATATATATATATATATATATATATATACGTTCTTCATATTGCTGGAGGAGAGGGCAGAGGCTATGGCTACTAGACACCCTGGAACTCTGGATAATAGAGCAGTAATGTCTGGGCCAGAGAGATATGCCTGAATGTCGTCGGCATAACAGTGGTATTGAAAACCATGGAATTCAGTGAGTGGTAGATGGAGAACAGGAGGATTCCCAGGACAGGGCCTTGAGGGACACCTAGAGAAAGAGGGCATGGTGAGGAGGTGGTGTGTGAGTGGGAGATACTGAATGTGCTGTTGAAGTATGAAGAGATCCAGAAGAGGGCCAAGTCTGTGATTCCAAAGGATAAGAGAGTTTGCAGCAAGAGGGAGTGGCCAGCTGTGTCTAAGGCAGAGGAAAAGTTTAGGAGGAGGAAAAGAGAGTATTTCTGTTTGGCTTTGACAGTTAGTAGGTCATTTGTGACTTTGGTTAGGACTGTTTCTGTGGAGTGATGGGGCTAGAAGCCTGACTGCAGTCTGTCAAAAAGTGAGCTGGATGAGAGATAGGAGGATAGTTCAAGGTAGACATGTTATTCAATAAGTTTTGAGGCAAACGGAAGCAGTGAGATGGGGCAATAGTTAGCTGCAAAGGATGGGTCGAGAGATGGCTTCTTCAGGATAGGTTTGACAGTAGCGTGTTTAAAGGCAGAAGGGAAGGTACCACTGGTTAGAGATAGGTTGAAGAGGTGGGTTAGAGCAAAAGTAAAGACTTCAGTGAGGTTGAAGATGAGTGATGCTATTAGTTATCAGCTCTTCTTCCTGTCAAACAGAATTGTAACATGGAAATATGTAAATGTGATTGGGATAAAGCATTTCTGGGCCATATAACTCTAAATCAAATGAGTAGGCGAGTCTATATCTGCCCTTGTGTCTGGCAGGCAGTACTGGCTCTTTGATTCTTTTTTCAGTGTATTCCTGGTATGTTATTTATTTTCTAGTGCCCTGCACCTGCCACTGTCTGTCCACATTGCTGGGTCACATTTCCTTTTCACAGTCTCTTCCTTACTGTGAGCCCGGATGTGGAGGAAGGGCAGCGAAAGGGATCAGAGATACTGGCCAAAGAACTGCAGTGGGATTGTGAACTATGGCACGGTTATGGGTTATTGTCACGCTGAGTTTAGCTCTCTACAGTCCAGGTAAGGCTTTCATGTTTTTTGTTGAATCTTTATATCTTAGTGCAAGATATTACATGAAGAATTTATGCAGTGGCTCTGTGTTTACTCAGATGTCACCTTTACATCTACCACTGCATTTTGTATGTTACATGTAGAATCATCCATTTTTTATATTGCTGGTAAAATATAGATTCACAATTTACATACATTGACATATGTGTTAGACATCTGAATTATTTTTTATGGTCTCACTTATTGGAAATGCACTAATGCTGATTGATCTGGAAATGAATGAGTTAAAATAAGACTATAATGAGTTCTATAGAAGAGCTTTGGTTTCTTAGTACAACCATATATAATGAAGATATTAGTCATTCCAATGTGTATTGCTCATGCTCATCAGACCTTAGATATAACAGTGGGACAAGCTCATAAGAGTACAGTATTGGTATTTGATAGATAGATAGATTTACTATATTGGATTGCAACATACAGATACAACACATAGTAATTCTGATGCTCTTCTACCTCTACTTCAGCTAATTTCTAGGTTAAAAACAGACAACTTTATTGTCACATGTTGTGATACATTTATGACTGTATGTTCCCTTTATTAATGGCTCTGTACAAGCAAATTTTGATGCTCATCAAATTTGCATTAACATTTGTGACTTTTCCCTTTTCTTGCAAGTGTTAAGAAAACTGGGTGGGTTTAAGAAGTGGGTGTGGTTAGAAGCAAATGACAAATTTATAAATTCTAAAACCTGGAAGTGTGCAAATTTAAGCGCAAACGCATGCGCAACCTAAAGACACACAAAATTTACTTTGACAAAATATTCTCAAATGAACTTTCCCAACTCATAACACTTTCACGCTGGCTAAAATTGCAACAAGCCAGTGAAAGAAGGCAGGGAGGATGGGAGTTGTGGTCAGTCACAGATGGGCGCACAGTGGCAGTAGTTACCTCTACTAACCCTCCAGTACTAATGATGGCTGGGGTGCCCTTGATGATTGAAAATTGCAGAATTGAAGACTCAGGAGACAAGGATGAATTGTGCAAAAACTCAGTTTACTGAAATAAGGCAAGTAAACAAGAAAGAACAAATCTTCCACAGAATGGAGATACAAGCTGGATAACCACTGGTCTGGAGATGAGGCTTGGTGATAGTGCTCACTGGAATCAGTCAGTTTATCTATGGCTTTAGGCAGTCTTCTCATAAAGTGTTCTCTTAAGGTGAGTTCACATGGAATCCACCTCAAAATCTGCCTTGAAAAAAACACATCCTATTCAGTTCAATCGGAGTCAGTAGCAGATTTTTTTTTCCTTTAGTTGATTTTTTCAGCTATAGGAGAAAAAAAGGGACTTGACCTATCTTCAACTGGATTCCTCCTTGAAAAACCCATTGTGATGAAAGGGAGGTGGAAAAAATGTGACGTGTTTTTATGACACCATTTTTGATGCGCTTTTTGATGCAGTTTTTTTTTTAAAAAACGCATCATAAACCACTAGCGGTTTTTAAAGTGAAGTTTCCTGGTCCATACAGTGTGCTGGAGTAAAGAAAAGTGTAAAAAAAATAAAAGCAACAAAAAAATGCATCAAAAACCGCATCATGTATAAAAACACGTCAAAAAAAGTTTCCTGTTTCTTGAAGCAGATTTTTTCAGCCTGCAAAAAAACTCTGTGTGAACATACCCTAGGTCTTTTGTAAAAACACCAAATACCTGCAATTGTCCAAAAATTTCCCTCACAGTCTCTGTCACATACTTGTCCTAAAAAGTGAGCTGGGCTCTGGCCCATCACGTGACTGTGATATTGACAATTAATGCTAATTTCACACTAGTGTTCGGGTTCCATTCTTCAGGTCCGCTAGGGGAGCCCAAAAACAGAAACCCTATCTCCTTAAAAAACTCTTACCAGCTTAGACATATAATGGGGTCCGCAGGGTTTCCACCAGGTTTCAGCCCAAAATCGGCGGAGAGAAAAGTCCTGCTTGCAACACTATTGTGACCGCAGCCTAAGCTGATTTGTACTGACAGCCTACATAGTTACATAATAGATGAGGTTGGATGAAGACACCAGTCCATCAAGTCAGGCTAGGTCAGTCTAACTAAAGCACTCCAGCATCTACCCCCACTCTGTTCTCCTGAGGAGAGAGAAGGAACTGCCTCAGTCACTCCCCTCACTAGAATGATCTAAGTCAAAGGATGTACCATCTACTTATCTCCCTCATAACCCACACTGGTTCATACACTAAGTTACATTAAGTCCATTAAGTCATTAAGTATTAAACCAAACAGCATCAAAACACACAAAAAAGTGCAAATAAATACAATTGATAAATGTGAACCATTATGTTTCTGTAACAATTGAAGCAACTAGTTTGATGCTCTAAGGCAGCGGTTCCCAACCTTTATTTCTGCACGGCCCGGCAGGGGGGGGCGAGACAAAGAACGGGGGGTGGGGCGGGTGGTTTAGGGGCGGGGCTTTGGTCATATGGGAGCGGGGTTATACACGAAACAGCGCTATAGACTGGGGCGTGCTGGCAGGACCTCAGTGTACAGCGCTGTAGACCAGGTCCCCGTCATGAGCTATACTAGGAGCCACAGCACTGTGGCCAGATCGCCAACCCAACCCACATAATGTTTCGGGAGCTGCATTTACCGAGGCCAGCCCGCTGCCCCGCAGACCGGCAAAAGACCCCCAACGGCCCGGTCCCGGTCCGCGGACTGGTGGTTGGGGACCCCTGCTCTAAGGCATGGACAAATGTAAATATCAATGGCATGTAGACACAAAATGAGATAAAGCTTGATTTTCTCTTGAATTTCTTGTGATTTTTTACTTAAAGCATAAGTAAGTAAAATGTTATTTATTTTTTCATAAATCAATAGTGCAGACGAAAGGACAAACTTTCAATCTACTCTACTAATGAAAAGTGCCCGTGTCTTTAAGTATTTCCCCAGTTCCTTCTCCTACATAATCAGCCTCAGTTTACAAAGGACTCTATGGGAGGGCGAAAGACGAGGAGACAAAGATATAAGGCAGTCTACAGCATTAAATGAGTTATTCCTATCAGGAAAAAGAACTGTCTCTATTCTATTGTACAGATTTCATCATATATGAAGCATATTACAAAGTTTGTTATTTTCACCTGCACTATAGATTTCTGAAAAAAAAAAGTTTATTTATGCTTTAAAACCATGCTTTGAAGAACCCATCCGGAGTATATGTTCTGCTGTTGGTGAATGCACTGTAATGTCTTTCTTTGGTCCATCTAGGTTCTAAGTCAGAAAGTGAAGAAGGTCATTTAATGAGATACCTGTTTGAGGAGAAAGGCTACAGGAAGGATCTCCGGCCAGTGGAAAATCCTGATGAGACCGTTGATATATATCTTTCTTTGACTCTCTCCAATCTTATCTCACTTGTAAGTCTGTATGATGTGTTTGGAGAGCGCACCATTTGTGATTGACAACACCTTGTACAGCATATCACTGCCCTTTAAAGAAGCACAGTATCGCTAACATAAAATTATAAAGGAGCACTCTGGTTCCAGCAAATAAATGCTATTGCTTATATAGTGAAAAGTCATACAATGTTCAGATATACAGTATTCCATCACATGGCCAGTACTGATTTGTATCCACTGGAAGTAAACAGAGTGATTTATGCCTATTTCTATCTACATTTATAGATTATTAACAGTTTGTATATGTATTGCAGAACGAAGCTGATGAAACACTTACTACAAATGTTTGGGTCGAGCATGTAAGTTACTAAAAGGTTTTCAATCATTTACATGGTGCCATCATTGTTGTGTCAGTGTCTTGATTTCTTTTACAATTCAGATACATCGTAAAAAATCCACCCCCTTCCACAACGAAAACTCCCCAAATAAGATCATATGGATTTGTACTTGTCAGATAAGGGCCCATAGAGCTGTAAAGTCGATTATCTTTATGTTTAAAATCTTACTTTAGGTTCCAGTGCATTGGATGGTATGTTCATAGTACAAAGCTGCCATTCAAACTAGTCCAATCCTGCCCTCGGACTATCTTCCACATCTCCTATAAGTTATAACTATTATGTCTGTTTGAGGACAACTGAGGAAGTATGTCATGAAGCGAGGTCACATGATTATTATGAAGCTTAATAACTATTGATTTATAAAGCAATGCACCACTATGAGAAGAAAAGATCAAATATCATATTAAAGAGGCTATCTACTTTCTGCTATTGATGATCTATTTTTAGTATAGGCCATCAATATTATATCTGTAAAGGTCCGACACCTGGAACCCTGCAGATCACCTGCTCTAGGACAGCATGGCTCCCAGTAATGTTTACATTTACCGTGCAAAGTGTATTGAGGTCTGTGGGGCAGACCTGTAGCACCTAAAGTCACTGCTAAACTTTGTGTGACGAGTAGGCAGTGCAGCTCCATATAGTAAACATTACCAGGAGCAGCTGATTTGTGGGGGTCCCATGTATCAGACCCTGGTGGATCTAATATTGATGGCCTATATCCTAAGGACAGGCTATCAATATTAAAAAGTGGATAACCCCTTTAAGCAATTTTTTTAGACTCATACCATTTGATTTTTCATGGGAAAAAGACAAAAAAACTAAAAGTACAAATAATTAAAGGAGTGCTGATCAGTGATTAATAAGATGAAAGGCGATTGTTTGTACTGACCTATTACACAGGCCATTGCAAAGTACATGGGAGAGGAACTATTGATACTGTGATGCCCCCTCCCATAGGCAGTACATGCATGTTTACACACGACAGTGGGCTGCACATAATCTTGGATCTTTTTTCCGCATAATAGATGCAATCTGCCGACTAAAGAGCACTTGTTAGGAACAACTGTTCCGATAACTGCCCAGATAGTTGTGTCTGTCTAAGGGTAGGTTCACACTAACGTTATTTATTGTCCATTGCTTTCATCCATCACAGGATGAGAGCAACGGACATTAAACGACAGATGCAGATTGATGCCCCCTGTACTGCCCAAGTTGTACCTGTACTGCCCAAGTTGATCAATGTACAATGTAGGTGAATGAATTCTGATATTGGATGGAATCAAGGACTATTTCATTTACATTATGGAAGAAGCAATGAGCTTCCTGAGTAATTCTAGACAATAATATGAGCCTGAGTGGTTGAATAATCACTTATGTGGATGCAATGATATATTCTTCTAATGTCATTATTTCTACATTGTTATTACAGGGATGGTATGACACACGACTGTCATGGAATATGACAGAGTTCTATGACATTGATATACTCAGAGTTACTCCAGACATGGTGTGGCAACCCAAACTAATCCTGGAAAACACGTGAGAATGCTTACCAACAAAACAGAAGTGCAATGTAGCCTTTTAATACCGAAATAAGTTTCCTGTTAGGTTTAGGTGTTTTACAATCTGATAATCAGAATATGTTTAAAGGCTTATGTACACCTTCAAGGGTATTATTATTATTATTATCATTATTATTACATTATTTTTAATATGGTCTAAAACACATTTTTCTAAAGTTTTTATTAGAAATTCTTAACTGGTGTTACTGATTTGTGATCAGAGTCTTAAATGAGTGTTTAAGACCCCAGGAGAACAGAGATCGGAGCTACAGAACAAGCCCTTAGACAGTTTTTGGGATGGCTAGCTTATTGAAAGGACGCAACAGTTTGCACTGTATCAGTATACACTGTAATGTGTACACTGTATGTGCATGCTGCAGAGTAAAAACGGTTGAGAATTTTTGAAATAAAATCCTATTAGAAAAATGTTTTAACCAAATGGAAAAAAGCCCCAAAGTTGAATGTAGCTTTTAACTAAGTAAGAGATTAGTATATATTAGTATATTCTTATATAATTCCAGCAATTGACAGTATATAGTAACCATTTCAGTGCAGTATTGCTCTTTATTATTCATATTTTTTTATATTTTCCTGCTTTCAGCAATAATGGAAACTTTGAGGTGGCCTATTACTGCAATGTACTTATTTCAGCAAATGGATTCATTTACTGGTTACCTCCAGCAATATTTCAAACTCCTTGCTCCATTAATGTCAACTACTTCCCATTTGACTGGCAAAACTGTTCTCTCAAATTTAGGTAACTGTGACACATAGATATAAGAGATTGATATTAGATATGTTATGCTAGGGTAACATGACTTTAAAATGCAAAAATGTTTAGAAACAATTGATCGTTTGGTTACTCAGAGATGCAGATGAGAAACCCTGGGGATCAAAATGTGACACCATTTACTTGCATTAGTGCAGATGTCACAGGGCAACACAGCAATCTTTGGTTATGCAATAGGAGTAGCAGCCAAAATTGCTATATGGCCCAAGTCTTCTGTGACTGCAACATGGCAGTCACAAAAAAAATCTAAAACTTCTGGCGTTCTGGTTGCATGTTGTAAGTTGCATGTGACTTTACCAAGTTATGTAAGTTATGTGTCTATGTAGAAATTTTCTTATAGTTATTCATATAAGGCTTTTTTTCCCATTCCTGGCTGTAGTTAGGAGACATGTCCTTTGTATATTGTGGTGCTAGAGTTTCTGTGTAATTAAAATGCGCAATCTAGGAAGTCCTGTGTAATTGGTATCATAAGAGATATGTGCAAGCTGATGTTAATTCAATTAGGGGTCATCTAATTAGCAAGGTTCCTGACCATTGCAGGCGTTACAGCAGGGAACCTGGCTGATCAAAAAGTCTATATCACAATCAAAGAAATAAATGACATCACAGGTGGGAGGTTGCAGGAAGTAGCTTGGAGGTCAGGGGGTCCATAAATATGATGAGGTTCATGATTTCATAAACTTCCTATGGTGCCTTAAGTACTAGCAAAGCCTAGCAAACTAATGTGCTGGGGTGCAATTCTGATCTTTGCTATGAATACCTTCTCTTGCGTGCATACCAAGTTCTTTAAGACTGACTAAAAGGAAACCTACTGTATGACCAGCACTATTGAAGACAAATATACTTTAATATAAACCATCTATTACTTACAGCGCAATGTTAACACTATATTGCTTATATACCTCTAAGACATATTGCTGCATGTATATGTTTGCAGTTCTTTGACTTATAACGCTAAGGAGATTAACCTACAACTAAAAGAAGAAAAAGATGGTGAAACTAAGCGAAACTACTCAGTGGAATGGATAGTCATTGATCGGGCAGCATTCACAGGTACATTGGTCGTGTGATTTTACAGACCTGTGTTTGGTCAGTATTGGTATATAGTATGAAGTTATAAGTTGTTGGCCTTACACAGAAGATAGCTGTCAGCCAGTGACATAAGTACTGCTGTAGTAGCCGTAGTGGCTTCCACAGGGTCCATGTATAATGATCTTTTTTTTCTGCTTTTTTTCTTTTTAATAGGCCGTTACCTGCTACTTACCGATCCCCGTTCCTGCTCATGGTCACCTCAGCTTTCCCTTCTGCTCTCCAGGGGGTCCTGTGGGTATCATATCACGTCACTGGGGCCCCCTAGAGTGAAGAAAGGAAAGCCAAGGTGGTCATGAGCAGGAACAGGGATCAGTAAGTAAGGCCGTGGGCCCACGGCAAGAGTATTTGTTGAGCGAACCCCAACAAATATCATTATACTCGTGGGGTCTCTTCAGACCCCAGAGTAAAATGATCGGAGGCCCAGGGCAGGTGAGCGAACTTAAAAGCCACTGTTACTCACCCAAAGTATAATAACAGTTTGTGGGTGGTGAACCTGAAATTTTTGTAATATTTGCAACAAAGACTGTTAGGGCCACAATGGGACATAATACTGCGTGGGGGGGATGGTATGGAACATAATATTGTGTGCAGGGGCCACTATGGGACGTAATATTGTGTGAAGGGGCCACTGTGAGAAATTATACTGTCGGAGGCTGTTATGGATCATTATACTATGGGCAGGGGCCACTATGGGACATTATACTGCGTGGAGGGGCCGCTATTGGACATTATACTGTGTATAGGGGCCACTATGGGACATTATACTGTGTGGCAGGGGCGCTATGGGACATTATACTGTGTGCAGGGGCCACTATGGGACATAATACTGTGTGGAGGGGCCACTATGGAACATTATACTGTGAGGAGGGGCCACTATGGAACATTATACTGTGTGGAGGGGCCGCTATGGGACATTATGCTGTTTGTAGGCCAGTTTGGGACATTATAATGTGTGTAAATGGGGCATTATACTGTGTGAGGGCCAGGAAAGGGGGTGCTATGCCGTGGGGGGTGGGGGCAAGTCAAAAGGTTGCTATGCCCCCGCTGTCAGCCAGTGTTTGTTTTCCTTCTTGATGGACTGCCATTGTCCCAATGCAAAGTCATTTTTAAAAAGAAGTACAGGTCAAGGAATTTTACATTTCTAATAAGTGAAGGCCTATTGTTAGGATGTACTGTTACTTGCTGTTCATTGAGCTCTAGCTCTGTGCAAGTACTGCAACTTAGTATAGTTCTCTGCACACAACCTGGATGTGATTGATATGGCATATTCTAGCCAATGCTGTCACTTGCTAATACTAAGTGCTCCTTTAGAGTAGCTCAAGTACACTGTAACTCTAGCATTAAAGAAGTATTGTAGATTTTTTATAACTTCTTATAAAAGATTGACTACACTCTTAAACAGATATCATCACAGATTAATCATTATTAATATAGATTATATTTACACACTGGTGTCTTTAATCCAGGATCTTTTAGGCACTTAAAAGGGGTTTTCTTATCTCAATTGGACCCCCAACATTCAGACATTCTTCTCTAGCCTGTAGATATGACTAAGGCCCCACATTGAAAAAATGCAGCATTTTTTGTTTTTGCTGTGTTTTTTTGAGTCAAAGTCAGGAGTGGCTTGAAAGGGAATGGAAACTATAAAAGAAGCTCTTAGAGGTTTTCCTTCTGTTAAATCCACTCCTGGCTTTGGCTCAAAAAACTGCAGCAAAATCTGCAACAAAAACACTGCATTTCCGCAATGTGGGGCCTTAACCTTAAAGAGGACCTTTTTTGTCCTCTAAACCATGAAATATATACACCTTTAAACAGTTGCTTCGCTGAATTCGACAATATACAGTGGCTTGCAAAAGTATTCATACACCTTGAACTTTTTCACATTTTGTCACCTTACAACCAAAAACTCAAATGTATTTTATTGAGATTTTAAGTGATAGACCAACAAAAAATAGCATAAAATTGTGAAATGGAAGAAAAATGATACATGATTTTCAAAATTAATCAAATAAAAATTTGAAAAGTGTGACATGCAAAAGTATTCAGCCCCCTATATCAATACTTTGTAGAGCCACCTTTCGCTGCAATTACAGCAGCAAGTCTTTTGGGCTATGTCTCTACCAGCTTTGCTCATCTAGAGACTGAGATTTTTACCCATTCTTCTTTGCAAAATAGCTCAAGCTCAGCCAAATTGGATGGAGAATGTCTGAGAACAGCAATTTTCATGTCTTGCCAATGATTCTCAATGGGATTTAGGTTTGGACTTTGACTGGGCCATTCGAACACATAATAATAATACATTTTATTTATATAGCGCCAACATATTCCGCAGTACTTTACAAATTGTAGGGTTCAAGTACAGACAAAAAAGATACATTACAAAGAAATATTCAATTCACACAATAGGACTGAGGGCCCTGCTTGCAAGAGCTTATAATCTGTGAGTTAGAAGGGATGAACCAAGAGGTAGCAGGGGCCGCATCGGAGGTAGCATTGCTTATATAATGGTCTAGACATTTTTGTGATAGAGATTACTTTCCTTACACATAAATAAAACTGTATGAGCTATTACTAGTTTTGTCCTTTAACATGCAGATAGTGCCTGGACATATAAAGTTACAGTCTGATACGGTATCATATCCTGTGGGGTAATACGGGAGCATGAACAGAGGAGGGTTTGTTTTAGGGATTCTAACTGCAGAAGGGTTTACATTAGGAATTGTGATAGGCCTGTCTGAAAAGATGTGTCTTTAATTTGTGCTTGAAGCTGTATAAATTGAGTGTTCATCTGATTGTCCAGGGTAGAGCATTCCAGAAAAATGGTGCAACTCGGGAGAAGTCTTGGATACGGGAGTGGGAGGTTCTGATAACAGAGGATGTTAGTCTTAGGTCATTGAGTGAATGGAGAGCACGGGTTGGGAGATAGACAGAGATGAGGGAGGAAATGTAGGGAGGTACAGCATTATGGAGAGCCTTGTGGATGAGGGTGATAAGTTTATATTGTATTCTGTATTGAATAGGTAGCCAATGTAGTGACTGACACAGACCGGAGGCATCGCTGTAGAGTCTAGACTGTAGATGAACCTGGCCGCTACATTTAGAATAGATTGTAGAGGGGAGAGTTTAGTAAGGGGAAGACCGATTAGTAAGGAATTAAAGTAGTCATGGTGAGACTGAATCAGGGCGACAATAAGTGCTTTTAATGTATCTGTGGTAAGGAAAGGGCGGATTCTGGAGATGTTTTTGAGGTGGAGATGACATGAGCGTGCAAGTGATTGGATATGGGGAGTGAAGGAAAGGTCTGAGTCAAGCATAACCCCGAGGCAGCAGCCATGATGCCTAGGAGTTATAGTAAGGCCAGAGACTGCAATGGAGATATCAGGGACATATCTATTATATGGTGGAAACAGCAGTAGTTCAGTCTTTGAGAGATTCAGTTTCAGATAAAGCGATGACATGATATTTGAGACAGCAGAGAGACAGTCACTGGTGTTCTGTATTAGTGCAGGGGTGATGTCACAGGATGATGTATATAATTGGGTGTCATCAGCATAAAGATGGTACTGGAAGCCAAATCTGGTGATGGTTTGTTCAATGGGGGCTGTGTAGAGAGAGAAGAGCAGGGGGCCTAGGACCAAGCCCTGAGAAACCCCAACAGCAAGGGTAAGAGGGTAAGAGACAGAGCCCGCAAATGATACACTGAAAGAGCGGTCTGAGAGATAAGAGGAGAACCAGGAGAGCACAGTATCTGTGAGGCCGACAGAGCGGACCATAGTGAGGAGATGTTGATGATCAACAGTGTCAAATGCTGCTGAGAGATCCAGAAGAATAAGAAGAGAATGTTCACCATTAGATTTATCTGTCAGGAGATCATTGGAGACTTTAATAAGGGCCGTTTCAATACAGTGCAGCGTGCAGAAGCCAGATTGTAAGGGGTCAAGAAGAGAGTTAGCAGAAAGATAGCGGATTAAACGAGAATACACCAAGCGTTTCAAGATTTTGGAGATAAAGGGGAGGTTAGAGACGGGTCAATATTTAGCAGCACAGGACGGGTCAATGGAGGATTTCTTCAGTAGCGGGCTTATGACAGCATGATTGAAAGAGGATAGAAAAATTCCAGAAGAGAAAGTGAGGTTAAATATTTTAGTAAGGCAAGTCATGACAGCAGGCGACAGAGACTGGAGAAGGTGTGAGGGGAAAGGGTTACTACTGCAGGTCGTAGGGCGAGAAGAAGAAAGCAGCTGAGAGACTTCCTCTTCTGTAACAGGTTCAAAAGATGAGAATGAAAAGTCTGAAGTGCAGTAGGTGAGGGGATCAATGCTGCCTGGGGATCGGGCAGTTATTTCCTGACGGATCTTATTAATTTTGTCATGGAAATAAGTGGCCAGGTCTTCTGCACTAAGGTCTGTGAATGGTGTCTGCACCTTGGGAGTTAGTAAGGAGTGAAAAGTATCAAAGAACCTTTTAGGGTTGCAGGAGAGAGAAGAGATGAGAGCGGTGAAATAGGCTTGTTTGGCAAGGTGAAGGGCAGAGCTATAGGTTTTGAGCATAAACTCGAAGTGGAGGAAGTCTTCAGGTGTACGTGATTTTCTCTTCTAGAGCACTGCTAAAGAAAACGTGTCTATGGCGTGTGCCAGGGTTGCTGCCTCCTGCGTCGAACCTTCGAGTGGAGGGGGGAGCCATCTCATCCAGTGCACTTTTACGGGTTTCATTATAGTGACTGGTGGCCAGATTGGGACAGGAGAGTTAACAGATGGGGGACAGAGAGGAAGTAGAGTAGCTGAGAGGTGTTGGGTGTTAATAGCATGTAAGTTCCTATATGTGTGATGGGTAGGTGTGTCCTGTGAAGGAGAGAAAGCACTGATGGTGAGAGACAGAAGGTTATGATCAGAGAGTGGCAGAGAAGAGTTAGTAAATTTAGAAACTGTGAGGAGTCGATGGAAGACAAGATTGATCGTGTTACCATCTACATGTGTGGTGGCAGAGGAAAGTTGTGAAAGACCAAAAGAAGTGGTTATTGAGAGAAACTGTGAGGCAGCTGGGGAGACAGGGGTGTCAATGGGGATGTTAAAGTCACCCGTGATGAGGGTAGGAATTTCACTGGATAAAAAGAGGGGAAGCCAAGATGCAAAGTGATCTAGAAATTTGGTAGGGTGAGCCAGGTGGATCACAGCTAGATTACGGCTACGCGTAAGGAGAGTGGGCGGAAAAGTCTGATGGCATGGACTTCAAATGAGGGGAATGTGGGGAAAGGTACCGCTGGGATGACCTGAAAAGTGGTGACAGAAATATCCCTACCCCTCCACCCTGCCTGTTGTCAAGCCTAGAAGTAGATGAGAAATGTAGGTCACCATGAGACAGAGCAGCTGGGGAGGCCGTATCAGACTGTTGGATCCAGTTTTCAGTAAGGGCAAGCATGTTGAGAGATTTACTAAGGAATAAATCATTAATATATTCTAATTTGTTACACACTGAGTGGACGTTCCAGAGAGAGCAGTTAAAAGAGACAGGAGAAAGATAAGGAGAGGGAACATGGGGGATATTGATGAGGTTTGTAGGATTTCTATGTGTGCATAAAGGGGAAAAGTTAGAGAAGGAAGGAGGGCCAGGGTTAAGAGAGATGTCCCCAGCAGCTAATAGGAGCAAAATAAACAGAAGGAACACATGAATGTTCTTTGATCTAAACCATTCCACTGTAGCTCTGGCTGTATGTATGGTCATTGTCTTGCTGGAAGGTGAATCTCCTTTTCAGTTTCAAGTCTTTTGCAGCCTCCAACAGGTTTTCTTCCAGAATTGCCCTGTACTTAGCTCCATCCATCTTTCCATCAAATCTGACCAGCTTCCCTGTTACTGCTGAAGAAAGGCATCCCCACAGCTTGATGCTGCCACCACCATTTTCACAGTGGGGATGGTGTGTTGAGGGTGATGAGCCTTGTTTCCACCACACATAGCGCTTTGTATTTAGGCCAAAAAGTTCAACTTTGTTCTCATCTGACCAGAGCACCTTCTTCCACATTTGCTGTGTCCCCTATAAGGCTTGTGGCAAACTGCAAACAGCACTTCTTATGTCTTTCTTTCAACAATGGTTTTCTTCTTGCCACTCTTCCATAAAGGCCAGATTTGTGGAGTGCACGACTTATAGTTGTCCTGTGGACAGATTCTCCCACCTGAGCTGTGGATTTCTGCATTTCCTCCAGAATGACCATGGGCCTCTTGGCTGCTTCTCTGACCAGTGCTCTCCTTGCTCGATCTGTCAATTTAGGTGAACGGCCATGTCTTGGTAGGTTTGCTGTTACATACTTTTTCCATTTTTGGATGATGGATTGAACAGTGCTCCTTGGGATGCTCTAAGCTTGGGATATGTTTTTAGAACCTAACCCTGCTTTAAAATTCTCCACAACTTTATCTCTGACCTGTCTGGTGAGTTCCTTGAGCTTCATGATGCTGTTTGTTCACTAGTATTCGCTAACAAACCACTGAGTCCTTCAGTATTGATACTGAGACTAAATTACACACAGTTGGACTCTATTAACCAATTACAGTCATATGAAAAAGTTTGGGCACCCCTATTAATCTTAATCATTTTTAGTTCTAAATATTTGGGTGTTTGCAACAGCCATTTCAGTTTGATATATCTAATAACTGATGGACACAGTAATATTTCAGGATTGAAATGAGGTTTATTGTACTAACAGAAAATGTGCAATATGCATTAAACCAAAATTTGACCGGTGCAAAAATTTGGGTACCCTTATCATTTTATTGATTTCAATACTCCTAACTACTTTTTACTGACTTACTGAAGCACAAAATTGGTTTTGTAACCTCACTGAGCTTTGAACTTCATAGCCAGGTGTATCCAATCATGAGAAAAGGTATTTAAGGTGGCCAATTGCAAGTTGTTCTCCTATTTGAATCTCCTCTGAAGAGTGGCATCATGGGCTCCTCAAAACAACTCTCAAATGATCTGAAAACAAAGATTCTTCAACATAGTTGTTCAGGGGAAGGATACAAAAAGTTGTCTCAGAGATTTAACCTGTCAGTTTCCACTGTGAGGAACATAGTAAGGAAATGGAAGACCACAGGGACAGTTCTTGTTAAGCCCAGAAGTGGCAGGCCAAGAAAAATATCAGAAAGGCAGAGAAGAAGAATGGTGAGAACAGTCAAGGACAATCCACAGACCACCTCCAAAGAGCTGCAGCATCATCTTGCTGCAGATGGTGTCACTGTGCATCGGTCAACAATACAGCACACTTTGCACAAGGAGAAGCTGTATGGGAGAGTGATGCGAAAGAAGCCGTTTCTGAAAGCACGCCACAAACAGAGTCGCCTGAGGTATGCAAAAGCACATTTGGACAAGCCAGCTTCATTTTGGAAGAAGGTCCTGTGGACTGATGAAACAAAGATTGAGTTGTTTGGTCATACAAAAAGGCGTTATGCATGGCATCAAAAAAACACAGCATTCCAAGAAAAACACTTGCTACCCACTGTAAAATTTGGTGGAGGTTCCATCATGCTTTGGGGCTGTGTGGCCAATGCCGGCACCGGGAATCTTGTTAAAGTTGAGGGTCGCATGGATTCAACTCAGTATCAGCAGATTCTTGAGAATAATGTACAAGAATCAGTGACGAATTTGAAGTTACGCCGGGGATGGATATTTCAGCAAGACAATGATCTAAAACACAGCTCCAAATCTACTCAGGCATTCATGCAGAGGAACAATTACAATGTTCTGGAATGGCCATCCCAGTCCCCAGACCTGAATATCATTGAACATCTGTGGGATAATTTGAAGCGGGCTGTCCATGCTCAGCGACCATCAAACTTAACTGAACTGGAATTGTTTTGTAAAGAGGAATGGTCAAAAATACCTTCATCCAGGATCCAGGAACTGATTAAAAGCTACAGGAAGCGACTTGAGGCTGTTATTTTTGCAAAAGGAGGATCTACTAAATATTAATGTCACTTTTCTGTTGTGGTGCCCATACTTTTGCACCGGTCAAATTTTGGTTTAATGCATATTGCACATTTTCTGTTAGTACAATAAACCTCATTTCAATCCTGAAATATTACTGTGTCCATCAGTTATTAGATATATCAAATTGAAATGGCTGTTGCAAACACCCAAATATTTAGAACTAAAAATAATTAAGATTAATAGGGGTGCCCAAACTTTTTCATATCACTGTAGGTGACTAGTACAGTGGGCTGAATACTTTTGCACCTCACACTTTTCAGATTTTTATTTGATTAAAATTTTGAAAACCATGCATCATTTTCATTCCACTTCACAATTATGTGCCACTTTGTGTTGGTCTATAACTTAAAATGTCAATAAAATACTTTTAAGTTTGTGGTTGTAAGGTGACAAAATGTGAAAACGTTCAAGGGGTATGGATACTTTTGCAAGCCACTGTATTTCAATTTTTGCTAGTTGTCCCATTTTAGAGATATTAGTTTCGATTACCTGTGTCAGTTGGGTGGTTATTACTGCCCTGTATCATCAGTGGGTGGTGGAGAACACCTACCTGACAATTGTACAATTGTATTGTTTTGTACTGTGAAGGGGGCATTGTCAATTGCACAATGATGATGTTAGGCAGTAAAGACCACCCACCTAACATTGATATTAGTAATTGAAACTAACAGTGGCCCTCGACGAGGGCAGCTAACAAATAATTAAAAACACATCAATGTATATAGCAAAGCAGCAGTTTTCTAATGAATTAGAACATAATATGGTTTAGAGGACCTGAAAGATCCTATTTAAATGAGTCTGAATGAGGGCATATTCACACAGAGTTTTTTGCAGGCAGATTTTTAGGGTGGAATCTGCCTCAAAAAGCACTTCCTATATTCTCCCATTCATTTAATTGGGAGCTGGTAGCAGATTTTTTCTCTAGGTGATTATTTTAACTGAAATAGGAAAGAAAAAGTGCCATGACCTATCCTCAGGAGGATTCTGCCTTGCAGAGCCCATTGAATGAATGGGCGGCAGAAAAAGAAACGCAACAGTTTTTTATCACTTTTTGAACTTGTTTTTTTCACCTCACATTCATTTCAATGGGCTTTGCAAGGCAGAATCTGCCTGAAGATAGGTCATGATGCTTTTCTTTCCTATTTCAGTTTAAAAAAATAATCTAAAAGAAAGAATCTTCAAGAATCTCATTAAAATAATGGGACAGTTGTATGGCATTTTTTAAGCATATTCTGCCTCAAAACCTGCAAAAACCTCTGTGTGTATCTAGCCTAAATATAAATTGCACCATAAAGGCTATAGACACCTTTGCATCAATTGTGTCCAAAATATATTTTTAATTGTTTCAGAAATTTAGATTGTTTAGGCTTCTTCAGTTGGCATTTACATACACCTTATATCAAGCTGTTTTATACTAAATCCATCAGATGAGCTCTTTGATGGCTTTGTCTACAGCCTCTTTCTCACCTCTGTCTCTGCTCAAATCCTATTTGATTTACATTTATTTTATTCTATTATTTTACATTTCAGCTTACAGTAGCTCCAGGAGAGGTCAGAGAAGGATCATCACCTTGAGAGAGCTAGTCTGATGGATCTAACACTTGGATTCTGCAGCTTGTATTGTCGTGTATATATATATATATGCAATTTATTAAATGCAAATGTTTTTATAGTCTTAAATATCTTGTATAATGTTAATTTGATTTTTATTTTGTTTTGCAGATAATGGAGAATGGGAGATTGTCCATATTCCAGCCAAAAAGAACATTGACAGGACTCTTTCTCCAGAAAGCACCAAGTACCAGGACATCACCTTTACCCTCATTATTAAACGGAAACCCCTCTTTTACATTATAAACATCTTAGCTCCTTGCGTACTGATTGCTTTAATGGCCAACCTTGTGTTCTATCTGCCAGCCGACAGTAAGTGGCTCTTAAACTGTAGATAGCAAGCATAACAAGAGAAATGTACTAAACACTGGTGGAGTCATGCAAGGGAAGTAGTGACTGAGCTAAAGGCAACTTTTTGGCAGGGGTGGGTAAACTGGTACTATCACATCATGCGCCTAGGCATTTGCTAATGACATTGGAGAAGTCCGTATGTAACTTCATATTTCCGGCAGGTGGGGAGAAGATGACCCTGGCTATTTCTGTGCTGCTCGCTCAGTCTGTCTTCTTGCTTCTGATCTCACAGCGCCTCCCAGAGACTTCCTTAGCTATTCCTCTCATTAGCAAGTAAGTGTCTATAAGTATTATTATTGAGTTATACATACCGTAGTAGTAATGTAAGTATTGCAAAAAAATAGTTAGAACATAGCTTTCTTCTGTGTAGTGTACAATGCACAATGTTATAAATTTACATAACGTACAGTAGCTATATATATCAAATTCATACAATATAGTAATTCTGACTTCGAATCTTCATACAAACATGTTGTACAGTAGTTTTCACCTTTTTAGCACACTATTCTACACAATTTATATTAAATAATTATTTAAAGGGATTCTATCATTGGGGAAACATGATTTTAATTGAAGCAATGTTGAAATAGCCTTTATAAAGGTTATTCTACTCCTACCTTTACTTTTCCTCTCCTCGCCGCCGTTTGTCCAAAAAAACATTTTATTCTCATATGTAAATTATGCTCAGGGAGCATCGGGGGCGTTCCCCTGTGCTCCAAGCACTCCACGTCATCGCCGCAATCCGCCTCCAGCGCTGCTTTTTCACGTAAAGTAAAGGTAGGAGTAGAATAGCCTTTATAAAGGCTATTCCAACATTGCTTCAGTTAAAAACACGTTTCCCCAATGATAGACTCCCTTTAATATAAATTGTGTAGAATAGTGTGCTAAAAAGATGAAAACTACTGTACAACATGTTTGTATGAAGATTCGAAGTCAGGATTACTATATTGTATGAATTTGATATATATAACACATAGTGGAAACGCAGCTTTTTTTGTTGCAGATTTGAGCAGAAGGGAGAAGTATAAGTACTTCCTATATATTTTCTATTTCTTTTATAGCCATTCTTGGCTTTGGCTCAAAAAAAAACGCTGTAAAATCTGCAACGTGGGGCCTCAGCCTACTAGAGTTTTACTCCACTCAGAGCATACAGTATTTTCTAAGGCAAACAATTACAAGCATAAGATATCTAAAACCCCCTCCCTCTATCAAGCTTCTTAGAGGTCAAGGTCGTTATTTAGTGCAGTATCTAAGGGAAAAAACTGCTGGACCAGGCAATCTTTTAGGCATAACTGTACAGCATGGTACTCTTTTTCATCCCACACGCCATCTCTTCCAGTCAGTACTGCTGTGGCTATCGTCATGCTTCATCACAGGCCCAGTCTGTGCCTAGTCAACCCTGGGTCATTACAGTAATGGTGACTGTTAGACAGGGATGTTGCTCCACTTTTTAACACATGCAGAAGGCTCTCTCACAGGCAGATTTCTGGTTCTACTGCTCCACCTTCCATCTTCTCCACCACAGCAGAGCTGTACACAAGTCCCCCACTTAAAACATGTATAGAGTGCTCATATTGTAACCCCAGATTGGGGATGGATCCACCTAACAGACAAAGATGGCTGCATGCACAGATTTTTAACAGGGTTCCTCCTTTTCCTAATCACATGGGCCAGGTCTTTCCATATTCTCTCTGTGCTTATGCAAAGCTCTCTCCATTTTTTGCACAACAGCACCATGTAGTAGTTGGATCACAGTACTACACCTATTTTATGCCAAATTTGGTGGAAAAATTAAGAATCTTGCTTGATCTTTGAGCTGCAGGAAGATTTCCATGGTGAATTTTGCATGGCAGGTCCCGCCAGAAAAGCTGCAGTTTGAACCTAGCTTTAGGGAACTTGATAAGCAAGGTACATTTCATGTTCAGACATGTCAAGGCTGGTATACAGACTTTGAAAATCTGTGTCAGAATGGCTCTGTAATCTTATTTTATTAAAATTAGCATTTTGAGTCCATTGAAAGTCTGCAAGAGTTAAGGAGTCCCTATTAGAGATGGAGTGAATTGGTTCGTACTGAGCCGGGTTCGACCTGAACATTCCAAATTGTTAGTTTTTCACGAAAGCGAAACAAATGGAGATTAATCTCAGATTAACTGAAATGGCTGCTGCATTATACTCTGGGGTCTCTTCAGACCCCAGAGCATAATAAGTGGAGGTCCAGGGAAGGTGACAAAAAAGGTGACCTTCTGTTATCTCTTTTGGGCCTACTCGTGACGTCCAGTGTTCTCCTAGTGACCTCCAGCTTTATATGTATATATAATAATCTCACTAATATATATATATATATATATATATAGTATATATATATATATATATAAATATATATAAGTAATACCTCGTACATTCGCGAGGTTAGGGTCCAGAACCGGTCGCGGATCGCGAGGAATCGCGAATGTTTGGTACAAGCGCTTAGAAGCGCTTACAATGCCGATTTCTAATGTTTAACCCCTAAATATCAATAAACTTTACCCTACAGTACTGTACAGTATACTAAAGTATACTGTACAGTACTGTATATTAATACATTCATTCATTTTTCTTATACACTCACAGTAAAATGAAACTAATTACCGGGTACGTAACGAACAGGATGCTACTACCCAATAGCGAAGGTGTTTTTTTTTATTAAATTTCACAGATCTGAGAAAAAAAGAGCAAAATCTATATATGTTAGTTGCCAAAAAAATATCGCGAATCTGTGAATTCGCAAATTCGGAAACGCGAGTGTACGAGGTATTACTTATATATATATATGTATATATATATATATATACATATAAAGCTGTATATTAATATATATATTTATATATTAAATATATATATATATAATATATATATATATATATATATATATATATATATATATATATATATATTATATATATAAATAATAATGTCATTTTTCACTTTGACAAACTTGTTTTTAGTTTACGCTAAGTTCACACTAGCGCTGGGCTCTCCGTCATTCGGGTCCATCAGGAACCCAAACGATTGAGATCTGGACCGCTAAAACAGCGTTTACACATGCACACTGGTAGACCCCATTGACTATATTGGGGTCCACCAGGTGTCCACTGTTTCAAAGCTGAAAGCGGTGGAGAAAAATGTCTTCTGTCAGTGGCGTCAATACTGCAACCTCATATGGGACGCACGGGGCCCCCTGGAGGGCAGAAGGGGAAGGGGAGGTGGGGAGGTGGCTGTGAGTATGATCGGGGATCAGTAAGGGGAGGTGACAAACATTAAAAAAACACTGTTACTAACCTCTCCTAGGCTCTGGTGCAACTCCATGCTTTCTTCGGGCCTTTGTAGTGACGTCACAGACGTCAGGTGGGTCAGGCCGACATCACAACACATAATGACATAACCCACGTCTGTGTCATCATTGAAGTGGGCCTCGCTGGAGCCCAGGTGAGGTCAGTAACACTGGTTACTGGCCTGGGCCTCTGATCATTATACTCTGGGGTCTTTTCAGAAAAGATTCTGATTCGTTCTGGTGCCTGAAAAATAAGACCTTCCCCGCAAATAAGACCTAGCCCTTTTTTCGGAGAAAAAAATTAATATAAGACCCTGTCGTATTTTCGGAGAAACACGGGTAATAGGTTTTCACTGTCTAAAAAGAACTGCAAAACATACAGTAGTACTATAGAGATGCTTTTTTTTCCCTTTAGATACCTGATGTTTATTATGGTGCTGGTGACTATTGTGGTTGTGAGCTGTGTTGTTGTGTTGAACATGCACTTCAGAACTCCCAGCACACATATCATGTCGAATCGCATGAAAAAGGTATGTACAGAGACTGCATTTTGTGACACATACTGTACATATCATATTATGCATCACAATCATGGCTATACATGATTATACATCACTTTTTTGCTTATAATCTGTAACACATTGCTTGAAATATAGGAACATATTATCATAGCTACAGTTGAATCCTCAAAGGATGTTTCCCTCTAACATGAGACAACTACGAGGGATGTTCATTAAAGATTTCCCCGACCCACTTCCTGTGGACTGAAAGCAATGAAACTTGGCACAGTTATTAGTCCTTCTCTACATGGGTGCCACCTAGGGACATACACTTCTCCCATCTCTTTAAGCAACTATAAACACCTTGCTTGTAGAAGTCGATAGGTTGCTCCAAAAGCCACGTTGTGACTTTGGAAATCAGAGTCTCATCATCTGAAAAATGATTGCCCTTCAAAAATAACTTCATTGCTGGAAAGAGGTGGAAGTCTGATGGTGCGAGGTCGGGTGAATAAGGGGGATGCGGTAGAATTTCAAAGCCACAGGAGCCTGCTTCCATTTGGGCAACATGTGAGTTGTGAACTGGTGCATTGACAACTTTGGTGAGCATGCAACGTCTCTTGGTTTTGATGCCCTCCCGCAATTTCCGCAGCAGTGAAGCATATTATGCTCCAATGATCATGGTACCCTTTGCTAGGAAATCCATTAATACTACTCCGTGCTGGTCCCAAAATACTGTGAGCATGACCTTGCCTGCCGAGGGTTGGGCACGTGCCTTCTTTGGAGGCAGTGAGTCATGATGCTTCCATTGCATTGACTGGACTTTAGTCTCAGGATAATAGTGATGGACCCAGCTTTCATCCTATGTGATCAGTCTGTTGAAAAAGTCCTCCTGATTTCCATGGCACATCGTCAATAGAGCCTGAGAGCATTCGACTTGTTCCTGCTTCTGGAAAGGTGTGAGCAGCCAGGGAACCCAGCGAGCAGATACCTTATGCATGTGAAGATGGTCTTGGATGATTTTTTTCACGAACCCCAGACTAATCTTGACATTTTGGGCTAGGTGGCGAATGGTTACGTGGCGATTTTCCAAAATGACAACCTCCACTTGCTGGATGGTGTGTTCATCAATAGCAGAGTGGGATCGCCCTGGAATTGGAGCTGTTTCCACAGAAGTCTGACCACATTTGACAATGCCAGTTCTTGACTACATCATATGATGGGGAATCATCACCATAAACCTCTTTCATCTCATCGAACATCTCCTTTGGTGTGTGGCCTTTCAAGTAAAGAAACTTGATAACTGCTCGATATTCCACTGGGTCCATTATCAAACCTCACACCATTTCAGTACCTGTAAAATCAAGAATGATAAGAATCGTTATCAGTTCTGAGTTGCAAATTGGCACATATCCTATAGAGACTTATATCATTACACATGTGCAGTTTCAGTATCCTGTGATAAATAGAAGTGGGTCAGGGGAAATCTTTAATGAATGCCCCTCGTAGCGGTTTTCCTGTTAGGGGTTTCTAGGGGAGCCAGAGCGGGGGACAAAAATGAAACTTAGATATATGCTGGGGACTTTGGGGGAAACCATGCTAAAGATCACGATTTAGAGGGGTACCAGAAATGAGTGGCACAACCATGTGGTAGACCAGGAATTTGAGAGGGAACTGTGCTGGGTACCAAGAATGAGAAAGGAGCCATGCTGGGGGCCAAGATTTATAGGGGTGCTATGCTGGGACCAGTGGCATAACTAAAGTCTTCTGGGCCCCGGTGCAAACTTTTGCCTGGGGCCCCCTCCCTAGAGCAACTTCTTAATAGTGGTGGTTACGGGTGCTGAAGCGATATCTCTGATATTTGAAAGGGATACAGATTTAGTAGCCACAACTGCAGTTATCAAGAATGCGGTGAGTGAGCAGCGCAGCGCTGGCATGTAAATAATACTGGGACAGTATTATGCGCTCCACAGCAGCCCCCACACACAGCATTCTGTACTCCACAGCGGCCCCCACACAGCAGTATGTGCTCCACAGTGGCCCTCATACAGCATTATGTGCTCCACAGCGGCCCCCACACAGCATTATGTGCTCTACAGTGGCCCCCACACAGTATTATGTACTCCACAGTGGCCCCCACAGAGTATTATATGCCCACAGTGGCCCCCACAGAGTATTATGAGCTCACAGGAGCCCCCCCCCTCCTAGAGCTGGTGCTATTATTATACTTTGGGGTCTCCTCAGACCCCACAGTATAATAAGTATAGGCCCAGGAAAAGTGATTAAAAATAACAAACACTTATACTCACCTTACCTCACCTCTTACTCCTGCCGACCGACATCTCCTGCATCCTCTTCTGTCTGGCGACTAAGGTCCTGCGCTCCAGACATCACTGCTGGGGCCTGTGATTGGGCTTCAGCGATCACGTGGGGCGCGATGACGTCTTTACACCGGCGCTCCCCATGTGACCGCTGTGGCCAATCACAGGCCCCAGGTCTGGGGTGCGTTACCTCAGAAACCGGCCAGAAGAGCCCCTGAGTGGATGGTGAGCCCAGGACAGGTGAGTATAAATAATTTTTTTTTATTTTTAGTCACCTACCCTGGGCTGGCATCAACTGGAAAGGGGTCCGGTCGGTTAACATCTATAGCGGTCGGGGAAAGCCTGGTTCCCCGACCACTATCATGGTGGTCCGGGGCCCGCGGCCAGCTGGAAATGGCCGGTCTCATCCCCTGCGAACACGATCGTTAAGCCACTTGCTGGGACCAAGGATTATTTTCATGGGCATAGCTAGGAAAGACTGGACCCCATAGAAAGCTTTTGACTTGAACCCCCCTGGCCACCACATGATATAACATGTGTACAGTATACTGTTCCTGTTACAGGCCCCTATACGTATACTGCCCCCCTATACAGGCCCCCATATGGTGTACTGCCCCCTTATACAGGCTCTCATACATTAAATGTCCCCGCATACAGGCCCTCATACAGTGACTGCTCCCATATACAGGTCCCCATACAGTAAGTGCCCCCATGTACAGGTCCCCATAGAGGTACTTTAGGCTGCTACCTACTGGATTACTTCATTATAATGATCGGAGTCCCAGGGGAGGTGAGGGAACATAAAAAACAATACTATTTACCTCTCCTGCGCTCCAGCAGTCTTCAGGCCTGTTTGGTGAAGTCCCAGACGTCACGTGGGCCAGGCCGACGTCATTATGCGTCGCGACACAGGCCTGGCTCACACCTCGTTTGGTCCAACATTGAAGAAGGCCGAAAGTATCGTAGAGTGTGCCGGAGCCATGGAGAGGTAAGTAAGATTGGTTTTTATGTTTGTATCCTCCCCTGGGTCTCCGATCATTATACTCTGGGGTCTGAAAAGACTCCTGCATTCTCAATACATTTTTCTTTAAGAGGACCATTCCCATTTAGGTAGATGGCTGAAGAGATTTTACTGTGTACTAAATATAATTCCACTATTCTTGCTCCCTTTGTTAGGTCTTTCTGAACAGACTGCCCCGTTTATTGCATATGTCCCAACCAGCAGAACCTGATCCTGAGCCATGGAATGGGGTCCTGCAGAGACGCAGCAGTTCAGTGGGGTACATTGCAAAAGCAGAGGAGTACTTCAGTGTGAAGTCTCGTAGTGAGCTGATGTTTGAGAAACAATCGGAGCGGCATGGTCTGATCAGCCGGGCTACACCTGCCAGTAAGTGCACTGTTTACATAGTACCCCTTCTGACCTATCCAGAATAACATATCAGTGAATACCTAATGTAGAGGGGAGTCAGTAATATTTATTATTCTATAATCCTATACTATAGCAGTGCAAGAAAACTATTGCAGGCTATGTGTACGACTATGCTATCACAGGTTCCATCAAAAAAACACAAACACAACAATGCAGCCTGCTGTGCTATTGTGTCCAAAAAGACGACAGACTCCAAATTGGAAAACTGACAGACTCCATTATAGTCAAAGAGGTCTTTTACGTTTCTATTATGATTTCTGTCATGTGATGGATGTTGTTTGTTTAGTTTTTCTGTTTTTGTAACAAAGCAGAAAGATTGACAGAGATATGAACTACCAAAACATGTACTCTAACTACCAAGTAAGGGTGGGTTCACACCTGCGCTTCAGTCCGTCCGTTGCCAATCCGAGAGAAAATCTCAGCGAACGGGATTGGCATCGGATACAGACAGGTCAACGACGCATTGGTTAAAAACCCATTCATTTGAATGGGTTTTTAAAGCAATGCGAGGGTGTCCGATTGCACCCTCTGCGCTGCGAAACCGTTTTTTTTTCCTCGGACACGAAGTCCTGCATGTCCGACTTTGTTTCCGAGGAAAAAAACGGCTTTGCAGCGCAGAGGGTGCAATCGGACACCCTCGCATTGCTTTAAAAAACCCAATCCCGTTCGCCGAGATTTTCTCTCAGAATGGCAACGGACGGACTGAAGCGCAGGTGTGAACCCACCCTAACACTATCACATACTGTATTCTTATTTCACATAAGATGAAGAAGATTATAAAAAATATATAAATATATATATATATATATATATATATATATATATATATATATCAAAAAAGCAATTGAAGCAGCACCAACAAATCAAATCTGGGTATCATCCCATAAATTGCATGGCAGAAACCCCTCTTCAGCCAAAAGGGTTCCTAATAGAAAAAACAATCCGGTCTGCCAGCAACTTGTGTAGATGGAAAATGTCCTTTTATTGAAAAAGCAGTACACCACATATCGGTTCTCACAGATACCTTTCTCAAGAGCCCTTGAGGTACAGTCCTTGACAGAAGTTCTGTCGCTTATCCATGTTGTGGAATCAAAAGCTTATAACCTGACTTTAAATTCATCCATTGGTTTTAGAAATGACTCATATGAAAGCTGAAACCCTCCCAAATGATTTTTTTGGTTAAGAAAATAAATTGGCTTCACTGCTGAAATATTCATGATTTAATGAACACAGAAAGGTCAGATTTTGGCAAGACAAAAGTTTTGTCGCCTTGTCATATAATGCACCCAATCCTAGTTTAAAGCCTCACCTCTGCTCACTAATTGATCGGTTAATTAGTTGGTGTGTATAAAAAGAACTCCAGCACCCCAGACCTTCACTTGAACTGCAACTTCACCTCTGACAACATGCCAAAAATCAACCCTGCAACCAAAGCCTTGATTATCTTGAGGCTGCAGACCAGATCCACTGCAGAGGTGGCTTGCACCTTTAATGTATCTCTGCGTCAAGTACAAAGAATTAAAAAAAAAGATTTGAACAGACTGGAGATGTTTTTGACAAGCCCAGGTCCGGCAGACCCCGCAAGACAACTGCTCAGGAGGAACGTTTGTTGGTTAGAAAAACAAAAGCCTGCCCCTCTTCCACTGCAGCAGAGCTCCAACAGGCCTGGTCACCTCAAGTCCCTGTGTCAACTAGAACAGTTTGTAGGATTCTGTTTCAAAATGGCCTCCATGGTCGAATCAGTGCCCAGAAGCCAGCACTAAACAAAAGGCAATTAAAAAAACCTGTGGTATTTGCCAAGGCCCACAGCCTGCTAAACGGATGGACGCTGGAAAAGTGGCAGAAGGTGGATTTCTCAGATGAATCTTCAGTTGAATTACACCACAGCTGCCGCAAATACTGCAGGAGACCTACTGGAGCCCGTATGGATCCAAGATACACCCAGAAAACAGTTAAGTTTGGTGGTGGAAAGATCATGGTCTGGGGTTACATTCAGTATGGAGGTGTGCGAAACATTTGCAAGGTGGAAGGCAATACCAATAGCCTAAAATATCAAGAAGTATTAGCTTCCTCTTACATTCCCAATCATAAAAGGGGTCAAATTTTGCAGCAGGATGGTGCTCCATCTCATACATCCATCTCTACATTAAAGTTTCTCAAGGCAAAGAAGATCAAGGTGCTCCAGGACTGGTCAGCCCAGTCACCAGACATGAACATCATTGAGCATGTTTGGGGTAGGATGAAAGAGGAAGCTTGGCAGACAAAACCAAAGAATCTTGATGAACTCTGGGAGGCATGTAAGACTGCATTCTGTGCTATTCCTGATGACTTCATCAAAAAATTGTATGAATCATTGTGGAATGGATGCAGTCCTTCAAGCTCATGGAAGTCACACAAAATATTAAATATGGCTCTAATAGCACCACAACTTCATTCACCAATGTTATGAAACATATCTTTGTTTTTGAACAGAATTATTGGTTTGATTTTCACATTACTTTATGTGTGCAACAAAACTTTTGTCTTGCCAAAATCTGACCTTTCTGTGTTCATTAAATGATGAATATTTCAGCAGTGAAGCCAATTTATTTTCTTAACCAAAAAATCATTTGGGAGGGTTTCAGCTTTCATATGAGTCATTTCTAAAACCAATGGATGAATTTAAAGTCAGGTTATAAGCTTTTGATTCCACAACATGGATAAGCGACAGAACTTCTGTCAAGGACTGTACATCAGGTGTCCGTGAAGATTTTAGGGTCTCAGCTCTCTAGGATGTACTATTCCTGAGATACAGTATTCTAGTATTCTAAAAAAGTGACCTGCATTAGCCAATACAGGCCTGCCAGTCTTTCACTCATATTCCAACTGCCATACACACGGTCACATGTCCCTTATCAGCCAATAGAAGCTCGCAGGCACTTAGTCTCCACAGGCGCACAGCTTTCCATAGCAACCAAGCTATTTATGACCTGTATTAGTCAATAGAAGTTCACAGGTCCTTAAATATTCAGTCATATCACGTGTATCAGCCAATATAAGTTCACATTTAATTTACCAGGTTTCCATAACAACACAGCCATAAATAGACTGTACCTATACTGGACTGCCATACTGGATGTCAGCATTCTTATAAATTGACTCCTGCAGCAAAATGCATGGCTTCTGATCGAGCTAATGAAAATGCTCAGCAGACCCAAGCCCATCTCTAATCTGACAAGGCATTGTCAGCCAAAAGAAGTTCGCAGGCACTTAGTCTCCACGTGCCCACAGCTGCACTCCAGGTTTCCATAACAACCCATCCATTTTTCTTCACTGCTGTAGGTCAGCTTTATAAAGGGGCACTGTGCTGTGGATGACACTATTACACAAGATCACATACACACAGCTTTACTCCAGGTGGTTTTCCATAATAACCAATCGCAGGTTTTTCACTGTTATCCAAACTGAGATACACATGATCACATAACGCTTATGGACCAATGGAAAATTGCAGGTTCTGCAGTCTTGACATACACACATCTTTACACCAGGTTTCCATAGCAACCGAGCAATTTATGACCTGTATGAGTCAATAGCAGTTTGCAGGTCCTTAAATATTCAGTCACATGATGTATATTAGCCAATATAAGTTCACATTTCATTTACCAGGTTTCCATAACAACACAGCCATAACTAGATTTTACCTATACTGGACTGCCATACTGGATGTCAAACAAAAAATGAAATATACCCTTGCGAAGCCGGGTCCTTCTGCTATATATATATATATATATATAGATAGATATATATATACAGTACTTTGCAAAAGTATTCATAACCCTTGAACTTTTTCACATTTTATCACCTTACAACCACGAACTTAAATGTATTTTATTGAGATTTTAGGTGATAGACCAACACAAAGTAGTACATAATTGTGAAGTGGAAGGAAAATGATACATGGTTTTCAAATTTTTAATTAAATAAAAATATGAAAAGTGTGACGTGCAAAAGTTTTCAGCCCCCTGTACTCTGATACCCCTAAATAAAATCCAGTGTTAATCAATTGTCTTCAGAAGTTACTTAATTAGTTAATAGAGTCCAGCTGTGTGTAATTTAGTCTCAGTATAAATGCACCTGTTCTGTGAAGGCCTCAGTGGCTTGTTAGAGAGCACTAGTGAACAAACAGCATCATGAAGATCAAGGAACTCACCAGACAAGTCAGAGATAAAGTTGTGGAGAATTTTAAAGCAGGGTTTGGTTTTAAAAACATATCCCAAGCTTTGAGCATTTCAAGGAGCACTGTTCAATCCATCATCCAAAAATGGAAAAAGTATTCTACAACTGCAAACCTACCAAGACATGGCCGTCCACCTAAACTGACAAATCAAGCAAGGACAGCACTGGTTAGAGAAGCAGAGGCCCATGGTCATTCTGGAGCAGTTTCAGAAATGCACAACTCAGGTGGGAAAATCTGTCCACAGGACAACTATAAGTTGTGCACTCCACAAATCTGGCCTTTATGGAAGAGTGGCATTCACTATTGTTGAAAGAAAGAAAGACATAATAAGTGCTCTCTGCAGTTTTCCACAAGCCATATAGGGGACACAGCAGACATGTGGAAGAAAGTCTTCTGGTCAGATGAGACCAAAGCTGAACTTTTTGGCCTAAATGCAAATCGCTATGTGTGGCGGAAAAGTAACACTGCTCATCACCCTGTACACACCATCTCCACTGTGAAACATGGTGGTGGCAGCTTCATGCTGTGGGGATGCTTTTCTTCAGACAGGACAGGGAAGCTGGTCAGAGTTGATGGGAAGATGAATGGAGCTAAATTCAGGGCAATCCTGGAAGAAAACCTGTTGAGAGCTGCAAAAGACTGGGAAGGAGATTCACCTTCAATCACGACAATACCCTAAAAATATGTAACACCCCAGAGTGGAGTTACCACTCCTACACCCTGCTGCTATCTTTATCTGCTAACCCAATGTCATCTTATGTACTGTCTTTCCAGGTCCTCCACCAATGTGCATTCACTATAATGTTATGTAACTGTATTACATATGCCTGGCTCACCCACAGGTTGCAGAAAACTGGAAGAGTTATCTTAGATAGAATGGAACCTTCCATTCCATTAAAAATCCCCCTCTAGAGAGAAGTAGAGGAGTCCTGTCCCCTGCAGCTAAGGTGGGGACCAGTTAGATCCAGTCGAGTTCTAGTTCTAGTGCTGATTGAGACTGAAGCTGTCAGGAGTCAAGTTCCCTGGCACAACCGAGAGTCAGTCTACAGACAGAAGTGCAGCTCACCAAAGAAACAAAGATATAGTCAGCTGACAAAGCCTTAATCTGTTTGGAAAACCGTTTCTTCAAGTAAAGTTGCTGTTCAACTTCATCTCAAGGTCTAGACTCAAGTTATTCCTCAATCCCTCAATTATTCCTCCTATTTATTGCATCGGAGCCAAAGCCTGGGGTCTAGCCGTATCCAGGTAGGAGCAACATGACACACAATTAGATTCATATAGTGCCGCAACATACCACTCACCACTCCTACACCTGGGAACAGCAACATAGAAGGCCCAAGGGGAAGGCATCACCATTGCAATTGGTGTCACGAACTTGATTTACTTATGTGTGCCTTCATGCTATAGACCTACGGTACTCACTAAACCCCCTCCAGGAAGTGAAGCAGCAGCCATCTTGGAAAAGGGATAATACAGTTCATTCTTCCCAGGATCCTGAGAAGCAATGTCCAGAGGTCTGAGTGAGTACAATAATAATAATAATAATAATATCCTTTAATATCCCACAATGGGGATTCGGGGTGTTGCGCAGAAAAAAAAAAAAAAAGGGGGGGGGCCCCCCGCCCCCCCCCCCCCCCCCCCCCCCCCCCCCCCCCCCCCCCCCCCCCCCCCCCCCCCCCCCTAGTGGGGAAAATAACCTTGCTAGAGACTGTTAGGGGCTATAATCTGTCTGCTGACTCTTAAAGGAGCACGCACCAATTCTGCTGCTGTTGCCCATAGCAACGTGCACTTAAATTGACTTTTAGCTGATTCTGATCCCCTCTAGTCTGGTATAGGGTATCATAAGCCATGTCTGACAGCGAAGATAGCACCCACTCGGACAGCAGTGATCCATCAGCCGCCACTGTAGCCACCTGCATCCTGCCTCTTACTATGCCATATTACTTTGGGGGCGCCTTGGCTCCCAGGTTATTCAGGATAACCCCATTCACTTAGGGAATTCCGTGATAAAATGTTTGCCACGTTTAAACTATATCCAGTATCTCAGGACCAGAAAGTGGAAATCCTGATTGGCCAGTTACAGGGAGCTGCGCTCCGGGAGGTCAATTCCTGGTCTCGGCCAGAGCAAAAAACAGCTGAGTGGATCCTAGACCGACTCAGTACCACCTTTGAAACTAGGACCGCCTCCGAGCTTAAGATGAGCTTCTTTGGAAAGCAACAGTAGTCAAAGGAGACTTTGAGAGACTTTGCCCTGTCCCTGCAAGAAGCTCTGAGGGCTGTTATTCACATAGATCCTCGTGAAGCTGAGGGACAAGATCAGACCCTCAGAGAGCAGTTTATTGAAGGTGTCCTTGATGAACCCCTCAAACGTCAGCTGAAGATGCTTTCAGCTCAGCACCCAGATACCCCTTTCTTGGGTTTTAAGGACCTTGCTATTGGCATCATAGGGGAAGGTCACCAGTCTGAACCTCCTGAAGACAAGAAGGCATGGCCCGTTCTACGACCTGCCGCCCACGGCCAGATAGCTGAGCATGGGGCTCAGGCACCTGTCCCAGATGCTGTCACAGCCCTGACTGCTGAAGTCTCCCTCCTAGCTGAGAATATGGAGAGGAAGAGGAAGCAGCTAGAACGACTGGAACAGCAGCCTATGGCTGAGAAAGGTACTTCTGCACCAAGAGACCGTCCTACACCCGGTCCACGAGAAGATCAGCATCAGCAGGTTGTCAGGTCCTGGGTATCAAGACAACAGGAAGCGCGTATGCCGGCATTGTCAGAGGCCTGGACACACTGAAAGGGACTGCTGGCAGTTAAACGGGTATCCCCTGAGGCCAAGGACCACCCCTCGGGAGCAAGAATACTAAGTTCCAAAGATCCAGCCTTTTCACCTAGATATGTGGGCACACGCCCCGTGGTTGAAGTTAGCTATCAACGACGTAATCTTTCCTGCTTTGATTGATACTGGATCTCAAGTGATTACCATCCATCAAGTCGCATTCGAAAAATGCCGTAACGGAGCTCATCTGACACAACCCCTGGAATTCTGGCTCCACATCATAGCTACCAATGGCCAACCAGTGCCTATATTAGGCTATTGGGAACCTACCTTACAAATTGAAGATACTAAACTCCCACACCAAGGGTTAATCATGATCCAGATCCCGGAAGATGACAATTGCCCTGTGGTCTTGCGGGTGAATGAAATCGGCAATTGTTACACTGAAGTGCTGGAAGCTTTGAAGAAAACCCTACTGACCGCACCCCGTGTAACTCAACGTGTCATAAACCAGACCATCCAGGTGCTAGCTGCCCAACAAAAATTCAGCAACCGACAATCTGCTGTGTTCGCATCAAGGATGCTCAGCCTATTAGACTCAAAGCCTGGAGCAGAGACCCTTATATGGTGCAAGGCTTGCATCGGTGTCCAAGGTCAGGATTGCCTCGTGAAACCCCTGCATCTACAAGATCATCCCTTTGTCCTAACCTCTAGGAGATTGGTAACGTTGTTGCACGAAAATGTACCCATACGCTTGGTCAAACTAAGTGATGAAGCTGTAGAAAAGTAATCTCCAGTGGCGAGTCTATTTCACATCAGTCTGCAAGATGTCCTGGAACCCCCTACTGCTTCTGCACAACAATCGCTTCAAACAGCGAACTACATATTAGAAATGCAACAACCTCTGCCGAACAGATCAAAGGTGTGCTGAACTTAGCCAAGGAAAACAACCAAGTCTTCAGCAAACACCCCCTGAACTATGGCCAAACTAGCCTAATATGACACACTATTCCAACTGGCACTCATCCTCCAATCAAAGAGAAATACAGGCCGGTGCCTCCAGCCCTATACCAGCAAATGAAGAAGATGGTTCGGGATATAAAGACAGCTAATGTCATCAAGGATAGTCACAGACCCTGGGCTGCCCCTCTGGTCCTTGTAAAAAAGAAGGATGGAACCATCCGTTTCTGTGTGGATTACTGCAAGATCAACAACATTACGTACAAGGATGCGTACCCCCTGCCACGAATTGAGGAGTCTCTAGCAGCCTTGGGATCCGCTGCTGATTTCTCAACCCTGGATCTAACCAGTGGCTATTGGCAAGTCCCCATGGCACCGGAAGATAAAGCGAAAACAGCTTTCACTACCCCAATGGGTCTGTTCGAGTTCAACTACATGCCACTCAGGCTGTGCAATGCCCCTGGGACATTTCAGAGACTCATGGAGAGATGTCTTGGACACAAAAAACTTTGAGACCGTATTGCTGTACTTGGATGATGTGATCATCTACTCTAAGACCTATGAAGAGCATGTACAGCACTTGGCGGAGGTGTTCCAGGCTCTGGCCCAATATAGATTGAAAGTAAAGCTTTCAAATTGCCACTTACTGAAGCCCCAAGTGAAATATCTGGGACATGTTGTGAGTGCGCAGGGTGTGAAACCGGACCCGGATAAAATAGCTGCAGTACAAAGCTGGACAGCTCCTAAGACCATCAAAGAAGTGTTTTTAGTGAACACTTTAAAAACAAATGCTAAAATGATGATAGAATTGTGTGTTATTTCACATGGACCCTCAAAAAATGAAAATAAAAGCTAATACAATATTTTATATAGCACGAAATGGTGGCAAATAAAAGTACAACTCGTCATGCAAAGAATAAGCCCTCACATAGCATGTCAACGGAAAAATAAAAAAGTTATGAATTTTGGAAGACGTAGAGGGAAAATATGAAAAAAGTCATCGAGCATTAACGTACAAATTACCCTGCATCCTTAAGGGGTTAATAATTATGGTGGTATGGTAATGGCTGATCCATAATATTCCTTTGGGGCACACTGTATGTGGAAAGCAAGTCCACTCTTACTTTAAGCCATCACTGTCTCTTAAAACTCTTATATAAAAAAAAGACCTCCATTTGATTATATTTTTTTTTTTCTTTTTGGTTATGATTTGTAGGGGTGAATCCATTGAATTCAGACAATTTAAATGACCAGCTGTATGGAGAAATAAAGCCTGCCATTGATGGGGCCAACTTTATTATCAAGCACATGCGGGAAAAGAATGATTACAATGAGGTATGTGTGGATTTTATGTGTGGATCATTCAACTTACTTTTTTAGAGGACCATTAACCACCACCAGCTACTCCAATTCTTTGCATCCATTAATAGGAACTGTTCCTGTAACCACCACTGTTCCTGAGCAATCAGTGTAGTTAGCTTAGCATCAAAACTATCTACTGTCAAATGGGTGTTAAGGGGGGCAGGGCGAAGGCAAGACGGTATGATTCTAAGCACTGTCTAATTGGACCATGTTAGAGACACCCAGAATCACGCCTCCTTGTCTATTGTGTCCCAATACCACCCCCTGACAGTACAGTGCCTAGTTAGCATATCAAGCACAAAACTAACAGCACTAATTGCTCTGGATTAGTGGGGGCTAGAGAAAAAATTCTAAATCAGTGGAGCAGCACTAATTAAAGGATGTGAAGAACTGGAGTTGGTAGAGGAAGTGAAAGGTCCTCTTTAAAATATGTCAAAGTGACTTAATGTACCCCATATACCACGTGTATGTACCAGGTGATAATTCTCCAAGCTCCACAGCTTAATATGTGGTGGATCTAATATTCTCTTTGCTAATAATATAACATATAATTAGTATATATAGATCCCTTGCCTGCTACTTCTGTGACTTTCTCCCACCTCTTTACTTGCAGGAGAAAGACAACTGGTATCGTGTTGCTCGGACAGTTGACCGTCTGTGCCTTTTTATTGTGACGCCAATTATGATCATCGGGACCCTTTGGATCTTTCTCGGAGGAGCATACAACCAACCACCTCTATACCCATTTGCTGGTGATCCCTATGATTACAAAGAAGGACATAAGAGATTGATATAGAACTTGGCATCAAATTCCAGCTGAAGATATACATTCATATGTAAAGAGAAATGTAGTTTCTGTATGAATGAATACAAGCATACATTATTATAGTATTTACGAGTGTCTAAAATATATTTTATACATTCTTTTGTGCCATGTCTTTAGGGGATTCTCTGTTGCATCTGAAGTTATTTTATATTGGAGCGATTCTTATAATTATTTGTTACATCAAAGTCTAAAAATGTGTATAAAGTTTCCTTTTTTTCCTTAACAATAAATTTAAAAAGTCTTTACAGATCAAAAAAATCAGGAATGAAAAAAGTAAATGGTTCCTCCTTCTCAATAATTTATAGTGAAGCTGTGGTTTTATGCAATCACAAACTGGCACCTGACACTGTAGTTAAATTTCTGCTGATCTCTTCCACTTTTGGGTGGTAGATGACTGAGAGAGTAAGGCTTTGTTTACATTACTGTTATTAATGTCCGTTGCTGTTAACTGTCATAGGATGACAGCAACGGACATTAACTAGTAGAGTTACAACAAAGACAAAGACTGAGTCCCCTCCATTTGCATCCATTCCCACTGACTCTAATGTAAGCAACATCATGGACACTGTCATCGTCATGTTTGCTTACTTTTGTAACAGAAGAAAAAGTGCTGCAGGGTTTTTTTTCCATCAGAAAAGTAAAAAACATGACGGAACAATGCTTCTTCATTTGGGTGAATGTAGACGGCATCTGTCATTTAAAGTCCATTGCTCTCATCCTGTGACAGATGAGAGCAACAGACATTAAAGAAGTTGTCCAGGAATTACAGATTTCTGCAAGGAAGATAGGGAAAGTGAAAAAAAAACCCAAAAAAAACATACTCACCAGTCTCCAGAGTCCCTCACCGCTGTTCAGTCCAGCGGCACCCAGGGGCTTCTTCCAGCGTAAGTTCTCCCTAGGATTCATTGCATCACACTTACAAAGTTTCTTTTAATCCCAATAACTCCTTCTTGGTGTGTTATTTTTTGCCAATGAGTTTGATTAAAGGATGGTATCGTCTTTTTAATTTTTAGAATAGAAAATGAGAGTATTTATGTCCACCCTTAAAATTGCTTAAAGGGGTTGTCCAGGATTAAATCAAAATTGACCCCTAAACTAAACCCCCTGCTCCCGCCTAACTTATAATTTACTTATATTAAAAAAAAATCTATAATTACCCATATCCCTGGGGCAGCCCCAGGCATAGTTTCTGATAATCCGGTGACGTTCCGTTTCCCTGTTTCCGTCACCATTACTCCCCAGCCCCCAACCCCATCATACTTACGTATCTTCCTCTCTGGGAACGGCTCCTCACCTCTTCCTCTCTGCCAGCGATTGCACAGTCTGGAGGTGCCTGCAACACATGTGCATTAGAGATGGCACTCCATCTCTACTGCACAGGCATCAGAGGTATTTCCGGTCTGTGTACGCACTTGCAGAGAGAAAGAGAGGTGTCTCCAGCCTGAGCACAGTGAAAGAAAGGATGAGCCATCTCCCAGAGAGGAAGACAGGTAAGTATGATGCGGTGGGCGGTTGGGCTGAGTTAGTTAGTTGGGAAGGGCTAGTAGTGGGCGAGATAGCTAGTGAGACGGGGGGGGTGTAACAGAGTGAGAGAGGAGGGGGAGCAGTGAGAGGGAGGTAGTGTGGAAGCTACAAAGGAAACTACACAGCAGGAAGCTACACCATGTAAACAAATGCAGAAGATGCCAGGAGCTCCCAGAGAAACCTAGAAATTACTCAAAACACTGCTAAAGGTATATGGGTGTACTTATTAACCCATTAATAGCACTGACCTTTTTTTAAAAAAAAAAGATTTGTTTGCCTGGAAAACCCCTTTAACTTTAGTCTATAACTGTTATATATACACTACCGTTCAAAAGTTTGGGGTCACCCAGACAATTTTGTGTTTTCCATGAAAACTCACATTTTTATTTATCAAATGAGTTGCAAAATGAATAGAAAATATAGTCAAGACATTGACAAGGTTAGAAATAATGATTTTTATTTGGAATAATTATTTTCTCCTTCAAACTTTGCTTTCGTCAAAGAATGTTCCATTTGCAGCAATTACAGCATTGCAGACCTTTGGCATTCTAGCTGTTAATTTGCTGAGGTAATCTGGAGAAATTTCACCCCATGCTTCTAGAAGCCCCTCCCACAAATTGGATTGGCTTGATGGGCACTTTTTGCGTACCATACGGTCAAGCTGCTCCCACAACAGCTCAATGGGGTTGAGATCTAGTGACTGCGCTGGCCACTCCATTACGGATAGAATACCAGCTGCCTGCTTCTTCCCTAAATAGTTCTTGCATAATTTGAAGGTGTGCTTTGGGTCATTGTCCTGTTGTAGGATGAAATTGGCTCCAATCAAGCGCTGTCCACAGGGTATGGCATGGCGTTGCAAAATGGAGTGATAGCCTTCCTTATTCAAAATCCCTTTTACCTTGTACAAATCTCCCACTTTACCAGCACCAAAGCAACCCCAGACCATCACATTACCTCCACCATGCATGACAGATGGCGTCAGGCACTCTTACAGCATCTTTTCAGTTGTTCTGCGTCTCACAAATGTTCTTCTGTGTGATCCAAACACCTCAAACTTCAATTCTTCTGCCCATAACACTTTTTTCCCATCACCCACGACAGCACCCAGAGAGAGAGGATCCGCCCCCAGGGACAGGAAACCTTCGGTAGAAAAAGGTGTAGCCTCTCCTACCCCTCAGTTGTTTCCTGTCCCTGGAGGGAGACCTATGTGCCTGTTTGAGGCAGGCTTACCTGATGGCATAGGAAAGAGTTGGTCCTGGTAGGGGTTGCCTCTCTTCTTTCGTGGGTGGCTGTTAGCTGTGGCCCGGTCTGGAGTCGGTGCCATCCCCCCAGCTATGTGCCGCTGGTGTTCCGATATCCAGGCAGAAGGAGTGTGTTTCCTCTGCTTTAGGCCGCAGGAGTTTCGGGACTGCAGGGAGACACATGGAGGTGCCAGCCCGGAAGGAAGTGGGTGTGGCTCCCGGCAGAAGGGGCGTGGTTTACTTGTAATGAGGGTGTGGTTTTCCAGTGGAAGGGGCGTGATCTAACGGCTGAATGGCCATATAATGCAGATTGAAGGACAGTGGAGCTGTGAAAGAGCAGCAGCAGCTACAGCCACAGCTGCAGTCACAGTCCTAGCCCCAGCAGCCGCCGGCAAAAGGAAGACCCCAAGATGAAGGGCAAGATGAAGGTCCACCTCCGCCTTCCTCGGTATTCTAGGGGGATGTAAGTGGCTGTGTGCCAACCCTTTATTTTTTATTGATTAATTGGTTCCCCTGTCTTTTGTAGGATAGACCTAGGAAAGCCTTGGCGAAATCTAAGAATAAGGAATGTGCCTTATGTAGAACTAGACTTTCTTCTTCTTATGAGAAAAAGCTCTGCCCATCATGCATTGATAGAACTATTGCTGAGGAGGCCCCGTCATTCTTACAGGGTATTAGATCTATGATACAGGAAGAGGTCAGGAGTTCCCTTTAGGGTAAAAGTGGCCAGAAAAAGAAGTCCAGTTCTTCTACCTGGGGTCATGACTCCTCTTCTGAGGAGGAGTCTGTTCAGGGTGAAAGTGGAGAATTATCCGATGACGCCTCTTCTTCCTCCATATCTGATGTAGAGGGAGGACAGTCGTGTTTTCCAGTTGAGAACACTGACAAGTTGCTCAAAGACATTCGAGCGACTATGCGGATTGAGGACTCTAGACCCTCCCGTTCTATGCAGGACATTATGTTTGGAGGTTTGGAGGTTTGTCAAAGGAGACACTCTCCAGTGCATAAAAATATTACATCGCTTATCAAGAGGGAATGGAAAAAGCCGGACAAGAAGGGTTTTATCCCTAAAGGAGTTAAGCATAAATACCCGTTTGAAGAGGGAGCTTGCTCTTCTTGGGATAATGTACCAAAAATTGACGTTGCCATAGCCAGAGCCTCCAGGAAGTCAGCACTGCCTTTTCGAGGACATGGGTACCCTGAAGGATCCCTTAGACAAGAAAGCAGAAAGCTTCCTAAGGCGTTCTTGGGAGTCAGTAGGAGCGTCCCTCAAGCCCAATATAACGGCTACCTGTACTGCAAGATCCATTATGATCTGGCTAGGGGAGCTGGAAGATCAATTAAGGGATACTGTAAGGCCCCAAGAGAGAAGATTCTGTCAGCCCTGCCAACTATTAGAAAAGCTGCAGATTTTTTGGCAGATGCTTCAGTGGACGCTGTAAGATTATCAGCTTGCTCCCTTGCCCTGACCAACTCTGCCAGAAGGGCTATATGGCTGAAGAGTTGGACAGGTGATGTAGGGTCTAAGACCCGGCTGTGCAATCTGCCCTGTGACGGTGAATATCTCTTTGGACCAGCCTTGGATGACATCTTAGCTAAGGCAGCAGATAAAAAGAGAGGTTTTCCTGTGACTTCCTCTGGTCGTACACGGAGGTCCTTTCGTCCCTTTGGAGCATACAGAGGGCAGAAATTTGTCAAGTCCAGAGATAACAGCTGGTCGGAATCCAATAAGAAACACAAGGGGTTCTTATTTAGCAACTCACCCCGAAATAAAGATCCAAGACCCAACAGGCAATGACGCTAGGCCCCGCGTAGGGGGGAGACTGAGGAAATTCCTTCCTGCCTGGAGAAAAATTTCATCAAGCCCTTGCATCCTGGATATGGTGGGAGTAGGCCTGAAGTGGCAGTTCTCTTCTCCTCCGCCTTTCAGTTTTCAGATTACCAGAACTCAGACTTCCATAACCTCTCAATCGGCTCTGGAATTGGAAGTGAAGAGCCTGATCTTGAAAGGGGTGCTGATTCCAGTTCCCCAGGAAGAGGAGTGGCAGGGGTTTTACTCCCATCTGTTCTTGGTAAGGAAACCCGATGGCTCCTACAGAACCATAATAAATCTAAGGAGGTTAAAGCAGTTTCTGTCTTACAAGAAATTCCGGATGGAGACAGTGCAGTCCGCAGTGAGATTGTTAACTCCCAATTGCTGCATGGCGGTGATAGACCTGAAAGATGCTTATTACCATGTTCCAATTTTTCCAAGTCACCAAAGGTTCTTGCAAGTAGCAGTAGAGATGGGAGGGGTGGTTCAGCATTACCAATATCAGGCCCTTCCCTTTGGAATCTCCATGGCCCCAAGAGTCTTTACCAAAATAGTGGCAGAAATGGGGGCACATATAAGAGAGAAAGACATTCTGTTTATTCCATATCTAGACAACTTTCTCATTGTGGCAAGATCCAGAATAGAACGTTTAGAAAGTGTCAGAGTAGTACTGGACATTCTGGAGGAATTAGGTTGGATAGTGAATCTAGAGAAGTCAAGTTTAGTTCCCTCTCAACAGAAAAAGTATCTAGGGATCATTCTAAATTCCACAGCTCAGAGATGTTTTCTCCCTCCAGAGAAAATAGAGAGGGTTCTGTCCCTAGTAAAAACCCTGATCCAGTCCCCCAGGGTCACTATAAGAAAGGCTATGTTCATCCTGGGGACTCTCACGGCCTGTATTCCAGCAGTACCTTGGGCTCAGAGCCACTCCCGAGACCTGCAGTGGGAAATCCTGACAGCCTGGCGTCAGGAAGAGAAAATTCTCAACAAATTTATGTGGGTGTCTCGGCCAACAAGAGAAACCCTGGATTGGTGGTTAGTCAGGGGTCACCTAGAAATTGGAGTTCCATGGAGGATCTCAGACCCCCTAATTATTACCACGGATGCCAGCCCTTGGGGGTGGGGTGCCCACATGAGAGAATCAGGTGTTCCAGGACTGCTGGTCAAGGAGTCTTTCTCAGGCATCCTTGAATCAGAGGGAACTAATGGCGATTTTGGAGACCTTGAAAGTTGTAGGTCAGGGTATTCGGAATCGCCATGTAAGGATCATGTCCGACAATATGACTGCAGTTTCATATATAAACAAGCAAGGGGGTACGAGGTCCATTCCCCTTATGAAAATAATGGCCCGGATTCTACATCTGTCAGAGCCTCTGGTTCTCTCCTTATCCGCTCTGCATATCAGGGGGTCAGACAATTTCAGGGCCGATTTCTTGAGCCGTCACAGTCTGAATCAGAGCGAGTGGGAATTGAACCCATCCATCTTTTTAGAGATCACCAGGGTTTGGGGGGTCCCGGAAATAGATCTCTTTGCCAGTCGGTCAAACAAGAAGGTGGAGAGATTTTTTTCCCTAAACCGAGAGGAATCGCCCTTTGGGGTGGATGCTCTGTCCTACAAGTGGGATTTCAATCTAGCTTACGCTTTTCCTCCCTTCTTTCTCATTCCAGCAGTTCTGAGAAAGATCAGGGAGGATCGAGCAAGGGTTATTCTAATTGCCCCCTTTTGGCCAAGGAGAGCCTGGTTTACCTGGCTAAGGATCCTGTCCATTTCGGACCCTTGGATTCTCCCAGTCAGCCAGGACCTTCTATGTCAGGGCCCCATTCTCCACCTGGAGTCCAGCCACTTACATTTGACGGCCTGGAATTTGAGCGGAGATTACTAGCCTTAAAAGGTTTTTCTCAGAATCTCATTTCCACTCTTCTAAAAAGCAAAAAACTGGTCACTACTAAAATATATGCTAGGACTTGGTTCTGGTTTTTTGAATTTCTAGGGGGTTCTCCGGGGGAGCTTAGGGATATACCTAGAAAACAGATTCTAGAGTTCCTTCAGAAGGGGCTAGAAAAGGGGTTTTCTACCAGCACTTTAAGAGTCCAGGTTTCAGCCCTTAGTGCTCTGCTAAACGTTAAAATGGCTGACGATCCCTGGGTGATTAGGTTCATCAAGGCGGCCTCTAGAAGTAGACCTGCTGCTATATCCAGAGTTCCTCCCTGGGACTTGAACCTAGTTCTGTCTGCCTTAACTAAACCTCCCTTTGAACCATTGGACTCTATCCCTATTAAAAATTTATCCCTGAAAGTGATTCTTTTAGTGGCCCTTACCTTGGCACGTCGCATAGGAGAATTGCAGGCTCTATCAGTTAATCCACCCTTTACTGTTATTACAGAGGACAGGGTAATAATTAAACCAGACCCAGCTTTTTTGCCTAAAGTAGCCTCAAAATTTCATAGATCTCAGGAGATAGTTCTCCCCTCCCTCTGTGCTAACCCGAGTAATGTTAAAGAGCAGGAATACCACTGTTTGGATGTAAGACGTTGCCTAATCCAGTATTTGTCCTCTACTATCTCCTGGAGGAAATCTACTTCCCTTTTTGTTCTCTTTTCAGGTCCCAACAAAGGGAAGGCGGCCTCTAAGTGTAGTCTGGCTAAGTGGGCAAGACTAGCAATCTCCCAGGCCTACAGTTCTTTGGGCCTTCCCCCCCCCCAGTGGGGCTCAAGGCATATTCTACTAGGGGCGATTGCCACCTCTTGGGCTGAGAGAGCTGATGCTTCCATAGAATCTATCTGCAAAGCGGCAACCCTGGTCTTCACCTTCTACCTTTTTTCGCCATTATAGGCTGGACATTGGGGCTTCTGCTGATCTTTCTTTTGGAAGGAAAGTTTTACAAGCGGTGGTCCCTCCCTAGATTTTCCTATTTTATTCTCTCTGGGTGCTGTCGTGGGTGATGGGAAAAAATGGCAATTACTTACCAGTAATTGGATTTTCCAGAACCCACGACAGCACCGTCCTTTATCCCTCCCTTTTTTCTTGGTAATGGACTTTTGTTTGGCACTGGGTGCAGCAAGCAAAAAAAAAAAAAAAAAGTTTTGACATTAGGGTCATGAGTTACAAGTTAACTGGAGTCTCTCTCTCGCTTCTATAAAACAACTGAGGGGTAGGAGAGGCTCCATCTTTTTATACCGTAGGTTTCCAGTCCCTGGGGATGGATCCTCTCTCTCTGGGTGCTGTCGTGGGTTCTGGAAAATCCAATTAGTGGTAAGTAATTACCATTTTTTTGCAATCTTCCTCTGTCCAATGTCTGTGTTCTTTTGCCCATATTAATCTTTTCCTTTTATAAGCCAGTCTCAGATATGGCTTTTTCTTGGCCACTCTGCCCTGAAGGCCAGCATCCCTGAGTCGCCTCTTCACTGTAGGCGTTGACACTGGCGTTTTGCGGGTACTATTTAATGAAGCTGACAGTTGAGGACCTGTGAGGCGTCGATTTCTGAAACTAGAGACTCTAATGTACTTGTCTTGTTGCTCAGTTGTGCAGAGGGGCCTCCCACTTCTCTTTCTACTCTGGTTAGAGCCTGTTTGTACTGTCCTCTGAAGTGAGTAGCACACACCATTGTAGGAAATCTTCAGTTGCTTGCCAGTTTCTCGCATGGAATATCCTTCATTTCTAAGAACAAGAATAGACTGTCGAGTTTCACATGAAAGTTCTCTTTTTCTGGCCATTTTGAGAGTTTAATCGAACCGACAAATGTAATGCTCCAGATTCTCAACAAGCTCAGAGGAAGGTCAGTTTTATCGCTTCTCTAACCAGCAAAACTGTTTTCAGCTGTGCTAACATACTTGCACAAGGGTTTTCAAGGGTTTTCTAAGCATCCATTAGCCTTCTTACACAGTTAGCAAACACAATGTACCATTAGAACACTGGAGTGATGGTTGCTGGAAATGGGCCTCTATACACCTATGTAGATATTGCATTAAAAGCCAGACGTTTGCAGCTAGAATAGTCATTTACCACATTAACAATGTATAGAGTGTATTTCTGATTCATTTAATGTTATCTTCATTGAAAAAAACTGTGCTTTCCTTTCAAAAATAAGGAAATTTCTAAGTTTATATCTATATATAAACATGCTTAACTTTGGATTGCAAAGATCTGATAATAAAACCCAACTTAGGCAGGGTTCACACTACCGTTGATGTCCGTTCTGATAGTGTCCGTTAAAAAAAGAAAAACAAAACAAAAAACCGAACACCTATCATAACAGACATTAACGGACAGTAACTGATGTTAATGTGTCCGTTTTTTTAACTGATACAATTAATGGATTAGTTTAAAAAAACGGACACATTAGCATCAGTTAGCGTCCGTTTTTTAACACTGTCCATTTTTTTAACACTGTCCGTTTTTTGGGGGTTTTTTTTCTGCTTTCTGAGCATGCGCAGGAAAAAAAAACGGACATAAAATAACGGACAGTAACTGATTGCTATCAGTTACTGCCCGTTATAAGTCCATTACCCATAGACTTCAATGTTAAAAAAATAACGGACACTTGCTGTCCGTCAAGAATCCGTTTTTTTCAAACGGACAAAAAGTCCTGCATGTAGGATTTTTTGTCCACGAAAAAATAACGGACTTCTGACGGATTTGGTGTAAAAGGACACAAAAGGACACTAACAGACACTAACGGACACAATATAAAAATCCATTGAAATGAATGAAACTTTTAACAGATTTCTGACGGTTCAGCTAGTGTCCGATGCTAAAATCTTGTAACGGACAATAGCAACGGACACTACTGACGGTCAACAATGGTAGTGTGAACGTCCCATTAGTAGATAAAAGAAGCACTACCTCTCCATATGTTTATAAATAAAACATTGTAACCAAACAAGTTTTGAACTTGCAGCCAAAAAATGAACTCCTGTCCTATCTAGTCCTTTATTAAAAAAATCTAAAACTATGGAAAAAAAATATTCTGACACCTGTAACTTTTTTATATTTCCATGTACGGGGATGCATAGGGCATATTTTTTTGAATGGCTATTGCTTTGTTCACTTTTTATTCAAATTTTTATCAGTGGTGAAACAGCAAAAAAACTATGGTTTGACAAAAAATTTGGAAAAAATTATTTTTATAAGTTTTTAGAGCGGCGTTTTCAGACACAGGGATACCTAATGTATATGTGTTTCACAGTAATTTTTTAGTTTTATATGTATTCTAGAGAAAGGGGGGTGATTTGAACTTTAAGGTTTTTTTTGCTTTGGGGGATCCTGGACTGCAATGCCCACCATCAAAGTGGACTCTGACTGTGGGCATTAGCTCATTACAGCGGAGACCTGGTACCTCGGGGTTAAATCATATGAACAACCTGTCCCCTTGTGAAAGATCCTCAGTGCGCCAACACCGCTTTGGCCCACACCTGAGTCTTCTTTCATAAAAAACCACACTCACCGCCAGTGAGTGTTGGGTTCACAAGATAAATACAAGACAAGCTTTCTAAATTTTATATATTTATTAACCCCTAAATGGGTCGGTATTAACATCTAACACATGCAGTTCAGAACAGATATGTAGATATATGCAAGCATTAACAGTTACTAGTTACAAGATACAGTGCAATAAAATAAAAGGGAATAAAGGTGAAATGATTACTTTACCACACATCTCCTTGATGTGGTTCTGTAGTCCAACACTCACACATACTCTGGTATGTGTGAATAACCAGTGGAGACTCCTAGCAGCAGCATCACAGCCTGCATGCTCTTCACAGTATATTCCATTAGTCTCTGCACAGTATTCTCTCAGTGGTAGTCTCAGCCCAATCTCCTCCCACTGACCTCTTACCTCATCTTTTATACCCTTGATTACACCACCCAGAATGAGGTCACCGGCGACGGCAAGTCTGATTGATTAATGCACTCAAGTCCAGATGCTTTGTATGGAGATGAGACCAAGTGAAATGATACAATGTTATCAACCATGTCTGATCTACCAGCCCAGGCTGAACAATGCATGTTTATTTGATCACTCAGGCCTATGTAAGAATTCAATGGAGCTATTTTGGGATGGATACAAAGCCCTATTGTTACAAGGTTGCCCTACTGATAACATACATCTAGGATTAGAGCTGCGCACATTATGAATAAATGGAAGTAAGAGAGAGATACGCTACCCAGAGATCAAAATACATCTTTGAGTTATAGCCATATTTACGTGGAATCATCACACCCCTCTATATATCTCCGACCTAATCTCCTGCTACCTGCTCACATGTAATTCCGATCCTCCAAAGACCTCCTACTCCGCTCTGCTCTTATCCGCTCTTCACACAGTCGTCTCCAAGACTTCTCTCGTGCATCCCCCATACTCTGGAACTCATTACCAAGACACATAAGACTGTCCCCCACAGTCACAAGCTTCAAGAAGTCCCTGAAGACTCACCTATTCAGGAAGGCCTATAACCTCCAATAACACTACTGTCTGCACACCACCATCTGTACAGCCTCTCCCCTCACCTTCTGTCTCTATCCCTCTTCCCTCATAGATTGTAAGCCCTTGCGGGCAGGGCCCTCTGTCCCACTGTGCCAGTTGGTCACTGTTAGTATTATCTGTTTTGTATATCTTGTGTGCCGTATGTAAACCCTCAAATGTAAAGCACCATGGAATTAATGGTGCTATATAAATAATCAATAATGATAATAATAATATGAACTGCATTACAGTAGTTGCACACTCAAAATTAGTTAGGATAGCAGCTACTGGGGTATTAGCATACTGAAAGCTAAACTACAGCCTCAAATGATCTTGAAGAGGTTCTCCACTTTGGGACAGGTCATCAATATCATATTAGTGGAGGTCTGACACCTGGCACCCCATCAGTCAGCTGTTCAGAGCACAGTATACAGAGCTCTCATTCACTTGAAGTATCACCAAAAAGTCAAGAGGTCTACAGCTGCATACAGTGGCGTAACTAGGAATGGCTGGACCCCAAGGCGAATATTTGACATGGGGACCCCCCCAGAACTGCAGACCCCAACCCTCCCCCCGGACCGTCTCCTCCAACTCCCTCCCCCACAAACCGCATTCCTGCGCATACTATCAAGTGCCATAGTGGCCCCTACTCACACTATTATGCCCCATAGTGGTCCCTACACACAGTCTTATGCCCCATAGTTACCCCTGCACACTGTATTATGCCCCATAATGGCCCCTGCACACAGTATTATGCCCCATAATGGCCCCTGTACATGGTATTATGCAGCATAGTGGCCCTTGCACACGGTATTATGTCCCATAGTGGCCCCTACATACGGTATTATGCCCCATAGTGGCCCCTGCACACGGTATTATGCAGCATAGTGGCCCTTGCACACGGTATTATGTCCCATAGTGGCCCCTACATACGGTATTATGCCCCATAGTGGCCCCTGCACACAGTATTATGCAGTATTATGCCCAATTGTGGACCACCCATGAACAATTATTATACTCTGTCACAGTACAGAGATAATATACACAATTATATCACAGTACTGAGATCATGTACACAATTATGTCACAGTACAGTGATAATATATGCAGTGATGTCACAGTACCAGGATCATGCACACTGTGATGTGACAGTACAGGGATAATAAACACAGTGATGTCATAGTACAGGGATAATGCACACAGTGATGTCACAGTACAGAGATAATAAGCATAGTACATGGATAATGCCCACAATGACATTATAGCCCACGGATGTTTCTACCATCATTCCAAAAATATTATGATAGCTTTGGCTTCCTCTGAAATTGGTCCTAGAATGTCTGAAATATGAAAATTAGACTGTGGGAATAGAGACTGAAGTTAATGGTGAAGAATGTGTTGGTGCTATATAAACAAAAGAAATAAATATACACTTAGGCTTGGTTCACAATACATGCTTGGGCCCTGTTGATCAAATTTCCAGTTTTTGTTTCACTTTTCTTTAAAATTGCACTTTTTTAATAGAAAAGAACAGTAAATTTTTAAGAATATCTTTTTTAAATAGATCTGTTGTTTCTGTTTCATGTCCAAATAGATCATTTTTTATTTAATTTTTTATGGCCTATTTCTTAAAGGTTTAATCGAAATTGAATATGTATTAAGAAGTAGACATCAAAATGAAAATAGTGTAAAAATCACAAAAAAAGTACAGAACCATTACATGGTTACTCTTAGGCTTACAACAGTAAAATGCCTATCATACTGCTGTTTGCAGTACAATGAGAGACTATGGCTGTATTCACGTTTCTTATTTTAACGGCCCGTGACTAAAGTCCATCAAAAAATAGGACATGTCCTATTTTTGGACATTTTCAACAATTCCTGAATAGACTCATGTCTATGAGTCAACTGTGAAAACAGGTGCAGCACGGTCGTAAAACAGCCGTTAAAAGAGAAACTTTTCATCTGTTTTTCACTGCTGTGTTTTTTAGCATGGTTGTGTGGATGTAGCAATGGGACAAAAATTCCTGGTTCTTTCTTTTCAGACAGAATGAGGTTGCCACCTAGGGGAAAGCACTTGGTATGACTTGAAGACACAATGTGTAAACTTTTGAGTTTGTGTGGCATGAGTAAAAATACCAACAAAGCTTTCACAAGCCATTCTCTGCACTGTGTAGACTGGGGGGAATCCAGCTGATAACTGGAAGCTCTCATCAAGTGTATAGGAACGTCTAATTTCAGAAGGATTGAGTGACACACATTATTCTGTAGCCAACAGATGGCCTGTGAAAACAAACACTTCTAACATCAGCTGTCTAGTGAGGCATAACATGTGCCAGGAACTTAACTCATTGTGTACCTAGGGCAGCAAGATTCAAGGCACATTAAATAAGTGTATAGATTACAAAAAGTACAATTGTCTATATCTTTGTATGTTCTGCTTTAATATTTCATTCATTTTTGCAGATGCTAAAAATCAGTGTCCAAACTTGCAGCCACACTGGGAATAATCACACCAATTCTTATGGGCAAAAAAGTTCATCTAGGACCCCTTTGTGTCCCCACTACCTATGACAAAACCAAGATTTCAGCCTGTATGTGTGTATGTTACATATGTAAGGAGTCAGGCATATTATGGCTCTATACCAGGGGTCGGCAACCTATGACACACGTGCCACTCTTGGCACGCGAGGCATATTTCCCTGGCACAGCAGCGGACTCCTCACCCAGCAGTTTTGATCTGACCAAACACGGCCGAAACGAAACTGCTATTATTATACTGTAGGATCTCTTCAGACCCCCCGAGTATAATAAGCGGAGCCCCCCGGGGAGATGATCAAACATAAAAAATAATGTTACTCACTATTCCACGCTCCACAGCCGCTGTGTACTCTTCAGGCGCTTCTGCCTGAAGTCAGCTGACAGGGCCTCAGGGGTCATGTCTGCGTCTGTCATTACGCATAATGACGAGACGTGACCCCTGAGACTCAATGAGTGGTCGCTGACTACAGGCAGAAGCGCCCGAAGATACAGAGCGGCTGCGGAGCGTGGAATAGTGAGTAACATTGTTTTTTATGTTTCATCACCTCTCTTTGCCCTCCACTTATTATACTCTGTGGTCTGAAGAGACCCCACAGTATAATAATAGCTAGTGAGTGTGCAGGGGCCACTATAGAGCATAATACCGTGTGCAGGGACCACTATGGGACATATACCGTGTGTAGGGGCTGCTATGGGACATATACCGTGTGTAGGGGCCGCTATGGGACAAATACTGTGTGCAGAGGCCGCTATGGGACAAATACTGTGTGCAGAGGCCGCTATGGGACATATACCGTGTGCAGGGGCCACTATGGAGCATAATACCGTGTGCAGGGGCCGCTATGGGACATATACCGTGTGTAGGGGCTGCTATGGGACATATACCGTGTGTAGGGGCCGCTATGGGACAAATACTGTGTGCAGAGGCCGCTATGGGACAAATACTGTGTGCAGAGGCCGCTATGGGACATAATACCGTGTGCAGGGACCACTATGCGACATAATACCATGTGCAGGGACCACTATGGGACATTATTCTGTATAACGGTGTGTTTTCTATATTAAGGATGTGTTTTTGCACAGAAAACTCAGGCTTTGTTTTTTTTTGTGCAAAAATGCACCAGATTTACATCGAATGAAAAAGTTCCAAATATATCTGCATCCAGATACATAGTGTGTATTCACCATAAGGTGCTGCCATACGGTGCTCCTGGACACTTACATTTACCACTAATTGGGGGCTGCATATGTACTTTCATTGCTTCTAATCGGAAAGTACAGGAGTGTCCCAGGAAATAGCAGTAAGCGCATGTGTCCTAAAGCATCTGGTGGCAGCACTTCTGTGTTATGGTTTGTGGTATATGACTTTAGTTGAGGGATCGTCAGACTTACAATTATTGACCGGCACTCCGAGTACCTCATCTTTGATTTTTTTATTAAAATCGGCACGCCGAACAAAAAAGGTTGCCTACCCCTGCTCTATACAATACTTAGTTGCACAAAGCTGTAATGTGGCTCCCATGATATTCTATGAGGCCCTACTTGAGGCATACAGAGCAATTTCTATTGCGTTGAATATGAATCTGTCAGTTAAATAATTATGGCATTTCCATCATGTACTGAGGTATTCTAGGCAGTACATAACACAATGTTCTAAAATAGTGATGGCTAACCTTTAGAGCTCAGTGTGTCAAAATTTGTAAAAAAAACCTAGCTTAACCAGGGTGCCGTGTCACATCTTTTTATGGCCCCCACACAGTATCTGACCCCTTGTTATGGCTCCCACACAGTATATGACCCCCTTTTTTTACCCCCACACAGTATATGAACCCTTTTTTAAAGTCTACCCACAGTATATGACCCTCTTTTTTTCCCTCACCCCCACACAGAGTAGCAGCCGATAATTTTTACTCATCTGTCCATGCTCCAGTCCTGGCCATCCTCCGCTGCTGCCTCCAGGGTGAGCTGTAGCCAACGCTGAAGAACGGCAGAATGCTGTGCGTGCCCTCCCAGCGTTCTTCAGTGTCATGACTTAAGTGTAATGCTGCCTAGAGGAGGCAGCGGAGAGTGGCCAGGACAGGAGCGTGGACAGGTGAGTAAAAATTATTAGCAGATGCTTATTTTGATAACACAATAAGTAGCTGCCAATGAAAAAAAAAATGCCGCCCTCCCCCAGCTTATTCCGTGAGGCACCGCCTGAGGGCATTGCCTCAGGTTGCCTCATGGAAGGTGCGCCCCTGTGGCTGCCACTTAGTTTGGACAATGTATGTCACCCAAAATGTATTGCCGTGTCACCTTTTTCACCTATGTCATAAGTTCACCATCACTGTTCTAAAATATACCAGAGTTTAGATGGTTACTGTAGCAGTTCCTTTATTTTGCCATTATAATGTGCCCTTTTTCACATGAATTTTGTGGATTTCCAGATCCCTAAATTAATTCAGATCCCATTCCAAGCCCTTAAACGGGTTATCCACTTTCTACCAATTCTTATGATAGGCATCAATATTAGATATGCGAGGTTGTGACAGCCAGGACTTCCGCAGATCAGCTGTTCAGAGACAGCTTGGCTCCCGGTAATGTTTACATCCAGGAACTGCGCTGCTCACTCGTCATAGGATTTGTAGTGGCAGGGTTAGGTACTGCAGTGATATCCCATTCAAGTAGGTGGGGCAGCACTGCAATACTCAAATTCACTAATACAAGTGAACCAAAAGACTGGTCGGGGTCACCCAAGGATTGATGAATGACATGAGCAGCAGTCCTTTACAAGCAGGCAGTACACATAATAACTTAGAGGGCTGTCATAGGATCAACTGTTATAAGCTGCTGACAGGCTTTACAATTCTGCTGTAAATTTAGAATATGTAGGCTCTAATGAATGGTAGCCTGTATTCTGCTGACTGTAGATCTGGTGGCAAGTGAAAAGAAAGTTACTCTGCAACTCTGCACATTATGTTTGATGCTAATCATTGTTATATACTAAAGGTGGCCACAATATGGCTAATGGAATATTAGGGTAATTCTGTTCGGCGGGGTTAAAGGTATGGGGAATTCTGTTTTGCTGTTTTGATGCTACTAGTGGCACTGCTATCTGTCTTACACTACCTTACAGTATGGGCAGAACAGTGGGCAAAAGCTCTAAGGTTGCCCTGTACAAGGGTCTGCAGTGGGCTCTATTATATAAAATAATTCAAGGGCACTGTTTGCATCACTGGAGCATTGGTTTGGTCACTAAAGCTGATAAGAGGTTTACCTTAAACTTGTAACTAGTTGCTTTGCTTTTGCTTCTAAACTTCCATGCTCCTGAATTACACCTAACCTGCATTATGGCTTCTCCAAGTCGGTAAACTGAACCCTTCTAATATACAGTAATATTAGGTGATTGCTGTAAGGCAGTTGTCTAATCTTTACAGAGGCATCACCAGAAGTGGTTTCATACTAACTTTTTTTTGCATTTTTACCAATTTTATTCACAATATACTGTACGTATTTTTAAGCCATATAAAATTTAAATTAAAAAATGTTTTATCTACCTTGGAAACCAGTCTGTGTGACACGTTAAATTATTATTCATCAACTATTGATTATTAATATCCAATTACATCCATGCCAAAGTGGTAAATAAGGTAATGGCACTGTTGCCAGGAAAGCTGGCCATGTACGAGAGATGTTGGATAGGTGAAAAGTCCAACGCAGCACATTTCCTGTTATGTTTTGCACTTTTTGTTACATTTCAGACGTGTGTTATGACATATGCCGTGTTCCTCATATGTGCACACCATTAGTGGCAAACCAGCTTAGTTCAGCCTGAGTTACAAGGCAAAGATTGATTAGCCATTTTCACTTATACTGTTGTCATCCAGAACAATGGCCTTCAATGACCAACAAATTGTTCACAAAAAAACATTCTAAAATCACTAGCATATGGTTATTTTCATACAAGGGTGGGATTATGGAAATATTTCATTTATTACAAAAAAAAAATTGAAGGCATTTTCACACAGAGTTTATTTGGAAAAAGCCACAAGAGTTTTTGATGAAGTTTTATGAACCAAAGCCAGAAGTGGAACAAACAGGAATAGAAATTGAAGCCCTTCCATTATATTTCCTGTTTGTTTTTAATCTACTCATGGTTTTGGTTCAAAATACTTTATTGGTACTTGTCCAAAACAATTCCTTATGTGAAACCGTAGCCCAAGGGTGCTATTACACGTGCGTGCTGTTTTTGCTTGCATTAATAGATAAGCTGATTTTTTCACACCAATGAAAATGATTAACATAGATCAGAAATGCAAAAGACCTGTGTGGTTTCAAGAAGTGCATGTAGTAAACATAACGTAGTAACACAGATGTGTAATAGCGCCCTAAGGTATGTTGATATCATGGACACCTCTGGTCAATATCAAAACACTTCATGCCCGCTAATATTCAATACATGATCACTTTTTGTAATACAATGCAGCCCTCTGCTGTCAGCAGAAGTTCACCATCACTTTCTGATCTTATCATCAGTCTCAGTAATGCAGGACATTGTTATTTCCTTTGTCCTCTTTGGTATCAACAGCTGACTATTCCTGGGACAGCTGGTGATAGTGTCCCAGAGGTCTGCTCAGCCCCTAAAATAACCATTCCAGACATTACCAAGAGGTTTAATCCACTCCACACAGAGGACATGAGATGAAAGCATGGACAGCATGGTTGTGTTACTCTCTCTGTGCTTCACAGGTAGGCCTGCACCTGTTCCTTCACTAATTTTTATACTTCTATCTGTGATTGATGAATACAGTACAGAATTTAATAGAATAATATATGTGGGACTAACAATACACATAAAACTACATTATCACAATGGATAAAGTATTCATGTATGAAAGTACATTCAGCAACAGTACTGCTTGGAAACTGTGTTCTTAGGGCTTCCTTATTTGAATCAGGTGTTAATGAAAAAAAAATCTGCACCTGTCCCTATGTACTCTTTGTAGCTTTGATTCTGCTGAGGTTTGATGCATGATAATATTCCACCATACTGTTTAACAACACACTACAAACTCCTATTATGTCAGTTATAGTGCTTATTAAGTAATGATTTGTAGTATTTACAAAGAACAGCTAACAACTAACAAACTACTGTATGGCATGAAAGAAATACAAGCAAAACTATATCTGTGATTTACAATATTCAGATTAAGGGTAAGGCCCTACATTGCAGAAATATTTTTTTTTAAGAAAACGCCAGCATTTCTGTAGGTATAATTGACATGCTGTGATTTACAAAAATGCAACAGTTATTGAAATTGCAGCATTTCCGCTGCAGATATTTTTCTGCACTGTGTGGATTGGATTAGCCATAATACCATCCACTTTGCAGGTACTGAAAAACACTGTGGTTTTTGTAGCGCTGTTTCCGCTATATGGGGCCACAGTCTAAAAATTGATTTTCTTGGCAGCATGGTTGCACTTTGATACAAAAAAAGTTACCTGCTATCTCTTGTGTCACCCCCTCTACCTCCTAGATTGTAAGCTCTTGTTTCTATTGTGTGAATTGATGTATTACTCTGCAATGTCTGATTTTGTTTGTACTTTAAGCCTATGATTTGCAAAGAGAACTATATAAATAAAATGCATCATTATTATTATGATATGTACACATGTCAATAACATAATGTGGTTTAGCCGCGATGGTGGTAGACTTCCTTTAACAAATCCATTGATTTCTATGGCATTTGCTATTTGTGTCCTTGGGCATTTTTCCTGCCGCTAACATTTATGGCATATTTATTTCATAACTATATTATAGAATTGGCACTCTTTTGAGTGAGGTAAATTTTTCCCTTCCATTATCAGTGTGCAACTTTTTTCAGGATACGTCAGATCAACCCTTTACATGGGTTATAATGGGAACTGAAATAACTGTGAAAATGGAAACCTGTTTAATGAATCCATTTACCTTCATGGCTTATAAAGACATAGACACATCAGCTGATGGTGAAATGAATGAGTACTTAACAGTACTTGGTTTCTAAACACTGATCCCAGAGAGTGCTGCTCTGAAGGGTTGAAAGCACTATTTGATTTATACATTATTTTAGTTGCCCTTTGGGATATGATACAGATGTAAACCTTTATCAGCGTTCTATGTTCAATAGAGCTACTATGTGAAAGAGCATATATTATAAGTAATGTCTATGGATATATCTTCACCATCTATACTGTACAATGAGACATCTAAACAACAAATATGTTTTATTATTCCCCTTATATACAAACAATCATGTATGGCAAGTTCCCAGCAATGGTCACATGACACTGGTTATTTTTGTGGACAACACATTGCGTCAAATTTATTCATGTGTTTTTGCCTAGATGTTGCATCAAGTTTTAGGTGATTTTTTTCCACCTAGCTCAACAAGGGACATGGCCTACATGGAAGGGGTGTGATTTAGTGAAATGGAGGCATGACTTGTGATGAGACATTGGGAGGAATTCATTAAGACTGGCATTTCCTACTCCCATCTTAATTCATTTCTCTGTTGGCGCGAGATGTGTCCAAATTATTAAGAGGCTCCAACCTGTGTCCCATGCACCAAAATTGAAATGTAAGCCAGTCAGAAACTATGCTAGTCATGAGTTCTAGTAAATCTGTTGGGCTGAGAAGTCGCCCCCCTACCTGCCTTAATCTCCACCATGCTTTGCCTACTTTTCTTAAAAGTGGTGAGCAGGATGAAAACTGGAGAAAGTTGTGCAACAAAAATGCTCCACTTTTGCAAGAGAAAACTAGCACGCAACTTTTAATAAATTCCCCCCATTGTGGTCCAAAATTTTGGCACAACTAAGCCAACCAATAGGTGGTGTAATATTTTACACAGGCAGGCTATGTGGGTCATTAATTTTTATATAGGTTTTAAATAAATGTGGAATCAGATTATATTGTAATCCTGTCTGTGACATTTCTGTAGACGTGTGACTGTCCCTTTTGTTTTCATCCCAGTGGTCTTATGTCTCAGTGAGGAAGAGAGGCTTCTCAGCAATCTGATGAAGAACTACAACAAGGACTTGCGTCCAGCAAAACTGGGTGGAGACATTATCAGTGTCAGCCTTAAATTAACCCTTACAAATCTCATCTCATTGGTATGAGCTAGCTATGTAGAAGCTTGGTTGAAATCCTGTAAAAATATTGACTAGAAATTCTCAAATTGCTGTACGCGTATCCATTATGGGTGGATGCAGTGTGTGGACACTGTGAAGGCCATTATATTACATGTGGAGATCCATGGGAGCCATTATATTACATGTGGAACACTGTGAGGGTCATTACATTACATCGGGGGCAGTGTGGAAGCCAATATATAACATGTGGGGCACTGAAGGGGTCATTCTATTGAGTGTGAGGGCCTTTATACTACATGTGGGGGCACTGATGAGACCAGTATATGACATGTGATAGCACTGAGAGGTCCATTATACAACATGTGTGGGTAATGAGAGGGCCATTACATAACTTTTGACAGAGGTTCCAAACAGTGCCTTATTTTGCTAACATTTATTGTGATTGCTACTTTGGGGGTACTCAGTTGGGATATTTTCTCACTAGGGGGTATTTCGCTTGAAAAGGTTGAGAAACAAAAAGGGTTGTGGTTTGGTGAGAAAAGGGCGTGGCTTAGTGAAAATTGGTGTTAATCGGGGTTAAGTTGTGACACCGTGTGCCAAACATGCACCAAAATTTCAACCCATTTTTATGGTGTCAACTAAGACAGCTAATAGAAGCAGAAGACAGGTGAAGACTAGGCAGTCTAATAATAGATTTCTGATTTATCATCCAGCATCATACACTGTGATAAATCTAGTACATTTAAAGACTGTCTAGTATAACATTGCATTGTCAAACTTTTAGAAAGAATTAATAAGTTTCCTCCAATGTATTAACTATTTTACAATCATCATGGGCAACGGTATTTAAGTCCAGAACTTTACTCACAATTCAGCAGGCTGTCACTAAAAACAGACAAGATTGTTGATAGACACATCTTAGCTGAACTCACATAGTGCAATGTGGATATTTAGTTTCCTCATCAGGTTAATGTACAGAGCTCGTTATAAAGATAACATCTCCCAGATTTCAGATCACCAGCGAAAACTCTGTGCATACTTTGAACGTAAAAATATACAGTGCCTTGCAAAAGTATTCGGCCCCCTTGAACTTTTCAACCTTTTGCCACATTTCAGGCTTCAAACATAAGGATATAAAATTTTAATTTTTTGGTGAAGAGTCAACAAGTGGGACACGATTGTGAAGTGGAACGAAATTTATTGGTTATTTTAAACTTTTGTAAAAAATGAAAAACTGGAAAGTGGGGCGTGCAATATTATTCGGCCCCTTTACTTTCAGTGCAGCAAACTCACTCCAGAAGTTCAGTGAGGATCTCTGAATGATCCAATGTTGTCCTAAATGACTGATGATGATAAATATAATCCACCTGTGTGTAATCAAGTCTCCGTATAAATGCACCTGCTCTGTGATAGTCTCAGGGTTCTGTTTAAAGCGCAGAGAGCATCATGAAGACCAAGGAACACACCAGGCAGGTCCGTGATACTGTTGTGGAGAAGTTTAAAGCTGGATTTGGATACAAAAAGATTTCCCAAACTTTAAACATCCCAAGGAGCACTGTGCAAGCGATCATATTGAAATGGAGTATCAGACCACTGCAAATCTACCAAGACCTGGCCGTCCCTCTAAACTTTCATCTCAAACAAGGAGAAGACTGATCAGAGATGCAGCCAAGAGGACCCTGATCACTCTGGATGAACTGCAGAGATCTACAGCTGAGGTGGGAGAGTCTGTCCATAAGACAACAATCAGTCATACACTGCACAAATCTGGCCTTTATGGAAGAGTGGCAAGAAGAATGCCATTTCTCAAAGATATCCATAAAAAGTCTCGTTTAAAGTTTGCCACAAGCCACCTGGGAGACACACCAAACATGTGGAAGAAGGTGCTCTGGTCAGATGAAACCAAAATTGAACTTTTTGGCCACAATGCAAAACGATATGTTTGGCGTAAAAGCAATACAGCTCATCACCCTGAACACACCATCCCCACTGTCAAACATGGTGGTGGCAGCATCATGGTTTGGGCCTGCTTTTCTTCAGCAGGGACAGGGAAGATGGTTAAAATTGATGGGAAGATTGATGGAGCCAAATACAGGACCATTCTGGAAGAAAACCTGTTGGAGTCTGCAAAAGACCTGAGACTGGGACGGAGATTTATCTTCCAACAAGACAATGATCCCAAACATAAAGCAAAATCTACAATGGAATGGTTCACAAATAAAAGTATCCAGGTGTTAGAATGGCCAAGTCAAAGTCCAGACCTGAATCCAATCGAGAATCTGTGGAAAGAGCTGAAAACTGCTGTTCACAAACGCTCTCCATCCAACCTCACTGAGCTCGAGCTGTTTTCCAAGGAAGAATGGGCAAGAATTTCAGTCTCTCAATGTGCAAAACTGATAGAGACATACCCCAAGCGACTTGCAGCTGTAATCGCAGCAAAAGGTGGCGCTACAAAGTATTAATTTAAGGGGGCCGAATAATTTGGCACGCCCCACTTTTCAGTTTTTTTATTTTTTACAAAAGTTTAAAATATCCAATAAATTTCGTTCCACTTCACGATTGTGTCCCACTTGTTGTTGATTCTTCACCAAAAAATTAAAATTTTATATCCTTATGTTTGAAGCCTGAAATGGATCATCCTCCAATGCAACACCAGTCACTTCTCTAATAACCCTGCGAACCTCATGCCAGAAGGGGCGGAGGCAGGAGCATTTCCACCAAACTTGAAGCATAATGTCTCGTTCTACCGAGCATCTCCAACAGTCAGCAGAAGTTGCTGGAAAAATCTCATGAAAGACCAAAGGAACCCGGTACCATCTAGAAAGGATCTTATAGTTAGTTTCTTGTGCCCTGCAGGAGATAGAAAACTTATGGCAGGAGCAAAAGGCTGAGAGCCACATGTCTGGCGGAAAGCTAGACCCAATCTCTCTTTCCCAGTGAGCCACAAAAGAGGGGAGGGCACCATCTGTGTCAGAGGAAAGGAGGGCGTAGATGAGCGAAATAGGGTGTGGTGGCATAGAGGGGCAAACACATAGACACTCGAAGGGGAGAAGAGACCTATGGAGATTGTTGGAGTTCTTTAGGGAGGAATAGAAGTAGTGTAACTGAAGGTATTGCCATTGGGTCATCTGGTTTTTATGTTCCATGGGGACTAGATCAATGTAGGGAGTGAGGGAGGAAGGAAGATAATAGCATGTGAAATTTGAGGGGCATTAAATCAGTATGGTAAGCCAGAAAGGGGGAGCATTGGGCTGTAGGGAAGTCTGGGTTGCCAGAGTCAGGAGTCAATGGGCCATCATTGGTAAATAGTCGTGAAACCGTATGGTACAGTCAACATACACTGAAGACCCGTTGGGCGACATAGGGTAGATGAGAGGTAGCACTACTTGACCAGTGACATCTATGGAGCCATGGAAGAGATGTGAAAGTTAAAGGGCTCAAAGATTTCTCAAGGGCAACCCAGAGTTTAGTGGGGGCGGAGTGAAGCCAGTCAAGTATACGAGCTGTGACTGCCGCCAAGTAATGATGGGTGCAGTCTGGAGTTGCTAGACCGCCCAATTGCCTGGGTCTAGTGAGAACGCTTCTGGCAACCCGTGGCGGTCTAGGGGCCCAAATGAATTTAGTAAAGGCTTCCTAATGGAGATGAAGAAGTCCCTCGGCAGAACGTCAGAGATAGTTTGAAAGAGGTACAGCAACCTAGGTAAGACATTCATCTTCAGGAGATTTATGCCTCCCAACCAAGAGAGACCCTCTGGTACTTGATGGACTTAGCAGACCGGGAGAAGGAGAAATGTTAAGGACAGTACTCTTGGAAAGATTAATGTTATAGTTTCTGTAAAAACTATAAGTGGCAATTTCCCGCAACAAGGAAGGGAGGGTAGTGATCGGTTGAGAGATGAATAGTAACACGTCATCCACAAAGGTGGAGATCTTGAGGTGCATGTCTCCTGATCTCAAGCCCTGAATGTTATAGTTGTGACGAATGACTAGAGCATAGAGGAGGGGAGAGAGGGGGCATCCATTGAGGACAGTCAGGGGGGGAGGAGAAGGCGCCTTTGACACGGATTTGGGCCTGTGGGGAGTTACAGAGGGCACATACACGGGTAAACATGACAGGGTCTATACCTATTTGCAGTAGCGTGGCTGAGAGGATGTGTCAACCCTATCAAAGGCCTTCTCGGTGTCCAGGGAGAGTAACATCAGAGGTGTGTGCGATGTGCGTGCGCAGTGAATAGCAGAGAAGGCCTTCAGGGTGCTGTCACGAGCTTCCCTCCGAGGGATAAAACCCACCTAAAATGGGTGTACCAGAGTTCACATATGGTGCCCCAGGTGGTTTGCTATAAGCCGTGCGAAGAGCTTGGCGTCCGTATTATTCAGGCAAATGGGGCGATAACTGGAGCATAGGAGGGGGTCTTTCCCTTCCTTAGGAATAACAGTAATGTGGGCATGGAGGAAAGGGGGGGGGGAGGAAGTATTGAGAGAGGCAGAGTTAAATTATTATTTTTTTTTTTTTTTTTTTACATTTTCCATCTCGGCCCTCCAAAAACCATAACTTTATTTTATTTATCTCTCAACATAACTATGTGAGGGCATATTCTTTGTGTGACAAGTTGTACGTCCATTTGGCACCATCTTGGAGTACATATAATGTTTTGATTAGCTTTCATTGACGTTTTGGTGGGGTCTGTGTGAAAAAAAATCCAATTCTATCATTATTTTTTGGTGTTTTGTTTTTACACCACTACTAAGCTACCAGAATCGGAATATATTCTAACTCCAGTGGCTAGTGCTACAGTTCCAGCTGTGTAATATTCCCATGACCTGGAAGTCATGCCATTCTGCGCAATGTAATAGTACACCGCAAGGCCACATGTGGTTGAAAGGCATATACATTAGGCATATGTCAGGCCCTCCTTGCACAGTAGTGGTGTAGATCTGAGCTAGAGTTTATGTCTTTTGGGAAAAGTGGCGAACAGGGCATAAAACATTTAAGAATCATACTTTTTCAGAGCCAGAATATTGGTGTAGGTATTGTGTAAGTATAATAAATTCCCTTCAATGTATTTAGAATTTACTCGCTGTTTAATGTAGACAGAAATAACTTGAATATGACAAAAGTAATAATATATAAACATTCTATGAAAATGAACAAATGAAAGTCAGACATTGCTTTTCAACTATGCTTCAACAGAATTTTTTAAAAAAGAGAACTCATGAAACAGGCCTGAACAGAAATGATGGTACCCTTAACTTAATATTTTGTTGCACAACCTTTTGAGGCAATCACTGCAATCAAACGATTCCTGTAACTGTCAATGAGACTTCTGCACCTCTCAGCAGATATTCTGGCCCACTCCTCATGAGCAAACTGCTCCAGTTGTCTCAGGTTTGAAGGGTGCCTTTTCCAGATGGCATGTTTCAGCTTCTTCCAAAGATGCTCAATAGGATTTAGGTCAGGGCTCATAGAAGGCCACTTCAGAATAGTCCAATGTTTTCCTCTTAGCCATTCTTGGGTGCAAGACCCATTACCTGCGACTGAGACCAAGTTTTCTGACACTGGGGAGCACATTTCTCTCTAGAATCCCTTGATAATCTTGAGATTTCATTGTATCCTGCACAGATTCAAGACACCCTGTGGCAGATGCAGCAAAGCAACCCCAGAACATAACAGAGCCTCCTCCTTGTTTCACAGTAGGGACAGTGTTCTTTTCAAGATATGCTTCATTTTTCCGTCAATGAACATAGAGCTGATGTGCCTTGCCAAAAGTTTGGATTTTTGTCTCATCTGTCCATAGGACATCCTCCCGGAAGCTTTGTGGCTTATCAACATGTAGTTTGGCAAGTTCCAGTTTTGTCAGATTCAACTTATTTCTGTGACCATTGTGGGCTTTTCTTTTCATTAAACAAGGGGTACCAGCAATTTTGTCCATGTGTGTTATATATATATATATATATATATATATATATATGTGTTGCATGTAAAATGGTGTCCTAGTAACCCATAAAACTGCATCAATATACTATATCACTAGATGATATCAATATACTATATCAATAGATGACTTTGTAGTCTTTCACTTTTATAAGATTTTATAATTTTTTTCTTCCATTTCCTCTGCAGAACGAAAAAAAAGAGGCCTTGACCACCAATGTTTGGGTTGAAATGGTAAGATAAGATATTGTCACATGAAGTGGCAGTGTGTAACATCTGTATTTTTCTGATTATTCTAGTATGCATTATTAGTCATTGACTAGCATGTATCCACATGCACGGACTGAAGTATCACGTGTTGGGCTCCTTTCACATTGTTGTTTAGTCTTTTGTTCTGTAGTCTGTTGTTAATCTGTTGTTCCATCAAAGGATCAGAACAATAGACTGAAAACTAATAAACTGAAGGATTCAGATGGAGCACATTCTGTCTGCATCTGTCTTCATTGACTGTAATGTAAAAAAAAAAAAAAAAAAAGAAGGATCAGAACAATGAGCTAAACAACAGCAGTGTGAACATAGCCTTACATTAACCCACACCATTGTACATATTAACCTGTATGTGTAATCCTGATGATCTTCTCTTTTACTGTCTTTTCAGAAATGGATAGATTTTCGTCTAAGCTGGAACCCTGCAGAATATGGTGGCATTGAAATCACGCGTATTCCTTCCACCATGGTGTGGCTTCCAGATATTGGCCTAGCAAACAAGTTAGTAATATCCAAGACCATCTAGACAAAGTGTGAGAAAAGCTATGTGGATTGTTCTTCTTGATGTTTTGAGGTCTTGTTTAACTAGGTGTCTCCCTCATCACAGAAGGGCAAAGATATGACTTTTAACATGTGGGATTTTTCTGGTATTCACTAGTTAGAGCTTATTAAAACTGTTCAACAAAAGGACAACCCGTGAACTGGAGATTAACCCCCTCTGGTCTGTCCCAATGAAAAGAAACTGTAGCACAAATTGCTAAAAAGGCTAATGCTGGCTATCATTGAAAGGTGTCAGAGAACAGTGTATAAAACAGCTGCATATAATAGCTGCAAACCATGCTGACCCCTGTCCACTGTGGAAAGCACCTACAGTGGACATTATCAGAACTGGAACATTGAGAAATGGAATGTGGTTTGCTGATTAATCAGTTTTTTTCCTGCATCATGTGGATGGCTTGGTCCATGCACTTTACTATGACTACAATCACATCTGCATTGGAAGCTCCATTTGGAGCCTCCAGCACAGAGATTGTGTAAAATCATGGATAAAAAAGTCCTGCAAGCCTGACTTTTTTTTATCCAGTGATGTAAAGGAGAGATACCTGGTGGAGCCCATTATCGCCAATGGGTCCTTCTGGATCCATTGTTGCCCATCATAGAAGAAATCAGTCTTTATTTTTTAATCCGTACTTTTGTTCCTACGATGCAAGAGAACAGATTAAACAACACAGATGTGAATATACCTTTATCTGTGTAAGCGATGGCCTATGGGAAAAACACAAGCCAGAGGATATAATGCGATTTTATAATGTTCTGCTGGGAAACCTGAGGTCCTGGCATTCATGCACATATAAATTTAACATGTACCACCATTGCGAATATTGTTACAGACCAAGTATGGCCCTTCATGGCAATAATATTCGTCTCTTTTAGCATAATAATGCACTCTGCCCCACACTGCAAAATTTCCAGGAATGGTTTTTAGAATGTGAAAAAGAGTTCAAACTATGCACTTGGCCTCTAAATATCCTACATCTCAAAACTTATAGAACTTAAAGAATTTGCTGGTAGTGTCTTGGTGCCAGATACCACAGGACATATGTAGAGGTCTTGTGGAATTTGAGTGGTTCAGAGATGTTTTTGAGACTATATAATGAACTCCTCGAGCAGGTGACAGACTTACTTCTTTCAAGGAGCCACAGTAATGGCTAGTTATAACCAGGAGCCTTAAATGTTTTTTTTTTCATGGCTGGGGGCCAATATTGATAGTGATGACCTATTTTCATGATAGATCATCGGTATCATATTGGTTGGCTTCTGACACCTGGACTCTGCAACACTCATCTGTTCTAGACAAGCTCGAAAACCGAAACCTATACAGGAGACAAAGTCAGAAAAAGGCTCCATCCACAGTATTGCAGCAATGCAGAAGTACTACAGCTCTGCTCCTACTCACTTGAATTGGGGCAGCATTACAGATATTCTGAGGATAGGTCATCAAAAATCCCTTTAATCATGGAAGCATACACAGCAGCAAATGTAAGCCCCACTCTTGCCTCATCCATTGTTACTAGGGCAACATTTCCACCATCAATCCTGGTTGTAATACTATACTGTCCTCATACACGTTAGCACGGTGTGTAGTCTGAAATGTAGCTAAACCTCCTGTCCTCTTTAAGAAAAGTTGTAAAGTTGTAAACCTCTTTATTGCAAGTTGACAGGAAAGATGAAATTATAAGAAGAAATAATGGCACTTAGAATAAGATCTGTACAGTACATACAATACAGATAATCTCAAGTATAGTATAACATTAGGCTATAATACAGGCTGATTTAGAGCTATGTAATGCTGCAAACACACAATAAAACAAGGCATAGTGACATAAATATAACACTCTTACCGACTATGCTTGAAACAGGCTTGAAATAGTAAACACGAGGTACAAATGGCATAGAGTGTGACCTCCACACACTGGGACAGCATGTAAAATGTCTACTGCTACTACTGAACAGGAAGGAAGTAGAAAAAAATGGCAACTACCCATAATGCATAGGGCTAGAGCTGGAAAAGAGGATACAGTAAAAGACCACACAATATAAACAAATTCGCCTATGAAGGCAGAACAAATATCAAAATGATTATGTTCCCTTAGTGCCCATGCCTAAAGACACCAAGAGCTGCTAACAGTAGAGTATCTCCACTGTAGGACCATATAGTAGCTACGCAGTATTTCACTTGGCAGATATTTTATATTGCAGTGCCCATATAGTTGGGTAGGCAAGGCATCAATGCAATCATAGTTACAATTAAATAGTAATGCCTCCAATTTGTGTGCCTCCACTCAGGATTACCTCTAAAGCTACAGAAGTTCCTATTCATGCAAGACATAATGCTCCTATATTTCCACATATTTGTAGTTAAATACTGTAGGTAAATACTTTGTTTTACTATTATTGTAATGGTGGGTAAAATTAAAAAAAAGGGATCAGAATGGCTTAAAAAAATTAAAGTAATATTCATCTCACCTATCCTCGGCTCCTCTCATTCTGATGCTTCCCAAAGTCCAACTTGACACATGAAGTGTGACCATTCAGCCAATCACAGGCCATGCTGGTCACCGAATTTACCTGCTTAGTGAATATGACTTTTGAAAATTTTTAAGCCATTGGAATTTACCAGCCAAACATTTTCTTTAATTGTCACTCACTCTTGCTATACACCAGGCAGAACTGGTTTGTGATTTACAACAGGACATATGTGTGGTGTTCTAGGACAGTGGCAGGTATCTAGAACAGACTCACTGAGTACAGACAGACATTATTAGTATAGATGTTTTCATATTCTACACTAGATCTTCTCTTGAGACAGTCTTGGTGAACATCTGCAGGAATATAGTAAATCTCTGACCTAGCATTTGCTTCAATTGCAAATGTAAAAATGTAATGTATAAGAAAATGTATTGTTGGAGACATTCAGAATTAATGGGGTTTGCTTCTTCTACATTTGCAGTGTGGATGGTACTTTTAATATTGCTCTGTATACCAACACCTTGGTTTCATATGATGGTTCCATGTACTGGTTGCCTCCTGCCATCTATCAAAGCAATTGCCCCGTTGTTGTTACATATTTCCCCTTTGATTGGCAGAACTGTTCCATGGTCTTTCAGTAAGTATATGGATATCTATCATTTCAATGTATAATTTACTGGACTGCAAAAGTACTGAGCTTGTATAAAACACCAGATTATAAAACCTTAAAAGAACATTGATATAATCGAAGAGCCCCTATGTACAGGTCATAATGCAGGATGAATCACCAGGGCGTTTCCTCATTCTGTTATATTTAATATATGAACTAACCTCTCTATACATAAATTAATCTGGACAGTTTTGTATTTGTGAATTATATGTAACGCATATTGTAAAGGTCAATAGTAAAATATCTTAGACCAGTAGATTTTCGATAGTACATTGTTCCTTGTTGTGACAGTTATAGAATACTTACAGAATGAGTTATGTGATATTGTACATAAGAATGAAGATAAAAGTGACATCCAATTCCAATTGTGAGATGCTACTCTTTACCTAGGTCTCAGACGTACAGTGCCAATGAGATTGAATTGCTCCTGACCCAGAAAGAGGGGGAGACAATAGAATGGATTGAAATAGACCCAGAAGCTTTCACAGGTACAAAGCAATATACAGACTTTTTATCCGTAACACTCAAGATGGTTTTCTTCAGCCTCAAGCCTTTAGTTATGGGGTAATTTAATGTTTGATTGACCCTTGCTTACTAACTGCTTCCAGCTTCTTGAGATAAATAGTAACAGATATTCTGCCTTTTGCTCCTCATCTATTCTGGACTGTCTAAATTTTTGTCACATTTTAGTTGCCTTACTCTGAGAGATAATTTTCTATTAAAATGTTGGTGCAATTTGGCATATTTAAACCACAGCCATTTCCCAATGAATACACACCCCTTTACTGAAAGCCACGTCTACCTGTCTAATGAGTCATACATTTTGTTGTTCACAAATGCTCCACATTTTGGAACATTTTATACTGGGGTTAAGTCAAAACCACAACAATAAATCTTCCCTTTTGTGTGTTGCCACACAGACTGCTGAGAGCTCCTTTACAAGAACAGTTATGGGTCTCTTTTTTTCCAGTATCTCAACGTAATGTACCCCACAATCCACCTGAAATCATTGGCCTTGAAGTTCATTAGCATAGGCATTTACATGTAATCTAATAAACAGTAAAAAGCTGCTGTTAACATAATAGAGCCCCTAACTTACTGGGCCTCTGTGCAGTTCCACAGGTTGTACCAATGGTATATCTGCCCCTATGTCTTGCCAGTTTTTGCTCTTCTTTGATTGTTGTATTTTCTTGTGACAAGAAATAGACCAACATGGCCTGTCTAGCCATTAAATGAGGATGTTCAGTACAAATTAAGGCCCGGTTCACATCTGCATTCAGGTTTCCGTTCGGGGAGTCTGCTTGGGGACCCCCTGAACGAAAACCTATACGCAAAAAAAGCGGTTTACCCAGGAAACCACACGGACCCCATTATAGTGGTAAACCGCTTTTTATGTGTATAGGTTTAGGGACCCCCCGAACGGAAACCTGAACGCAGATGTGAACCGGGTCTTAGTGATGATTTCACAGAACTTCAGTTATAGCCAATTGCAGCAAATTTCTTAAATACAATGTCCTCTTTGACTTATTACATTTTTTGGAAATTAAACTTTTTAGAAAATGGGGAATGGGCAATAAAACACATGCCGGCCAAGAAGATTATAGACCAGCGATATACTCCAGATGACATCAATTACCAGGCAATCATCTTCTATCTCATCATTCAGAGGAAGCCTCTCTTCTACATCATCAACATCATTGTCCCCTGTGTCCTCATTTCATTTGTTAGTGTCCTGGTTTATTTCCTCCCTGCCAAAGGTATCATTCAGTATTAGCCTATTGTCACAAGCAGTGTGGTTATTTTCAAATGTTTGGGTTATTTCATTCACTTGTACTGAAGTAATTTCCATAGAGAAGCTAGTGTAAAAAGGGCAAATAGTGTAAATACATATACATATTGCCATAGTACAATTCTATTAATTGTCACATGTTATTCTTAGCATGTGACAATTAATAGAATTGTACTATGGCAATATGTATATGTATTTATTTATTGTATAATAAAACCTGAAGGTTCAATAAATAAATTGTTATAAAATAAAATGGTTAAACAGATTTTCATTATCCTTTTTTTTTTTTTTTTTTTTCTTTTTTTTTTAAGCGGGAGGTCAGAAATGTACAGTATCCATTAACATCTTGCTGGCTCAGACTGTCTTTCTCTTCTTGATAGCGAAAAAAATTCCAGAAACATCCACTGCTGTACCGCTTATAGTGAAGTAAGTATTACCTGCAGTATGTGTTTTAAATCTATTTAGTTGCAGTAGTAATTTAGTTATAGCTTATTATTTTATCAGAGAAAATAAAAGGTTACCACCCATTTGGATAATAAGAGCTAATTTACATACAACCTGCCAGGAGCCATATAAAGGGCCATTTAGATCCTGATGCATGGCACCAAGGGGCAGGCAGAAATGTGTTCAATGAGCAAACCGAGGTCAAGAAAGTCAGAGTTTGTGTGTAACTGTAATCAGGCAATAGGTCAGAGCAGACAGCACAGGGTCAATACAGTAATTAGGCAGAGATCAGAGCAGGCAAAACTGGCTCGGAATCAGGTACACAGGCAGAGCTCAAATAAAGATAGTCAGAGTACACAAAGATTAGAAAACACATTTGCAGGAACTAAACAAACTAGGGACCTTTTTGCTCAGGCACCCCCTCATAGGGGAAGGTGTCTTATATACCCCAGGGAAACACAAGATAGGTGTTTAAGAGCCAGAGATATGTACAGTCAGGAGGAGGAGAAAGGAGGCAAGACAACTCCAAATTACTCACCAGGGAGAAGAGGTGAGGAGCGAGGACTCTGGTGGCTGTCACCACCAGGAGAGGAGACATGCTGGTAGTCACAGACCACTGGTATTACACACTGTAGTGTCTATAAAACAATACAGGAAGAGAATGAGTATCTCCAATATGGCTACCCCCTGAAATATACAGTATATATTTTATAAACAGCCTCACCATCTAAGTAATGCTAAGTAATGAAACTTAAATAACATTGTACAATTATATGATTCAGTTTAGGTGATTTTCAACATATATGTGTAATTATAAATACTGTACATTAACTGTAATTTTCCCCATTTTCTAGGTATTTAACATTTCTCATAGTGGTCACTATTACCATCGTAGTTAATGCTGTTGTTGTTTTAAACGTTTCTCTCCGCACCCCAAACACTCACAGCATGTCAAGTGGCGTAAGAGAGGTATGAGGAAGCATTTGTTGTGTTACTGGGGTGCATGCTATTATGAGAAACTTCATGACTTAATAATATAAAAGGATAAACTACGGACTACTTTATTGTAAAGTTTTTACTGTTCAGAACATTGTATAATACACTTTTGAGAAATCTTTGAGCAAGGTCTGTATCTCCACTGTTTCATTGTTTATAGCATTTGTTAAAGTAAAACTTCACACTATTAAAAATTATATCATATATAAATCTTTATGCCATTAACAACTATATTATATATACATGATAGTTTATAAAAACTATACTGATGACTCACACGTCCCTAATATAATGGTATTATTGGAACTGCTCTCTTTTCAAGGAGTGTTCTGATATTTACTTTACATACGGCTACGATCACATATGCATTTTCAGTGTTGTCGTATATAGAAAATACAGTATACATCATTACCTGGTCCATGACCTTGCTCTGTAGCTATCATCACATTCTATAATTACAATTATTTTTTGTGCTCAGCTCTTTCTGAGAAAGTTGCCACGACTCCTTAAAATGCACCTCCGTCGAAGTGACATGGCCCCTGAACCTGCTCCGCTCACACGTCGCAGCAGTTCACTTGGGCTGATAATAAAGGCTGATGAATACATGTTGAAGAAGCCAAGGAGTGAACTTATGTTTGAGAAACAAAGACAAAGAGATGGACTCATGAAGATTGTGTTAGAAAAAATTGGTATGTTTTTTTCATGCACTTAATTTAGCTGAAATTTCTAACTATGAAAGAAAGAATTAGATTGAATACATTTTTTTATTTAAGGCAAAGGAATGGAGAATGGCACTGTACAAGACCTCATTCACAGTCTGAGCCAAGCAGCTCCAGAGATACGAGACACAGTGGAAGCTTGTAACCACATAGCAAGTACCATCAGAGAAAAGAATGAGTTTAAAAGTGTAAGTCTACAAAATGTCCTGGAAAAAGTACATCTATAATCTTGTTTTCTCCATTTTTGCACATATCTATTGAACATGAACAACCTGCTTGGATCTATTATAAATATATAGTATTTTAAGCATTTTATAAATAACAAGCATATGATCGAAGACTCATTTTTGCCCTGGCTATATGCTGTGGTTATAAAATAAGGTAGCATGATGTCCAGCATTGTCACCTGGTAGCACTGGGGTCCTGGGTTCAAATCCACCCAAGGACAACATCTGCAAGGAGTTGGTATGTTCTCCTTGGATGTGCATGGGTTTGCTTGTACACTTCACTAATAGAGAATTTAGATTGTGAGTAATGACAATGAAAGTGGCGCAGAATATGTTGGCACTATATGAACAAGATAAATCATTAGGATTTTCATGTAAAATTTGCCAGACTTTTTAAAAGTTCGGTAATGATTTCTCCTGGTCGCTCTCTGATGCTCTCAGCTGACCAGGAGTAATAATGTTTCTTGTACATACAGATATTGACACATTTCTGTTCTGTTTCTAGTTTAGAGAGCTATTTTTGTGCAAAATTGGTAAGAGGAAGTGCAGACATATCGGTTATCGCCTTTGAATTCTCAGCAATTGATGCTAAAACTATAACATTGTTAACCCCTTCTCATTTACAGATGTAATAGTAATTAAAAGTCCTCAGGAACAGTAGTTGAGAGACCATTACATACTATTATTTGAGTCAGTCACATGGGCACTGCCAATGTGTCCATAAAATCACTGGCAGGAAGATGCAGGTGAAATACGCAGTTAGACTCCTGCCACAAGATATATCACAACTTTGGTGGTTGACAGCCATATTCAATTTAAAAAAAGAAGTAAACTTGGAGAAATAAATTATGACATTGAAAACATTTGTAGATATTATACTATAAGTCTACTATTATATTATTCCATCCAAAGTGGCACTGGTGAAAGGTTCGGATACATATCCAATATTGTCAATATTTATGTAGCCAGTACTTATGGCCGTAACTGAGGGCTACCATGCAAGTCACATAGATGAGGGTCACAAGCCACATGTGGCTCTTAAGCAGAGTTCAGCCAAGTTGAGGACCACTGACTTATGTGAAAAAAGGCCAAAAAAAACCAAAAAATCTGCCGGGGTATGTAAACTTTTTAGCACAACTGTATGTAGGTCATGTGACCTACATAATATTACATTTTTTACCTTTCCGATGATGTAACGGGTCATCAGTCTAATCCATATCCTGACCTGTTACATCTGTATAAAGGCCTCGCCCCCCCAGCCCCATTGTACTTACCATTTCCTCTGGACCCGGGCCGAGGCGTCATCCAGCAAAGGCCGCCTCCTCTTCTTCTGTGTGCCAGCCCCCATGCACGCGCAATAGTGCCTGGAAAGGTGGAACACAATACTTACCTATCTTCTCTTGCTTCTGGTCCGGAGCTGAGCCATGATCTCACTTCCGGAAGTGACATCGGGCCTGGCTCCAGGCAGCATGGGAGTCCTGCAGCGCTACAGCATATGTCGAGAAGAGGAGGAGACAGGAAGACAGGTAAGTATTATGTGGTGGGGTGGGGGGAGGGGTGGGCTGAGTTAGTTAGTTGGGAAGGGCTAGTAGTGGGCGGTCTAGCTAGGGAGACAGGGAGGGGTTGTAAGGGAGTGAGAGAGGGAGGGAGCAAAGCATTATGGTAGTTGTAGGATAGAAGCACAAGAAGTTACACCTTGTAAATAAATGCAGAATATGCCAGGAGCTCCCAGAGAAACACAGAAATCACTCAAAACACTGCTAAAGGTATATGGGTGCACTTATTAACCCACTAATAGCACTAACAGACCTTTTTAAAAAAAAATAATTTTTGCCCGGAAAACCCCATTAAGGCATAGCCGCAATAGTCAAGAATACTGAAATGGAAATACTCCTTTAAGAATGTTTACATATATTAGTATAAAGTTAAGTGTTAAGAACATGCAAGAAATAGTATAGAATAAAAAAAAAACCTATACTCACCTAATAAATCCCCGATACAACTCTTATTAAAGTCAGTGATTGACCATAATGACAAATTCAGAGTTTTAGCATTTTCTGAGAAACATGACAACTACTATAGTTGCTTTCCTACTACAGACATATTTAAGAACACATATATCTGTAAAACAATTTGGCTAATTGTGTTTGTTGTTTCTAGGAGAATGAAGAGTGGATTTTAATTGGTCGGGTAATAGACAGAGTCTGTTTCTTGATCATGTTCTCATTGTTCATCCTTGGGTCCATTGGAACCTTCTTGGCTGGTCATTACAATCAAGCACCAGCACAGCCTTTCCCTGGAGATCCAAAACTCTATCTGCCACAGCCTCAATGTTCTACCTGAAAGCATTACTGCATCATTGGATGATATCTGCACATGAGCCTTGCTATAAGTCTACCTCCTGTACTATCTATAGACTGTGAACCTGTAGACCTATTCATAGATCGGGCATCCCCTCAAAATGGTTAAAAGATGGTTACATGTACTTGATGTGTCATGGACACTATACACCTGTGTATACTTGAATACAGGATACTGACTTAAGTCTAGAGTTATAAAAAAAAAAGTTTTATCTAGACTAGGTGATCTATACACATAGAGAATGTAGGACACCTGGGTGAAGTGTCTATATTTATGGTCTATGAGTTTATGGCATTTGCTATGATTCATTTTATATGGTAAAATGCTGGCTAGAAATGCATGGAAAAATCATTTTTAATCCTTTGACACCTTTATGTTGAATTTGTGACTTGTAGGAACACAATGTTTTTAATACAACGTCATTTTTTATAAAACAAAAGAATATTACATTTTGTTCTCTGTAAATTGATTGACATGAACAAAAGAGAGATTTTGTGGGAAGGGGGTGATGCAGAGCAGAAGCATGTAGTCTGAGCATGGTAATGGTAAGAGACTGATTTTTTATTTGATTTATAATAAATTTGTGTGTTTTTTTTGTTTTTTTTTATGATTCAGAAAAGAAATGTGTGTTATGTTTCTTGTTTTTCTGTGTATATATTATTACCAGAAAACTGATTTAGGAATTTTTTTTTATTATAGATTGAAAAGTCATAACTACTCAAATTCTCTTGTCAGAAAACATTCCTTTGCCTATTATGGAGCTGGAGATCAGGTGTCCATTTTTAGGTCAATAGGATTGACCATGTTGGATATTTCAAATGACTATATTTGGTTTTCCCTAGGGATTAGCATTATCAGAGGTTTGCAGATGTTCTTCTAATGTTCTTACTCCATAGACATTACAAATGGGGCACTGGGTGATATTTACAAACTGAATATGTACAGTAATAGCAGCTTAAAGGGGTATTCCCATGAACATAACCATTTTTAAGTTTGTAGATAATTAAAATATAAACATTTTTGCATATATAAGTAATTAAAAATTTTGCAGAGTTTTAAAGATTTTCTCTTAATATCTTGTGGTCAAAAGTTGTTGTCTTGATCAGTTGCTAGTGGAGGCGACCATCAATGCAGGACCTTTCTAAGGTCAGAAAATCAGCCATGATTTTCCTTATTGTGACCAGGATATCTTCTAATACATGAAGTGTTCCTGCCTGATAACCCAGCTACAATAAGAAAATCATGGCTGGGTTCCTGACAAGTACCAGACCATAGAAAGTTTCTGCATTCGTGGTCGTATCCATTGGCAACCGATCAAGACAAAAGATGTCCCCACTAAGATAGTTAAAGAAAATATTTAAAACTCTGCAGAATTTCTAAGTACGTATATTTCCAAAAATGTTTAACTTTTAATTATCTACAAATATAGATATAATAATGTTCATGGGAATACCTCTTTAAGCTTCATCAGCATCCTAACATGAATCACAATTTACATTCATTTTATCCTCTTAAAAGGGGAATAGATGGTATTTCCCAGTTCTATGAATGTGTGATATAAGACACTATCATTTATTTATGGAAAATAGTGTATATAAGGCATCATAAATACTGTTTTAAATTTTTGAAGTGCATGTTTGGCACTGTTCACACTTTTTGTAGGGGCTTCTGTCAGCAGTTCCTTCACATCTCATAGCAAGATAGCAATGGAATTCTAATGGACCCCACTATAACTGAGTGGAGCTGTTGGCAATGTCTGAATTGAATGGATCCAGCACGGCGTCTCGACTGTTAAAAATACAAACCAAAGCTGAAATGCAGACAAAACCTTTGAAAAGTTAAACTGTGAACTTCTTGGTGTTAAGACCAACACTCATATCCGTATTTTGCACTCACTTATAGAAATGTGTCATATTCTTTATATTTGAACTGCAATTTATCTTATATACTCACATACATGCACTAAATATGTATATACTCATAGCTGCCAACTGTTCTGAATTTGGGCGGTCCTGGCCCAAGAAGGCTAGTAGAATGATGTCCCAAATTGGGAGGTCCTGTCCGATTTAAGGGTGAGCTATGAGTGGGACTTCAAATGTCCCTATTTGCCAACTACAAAGTTGGTAAGTATGTGTATTGTGTAAAAATCGGTTGTGTATTGTTAAAGGGTGATGAAGTGCTGGTTTGACACTGAGTCCCTTTTGCTTTAAGGATCAGTGGGGTTCTAGGGTTCAGATCTCCCACTTATAACCATGTGATGGCTTATCCTTGTTATATGCCATCTCTTTATCAAATGAAAATAACCCTTTAAGGTAAAAACAAAAAATGGTTAAAAGAAACATTTTCTGGCTTTTTGTAATATGCTTTGTATGCTGTAATCTTCAGAGGTCTCATAATCTAAACCTTAAAACATTTTGTAAATTCTGCATCTTTTCTTAGTCTCATTCAAACATTGTAAAACCTCTTGTCTGTAATATTGTATATCCTAATAAATATTATGGCTGGTGTACCATATCTGTAACTGTTCATTATCTGGCATCAAGACTGAATTATTATTGTTGCTTGAGAAGCTGTTCTGTGCCCCTGCCATATCCTGTGCCACTTTATCTGCCTGCTAAAAACTCTTTATTCACTCTAGTGAGAGTTTCAATAAAATAAACCCATAATACAGTTAAGAGTTTGCTCCACATTGTGTCCTGCATGCTGTAGCAATTCTGAGTGTGCCATGCTATGTGCTGCCAGCAGGGTGCTGTTTCTGGGTTGTGTTATGCCTTTATAGTGATGATTATTAGTGAAGAATATTGTATTTATTGCAACTGTTTTGTAATAGTAATAGTAAATACCTATTGTATGTGACTGACAGATGTTAGGCCACAGGAATGAGTATGTCTGGTGATGTCAGAGGTATAAGAAAAGGACCCCCACCAATCAGATATTTATCCACTGCTACCCTATGGATAGAGGATAAATATTCTTAGTGGTTTAACCCCTTTAAGTCTCGAATAGCTTCAAGCATCAATAATGAGTAAAGACTCCTTGGTGTAATCTGAAAAATTGCTAGGGGTGTTATTATGTTAACACTGTATGAACATTGTATGAAGCTACACAATACATATAAAACAGAAAACATCTCTGTAGTATGTCAAGCCCTAACTTAGAAATGTACATTCATACCTGGAATATTTGGATGGCCACAAAAAGATTTGCTCTGTATCATAGACACCTTGTAACGTCTCTGCCTGTTCTGGTCTCGGCGCCACCCTCCGCTCGCACGCTGTGGGGAAGGAGGCGTGTTCAGTTTAATTCCTTGCGTAGGTTTCTTGCTGCTCAGTCTGAACATGGTCCTAGTCAGTGTAATGGATTTCCGGCCACACCCGTGTTCTAAGCATTTCTCTCTGGACGGTATAGAGTTAATCTCTTCCTGGCCTGTGTGATTGACAGCCTGTGTACCTATCAGGTCCGGGGCTGGGTCCAGACTTTCTTTATACAGGATGTCACTTTCTCAGCAAGTTGCCGGTTATTGCACTTGTGTTTGCCTGCTCTCTTTATTACCGGTATATTCCTTACTACTTTGTTACTTGATTCTCTGACCCTTTGGCTTGCCTTTTGACTATTCTCTTGGATTTTGACTTTGTACTGCATTGCTCGTTTGCTACCGACCCCTTGCCTTCCTGACCTCTCTTTTGTCGTTTGTTTTGTCTTGTCCTGTTCTCTGTGTCACTTACCCAGTATAGGGCGTGTCTTCTAGTTGTCCTTTTGCCGTTTAGGGTAACTGAGGCAATAGGAAGGGACAGTTGCTGTGGTGAGATTAGGGCTCACTTGTCTCTGTCCTTCCTCCCAGACCGCTGCAGTAGTGTCAGGGTTGCTACGGTTGGCAAGACCCTTACACACCTATAAAGGAATTTCCACAATTACAAAAAAAAACAATGTTGCTTTCTTCCAAAAATAGTACCACATTTGTCTGTTGGTTGTGTCTGGTATTGCAGCTCAACTCCAGTGACATGCATTGGCCTTGGCTGTAATACCACACACAACCTGTGGATAGGCATGGCACTGTATATGGAAGAAAGCAGACATTTTTCTAATCCCAGGCAACCACTTTAATCTGACCCTGTTTGGCATCACTAATGAAATTCAAATCTCTAATCCTATTGTGAAAGACACTAGTCCTTGAACAAACATGTGGCCCATGTGGATGTGTCATGCTGGCAGACAGTAAAGAGAACCTTTCCTGGTATCTGTTCCAAAGTAAACATTGCAATGAATTGTCTTTCTCTTGTTTGTGTGTGTGGAGTTTGGAGTAGACAGCAGCCAACAATTGCCTCATTTCCGAGAAAATGCTCCCACAATGTAGTCAATAAGAGCATTGTGCTTCGCCCCACAGCATAGACTCAACTCTAACAAGCAAAGTGATGTATTGTGCTTATTAACTGCTATCCTGGTCCTGGTTCTATACAAAGATACCTCTATCTTTTACTTGGATAAATACATAGGGAAGCCTTATGTTTGTCTATTTTATAAATGGAACCTAGAAGTGAAGTTCCCTTACCATCTCCTCTTTATTGATCTAATTCATTTCTCATGGAGAACAGCAGATGTCTGCTAGGGTGACATGAGGCTATGAAAATGTGAACTAGGAATATGTGCAGTTCTTGACCTGGGAAACTGATAGACAGTTGTCCCGAGTAAAGAATGTGTGCAATCTCTTTTCTTGCCAATAATCCCAGCAAGAATTTAGTTGACTTTCGCTCTCTTTTCATGGCAACACTTCTCCTTGGATGATAGACCGGACAGCCTCCTGCAGAGAATTAAGCAACATCCGGCTGGTTGAGATGGCAACTCCAATAGGCAGAGGGGATTGAGAGTAATAAAGGGGATAACTCCCCTCAGAATCTTGGGAGGGTTGATTTTACAGTCAGGCAATTTGTGACTTGAAGGAAAAATAACAGTGTCTTACCATTACCTGCTGCATTATTCAGTAGACACTAAATTTTGACATGTCAGTTGTACGTTCTCAGCCCTCACCTTTCCGATATCTCCAGAGAGAGAAACACATTGAGCATTATACTAAGTTCCCTAAAGAGAAGAAGATGTGCAGATGTATGGAAGTTTCACACAGACAACCTTCATATCAAAAAGATGATAACCACAGACATTCATACAGAACAAAAGAAAATAGTCGAGAAAATGGAACAAAAGAAACTGAAAAGTCTTCTGATCCAAAGAGTGTAAGATCTTCAAGGAGAGGAGTCACTCCCATCACCTCTGTGTCTGCTCCATCTTCTCACAGCAGACCCACAGACAGGGAGATGAGGGTTCAAAGAACACTTACAGTAGTGGAAGAATCAGATGAATCGGTTTGTTCAGAGCTGCAGATCTTAGCAAGTGCTCAGCAATTCTGCATAACATCCAAAGCCAAACCGCAAGGTAAGATGTTTTTCAGAATGCTTATTTCTTATATCTTTATTACACATCACTTTTACTAAGTCAAGCCACAGGGGTCACCAATATTTTACCTGTGGCCCCTGGCTTTTGAAGGTGTAGCCCTTTCTTGTTTCAGTTGAAAATTTCTTGAAGTTTTAATACAAACTAAAACAATATAATAACTCCTGTTGTTCTTGTTAAAAAGCATTAGCCAATCTTGAATGCTAGGTGGGGCTGTGGATCACCAGTGTAGCGGAATGAGTAGTTTGGCTGCTCTAAATAATTCGGTGGCCATCTCTCTCGTCTTTCATTAAAATTTGGTCCCCCTTAGAGAAATTTTAGAGGCTCTATTCAGTATAGAATACACAGATTCCCCCACCCCTCCATATCCCCTGAACAGTTCAAGCAGTTCTATATAGTTTCTCAATCTATTTTTTTCTTTCTTATTGGGTACTCAGTTTGTCCCTTTGTTAACTATATTGATTGAATTAAAATGTGTCAGGCCTGCGTACCTATGTACCGACCTATCATGCTCTCACTATGACCCGGATATGGTGCAAATGTTGCCCTGTAAAAGGCACTTTGTACTCACATACAGTTATGTCTTCCTTGTTCTTGTTTGTAAATGCAGAACATATTTTAATCAATATGAGAATGAAAAAAAAAATGTTGCCATCATATATTACTATGAGCATGCGCCAATAATACAAAAGTCTGTTTAGTTACTTTGGGTTACTTTGCCACATCTGAGTAAAATTTGTAAGGTGGTGGAAGCCACCGCTTCTACAAGATAGATTTAGATGGGCGACTTTGCATTGGCCTGTTTATCTGTCTATATATAGTATTTGCTCGTGCTTTTTATGTCTTATTGTGCATTGCCTGACATTTAATATGCTGTTTGATGCTCTAGTGAGAAACAACAAAAAACTTTTTTTTTTTTCACAGAGTTTTTCATTGCATTTTTGCAAAGTTTTCCTCTGTGGACTTTCTGCCCCTATTATACCTATATAGAAAACACCAGCATTTTAGCAGGAAAAATTTACTGCGGTTTCTGAAAATGCAGCTTTTCAGCTGCAGATTGTTTTCTGCAATGTGTGAATGGGATTAGCCAGAATCCCATCCACTTTGCAGGTACTGTAAAATGCAGCCTTTTTTTGCCGTGGCATTTCCGTCTCAACAAAAAAGCTGCGTTTTTGCAACGTGGGGCCCCGGCCTGTGTTTTCTGCTAAGTCATTTTGCCTACTTTGGTCTAGTACATTCTAGAGAGTGGTGTGAGGATTCTAACCAAATGGGTGGAACCCAATTGTACCGTGGTGGTGTCCATTTGTGTTCTCTGCAGTACAGCCTTTGCATGCTGTGGCCTTGTAGTGAAACCGGACAGGAAAAGTCTCATTTACAATGGAGGCTTTCTTGCTCTTTCGGGTCTTCCCTTTGTAACTCCGTTGCAACCATTGTGTCTACCCATCTGTGCCATGCAGTCCTGGAACAGTGCCCAGCTGTATCCAAAGACAATCATTTGCAACCCTAGCATGTGTCTGCAAAGCAGGATCCATAAATTGAGTGCAAATCCCTGTGAGAGCCAGGAAATTGCACTGCATTGCCTCGGGACTGCTGGTCTTAAGTTGCCAAAGGTTGCTGAGTGTTCAGAGCATCTATTTCAGAGATGAAATACTGTCATTGATCCTTGCTGCATCTGAACAACTGCTGTTAACTACTTTGTGGCTGGACAACTGCTACCTCAGTAAAGTGCTGGTGACAATGATCCTGGGGAAATTAAGCGTATATCTCTCTACAAACACTGAAATAGCAGGGATCTGGCTGTCCTAACCTTGTGTAGGATGGAGTAGGGGAATGTCATGCTCAGCCATGTACAATCTTGTGGCACAGTCACTTAGGGCCCCAGCCCCATTGCAGTGCAAATCAAAGGGGTTCTCCAGGGATGGGGAAAAATGTTAGACATAGCTTTGTTTCTGTGGGGTGCAATATCAGTTCAAATAGTTGAACAGTACTCCCAGCAACATATACAGATGCATCTCAATAAACTAGAATATCTTTGAAATGTTTATTTCTTTCAGTAATTAAATTAAAAAAGTGACCTCCTATATTTTCTAGATTCTTTACACACAGAGTGTTCTATTTCAAGTGTTTTATTTTTGTAAATGTTGATTATGGATTACAGGTAATGAAAACGCAAATCTTAGAAAATTTGAATATTGTAAAAAAATTCAGTAATGTAAATTCAGTGTGTCACCTGCCAAGGTTTCCTAAGCCTTTAAATGGTCCCTCAGTCTGGTTCAGTAGGACACACAATCATGGAAGACTGTTGATTATGAATTGTATTACTGAAATGAATGAACGTTTCAAAAATATTTAAATTTATTGAGATGCACCTGTACATTTACCTGATGGTTAATATTGGTGATTCGCTCTCATATATATGTATATAGTCAATATTTTAGCACTTTGTGCAACTGATTTCTTTCCATATTTTAAACAAACTAATAAACGTTATATTTTGCGTCTCATTAATTTATTATTTTTGCCTATTAAGAAATTGAAGGGACACACCCAGTATACCCATTCTTCTTATACGGTTTTTCAATAGATATAATTGAAGCAGAAAGTCCGCAGAGGAAAACCCTGTGGACTTTCTGTGAAAAGCACTGTGGGGAAAACTGCAAAGTGTTTCCGACGAGGTTTTTCCCGCAGCGCTTTTTGGCTGCGGCCCGCTACGTGGGGCCTTAGCCTTAGATTATGTTTCTACTGGGGTTTCTCTTAAATTTGCCTTACCTATGCCTAGAGCCAGCATTATGAAGAGAGGGTACAAAATAACAGGGGACCTCCTTTGTTCAGTCGTGGATTTACATGCTAATATTTAGAAATGTGCCACCATCTAATATTAATATTTAGAATAGTGCTTTACATTATGGGACCCTTATACTGAATACTTAGTCTGTGGTATTTTAGGATATAAATAAACTGGTATTTGTATCCCACAAAATGTATTCCTACCAATAAATATGAGGTCGGGAAATTATGGATTACTTGCCAGATTTAAACTATAACAGTCATGAGTTCCAAATGTATATCCACCCACTGATCAATATATTTTGACTAAAGTTGGTGTCTATCCTGTACTCTGAATTAGTCACCATTCCTCAAAGACTTCTACAGATACAATTCTTCATAACAGATAAGAAGCGATATTACTTTGATAATAGTATTTAATATTGTAGTGGTTTGTCCACATTCATCACTGGTTAAAATGAAGGGTTTTTTTTTAGGTGTTGGTGAAAGGTCGTCCAACTTGATGTGCATGTATCACGTTTCAACTACAATGACAACATACTGAAATGCGCAATACACTCAGCTGGTACATGTCATATATTGCATAATTTTTGTCCGATCATATTCACAGTTCCCTGCACCTGTCTTCTGGTAACATTGAAGTTCAGGTTCCACACCACTTAAAGGATGGGAAAGACATCTTTATTAAGATACACACTCACCAGCTATGACACATTGGATGGATTGTGACTTATTATTAATAAGTCACAGGTGCCATGAGCTTGTCTGTGTAGCAAGCTTGTAACTGGAGGTTTATAGCCAAATATATAAGAGAAGTATCAGATATCTGGTTGTAGGAGTAACAGCTGAGCTTCCTCTGTAACCTTCCAGGTCAATATAAATAAGGCTGTATAGAAAATAAGGTCAGTATAATCTGGATAAATCTACCTATACAATGCAAGTGGTTCTGAATTCACAAAGCGGAGAGAGAAGGGCAGACTGTGGTTAACACTATGACGTGCCATTCCAACACAGCAGCAGAGGCATGTGGACATTATCCTGCCTGCATCTGGCCAGGATTTCCTTTGCATGAGTCTGCTGCTTTACTATAACACAGCTTAAAACTGTATATTTTAAAACTGCAAGTAAAACTGTAAATTAATCTAAACAAATGTATCAAGCCACATGATTGAAACCTATGACATAAGTTATATTTGTACTAATAATTTATTCTTCAATGAGCAAACTATGGGGTCTGAAAAACAGCAAATTCAGGAATTTTCAGCCATTATATTTCATCACATTATGATACCTGATCCTATCCTTGGCACAGAGATATATGGTAATGAAAAGCGTTGTAATATTGCATTAGCAACGTGCTTGAGCATGGGCTTTTATAGTGGTGTGAATGCATTAAGAATAATGTGAAAAAATAGCGTCATACTGAATGTCACCTGAGTAAGGGCAGTTCATTGGTCTCAGACTACATTCACAGGACAGTGCCCTGTACTCAGCTATGAAAAAGTACTTTTTTTATGCCGTGTGTATACCTGAGGGTCATCCATTTTCACAGATCCCTCATAGACATACAATGGGTACGGAAAGTATTCAGACCCCTTTAAATTTTTCACTCTTTGTCTCATTGCAGCTATTTGCTAAAAGCAAAAAAGTCCATTTTATTTCTTATTAATGTACACTCAGCACCCCATCTTGACAGAAAAAAAAACAGAAAAATAGAAATTTTTGCAAATTTATTAAAAAAGAAAAACTGAAATATCACATGGTCATAAGTATTCAGACCCTTTGCTGTGACACTCATATTTAACTCACATGCTGTCCATTTCCTTCTGATCCTCCTTGAGATGGTTCTACTCCTTCATTGGAGTCCTGCTGTGTTTAATTAAACTGATTGGACTTGATTAGGAAAGGCACACACCTGTCTATATAAGACCACACAGCTCACAGTGCATGTCAGAGCAAATGAGAATCATGAGGTCAAAGGAACTGCCCAAGGAGCTCAGAGACAGAATTGTGGCAAGGCACAGATCTGGAAAAGGTTACAAAAGAATTTCTGCAACACTCAAGGTTCCTAAGAGCACAGTGGCCTCCATAATCCTTAAATGGAGGAAGTTTGGGACGACCAGAACTCGTCCTAGACCTGGCCGTCCAGCCAAACTGAGCATTCATGGGAGAAGAGCCTTGGTGAGAGAGGTAAAGAGGAACCCAAAGATCACTGTGGCTGAGCTCCAGAGATGCAGTAAGGAGATGGAAGAAAGTTCCACAAAGTCAACTATCATTGCAGCCCTCCACCAGTCGGGGCTTTATGGCTGAGTGGCCTGAAGGAAGTCTCTCCTCAGTGCAAGACATATGAAAGCCCGCATAGAGTTTGCCAAAAAACACATGAAGTACTCCCAGACTATGAGAAATAAGATTCTCTGGTCTGAGGAGACGAAGATTGAACTTTTTGGCGTTAATTCTAAGCGGTATATGTGGAGAAAACCAGGCACTGCTCATCACCTGCCCAATACAATCCCTACAGTGAAACATGGTGGTGGCAGCATCATGCTATGGGGGTGTTTTTCAGCTGCAGGGACAGGACGACTGGTTGCAATTGAAGGAAAGATGAATGTGGCCAAGTACAGAGATATCCTGGAAGAAAACCTCTTCCAGAGTGCTCTGGACCTCAGACTGGGCTGAAGGTTCACCTTCCAACATGACATTGATCCTAAGCACACAGCTAATATAACAAAGGAGTGGCTTCGGAACAACTCTGTGACCATTCTTGACTGGCCCAGCCAGAACCCTGACCTCAACCCAATTGAGCATCTCTAGAGAGACCTGAAAATGGCTGTCCACCAATGTTCACCATTCAACATGACGGAACTGGAGAGGATCTGCAAGGAAGAATGGCAGAGGATCCCCAAATCCAGATGTGAAAAACTTGTTGCATCATTCCCAAGAAGACTCATGGCTGTACTAGCTCAAAAGGGTGCTTCTACTCAATACTGAGCAAAGGGTCTGAATACTTATGACCATGTGATATTTCGGTTTTTCTTTTTTAAAACATTTGCAAAAATATCTACATTTCTGTTCTTTTCTGTCAAGATGGGGTGCTGAATGTACATTAATGAGAAATAAAATGAACTTTTTTGCTTTTAGCAAATGGCTGCAATGAAACAAAGAATGAAAAATTTAAAGGGGTCTGAATACTTTCTGTACCCACTATAAGTCTATTGAGGAAACCCTAAAAACGGGCCGAGTAATAGCCTTTTTTTCTGAAATTGTTCACATGTACCATTAAAACAACAATTGTGTGAATAGATCCATTAAAGTCTGTGGAGCTGTGTACTGGCTGTTAATTCAACTGAAATGCATATGTTTATTATGAGTTTTTCCTATGTTTCAAAATGCAAAAAAAATAAAAGCATCAAAAAAAGCACTGTTGAAATCCAGTGGAACACAGTTATTGAGGAGTAAAAGGACCACAACTAAAGCTGGAAAGGCAGCTCTCTGGTCATTGAATGTGCAGTTTCTTCATTTGTCCTGTGCTTGTTGTGTTGTGCTGTTGATGTTCACCTGCCACATATAACATCCAGTGAAGTGACTTGTGACACATTTGAACAGCATAAGTTTCCTGAACATTGCTGTTGAAGTTATCCCCGATGGATTGTTTTTGGGAGCACAGTACACAACGGTAAATAAATAGTTCTATACAAACTGACTATGAGAAATATCTTTGCTCCATAAAGTCAAACAATCAGGTTTCCACGGGCTTTCTCCATACAACCTACGCCCTTCATTCACTGTATACATGGTGCGATAATATGAGGATTATGCAACATGAAGATTGTGTTACCCTCATTCTCACAACCTGTGAAATCAAAAGGGTTTAATAAGATCTTTGTGCATACTTTAGACCCAGAGCAAATATCTGACAGGTTTCTGAGGGGAGAGAGAACACACTAAGGCTATGTTCATATCTGCTTTGGAATATCCATTGGAGACTCCATTGCAATGTCTGTCTGAAATTGGCAGAGGAAAAGTCTTGAATGGAGAACTTTTTCCTCCACCGGTTTCAGTTTTAAAACGATGGACACCCAACTAACCTCATAATGGCCAATGGGGTTCGCCGTGCTCTATGCTATTTTAGTGGTCTGCCTATCTATAGTTCATGTCCTCTGATAGACTAGAACAGCAGCGAGGCAATGCTAGTGTGGACCTTGCATTAGCAGTAAAAATATAACACTAGACAATTATAGAAACCAATCTAAAAAGCCTAGGAATCCAGGACTCCAACCCAGCATGGCACAATGCATCTCAATAAATTAGGATATTTTTGAAACGTTCATTCATTTCAGTGATTCAGTAATACAATTCATAATCAGCGTCTTCCATGACTGTGTGTCCTACTGAACCAGACTGAGGGACCATTTAAAGGATTAGGAAACCTTGGCAGGTGACACACTGAATTTACAATACTGAATTTTTTTACAATATTCAAATTTTCTAAGATTTGCGTTTTCATTACCTGTAATCCATAATCAACATTTACAGAAATAAAACACTTAAAATAGAACACTCTGTGTGTAAAGAATCTAAAAAATATAGGAGGTCACTTTTTTAATTTAATTACTGAAATACATAAATGATTCAAAGATATTCAAATTTATTGAGATGCATCTGTAAATACTGAGTCACTGTGCTGTCTATACTGTATATTGGATCATTGTGGGGAATAGTGGATCTTAGTTTTGCTACATATTTGTTGCATAACACTGATTTTTATTTTTATATTGAACATAAGATTCCGATTCAGGAGACATTTCTATAAGTTTCATACAGAATTATCCTCTAGTGTTATAGCAAACTGTATGTCATTGCATCAGGTATGAAGTTATTGGTAGACAGGTAGAGAGAAAATACAATTACAAATAATAACATAAGAAGATGGGTAAGGTAAACATTATATACAGTATACCTCGCTATGTAATGTGAAAATGGTAATATGGCGCCACCTACTGACCATTGAAAGAAATTGTACAAAGGAGTTGTGTTTTCCTAAAATCCTTGAACTATAATATGCTTTTAGTGCTCCCAGTAAGACAGTAAACACTTAAAGGGTTTATCCACCTTTTAAAAATTGATGGCCTTTCCTACCTAACTGTTAGGACCCTGGCAGATCAGCGGTTCATTGGAGAATTCAAATTCGGCCATGTTCATATGCCAGGCGTTGCACTCATTGTACTTTAGAAACTGCAGTTATGAGTACTGCAGTGGTGTCCGATTAAAGTCTATGAGAATTCGGGAAACACCTGATCTGCATGAATCTCAACAGTCGGACATCCCACAATGTAAATTGTTTTTAAAAGGTGGATAACCCATTTTATAACACATTCCTATTTCATTTCTATTTAATTTCCTTATACTATCCTTAAGGAGTCTCTGATAGAAAAATACACATATAATATTTGTAAAACAATGCTATGACTATTTTCTTTTACTGAACATTTACCTGCCTATCCTTCCAATACTGTGACAAGCTGTGTGGATTGATAGTTGGTTTCCTCCCACACTCCAAAGACATACTGATAGGGATCTTAGATGGTGAGCCTTTTTTGGGACAGTGTCCAACACTGTCTGTAAAGTACTGTGGTTTATGTTGGTGCTATATAAGTAAGCTAAATAAAATAATAATAATAGTGTGCCCCTCTGACAGTACGTGTCATCGCTGTAACAAGCTGCACAAAACGTATCCTGATCCTGAAACACCACAGTGTCCCTCAGATAACAATATGCACCAATGCCTCCTCAGGTGCTGGCGTGAGATTCTAGGATGGTAGACCAGTACTCAAGGTCCTGTACTGGCCTGTAATAAAAACAGAAAATAACAGAAGTGCTAAATTCCTGACATGAGGGACTATAAGGCCAAGGCCCCACACAGTGGGCCACAGCAAAAAAAAGCGCTAAGGGAAAAACCGCGGTGGTAACATATCATGGTTTTTCCCACAGCGTTTTTCACAGAAAGAAACCTCTGCGGACTTTCTTCTTCCATTATACCTATAGGGAAACTGCCAGCGTTTCCGTAGGTATAATTGCGTGACGGTTTTGGAAATTGCAGCGTATCTGCTATGCGTATTTTCCGCAATGTGTGGATAGGACTTGCAGGGACTGTAAAACTCCACATTTTTTGCAGCGTTTCCGCTATGTCCAAACCGCGGCGCTTATGCCACGTGGGGCCCCGGCCTAACACAGTTTCCACATTATCAAATTTTATAAATGCCCAAATATATTACCAGGAGAAGCGCCCTATTTACAAGCTGAAGTCTGTGTGGCTGCTGGGAATTGTTTCCAAACAGAACATGATTAATAAATGTACTATGGAGAAGCCTCAGAGAGATGTGAGATTTAGCTTAAACTCTCCCCATTGAAATTAACAAGCAAACTCAGTTGCGTATGCACATCTATAGTGGAGTCAACTAAATGGCTGTCAACTGAACAAAAATGTGTTTCAGGCTAAGGCCCCACGTAGCGAGCCGCAGGCAAAAAACTGCGGAAAAGACCACGGCAGAAACACATTCTGTTTTTTTCCACAACGTTTTTCACAGAAGGTCCGCAGAGTTTTCCTCTACGGACTTTCTGCTTCTATTATACCTATATGGAAAATGCTAGCTTTTCTGCAGGTAAAATTGACATGCCGTGATTTGCAAAAACGCTTGCATTTTTTAAATCGCAGCATTTCCGCTGTGTTTTTTCCCGCAATCCCATCCACTTTGCAGGTACTTTAATACACAGCGTTTTTTGCCTTGGCGTTTCTGCCAATATACCTACCTAGAGATGAGTCATATACACTGTGTGCAGAATTATTAGGCAAGTTGTATTTGAGATGATTATTTTTATTATTGAACAACAACTATGTTCTCAATCAACCCAAAAGACTCCTAAATATCAAAGCTTAATATTTTTGAAAGTTGGAGTGGGTTTTTTTTAGATTTGGCTATCTTAGGAGGATATCTGTTTGTGCAGGTAACTATTACTGTGCAGAATTATTAGGTAACTTAATAAAAACCAAATATATACCCATCTCACTTGTTTATTTTCACCTGGTAAACCAATATAACAACAGAAAATTTAGAAATAAACATTTCTGACATTCAAAAACAAAACCAAAAACAAATCAGTGACCAATATAGCCACCTTTCTTTACGATGCCACTCAGAAGCCTTCCATCCATAGATTCTGTCAGTTGCTTGATCTGTTTACGATCACCATTGCGTGCAGCGGCCATCACAGTCTCCCAGACACTGTTCAGAGAGGTGTACTGTTTTCCCTCCCTGCAGATCTCACATTTTATGAGGGACCACAGGTTCTCTATGGGGTTCAGATCAGGTGAACAAGGGGGCCATGTCATTATTTTTTTCTTCTTTTAGACCTTTACTGGCCAGCCACGCTGTGGAGTATTTGGATGCATGTGATGGAGCATTGTCCTGCATGAAAATCATGTTTTTCTTGAACGATACCGACTTCTTCCTGTACCACTGCTTGAAGAAGGTGTCTTCCAGAAACTGGCAGTAGGTCTGGGAGTTTAGCTTCACTCCATCCTCCACTCGAAAAGGTCCCACAAGTTCATCTTTGATGATATCAGCCCATACCAGTACCCCACCTCCACCTTGCTGGCGTCTGAGTCGGAGTGGAGCTCTCTGCCCTTTACTGATCCAGCCTCGGGCCCATCCATCTGGCCCATCAAGAGTCACTCTCATTTCATCAGTCCATAAAACCTTTGAAAAATCAGTCTTAAGATATTTCTTGCCCCAGTCTTGACGTTTTATCTTATGTTTCTTGTTCAAAGGTGGTCGTTTTTCAGCCTTCCTTACCTTGGCCATGTCCCTCAGTATCGCACACCTTGTGCTTTTTGATACTCCAGTAACGTTGCAGCTCTGAAATATGACTAAACTGGTGGCTAATGGCATCTTGGCAGCTTCACGCTTGATTTTCCTCAATTCATTAGCAGTTATTTTGCACCTTTTTTTTTTCAACACGGTTCTTGCGACCCTGTTGGCTATTTGCCATGATATGCTTGATTGTTCGGCGATCATGCTTCAAAAGTTTGGCAATTTCAAGACTGCTGCATCCCTCTGCAAGACATTTCACAATTTTTTACTTTTCAGAGTCCGTCTAATCTCTCTTCTGACACATTTTGCCAAAGGAAAGGAAGTTGCCTAATAATTAAGCACACCTTATATAGGGTGTTGATGTCATTAGACCACACCCCTCCTCATTACAGAGATGCACATCACCAGATTTACTTAATTGGTAGTTGGCTTTTAAGCCTATACAGCTTGGAGTAGGACAACATGTATAAAAAGGATGATGTGATCAAAATACTCATTTGCCTAATAATTCTGCACACAGTGTAAGTCTCATCAAACTCATCACTAGTGCACCTGCTCAGTGGTTCAGTGAAGCAGGGGAAGAACACCTCAACTTCACTGCGCATGTACCGAGTCCAATGTATGCACACTAAAGCTGAAGTATGTTGCTACAATAAAGAATTGTGCAGGTGGCGGGAGTACAGACGCTAGGTAATGTGGACACAAACTGCGTTATAGCAGGGATATTCGGGACACTAAACCACTGGTGTGTAAGGACCTGTGGGGGGTTTAGTGTCCCAAATCAACCCAACAGGTTCCCTTTTCATAGATGAGCCTCAGTAATTATATTCCTATCAAAGGCCTGGGAGCCTTCATTAAGCTCACATCTGTCTTAGGAACAGGATGACTCCCGCGATCTTGCTGCACGAGAGCCGTACTGCACTGTTAAAGGTAGGGGGCTGGTGGGACAGGCTCAAGGGGAAAATCACAAAAAGAAACTCTGATTGCAGGCATTAGCTCTGGGTCTCCACAGTGCAATACGGCAGAGTCCCAGTAGCTTTGGCAGTCGTTCTACTTCAAAGTGGCTACTATCTTTAAAGGGAATCTGTCAGGTCAATCTGGGACACTAAACCACCCACAGATCCTTATAGACCTGTGGTTTAGTGTCCCAGATCGCCCTGTTGTAATGCAATCCGCAGGCGCATTAAAAATAAAAAACCTTTAAACTTACCTAAATAAGGGTCCGATTGACGCTGTTTGGTGAGAACGGTCCGGCTTATTCATGAGGCACGCCTCCAGGCACCTGCGCTGTTCTTCAGTGAAGCAAAAGATGGACACCCCGGCTTCACTGCGTAATTGCGGGGCATGCGCAGTGAAGCCGAGGAGTACTCCTCTGGCTTCATTAAAGAACTGCGCAGCCGCGGAGAGTACAGCGGCAGGGTGAGTATAAAGCTTTTTTATTTTTAATGCGGCCATGGATTGTGTTATAAAAGGGTGATTTGGGACACTAAACCCCAGGTCATGTGGGGACATGTGGACATGTGGGTGGTTTAGTGTCTCAAATTGCCCTGACAGATTTCTTTTAAAGACCCAGTATTTGTCGTACTATTACGGTAGATGTTGGGAAAGGGTTAAAGTGAACGCTTCAATACAAAAAGGTTCAGTGCTTACAAAAAGACACAAAATAAAAGTGACATACAACAAGCAAACAGTTATAAAATAAACAAGACAAAACAACAGAGAAAACATTACAAGTCATAGGTGTTCTGATACAGTGGAGCTGGGCAAAGGATAGCCACACACAGCTTGGCTGGCTCCACATGTGTGACAAAGTTTCTCTGGTCATCATGCAGTTTTTAGAATGTTAGACCTTGCCTCAGGTTACAGAGAGGCATTCTGGTTCATTATTCTACCTCACAACTTTCAATGGACTGAAAGAGGGACACAATGTGCGGTGCGCTATGTGCGTCACTGCAAATTTAGCTCCACCCACTTCTATGTTGACTCTGCCCATTCTCATCCATTTTTCTTTGTGCCCCCACATAGTATAATGCTCTTACAGTCACCCTAACCTTATATGCCCCCACATTATAATGTTCCCCTCCAATTGCCCCACAGTATGAAGTACCTCTCCTGGCGCCCCAGTTTAAACTGGGGAAAACTAAAGGGGGACATTAAAGTGGGGGCAGCTGGAGGGGGACATTACACTGGGGCAACTAGAGGGGGACATTAAACTGAGGCAGCTGGAGGGAGACATTAAACCATAGGGGTAGCTGGAGGGTGAGACATTAAACTGGGAGCAACTAGAGGTGGACATGTCCCCCTCCAGCTACTCCTACAGTTTAATGTCCTCCTCCAGTTGCCCCCAGTTTAATGTCCCTGTCTAGCGATCCCCACTATTTACTGCCCCCCCTCCAGGTGCCCCCAGTTTAATGTCACCCTTTATTTGCCCCCAGTTTAATGTCCCCCCTTCATCTGCCACCAGTTTAATGCCTCCTTTCATTTGCCCCAGTTTAATGTTCCCCCTCCATCTGCCACCAGTTTAATGTCCTCATTCATCTGCCACCAATTTAATTCCCCATTCATCTGCCCCCACTTTTTATGTTCCCCCTCCATCTTTCCCCAGTTTTATGCCCCCTTCATCTGCACCAGTTTAATGCCCCCTCCATCTGCCCCCAGTTTAATGTTCCCCCTTCATCTGCCCCCAGTTTAATGCTCCCCTCCATCTTCCCCCAGTTTAATGTCCCCCCTTCATCTACCACCAGTTTAATGTTACCCCTCCATTTGTCCCCAAAGTTTAACATAAAAAAACCCACTGATACTCACCTCTCCTCGCTCCCCTGCTGCTGAGTCTCAGGTCTCTGTTCCCGGAGGCTTCAGGGAGCTGCACGTGCGATGCGAGTGACGTCATCATATTGCGCCTACAGCTCCCGGGGCCAGAGCATGCAGGGGCACAGTGGGACACACGGTCTGTAGATGGCTCCTGCTTCATCACTGTATTCAACTCATCTGCATCCTGAAACCAGGACATACCTCCTGCCGACCGGGACAGCGGGATGGGACCCGAAATCCAGGACTGTCCCGCTGAATCCGGGACGGTTGGGAGGTATGCATAAGTCTTATCTGTCTTGTGAGCTAGAGACTTCAAAAAGGGACGCCATTCACAGACCTAAGCTCAGAGGTGACAAAACTCCAGAAATTCTCCTAAGTGAGCACAAGTAATTAATATTGGAATAGTCAGGCCCAAAAATATTATTATAATAATCGTAGTATATAGTAATATTTTCCTCTTGAATATGTCATAATTACTTCATGTGCACACAAATCCACAATACAATTCCACTGAAAGGTATATACAGTGTGAGAGTATGAACCCAGAGGGCTCTAGTGAGCAACCCAGGGCCAGGCCTGAAAAGGTCCTCAGCCACACCTATGGGTGGGGGCACCAACTCCAGATGGAGTGTCTGCAGCAGGAAAGAGTGTTGTGGAGACCTGCAGGAAGCAGGGAGATGGGGAACCAGTCGGAGACGGACGGGCGGTCTGTCCCAAGAGGAATGGGGTCCTGAAAGGACTAACTGAGCCAGGCTGTTTGTTATTTTTTGTTCCATTCGTAAGCTTTGGATTAGCATTGTCTGAATGTTGCTTCTCCGGCAGCCAGTACCGCCTATACCGCTGTCGAGTCCAGGAGGCTGCTGCCTGTGAGGCTAAATCCCCCCAAATTGCCACAACAGGTAGGGGCTTTCATTAATAATTCATACAGAAGTCATTGCAGGCATTTTAAAAGTTACCTATGTGGTGCATGCCTGCCCTTAATAATGAATATAGCAAACAAGATAACTTTAGAATCAACAAAGTAAGCCTCTATTACTTCTGCTTCCATAGCCACCAGTCTATGTGGCCTTTCTACAAATCTCTAACCTGCATTAAGACTATTGGTGAATATCCTGCTGCTATAAGTGCAGTTTACAGAAAGCAACAATTTCTACAATAAAGCAATAAAAAGTGAGACTGTTCTGCATAATGTTATATGCACAAATAGATAATTATGTGTCCCCTAAAACTAACATAAACCTAAATTATACCCAGCACTGATGATAATGAGTGCATGTTGTAATTCACATTGGGTGCTGAATGTTTGTTCTGAATATTCATACAGTGGATGACTTAATGCATTCTACATTCCTTACACAAGAGCACCATTTCATAGACATAATGATTACAGTCTATTTTGTTATATGGATTTTATTACTCGAATGGATGTAATCATTGCTTTCTGTTGCAGGATTGAGCTGCCAGTCAAAGAGATTATACATTATTTCCAGTCGCACAGCCAAGCAATTACTCGTGGCTATTGAAGGTAACCATATTATTATGAAAACACAGCAATCTGTAGGAATATATCTGTGGGTGGACTTCAGATTAGTGTTTTTCTGGTGCCATGATTTTGTTTAGAGTTGTTGCTGTTCTATATACAAGTAGCATAATAAGATATGTAAGTAGTATAAAAAGTAAGTCAAAGTACGATGTCTGAAGTATACACATGGTAAATTGCGTTGGCTAGGTCATTGTTTTCTGGCATGTGCCATACAAATGAACAGCAGCAAAGTTCTTGTGATTTTCTATTAGTTAATGCAGCATTTTATATAAATCTGAAAGAGGAACTTTCACCACCTCTACCAACTCCATCATAAGTCTACTGTCAAGTGGATGGTTTTGGGGCAGAGCAGATGAGGGGTGAGGCATGACTCTGAGCATTGACTCTGTCCGCCACTTGAATGGACAGTTTCAGAGCTCATAATCATGCCTCCTGCTGATAAAGATTACCCACCTGACAGTAGAGACATATAGTCTTGTACTGTGAAAGAGGGCATTCCTCATTGTCCATTGATGACAATGAGCTGTGAGGCTGGCCTCTGACAGTGCAGGGATATTGATAGCCATAATTAATGGCAGCAATATATCTGAAACTGAGGCAGTTACTTAATTTAGTGTACTGTCAGCTTTGCAACACTATATAACACTCCCTATCATAGAGGACATGAAAGGCCCTATTTAAGGGTGCAAACAAATGGAGCTGGTAGAAGTAGTGAAAGGTCCTCTTGAAGTTTAGACCATGATGAAGATAAAATGCAATATAGGGATACAATACAATTCTCTATTGCTGTGCACTTTTACCATATATAAGAATCTAATTTACTGGGTCCACACAGATGTAATCTTACTTTAACACAGATGTAATACTACTTTAACACAGATGTAATGCTATTTTACTCTTTACAAAGCACAGATAGAATACAATATCACCGGTTACTATTATTAAAGGGGTTTTCCCATCTCTTTGTCTCAGCAGTTTGCCTGTTGTCACTTCTTCTCATTTCCTGTATTCTTTAACAAGCTGGTGGGCGCCTTTGACTGTTTGATGAACAGAACACTATGAAGAACCTCACTAAATATAGATATAGACATTGCCTTTACTATGAAAGATTATTTATTATCATTACTAGATATTTAAGGCTGGGTTCACACCAGCACTTATATTCCGTTTGGGGTTTCCATCCCCGAACCTGTTTAAAAAATGTTTTGCCCCTTTCGGGCAGAAAGCTGGCGGACCTCATTATAGTCTATGGGGTCCATGGGTTTCCGTGGGAAACCACTTTTTTAAGTGGATTAGGTTTCCGTTTGGGGGGGTGAACCTAGCGCAATATAAATGCAGATAACAAATAATATGCACAGTAAATGTCTATTACATTACACAGATTTGGAGAGAAAAACAAACTTACATGCCGCAGAGGAGAGAACAGACTTGCAGTAAACTCAATGTTATCTTTGTGTTTATCACATATCAGGCAAATGAAGCAGGATTTCTAAAGCAACGTATTTAGGAAAACTCTTGAATTTACATAAGCTAGCAATATAGATAGGATCATTGAGGTGAGAATACCCCTTTAATATATAAGCCCTTTGGTTATTCTTGTCTTTCCAGCCCTTTGTAGTTGTTTCACAGATATACAGTAACTTCTCCAAATGAGAAATGAAGTCCTCATAGCTCCCATAGGATATTAAACACTTAGGGCAGTGTTTAACTGGACTGTAGGACTGAGGGTGATGTGAACCTAAGGTCAGATTACTTGGTAGCACTTACATTTTCCCTATAAAAATGTGTCCCTCCATGAACTCCCTCATTTTCAGGTAGTTTGCCCTTTAATTAATTTAAATAACATAACTGTTAAGACAAATAATACCAACATAACATGACCAGTTATTACCACCATACACCAGACAGATAAATGCAGTACTGAACAGGGATAGTCAGTGAATAAAAACAATTACAGCTTTGCTTTTTCTCTGGTTATAGTCTCCATCTTTTTTTGACCTGATCCAGGCTAATATAAATGCTTCTCCTAGCTGTGACATACCTCTGCAGAGTTTGCTCTCCAGTCATACACCTCCTAGGGCAGTCAGATTGCCCTCACAACATCTTCTGTGACTGTCATAATACCATCATGACAACCAATACAAGCTATGCCAGCCACAATGACCCATGACGAGCACAGTGCTCCTCATTTCAGCCACTATGCCCTCCATTCCAGTCACCATTTTCTACTTGTTGTTGAGATCTAGTGATTCCACTGAGGGTTGTGTTACTCCTGAAGGGCATATCTATCTAGCAAATCTGTGATACAGGAGTAAATAGTTATACATAACCAAGCAGATTTATCCTTCTAGGAACTGTACACAAATGTCAGGTAATAATGTGATTCTTGTGTCACTATCTGAATCATACTAGATGGAGCTAGCTTATTAGAGTTACTGGTGTTCTTTCTTTGTTTCAGATTCTAGTTGCTTGTGCTACCAGCTGTGTGGTCCGGCTCGCTCCTGCTGCCTTCGACTCTGTGACCAGAATAGAGAAGAGGTACTACGATTCTGTAGACCTTACCGTGTGGATGTGTGCTGTTTGTTCTGCTGCCTCATGGTCATCAAAGTATTTTCCTCATCTGAAGCTCACCTAGGCTTTGTCCAGCAGAGGTCAGTCTATACCAGTGATGGCGAACCTTTCAGAGACCGAGTGCCCAAACTGCAACCCAAAACCCACTAAATTATCACAAAGTGCCAACACTGCAATTTAACCTTAAATTAACCAGGATCTGTTTTATAGTGACAGTGCAATGTTATTACAGCCTGTAATAATATCACATGTCTGCTATAAAACAGATACTGTGTGATATAAATAGTGAAGGGCCCCAGACAGTACATTGCGCTCTGAAGTGGCCTCCAGACAGTACAATTTGCTCCGAAGTGGCCTCCAGACAAAAACTTATATGCTGCAGAATGGCCCCTACACAGTATTGTATGCTCCAGAGTGGCCCCCACCCACATTATATGCTTCACAATAAGCCCCCCCCACACAGTAGTATATGCTCCAGAGTGGCTCCCGCACAGTATTATATGCTCCACTTTGGGCCCCCACCCACATTATATGCTTCACAATAAGCCCCCCACACACAGTAGTATATGCTTCACAGTGGGCCCCCACACAGAAGTATATGCTTCACAGTGGGCCCCCACACAGTAGTTTATGCTTCACTGGGTCCCCCATGTAGTATTAGATGCTTCACAGTGTCCCCCACACAGTAGTATATGCTTCAGTGTCCCCCACACAGTATTAGATGCTTCACAGTGTCCCCCATACAGTAGTATATGCACCACAGAAGGCCCCCACACAGTAGTTTATGTTACTTACCTTGTCCCACGAAGAGCTTCCTTCTTCTTCTGATGGCAGGTGCTGATGATTTACGTCATCGCGCCTGCGTCGGGCAGAGGTCACACTCTGCAGTCAGTGTAGGCCGCGGTTCCGCGGACTACACTGACAACTTTCAGCTGTATGTGCATTTGCACATACAGCTAAAAGAAGCGATCGCTCGCCAACGGGGAATCCGGTACAGAGAGCGATCATGGCGACAGCGTGCGTGCCAAGTGAGAGGGCTCTGCGTGCCCTCTCTGGCACGCGTGCCATAGGTTCACCATCATGGGTCTATAGTATAACTTGGTGACCCATCCAATAACAAGTGCTTTAGATGCCAATTCACAAACTAGCAGATAATATACTAAATAAATAAGTTTATTGAACTCATATGGGAGACACACATAACACATATATTAAAAAGATTTATAAATCCATAAATAACACAAGATACCCCTGACAAAGCTGCACGTGGGGTTTACCTCCCTGCTGCTGGTTTTCACATTCAAGGGCTGTATTCTCTCTGTTGGGTATGGTGTTATTAAACAGTAAGTATATTTCTTGCTTATTTCACTGGGGGACACAGCACCATGGGTATAGACCTGGTCACTAGGAGACAGACACTAGGGAAATGAAAGCTTTTGGCTCCACCTCCAGGCTATACCCTGCCACAGCACTATATATGAATTCAGTTTGAACCTAGTATCCATAGGACACTCAGGTCTTCTGTCTTACATCGTTTTTATTTTTACTTTTCTTTCAGGTACAGGGGGTCGTCAGCATGTACGCCACACTAGCCGTACCCTCCTGCGGGTGCAGCGCTCTGCAAAAGAGCGCCTCGCCGGTCACCCAGTCCCCACTCACCCACTCAGCCCTCTCAGTGCCTCTCCCAGGGGGAAAATAGCATGGGTCCTGTTTAGGGGGGCATCACAGGGAACCCCAGAGCTGGGCCTTAAATTTTGCAAATAAGCCCCTTTTTTCTGGGGCGTTTTTGGGCCTTCTGGTCGCTCCTACAGAGCGACCCCCGTTGGGGGGGGCATCCAGTTCCGGAGTTCGCGGCCGCACCTCGCCACTGATGGTGCCTTGCGGCCGTCCACGTTTCTACGTGAGTCCGAGGCCTGGCCAGGAACTAGGCCTGCCCCTTTTCCGGGCTTTCTGGCATCCAGACTCCGACTGGGGCCTTCCATTGGCCAGGGGGCTGTCCTGGCAAGCCATCCAGCATGCCCAGTAGCTACTGAGCCTGTATTACCAGGGGAAGGGCTTTGCTTTCCTCAGAATCACTTTTTATATGCTTCTTGTCTTTTTGGCTTGTTGGGACAGCAGGGATCCTCTTATTCTCTGTTGGTGAGCGGCCATCTTTTGCGATCTGGTAGGCTAACCCCCTGGGTTACCCCTAATTTCCATGGGTCCCCTCTGCTTTGTCACTCTCCCTCGGCCACTCTGATTCCGTCACGTTTTTATACGTGCACCCGCTGTATCAAAAACAGTCGCCATGCGGACAGCCTGAGCCCATCAGGAACCTCTCCGGTTCATCCATCCCCGGATTAGGCTGCCTCCCTCACCTTGGCCATGGTATCCTTTCCCGACTTAACTAGTCAGTGCTGGAAACTTGGAATGGCTGCTTTCCCAGATTGCCACTCAGTCGGGCGGCTTCTAGGGATCTCCCTGGACACCCTCATAGTGCCCGTCGCAGCTCCAGGAGCCATCCCCTCAAAAGGACCAGGAAGTCTTCCTACAGTTCAAGGTCATCCACCCCTTCCTCTGGACACTCCCCAGATAGGGACTCAGCTCGTGGCTCCACTCCGACAGGCGGATCCCTGCCTCCCCCTGCTCGGTCTACTTACCTGGGGACGCCTCTGACTTCGACACGGAGCATCAGCTAGGCTTATCTATATCTGCTGCTACGCGGGAGCTCATCCATGCAGTAGAGATACCCTACAGATCTCTGAGGACCCGGAGCCATCTTCTCAAGTGGACATCTCCTTCTGCCACTGGCTGTTTGATCACATCTTGAGGGCACAGTGGCTTCTCCCTGGACCATCCTCTGTCTTCTACTAGGAAATCGGACAACCCTTCCCTTGACCTGTGTGTCTCTAAGTGGAAGGTGAGCTCGGGCAGTTCTGCCAGGCTATGCTGTGACACATGTCTCTAGCTCTCCCTGTCTGGCAATGATGAACATCCAAGGTAAAGGAAGCAAGTTGCTCCAGTGGTGGAATCGGTTAGTGCGCGGTACTTACAGTGGGGAAAAAAAGTATTTAGTCAACCACCAATTGTGCAAGTTCTCCCACTTAAAAAGATGAGAGAGGCCTGTAATTTACATCATAGGTAGATCTCAACTATGAGAGACAAAATGAGAAAAAAAAAAACAGAAAATCACATTGTCTGATTTTTAAACAATTTATTTGCAAATTATGGAATTCCCTCCAGTCATTACACACCCATACAACTCCAAACTGGAGGCTGAGGTTAGTACTTATATTGGTAAATTCAGCTGGTAAAAATAATCAGTAGGCGTAACCGGGGACTATTTATCATATTAAATATGTTTTTCCTATTTCCCCTCTGCCATTTATCTTGGCTAAACATTATTTATAGCTATAGTTTGAAGTCCTCTCTGAACTGGTGGGTGGACACTAGCTGCCATACTGTGACCATAGTAAGTATAGGAGGAATCTGCTCTACTATTGCCTGTCTTTCATGATTAAACAGCTCCAGGATCATGCAACACATGTACAGTGGGGAAAAAAGTATTTAGTCAGCCACCAATTGTGCAGGTTCTCCCATTAAAAAGATGAGAGAGGCCGGGTAATTGACATCATAGGTAGACCTCAACTATGAGAGACAAAATGAGAAAACAAATCCAGAAAATCACATTGTCTGATTTTTAAAGAATGTACTTGCAAATTATGGTGGAAAATAAGTATTTGGTCAATAACAAAAGTTCATCTCAATACTTTATATATCCTTTGTTGGTAATGACAGAGGTCAAACGTTTTCTGTAAGTCTTCACAAGGTTGGCACACACTGTTTCTGGTATGTTGGCCCATTCCTCCATGCAGATCTCCTCTAGAGCAGTGATGTTTTGGGGCTGTCGCTGGGCAACACGGACTTTCAACTCCCTCCAAAGGTTTTTTATGGGGTTGAGATCTGGAGACTGGCTAGACCACTCCAGGACCTTGAAATGCTTCTTATGAAGCCACTCCTTTGTTGCCCTGGCGGTGTGGTTGGGATCATTGTTATACTGAAAGACCCAGCCACGTTTCATCTTCAATGCCCTTGCTGATGGAAGGAGGTTTGCACTCAAAATCTCACGATACATGGCCCCATTCATTCTTTCATGTACACGGATCAGTCGTCCTGGTCCCTTTGCAGAGAAACAGCCCCAAAGCATGATGTTGCCACCTCCATGCTTCACAGTAGGAATGGTGTTTTTTGGAAGCAACTCAGCATTCACTCTCCTCCAAACACAACGAGTTGTGTATCTACCAAACAGTTCTACTTTGGTTTCATCTGACTATATGACATTCTCCCAATACTCTTCTGGAACATCCAAATCCTCTCATGCAAACTTCAGACGGGCCCGGATATGTACTGGCTTAAGCAGGGGGACACGTCTCACACTGCAGGATCTGAGTCCCTGGCGGCGTAGTGTGTTACTGACGGTAACCTTTGTTACGTTAGTCCCAGCTTTCTGCAGATCATTCACTAGGTCCCCCGTGTGGTTCTGGGATTTTTGCTCACCGTTCTTGTGATCATTTTGACCCCACGGGGTGAGATCTTGCGTGGAGCCCCTGATTGAGGGAGATTTTCAGTGGTCTTGTATGTCTTCCATTTTCTAATTGTTGCTCCCACAGTTGATTTCTTCACACCAAGCTGCTTGCCTATTGTAGATTCAGTCTTCCCAGCCTGGTGCAGGTCTACAATTTTGTTTCTGGTGTCCTTCCACAGCTCTTTGGTCTTCATCATAGTGGAGTTTGGAGTGTGACTGTTTGAGGTTCTGGACAGGTGTCTTTTATACTGATAACAATGTCAAACAGGTGCCATTACTACAGGTAATGAGTGGAGGACAGAGGAGCCTCTTAAAGAAAAAGTTACAGGTCTGTGAGAGCCAGAAATCTTGCTTGTTTGTAGGTGAACAAATACTTATTTTCCACTATAATTTGCAAATAAATTCTTTAACAATCAGAGAATGTGATTTTCTGGATTTGTTTTCTCATTTTGTCTCTCATAGTTGAGGTCTACCTATGATGTCAATTACAGGCCTCTCTCATCTTTTTAAGTGGGAGAACTTGCACAATTGGTGGCTGACTAAATACTTCTTTTCCCCACTGTATATATCAGTAACTAGTGAGCGCAAGCCGGCCTGTCTTGACATCTTGTCAGCGAGCCACCCCAAGTGTCCCTTCCTATCATTAAGAGCCTCCCGTGGTAGATCCCGTGATAGCTAGGCTCTCCAAGGCTTCTATTCTGCCTTCAGCGGACTCTGCCTACCTCAGTGATCCCTCAGAGTGAGATTGGATCGCTTCTGTTGTATTGTTTGCAATGCAGAACTGATTCATTGCATTGTCCTAAATGCTGGCTGTTGTATTGCTGCAAGAAGGTGGCTTCCCTTGCCAGGGTGGCCTTCGGAGTGGCTAGCTTCTCCCTACGGCCTTCCTTTGCTGCCTCTTGGATCAGCAAGGCCTGCTTTTCCTGGGCCAAACAGCTTCAGTCAAACCTCCCTGATGCAGCTTCCCTCCAGGACCTCCAGCTGCTCGTCTCTGAGATCCTGAACGCTTCCAAATACCTGGCGATGCCTTCCAAATCTGCCAAGGCGGCCGCCAATGCAGTGGCTATCCGCCATACCGTTTGGATTTGTTGTTGAATACCGAGTCCGTCTCCAAGAAGGCGAACGCAGTCCTTCTTCCTTTCCAGGTCGACCTGGGCCGAATTTTTGTTAAAGGCGTCAAGAAGCTTATCCCTGAGGCCAAGGAGGAATAGATTCTTCCTCCCTCAGAGGCGTCCTATGTCTCAGCCGTTCTCCTGTTCCAGAAAGCTTCTTTCAAGTCCAGACCTCCCTGGCAGTTCTGCACCAAGTGGTCCAGTCCTCTTTCTAGCCCTCCTCGACATGAGGTTTTTACCCTCTCTGGGCCTCTCAAGTGGCGGGACATCTGGGTCCTGGGCCTGAGAGGTGGTGTCGTCAGGCTACTTCAGCGTTCGCTGGAGTCTCTTTGCCTTCCCTACGTCGGACAATCCAGGCTGTCTCCAATCTCCAGCGGCAGGGAGTCAAAGTCCCCGTTCCTGCTTCAGAGCGTATCCTGGGTTACTATTCCTACCTGTTCTCTGTTCCAAAGAAGGACGGCTTCCTTCGTCCCATCATGGACCTGAAAGAGGTCAACAGGTTCGTCCATGTCTGCAAGTTCTGTTGTAGTCTATGCAGTCTGTGGTGGCATCCCTGGAGATGGGCGAATTCTTCTGTGTCACACCTTCGGAGGTACGCTCCTTGCTCTCTTCATTTCGGCATGTGGGTCTTGCAAACGATGGCCTCGACCTTCTAGACTGTACTTTTCATTCACTTTCTCTGTCGTCCTCTCCGCTTGACGATTCCTGCCTGCTTGGGCAATTCCCCGGACAGCCTCATCTGCCTGGTTTTCTTTCCTCCCTGGTTCGCCGAGAGATTCTTTAGTTTATCTCCTCCCCAGGAATTTCTCTAGGGAAGTCCTTCTTCCCCTCTGGTAGGTGATTCCCACTGACACCAGTCTTCCCTCTTTGCTTTGACTGTTCAGGGCCTGTGGTCCAAGGCCAATTCCTCCCTCCGGTTCAACCTGCTGGAACCCAGGGCCATCTTATTTGCCCTGTCTCCTTGGACCTCTCTTCTCCAAGGACATTTGGTCACAGCCCAGACTGATCTCTCCTCCATGGTCGCCTTAGAAGTAGAAGTAGAAGCCTCACAATCTCTTCCTTGGGTGGAGCGCCACGTTCCAGCTCTTTTGGTGGTCAACCTTTTTCTGGCGTGGACCACTGGGTGGCAGACTACTTGAGTCGAGAAAATATTGCTCCGGGCAAGGGTCACTTTATCAGCAGATCTTCCTTCAACTGTGCTCCTGCTGTGGCATGACAGACGTTGAACTTTTTTGCCTCCGCAGGAACCACAAGGTCCCCGGCTAAATTGCCAGGTCTCTGGATCTTTGAGCCATCACCGCTGACGCTCTTGTGAGTTCGGTTTTTCGCTTCCTCTTCTCCCTCGGGTCCTCCAGAATCTCAAGACCAAGGGAGTTCAAGCTATCCTGGTGGCACCAGATTGGCCCTGCCGGGCCTGGTACGTGGATCTCATGTTCCTGTTGGCGGGTGCTCCTGGCCTATTCCTCTGCTGGTCGAACTTCTGTCTCAAGGACCGCTGTTCCACCCCACCTTTACTCAGCTGCGTTCACGGCGTGGCTGTTGAATCCGAGGTTTGAGGTGTCGTGGTTTTTTTTTTCAGAGTTTGTTATCCCACCATACTCAAGGCACGGAAATTCCCGATAGCTTAGATCTGCCATCTAACGTGAAAGGCTTATGTCCACCGTTGGGAGAGTAACGATTCTCATCGGATCTTCCCCAGTCTGGTCTGGATCAAGGTCTTAGTCTTTTTCCCTTTAAAGACTTTCCTAAAGGAGTGCCACTCTGTGCTCTTTTGGAACGTTTGGATCCGTGGGATCTTAACCTTGTCTTTAAGGTGCTTCAGGTACCCCCCTCGAGCCTTAGATATGCTTTTTTGTCTTCTGTCCTGGTAGATCGAGTTCCTGGTGGCTATTACCTCCATCCGCAGGGGTCCCGAATTGGCTCCCCTTTTTCAGCAGCCTCCCTTTCTGGTCCTGCACAAGGATAAGGTTTTCCTCCGTCTGCCACAGTCTTTTTTTTTTTCTTAGGGTGGTTTTTCCTCCTTCCACATCGAGGACTTGTTCTTCCCCTCTTTCTGCTCGGTCCCCAGGCATCCATGGGAGTGCTTGCTCTTCCCTGCCCGGTTGTTGCCCGGGCGCTTTGCGTCTATATTGTCCCTCACGGATCCTTTCTGTTGTTTGGATGCTTTGATCGTTCTCCCTGAGTGCCCTTGCAAGGGCCTGTCTACTTCCAGAGCTCCCATCTTCCGATGGCTTTGGTCTGAGATTAGGAAGACCTATTGGTTTAAGGATAGGGCTCTGCCTTTCTGTGTGACGATTCTCTCCTCTAGAGCTGTTGGAGCTCCCTGGGCCTCCGGCATCAGGGTTCTGCTTCCCAGGTCTGTAAGTATCCCACTGGGCCTCCATCCTCTTTCTCTAAGTTTCACCAGATCCATTCTGTGGCCTCTGCCGATGCCAGTTTCAGTTGTAAGTTTCTGGAAGCGGCTGAGCATTAAGGGTTTGCATCGCCGTGTTATTCCCACCCTCTGGGACTGCTTTAGGACATCCCATGGTGCTGTGTCCCCAGTGAAATAAGCGAGAAAATGGGATTTTTGTACTCACTGTAAAATCCTTTTCTCGTTGTATTCACTGGGGGACACAGATCCCACCCTTGTTTTTCAGTGTTGTTCCTGTCCAAGGTGTGTTGGTTCCTTTTCAGGTTCAGGCATTGTTTGTGGTTGCTGGTTCTATGTTCCTTTGTGTCTCTCTCCTACTGCTATGGTACAAACTGAATTTATGTACAGTGACTGTGGCAGGGTATAGCCTGGAGGCGGAGCCAACAGCTTTCATTTCCCTAGTGTCTGTCTACTAGTGACCAGGTCTATACCCATGGTGCTGTGTCCCACAGTGAGTACGAGAAAAGGATTTTACGGTGAGTACAAAAATCCCATTTTGCTTATGTTTAAATATTTAACCCCTTATTGTTTATTGTGTATTTATTAGTGTATTAGCAATTTTTCTATATATGCCCAGACATTTGTATCAGTTTACGGGTTTATTTATAACCACTCCAAGAGCATAGGGTCTGTTCATATCATAGGGTGGACTCTTATTTATGGATTTTTAAATGTTTTTAATATATTTATGTGTGTCTCCTATGTAATCAATAACATGATTTATTTTGTATATATTTATGGTGTGCGTCTTTTTACATGCAATCTTTTTTTCCTGTTTGTCTTCATACTCTATTTGCATGATTTGATGCACCCAGTCCATGTTTTTTATTTTATTTTATTTTTTATTATTATTTTGATGTGGTGCCCCTTCTTACTTTCGTAATCTATCAATCTGGCAGATAATAGCAACATTACACCAACATGTGATAATTTTCTGTTGCCACAGTAAATCCCAGAAATAGACCATGACTAGTTGGGGGGGCCAGTAACCAGACCAACATTAGTAATATTACAAAAAAAAATGAACATAAGTTAAAAGAAACTGATGGCAGTTGCTGTTCACACTATAACTTTAGATCACTGATCATTAAAAATATTATAAAGATACTGACGCTTCCAAATACACCAGCTGTCAAAAATTGGTAATTGTTGTCTACTGTTGGCTGCTAAATGAACTTATGTCTATAGTTGTCTGGTATTGTGTGGCTTAGATGGAGCTTATTTAGCCCAAGTCTCTCAGTGCATGACTCAGAAGGAAAGAGAACAATGGACATCCAAGGCCCCTGGAGCGCAGCACGCTGTCACTCTGACCAGGAATTCCAGGTAACAATGATTATGGTGGCAAGTATGCATCTCGGAAGTGGGCAAATCATGTCTAAAATGATAAAACTGTCAAGATCCGCCAACAATTATATAATTTGTACAGCCACTTTAAAATAAGATAGAAAATGGACAAACTGAAAACCACTGAAGACCACTTTAAACTATAAACTTTATTTTGCCTTTTGGCCTCATGGATATGGCTATATAGATCTCATAGCTTGCATGGGCAGACCTCTGGGTTTTAATCTTTTTTTTTTTTTTTTTTTTTATACCAATTTGACATTACAAAATTGTGGCATGTTCCATTACATGCTGTGTTACAGATATATTCTCATCTAAAAGCATTGCTCCTAAGGAAGACTACATCCATAATATGGTGCTGTATGGAGGCACTATATGGTGGCACAGAGTCCCAACGGCTACTAGGATAGAGCTGTACAGTCTGCTATGTGCATGAAAATTTATTCTTGTAGTCACACCCTTGTTCCTTCTGTGAATGCAATTAACACATTAACAATAAAATGTGTATGCAAGTGATGCCCAATATTCCCTTCTAAATGCAGGTAACATCAGTGGATGGTCAAAAGATTGGTATCATATGGAAGAGATGGCCTGGATTTAATGAAGATCATAATATGGATCATGAATTTTTTGGCCTTGACAGTGAGTAAATTTACTGACCTGATATGTCAAACAATGCTTAACGCAATAGAGAAGTATTCATGTTGTCAGTGCTTATGGTCTGTGGTCTTATATGCCTGTGCTGCGTAAGTAATCTATAGGAAATGAAGGGTTGTCCAACACTTTCAGTTGGTAAAAACCATCCATGTTTATTCTGATTATAGTAAAAACTACACAAAAAAACACATGCAAAGAAGAAATAATCTTACAAGTTTTGAACCCAGGGCACAGCATTCTTCAGGTTGGAGTATATAATAAACTTAGCTGCACAATGCAAAGTTGCACTTAGTCATTTTCTAATATACTGTACAACACAGTTCGACGCAGATTTATTTAGTCTTAATAAAGGCCCGACTAGCTCAGGGCACAACTGACATATGAAGAGGTTCTGGCCTCTTCATAAACAAGTTGCACGCCAGTGTGCATGAATAGACATCTACGCCAGTTAGGAATTGGTATAGATTTCCAGTATAACGCACACTAGAAAACTGGTGTAAGTTATAATAAATATTTAGGATCGAAGCACCCACATTCACCACAGTATCATCCCCCTTTGTGTTTTCATTTCTGTGCTCTTCACTATGTCTGCTTGATGTCAGGAAATGGAAGCATTGTTTATATAGGGGCTGAAACGTCATCCTCATCATGTCTAAGGTCACTTCCACACAGCAGCATTTTGCATCGTATTTGTAAGACACATCAATGGTGGAAGTGGAATCCACAGAGAGAAAAGAAATGTAAACTATGAATAATACCATTCAATAACAGTGGGTAGAAATCTTGAAAGTAGTTGGAAAAAAATGACCTTTCAAGCATTTCAACTATTACACCCCATGCACATGAGGGAATCAAGACCGAAAAGTCCAGGCTATGCATTGACCAGATTACCTGCCCAAACCTAGTCAGGAGATTGGTACTCCTTGCATTGTAGTGATCTATGATCCTAGGATTCCCTGCCTCCTTGCAGCTCTAATGTCCATACTATATACAGTGCGGGACATTGAAGCTGAGGGCAGGCAGGGACTCCAAGCATTATAGATCACTATGATGCAAGGAGACCTGCTCCTGACTATTTTCAGGCCAAGAAATTCAGCCGATGTATGGACCGAATTTTCCCATGTGCATGGGGCCTTAGTAAATTGCATATACTTGTACCTTACAATCCAAAACAATAGGGTAGATTTACTAATGAATTTACTAATTACAATCAATATACTAGCTTTATAACAGTGGTTAATAAATATCACATATTTTTGCATCAGAACCTTTCTGTTAAACTCAACCCTCTTGTTGAGCAAAAGTGTCTAAAACATAAAATAAAGGTGGTACACAGCATGTAGGCCAGTTATTTTGGTGTAAAACCACACTATAATTCTGGCAAATTTAGCTTAGTTAATCTGTCCCAATGTGTATAGTCTTGTTATATGAATAAAAGTTTTACATTTAAAGAGAATGTGTCACATTGAATATACATCCTGCAGGCAATGTGATATAGGGCTGCAGCTGAGCATATTGATAAACAGTTTTCTGAGAAAACATTTAATGGAATTTGTTACTTATTGACTGAAATCTCTTCTATGCTTGGGAGTCCAGTGGGCGGTCCTAATCAATGACTGACATATTTCTCTGTATGCAGTCATATAGGAAGGGCTGTCAATCATTGAACAGGCCTGCCCATTGGACTCCCAATTATATAATGAGAAGGGATTTCAGTTACTAAGTTAATTTACTTCTCTTTGTTTTAGTTTCAGCTTCGATCAGTCCAACAGACAAGGCTCTTCTCCTGTCAGCTACATTTCTGCTGGTATGGCACATGAATTGTTGTTGAAATATACTTTAAGGCCTCACATTGCAGAAACGCAGCATATTACAGCACCAGCAAAATAAATGAGATTTTGATTAATTTCATCCACACGTTGTAGAAAAGCTTTGTTTTCAAATCTATGTGCGTTTTTGAAAAAACGGAGCAGGTTAATTTTAGCTGCTGAATTAAAAGGGTTTTCCCTAAAGATTTAATATGGGGATGCAAAAAACACTGTGGAAAATGCAGCAAAAACTCGAAAAACGCTTCAGAAAAAAAGGCAATGTTTCACATTATTTTTCTGCAGGTTTTTTTTTTCTAGTTGCGTTTCTCTACGTGGGGTCTTAGCCTAACTGATTGTCCTTTATGTTTTGCTGAAATGCCAAAAATATATTTTTTTCTTTTGTTTCATTTCAGAACTACATGTTTTTTGAGATGAGCTGAACAGGATATGGAAGGAAAAAAGCAGAAACAGTGTCAACAGGGGCAGATAAAGTACAAAACTGTAATAAACCCTCAGGCTTCTTTCCGACAGGAGTACTGTACCATATTTATCTGTCCATATTTCAGATGAAAAACTATTAAATAGAACTTAAAGGGGTTTTCCGGGCAAAAAATTATTTTTTCAAACAAGGTTTGTTAGTGCTATTAATAGGTTAATAAGTGCACCCAAATATCTTTAGCAGTGTTTTTAATGATTTCTGGGTTTCTCTATGAGCTCCTGGCATCTTCTGCATTTGTTTACATGGGCATCTAACTGATCTGTATTTTCCTACAAATACCATGATGCCTTGGGTTTCACTCTGAGCTCACATCACCTCCCTCTCTCACTCCCTCCCTTTCTCACTCACACCCACTCCCTGTCTCTCTAGCTCGCCTGCCCACTACTAGCTCTTCCTAACTCAACCCCTCCCCATCATACTTAACTGTCTTCCCGTCCAGACTTTCTTGGCACGGTACCTTACTTATTCTGGGTGACCGGCGCCTCCTCTTCTTGACGTCTGCCAGCTACCCACACCTGCACAATAGAGCCGGAGTGCCCAGAAAAAGTGACATCCCATGCCCAGAAGGTCTAGACCAGAAGACAGTTAAGTATAATGGGGTGGGGGGGTTAGTACAGGTGACGTTTCGTTTCCCCCCCCCCCTTCTGGAAACGGAACATCACCGGAAAAATCGGAAAATGTGCCTGGGGTGGTCACACGACTACCCTGGTAATCTAGGTAAATATAGACTTTCAGAACAGTGAGTAATTTAGAAGGTAGAAGGGAAGGGGGTGTTTATCTTAATTTATAATATTCAAATTATCCTGGACAACCCCATTAGAGCAACATCTGTGGTAGATCTGGATGACAAGGGACTGTTTGGAAAACTACCTCAAAGCACGCTAAAATTCAAGCATCCTGTCCTATTATGCCATGGTTTCAGCTCTTAAGCCACGCTGGGGAGGGGGTCACACACCAATTCGCTCCATTGAATAGAGCTAGTAGGCGTACCAACCTGAAGCAGAAACATGAGGCATGTAAATTTCTGCCATATGCTACATGGCAAAAATACACATCAAGATTTTTCCAACATATATTTATGCAATGTGAATATCCCTAAGGGTACCCTGACACATGCAGATTTGTCAGGTTTTTGGATGCGCTTTTCAAGCCAAAACCAGATGTGGATCATAAAAGGAGAGATGGTACCTCTCTCTTCTGAATCCACTCCTGGTTTTGACCGCAACAAATGCCTGAATGTGCAAGAACAGCCGTACCCCAGAGGATAATTACGATGAATCCTTTGTATATAAGAGTTTGCTTGTAATTTTCTTGTCTGAAAAACACATTAGTAATTGTAAAAAAAAAAAAATCTGTCTGTATAGTGCATATCAAATGAGTCAGTAACTTTTCAACAAACTTTGTATAAATCAATAGTACCAGCCAATATAAGCAGCTATGTAATGTATCTTACAAAAGCTTCTTTAGGTTAAGGCCCCACGTTGCAGAAATGCAGCATTTTTTGTTGCAGATTTTGCTAAGGTTTTTTGAGCCAAAGTCAGGAGTGGATTTAACAGAAGGGAAGCGTCTATAAGAGCTTCCTGTATATTTTCCCTACCTTTTCAATCCACTCCTGACTTTGGCTAAAAAAAGCCCAGCAAAATTTGCAACAACAAAAAACGCTACGTGAGGCTTTATAGCCTTATTCCACTTATCAGGCAGTTTTCCTCCTCTGATCCCTGCTTAAATTGATTTTCACCCTTGACTCTCTGCTGAATTCCATCTTGCTAGAGCAAGACAGAAAGAAGATCAGAGGTGTCATTTTGCAGTCCACAATAGAAGTCTATGGAGAGCATATGGGGAAGGAGTGAACAGGAACTGTGTAAGACAGATGAGAAAAATACAGGCAGAGACTGCTGCAGGTAACAGTAAGTTTTGTATGTCATCCAAGTGCTTCACATCTGTTCTCCACTATGACTTACATGATGCTGCTCATTGAAACTTTTGTATGTTAGATGAGCAGTTACTCGTGTACATTCTGATTGCAGTGCATAGACAACATCATATTAACTCTAAGACAACTGAAAACTGGAGATAGAGCCTGCGGAGGGGAAAACTACTGTAATCAAATGTAGAATACAAACTTATTTGATTCTACCATATGACTGTACAGTTGAGTTAGGTTATTTTAGCTTTATTTGTATCCATTGCCAATGTTGATATTATGTTAAGTTTGCACTACATTTTTTAATAAGAACTACTGACAAGAAAAATGCAGCATACAAGCCATATAATAGCCAGGAATATTGTTATTCCTCATGTGCGCGCACTTTACCATTGATTTATGCAAAGTTTGTTGAAAGGTTAGGTATGCTTTAAGATGAATAAAAGCTGCACATAGCGACACAAAGTAAAACATGGAAATTAAAAAAATAACTTTGCTTATCTTATATGGTTGTTGCACATGAAATTCATAAAGGTTATTTACATATGTAAACATACAATATTTTTTGTAAATCTTGAACTGAATGTGAAGGGAATGTACAATTCCTGACTTCAAACAAGTAATGCAGCTGAAATACTGCATCTAGTCTTATTTAAAAGTTAAGAAAACAATTATGACTAGTCCTTATCTTCTAGTTGTGGCAGATGTGTCCTTCCTTACCTTTCCTCTTGTGTCGAAATACATAAAGATGAGCGGCATGAGATGGACTGCATCGAATAAAAACTTTTGCAGTACAATGTTGGCATTAAAGAATCTAAGGATATCTTTAGGCTAAAGTCCCACGTAGCAGGCTGCAGCAAAAAAGTGCCGCAGGAAAAAAACACGGCGGCAACGCATCGCAGCTTTTCCAGCAGCACTTTTCACAGAAAGACATTATGCTTCAATTATAACTATATGGAAAACGCCAGCATTTCCGTAGGTGTAATTGACATACTGTGAATTCCAAAACTGCAACGGTTTTGGAAAATCGCAGCGTGGCCGCTGCATGTATTTTTTTGCAATATGCGGATGGGATTCCTAGAATCCCATCCACTTTGCAGAAACAGTAAAATGCCACCTTTTTTTCCCCGCCGTGGCCAGATCACAGCGTTTCCGCCTTCATCTGACACCTGCATTGATCAGCTGTTTTTAGAAGCTGACACACAGAGAATAGTGTAGGAAGCAGGAAAAGCTGTTCTCTGTGTAGTGCTCAGACCAGTTCCCATTCACTTGAATGACTCACTTCAGCTGCTACACAGAGAACAAAGCCATCTGCTTCCTGCTTCACTCTCTGTGTAACAGCTTCTAACAACAGCTGATCAGTTGGGGTGCTGGGTGTAGGATTCCCATCTGATCTGATATCATCAATATTTTTATCCAAGAAAACTCCTTTAAGTTAAGAGGAAAGGTAAAGGACACAACTGTATGACTTTTTTGTTTAAGTATATACAAGCTTGGCAGTGAAAAGGTTAAAAGCTCCACAGGGTTGTCTGTGATTAGAGATTCTACTAATGTTCTTCTGACGTGTATTGGAAGACAACTTTGTCCCAACTTGAGCAATCGCTTCTGAATACATCACAGCGTTCCTGGACATGCTCCATTGACAAGGGGAAGGGTAACACCAAGCTGTCAACTGATGTATACATTTACAGGAGTGAGTAACAAAAAAAGTCATAGAAGAGAAGAAAGGTATTCTAGAATGTTTTTTTTTCCATCCTAAAGAAACACGTCAGAAAAGTCCTATTTCTTGGGACTATGGATTTTGTGCACAGGAAAATCTGCAGCAACAAGTAAACCATCAAACAATGAGGTTTTTGATGGCAAAATCATAATATAGCTCCTCTGGCTTTATTATAGAATTCACCTGATGCATTCCAAGGGGTGAAATCTGTTTAGAAACAGATCTGAAATCTGCACTACGGGTCAATTCCAATTAAATTCAACAGGTCAATTCCAATTCAATTCCACTGAAGGTTTTTCACAGCATGAGGATCAGATTTGTTAAATTTCTTCTGCTTTGTTGCTACCATAAAAGTTGCAGATTTTCCAACTGCAATTCCAGGGAGGAAAATGGCAGTGTATATCAGGTGTGGACATAACTCTTAAAGAGGGAAAAAAACATATATATATAAAAAAAAAAAAAAAACAGACTGAAGACCCAATGTTTTAATGGTGGAGCTGCAGCAGAGTAGTTGATATACAGGCAGCTAAAATGAATTGGTTGTACACCAATACTTGTAATAATACTCATATGTGTCAGTAATGGGTCTGATTACACAACGATCACTATTATCATACACAGACAAAATCCTTTGCGTAAAACATGAAAGGAAACTAACAAAGTGCTGAAGAAACATTACAAGGCAAATTTTGAGAGCAAAGAATTTGCTTGTCAGGAAATGAAAGCATTTAACTCCATCCACATGGGAGTGGTCACAATTTGCATGTCAACAATAAAAAAAAAAAAAAATTCATGCTGATTACCTGCCATCCCTTAGAAAAAAACAAGAAATAAAACCGTAAATAAAGGTATTAAAGAAACGTAACATTTTCATGCTTTTCTTCCTCTCCAATGAAGTGGCAGCTGAACATCACATATAAAGTGAGGGCTGGTGGAGTACAGTGACAGGAAGGCCATTCTCACCCATATCCCTGACAAGGACCACACAATTCATTGCCTTTTTGGCAAGGATTGCAAGGATTGTTGTCAATGAATGGGTTAGTGATGTCACTAGAACACAAGAATACTGTCCAGAAGTGGAAGCGATGAATTCAGACACAGCAAAATGTCAGCACAGAAGTTGACAATTTTTTTCTCATAACGCGATTTTTGTGTTACGAAAACTTGTCTTGTCCCTGTAATGGAAAAAAAAAAAGTCAATATGGTAGGGGTAAATATTAGCAAAGAGGTAAATGCAAAGCTGGTATTTTATATCTCAGGGAAACTCAACTCTCTCATTGGCTCTATCAGTTGTCCATGGACATCAAACACAACTACAATCTTCTCTTTTTCCCAAAAACATTGACACAGTCACACAAAAATGTCATCCTGCCAAAGATGATCGACAGAAAAAACAGAAAAGTGATTTTTGGGAAGAATAAAAATTAGGCCCTACCGCTGCATGCAGGGAGAATGGGAGAATACACTCAGCGGCCGCTGTTGTTCACCAGGCCGTGAAATTCTTCCCAGGCTCTGAGCAACCAAAGATAAGAAAAAAGTAAAAAAAAAAAAATCAAAAAAAAAAAAATCTGATTTTGTAGGAATATTGGTATAAGCCAAGCATGCACTTTATACAAAGGTAATATGGAATGAGTTTAAAGCTTCAGCTCTCTCCATATTACCACCACTTTCTCTCTGCAGTCCATCCCCTAGTTCACACATCTTCCCTGCATAGCCCATGACTAGGAGGCATCTTCTATAACTGCTTCTAGACTCCTTGGTGAAGCCTCACTGATTCTCTCACAGGCTCCTATTTGTGTTATTTCTGGCTGGCCATACACTTTACAATACTTAATTGGCCAACAGTTACTCCCTTCCTACCCCCTGCCCTATACATGTACATGCCAGGCCAAACATGCATATGTTCTGAATGGGAAAAAGCCGCTGCCAGATACCTCCTGCAGCAGCTTATTTCTCTGAGAACAAAAAGAATGGGCAACAAAGTCGACCCTTATCCCTCCTCACATCTCCCACTAGAGGAAATATAGGAGGTCCCATTCACATTTGATATTGGGCAGGTTTAACCAACATTCATCTTATGTGTATGGTGAGCTTAAGAAAATAAAATAAAAAAAAAAAAAAAAAACATTCACTGGTAAGCATATTCTAATCATGACTACATTGTACATACAGGGACAGCAGAAAAGGTGCTGACTAGTAAGAACACACTGCAAGTTATAATATATTTTTGGACTATAAGATGCACAATTTAGAAAGACAAATTTTGTTAAAAAGTCCTGTATCCTATAGTTTGCAGTTAGAAGGCCTCCACTTCCTTAATACTAAGGTAGCCTCCTAGTGCTGGATGATATGTTCTCCCTTTCCACTGATTCCCCCTTCAGTGCCTGCCACCCAGGTTATGGATTCAAGCACCAGAGCCACTGTCATCAGCCACTACATGGGCACAATACATACATATGCTAAAAACAAAGGGACTGAATGGAGCAGGAGGGAGGAGATGATAATGGAGGGATCACTGACTCCAGAACCCTTGCCTTACCTCACCTCAATCATCAGCATGAGCTCACTACTGAGCAGATCTGTGTTTCTATACAATACTGTATAACTGAGAGATAGAATAGTCCCATGGTTACTGTTATATCGTTGTCTATTCTCCATTCGCCGTCACTTCTCTTCTATTAACAGGAAGTCTGCAGGTTTTACAACTGCAGACAGTAATAGTATTCTAATAATTATAAAATATTAACCAACTTCTCTAAATTAGAACACCAAGAAAGGAGACACTACCCTCCAGCAGTCAGGAACAAGAACTCTTCTACTTTCTTGAACTACCATGGAAGTTTCAATTTAAAAGATTTTCCCCCTTTTTTCTGCTGTCTAAATAGTCCAAAATATGATACCTAGATCTCAGCTTCATGAATCCTTGTGAGTATGACTGGAGTGCATAGCGTGGTGGAAACTTTCTTCAAACATGGATTTTCTTTCATTTTGAGTGATTTTAGACTTTATATTTCTACACCAGGAAAAACAAAATTACACAAGGAGCAAAGCTTACTTCTAGCCCATGTTCACATCTGTATTTTATCAAATCTTCTCTCTGCTAGAATCCAATAGCATTGCTGGCAAGGAAAATTTGGAATGGAACCAGTGATGGACTATAATATGGGTGGTGTGGAAGGCTGCATGGAGGCCAATGCTCTCACTAAAACAGGCCCAAGGACACTCAAAGTACCCATATTATTATAATCAAGACTGGAGAGGGACAGTAGAAACGAGACATAATTCTTGTAAGCTCCTGCCATGCTACCTATCCTTTCCTCTAATATGGTAAGGCACTCTGCAGTGCTCTCTACAAACACTGTAGTGATGAACACCAGGACAAGTCTCTGGCTCTCTCACCAGTCCAGGAACTGTCATGCCAGCAACCTGAAGGTTAATACACATTAACATGGAGGGGGGCCATCAGGACCATACTAGACCCCAGTCTTAACAGACATAAGATATTCCCTATGGAAGAAAGCAAGAAGGAGGAGAGCTAGACTCAACCTTACATGTATATACCGTACCTGTATCGCAGTATATCCACATCCGCACACACTGAACCTGTGTAGATAGTGTGTGCATATACAGTGCACTAGCTGTGTGTATTACATATGTGCATATACCTTTAAGTAGTAATATATATATATATATATATATATATATATGTGTGTGTGTATATATATATATATATATATATATATATATATATGTGTGTGTGTGTATTTGTACATGCATGCATATATTTGTATACACTCAAACACAATATATTCCAGTACATATTATACACAGGTACAATGCAATATATACACTTACTGTGTGTATTATGGAAATATAGACATGTAGTAAATGTTAACATGACACCTAATGAATTAAATGCACTGTATTTAATACATTAAATGTCACATTAACAAATGCTAAACTTTACTCTGTGTGTGATATACAGAAGTACTGCACCTGTGTGTGCAATATAAAGATATATACTAATAAATTCCTAGTTTCAAAAAACTCCACCAAAAGTGTCAAAAATTCCCTATTTATGCATGGGACATTGCAATGAGTAAAATCAGTATATTTGCCATTATAACTTGCCAGTTTTTAACATCATATACTGTATACTTTTGTGTTTCTCAACTAAATTACCGCAAATAGTATAATCCTCACAACCTTAAAAAAAAAATAAAAATTTTACGTGGCTTAAGGACCATGATATTTTTTTTTTTTTTTTTACCAGACTTACTTTAGAACTTTAACTTTCAGATGAAAGACTGTAAGGACGTATGTGTATTTTTATACGTACTTGATACTGTCTGTGTGTGTTTTATATTCCATCACTGTATTCGGAGGCAGATTCAGAACTCGCCGTAAAGTATCCCGAATCCGAGCTGTGGTAGCTTGGTCACTTGCTGTTTTATTCCAGATAGAGATGATGTCTTCCTAAAATTAATGTGTTAAATCATCATTAGAACTAAATCTAAATAACCAGATTTATGACATAGCTGACCAGACTGCAGTCCTCGCTATCTTTAGATATTCTGATTTAATAAGGACCTTTCAGCACCTCCACCATCTCAAGTTCTCTGCATCTTTTAATAAGTGCCACTCCACTGGTTCTTATACAGTTGAAATTTCTTTAGCTTCCACCGTTCCAGAGCAATAAGTGCAGTTAGTTTTGGTGACTGATATGCTGATTAGTCTCTGTATTGTCATCGAATGTCTCAAGGAAGAGCAGATAAGTTCTCTGACACTATACAATCAGAGGTGAACAGTGTTAGAGCTCAGAATCAACCCCCCCGCCAATCCTTAAATCACCCACTTGACAGTACACAGAATAACTAGCATATCATGCACCAAAACGAACTGGACTGATTGCTCAGGAACAGAGAGGGCTAGTGAAAAAATACCAACTGCAACAGAATCAGTGGAGCAGTGCCTATTAAAGGATGAAAAGAGCAAGAGAGGGTGGAACAGCTACCACAAGACTATTAAAATAAGGATAGTACCTTGTAGATGAATTAACCATAGTTATGTCTGTGCTTTGTAATCTGATGCAAATGGTGTATCTCCATTAACCCAGTTGCTGACATCATAATTGAACAGCGGATATGAGCACTTTAAATATGGTGCCTGCTCAGAAGCATTTCGGGTTCCATAACCACTGGGTCTTCACTGTTCTACCCCCATGTCAGCCAGAAGCCTTGTGAAGGCTCCCTGTTCTGTCATTACCTGTAGCCATCCTCAATAGTTACATAGCCATTTTGCAATACACTGCAATACAATTGTACTGCAGATCGCAGGTTTAAGCCCTCAAGGGGAGCTGAAAAAAAAAGATACAACTATAAAAATAAAACCCCAACTACAAATATATAAAATTTGTTTTCCCATAGGGTGAGCACCATAGTGGGGAAGGGGTGGAATCAAATTTTACTAAAAAGCAATGAAAACATCAGATATTTCCCAAAATGGTATAAATAAAAATTACAGGAAAAAAAAGACGCTTTACAGATAAAGAAACATAAAGTTAGACATGTCAGAATACGGTAATCGGTACAATCGTATCAATCTACAACGCTACAATTCCCTAGATCCACCGCTATGCAGTGGATGGGACTGCTGCACCACTCCTATTACTTGAATGGAGCAATTCAAAACAGAATCATGCCCACACGAAAGTAAAAAACAATTCATATAATTTATTGATGAATAAATAAAAAATATACAAATAAATAAATACATAAGGGAATACAAGGAAATACCAACAAAAAGTATACACAAAGGCAGGAAACTCAGGGAATCATATAATGAACAAATATGGTAAATCAAAGAAAGCACAATATCAAATATACATTTGATCAACAAGATAATCTGAACCTATGTATAAGAATACACCTACAAACCACCAAAAGCTGTACCACAGATCATAATATAATAAAGGTGCTAGAAGAACCATATATAACATAGATAAAAACACTGAGGTAACCTACCTAAGAAACAAACCCCTGTAGGTGTATTCTTATACATAGGTTCAGATTATGTGGTTGATCAAATGTATATTTGATATTGTGCTTTCTTTGATTTACCATATTTATTCAATATTTGATTCCCTGAGTTTCATGCCTTTGTGTATACTTTTTGTTGTTCTTTCCTTGTATTCCCTTACGTATTTATTTATTTGTATATATTTTTTATTTATTCATCAATAAATTATATGAATTGTTTTTTACTTTCGTGTGGGCATGATTCTGTTTTTTGATTTGTTATTGCTTGTCCCACACATATTTGGTTATTATTTGGTTATTGGCCCATTAGTATTTTGTTTGAATGAAGCAATGCGGCATGCGCTCCCTGTCCACTAGCAGCATGTGGCAGCCAAATGCTGCATGAACAGCTGATCTGTGCAGGGTCAAGACAGGTCATCAGTATGAAAAAAAAAAAAAAACCTACTTGGGGACAGAAACTCCTTTAAACAGTACTACTATGAAGTACAATCTGCCCTGCAAAAATAAGTTCTTATGCAGAAAAAATAAAGAAGTTGGAAGACGGGAAGTAAAAAAACGAGTATCAAAAAAACCAAAATTTTTTTTTTAATGACATTCTCTGACATTATCATGAGTACAATATCAGTGAATCAGTGAATCTAATACATATTCCCGCAAGGACAAATAGCTGTCATAGAAGATGACAGGTTCTCAAATTGCCCTTCGACTTGATCTAGGAATACTAACATTTGTGTTGTATTCGATATGTTGGTCCATATACAGTATAAACATCCAATAACACTCAAGGCTCAGGAGTACAACAGATGGCCAGGGAAAAAGAGTGCACCAAATGAACTCGGAACCATTGGTCACTTCATTGTTAAGAGGGATAGCAATGAATCAGGCATTGGGGGACATATCACTGACATGATGCTGGCTTCCTGGGGAGGTGTGGAGTTACTTGATATATTCATCTGCTAATAATGGCAATATTTCTGCTGGTGTTCTTGTGGACACTGTTGATGCCAGTTTGCCCCTTCTTGAATTTGCGGATTCGGATTGCGGATATAGGAGGCCACGGTTACTGATTTTATTATTGGTACATGAGAGTTTATATAAGTGTTTTATGTTACTAATATTAAAGCGAATCTATCATTAAAAAAAATCGTTTTTTAACTAAAAGGCTATTCTTTTCCTACCTTTATTTTTCAGGTCTGTGCCACAGTTTTTGAGTTTTGTCTTCTTTCTTCGTTATGCAAATTAGTCTTCAGAAAGCACAGGGGTTTTCCCCCTGCGCTCAAAGCACTGGCTTGTCATAGATTTCCAGCGCCGCCTCTCTCTTCTGCTCCTGACGCGTCTTCTGCTCTTCACGCCTCTTCTTACATGACACCACAGCAAAATGGCCGACGGAACAGCCGACTGCGCATTTTTTGTCACCATTTTGCAGTGGTGTCATGTGAGAAGAAGAGGAGACACGTCAGGAGCAGAAGAGAGAGACGGCGCTGGAAACCTATGACTAGCAAGGGCTTTGAGCGCAGGGGGACGGCCCCTGTGCTTTCTGAAGACTAATTTGCATAACGAAGAAAGAAGACAAAACTCAAAAACTGTGGCACGGACCTGAAAAATAAAGGTAGGAGAAGAATAGCTTTTCTAAAGGCTATTCCGATGTGCTTTTAGTTAAAAACCAATTTTTTTAATGCTAGAATCCCTTTAAAAGTTATGTGTTATTTTCCTCTTCTGTGTTGGCTATTCTCATGAAAAAAAAAAATTAATTTATATATATATATATATATATATATATATATATATATATATATATATACACACAATTACATACACACACACTATAACTGCAAGTTCTCACCTGGAAACGAACAGAGACAACAGCCCCACAGATCTCCTCCCCAACCATGAATTGTTCCCCTAACATCGCTAGAATGAGATTCTCCCAGCAGCGAGAAGCTAGTCCTTTGCGCAATCGGATTATCCACTTTCCTCCATTCTTGTTTGCATCATCCTAGATAGGAGGAAACAAGACACACATGGTGCTTTATGTGGGCAAGGTACAGGACAACAGAGTCATTAGATCATTAGAGGCCTTAACATCTCTTAAAGTGTACCTCCAGTTATAAACAACTTTTCATAAATGAATAATACAGGTGAAAATAATAAACTTTGCAACATATCTTATTAAAGAAATGAGTTTTCTTCTCTACTTTTCAGGCAGCTACTTTCCACATATTAGTCTATGAGGAGGATTAGAAAAGATACTCATATAATTGCTGCTACAATCTGCTGTTCATAGCTTTGTGTAGAAAACAAGCTGATAAACACAAAATGAGGCAATAAATCAATTAATCAGCCAGCAGGAGAATTCAGCTCAGCCCCTCCCTGCTCCATAGAGTTGTATGTGTGAGGCTAAATACAAAGACATTTAAACAAAGCAGTCAGACTGAAGATAAGAAGTAGAACAGCTTAATAAGTGGAGAAGGAAATATAAATCCTTAAAGGGGTTGTCCGGGATAAATTAATATTTTTACAATAAGCCTCCCCATGCTCACCCCTCCAACTTTCTAAATAACATTTATTATCCATTTTTTTTTAGTTTTACTGTAATATAGGTAGGTAATGTGACATATATTACATTTTTAACTTTTCGCTGACGTCCCCTGTTGTTGGTTGGGATATCCACACCCTGGGACGTCACTGGAAAGAAGCCCATCCCCCCAGCCCTATTATACTTACCCATTCCTCCTGAGGATATCCGGATCCAGGGACATCATCACTGGAAGGCTGCCTCTTCATTAGGTGTCCCGGCTGTCCACGCATGTGCAATACAGTGGGCGGCCAGCACACGTTAAAAAAAAGGTGGTGTCGGCCACTGATCACGTCTTGGGTCCAGACCTGAAAGGAAGTTAAGTGTAATGGGGCTGGGGGGTGGGTGGATGCAGGTCAAAGAGGAGGTACTGGCTGGCACCTCCATAGAGTCAAGTAGCGCCGTACAATATGGATTGCGAATGCGCAATCCATATTATGCCTAGCGGGGGCCACTGTGAAGCATATTATACCTAGCGGGGGCCACTGTAAAGCATATTATACCTAGCGGGGGCCACTGTGCAGCATATTATACCGTGCAGGGGCCACTACTGTGCAGCATATTATACCGTGCGGGGGCCACTACTGTGCAGCATATTATACCGTGCGGGGGCCACTACTGTGCAGCATATTATACCGTGCGGGGGCCACTACTGTGCAGCATATTATACCGTGCGGGGGCCACTACTGTGCAGCATATTATACCGTGCGGGGGCCACTACTGTGCAGCATATTATACCGTGCGGGGGCCACTACTGTGCAGCATATTATACCGTGCGGGGCCACTACTGTGCAGCATATTATTCCGTGCAGTGGCCACTACTGTGCAACATATTATTCCGTGCGGGGGCCACTACTGTGCAGTATATTATTCCGTGCGGGGGCCACTACTGTGCAGCATATTATTCCATGCGGGGGCCACTACTGTGCAGCATATTATTCCATGCGGGGGCCACTACTGTGCAGCATATTATTCCATGCGGGGCCACTGTGTAGCATATTATTCCTTGCGGGGCCACTCTGCAGCATATTATACCGTGTAGGGATCACTGTAGAGCATTATCCTGTGCAGAGAACCCCAGAAATCACTCAAAACACTGCTAAAGGTATTTGGGTGCACTTATTAACCTATCAATGGCACTAACAGACCTTTTTTGAAAAAAGTTTTTTTTCTCAGAAAACCCCTTTAAGATATATTACTAAGTTTCTTATATTTATATGCACTATTCATTTATGAAAAGTTGTTTATCACTGGTGGTATGCTTTAATGTTTTGCCCAGTTGTAATATTGTCAGTATTTCCTTTGTTTCACGCTACAATAACTCACCTCCCACATTGGTTTGATCCCTTCCTTAAATAGATGAAAGTCACTGTGTCCGGTCAGGTCACCGGGACGTACCATGTGGCTGTAGAACCTCCAGAACTGTTCCACCTAGTTAACAACATTGAGGCATCAAATAGAGCATTAAATGATTTGTCTATGCATAGAAATAAAGTTTAAAGATACATGTCATAAAAGATATGTCATAAAATTATGATCAGTTGGGGCTAGATCTCTGGAACCCTCACCAATTCTAAGAATAAGGGTAGATGATTCCTTGCCGTTAAAGTAAATGGAAGATACAGAAACAACAGGGTGCTACAAAAGTGATTGGGTCTATGTAGACCACTTCCAGCAAGTTCAGTTCTTTACATCAAGTAATAGGTGCTGCTCCACTGATTCTGGCACAATCAGAATTTTTTCTCCAGCCCCCACCATTTCCGGGCAATCACTGCTGTTTGGTCACCGATATGCTACTTAGGCTCTGTACTGTCTGCTTAGGAGTTTCCAGTGGAGACTCTGCTGCAGTGTCCGCCTAAAAGCTGGTGGAGGAAAGCACGAAGGACTTTCTCCTCCGCTGGTTTTAGTCTTCTAACTACGGACACCCAATAGACCCCATTATGGTCAATGGGGTCTGTCGGACTCCATGTGTTACGGCTGTTTTAGTGGTCCGTCTCTCCATTGCACAATGGAGAGACGACGCTATTGTGAACCTAGTGTAATATGTGCTGCTCCACTGATTCTGGGACAAATTGGAATATTTTCTCTAGACCCACCATTCCCAAGCAATCGCTGCTGTTAGTTATGGTACCCGATATGCTCTGTACTGTCAGGTGGGCGGTGTCAGTCAGAAGCAGGCAAGGGGTGTGATTCTGAGATTTGATACTGACTGCCTCTTATTGAAGCTCTGAATCACACCCCTGCCTGACACTGCCCTTCTGACATTACAGAGCACATAAGACACCAAAACTAACTTCACTTGTTGCTGAAGAAAGGTGGAGGCTAGAGAGAAAATTCCAACTTTGCCAGAATCAGTGAATTAGCAGCTTAACAGATGCTAAGAACTAGAATTGGTGGAGGTGGTAAAATGGTCACTAACTTTTTGTAAAACTTAGTCTCATTAGAGGACGTGATTCTGGGCTAAAATGTAATGCAACTTTCCTTTTTGTACTCTGATTTCTCTTTTACTGTGTCAGGAATCTTTTCAGCTGCATCATAACCTGTATTTGCAACCCAGTGTTCCTGGATCTCCTATATTATTGTCTTTTGAACTTTTCTCAACTATTTATTTGCTATTTTAGGCTGAGGCCCCAAGTTGCGGAAACGCAGCTTTTTTTTTTTTTGTTGCAGACTTTGCTGCATTTTTTTGAGCCAAAGCGAAGAATGACTACAAAAGGAATGGGAAATATATAGGAAGTACTTCTATTTCTACCTTCTGCTCAATCCACTCCTGGTTTGGGTAAAAAAACGCCGCAAAATCTGCAATAAAAAAAGCTGCGTTTCTGCAATTTTATCTGCTGATATGGGAAAAAGATCATCATGGGAAAACCCTCCATCTTCCAGGCACCTGCAATGCCAAAACCTTGGCCGGGACTACCTATGCACAACTCTGACCCTCCTATGTCCCAAGCATTCCTCCCGTGGATGAAGCCGTCCATGCCCTCCAGGGCCATCCTGAACTAAGAGCATTGTTAGCTCTTCTCCCAAGCAAAAGGGATAGGGATAATCTAGCTACCGATTTTAAGAAGGCCTGGCGTCAGGATCTGAAAGTAGTTAAAACGGACATAGCTTCTTTGCAACAACGTGTGGACGATCTTGATTTGTTCCAATCTTCTGTGACAGCCTCAATACAATCTCTCCAAGATTGTAGTATCGCACATCAATGATACCCGGATCTGCGGCCTGCCTGAAGCTACTCCGACTTCTAACCTGGTCCCTACCCTCACAGGAATTTTCAATACACTCCTGGGTCGCCCTGTTGACACACGCATCAAAATCGACCGAGCTCACCGGGCCCTCAGGCCACGGAGTTGGGACCCAGCCAAACCACATCATATCATATGCCGGGTTCATCATTATGCCCTAAAGGAGGAAATCATGCTGAAAGCTAGAGAGCTCAAGATCATTGACTTCGATGGGACCCAGCTCTCTCTCTTCCCAGATCTCTCCTGCCATACTCTGCGCCAGAAAGCCGTGCTGAAACCTCTGCTGCTCATTCTCCAGGAACGCGGTATCCCATACTGATGGGGGTTCCCATTTCCCCTCCAGGTTTGCCTTAAGGACCTGAGGACCTGCCTTCATTTGTACAAGAGCTGGACTCTTCACCTCTGCTCACCATCCACAATGACACTCGCCAAGGATGTCCCCTTTCCCTGATCCTCTATGCGATAGTTATGGAACATCTACTAGCTGCCATTAGGAGTAACCCGAACATAACGGGATTGCGTGTCTGGGACCTACACCTCAAAATTTCAGCGTGACCTTGAGAGGTCACTGTGCCCTCTGCCCTGTGACCCTTCCGTAGCTCCATAAACGCCAGTAGTCGGACAAGTCTCCTCTGGATCTCCCATACGTGAAGCATCAAAGGTTGCCCAACTGTCGCCTCTATACCTCGGTCTGACAACTGTTTACTAATGATGGCCCGTTGACACTTATCTCGGGCAACCCAGACTTCCCTGCAGCTCTCCAGTTACCCTTCCTCACTCGCTCCACTGACCTCTCTCCCCTCACGTTCTCCCAAGTATTCTCTGCATCCTCGTGTACTCTGACCTAATGCCCCCAGCAGCTAGGACCCTCAGCTCCCACTGGCATTATGTACAACTCCACTACTTCTACACATCTCTGAAAATGACATGGACTCTACTCAGACCACTATTTCCATTTGAAGTCCTATGCAGATCCCCGCTAGCGCCGCCTCATCCTGTCTTGACCGACTACAGCTTACTCTCCGACACTTCAGATGATCCCCTTCTGGCCTATACTGTGGGCTGGGAGAGGGAGCTTGACACTACGTTTCTGCAAGATGTGTGGCTCTCTGTTTTCCAGCTAAGCCATAAATTATCCATTTCCTTCAAAGCTAAACTATAAAATTCTATCCCGATGGTACAGGGTCCCTGCCGTACTCCCTCAGACTGAATTCACTGCTGGCGTGGACCTGGCACGATGCTGTAAATCTAGTGTGAATGCTCCCTTCTGCGACTTTTCTGGTGGCAGATATGTAGAATTGTCAAGACGGTCACTGGGGTCGCCCTGACAGATGACCCTGCACCCCTCCTTCTCTCTATCTTTCCCAGTAAGCTTCACAAAAACACTTGCAGACTCATTGGTTTTGTGCTAGTTGAAGCCAGGTCCGTCATCCTGAGGCTTTGGAAGTCTACATCTCCCCCCAACCATCATGGTTTGGCTTCAAGACTTTCTTCCTATCCGAATGTATGGAGGACCTGGTCGCGAAACTCAGATTCGATGATAGCGCTCACCAAAAGGTATGGCTGCTATGGAATACTTTCTATTACTCCTCGACCATCTAATCCTCTTTTCCTGATTCTCTTCCTTAAACTCTTCATCTCTCCCTCTGCCCCGTCTGCTTAACTTCTGTTCCGCCTGTTCCCCCTCTCTACTCTTCCAATACCCCCATCTTTATTTGACACTCGATTTTCATTCCACTTTACATTACTTACCTTGTTTCTCAATTATGTTCATTTTATGCTTGTTGCTTTGTATCCTTCCCTACCCCTACCCTCATTTGTCCTATCCACTCAATAAAATGTTTTTACATGTTACAGAATAATGGATAGGGGATGGGGGCAGGCTGCTTCTTACTGGACATACTCCCTGCCCTAGACTGAAATGCAAAATGTGATGCAGCCATAATGGGGCTATTAGCAGCTGAAAAACTTATAGGACACATGTACTGTATGCAGGCTAATCCAGTCATAGAACAGACTGCCCAGCAATATCCTGCAGATACTTCAACATTTGATGAAAACTCGGACACCCTTCAAATAAACTCTCTCAATTTTTAAACATAGCAACTTACAATATATAGAATTTATTGACATCATAAGTTTTACCAAAACAATATCATGAAAGTGAGTCTTTCAGTATACCCTATATCCAAAGGGTTACAGGAAAAAAACAAATGCGCACATACAGTTTGTGCCATGCGTTGAGTTATCCTATACAAAAATTGCACATCTTTGTATTATCTTTTTAATATACTTTAAATATTGTATTATTACATTTTATTATCTTCATTATCAATATTTTTCTTATTATCACCATCACTTCTGGAGCAAAATTCTTAGCCAAGCTTGAGGTAGCAAATGCACAATTCTCTGACCTTATTAAAAGGATTGTACATGATTAACATGGTTGCCTTGTTTCAGAAACAGCACCATACATCCTTAAGGGTTGTGTCTGGTATTTGAAGAGGTTGTCAAAGATAGTTTTTGCATTTTCTAGCAGCGGAAGTCTTCGCTGGCTGTGATGTCCCAGGTCTCTTTCCTTAGGCCACTGATTGGCCTCAGTGGTCACATGTGGGGACTTCTGCAGGAAGAAAACTCCTGAGCAGCAGGACCAGACCGTGCTGGGGAGCACCCGGGACAAGTGAATACATTTTTCTAACCTCCCCCGGCCTAATTAAAAAAAAAAATTGTATCCTGGACAACCCCTTTAAACTCAGCTCAGCTAAAGTGAATGGATTTGGGCTATAATACCATAGTCAACCTTCACATAGGAAAAAAGCAGCCTTGTTTTTCTAATCCTGCAAAGCTTATTGCACCATAATGAGAAATATTTTCTAAAATATAAATAAAAACTTAACCAAGGTAATAACATTTAGCAGGCACTCACAGAGGCAAAGGTACCAATCTGCTTGATGTTCTGTTCATAGCTCTGAGAGCTTGTTGGTCTTCCTGGAGTTCTGCGGGAATACCAAAACGTATAGTTGTACTGTAGCGGGTGCTCTGCTGGTCCTGGCACAACTGTCTGTGAATACAGGAGACATAATACATACAATGCAGAGAACTGGCTGTGTACAAAATTATACTCGCATCCTTTTCTGTCATCCATAACTCAATCTGTGCAAGCAACGTTATAATCAGTTGGCAAGCAACAAAGATATTGGCAACTACCCCCCCCCCCATCACTCAACAACTGTATTGTTTCACAAGAAGACAAGGGGATGGAACAATTAACACTTTCATGGGAAACAACAGCAATCTAACTGAGAATTTAAAAGGGTTTTCCCTTCATAGAACGTGATGTCATATCGCTAGAATATGAAATCACTGTTGCCAGACCCCCACCACTGGCCCAAATGAAGAGACGCAAATCATAATTTTTTTCAGCCACCGGAGGACTGCCCCTTTAGTAGTTGTCAACGATCACCTAATATATTGTGTCAAGACAATGAAGAGCGGTTGTCCTACCTTCTTCCTGCATGAACTCTGGTTCTTGTCCTTGTCGCTTTTTTCCTTCTCACTGTCTTTCTGTGTGCCGTTCTCCTCATTCTGATCATGATCTCCACTGTCATCATCCTTCAGACTACACACAAAATAACACAGTCACAGGCTAATAGTCTATTAATAGAGAAAGCATACTTTATACAGGTTAACCCCTTCTCACCGGTGACATTTTTGTTTTTGACTCCCCTCCTTCAAAACCCCATAAATTTTTTTATTTTTCCGTTCACAGAGCCATAGGAGGGCTTAATGTTTAGGGGACAAATGGTATTGTACAATGTACTGGGAAGCTTGAAAAAAATTCAGAATGTGGTAGAATTGGAGAAAAAGTGCATTTGTGCGACTTTCTTATGGGCTTCATTTTTATGGTGTTCACTCTGCAGCCAAAATGACATGTTACCTGTATTCTATGTTTCATTACGATTCTGGGGATACCAAATTTACATTTTAGCCCCTTAACAAAAATCTAAAACTTTGCAAAAAAATTTTGATTTAAAGTCGCCATATTCTGTCACCCGTAACTTTTTTTATGTTTCTTTGTACAGGGATACATAGGGCCTCTTTTTTTTGCGGTGCCAGGTGTACTTTTTAGTTATACCATTTTGGGGAATGTCTATTGCTTTGACCACTTTTTATTCAAACTTTTATCAGAGGCAAAACAGAGAAAAAAAACGGTGGTTCAGCACTTTTAACTTTTTTTCCCGCTACGTCGTTCACCATACAGGAAAAACATTTTTATACGTTTGTAGACCGGACATTTTTGGACACAGGTATACCAATTGTGTATGTAGTTCATTGTAAATTTTTAGTTTTATATGTATTCTAGGGAAAGGGAAACGATTTGAACTTTTAGGTTGTTTTTTTTTAGATTTCTTTTAAAACTTTTAATTTTTCTAATTTTAATTTTACTTTTTTTTTTTTTACTATTTTATTATCCCCCCCACCCTTCCCACCCCCCCAAAATGGAGCTTGAACCTGCAATCTTTCACTATGTTACTATTGAGGCTGGTCATAGACCAGCCTCAATAGTAACATTACTAGGCCTGGAAGCCTTCATAAGGATTCCGGCTGCCGAATCAACAGGACGGCTCCCACAATCTTGACACGCCAGAGCCAGCCTACAACTGGCAAGTTATGGGGCCAATACCCACCGGCACCGTAGACCATTTTTCTATTATGAAGGGGGAGGGGGGGAGTTGTCCTGGCCTGCAATTCCCACGATCAAAGTGAACTCTGATCATGGGTATTAGTTTTGGGTCTCCGCTGTAATCTTTAAAAACCAGGCATCCGCTGTACAAGTCCAGTTCTTTGCATCATTTCAAGAGGACCTTTCATGTCCTCATCAATGTGCAGTAGAAAGCTGACAGTGCACTGATTTCAGAGCTCTGTCAGCTTTCCCAATATGTGCCACAGTGTGGGAGATATTGGTGCCGTTAATTTCAGCACCGATAGCTCAAAAGGGTGAGACTTACAGCCTAGCATCATCGCTGGGCAGTAAGGAATGCCCCCTCTTACGGTACAAGGCTATGTTAGAGTACAGTTGGCCACCCTTCTGACAGTGGAGAGATATCAGTGCTGAAATTAACAACACCAATATCACCAGCACCAAGTGCATATCGGGAAAGACGATAGTGCCCCTATTCTAAGCCCATATCTGTCTAAGGATATTTTCTTAATTTTGGTCCCCTGATGAATTTCAAGAACTAAGAGGGGAAACACACTGGACAGTGATGTGCGCAATCGTGGACATATTTTGTGCACAATAGTAGTGTGAATTGTAGGCTTTGTAGCACATCCACTTGCATGCTATAGTTTTTAATGCAGGCAATACTGCACAATTCTTGGATTATCCTCTATGTACTGTGGGTAGGGTACATGTAGTGTACTGGATTTTTGCTACATCCTGGCTGTACATGTACTCGGATACTTAGGACTATTTTATTTTATTTTTTTTTTTGGGGGGGGGGGGACCCAGGATGTATGCTGCAGCCCAGGACAACCTAGCTGACATTAGGGAATGGTGGGGGCTAGAGAAAAATTTCCAAATACTGTAGAATCAGTGGTGTGGCTTGGAGACTTGAAGTTGTTGGAGGTGATGAAAGGTCCTCTTTTTAATAGAAATATAAACATACCTATGTATCCAAATTGATGAAGAAATGCAAAGAAAGTCATTTTTGTATGGATCAGCCTCAAGAGCACTTGTGGTGGGGACTGACTTGCCAGATTTACCTACAGCCGGTAGTGCTCTGGCTCTTCTCTAGAATTGCAGCCCAGTGACACCTTTGTAGCTGGGAAGGATATTTGCAGCCTCTGCCTGCATCCTGGCTGCCTGTAGTTAAATCTCCCAAGTCAAGCTCCACCCCCAATGCACTAGCCAGCTGTTTTGCATATCCATAAAATGATGCATTGCTTCATTGGTTTCTGATGCTAATAAAGGCCACCACATGGCATTATTATTAGTTTGGGAGGGATTTTGGCTCTGACAGACTCCCTTTACGGGAAAAGCCAGATGTGCCTAAGCAGACTTAGTTTTCTATTAAATTACTATACACTGAATCTATTGCTTGTTGCTACAAAACTACAAATTCATTCCCAGTAAACAATGTATTAAACTACAAGGAGAGGCATGGATTTTGGCTGTGTAGCGGTCACATCTCAGCTGTCACATCTGGCCTTCCCCTAAAGGTGTTAATCATTCTATTGTACTCTGGTGTCACCTGTACTTAATACCATCATGATTCATGGAGCTATGCTATTAGGATTTTTGTTATGATCACAACTATTTCCGATGGTGACTTTTCCCATTTTAGTAAAATATCCGTGCATGAGCAATGTTCTCATAGATAGGCCTGCTACTGGTCAAATATTGGGCTACTGGTCTGATCTGCAGAGTCTTCATAAAGTTATCTATATATAGACAGTATGCAGCAGCCATCTATATAATCACCCCGTTACAAGCCCCAATCATGACACACACTGTGGGACACTTCACATACATCTGCACAACATCGCACAAATCTTACGTAGACCGCTGTTACAGCGCACTAGCTACTTCCGGTCACATAACTGTCCACCCCCGGAGCGGCCACTTTGTGCCGCTGTCCATAGCTATGTCAGTGCACCAAGACCCACACTCACGCATCAAATTTGTTGTTCATCGTCTCTGAGCTCCTCTCCCCGCCACTTCCGCTTCCACAATAACATTCCTCCGCACGCCGGCCGTCGCTTCCTGCAACATATGGAACTCTGTAGCCTAAGATATGTTTCTAGCCGGACTAATTTAGGGTGTAAACAACGACAAGAGCTGGCGCCATGTTGAGAGTGGCAAATATTACACCTCATTCTCATTATAGAAATACTGTATTTTGGTCACCCTTTTCTGGGTATAAACACGAGTCAAATAAGCTGCCAAGGAAGAGTTGTGTTTTTCAGTCTTGTGGCTAGTGACACACACACTCACAGTACTTTGCCTTCAGAGGTTTTCACATGTTTTGCCTCTGACATCAGTGAAAGCTACAATTCATCCCTGCAAAAAAAAAAAGCCTTATAAAGCATAGTGGATGAAAAAATAAAAATGTTTGAAGTGAGAGATACAAAAATGTAAAAATAAGGAGCTTTTATTTCACAAAAGTAGAAAACTCTATATAAAAAGCTATATAAATGTTGTATCACTATAATACTAATGACTTGCTGACTAAGGTTATCATATAATTTATTCTATTATACATAGGGACATTTTAACACATTGTTGGCCCAGTGGAAAGATTTCAAAAGTGGAACCCACATCACTGTTGTAGCAATTTGATGTGCAGACCAAATTCTTCCAAATAGCTTCTGTAAGTAATAAAACAAACATAGCTCACGGGTCCCAGGAGACAGTCATGCAGCAAAATGGTATGTATAAGTGTCCCAATTTATTGTAATTCAGTTCACCTCATATACCATTTTACCAGAGGCGTAGCTAGGGGTTCAGCACAGGGGGGCAAACATGTCCAAGTGGGCCTCCAACTTGGACATGTTCATATACCGACACTATCAGTATACGGTGACCATATAGTGGTATGTATCGGCTCTACACAGGGCTCTGCAGACAATTTAGGTGAATACAGGGCAGTAACATTTAGTGACTTACAGGTGACGTCTCTGACTAATCGTTCACATTCCCCATCTCTGTCATCTGGACGACCATAACCACTTCTTCCAGTCTCTGTAAAGTTTGCAACACAGACATCTTTGGCTCCTCACTTTTCCAGGCACCTGATCCACATTGTCCTCACCTACATAAAGCCCCCATCCTGCTGCTACCCCCAATTATAAAATATATACTATAACCCCCCCATAATGAATAATACCCCCAAGTGAATCTTTAAATTAATAACTTCCCTGTGCACCCCTTTAAATAGTGCCCCTTATTAATAATGCCCCAGGTGTTTCCTAATTAAAAAGGAAAAAAAAAAAAAAAGGGAAAAAAAAATTACCCGGGACCCCCAGGATCAGCTGTTTGAATGAATGTACCTGTGTAAGCGCCGTGACCCCTTCTCTGTTTACACAGTTTCATTCTTTTCATAGCGGCCATGTAATGTAACTACAGCCTCGTCCTATACACATCTATGTGACAAGGCTGTAATGACATCACACGGTCACTATAAACAGACAGTGTGTGGTATAAACAGGCGCCATAGTCCCTTCATACAGCTGATCAGTGGGTAATCACATATCTTATTGATGATCTATTCTGAGGATAGATCATCAATAAAAATGAGCTGGAAAACACCTTAAGGCTAAGGCCCCATGTGGCGACCCGCAGCAAAAAAGAGCTGTGGAAAAAACGCAGAGGCTTCCTCTGCAGACTTTCTGCTTCAATTATATCTATAGGGAAACCGCTGGAGTTTCCGTAGGCACAATTGACATGCTGTGATTTCCAAAACTGTGACTGTTTTGGAAATCGCAGTGTATACGCTGCACTTATTATACTTCAAAGTGGGGATGGGATGGGGGCCCCATGAGTCGAAAACCCACAGAAAAAAAAAACGCAGCATTCTAGCAAATCCCATCCACACATTGCGGAAAAATATGTGCAGCAGACGCACTGCGATTTTGGAAATTGCAGCATGTCAATTATACCTAAGGAAACACTGGCGGATTCCATATAGATGTATTGAAAACAGAAAGTCCACAGGGGAAACCTCTGCGGACCTTCTGTGAAAAGCGTTGCGAGAAAAACCACAATGTTACTGCCGCGTTTTTTTCTGCAGCGCTTTTTTTGCTGCAGCCCGGTACGTGGGGCCTTAGTCTTAATAAAGCCCAAGTGCCACTTTAATTAAATTAATTGACCCTCATATTATGCCCCTGATTCCCCCTGACATAAATACTGCACCTCTAATGACCTCTTTGTGAAGAATATCGCCTCGCCCAGCCGCCTGGCACGCCTGCAATCACCCTTCTTTCTTAACCTCCCACTCACACACCGTGAGTAGACCGGGTCATAGGATAGAACGAAACGAGCTGTATAAATTTTATGTATTTAATAACCCAAGTGGGTCGGTACGAATTAATAGCATATACAGAAATATACAATATTAATAAGATCAAACATAAACATACAAGCAAAAGTGCGATGATACAATACAAAAACAAAAAGGGAAAATAAAATATAGAATGATACCTGAGCACAGCTCTTCTCTTAGCTGTCTCCCTTTCAGCTTCCACACAAAAGACAAAAAACCCCACCCCAGCCAGTGTGAAGACCCTTGTCCAGCTCCAACCTTCACCCCCCCAGCCAGCCCTCTCCTCACGAAAAGAGGAATCTATGCCGGTTAGAAGGAAAGATGGGTTCCTGGGTTAGTTGCAGGTCATTAGCCCACCCTCCCCCCTTTGGACATCTGGGATATCACACTGACGGGCCAGACAGGCCCTCTCTCCATGGTATGCACATAAAACCATTGGAGCGAATTGACCACCAATGTAAACACAGCTCTACATTCCTACAGATATGTGACTGATAGAATGAGGAATGATACATGTCCAAGAAAGATACATAAATTGAGGGTCTCATCATCACACTCTTATATCAATGACCACCCATTTATGTTCATAATGCCTCCTAATATAAATGATGCCCCCTAATGGCCCCTTATATAAACAACCTCCCCCCTTGTATTCATAATACCCCGTAATAACCCTTATATAAATGACCCCCCCATCGTCATAATGCCCACTAATGAATCCTCCCTTTATAGTTATATTTCCCCTTCCTAACCACCCCTTATACTATTAATATACCCACAACTGCCCTAAAAAAACAAAAAAAAGTCATACTCACCTACCTGCGATCCGGATGAATGGAGCCGCCGCTTCCTCCCTGTCCACGCACAGGACATCTGTGTCTGAGCGCAGGCGGAGCGAAGTTGTGACGTCATCACGCCGCCCGTGCTGAGAAGCAGACATCCATCTGTGGTCTCGGGGTCTTGTATTGGCTTGCAGTTTACAATACTGTTAAGTTGCAGGATATATTTTAACTAGATCGGTGTCCACAGACACCAATCTAGTTAGAAATAAAGGATGTATTAATGGCGGCCTCGGGGTGGGCCCCACAGAGTCAGTGGGCCTGGGGCAGCCGCCCCCCTCTGGCACCCAGCTAGCTACGCCTCTGCATTTTACAGATAAGACAACACAATGAACTCAATACATTGACCAGACTTCAAGGCTATGCAGTGTCTATATTGAGCAAGCCAGGGTCTCTTCGCTGAGTCATCAAGTTAGCTTATTTGATAGACAAATGTATACATTTGGTCTTTCACATAGCACTATTGTGTAACCCTTTATTAACAATTCCCTCCTCTTGTAAATGATATAAACCATAACTGTAGGACACTAGGAAATGCTAATTATTTCCTGAGGACTTCATAACTGTTCACCTCGTTTCTCACAGATATCTTATACTATTTACACACAGGACAACCAAAAATAAAATCTTATAGGGTTAAACATTAGTGACTATGTATACATATGTATTCACTTGTATTATTAGTTCACGCTCATAGGATAGGCCTCATCATACGGCCGGTTTCTTGGTGTTGCTATCCTAACTCTTCTTTCTTAGCTTTGCACGTTCTCATAAAACATTTATCAACCAAATACAAATGTAATAATCAAATAAACCCATAAACACAAGATCACAATCTGGAATAAGGTTTGCGATATTCCCATAAACCACCCGCTTAGGCCCTGGAACCAATACTCTAAATAATCATCTAAATAGTCTGTTAACTCTGAAAACTCATCACACATCTGTATTAGCATTAGATATAATAAAGCCTCATCTGTGACTCCTACTGACACATGTGGCTTATTATCTACAGCTCTACAATAAAAGGGATTGTTTGGGTATATCACTCACATCATCGACATCTTGAGGTACAATGGACGTGGCTGGAGTGAGCTGTGCCACTGTGCAGATGCCTCCAGCCCCCCAAGTGTATGCATTAGAATGCATGATCACTGCAAACCACATATACACTGTCAGGCAACATATGCTATAACCCATACATCATAATGTATAATAAATACATAAACCAAGTGGAATTGAGAAAATAGCATCTGGATCTTTAATACTATTAGCCATAGGGCTATAATATGAGAATGGGCCATATCCAACCTGTTCATAGTTCAATTGTATGCTTCCTCCTAGTTTTGTATATTGACTTGACTTTTGATTAGGTAACTTAATCTTAGTCATATCCCAACACTGTCTCTTGAACAATTCTTGATCTGTAACTGTTAAAGCAAGTTAAGGCTTAGTCCTAGTAGCCACAGGGCATAAGTACATATCAACAGTTTCCCAAATCACACTGGGAATCCTTGAGTCTTTTCATAATTTCTTTGTGATGTTTTAGAAATATATTGTCCAAATCCTCTTTAAGTACATTATTCAGTGTCTCTAACAGGGGTAACATCATGAGAATTAGTTTCCAGGTCCAATACCTTCTTGCAGTGGCTGATGTGGCAATGGTCAGTTGCACCTGGTATGGGTCATCAAGCCTTGGGTCAAGGCTTCTTCTCACATGCAATCATCACTCAATCTCCTATCTACAAATCATGTGATCCTTTAAATCTGGATCAGTGGTGGGAGAAAACACATTTGTAAGCATTTTTCAATTTACTTAGCAAAATCCTAATGTAACTAGTTAAATCCCCATTCCATGCTTGTATTTGCTAAGGACAAAACAAGCCTGTTCTGTGAAGGAGTCACAATCCAGTATCCCATATGGAATAAATCTGATCTTTCTTAAAGGGGGGTGGTGTACACAGAACAAAAGGCCAGGGGCAAACATTCTATCCAAGGTTTATGTATCTCCTCCATAGCCTTCTGAACTGTCAACTTAGGCCTTTCCACCTTGCCACTACTCTGAGGTTGACATGGTATATGCAGGGCCGGTTTTAGACAAAGTGGGGCCCTGGGCAAAATTAAAAGCAGGGCCCCAAATGCTGATATGCAAACAACACCATCGTCTTCCAGTGGCAACCCCTATAATAACGCCTCCTTTCTGCCAACAAAAAAGTAATAACAAGCCCCATTTTACTACACACAATTCAAATGAGCACTTTTGTACCCCCTAATAGATTTTTGCACCCAGTCATCAGTTGTTATAGCACCTCCTTATAAATAATAATCCCTGCTTATAAATAATATTACACCTTTATCAGTAATAGCATCCTTATAAATGATAAATAGTGCCCTATATCAGTAATATTCCCCCTTATCAGTAACAGTCACCCCGTAAAAATAATACTGCCCCTTATTAATAATAGCCCTCTCATAAATAAGTTACCCTTATAAATAATAGCCCCCTCATAAATAATAGTTACCCTTATAAATAATAGTCCTCATTATCACTAATAGTCCCCTTTATAAATAAGACCACTTAACAATTATACCCCCTTATAAATAATAGCTTTCCCTTATAATGGATGCCTTATATATAATAGTTCCCCACTTATAAATAATACCCCGTCTTATAAATAAAAGTTCCCCCTTATAATAGCCCCCTAATATTTAAGTTTCCCAATTATATCTAGTAATCCACCCTTATATATAATAGTTCCTCCTTTATAAGAGTCCCCTTATATATAATAGTTCTCCGTTATACAGTGTCAGACTGAAGGGACTTAGGCCCACCAGAGGAACTTGTTCTGGAGCCCCACCCAACAGCTTCCTGCTAATAGCCTACACCGCGGCTCCTTCACTGAAGTCTTACATATGTGCTGACTATCTGGTGTTACTGAGTATGTTCCCAGTATAGTCAGCCCCTATAGTACTGTGCAGGCCCCAATAACGCCATGGCCAGTTCATGCACAGTACTGTATGGGGAATGACATGGCTATGGAGCACTACACATATGTGCAAGATTATAGTGAGGGAGCTGTGATGCAGACATAGCACACAGAGCTGCCAGCAGGAATTTTGAGCCCCCTCACAGTATAATTCTCTACATGGTATATAATGCTCCACAGTATAAAATGCTCCCCTAAGACCTCCAGTTTCCCCACATGGTATATAATGCTCCACAGTGGCTCCACACAGTATAAAATGCTCCCCTGAGCCCCCCATAGTGGCCCCACATGGTAAATAAGGCTCCACACAGTATAATACTCCACAGTGGCCCACACAGTATACTACCCCTTAGTGGCCCCAGACAGTACAATATGCTCCCCAGCAGCCCCACACAATATAATATGCTCCATACAGTGTAATATGCACCCCACAGTGCCCCCACAGTATAATGCTCCAGAGTGGCCTAACAGTATGACATGCTCCACAATGGCCTCCACACAGTATAATATACTCCCCAGAGGGGTTCCCCCAGTATAATGCTCCACAGTAGTCCCCCACAGTATAATATGCTCCCCACATTCCCCCCCCAGTATAAAGCTCTACAATGGCCCTACAGAGTATAATATGCTCCCGAGAAGCCACACACAATATAATATACTCCACAGTGGCCCAACACAGCATAAAAGACTCCCCACACTGCCCCTTCCCCCCAGTATAAAGCTCCACAGTGGCCCATAGTATAATATGCTCCCCAGAGGGCCCCCCTAGTATAATGCTCCACAGTGCCCCCCGCAATATATTATGCTCCCCAGAGCGTCTCCCAGTATAATGCTCCACAGTAGGCCCCATGCAGTATAATATGCTCCCCAGAGGGCCCCCTAGTTTCCCCACCGAGTAATGCCCCACAGTGGCGCCACGCAATGTAATATGCTCTGCAGATGGCCCCCCCAGAATAATGCTCTACAGTGACCACACACAGTATAACATGCTCCAGAATGCCCTCCACACAGTAGTATAATATACTGCCCAGAGAGGTTCCCCCACTATAATGCTCCACAGTGGGCCAAAACAGTATACTATGCTCTCCAGAGGGCCCCCCAGTATAATGCTCCAAAGTGGCCTCACAGAATATAACATGCTCTCCAGAGTCCCCCCCCCCCCACATTATAATGCTCCACAGAGGCCCCATAGAATATAACATGCTCTCCAGAGGGTCTCCTCTCCCAATATAATGCTCCACAGTGGCCCCACACAGTATAATATATATTGGGGGGCCTCTGGATAGCATATTATACTGTATGGGGCCACTGTGGAGCATTATATTGGGGGAGGAGGCCCTCTGATGAGCATGTTATATTCTGTGGGGCCTCTGTGGAGCATTATAATGTGGGGGGCTCTGGAGAGCATGTTATATTCTGTGAGGCCACTTTGAAACATTATACTGGGGGGCCCTCTGAAGAGCATATTATACTGTGTAGGTCCACCGTGGAGCATTATACTGGGGGGGCATCTGGAGAGCATATTATACTGTTTTGGGCCACTGTGGAGCATTTTACTGGGTAAGGGGCCCTCTGGATAGCATATTATACTGTGTGGGGCCCCTCTGGATAGCATAATGCTCCACAGTGGCCCCACACAGTATAATATGCTATCTAGAGGGCCCCTTCCCCAGTATAATGGTCCACAGTGGCCCCATACAGTATAATATGCTATCCAGAGGGCCCCCTCCTCAGTATAATGCTCCACAGTGGCCCCACACAGTATAATATGGTATCCAGAGGGGCCCCCCAGTATAATACTCCACAGTGGCCCTACAGACTCCCTTTATTATTATATTATACTCTGGGGTCTCTTCAGACCCCAGAGTATAATAAACGAAGGCCCGAGGGAGGTAAGGGAAAATAACAAACAGTTATACTTACCTTGCCTTACCTCTAATGGGCCTCTTCGCTATCCCCTATCCCGCTATCCCCGCCAGCGCTGGCTTCCTCTTGTTTGCGGCTGACGTCAAGCGTTGTGGACGTCACTGCTGAAGCCCAATCACAGGACTCAGCGGTGACGTGAGGCACGCTGTTAGCACATCCCACGTGACGGCCAGGCCTCAGCGGTGACGTCCGGAACGCCAGAAGATGGCGTCGGACACCTAGGACAGGTGAGTAAAAATGTTTGTTATTTTTACTCATCTCGGAAAGGGGTCCTGCGGTCCCTTTCTGTTATCGATATGGCCGGGCCTGACTCCGGGATCTGGAGTCATCAGGCTCCGGATCTCGGGGGCCCCTTTGGGGACGGAGCCCTGGGCAGGGGTGTAACTATCGGGGTAGCAGCGGTAGCGGCTGCCACAGGGCCTGGGACATTAGGGGCCCCGGAGCCCTGTGGCAGCCGCTACCGCGAACCCCACAAACCAGCACAGCGCTATAAACGAGTACAGAGAGAGGGGGCGTTCCTTACCGCCCAGTGATGACGCTCAGCTGTGAGGAATGCCCCCCCAGTACAAGTCTATGAACGAGAACAGTCAGGGAGGGTGTTCCTCACAGCGCAGCTAGACTGTCAGGAACGCCTTTCTAACAGTAAACCGTGAAACTTACACCGCCGATATCTCCAGCCCCGGGGCACATACCGGGAAAGCTGGCAGTGCGCTGAATTCAGCGTGCTGACGGCTTTCTAGCTGTATCTAAAACCGCATGTGCCTGTGGCATCCCAGAGCTGGCTATGGCTAGGCTGAGGGTGATCTCTGTGCATTGTATTATTTCCTGTTGCTTCATAGCCTGTGTGACATAGCAGGGAGTCCTGAGTCTCACACAACACAGCACCACCTAGTGAGCCTCACACATGCATTACACCTCCCATAGGATTGAATAGTAACCAAATGTCCAATGGGAGGACATCGCCTGGGAAAAGGGGAGGAGTCAGCTGATCACTGGGTACCCATGGTAACACCCCTGCAGGAAGGTCCTGCCTGTGAGGAGTTAGAAGTGTGGAGTGTTAGGAGGAGGAGGTGAGGAGATAAGTGTGATATCCTGTGAAGAAAGCAGTGAGTTTAGTGCAGGAATCTCAAGTCCTAGACAGGCCCAGGAAGGTTGGAGAGCTGACATACTCCAGCTATTCAGAAAATCCTGTCCCCTGTCTGCCTAGCCATCGCCCTGAAGGAAGTCAAGCATCATTATCTTGTCAGCATGAGACTGTGGAGAGAACATTCTGGAACACGTGCTCCATAGCCAGTATCACAGGATCCAGGGGCCAAGGCCAGACCTGTGGAATATCCTGCCACCCTGACTATTGCACCCCCGAAACTCTGAGCTATCAGGACCACATAACGTGAGTGGGGAATATTATGTACTAGTATCATGGTGGGCATCCTCCTATGAGCCAAATAGGAGCCCAGACGCACCTTAGGGCTGTAACACTGAAGTATAAGGGGCTAGGAACACCTTTCATCAAGTCTACCCTGCACCCCAGGACTTTGCTGTGTCACCAGGCATACCCCGTTGTTTTGTATTGAAGAAACTGTTTAAGCATTTGTGCCTCCACACCCATGGAAGTAAAAGTTCAACTTTACAACCGATTCTGTGTCTGACTCTGCACCGACAACATCAGGGCGCCCCAAACACCACCAGTCGGCACAGTATAGGGGAAGCGCCCCGGGGGAACAATCACCACCAACATTTGTGCAGCCCCCTCATCACCGGTACCAGTGGTGGTAACGTGGGACAGCACCAGCGCTGCGCCCTCGTGCCCAGAGACCGTGACAAGTCTGCGCTGTTTGCACCCCCGCAATCCCAACTGCAGCGTTACCTTCCATCTGGTCACCGCATGCCTGAGGACATGAAAGGTCCTCTTTAAATTCCTCAGTGACTGCCTTCACAGTAACACTTCAATCTGCTTGGCTGCCACACATTCTTGTCTTACATGATCCTTCTCTGGAACAGTCTTTGAAAAACTCAAAATCTATGTTAGGAAAAAAAGGTCTTCTACATTTTAAATCTAAATCCTGTGTTCCACTCTTCATAGTTCTAAACAATCCTGTGTCATGTCAAATTCTTCTTTTTCTGGGGCCAGGTAAATGTTATCGCTCCCCTTTTTGAATCTAGAGCAGAGGCGTAGCTAGGGGTTCGGCACAGGAGGGGGCAAACATATCCAAGTGGGCCCCTACCTGGGTATACCGATGTTATCACTATATGGTGACCACAGACACTGGCTGTACACAGGGCTCTACATACAGTTTAAGTACATACAGTACAGGAAAATGTTGTTACTTACAGGTGCTGTCTCTGACTGTAATCTTTCACATTTGTCGTCTTTTCCATCTGGACCGCCATGACCACTTCTTCCATTCGCAACTTGTCTCTGTAAAGTTTTCAACACAGACATTTTTGGCTCCTCACTTTTCCAGATATGTGACCCACATTTTCCTTGCCTATACAAAGTCTCCATCCTGCTGCTACCCCCAATTATAAAATACATTATATAAAAATCCCCTGTAAACAAATGATACCCCCATATGTATCTTAAATTAATAATGCCCCTTTGTGCCCCTTAATTAATTCCTCCTGTGTGCCCCCTTAAAGGGATTGTTCGGGATCAGAAATATTAATGCAGGCAGCAGGACAGGGTTGTAAATAAAAATGCACTGACACTTACCTGCATCCTCCCCTCTGTCCCTGCCTTGGGCCAACCATCACCTTCACTGCACTATTTGTATACGGAGCGGCTGCAGCACTGATGTCAAGTTTACGGGACTGCTGCAGCCAATCACTTCTCTCTACAGTACAGCAGTATATAGTGTTGGACCACTGCGGTTCCACTGTTGTGACATCTCACTGCAGCCACTCTGTATACAAGCAAAGGTGACAGACAGCCCAGTGTAAGTAAAGGGGGAAAGTACATTATAATGCTCGCCTGCTGCCTGCTTTAAAATGTATGATAGTACAACCCTTTAAATTAATAGTGTCCCTCAATTAATAATGCCCCCTGTGCCCCCCAATTGATAATACTCCTGTATGCCCCCTTAAATCAATAATGCCCCATGTGCCCCCCCCCCAAAAAAATACTCCTGTTTGCCTGCTAATGCCTCAGCTAATAATGCCCCTTAATTAATAGTTCTTCTGTATATTCCCTTAAAGGGGTTGTCCAGGAAATGCAGAACTGGTGCAGGAGGCCGGGGAAGGTGAAATATAAAAAAAAAAAAACATACTCTGCTGTCCCAGGCACTTCGGTGTCCCCCGTTTCTGTCAGGTCCAGCGTCGCCCAGGGGCTTGTTCTGGCGGAAGTCCTTGCTGCACGTGGCCTTAGCGGTCACAGGAAAGGACCAGGGATGTCACTCTCATACGTCACTGGTGACCTCTTGGGTCCTTTTTTGTGACCACTGAGGCCACAAGTTGGCCTCAGCAGTCACATGTGGCGAGGACTTCTGCCAGAACAAGCCCCTGGGCAGTGATCGACCAGACAATGGTGGGGAACATCGGAGCGCTGGAGACTGTTGAATATGTTGTTTTTTTTATGTTTCACCTTCCCCGGCCTCTTGCCCAATTACTGTAATTCCTGGACAACCCCTTTAAATCAAAAATGCCCACCTTAAATTAGTATAGCCCAATACCCTCTTACACCGTTACAAATACTGCCTCCCAATAGCCCCCTTATATTAATAATGCCCCTGCTTGCCTTAATGACCCCTTATGGTTATTGGCCCTTAATATTTTTAAGGCTTCTCAACTCCCCCCCAAAAAAACAACAACAATAATACTCACCTACCTCCAATTCCCCTGCTTGAACTTGCCACCACCGACTTTCCTTGCTGTATCCTGCAGCCTACAAGATGCCGTTACCAAAGGACGTCTGTGTCCCAGCACAGGCGGCGTTATGTAGTGATGTCATTACGCCAGCCTGGGCCAGGACACTGATGTCTTAATTGTCGCTAGGGAACTTGTGTAAGGGTGGGTTCACACTTGCGCCGGAGTCCGTCCGCTGCGAATCCGACTGAAAATCTTGGGAAACTGTATAGGGACTGGATAGCGAAAGGTTAGCGACGCATTGCTTACAAACCCATTCATTTGAATGGGTTTTTAAAGCAATGCGGGGGGGGTGCGCTTGCACCCTCTGCGCCGCGAATCCAGTTTTTTTCGCTGAAAACAAAGTCGGACATGCAGGACTTTGTTTCCAGCGAAAAAAAAACTGGATTAGCGGCGCAGAGGGTGCAAGCACACACCCGCGCATTGCTTTAAAAACCCATTCAAATGAATGGGTTTTTAAGCAATGCGTCGCTAACCTTTTGCTAGCCAGTCCCTATACAGTTTCCCAAGATTTTCAGTCAGATTTGCGGCGGACGGACTCTGGCGCAAGTGTGAACCCACCCTAAGCCGCAATCCACTATAAGCCTGTGGCCCCCAACCTTTTTCGCACCAAGGACCAATTTTCCGCAGCCCGGTGGGGGGGGGGGGGTGGAGGGTGTTGCAGGGCCACCCCACATCTAATAGTGCCCCCCTACACGGGTAATAGCCTCCTCACATAAGTAATGCTATTACCTGTGGGGGGGCACTATTACTATAATAGTGCTCTAATAGCACCCCCCAAAGATAATAGTTCCCTCCCCAACATAAGTAATGATGGGGGGCACTATTACAATAATAGTGCCCCCCACAGGTAATAGCCCCCCCACATAAGTAATGCTGTTACCTGTGGGGGGGGTCACTATTACTGTAATAGTGAGCTAAAAGTAACCCCCCCCCCCCCCCCACACACACACACACAGGTTATAGTCCCCCTTCCCCACATACCATTCCATATACACTTGCTCTGTATAGTTTTAATGTATTTACAGAGCAGTGATGGGTTTGGCGGGGCCTTCTCTTGCACACAGCCTGTGCGCATCTACTATTTTCTTTCCACTGGAAACGTAGAATAGTGGTCAAGGTTCCGGGCGGGACCTCCTTGTGCACACAGCCTGTGCACATCTTCAACTTTCCTCCAGGAACCTTGACCCCCTATTCTATGGTACCACTAGAAAGAAAATAGTAGATGCGCACAGGCTGTGTGCAGGAGGAGGTACTGCTCACCCCATCACTGCTACATGTATAGGTTATAGTATGGCAGAACAGGAAGCTAATAGCTTTCTGCTCTGTCATGTATTTCAACTGCATCGGTGTCCTGTACCGATGCAGTTGAAATTTTTATGTGCACTTGCGGCCCGAAGTGGGCCCCACAAAGTCATTGGGCCCGGGGCCGCGGCCCCCCTCTGCCCCCTTGCTAGCTACGCCTCTGATCTAGAGTCAACAAGTAGCAGATTCAATGCATTACAACGTGTAATCACATGCTATAAGCAATAAACATTCAGACATCTTCAAAGACATTGACAATCCTTTCTGTGTCTAGTAAGTTCCACTAACACTTCATTACAATACACATAGCTGGGCTATATCTCTCCCTCCTGTGTCATCACACCAGTGTAGAACCACATAGCCCATCAAAACACCAAACGAAATACCATTGTCTTTTAAAGTGCCTGCTCATTTAGACAATCCCATACAAACAAATTCCAGTCTTCTAGAATTCCTCCACACACTCCAAGATTACAAACAAATCAATGTGGTTAGCAAATACACAATATAATCTCAATAGTTCTCAGTGCAGAGGACAGAATAAATAGGAGATCATAAAATATGGAGTCAGGCAATCCAAATTGTGGCCACTTGACCTCCTAATCCATCCACCACCTACTCAACTGGTCATACATCTACTCAAATCGATAACCGACACAGGATTTATAGACCAAATACATGACTTTATCATACACTTTCTTGACTTCTACTCAAACCCATAACAGAAAATGCACATTATACACAAAATTACATTACAAAACAGATATGTGAGTTCAGTCTAATTCACATAGTCATCACTGAAACAATGTATTTTCTTCTACAAACATGTACACAAGACACTGTATTAGTCCTATTTTGTTTACTAGTCCATGCTCTTTGTCCTAGAGGAGGTGGCCTCTTTCCTTCCTGGCATTATCATTGTAATAGGACCAGGTTCAAAGGACAGAAAAAAGGGGTGCATATGGGTTACTGGGATGCCGATTTCCTGGGCTTCCCACACCGTCGTGAATAATGACTCATAGTTTCTCTATAGCCTCCTCTTTCTACTTCATCTGAAACTTTCTGAGGACCAGGATATAAAGGGATATCATGCTTATATGAGAAAGGAACCATGGAAAGGACCATGATTTAAAGGGATACCATGCTGGGAACTAGGAATGAGAGGGAAACCACCATTCTAAAGACTACGATTTAAAGGGATACTATGCTGGAAACTAATGAGAGGGGAACCATGCTAAGGACCATAAGTTAAAGAGATACCATGCTGTGGACCCGGAATGAGATTGGGGACCATGCTGACAACTAGGAACAGAAGGAAAGCCATGGCAGTGGTCAAAATTTAGAAAGACACTGTCAGGGCCATTTTAACATATTGGTGGGCACAGTGCTAAGATTTCATAAGTGGGCCCCCCATCCCATCACCACCAGTTAGAAATACCAGACTTACATAAATTGTAATGCCCCCTCAGCGTCCCCAACATAGTATAATACCCCTTAGTGACCCTCACACAGTATAATCCCTATACAATATAATGACCTTCAGTGGCCCATCACAGTCAAATGCTCCTGTTATTTTAATTATCTACTAACAATCTGCTGTCTAATATAAGTACAGTGCCTTGAACTTTTCAACCATTTGCCTCATTTCAGGCTTTAAACATAAGGGTATAAAATTTTAATTTTTTTGGTGAAGAATCAACAACAAGTGGGACACAATTGTGAAGTGGATGAAATTTATTGGTTATTTTAAACTTTTGTAAAAAATAAAAAACTGAAAAGTGGGGCGTGCAATATTATTCGGCCCCTTTACTTTCAGTGCAGCAAACTCACTCCAGAAGTTCAGTGAGGATCTCTGAATGATCCAATGTTGTCCTAAATGACTGATGATGATAAATATAATCCACCTGTGTGTAATCAAGTCTCCGTATAAATGCTCCTGCTCTGTGATAGTCTCAGGGTTCTGTTTAAAGCGCAGAGAGCATCATGAAGACCAAGGAACACACCAGGCAGGTCTGTGATACTGTTGTGGAGAAGTTTAAAGCTGTATTTGGATACAAAAAGATTTCCCAAACTTTAAACATCCCAAGGAGTATCAGACCACTGCAAATCTACCAAGACCCGGCCGTCCCTCTAAACTTTCATCTGAAACAAGGAGAAGACGAAGACTGATCAGAGATGCAGCCAAGAGGCCCATGATCACTCTGGATGAACTGCAGAGATCTACAGCTGAGGTGGGAGAGTCTGTCCATAGGACAACAATCAGTCGTACACTGCACAAATCTGGCCTTTATGGAAGAGTGGCAAGAAGAAAGCCATTTCTCAAAGATATCCATAAAAAGTCTCGTTTAAAGTTTGCCAAAAGCCACCTTGGAGACACACCAAACATGTGGAAGAAGGTGCTCTGGTCAGATGAAACCAAAATTGAACTTTTTGGCCACAATGCAAAACAATATGTTTGGTGTAAAAGCAGCACAGCTCATCACCCTGAACACACCATCCCCACTGTCAAACATGGTGGTGGCAGCATCATGGTTTGGGTCTGCTTTTCTTCAGCAGGGACAGGGAAGATGGTTAAAATTGATTGGAAGATAGATGGAGCCAAATACAGGACCATTCTGGAAGAAAACCTGTTGGAGTCTGCAAAAGACCTGAGACTGGGACGGAGATTTATCTTCCAACAAGACAATGATCCCAAACATAAAGCAAAATCTACAATGGAATGGTTCACAAATAAATGTATCCAGGTATTAGAATGGCCAAGTCAAAGTCCAGACCTGAATCCAATCGGGAATCTGTGGAAAGAGCTGAAAACTGCTGTTCACAAACACTCTCCATCCAACCTCACTGAGCTCGAGCTGTTTTCCAAGGAACAATGGGCAAGAATTTCAGTCTCTCGATGTGCAAAACTGCTAGAGACATACCCCAAACGACTTGCAGCTGTAATCGCAGCAAATGGTGGCACTACAAAGTATAAACTTAAGGGGGCCAAATAATTTGGCACGCCCCACTTTTCAGTTTGTTTTTTTTTACAAAAGTTTAAAATATCCAATAAATTTCATTCCACTTCACAATTGTGTCCCACTTGTTGTTGATCCTTCACCAAAAAATTTAAATTTTATATCCTTATGTTTGAAGCTTGAAATGTGGCAAAAGGTTGAAAAGTTCAAGGGGGGCGAATACTTTCGCAAGGCACTGTAACTGTGCCCTTTTATAAAGGTCATGCCCCTAAAATACCACTCCCACTTGCCATTCATGAATCACTCTGTGAAGGTTTCTCCCATGTTGACGTCTCTGCTCATTTGGAACCGGTGACATATGTGAGTGACATCACTGGTCCCTCTCCAGCAACCACTGAGGCCATTAAGTTGTTTCAGAGTTCAAATCGGGTGCAGGACTTCTGGCAACTGGCACGAAACTGAACAGACAGTGGTGGCAGAAAACGGAGCACTGGGGACAGGTAAGTATGTATTTTTTTTTTTTTTCTTTACACCACCCCCGGTCTCTACAGTGGTTGTTCCAATTCCTGGTTAACCCCTTTAACCGCCATTGTGTATACTTTTTTCTTTGAGTGGACCACTCCTATAAAAGACCATTTTTCTGTGTAAATCTAAGGTTGTCTCAAAGAGGTTTCACTGTATATAGTTTTGTGGGAAAAGATTCATTATAATTTGTCATTTACTCATTTAACCCCTTTAGAACATTTAAAGGGAACCTGTCAGATAATTTTTCCACTATAAACTTGCCCCATCATGTGCAGAATGAGGTAATAACTAGAGATGGGCAAATCTCTCAAGATCTGTTTCATTTCGGGTTTGGGTGGCTCGGGTCCCAGATTTGTTTTGGGTTGACTAAGCTCAGTAGGACCCACACTTTAACCCTTTCATGCCAATTTTTATTTTTGCATTTCCGTTTTCCCCTCTCCGAATTCCAAGAGCCATAATTTTTTCATTTTTCAGTTCACAGTCACATGATGGCTTATTGTTTGCAGGACAAATTGTACTTTGTAATGGCACCATTCAATGTCCTGTACAATGTGCTGAGAAGCTGGAAAAAAAAAATCTGAATGAGGTGGAATTGGAAAAAAAATGCATTTGCGGCAGTTTCTTATGGGTTTAATTTTTACGGCATTCACTATGGCATGGTAAAAATGACATGTTACCTGTATTCTGCGGGTCAGTATGATCACGGTGATACCAAATTTGTATAGTATTTGCAATGTTTTGATATCTTTTAAAAAAATGTAAGACTTTGCAAAATAGAGAAAAAATTTTGTGTCGCCATGTTCTGACACCTGTAACTTTTTTATATTTATGTCTGGAGCTGGGTAAGGTGTCTTTTTATGCGGCATAAGATGGTGTTTTTATTGATACCATTTTGGGGAAGTCTGATGGTTTGATTATTTTTATTCCATTTTTTATAGGAGGCAAAGTGTTGAAAAAGTCGTCATTTGTCCATTTTGATTTGCCCAGTCTCACACAGTATGTAACCTGTGTAAGCCAATGGCTAGTAAGATATTGGAAGGGATGTACATCTCACCCAGATTGCTCAGATGGGTGAGATGAGGGAAATCCAGAGAGTTTTTTTTCTCAGCAGACAACTATGTTTGCTGAGCATTATTTAAGTGCTGTGCACTGGGCTGGATTTTTATGGAATGGCGGGTAGGCTGGTAGTGGGACCTGCCATTCCCATTACATCCAGTGCACACCTTGTGGACACTTCTGGAGAAACCCAGCTGACGGGGATTGTCCTTGTTAGGGGGGAATAAGAAGGCTGCTAGGAGAGCAGACTGTGGCAGAGCTTGGCTGGAAAGCCACAAAGAGAGTTGCTACTGCTGGATGACATTCCTGACTGTTTGAACTTGTTCCTATTCTAGGTGAGGTAACCCATTTCTGTTTAGTTAATGCCCAGACGGGCAGGTATTTTTTTTATGTTTTCTGTTATGCTGCATGTACCAAGGAGTGTTTTGAGTGAATGAAACTCAATACTTGGACTATTACCTTGGAGTCTGTGTCCATGTCAGTTCCCCCAGCAACCCCAGATCCTGACACCTGCCACACAAGAGACAACAAAATATTAGACTTGTTCTTTGCTAATGCGAAGGAGGCATATAACTCATCAGCCCTACCTCCCCTGGGAAGATCAGATCACAACCTGGTGCATCTTCCACCTGTGTACAAGCCACTTGTACGTAGAGAACCAGCTGTCACCCCCACAGTGAGGATATGGTCCAAAGAGAGTGATGAGGCTCTGAGGGACTGTTTTGACACAACCGCATGGGAAGTGCTGCAGGATTCTTATGGGGAAGATATAGAAGGACTCACACACTGTGTAATGGACTACATTAATTTTTGTGTGGACAACACAGTACCCACAAAAGTGGTGAGGTGCTTCTCTAACAACAAACCATGGATTAATTCTGATATAAAAGCATTACTTAAGGAGAAAAGATGGCATTCAAGACAAGAGATAAGGAAGGGCTGAGAGAGGTACAGAATGAGCTTGGGCATCAAATCAGACAGGAAAAACCCAATTATAAGAAAAATATGGAAAAACAAATGGAAAGAAAAGACGTAAGAGGATTCTGTGATGGGCTTAAGTCAATTTCGGGTCATAGAAAGTCTGTCTCCCACATAGAGGCAGATGTTAATTGGCTTAACAAACTAAATCTATTCTTCAATAGATTTGAAAAAACACCAGCTCCTCCCACCCCAGCATGTCCTTTAGTTCCCCCTACCACAATGACTTCACCCCCTGCGGCTACTTCCCACCAGACCAGTAAATCCAGAAATCCATATTTATCTGACCACAGTCTGACCTTCACACATGCTCAGGTGAGAAAAGAGCTGAAAAAGATCAAGGCGGGGAAAGCAGCAGGGCTGGATCACATCAGTGCAAGGCTAATTAAGGCTTGCGGGGATCAGCTGTGTAGTATCATTACATATATGTTTAATATGAGCCTGAAACTGGAAATTGTCCCTGAATTATGGAAATCTTCCTGTGTGGTATCGGTTCCAAAGAAACCTCACCCTATGGACCTCAACGACTACAGACCTGTAGCATTGACATCCCACTTGGTTCTCACGCATATCCGCCCTCTAGTGAGCCCCACTATGGACCCTCTCCAGTTTGTGTATCGGCCGGGCATTGGGGTGGACTATGCTATCATCCACCTTCTGCACAGGGCTCTTTCTCACCTGGAGAAACTACGGAACACTGTGAGAATAATGTTCTTTGATTTCTCCAGTGCTTTTAACACCATACAGCCAGGGCTACTGAGAGACAAGCTGGCCCTTGCTGGAGTGGACCACCACCTCTCCAACTGGATCCTAGACTACCTCACAAACCAACCTCAGTATGTGAGAGCCCGAGACTGTGTGTCAGATACCGTGATCTGTAATACAGGGGCACCTCAGGGTACAGTTTTTGCCCCTTTCCTCTTCACACTGTACACTGCAGATTTTAGGTGCAACTCATCCAGCTGCTACCTACAGAAGTATTCTGACAACTCTGCAATAGTAGGTCTCATCACAGACGATGACAGGGGGTACAGAGAACTGAACCGGGATTTTGTGGACTGGTGCCAGCGGAACCATCTGAAGATTAACGCTGGGAAGACCAAGGAGATGGTGGTGGACTTCCATAAATGCAGATGCCCTCCTAAACCAGTGGACGGGCATCGAGATTGTCAACACCTATAAGTACCTGGGTGTGCTCCTTAATAATAAGCTGGACTGGGCAGATCACATGGAGGTCCTGTACATGAAGGGCCACAGCAGGCTCTACCTGCTTAGGAGGCTGAGAGCCTTTGGAATCCAGGGAGCACTTCTTAGGGCTTTTTTCAACTCGGTAGTGGCATCAGCCATCTTCTTTGGAGTGGCTTACTGGGGGTGCAGTATATCAACCAGGGATAGAAATAAACTTGACAAGCTAATTAGTAGGGCCAGCTCTGTCCTGGGGAGCCCACTGGACCCGGTGCAAGTGGTGAGCGACAGAAGGATACTGTCCTTGGTGAGCTCCATGCGGGAGAATAAGTCCCATCCCATGCATGAGACCGTGATAGCGCTGGGCAGTACTGTCAGTGACCGATTACTTTACCCTAAGTGCGAGAAGGAGCGCTATTGGAAGTCTTTCCTCCCCACTGCACACCGACCTAAGCAGAGATTAGTCCATACAGAGAACTGAAATATATTTGTTTTGTTTTACCCCCCCCCCCCCCCCACTTCTTATCTGTCTGTCTACTATCAATGAAATGCCTCTACCTTGGAACATTCTTGTATATTTTGTATATGCTGCTGTAACACACTGAATTTCCCCATGGTGGGACTATTAAAGGATTATTATTATTATTATTATTATTATTCAGTGGGGAAAAAAAGTATTTAGTCAGCCACCAACTGTGTAAGTTCTCCCACTTAAAAAGATGAGAGAGACCTGTAATTGACATCATAGGTAGACCTCAACTATGAGAGACAAAATAAGAAAACATATCTAGAAAATCAGATTTTAGGGGCCTAAAGGTAAGGGTTAGTAGAATTCCATGGCGAAAAATTCTTAAGCACAAAAATGCACATGAAGGGTGGGAAATTTTCCGTAGGGAAATCATTAATGCACAGGAACTAACAATACCTAGAAGGAAGAAAAATGGGAATCACCTAAAAACTCCAGGATGGATGACCAAAAAATTACATAACCTACTAAAAAAGGAAATATACAACAAGTGGAAGATGGGATCTATATCTAAGAGAGAGTATACAACAGTTTGCAGACTCTGCAAGATAAGCATTAAAAAAGCTAAGGCTGAATACGAATTGAAGCTTGCAAAAGAGGTTAAGAGTAAGGTAAAAGGTTTTTGGGGATATGTTAAGAGCAAAAGAAAAGTGAAGGAAACCATTGGAGTCCTGAAGAACGATAAGGGTGAAAAAGTTAACATGGTGGATCAGCAGGTGGAGTTACTAAATTCATATTTTGTATCCGTCTTCTCCCAAAAAATGGATGGAAATATCAACATTAATGGTGATAGTGATGAGGGGAAAGAGGACTCCAAGCTGATTATAAGTGAAGGTTTGGTAAGAGAACATTTAGCTAAGATTAAGGAAACCAAGTCCCCAGGACCGGATGATTTACACCCTAGAGTTTTAAAAGAATTAGCAGAGGAAATAACAGAACCCCTTGCAATAATCTTTAATAAGTCATGGGAAACAGGAGTGGTCCCTCTAGATTGGAAAAGGGCAAATGTGGTCCCCATCTACAAAAAGGGGAATAGGGACGACCCAGGAAATTATAGGCCGGTAAGTCTGACCTCAATAGTAGGAAAAATCTTTGAACAAATCGTTAAAGAACATTTAATTAGGTACCTGGATGGGAAGGCTTTAATTAATCAGAGCCAGCACGGCTTTATGCCCAATAAATCTTGTCAGACTAACCTGATTTCCTTCTACAATAAAATCACTGAATGGTTGGACCAGGGGAATGCAGTGGACATAGTATATCTGGACTTTAGTAAGGCCTTTGATAAAGTATCACATAACATTCTTATTGAAAAAATGATCAAGTATGGCTTTGATAAAAAATCAGTGAGGTGGGTTCACAATTGGCTTAATGATCGGGCACAACGAGTAATTCTAAATGGCTATACATCAAACTGGAAGAAAGTAAAAAGCGGGGTGCCGCAGGGCTCTGTCCTGGGCCCAGTACTTTTTAATATTTTTATAAATGATCTGGATGATGGGATTATTGGGGAACTAATAAAATTTGCAGATGATACAGAGATAGGAGGAATAGCCAACACTAGAGAGGAGAGAGAGTGTATCCAAAAGGACTTAGACACACTGGAACAATGGGCTGAGGTGAACAAAATGGTATTCAACAGGGACAAATGCAAAGTTCTACATCTGGGTAACAGAAATGCAAGAAGCATATATAGCATGGGAGGAATAGAACTAAGTGAGAGTACAGGGGAAAAGGATTTGGGCATAATAATAGATCACAAATTCAACATGAGTCAACAGTGCGGTGCGGTTGGCAAAAAAGGCTAATAAAATTCTAGGATGTATCAAGACGAGCATTGAAGCTAGATCAAGAGAGGTAATTATTCCGCTGTACTCTGCCCTGGTCAGACCCCACCTGGAATACTGTGTACAGTTCTGGGCGCCCCAATTTAAGAAAGACATTGATTTATTGGAGCAGGTCCAGAGAAGAGCAACCAAAATGGTGGAAGGTCTACAAACCATGTCCTACGAGGAAAGGCTAAAAGAATTGGGATTGCTTAGTTTGCAGAAGAGAAGGCTAAGGGGAGACTTAATAGCGGTATTTAAATATCTGAAAGGTTGTCACAGTGCAGAGGGATCTAACCTTTTCTTATTAGCAGAAGGAAGCACGAGAAGTAATGGGATGAAACTAAGGGGAAGGAGATTCAGATTAGACATTAGGAAAAACTTTTTAACAGTAAGGGTAGTGAGGGAGTGGAATAGGCTGCCACGGGAGGTGGTGAGTTCTTCATCAATTGAAATCTTCAAGCGGAAACTGGATAGATATATAGCTGGGATGATTTAGGAAATCCTGCTTTTGCAGGGGGTTGGACTTGATGGCCCTTGAGGTCCCCTTCCAACTCTAACAAAACAAAACATTGTCTGATTTTTTTTTTTTTTTTTTTTTTTTAAAGAATTTATTTGCAAATTATGGTGGAAAATAAGTATTTGGTCACCTACAAACAAGCAAGATTTCTGGCTCTCACAGACCTGTAACTTCTTCTTTAAGAGGCTCCTCTGTCCTCCACTCATTACCTGTAGTAATGGCACCTGTTTGACATTGTTATCAGTATAAAAGACTCCTGTCCAGAACCTCAAACAGTCACACTCCAATCTCCACTATGGTGAAGACCAAAGAGCTGTGGAAGGACACCAGAAACAAAATTGTAGACCTGCACCAGGCTGGGAAGACTGAATCTGCAATAGGCAAGCAGCTTGGTGTGAAGAAATCAACTATGGGAGCAATAATTAGAAAATGGAAGACATATAAGACCACTGATAATCTCCCTTGATCAGGGGCTCCACGTAAGAATTCACCCCATGGGGTCAAAATGATCACAAGAACGGTGAGCAAAAATCCCAGAACCACACGGGGGGACCTAGTGAATGACCTGCAGAAAACTGGGACTAACGTAACAAAGGCTACCATCAGTAACACACTACGCCACCAGGAACTCAGATCTTGTAGTGCCAGACGTGGGCCCCCTGCTTAAGCCAGTACATATCCGGGCCCGTCTGAAGTTTGCTAGAGAGTATTTGGATGTTCCAGAAGAATATTGGGAGAATGTCATATGGTCAGATGAAACCAAAGTAGAACTGTTTGGTAGAAACACAACTCATCGTGTTTGGAGGAGAGTGAATGCTGAGTTGCATCCAAAGAACACCATACCTACTGTGAAGCATGGGGTTGGCAACATCATACTTTGGGGCTGTTTCTCTGCAAAGGAACCAGGACGACTGATCCGTGTACATGAAAGAATGAATGGGGCCATGTATGGTGAGATTTTGAGTGCAAACCTCCTTCCATCAGCAAGGGCATTGAAGATTAAACGTGGCTGGGTCTTTCAGCATGACAATGATCCCAAGCACACCGCCAGGGCAACGAAGGATTGGCTCCGTAAGAAGCATTTCAAGGTCCTGGAGTGGCCTAGCCAGTCTCCAGATCTCAACTCCATAGAAAAGCTTTGGAGGGAGTTGAAAGTCCGTGTGGCTCAGCGACAGCCCCAAAACATCACTGCTCTAGAGGAGATCTGCATGGAGGAATGGGCCAACATACGAGCAACAGTGTGTGCCAACCTTGTGAAGACTTACAGAAAACGTTTGACCTCTGTCATTGCCAACAAAGGATATAACAAAGTATTGAGATGATCTTTTGTTATTAACCAAATACTTATTTTCCACCATAATTTACAAATAAATTCTTTAAAAATCAGTCAATGTGATTTTCTGGATTTGTTTTCTCATTTTGTCTCTCATAGTTGAGGTCTACCTATGATGTCAATTATATGCCTCTCTAATCTTTTTAAGTGGGAGAACTTGCACAATTGATAGCTGACTAAACACTTTTTTTTCCCCACTGTATCTATTTGATCCATATAATGCCTCTATAGGTTTTTTAGGTATTCTTGATGTTAGGTATTTTGGAAGTGTATAAGACTTATACAGTGGTAATAAAGAAACAGACACACATTTAAAAAAACAAAACCATTTATTTGTAATAATTGTAATTGTTTGATTAGGTCCTAAAAGGACCAGTAATATCCCAACCCCTGACTCATGAAAAGTCATGCAACAGCACTTAGGAGAAGAAAAACAAACCTCTGCGGCGGAAACCTCTGAGGAACCATGACTGATAGACTGCCTTTCCCAAAGGGGTATTCCTATATCAAGGATCCTGAGTGCTTACACTGTTGCCGGTAGGACAATCAGTTCAGCTAAGCATACGGTCTCTCCACATTTTTCAGGCGGAAACCTGGCTGAAAGCCAGCGGACCCCATTATGGTCGGGTTTCTGCGGGTAACCACTTTTTACGTGGATTGGGTTTCCATTTTTCGTGTCCCCAAGCAGACCCAAACAACGGAAATCCCGACACAGTTGTGAACCTAGTGGAATTGCAGTTTGCTGACAAAGGCTCCAGGAGCAATGTCTGTTATCTTTCTATGTAAACACAAAGATAACACTGAGTCCTTCTCTCCTCTGCAGCATGTAAGTTTGTTTTCGTCTCCAAACCTGTGTAATGTATTAATACATTTACTGTGCATATTATTTGATCTGCATTTACATTAGATTTCTAGTAATCAAAATAAATAATTTCTCATGAAAAGGCAAAATCTATATTGTGATACTTCATAGTGTCCTGTTCAACAAACTGGGGGCGGAGGTAGCTTTGACTGGTGAATAATACAAGAAGTGAGAAGAGACAGCAGACAAAGTTGCTGAAACAGATTGGAAAACTCTTTAAGGCTACAGCCCCACGTTGCGGAAAAGCAGCTTTTTTTGTTGCAGATTTTGTTTTGGTTTTTTGTGCCAAAGCCAACAATGGCTACAAAAGGAATGGGAAATATATAGGAAGTTCTTATACTTCTACCTTCTGCTCAATCCACTCCTGGCTTTGGCTCAAAAAACCGCAACAAAATCTGCAACAAAAAAAGCTGCTTTTCCGCAACGTACGGCCATAGCCTAAGGCTGAAGCCCAACATTGCGGAAACGCAGCTTTTTTTGTTGCAGATTTTGTTGTGGTTTTCTGAGCCGAAGTAAGGAGTGGATTGAGCAGAAGGTAGAAGTATAAGAGCTTCCTATATATTTCCCATTCCTTTTGTAGCCACTCCTAGGTTTGGCTCAAAAAAATGCAGCAAAATCTGCAATAAAAGAAGCAGCATTTCCGCAACGTGGGGCCTTAGCCTAAGGGGTTGTAGAAAACAAATAGTAACTGTTTTATAGCAATGTTGCCTTTGCTATAGATGACTGAGCATGAAATTGCATAAGCTCATTAAATAAGACCATTTTACAGGGACCACAGTGACTGTCCGAGACAAAATTCCCAAACGCAACCTCAGTGACTGACCTAGACAAACTTCCCAAACACTTCTGCAGTGACTGTCCGAGATAGCCTTCCCAAATGCCTCTGCAGTGACTATCCAAGATAGCCTTCCCAAACGCCACCGCAGTAACTGTCTGAGACAGACTTCCCAAACGCTTCCACAGTGACTGTTCGAGACAGCCTTCCCAAACGCGACCTCAGTGGCTGTCAGAGACTGCCTTCCCAAACGCCACCTTAGTGACAGATGAGACAGACTTCCCAAATACTTCCACAGTTACTGTCTGAGACAGCCTTCCCAAACGCTTCCACAGTGACTTTCCAAATCTGCCTTACCAAATGTCACCACAGTGACTGTCCGAGACAGATTTCGCCTCCGCAGTGACTGTCTGAGAAAGCCTTCCAAACGCCACCTCAGTGACTTTCTGAGACAGCCTTCCCAAACACCTCCACAGTGACTGTCCAAGACAGTCTTCCCAAATGCAACCTCAGTGACTGAGACAAACTTCCCAAACGCCACCACAGTAACTGTCTGAGACAGGTTTCCCAAACGCTTCCGCAGTGACTTTCCGAGACTGCCTTGCCAAATGTCACCACAGTGACTGTCCGAGACAGACTTCGCCTCCGCAGTGACTGTCTGAGAAAGCCTTCCCAAACACCACCTCAGTGACTTTCCAAGACAGCCTTCCCAGACGCCTCCACAGTGACTGTCCGAGACTGCCTTCCAAAACGCCACCTCAGTGACTTTCCGAGACAGCCTTCCCAAATGCCTCCACAGTAACTGTCTGAGACAGACTTCCCAAACGCTTCTGCAGTGACTTTCCGAGACTGCCTTACCAAATGTAACCACAGTGACTGTCCGAGACAGCCTTCCCAAATGCCTCCACAGTGACTGTCTGAGACAGACTTCCTAAACGTCACCACAATAACTGTCTGAGACAGCCTTCCCAAATGCCTCCACAGTGACTGTCTGAGACAGACTTCCTAAATGTCACCACAATAACTGTCTGAGACAGCCTTCCCAAATGCCTTCTCAGTGATTGTCTAAGACAGCCTTCCAAAACGCCACCGCAGTAACTGTCTGAGACAAACTTCCCAAACGCAACCTCAGTGACTGACCGAGACAGACTTCCCAAACACTTCTGTAGTGACTGTCCGATACTGCCTTACAAAACACCACCTCAGTGGCTGTCAGAGACTGGCTTCCCAAACGCCACCTTAGTGACAGATGATAGTAGTATAATGTTGTACCGTGTTAGCCATTGAAAGTAGTGGAAGAGTGAAGAAATCAGGCGATACCTTTTAGAGGCTAACTGAGTATATTTATAAGTAAGCTTTCAGGAGTACTCGCTCCCTTCATCAGACATGGTGTGATACAAGAACTGAAAATTAACAGATTTTTATACACATGGTTTTCAAAGCATTTTAGAGTCCTTAAAAAAAAATTGCAATCTAAGTAGAGAAGTTATTTACAACAGGTCAAAAAAACAGTCTGGAAACTTGTGGTGCGTGATGGAGGGATCAGTAATTCTTGCTGTTATCTGTTTGCTGTTATCTGTTAGTGACAGATGAGACAGACTTCCCAAATGCTTCCACAGTGACTTTCCGAGACTGCCTTGCCAAATGTCACCACAGTGACTGTCCGAGACAGACTTCACCTCCGCAGTGACTGAGAAAGCCTTCCCAAACGCCACCTCAGTGACTTTCCGAGACAGCCTTCCCAGATGCCTCCACAGTGACTGTCCGAGACTGCCTTCCAAAACGCCACCTCAGTGACTTTCCGAGACAGCCTTCCCAAATGCCTCCACAGTAACTGTCTGAGACAGACTTCCCAAACGCCTCCACAGTGTCTTTCCGAGACTGCCTTCTCAAATGCCACCTCAGTGACTGTATGACACTGCTTTCCAAAACGTCACCATAGTGATTGTCCAAGACAGCCTTTCCAAATGCCTCAGCAGTGACTGTCCGAGACCTCCTTCCCAAACGCCACCTCAGTGACTGTCAGAGACAGACTTCCCAAATGCTTCTGCAGTGACTTCCTGATACTGCCTTACCAAACATCACCACAGTGACTGTCCGAGACTGACTTCACCTTCGCAGTGACTGTCCGAGACAGCCTTCGCAAATGCCACCTCAGTGACTGTCCAAGACAGCCTTCCCAAATCCCTCCACAGAGTCTTTCGAGACTGCCTTCCCAAACATCACCGCAGTGATTGTCTGAGACAGCCTTCCCAAACGCCTCCACAGTGACGGTCAGAGACTGCCTTCTCAAATGCCTCCGCAGTGACTGTCAGAGACTGCCTTCCCAAATGTCACAGCAGTGATTTTCTGAAACAGCCTTCCCAAATGCCTCCACTGTGACTGTCTGAGACAGACTTCCCAAACGCTTCTGCAGTGACTTCCCGTGACTGCCTTACCAAATATCACCACAATGATTGTCCGAGATAGACTTCGCTTCCGCAGTGACTATCTGAGAAAGCCTTCCCAAACGTAACCTCAGTGACTGTCCAAAACAGACTTCCCAAACGCTTCCGCTGTGACTGTCTGAGACTGCTTTCCCAAACGTCACTACAGTGACTGTCTGAGACTGCCTTCACAAATGCCTCCGCAGTGACTGTCCAAGACTGCCTTCCCAAACGTCACCACAGTGATTGTCTGAGACAGCCTTTCCAAATGCCTCAACAGTGGCTGTCTGAGACAGCTTTCCCAAATGCTTTCGCAGTGACTGTCCTAAACAGACTTCCCAAATGCCTCCGCAGTGACTGTCTGAAACAGACTTCCCAAATGCCTCCACAGTTACGGTCTGAGACAGCCTTCCCAAACACCACCTAAGTGAATGTCCGAGACAGACTTCCCAAACATCACCACTGTCTGAAACAGCCTTTCCAAATGCCTCCGCAGTGACTGTTTGAGACTGCCTTCTCAAACGTTCCTGCAGTAACTTTCTGAGACAGCCTTCCCAAATGCCTCCGCAGTGATTGTCCGAGACTGCCTTCCCAAACATCACCGAAGTAACTGTCTGAGATAGCCTTCCCAAACGCCTCCGCAGTGACTGACCTTTACTTAGGTCAGTTTCTGTAGTGGGTTTTTCTGTGTTCTTGTCTACTAGCGTAAGTCTCCTGTGTCTTCTGACTTTATTGTCATCCCATCCTTGTGATTATCTGAAATGCATAATTACAGGTTACAATTTTACTTTCAGTTTGTTATACTTTTGTATGTTAATATATGCAAGAGTGGTTATATTATATAAATTTGTTATATACAGCTAATATACTGGTTATGTTCGGAACCACATCAGTCTATTATGCCACACTGTTGCAACAAAGAGTTCCATGGTTGTCATAGCAACCAGTCATAACACTGCTTTATCTAAAAACCTGCGTTGATAAAGTAAAGCTGGATTCTGATTGGTTGCTATAATACAGGCATATTTTCCTACACCAAATATTTACCCTTTTGGCATTCTGTAGAAAATGTTTTACAAAATTGTTGGTAAATTTGGAGCCATAAACATGGATACACTGAAGAACCAGTAAGGGAGTCAAGGCTTTGGGTTTAGTCCTAAGATTTTTTTATAGACTTTAGTAGAAAATGACTCCTGACAGCCACTATCCGTATGCCTCATGTGAATGACCAGTGGTCACATCTGTAAGGTTCAACTGATGGCTATTTGGGAGGAAGTGATTGCAGAGCTGTATCTAAGCATTTCTGCACCTAAACTAAATATGACTTCCACTATCTAAATATACTGAACCAGGGGGTGTTGCTTTTTGCCCCCACTGTTTACCTGGCAGCCACTAGCCTTACATAAACGGCTACGTAGCTATACCCCTTGACCTCTTTCATATTCTTTAGTTTTCTTACCTTGCTTTCCTAAGTATATCTTGGGATATTTCGACTACCCTTGTATGTAAATTTGGATTGATCACAGGGAGCTGCAGCTGAAGGCTGCACATCTCTATGCTAACAGGACAAGACTGCAGCAGGTGCACTGTGTCTGTGGAATACAAGTTATGGCATTATGACATCACATCATGAGCTAACAGTTGAGGTTCTTAGTAGCTGAGCTCTGATTGGTCACTGTGGGCAACACATTCTTCTTAGCTGAGTTCTGATTGGTCAATATTACTGTTTAAATCTCATTGCCACAACATAGAAAAATCTGTAGAGAAAATCAAAGTGTAGACTATAAGATTGCAACATATCAATTTATTCAGCAGATTTTCACTGTAAATTTCATCCTTTGGAATCATAGTCAATTCTGTCGCAAAGCTGCACCAAATTCTGCCACAAATCCACATCTCCATTCTACCCCCATAAATATCATCTTATTGCAACATTTTTATAAAATAGACCTCTTTCTAAGGGGCTGTCTAGTGAGAAGGGGATTGGTGACAAATATGAGACCAAATATGTTACTTATGCAGTAAAGTAAATGACATATTACATTGTATACATTAAAATTAATTTCTTACATTATCTTGCTAATTCCACCAGAGAAGGAGTGGCTCTATACAGTAGTCCTGGTTAATAAAGCGGGTTTTAAGAAATGCAGGGGGACCGTTCTATGTAGTATCTATCTGTCTATCTATATTCTTTCTTTTTTTTTTCTATCCATTCATCCATCCAAGGGCAGACACAGAAAACTGACGGTCAATGTGCAAGAACATTTATGTTCCCCTTTTTTTCCAACATATCAGCATAGAGCAACCTCTTACATTTCTCTTACAGTCAACCAGTAATTCTTAGCAATGAAGTTCATCTAAAGCATCTAATAGACAGTTCATTGCATAGCAGCTGTTCATTGGGGTTCTGGGTGTTAGACTCCAAAAGATCTCTTATTGATGACTTATCCTCAGGATAGGTCATCAATAAATTGATCTGGAATACTCTTTTAACATTACATGCAAACAATATATAGTGTGGCATAACGTGGTGACTTTGGCTGTGACTCGTAATGCACAACTAAAGTTGCCCTGTGACCCATGTGGGGATGTTGTGACTTCAGCTTCTAGTCACATTAAATTATGTACTGCTGAATCTCTTTACTACTAGAACTCCAGTTGCAGCACCCTCAGGGTCACAGTGTGACTCCATTGACTTATCTTAGTGAAGTAGTTGCAGGGTGACATGGTGATATTTGCTTGCATGATGTCAGTGTCTACCGTGTTGCCCTAGATTCATTTTTTAGCTCTATCCCTGGATCTTTTAAATGACCCATTGATATAGCAAAGCAATAGTGCCCCCAACACAGATAACAGTGCTATAATAGTGCCCCCTCTACATGTAATAGTCCCTAATAATGTACCCCAGATAGGTAATAGGGCCCCCTACAGATAATAGTCCTTAATAGTGGCCCCCACACAGATAGGTAATAGTGTCCTAATTATCCCCCCACAGGTAATTCCCTCATAGTGCCCCCAACACAGGTATTAGTGACCCCCACAGTTTATAGTTCTCACTACCCCACCTCTACATAGGTAATAGCGTCCCCACATCACATCATGTCCAGTTGTCACCACCACACCCCTACAGGGGCGCACCGATAATGAGGCAAAGTGAGGCGGCCGCCTCAGGCGGCACTGTCCGTCACTGTCTGGGGGGCGGCATTTTTACTATGCAATGTAAACCAGCCCAGGACAGGCCGCTTTAAAAAAACAAAACAAAACTGAGCGGGGCCTGTCCTGGGCTGGTTTACGAGACGTCGCATCTCAGCGCAGACGGCGATACAATGACGTGAGACACAGTCGTCGCGGACAAGAAGAGGAGGCATCGCAGTTAGGTGTGGATAACTTTTTTTTTTAATATATAAATAGGCCGTAACCTGCTGGAGTATCCCCGGAAGGTAACGGCCTATTTATTTACCTACCCCACGTCTGCTCGTGGCTGCCCCCGCTTCCTCTTCTGCTATGGGACGCAGAAAGGGAAGTGGATGCCGCTGTGAGCAGCCGTTGGCATTGGTAAGTGAGGCCGCAGGCCTTCAATACTACTTTTCAGACCCCGGAGTATAATAATTGGAGGCCTAGGGGAGGTGAGGGAACATAAAAACCAATGTTACTCACCTCCTGTGATCCGATGTTACTCCAAGCAGGCTTGGGGCCTCTGGTGACGTCATCAGGTCGCGTCGCCGGCCTGATCACGTGACGAGTATGCGCAATTAATCAGGGCCGAAAGCTGCAAGGAGTGCACCGGTGTCCAGGATAGGTAAGTAACACTGGTTTTTATGTTTGTCACCTCCTCTGGGTCTCCAATCCATTATACTCTGGGGTCTGAAAAGACCCCAGAGTATAATAATAGTTCATGGGTAGCCCACTATGGGGCATAATACCGTGTGCAAGGGCCACTGTGGAGCATAATACCCTGTGCAGGGGCCACTGTGGAGCATAATACCCTGTGCAGGAGTCAATGTGGAGCATAATACCCTGTGCAGGGGCCACTGTGGAGCATAATACCCTGTGCAGGGGCCACTGTGGAGCATAATACCCTGTGCAGGGGCTACTGTGGAGCATAATACCCTGTGCAGGGTCCACTGTGGAGCATACTACAAGTTCAGGGGCCACAATGGAGCATAATACAAGTTCAGGGGCCACAATGGAGCATAATACTGTGTGCAGGGGCCACTATGGAGCATAATACCGTGTGCAGGGGCCACTGTGGAGCATAATACCGTGTGCAGGGGCCACTGTGGAGCATAATACCGTGTGCAGGGGCCAATAGGAATATAACATGTGCAGGGGCCAATATGGGGCATAATACCGTGTGCAGGGGCCTCTAGGGAGCATAAAACTGTTTGCAGGGTTTGCTGTGGAACATAATACCGTGTGCAGTGGCCACTGCGGGCAGGTACCATTCAAACAGCTGATCAGTAGGGGTCCTGGGTTTTTGAGCCCCACTGATTAGTTTATTAATGACCTGGAAAACCTTTTAATTAACACCTAGGGCATTATTAATAAGGGGCACTATTTATATAGGGTACACACGACATTATTAATATAAAGATGCACTTGGGGGTATTTTTCATTATGGGGGGTTATATCATATATTTTATAATTGGGGTAGCAGCAGGATGGGGGGCTTTGTGTAGGTGAGGACAATGTGGGTGGGATGCCTGGAAAAGTAAGGAGCCAAAGATGTCTGTGTTGCAAACTTTACAGAGACAAATCACACCTGGAAGAAGTGGTCATGGTGGTCCAAAGGGAAGAGAAGGGAAATGTGAGTCACAAAATGTTACTGCCCTGTATTCACCTAAATGATAGAGGATAAATACCTGATTGATGGGGGTCTGTCTGCTGAGATCCCCACTGAACCTGAGAATTGGGTTTTTTTCCCCCCACTGGGTGGGAATTCAGCCAGACCACAGCCATATATATAGGCGTGTCGCTTGGTGGACGGACGAACCCGCGTGACTCTCATTCACTTCAATGGGAGTGCCAAAGATAGCCGAAGTCCAGTACTCAGCTATCTGCGGGGCTCCTATTATAGAGAATGGGGGCCACGTGGGCTCGTCCATCCACCAAGCAGAAGATGTGTGAAGTTATTTTCATTGTTAATGCCGTATTGTTGATCTGATAGTGAAGTAACACAGGAAGAAGAATTCTTAAACTGTTTTATAACATTGTGTATATTGTGCGACGATAACAGTGTGTTAAACTAGTAGCATGGAAACTTTTTTTTTTTTTTTGAGGGGGGGGGGGGGTTCTTTCTATAGTCCGCCTCAAGCAGCAAAGAGGCTAGGTTCACCACTGTACCCCTACATAGGTAATAGGGTCCCCACATCACATCAAATCCTTTGTCTAGTGAATTTCATTCATACCTTTTCTTCCTTCAAAGAGCAAGCAGTACCATAGCCAGGAGTACATTAGAAGAGAAGCACAGCTGAGCACGGGATCTGCAGTCTGCAGGAAGAAAAGTAACTATACAACTCACCACAGCAGAAGCCAGTAGTGTGGAAAGGGGGGGCCTATGAGTCCCCTGGCTTAGGGACCTGGTCGCAAGTGGGGCCTCATAGGCTTATGGGGCCCCTATGCAGCCGCATCATTTGCCCCATGATTAAAGGGGCCCTGCTCAAGGGGTTAACATTAATAATTGGATGATCTGCTCTTTGTTTAAAGGGAACCTGTTAGGACACTAAACCACTCACAGGTCCTTTTAGTTTCAATAATTTTTATTCGAATTTTCAAAGAATAAACGTACAGAACGGTGTTAACATACAGTGCAATGTACATTGGTATGCATTATCACATAATATGCAAGATAACATCATACTGTCCTTCCAAGACACATCTGTAGGTCATACATCAATAAGACAGGTATGTAAGCACTAACATAGTAAACCAGAACTATAACAATAACTTTCAGGCACAGTCAACGGGCTATTATGAATCGTACCTAGAATATGTTCCTCAATGCCGACCTTCCCTTGGTTGTAAGGCTTTGTTTGTGTGTAGGCACTGACACTCATATTTTACATTCCATATTTCTACTCTCCCACTGCTCCATTTACTCCTCAGTTGGTAGGTTTGACTCCCATCCACTCAATCACTGCTTCCCCCCCCCCCGAATTTCCTGTATTAACCTGGTTTTCTCTCAGAGCGAATTGAGAGTAATTCCATGCTTCCCAGATTTTCTCAAAGCTATGGAAGGAGTCATTTCCCAATGCAATTACTCTTTCATATGTGTGTGTGTTATTTATGGCCATTAAGAGATCCGACATGGGTGGAGGGGCTACTGTCCTCCATCTCTGCACCAACATCAATTTGGCTATAGTCAAAATTTTGCAGATAAGTTTTTTGTATGTCCTCAGTGCACTAGGAATTCCGATTATCAGAATAGCCATTTTAGCGGTGTATAGGAGTCGGAAGTCGAATAGCTCCGAGAGCATCTCAAAGACCCTTTCCCAGTATCCTTGAATTATGGGGCAATTCCCCAAAATATGGAGAAGGGTTCCTCTACCTCCACATCCCCTCCAGCAATTCCCTGATTCGGAGGGATATGCTAACTGTAGCATAGTTGGGGTCCTATACCATCGTAATACTATTTTCATGGCCGTCTCTATATGTGTACTACACTTTAAGGATAGATGGATCAGCTTAATTGCCTGTTGCCACTCCTCTAGGGTAATTGCTGTTTCTAAATCTCTCTCCCAGCAACGAAATGGGGTAGATCTAGTAAAGGTCGATAGGTCGTCCATTTTGTCATACAGGAATCTCAACCCTCTCACTTTGGTCGACAGCCAGGTGAATAGTGCACCACTATGGGGCAAAAGCGACACAGGATGTTTAGACACAAAGTGCCATATTCGAAAGTATTTAAGGAAGTCGCCGTTAGGGATTCCGTATGTCTGTCTAAGGTCTGCAAACAATATAGGTTGTTTAGTGTCGGAATATAATTGAGAAATATGTGCTATCCCCCTCGATTCCCAGTCCACGGTTCCCAAATTGTCGGTTACCCATGCTAGTAGGGACAAAGGCATTTCATAAATATGAAAATGTTTCATAGGGTTGGCTTTCCTGTGCATCAGCTGCCATGCCGCCAATGAGGCTATCATGACCGGGGAGAAGGATCCAGGAGCTGAAATGTTCCAAAGGGTAACCACAGTGCATCTTCCAGTTTTAAAGGAGCTATAAATGCCTGCTCTATGTGTAACCATGGTACCGTGGTATCCATTGATTTCCACCTAGCGCACTGAGTGAGGCTATGTAATAGTTTCTTATCATCGGAACTCCCAGCCCTCCTGCCTCCTTTTGTTTAAAAAGGAAGATTTTGTTGATTCTCGGTCTTTTCCCATTCCATATATACTTTGAGATCACCCTTTGTGCTGTTTCAAAGAAGGAAACAGGAATGGATATCGGGAGCGTGCGAAACTAATACAGAAGTCTAGGTAGTAGTAACATTTTGAAGGCTGCTACTCGGCCTATCCAAGAGGTATCTGTTTTTGACATTCGCTCCATCTCCTCTTGCAGTAATTTTAACATTGGTGTATAGTTACTTCTGTAAATGGTCCCTAGGGATGGTGTCATCTGCGTCCCCAGGTACTGAACATTGTCTTTCCTCCAATCGAAGTCATAATTCGACTTCATGTGATGAAGCAAAGAAGGAGGGACATTCAAAGGTAGCGCTTGTGATTTAGCCATATTCAATTTGTAAAACGATAATTGCCCAAACTCAGTAATGGTGGCCATTAGGCGAGGAATAGATGCTTGTGGTTTAGACAGGGTAAGAATAATATCGTCAGCGTAGAGCGATATAAGGTGAGTTCTATTCCTAATATCAATGCCACCTATTTCCATATCTAGTCTGAGTGCCTGAGCCAATGGTTCCATGGAAAGAACAAATATCAGGGGCGACAGGGGGCATCCCTGTCTGGTCCCATTTGTTATCACAAAAGGGTCCGATACTACTCCATTGGTAAACACTCTCGCAGATGGTGCAGAGTATAACGCCTCTATCGCTCTCAAAATAGCTCCAGAGAACCCCATATTTCTGAGCACCGAGAAGGCATATGACCAGCAAATACGATCAAACGCCTTCTCAGCGTCCAATGCAAGGATCACCGCCTCCATCTTCTTACAATCAATGTGATGTATAAGGTTCAAAATGCATCTGGTATTATCGTAAGATTGCCTCCCCTTAACAAATCCCACCTGGTCATTGTTGATCAAGCTCGGGAGACAGGTTGCTAGCCTGTTTGCTATTAATTTGGCATAAATTTTCAGGTCGGAGTTTAGTAAAGATATAGGTCGAAAGTTTTGGGGGTTAGTGGCCGTTTTTCCTGGTTTTGGCAGCGTAACTACTAAGGCCTCTTGGTTTTCTTTTGGGATGGTGCCAGAATCAATCGGGGCCGCCAGGAAGGACAGCAGTGGGTCTTTCAGGATTTGGAAAAATCGTTTGTAGTATTCATTAGTAAGGCCATCAGGGCCCGGCAATTTATGAGATGGCAGCGATTTAATAACTAACAACAACTCCTCTGAGGTAATGGGTGTATTCAAAGAGTCCAGTCGTGACTCAGTGAGCCTGGGCAATTGGGCAGCCGTAAGGAAACGCTCAATGTCGCGGCTCGTTGGGGGAGCTACCGCTGTGTCTTCCGCTATATTGTAGAGGCCTTCGTAAAATGATCTAAAGGCGTCAGCTATGCCCCTTGGGTCATATATTTTATATGTACCATCCTTACTGTGAAGGAATTGAATTCTGGATTTTGCATGCTTTTGTTTAAGTTTGGAGGCTAGGAGTTTACCTGCTTTATTGGACTGGGAGTAATATGTAGCTTTGGTCCGTTTTAGATTTTTCTCATATTTATGCAATAAGCACGCTGTCAGTTGATGGCGTAATGTCATCAGTTTTGCTGCATTTGATGGAGAGGGGAACTTTTTATTGCTGTCATCAATAGTTTTTATTTGATGAAGCAGTCTATCTATTTCTGCTAATCTATTTTTCTTTTCTATATGCCCCAAGCGAATGAACGTTCCTCTAATAAAGGCCTTGTGAGAGTTCCACAGTATATCAGGGCTAGGGGCAGATGGGGTATTAACCAGAAAAAATTCCCTCAGATCAGTCTCTAAAGTTGCTTTTAATTTCGGTTGTGACATTAAAAATTCGTTGCACCGCCATACGAATGCTCTTGGACATTCATATTTTTCTGCTAAGGTCAAGGTTATGGCTGCATGATCTGACCACGTGATTACTGAGATATCAGATTGCATAATCATGGGGAGGCTGGATTGTTCGAGTAGAAATAAATCTATCCGCGAGTAGCTATTATGTGCAGGAGAGAAATAAGTATAATCTCTCTCAGTATTATGGAGGATACGCCAGGCGTCAAATATTTCATGACGCCATAGCGCTTGCGAAAGAGAAGGGTGGCGTGTCGACCCACCAGAAGTGGTGTCCACCACCGGGGCCGGAGCCATATTAAAGTCCCCCATCAATATTAAACATCCCTGCTTCCTCTTTTCCACCGCCTTTACCAGTCTCCTTAAGAATGCCACCTGTTTCCTATTGGGGGCATAGGCTGATACCAGCGTATATGTAACACTATTAAGAATACAAGTCAATATTATAAATCGCCCTCCCGGGTCTGCATATTGTGACACTAATTGAAACGCTACCGAATCCCTAATTCCAATCAATGTTCCTCTACGTTTTGAAGAATAGTGAGCATGGAATACATTTGGATATGCTGGGTGTTGAATGCGAGAGGCATCTGCCTTCAAGAGGTGGGTCTCTTGCACTGCAAGAATGTCACAGCCTTGATCTCGTGCCTCGCGCCATAAATTGGCCCTCTTTTGAGGAGAGTTCAATCCTCTGACATTCATAGACATAATTTTAAGCACCATAATACACAATTAGGAATGCATTAAGAGTCTTACCACCCTTGCCCATATCAAAGGATATCCCTGTTTGCAGGAGGCGGAGTTGTCTCCACCATTTGTATTCATTTCGCCCTGTGTGCCAAAACCAGAAAGGAAACATACCGTAGAAATAACAGAACCGATGGACTATCCATCTGAGCTGTATCAAGAAGAAAAAAAAGAGAAGAGAGACAAACATAGTACAGCGGACCAGCAGCTGTCGTGATCTTGGGGGGATAAGTTCAACAGCAGCGAACATATGGAATCCAGGATAAGTGAGTCTCTAGCTTTGTAGCCCTCTAAGTGGACGTCTTTGGGTTTTTGCCTGGCGCAAGCCATCTGATATTGGACCAGGTGGGTTTTTGATTGGAGGATCAACCATCGGAATATTCCAGGCATTTAGCAATTTTTTCCCTTCCTCCAGAGTCTTGATGACATGTACGAGGTTATTGCGGGAGACGATCACACGGATCGGGAATCCCCATTTATACAAAATGTGGTGCTGACGTAATGCTGTAGTAAAAGGGATAAATTGCCTCCTGATTTGTAGTGTCGTGGCTGAGAGATCTGAATAAATGGAGATCATGTGATATGGTTCAGGCAGGCGGTCTGTTTTCCGTGAAGTCAGCAGAACCAGCTCTTTTGTACGGTAAAAATGGATCTTTGCTAGAACATCCCTGGGTATCGTTTCATCTAAATGTGAGGGTCTCGGAACTCTATGAGCTCTGTCAATAGTTAAGTCCATTTTCGTGAGATTCGGTAGTAACGATCTTATCATATCTTGGAGGAAAACGGTTAAATCTTTTGGAGGTATTGATTCTGGGATCCCTCTAAATTTTAAATTATTTCTTCTGGAACGGTCTTCTAAATCGGCTATCTTAGCTTTAAGGAAGGACACATCCCTTTCCACGTCGCAGTGTGCATCTATAAGCGCATTATGCGATGCAGCAAATTCCGCCATTTTAGATTCAACATGTACCGTACGGCTTTTTAACTCTTGAAGATTTCTATCTAGCGGTTTCACCATAAGGGACATGTCTGTCTTTAATGACTTACAAAAGGCCATAAGCATATTTTTCATAGAGGCCTCAGTTAACAGATTTTCTGTTGCCGGTACATCTGCCAAGAAATCAGGTGGAGGTGTTTGTTGTATGGTGTCGCTTACCTCCTCTCCTTGCTGATCAGCGCTCTGGAGCCTTGGCTTCTGCGTCGCTGGGCTCGCAGTGGGCGATTGCTGCGTCCCCAGGCTGGATGCAGCGTTAGGCCCCGTGACGCCATTTTGTGTAGGCCCGAATTGCGCGCCCGCCCCGGCCCGCCGGGAGGGGAGACTCATGCGGTCCCGAGTCCGCACGGTCAATCAGCTGTTGCAGGGATGGGGCCGCTGCGCGGAGAGCGTGAGCGTCTCTGCCGGAGGGTCCCTCGGAGGAGTCGAGGCCCTAGATGTTGTGGCTGCGCGCGGGTCGTCGCCATCTTGCTCCTCTCCCCCTCCGTGAGGGAAGAAGAAGTCTAGGAGTTTTTGCGGCTTCACCGCCGATTTGCGCTTCCTGGGCATCTCCAGAAGGTAAGCTCTCGTTCCTGTATAATTTGTAGCAGTTCACTCCACGGGCTTGTCGCTGTAATCGTCGCTTGGTGAGACTCAGGCTGGGAGCTCTGAGATTAGGCGACCATATTGTATCGCGGCTTGGCTCCGCTCCCTCAAGGTCCTTTTAAACCTGGGGTTTAGTTTCCCAAATTGATCTGTTATAAAGCAATCTGCGGCCGAAATATAAAAAACTCTTTTCTTAGCTAGAAATGAGTCCGATGAGTCTCATTGGACTCATCTCTGGTGCTCCCGGCACTTGCGCTGTTCTTCAGTGAAGACTAGGACGTACATCTCGGCTTCAGTGCGCAAGTGCCATAGGTACGGGGCATGCGCACTGAAGCCGAGGAGTACTCCTCTGGCTGCAATGAAGAACTGCGCCGGCGCGGGGGAGTACAGCGACAGGTGAGTATAAAACTTTTTTTAATTTGAACACGGCCACGGATTGCTCTATAACAGGGCGATTTAGACCTGTGGGTGGTTTAGTGTCCCATATTTCCCCAACAGATTCCTTTTAATTTTTTTTTATTAGAAACAGGGGGGGCTGGGGTTATTGGGGGGGGGGGGGGCCCCCCAGCCGGGCGCCCCCCCCCCCCCCCCCCCAAAAAAAAAAAATTTTTTTTTTTTTTTATTTGGAAAGTAAATTACCTCCCCCATTTTTTTTTTTTTCCCCTTGGGTCTTGGTTCCCCCCTTTTTTTTATTTTTTTTTTTTTTTTTTTTTTTTTTTCTATTTTTTTTTTTTTTATATATTTTATTTTTTTTTTTTTTCTTTTTCTTTTTTTTTTTTTCCCCCCCCCCCTTTTTTTTTTTTTTTTTTTTTTTTTTTTTATTAAATATTTTTGAAAGAGGGGTGGGGGGGGGTTGTTAGGAGAGGGGTGAGCAGAGCTGCTGAGCCAGACATGTTATGTCTGGGGGAGTCTAAGAGCCACTGGTTCCTCTTTACTTCACAGTATATAGTTAGGTATGTGTTACCCCCTATATACTCACAGGACCTAGCTAGTAACTGTAGTTAGGGATCCATATATATATATAGTTCAGGGCAGTGATAGGTTAGGCTTCCGAAGGCCAACTAGCTAGTTAGAGGCCCGGTGGCACTAGTAGTTTAGCTGGCAGGTTAAGGACTCAGTGTTAGGGTAGTCAGGCCTGCATCTACTGCCGTCACCGTCGCCCTGTTTGCGGCCTGTGAAGAATCTCACCATCATCATCATCATCTCCTGATCGGCTGTCTGTCATCTCCTGGAAGAATCCGAGGATCCACAGTCATCCACAGGGGCCCCTGCATCTCTTCTGTTGCCTGGAGGTATTGTGCACTGGACTCTTGCTATATATCTATATATATACCCGGGTATATAACCTAAGACGGTTGAGGACTTGCTGGTTGTTGTAGTATTGCTGTGTTCTGAGTATATTTTATGTATGTATTATTACCCTGTTGATTCTTATAAAGCTACTGTTATAACCTTATGTGGTATCTGTATGTATTCTTCAGACTGTGAGATTAGTACAGTGATCCTTGTTAAGGCTACTAACTGTACTTCATGGGTAAGTCCCAGGCAGAGATCCTCCCTGTAATACAGAGGCTCTATCCTGGGTGGAGGCACTGATATATTTCATATATGTTCCCACTGTTCCCTTCAGCGAAGGCTTCAGGTCCCATTATACACACAGGTCAGCGCCAGAGTCTGTTGCGGGAGGGATAATACTCATACCCCCCCCCCCAAATAGGGCTACATTTGGAGGCACTGCTGAGATTTAGAAGTGGGAATAGTCATTGATATGGAGAAGCGATATAGCTCAGAGGGGAACCTCCCACTAGCTACTACATGGGATTACCGACCTCCTGTTCCTCCCCTGGTTTAGGTAAAGGAAGAACCCCGCTCAGCCAGTTACCCCCCCAGTATGGCCGTCGCTAGCAGTTCCTCTAGTGACAGTGCTATTAGCACTTTAGCCAGGCTGACTGAAATGTTAGCTCAGGGCCTGCAGGCCACTCACTACAAGAAACTAAAAGTATTCTCTGGTAATGTCCCAGTACCACAAGGGGAGGAAAACTTTGAGATATGGAAAGAACATACTCTCCAATGCCTGAAGGAATGGTCTTGCTCTGAAGAAGGCAAGCGGCAGCGTATCAGTGAAAGTTTGCGGTCTCCTGCTGCAGAATTGATCCGCTTGTACAGAGACTCTCATGAAGGAGTGAGTGCATTGGACTATATACAAGTACTGTCTGATCACTTTGAGCCATACTATGACCTTGCCCAGATGGTTACTGATTACCGAATGGTTCGTCAAAAAGAAGGGGAAAATGTCTCTACTTTTATTAACCGTTTACAGCTACTTCTTTCACGTCTGGTGTACCACGCAGCTATATCTACTTCAGAGGTAGACGCTATGAGAACCAGTCAGTTGGTGAGAGGGTTACAACCTCATCATCCTCTTGCTCAAGTACTCAAGGTCTTACTATCTGATAGAGTCCTTCCATTTCCTGACTTAATGAAGTTAGTGAAGAAACAAGAAGCTGACATTAGTTTTAGTACCCCTAAGAAAGCGAAAAGCATCTCTAAAGAAGATGTTGTTCCTAATTCAAACAAGGACAAACCAGCGGAGCGGTCAGAACTTAGACAGTCCGCCACTCCACCCACTGCCACTCAACGGAGGAAGGATGCTAGAACCTGTTATAAATGTGGTCAGACGGGTCATACTGCCAGACAGTGTACGGAGGACAGTGAGGGATTGGGACACAGTGCTGTCTTCTCTATTCAGAATCAAAGACACCAAAGGAAGGCGGGCCGAGTAAAGACCAGAGGCGCTATCGCGGGCTCCAGGTCCGTTGTCAAAGTCACTGTCAATGGTCATGCCGCTCCTGCCCTGTTTGATACAGGATCTCAAGTGACCCTGATTTATCGCTCGTTCTACCAAAAGTATCTGAGGGATATACCTCTTCAGTCTACAGGACAAATGAAATTGTGGGGGCTTAATTCAGGATCATATCCTGTAGATGGCAGCCTACAAGTAGTTATAGCTGTCCCTGAATTAGAAGATCAGAGTGTCGCTCCCATGAAGATTACGGCTCTTGTCTGTCCTGATACAGGGGATTCTTGTGCAGCTCCTGTGATACTTGGCACTAATTGTCCCGCAGTGCATTATGCTTTTCAGAAGTTTCTTGGAAGAGATTGGAACCCTGCAGCTCAGCCGGTGAATATATCTTCTGATCTTAGAGAACTCTGTGATGCCCTGTCTACTGGCTATCGACATGGAATGGTATATCATATCGGTGAGAGAACCGTGGAAGTTCCTGCCGGCGGGGAGAGAATTCTGAGAGTAGCCTCCAGCATTGCTCCCGATTTGCTTGAAGGGGGGAGTTATGTCCTTATGGAAACCCCTGAAGAAATGATTAACCAGAATGGCTGGATGGTGATCCCAGAGAGAAAGGACTGGAGAAATAAAGTGGAGTTATCTACCTGTGTGACAGTGAGGAACTGTTCACCGCATCCGATCGTAATTGGACCATTCCAGAATGTGGCCCACTGCTACCCTGTGCTTGGAGTAAATCCATACGCTGAAGTGTGCAGGATTCAAATCCGAGATGCAATCCCTAATCTCAATCTTGACTTGAGTGATCCACATTTACCAGAGGCCTGGAATCAGCGACTGACACAGAAGTTGTCTGAATTATCGGAAGTGTTCTCCATGGATGATATGGATGTAGGTTGTGCTAAAAGTGCTCAACACACTTTCCGATTGACCGATTCTACTCCCTTCCGGGAGCGACCACGGAGAGTTGCTCCAAAGGATGTTGATGAGTTAAGACAGACTCTACAGCAAATGAAAGGTCAGGGGATCATTGTGGACAGTAAGAGCCCCTATGCCTCACCTATTGTGGTGGTAAGAAAAAAAATCTGGAGCAATTCGCCTATGTGTGGATTACAGAACTCTGAACCGGAGAACCTTACCTGATCAGTATACACTGCCGAGAATTGAAGAAGCTCTGGAAGCTCTGAATGGAAACTGTTGGTTCACAGTGCTGGACCTAAGATCGGGATACTATCAAGTCCCAATGGCACCTGAGGATCAGGAAAAGACAGCTTTCATATGCCCCTTGGGTTTCTTTCAGTTCACTCGTATGCCGCAAGGTACAAAAGGTGCGCCAGCAACGTTCCAAAGGTTGATGGAAAGAGTGTTAGGTGATTTAGTGCCCCGGGAATGCCTTGTATATCTTGATGACATTATTGTGTTTGGAAAGACGCTGGAAGAACATGAAGAACGACTCATGAGAGTACTCCATCGCTTAAAAGAAGAGGGGCTGAAGTTGTCGGCTGACAAATGCAAATTTTGTAGATCTTCGGTCACTTATGTAGGTCATATTGTTTCTGCTGAAGGAGTTGCTACCGATCCTGGTAAGATTGAAGCTGTGGTGAATTGGCCCCGACCGCAAAATATTACGGAGTTGCAATCTTTCTTGGGGTTTTGTGGATTCTATCGACGATTTGTGGAAGGATATTCAAAAATTGCTCGAGCCCTCCTCGACCTGTTGAAGAGTGATGCAGGAGATCCGGGAAAGAAGAAAGGGTCTTCCAAAAGCCTTTTTGGCGATAGGTGGACTGCGGATTGTGAAGAAGCATTTAAGTTGTTGAAGAAGAAATTGACAGAAGCTCCCGTTCTGGCTTATGCTGATGCACAGAAGCCATATGTGCTACATGTAGATGCCAGCTTTGAAGGATTAGGTGGCGTGCTGCACCAAGAATACCCGGCCGGGTTACGGCCCATAGCTTTCATAAGTCGAAGTCTTTCTCCCAGCGAGAAAAATTATCCAGTACATAAATTGGAGTTTTTGGCGCTCAAGTGGGCCATTGTTGATAAATTACATGACTATTTATACGGAGCCACGTTTGAAGTAAGAACAGACAACAATCCACTGACATACGTTTTGTCAACCGCTAAACTCGATGCTACAGGACATCGCTGGTTGGCAGCTTTATCCAACTACCAATTCACACTCAAGTATAAATCGGGGCCTAAGAACATTGGGGCAGATGCTCTATCAAGACGGCCTGGATTACCTAGTCCGGAAGTAGTGGATGAATGGGAAGAAGTGCCAAGTCCTGGAGTAGGAGCTTTGTGTGCCATGGCTGCTGTAGTTGAAGACCGAGTAGCCTTTTCTGAAACTCGGCTTATTGACTCTATTGGGGGAGGTCCCGAAGCTGTACCAGACATGTTTGCCTACCCTGCCGCTTTAGGATCCTTTGAGAGTTGTTCTATATCTTCAAAGCGAATGATCTGGAGTCAAAAGACTGATCCTTTAATTGGACCTCTTTATCAAGCAGTGAGTTCTCAAGACAGAGAAATGTTAAAGACATCCCTACCCTCTGAATGCAGTCAACTTCTACGAGATTGGGAGAAGTTTGAAATAGACAATGGCCTACTTTATCGTGTGGTGCTGTATCATGATCACCCTGGAAGGCGCCAACTAGTTATTCCAAGCTGCTTTCAGAAGATGATTTTCCGAAGTCTGCATGATTATCATGGTCATTTGGGACCTGAGAAGACTTATGGCCTAATACAAGACCGATTCTACTGGCCCAAAATGAGAGATACCGTGACTCGTCTGTGTAGGTGCTGTCGCAGATGTTTGCAGAGGAAGACTGTCCCGGTTCGAGCGGCCTTCATGGGACACTTGAAGAGTTCGGGCCCCATGGATCTTGTCTGCATAGACTTCCTTTGTATTGACAACGACTCCAGAGGATTTGGAAATGTATTGGTGGTGACTGATCACTTCACACGATATGCTCAAGCCTTTCCGACTAAGGATCAAAAAGCAGTCACTGTTGCAAGAGTGCTTTGGGAAAAGTATTTTATCCATTATGGCTTACCACACCGGTTGCATTCTGATCAAGGCCGGGATTTTGAGAGTAACCTGATCAAAGAGTTACTTCAGTTGTTGAACATCCGCAAAAGTCGGACGACGCCTTACCATCCAGAGGGAGATGCCCTTCCTGAAAGATTTAACAGGACTTTACTTGATATGCTTGGTACCTTACGAATTGAGGATAAGCGATCCTGGAGTCGAAAAGTGGAGGCTATGGTGCATGCCTATAATAGTACAAGGCACGAGAGCACAGGATATTCACCATACTTTCTGATGTTTGGAAGAGAGCCTAGGCTACCTATTGACATCTTGTTGGGAGTCTCTACCGATGGTATCAGTCATCGAGATCATTACCGATACGTGGCACGTTTGAAAGAAACGCTTAAGAGTGCTTATCAGCTGGCTGAGGAAAATGCGGCCAAAGTGAATGAAGGAAATAAAAGGAGATTTGATCTTCGAGTAAGATACCGAGAATTGAACCCTGGGGACCATGTTCTGCTACGGAATTTGGGAGCATCTGCAAAACATAAGCTGGCTGATCGATGGCGGAGTGAACTCTTTACAGTGGTAGATCGGTTGCCTGGAATACCAGTCTACAAGATAAAAGGACGGGACGGGAGGATCAGGACTTGGCATAGAAATCATTTGTTGCCTGTACCTCAGATTGATGGTATGGATATCTCCAATGATGGCTCGGCCTGCGATTCTCCACAGTCCTTAGCCGATATTCCACCTGACCTTCCTGAAACTCCTGAGAGTGATTGGACTGTGGCTCCTGAAGTTCCTAGCTCACCAGTATCTTCTCCTTCAGGGAGACCTATGAACCCTCAAACTCCAGAATTCGTACCTAGATCTGTGTCTACAGATGAGCAGGGATCTAGCTCTCCTACGCCACCAGCACCATCCCCTCCCATGGCAGACAACCCTAGTTTAGGGCCTGGACATGCTAGTTTACCTCAGAGAGAGGTACGGAGAGGAGAGAGAATTAGACACCCTCCACCTATGCTGACATATGATAGTTTGGGGGACCCCAGATTTACTACTCAGCCTCATTTATACCATGCTTGGGTGGGTGCAGTGTCCACTTTGGTCAATATGTTACCAATTTTCGCTCCTGCTGGCATGTATACCTATTAACCTGTTGTGACTCTGTAAATGCAAAAGCAACCATATTGATATTGTCATTGGTAATGTTGACTGTATACTATGACTTTGTATGTCTTTGACGTGACGTAAAGATTTCACCAGAGGGAGAGTGTAGGGAACTGCCATTTCTACTAGTATATAATGTATCTGGCTTCTTTGCCCCTGCAGTTTGGCTTCAGAGACCCCAGGCATTTAGTGCAAGTTTTTGTTTTGTAAATACAGTGAGTCAGACACGTGAGGCAGAGCTGCTGGGGGGGAGAGATGTGAGCAGAGCTGCTGAGCCAGACATGTTATGTCTGGGGGAGTCTAAGAGCCACTGGTTCCTCTTTACTTCACAGTATATAGTTAGGTATGTGTTACCCCCTATATACTCACAGGACCTAGCTAGTAACTGTAGTTAGGGATCCATATATATATATAGTTCAGGGCAGTGATAGGTTAGGCTTCCGAAGGCCAACTAGCTAGTTAGAGGCCCGGTGGCACTAGTAGTTTAGCTGGCAGGTTAAGGACTCAGTGTTAGGGTAGTCAGGCCTGCATCTACTGCCGTCACCGTCGCCCTGTTTGCGGCCTGTGAAGAATCTCACCATCATCATCATCATCTCCTGATCGGCTGTCTGTCATCTCCTGGAAGAATCCGAGGATCCACAGTCATCCACAGGGGCCCCTGCATCTCTTCTGTTGCCTGGAGGTATTGTGCACTGGACTCTTGCTATATATCTATATATATACCCGGGTATATAACCTAAGACGGTTGAGGACTTGCTGGTTGTTGTAGTATTGCTGTGTTCTGAGTATATTTTATGTATGTATTATTACCCTGTTGATTCTTATAAAGCTACTGTTATAACCTTATGTGGTATCTGTATGTATTCTTCAGACTGTGAGATTAGTACAGTGATCCTTGTTAAGGCTACTAACTGTACTTCATGGGTAAGTCCCAGGCAGAGATCCTCCCTGTAATACAGAGGCTCTATCCTGGGTGGAGGCACTGATATATTTCATATATGTTCCCACTGTTCCCTTCAGCGAAGGCTTCAGGTCCCATTATACACACAGGTCAGCGCCAGAGTCTGTTGCGGGAGGGATAATACTCATACCCCCCCCAAATAGGGCTACACACTCTTTAATGTGTGTGTGCTTTCCTATCTAAAACAAGGCGTAAAAAAAACACCCCCCCCCCTAAAGTGCCCCCCCCCAAACCCCCCCCCCCCCCCGCGTTCATATCCATACTTTTCTTTTTTTTTAGGCAGGAGGTTCACGGGACTTGTAGTCTTGACGCTCGCCGGAAGTACGAAGCACGAGTGCGGTGGGCGTGCCCTGGGCAGGGCTGATCTATGTTTTGACGTGAGATGGAAAGTGTTTCCACCGGCCACAGACATGGAGATCAGCGGCCTGCGCCGGGAAGTATCTGCTGGGTAAGTCACACCGTCTGGTTGTGGGCATGCAGAAAGTGGCTGCCGTATATCTTGGGTACATGTAGCAGAATATGGTGATATAGCTGAGCTGCCGTGGACGGCGAGTGTGAGCACTGAGCAGAGGGAAGAACAGGGGCTTGTGGAGTACTCAGATAAGTATTTCAGAAATGTCGCCGCTAGGAGTGTCATGGCAGGTAGGGTTCATTGGAGGAGGTCAGCACAAGTTACAGCATGGCTTCCTTCCAGTGTCTTCAGCATCTTGTCTATAGACCATCATTGTGGAACAGACACCAACAGGACTCTGTTCAGTACTCCTTGAGTAGCCCTAGCTTTAAAGGGGTTTTCTGGGACTTGCTACTTGATGGCCAATCCTTAGGTTAGGTTATTATTTAAAGCTTGGTCGGGCTGGGTTTCAGACCCCTGCAAATCAGCTATTTGAAGGGTCTGCAGCATTGGGTGAACACTGCAGTCTCTTCAGTACTTACTGTACGTTTGTTCTTGGCATCGCAGCTCGGCTGTTTCATTTGAATGGGACTGAACTTCAGTCAGGCCATGTGACCAATGACCATGACGTCACATAGTCTGTGACGTGGCACTCGGAGTGCTGCTGTCACTTCAAACAGCTGTTCCGTGTGGGTCCTGGGTGTCAAAACCTTGTTGATCTTCAATTGGAGACCAGTTCATCAGTTAATAAGTCCCAGAAAACCCTTTTAGGCTGAGGTCCCACATTGCGAAAAAGCTGCTTTTTTTTTTTTTTTTTTTGTTGTTGCAGATTTTGCTGTTTTTTTTCTGCAACAAAAAAGGCAGTTTAACCACATCGTGGGGCCTTAGCCTTAAAGGGGTTGTCCAGGATCTGAAGGTAATTGATACTGATGACCTATCCACAGGGAGCCACATTCATTCATCGGCCCATCTGTGGTGCAACGTGGAACATCTAGTTGGGGCTAAAATCGTCAACTTGCTAAACGTAGGTGTGGTTTCTCAGAAAAATGGATATAAGGAAAATCCAGCACTCATACTTAATGTGAAAAAAGCACCAATATTTATTAGTCCAAAAAAGATGACGTTTCTGTCATAACACGATCTTCATCAGATATCAGACCAAATAGGAGTGAGGAGCAGGAAGTAAAGCATCAGGATATGCTGAAGTGAGCAGAGGATCAATGCACATTAAGTATGAGTGCCGGATTTTCTTTATATGTACAGTACAGACCAAAAGTTTGGACACACCTTCTCATTCCAAGAGTTTTCTGTATTTTCATGACTATAAAAATTGTAGATTCACACTGAAGGCATCAAAACTATGAATTAACACATGTGGATTTATATACTTAACAAAAAAGTGTGAAACTGAAAATGTCTTATATTCTACGTTCTTCAAAGTAGCCACCTTTTGCTTTGATTACTGCTTTGCACACTCTTGGCGAGCTTCAAGAGGTAGTCACCTGAAATGGTCTTCCAACAGTCTTGAAGGAGTTCCCAGAGATGCTTAGCACTTGTTGGCCCTTTTGCCTTCACTCTGCGGTCCAGCTCACCCCAAACCATCTCGATTGGGTTCAGGTCTGGTGACTGTGGAGGCCAGGTCATCTGGCGTAGCACCCCATCACTCTCCTTCTTGGTCAAATAGCCCTTACACAGTCTGGAGGTGTGTTTGGGGTCATTGTCCTGTTCAAAAATAAATGATGGTCCAACTAAACGCAAACTGGATGGAATAGCATGCCGCTGCAAGATGCTGTGGTAACCATGCTGGTTCAGTATTCCTTCAATTTTGAATAAATCCCCAACAGTGTCACCAGCAAAGCACCCCCACACCATCACACCTCCTCCTCCATGCTTCACGGTGGGAACCAGGCATGTAGAGTCCATTCGTTCACCTTTTCTGCGTCTCACAAAGACACGGTGGTTGGAACCAAAGATCTCAAATTTGGACTCATCAGACCAAAGCACAGATTTCCACAGGTCTAATGTCCATTCCTTGTGTTCTTTAGCCCAAACAAGTCTCTTCTGCTTGTTGCCTGTCCTTAGCAGTGGTTTCCTAGCAGCTATTTTACCATGAAGGCCTGCTGCACACAGTCTCCTCTTAACAGTTGTTGTAGAGATGCGTCTGCTGATAGAACTTTGAGTGGCATTGACCTGGTCTCTAATCTGAGCTGCTGTTAACCTGCGATTTCTGAGGCTGGTGACTCGGATGAACTTATCCTCCGCAGCAGAGGTGACTCTTGGTCTTCCTTTCCTGGGGCGGTCCTCATGTGAGCCAGTTTCTTTGTAGCGCTTGATGGTTTTGGCCACTGCACTTGGGGACACTTTCAAAGTTTTCCCAATTTTTTGGACTGACTGACTTTCATTTCTTAAAGTAATGATGGCCACTCGTTTTTCTTTACTTAGCTGCTTTTTTCTTGCCATAATACAAATTCTAACACTCCATTCAGTAGGACTATCAGCTGTGTATCCACCTGACTTCTGAACAACACAACTGATGGTCCCAACCCCATTTATAAGGCAAGAAATCCCACTTATTAAACCTGACAGGGCACACCTGTGAAGTGAAAACCATTTCAGGTGACTACCTCTTGAGGCTTATCAAGAGAATGCCAAGAGTGTGCAAAGCAGTAATCAAAGCAAAAGGTGGCTACTTTGAAGAACCTAGAATATAAGACATATTTTCAGTTGTTTCACACTTTTTTGTTAAGTATATAATTCCACATGTGTTAGTTCATAGTTTTGATGCCTTCAGTGTGAATCTACAATTTTTATAGTCATGAAAATACAGAAAACTCTTGGAATGAGAAGGTGTGTCCAAACTTTTGGTCTGTACTGTATGTTAATGAGTTGAGCCACTCTCCATGCACCTACGTTTCTGTTTCACCGATTGCTGATTCATTAATATCCACGGAATCGTCTAAGAAAAATGGGTCATGGTATAAAGAGGAACTTTTCACCACCTCCAACAAGTTCAGTTCACATCAATAAATAGGTGCAGCTACGCTAATTCTGGCAGAGTTGGAATTTTTTTTTTCTCTTGCCCCCACCATTCCTTATCAATCAACGCAGTTTGTTTTGGTGTCTGCTATTCTATTTAGGCTCTGTACTGTCAGGAGGGCGGTATCAGGCAGGAGCAGGCAAGGGGTGTGATTCTGAGCTCTTGACACTGGCTGCCTCTGATTGGAGCTGTGAATTATACCCCCCGCCTGACACTGCCCTTCTGACATTACAGAGCTTAAATATCAGGCACTAAAGCTAACTGCACTTACGGTGACATATGTGAGTGACGTCCCGTGACCACTGAGGCAATTGAGTGGCGCCCTGCTGGACTGGACAGCGGTGGGGGACACTGGAGCGCCGGGGTGTGTCTTTTAATTTTTATACTTCCTCTGCCTCCTGCCAGATATCTGTAATTCCTGAAAAACCCCTTTAACTGGGTGCTTATAACACTTGTGGGACGCCAGGTATTCGTCCTTGCCTCTCTTCATATACACCTTACCACTGTAACATGAAAATCCTGTTCGCCATTAAAGCATAAGAAAAGGGAATGGAACCATAGAATTTTGCACTTTCGACCCTCCAAGTAGGTGATGTTTTAGTGGTGCGCTAAGTATAGTTTGCACAAATTTGTATACTTTGGTAATGTATACACCCGGGGGCTAAGTGTGGCTCTATTTTCTCCTAGGTCCCCTGCTTTGTGACCAGGATGAAACGCATTGGGACAGATGGGGAGAAGTAGGGTGTATTTTTAGGGTTCTTAAGGGCGGGAGTCATTTCCATGTGGGATGTTTAGGGTACAGACCAGGGCATAATAGCGTAAGAGCATTGTTCCTGGCATCCTTTTACTCTAGACTGTGACTTTCCTGTAACACATAGTTGTTGACTTAATAAGCATTTGTTAGATCGTTCCCTTTATTTTGACCTGCTAGGTGACTACTGTCACAAGATAGATGTGAGTGTTGTATTCGAGGTACAGATATTAGTGATGGAGCATAGCAGATCTCTGACATATTGGCAGTTATTATTGTAGGCTCTCTATATACAGTTGCTTTCAATACGAGTACACTATGGGGGGGTTTCCGCACACTGGTACATGTACCCTTGCATTTTTGGTAGATGGTCTTTTGTACATTTATATTATATAAGAAAAGTTAAGTTTATGCAAGTTCATTTTTTGCTGGGTTCCTATAAGAAACATCCAATTTGCACAGTTGTGTGTGTGTGTGTGTGACTTGGGATCAAACATCCGACAGAGCTGGAGTTTATTCAACTGTAAGAAGTTGCAATGCAACCTCAGAGTCAGCCATTAGATGCGATGTTGTAGTGCAGCATTGCTATCTTCATGGCATGTGACACATGTCGCCGTGTTAACCAGTAGCACTACAATAAGTCTGTCGCCCAGGCCTAATGCTAAATCACAATTTGATTTCATCACTATTTTATGGATAGAAAGTGCTGTGGCAGCTGTTGCTCACTCCCTGTAGTTGTTACACAGATTGTCACCTATTTGTTGAATGCAGCAAATGGCTGATGACATCATTACTAGTACTGGTGTGTGTGTGTGTGTGTGTACTGGATGGAGCTGCTCCTTGGTGACAGTATGGTGTCACAACTCTAGGAATGAAACACTTGCTGTGTGACATTCCTTGTGTGTCATACTTGATTTGTTCTAAGTAGGTCACAGGGTGAACACTTCATGGGTTTCTCACCTTTTAATGTACTAGTGGATCATAATCTCTGTGTTATAAAATGACTCTTTGCTTAATCTTCATGATTTAGTTCCACTATGCCTCTACCATGTTATTGTTGTCTATGGATCAATCTATTGATTGATTTTGTGGAGAGATGTCCCTGTCCATAACACACTCATTGCCTCCCGCAAAGCCAGCCAGTTCATTTTGCTCTGCACTGATGAGGGACAAAAATCCCGAAACGGCACTGTATGCAGATAAATTAAATTGGCTTGGCTAGAATCCCTTTTGCTGTCTCAAGACTTGGTGAGTCAAAAGCAAATTGAAGATCTGTTACATCCAACAGAGGGCGCATGAGCTCCCAGCTCCTTTCCCATAATGCCTTGTGACAAATGATTTAATGACAGAGAACTTGATATGGTATAGTTATAGACTTGGGGATAAACTGGAGACGCAGGTATAGATGAGTGCCAATCTGCACTAAACTTGTTCCTTTAGAAGTGTGTGTGTGTGATGTTTCTTAATATCTACACACGTGGACAAAATTGTTGGTACCCCTCATTTAATGAAAGAAAAACCCACAATGGTCACAGAAATAACTTGAATCTGACAAAAGTAATAATATATAAAAATTCTATGTAAATGAACAAATGAAAGTCAGACATTGCTTTTCAACCATGCTTCAACAGAATTTTTTTAAAAAAGAAAACTCATGAAACAGGCCTGGACAGAAATGATGGTTCTCTTAACTTAATATTTTGTTCCACAACCTTTTGAGGCAATCACTGCAATCAAACGATTCCTGTAACTCTCAATGAGACTTCTGCACCTCTCAACAGGTATTTTGGCCCACTCCTCATGAACAAACTGCTCCAGTTGTCTCAGGTTTGAAGGGTGCCTTTTCCAGACTGTATTTTTCAGCTCCTTCCAAAGGTGCTCAATAGGATTTAGGTCAGGGCTCATAGAAGGCCACTTCAGAATAGTCCAATGTTTTCCTCTTAGCCATTCTTGGGTGTTTTTAGCTGTGTGTTTTGGGTCATTATCCTGTTGCAAGACCCATGACCTGCGACTGAGATCAAGCTTTCTGACACTGGGCAGCACATTTCTCTCTAGAATCCCTTGATAGTCTTGAGATTTCATTGTACCCTGCACAGATTCAAGACACCCTGTGCCAGATGCAGCAAAGAAGCCCCAGAACATAACAGAGCCTCCTCCACGTTTCAAAGTAGGGACAGTGTTCTTTTCGAGATATGCTTCATTTTTCCGTCTGTGAAAATAGAGCTGATGTGCCTTGCCAAAAATTTCAATTTTTGTCTCATCTGTCCATAGGACATTCTCCCAGAAGCTTTGTGGCTTGTCAACATGTAGTTTGGCAAATTACTTTTGTCAGATTCAAGTTATTTCTGTGACCATTGTGGGTTTTTCTTTCATTAAATGAGGGGTACCAACAATTTTGTCCACGTGTGTAGATTGAAGTTGTATTTTCAGGAAGCAGAGATATATGTTGCTGTTTGTCATGCCACGTATTGTCCCGCCTCATAAACATGCATGCTTGTCTCGGCCAATTGTGTATGTGTTTCCATGGAACAAGCCACTGCCAGACACCTCAGGCGCTTACTTCTGATGTGATCTAAGGTTTTGGTATACTGAAATCCAACATGCTCTATGCTTTTTTTTTTTTTTTTTTTTTTTTTTTTTTTTTTTCATTTGACGTTTGTCATTTCTGTATCACTCAAAGCATAACTCCCATTTTATTTTATATTTTGTTGAGGGGTGTGTGGTGAACACTTTTGTAATATACTTTATTAACCTATCAAACTTTCTTTAAGTAGAAAACAGGCTGTAAAGTTCCCATTAGCAATGCTGTAACTAAGCATTGCCAGGGAGATGTCTCTGGCTGTACTCATGTACTCAATGCAAAGTTTTATACCACCTAGAAAAATGGAACACTAAACCCCCAGTTCATAAGGGCCTGTGGCTGACCTGGCAGGTTCCCTTTGTTTAAATTCCCACTTGTGTTTTTAACAAGTGGTATGTCTGGTTCTGTTATAGCTAGTACTTCTTACTTATAGTAGTTACAGCTTTCTTACCAGAAGCATTTTTCTAGGTGGTATAAACCGGAGATACAGCCATTTGAAGTGACCATCATCCTTTGGTAAATGATTCAGTTCTGCATATTTACTATATAACTTTATACGGAATTCCCCTAGTAACTGCTCAGTTAGAGGGTTACAGACTGTTTTATAATAAAAAGGAAGCTAGATAGGTTAATAAAGTATATTTGAAAAATGGACACCAAACACCCCCACAACAATAGAGAGGGGGAAAAAAAAATGGGAGTTACACTTTAAGCAAAAGGAGGTGGTGTCAATATTTGCTTGAAATACAGTACGTTCTAGTCTGGACGCATGACCTGCTTCTTTAAATTTAGTAATTGTAATTTTATGCTGTAGCAGTTTAACCCCTTAAATTCTACTGACAGCCTCTGTGTATAGGCTTGTGTAGACCTTATTAATCTTCACGGTATGTGTGTAACACTTCTATAAACTTGCTATATGATGTACTTGTTAAATAATACTGTCCATATAGCTTCAGATTGGTGATTTCAGCTCGAAGACCTAATAATATATACACCATATTCATACATTACAAACTCTGCCACTTATGAGAACATCTTTCAAAGTGTTCATGCACAGATATGAGAGCGGCCTTAATACGTATGTATAGATGAGGAGGTTGCTTCACGCTGCTTAATCTGTGGGATGTGTGAATATACTGTATAAATAGAATCTTGCATCTCTAGCTGTGTGAGTCATTTATGGTGACTGCTCTGAGCTTCTTCCTGAGCAGTGAAAGTGCTTAATAAAAAGTGATGTCACCGATAAGACAGTCAGAAAAAGCGACCTATGACCAGATCATTTTACGAGTACTCTACCCTGTACTTCTGCTACTGTGGTATATGTGAAGTTTTCAGTAAGCAGGGTGGCATTTCACGGCAGGCAAAGCTATTTTTGTGTGAATTAAAAGTAAGTGGACAGATGTGAAGAATATTGTACTAAATGTGCCTAATTGTTGAGTTTTCATCGGTAAAGTGGTTCTGTCATATGGGAATTTCATTTAATGAAAGGAGCCGCGGAAGCACGGCCCGTGCATGGGCGGCACAAGGGGGACACCCCCGTGCCGCCTGTGCCTTTAATTCATGGCCGTCCGGTTGTAGCACGGTTGTCTGCAACCGGCCTACTCATGTTGGTCCCAACTCTGACGCCACAGCCCTGACTTGTACAACCAATCCCAGCATTAACATTCACTGACTGTCTGATTGAGAGGGGGCAGTTTAGGTGTGTGGGTTTTTTTTTTTTTGGTTTTTTTTTAATAATAACAAGGCAGTAAGTGTGATAAGTATTGGTATTTTTACCCAACAGGCAGCTAAAAATATCCAGCATGGCCCATATGTCTTCGGCACGGTTGGCTAGAACAGTCGTTTTCAGCATTTACTTTGTCAGCCAATTTGCTCAATGAAAATCTAATGTGTATGGCCAGCTTAACTTGCAGCAGTTTTGCCTATTATCTTTCCGGCCTTAATGATCTTCATGACACTGAATATCTTCCCAAAATGATCAGATACTAAGAATGATCATGCATTTCTCACAAGTTGGATGTTAATGCGCTTGTTCATACAGTATTCTAGGTTCACTGATATATATATATATATATATATATATATATATATATATATATATATATATATATATATATTTTTTTTTTTATTTTTTTTTTTAAAGCTTCTCAAGCCATTTAAATTCAACATGGCTGATTGATTTTCCAAGGTGAAATGTATGAAACCCATTAGGTGGATGTAATCCTATATAGAAGAGCCCTTTTAATGCTTAAAAATTGCACGATTATTTATTTTTCATTGGGGTTTTCTACTCATGCACTCAGAAAGCATTTGCATTCCCAAACACTGGTCACGTGATCTGATGGTTCTGATTTCACATGCAGGAGCACAGCTTCACCTCAGCTCTTCACCTCCCCTCCCTTCTCCTCTTTTATTGTCTCATTTGCATACTCAAGTGCAGGCTCCACTACATAACTAATAACTTATCTCTCCCCCCCCAGGTATGTTATGTTGTGCTGTGAGTTGAGGCTGAATCTGTCTGCCTATATTCATCTGTATATATATGTAGGGATGCTATTCTTATACCCGAAAACAATGGAAGATGCCGCTTGATAATGAGTTGTTATAATAAGAAATGACATAATATGGGAGCAGTGGAGATTGGGCAGTTTGAGGGTTTTTATGTTTAATAGATGGGGCTAGAATAAGAAGGTTATTATCAAGTAAGTATAGTGGACTAGGTGGGGGCGGGGTGGAATTTAAATTTTTAACAGGTTTCATGAGTAAACTGGGTTTGGGTGGTGCGTGGTGAAATTTTTCCAAGTCACACTCCTTTACCACAAAACCATGCCCCCTTTTGGAGCCCCACTTCTCTTAGTGCCTACTTTTTACCCAGAGTGTTCACAGTCCCTCTAATAAAAATTATGCCCCCCATAATTAAATGGGTTATCCACCTTTCTAATATTGATGATCAGTCTTTCGGCTAGCGCACCAGTAGCCATGCTGCTCACCTGCCACATGATGTTCACTTTTGGAGTACCCAAACCCACAACTATAGATTGTATGAATGTGTGTTAACATTACTGGTAGCCGCTCTGTCCTAGAAAAGCTGATCTGCAAGGTTTCCTGGCTATCTGTCACCCACAGATGTTGCACACCAATCCTTGATGTGCCCCCACTGTGTTATGATAGGTCAGCACACTCTCGCTGCAGAACATACACTGAAAAGGGCCAGGGCACAGTGGTGCAGGCGCAGATCCTCAAACATGTGTATTTCTTGAATTACACAGGTGTTTTGCATCAGTGTTTTTTGAACAATGTTAATTTTCATTGGTGCAGAAAAAATGGCACATTTGTTAAAGGGAGTCTATCGTTCGCAAAAACACTTTTAAGCTATTGGTACGTTGGAATGGCCTTTTTAAAGGCTATTCCACTCCTACCTTTCCTTGTTTTCTTCTCCTAGCCGATTCCAAGATAATTTCTTTCTTCATGTATGTTAATGAGCACCATGGAGCACCCGGGGCGTTCCTTCTCTTCTGCGAGTACCCATCGCGTCATCACTTATCACCGCCTCTTCGTCCGTTGCGGTGACTCCCCTCTTGGTCGTCTTTCTTCTCAGTTCTCATTTGCAGCGAATTCTCGCGTCTGCGCATGCGCAATTGTGTCGCCATTTTCCGGTAGTCTGTCACAAGAGCGTGGCAGAGCCGATTGTGCATGCGCAGTTGCGAGAATTTGCTGCTGGTGAGAACTGAGAAGAAAGAAGACCAAGAGGGGAGTCACCACAATGGACGAACGGGCGGTGAGAAGCGATGACGAGGTGGGTGCTCGCAGAAGAGGAGGAACACCCCGGGTGCTCCGTGGTGCTCATTTACATACATGAAGAAACAAATTATCTTGGAATCGGCTGGGAGAAGAAAACAAGGAAAGGTAGGAGAAGAATGGCCTTTTTAAAGGCCATTCCAACATGCCGTTAGCGTAAAAGTGTTTTTGCGAATGATAGACTCCCTTTAATATGCTTAAAATCATCTCGTGTATTAGCCCTAAGGCCAGAGCTACACAGTGACTTTTTGTAGAGCTGCTAACTAACTTTAAAGGGGTTGTCCATCTTTCTAATATTAATGGTGTATCCTGTGACCAATTTTGTGTCTGCAGGGGTCCAATAGCCGGGACCCCTGCAGATCAGATGTGTTGGGACACAGTAGCTCCCAGTAATGTTTACGTGCCAGGAGCTGCGCTGTACAATGTGTAGTGGTGGGTTTGGGTACTGCTGCGATGTCCTCTTGAAGTCTACATCCGGGACCCGCAGTGTTCGAACGCAGCCTTAAAGGGGTTGGCCACTTTCAGACCAATTTTGAGACAAATGTATTGTTTGTATAATAAATGTTGTATGATTTTCAAATATAATTTATGTATCAATTCCTCACAGTTTTCTAGATCTCTGCTTGCTGTCATTCATTCTGCTTATCTCTAGAGGATGAAACTCTGACCATGGTCATGTGATGAATACACAGGTGCCGCTCATTATAGTCACAGCTTAGTAATTAGACATCTGCCTGCTAACGAGCTGTGCACTTGTGTGCTCATCACATGACCATGGACCATAAATCACATGACCATGGTCAGACTCTTATCCACTAGAATTAACAGAATGAATGACAGCAAGCAGAGATGTAGAAAACCATGGGGAATTGATACCGAAATCATATTGGAAAACTGTATATCTTTTAATTATACAAACAATAACATTTGCCTCTCAATATTGGTCTGAATTTTGATTTGACGTTCTTGTCACGGCCAAAATTTGGCTGGAGTGTGACTGAAAACTGTGCCAATGTGGAAAGCGGCATGGTTTTCAAATATATCACACTTAGAATTAATGACCGTGTCTTTTTCAGATGTTATCGCATGTCATTGAATGCATTGGAGTTTGTAAACAGTGCCCATCTCCATGTACAAACACCCAATCTAAGGTTGGGGACGCACTGGGTGAGTGCGATGTGTAGTAGCAGTGTAATGGCTGGGAACTCAACAAATCCCATCCACACTCTGCAGAAAAAAAAACACAGAGAAAAGTGATTTTCTGGTTTTGATCTCTTAGCATGGCAGTTATTGCTGTGGGTCTGTCCGAGGTTTTTCAGCCAAAATGGTGGCTGAAAGCAAAGGTGAAAACCAGCAGATTTTAGCAGTTTTTTTTTTTTTTCTTTTTGCCTTGTCAGCTGCAGGATGTCTGTAGTGATGGTCATATACTTGGCATCTGGCCCTGAGGACTTCCACAGATATCAATTAAAAAAAAAAAAAAAAAAAAAAAAAAAAAGTGCGTTTCAATCTCTTGGTATTCATCATTGATTTGAATGTTTACATAGCTAATCTGATGGTTAGAAAGGAATACTTCGCTCACAGAACTATTGATATGGGTGGTAAATATGGGAGTTTTTAAAAACCTCATTAAAAAATTAAATTTATGGCCATTAGAGCGCTTTAATGATGTATAACACAGCCATGTACACATTTTGAGAAGTGTGTGTTTCTTAGATATGGTTAACTGGAGCATACATTAGAACAGGAGACAAGCATGAGTGAGCCCTAAGCCCTTGCAGATTTTACAAGAGAGTCCTCTTCGTGCTGAGATATATGTAACATTTAATCTAAAAGTCCCACAGTATGGGTATTTCATCCAAATACATGACACATCTGTAAGATATTCCATAACTGGCTAATAAGGAGGTTCACGAGGAAAACCCATTTATTCAACAAGCTGCTGAGAGATCAGTCTGTGCATGTATTTGGCTTTATCCATAAGGCCTTATTCACACAAAGATAAAATATATTTTTTCCCCCATTTTAACCCAATTTATATCTACACTTGGGAACCAAAAACCCTTTTAACACCCCCTTAAAGAGGACCTTTCATATCCTCATGAAAGTGCGGTTTTATACACTGCTACAAAGCATGAATTCAGTGCACTGTCGGCTATCCCGGTATGTGCCCCGGTGATGAAGATATCGGTGACTCTGATAGTGCAAGGCTATGTTAGGGTACTGCCGGGGGGTGGGGTGGGGCATTCCTCAGAGCCCAGCAATGACGCAGGGCTATGAGGAACGCCCTTCTGACAGTGGGGAGATATTGGTGCAGAAACTAACGGCACCGATATCTCCATCACCGGAGCACATACTGGGAAAGCTGACAGTGCGCTCAATTCAGCACACTGTCGGCTTTCCAGCTGTATATAAAACCACACTTTCATGAGGACATGAAAGGTCCTCTTTAAACTTAAAAATAAAAACATCCAGAAAATGTCACTTTTTTTTTTTTTAAATTACATATTTAGTTATGTGCCAACTGAATGTAGCTGGCACATAACAGTGGCTGAATAGAGCAGTCAGACTGGATTTACATGGCACTTCATACAGTTATATCTCGGACTGTATGAAACGTACAAACTTGTAACATATGAAAGAGGAGATTCTCTTCTTTATTTTGACACTAAGGTTGCAGTGCTATCTAGATTCTTTTCAGAGAGATCACTGGTTGAAAACAGTCAAAACTGGGATACTTATATGCAGCTGCATAATATGTATATACACATAATATAATATAATATAATATAATATACACATGCACCATGCACAGTAACATTCAGTGAGCCACCAAAACAGCTCTTAATACAGAAACAAGGGAAAGTAAAAAATGCTGGATTTCACAGAAAGGATCCAAAATTTGTTTATTAATCCAAAAGTATATTTATTAATTATACAAATAGTGCCAGAAAATTAAAAGTTGTCTAAAAGTTTAGTTTTGCTTTTAAAAGCAAAATAATCATACACTGTAAGGCCTAATTCTATTAAAGGGGTTTTCCGGGCAAAAAATTATTTTTCAAAAAAGGTCTGTTAGTGCTATTAATAGGTTAATAAGTGCAACCAAAAACCTTTAGCAATGTTTTGATTGATTTCTGGGTTTCTCTGTGAGCTCCTGGCTTCTTCTGCATTTGTTTACATGGGCATCTTCCATGATGCCTTGAGCCACTCAAAGCTGACTCCCTCCCACTCCGTCTCTCACTTAGATTAGAAAGATCAATTTATCCTGGACAACCACTTTTAAGTGCCCTGCTGTACTCTATATGTGTGTCTAACCAGGCTGAATTCAGACTTTTTGGAGCACATTTATTAACCCATTCCCGCCGGTGACATTTTTTGGCTTTCATTTTTTACTCCCTGCCTTCCAAACCCCATAACTTTTTTTTTTTTTTTTTTTTTCCCCGTTCACAGAACCATATAAGAACTTAATGTTTGCGGGACAAATTGTTCTTCATAGTGGTACCATTTATTATTCTGTAAAATGTACTGGTAAGCAGGAAAAAAAATTCAGAATTGGGTTGAATTGGAGAAAAAAAAGTACATTTGTGCAACTTTCTTACAGACTGTTTTTACAGTGTTCACTCTGCAGCCAAAATGACATGTCACCTGTGTTTTGGTGTGATTCCGGGGATACCATATATTTATAGTTTTCTTTACATTTTAACCCCTTAACAAAGGTCTAAAACTATGCAAAGAAAAATTATTTTTTAAAAGTCACCTTATTCTGAAACCCATAAATTTTATTTATTTTTTTTTATTTTTTTTCCCGTGTAAAGGGATGCATAGGGCATTTCTTTTTGCAGTGCCAGGTGTACTTTTAAGTACAGGATGCTGACCCTGGAGCTCGCTACGGGTGCCAGAGAATCCCAGTAAAATGGTAGCACCTATGCGCTGCCACCAAAATGGCGCCTCAGTCAGCTTTGACCAAGGCGCCAGGGGCCTTAATGCCAGCGATCAGTATTATACAGCAGACACCTGGTGGCTATGGCGGCCGCTCAACTCCTGAGCGGCCGCCATATTTAAATACCCGACATCTGCCATACTATTACGGCGGATGTCAGGAAGGGTTAACTTGAACCTTTTTTTGGTGAAAACTGCACCTTTTTGATGTCTTTTTCTTATTTATGCTTCATAAATAAAGCATTTGCGCTTTTTTTTTTTTTTTTTTTTTTTTCCCCCAGATGTCATGCTGCCCTCACTATTTTTGTTTTTTGGCAAGAAAAGGGCGCATGACCTAAATAGAGATCCTTTTCACGCTGTATTTATGATATTTTTTTTTTTTTTTTTTAAACCACTTTCAGACCACCCATTGGGTACATTGATGTACCAGAACGTCCAAGCAGAACTCAGCAGCTGCATGAAATTGTGCAGCTGCTGAAACGGGGAGTCGACTGTAACGTCATCCGGGGCTCCTCCTGAGAAAATCAGCCTCCCCCCACAAAAAAAAAAAAAAAAAAAAAAAGTGATCAGATCTCCCCAAAGGTATATTATGACCTTATAGAGAGACAATGTAAAAAATAAAAAATAAAAAAAAAATCAGTAGAAGAGTTTAAAAAAAAAAAAAAAAAAAAGTTAAATAATTAAAAAAATAAAACTATACGCCAATAAAACGCCGTTATTAAAGTTTATATCCCCACCACCGACAATACCATTCAAAATTAAAATTACCATAAAGGAAAGGAAAAACTATTTTGGGCTGAGGCCCCATGTGGCGTCCCGCGGGATCGCATCGTGGTTCTTCCCGCAGCGCTTTAGACAGAAAGTTTGCAGTTTTCCTCTGCGGACTTTGTTCCAATTATACCTATGGGGAAACCGCCGGCATTTCCGTAGGTATAATTGACATGCTGCAATTTCCAAAACCGTGCCGGTTTTGGAAATCACCGTGTGTCCACAGCGTGGTTTTTTTCCGCAAAGTGGGCATGGGATTCACCAGAATCCCATCCACTTTGCTCTGACTGTAAAACGCCGCGATTTTTTCTGCGACGCTTACCACCGTGGGCGAATCGCGGTGTTTACGCCATGTGGGGCTTTAGCCTTATAAATTTTTTTTAGTAGCACTTTGTGTTATTAAATAAAAAAAAAAGTGAAATACAGACGCTACTTTTGTTTGTTTTCCCGGATAAAAAAAAAAAGAAAAAATTAAAACGAATGCAAAATAAAAACAACATAAAAATAAAGCCCTATGTGTCACCGAAAAAAGACGCAGAAATTAGTTGAATAACACATATGATAAAAATGTTATAGCCCTCAAAACTGCAAATACAAAAAAACCCAAAAATGTGTCTGGTCCTGAACTAGAAATTGGCCCGGTACTGAAGTGGTTAAAAAGGGCCAAAAAAAAAGGCACATATGTACTCCAGTCCTTGGGCAGCGTAAAAGAGCCTGTCAGGTTAGAAAGTATTTAAAAGGGCAGTTGCGCCTTTTTGACCAAAAAAGAGGCAAAGTGCACATGGCCTAACTAATATGTGTACAGCATTTAACAAGGAGGTGCGCCTACATTATAAATAAGCACCGCAGTAAAACTAGTCTAAAAAAAAGCGCACCTGTGAAAAGTATGGCCCAAAAAGGGGCAGATGATAAATAACCCCCTTTTGTCTTAACAATTTCTCTAATGCAGCCCCAGAGGCAATAAGTTCAGGGACATCCCTTAACAGTACCAGGTCAATGATATGGGCACAGGTATATTTCATTGTGCATTTTAAAATGACACCCCAACATTGTGTTCGTGACCCTGTGTCTGCTTTATAACTCCTGTTCATTAGTGATTGTCTCTGGTTAAAGGGCAATTGCTTACTGTGAAACTGACAAGTCACGCTAGGCTCACACTAGCATTGTGGTCTCCGTCATTCGGGTCCAATGGTGAAGAATGGGGAGAGAGGTGTATTAGGCGAGCAGCACAGTTTAAGGTGGACTGGAGGTTGACGAGGGTGTTAGCTGGGAGGCCATGGAGAAGGGTGTTACAGTAGTCTAGGTGGGAGATGATGATGATGATGTGCTAATATTCAGCAGGGATGAGCACTGGAGGCTCTTGGATAATCTGAAAACCACCGTGGAAGGACTAGTATCATGCAACAGCCGAAATGTGTGGTCCAAGTATGGTGGCCTTCAGAGACTCTGCCGAGACATGAGTGACATTCTTCAGCATGGTCTTGTATGTGATCAGGTAATATCCTTTCCTTTATTTGAATGGGCTTCAGGTCAAATTGATATGTATGACAATAATCTGAATATACTATTTTATTTATCTGAGTAGGTCCTGAAATGCAGGTATATACAAAACTGTTGTCTTTGTGTAGAGCTGATGGGCATTTAGGCATTGTTGAAGGGGTTACCAGGAGAAAAACAGGCTTGGAAATGGTAAATTTAAAAAAAAAAGGCAAAATTAAGAAATACTGGGCTCACCATCTCCTACCACTCCCATTTCAATTACCTGGCTCCTGTTGTTTTGTACTTTCTGTTCCCCTCTCAACAATATTACAGTTTTACACATCTAAACTAGTATACAATTATTACAGAGAACCTTTCATCATCTCCCCCAAGTCTAGCTCTTTGCATCATTTAATAGGTGCTGCTCCATTGATTCCAGTAGTTGGTACTTTATTCCTAGCTCCCACCATTCCCAAGCAACGAGTGCACTTAGTTTTGGTACCTGCTATGCTGTTTAGGCTCTGTGCTGTCAGGTGGGCGGTGTCAGGCAGGAGCAAGCGAGGGTTGTGATTTTGAGCTCTGACACTGGCTGTCTCTGATTGGAGCTCTGAATCGTGCTCCCTTTTCTGCTCCTGCTTGCATTGCCCACCTGACAGTACAGAGATTAAAGCAGCGCATCAGGCACCAAAACGAACAGCACTTATTGCTTGGGAACGGTACAGAAAAAAATTCCAACTGTGCCAGAAACAGTGAAGCAGTATCTGTTAATGGATGCTAAGAACTGGAGGCTGTAAAAGGTCATCTCTAAAGGGGGTGGCACACAGACAACACTTATCGTCTCTTCACAAGATGATAAATTTATGATTACTGAGAGTTTGACTGCTGGAACCCTTATCGATCATATGAACAGTGTTCATGATGGTGTGTTAGTGTGCATGTGGGAGGGCCACAATCACTTCTAAAGGACTGACCAAGCTCTCTTCTCAGATATCTCACAGTCCCATAGAAATGAGTGGAACAGTGGATATGTGATAATTAATTCTTGTGGGTGAACCCCTTTAAGACTGCCACTGCTGAGAAAAATAATGCATAAACCATTGATACATGGGTCTACAGATAAATGCTTTGTAGCTTCGAAATCTACCCCAGGCATACATATTTATTTATTTATTGTCATTTTTTTTTTTTCTTTACTTTAGTTATGAATTGCTGGTTGCCACAGGTAGCAAATGCATTGAACTGATTTCCGTCGTAGTGAATTTGCTGGGTGACTTTGCAGAATTGGTTTCTGTTACATACCTTTTCAGTAGCAGAGAGAGCAACATGGTTAGGTGGACTTGATGTTCAGGAGTTTGGGAATTTTCTTTGGAAACCCCTGTGGGAGGAGTAGTAGTAGTAGTAGTAGTAGTAGTAGTAGTAGTAGTAGTAGTAGTAGTAGTCTGTTGGATGTTAACCCCATCATTGTGCTTTAGGTCTACAGCAAACAGCAGAACTACTGGAACTTTGTGAAGAGCAGTCCACGATTCTTCCCTGGAACGTCTCCTCAGGTAGTGTAGGTAAAAAGTGAAACCTAGCTAGCACAAGACCGTGATGTGACATGGAGGCTGATCAGATAGGTCTGTGTTTACAGTTCCACATGCTCTTTTTGTATGTGTTTAGTGCAATTATATTAAGAAGATATAAAAAAAAAAATTGAATATACATATATAAATTATTTGCAGTTTTGCTTGTGGTCCTTTTTTCTTCATATATAAATGATTCTTTTAATAACTTATATTGAGATCCTCCTGAACCTTACTTGTTTCCTTAATCTAATGAACACTCTTGTCTAGCCCTACATCTGTAGTCAGTGTTTCACGTGAAGGGGTTGTCCAGGACAGTGGGATTTTTGTGTACTCACCGTAAAATCCTTTTCTCGTTGTATTCACTGGGGGACACAGCACCATGGATATAGACCTGGTCACTAGGAGACAAGACACTAGGAAAAAGCAAAAGCTGTTGGCTCCACCTCCAGGCTATACCTTGCCACAGCCACTGTGCATGAATCAGTTTGTACCATAGCAGTAGGAGAGAGAGACACAAAGGAACATGGAACCAACAACCACCAACAATGCCTGAACCCAAAAAGGAACCAACACAGTTCGGGCAGGAACACTGAAAAAAAAAAACAAGGGAGGGATCTGTGTCCCCCAGTGAATACAACGAGAAAAGGATTTTACGGTGAGTACACAAAAATCCCACTTTCTCGTCTACTTCACTGGGGAACACAGCACCATGGGATGTCCTAAAGCAGTCCCAGAGGGTGGGAATAACACGGCCATGCAAACCTGTAATACTCAACCGCTTCCAGAAACTTACAACCCAAATTGGCATCAGCAGAGGCCACAGAATGAATCTGGAGAAACTTAGAGAAAAAGGATGGAGGCCCAGTGGGATACTTACAGACCTGGGAAGCATAAGCCTGATGCCGGAGGCCCCGGGAACTCCAAGAGCTCTAGAGGAGAGAGCCGTCACACGGGAGGCAGAGCCGTACTCTTAAATCGATAGGTCTCCCTAATCTCAGACCAAAGCCATCGGAAGATGAGAGCTCTGGAAGCAGGCAGGCCCTGGCAAGGGCACTCAGGGAGAATGAGCAAAGCGTCCGAACAAGAGAAAGGATCCGTGAGGAACAGTATACACGCAAATTGCCCGGGCAACAACCGGGCAGGGAAGAGCAAGCACTCACACGGACGCCTGGGGACCGAGCAGAAAGAGGGCAAGACCAAGTTCTCGAAGTGGAAGCAGGAAAAACACCCTAAGAAAAAAAGACTGTGGCAGACAGAGGAAAACCTTATCCTTGTGGAGGACCAGAAAGGGAGGCTGCCGAAAAAAAGGGGCAGCCAATTAGGGACCCCTGCGGATGGAGGTAATGGCCACCAGAAACTCATTCTACCAGGACAGAAGGCAAAAAAAGGGATATCATAGGCTCGAAGGGGAGAACCTGAAGCACCTTAAAGATGAGGTTAAGATCCCACGGATCCAAGGGTTCCAAAGGAGCACAGAGTGGCACTCCTGTAGGAAAGTCTTTTAAAAAGAAAGAAGACTAAGACCTTGATCCAGACCAGACTGGAGAAGATCCGATGAGAATCGTTACTCTTCCAACGGTGGACGTAAGCCTTCCACGTTTGATGGCAGATCTAAGCTATCTGGAATTTCCGGGCCTTGAGTATGTTAGAATAACAAACTCCGAAAAAACCACAATGCCTCAAACCTCGGATTGAACAGCCACGCCGTGAACGCAGCTGAGTCAAGGTGGGGAGGAACAGCAGTCCTTGAGACAGAAGGTCGACCAGCAGAGGAAGAGGCCAGGAGCATCCGCCAACAGGAAAATGAGATCCACATACCAGACCCGGCAGGGCCAATCTGGTGCCACCAGGATAGCTTGAAACCCCTTGGTCTTGAGATTCTGGAGGACCCAAGGGAGAAGAGGAAGTGAAAAACCGAACCTACAAGAGCGCCAGTGGTGATGGCTCGAGGATCCAGAGACCTGGCAATTTAGCCGGGGACCTTGTGGTTCCGGCGGAGGCTAAAAATGTCGACGTTTGTCACACCACAGCGGGAGCACAGTGGATGGAAGATCTGCAGATAAAGCGACCCTCGCCCGGAGCAATATTTTCTCGACTCAAGTAGTCTGCCACCCAGAAAAAGGTTGACCACCGAAAGAGCTGGAACAAGGCGCTTCACCCAAGGAAGAAATTGTGAGGCTTCTAGTAAGGCCGCACGGCTCCTGGTGCCACGCTGAGGGTTCAAGTAGGCGACCATGGTGGAGAGGTCAGTCTGGACTGTGACAGATGTCCTTGGAGAAGAGAGGTCCAAGGAGTAAGGGCAAATAAGATAGCCCTGGGATCCAGCAGGTTGAACCAGAGGGAGGAATTGGCCCTGGACCACAGGCCCTGAACAATCAAAGCATCGAGGACCACTCCCCAGCCGGGGAAATTGGCGGCAGTGGGAATCACTTACCAACAGAGGGGAAGAAGGGCTTCCCTTGAGAAATTCCTGGGGAGGAATATACACTAAAGAATCTCTCAGTGAACCAAGGTGGAAAGAGAACCAAGCAGATGAGGCTGTCTGGAGATTTGTCCCAGCAGGCCGTAATCTTCAAGAGGAGAAAACGACAGAGTGAATGAAAGGTACAGCCTAGATGGTTGAGGCGATCGTGCGCAGGACCCACATGTCGATTCAAAGACAGCAAGGAGAGTACCTCCAAAGGTGGCACACTCAGGATCTTGGCCTCCGGAGGGAGAATCACACCCTGGAGCGAGCAGAGGATCATGTCCCGGATTCCATGTGCTTAGAGGACACGAGACATCCTCATAGATGAGCCAGCAGAACCGGCGAAGAACATCCAAGGTGAACCACAAGCTGGTCAGATTGTCTGACCTGGAGGGGCTTCACCAGGAGGTCGTCAAAGTCTGAAAACACGGCAGCACCTCTGGCGCAGAGGATGGCCATGAGAGACGCCATCACTGAGGGGAAAAAACCCCCGGTGGCAGAGGCCAGCCTGAAGGGGAGAGAGACAACTGGAAAGGTCAAGGATCCACAGCAAAAATGAAGAAACCGCTGACGGCACAGCGAGATGATGTAGATGGACGAAGAATTCGCCCATCTCCAGGGATGCCACCACAGACTGCATAGACTACAACGGAGCCTGCAGGCATGGAAGAACCTGTGGAGCCCTTTCAGGTCCATGATGGGACAGAGGAAGCCGTCCTTCTAGGCGAATGGAGAACAGGTAAGAATAGTAACCCCAGATACACTCTGCAACGGGAACAGGGACGCTGACTCCCTGCCGCTGGAGATTGGAGACAGCCTGGATTGTCCGACATAGCGAAGGCAAAGAGACTCCAGCGAAAACTGGAGTAGCCGGAGGACACCGCCTCTCAGGCCCAGGCTCCAGACGTCCCGCCATTTGAGATGCCCAGAGAGGGGAAAAAACTTCATGCCGAGGAGGCTAGGAAGAGGAAGACCTGGATGACCTAGTGCAGAACCGCCAGGGAGGCCTGGACTTGAAAGAAGCTTTCTGGAGCAGGAGAACGGCTGACACATAGGACGCCTCTGAGGGAGGAAGAATCTATTCCCCCGTGGCCTCAGGGATAAGCTTCTCGACGCCCTTAACAAAAAATTTGGCCCAAGACGACCTGGAAAGGGAGAAGGGCTGCGTTCGCCTTCTTGGAGGCGGACCCAGTATTCCACAACGGATCCCAACGGTATGGCAGATAATCACTGCATTGGCGGCCGCCTTAGCAGATTTGGGAGGCATCTCCAGTTATTGGGAAGCGTTCAGGATCTCAGAGACGAGCGGCTGGAGGGAAACTGCATCAGGGAGGTTTGACTGAAGCTGTTTGGCCCAGGAAAAGAAGGCCTTGATGACCCAAGAGGCAGCGAAGGAGAGCCGCAGGGAGAAACCAGCCACTACGAAGGCCACCCTGGTGAGGGAAGCCACCTTCTTGCAGCAATGCAATAGCCAGCATTTAGGGCAATGCAATGTATCAGTTCTGCATTGCAAACCAATACAACAGATGCGATCCGATCTCACTCCGAGGGATCACTGAGGTAGGCAAAATCTGCTGAAGGCAGACTAGAAGCCTTGGAGAGCCTAGCTATCATGGGATCCACCGTGGGAGGCTCTTAGTGATAGGAAGCGACACATGGGGCGGCTCGCTGACAAAATGTCAAGACAGGCCAGCTTGCGCTCACTAGTTACTGATATCTAAGTACCGTGCGCTAACCGATTGCACCACTGGAGCAACCTGCTTCCCTTGCCTCGGATGTTCATCATTGCCAGCCAGGGAGAGCTAGAGACGTGTGTCACAGCATAGCCTGGCAGAACTGCCCAATCTCACCTTCCACTTGGAGACAAACAGGTCAAGGGAAGGGATGTCCGATTTCCTAGTCGAAGACAGAGGATGGTCCAGGGAGAAGTCACTGTGCCCTCAAGATGATATCAAACATCCAGTGGCAGAAAGAGATGTCCACTTGAGGGGATGAGTCCGGGTCCTCAGAGATCTGTAGGGTCTCTATCGCATAGATGACTCCCGCGTAGCAGCAGATATAGATGAGCCTAGCTGAAGCTCCGAGTCGGAGTCAGAGGCGTCCCCAGTTAAATAGACCGAGCAGAGGGAGGAAGGTATCCGCCTGTCGGAGTGGAGCCGTGAGCTGAGTTCCTATCTGGTGAGTACCCAGAGGAAGGGGTGGCGGACCGTGAACCGTAGGAAGACTTCCTGGTCCTTTTGAGGCTCCTGGAGCTGCGACGGGAACTATGAGGGTGTCCAGGGAGATCCCTAGAAGCAGCCGACTGAGCGGCGATGTGGGAAAGCAGCCCTTCCAAGTTTCCAGCACTGACTAGTTAAGTCTGGTAAGGACACCATGGCCAAGGTTTGGGAGGCCGCCCAATCCGGGGGATGGAAAAACCGGAGAGGGGCCAGGAGGTTACTGACTGGCTGAGGCGGAAGGCAGAGAGAGCACATGGGATCGGGCTGTCCGCATGGCAACTGTTTTTGATACAGCGGGTGCACGTATAAAAACGTGACGCAACCAGAGGGGCCGGAGGGGGAGCCCAAGAAAATTAGGGTAACCCAGGGGGTTAGCCTACCAGACTGCAAAAGATGGCCGCTCACAAACTGCTGCAGCAAGGGTTCCGCAGGTGCAATGTCTCCCAGGGAACTGGGAAGAATCCCTGCTGTTCCAGCAAGCCAAAAAATAAATAAATTGAGAATATGAGGAGAGCAAAGCTCTTCCCCTGGTAAAAACAGGCTCAGTAGCTACTGGGCAGGCTGGATGGCTTGCCAGGACAGCCCCCTGGCCAATGGAAGGCCCTAGGCGGAGTCTGGGTACCAGAAAAGCCCGGGAAAGGGACGGACCCGTTGCGGCCTAGTTCCCGGCCAGGCCTCGGACTCGCGTACAACGCGGCCGACCGCGAGGCACCGTCGGCGGCGCGGCGCGACCGCGAACTCCGGAGGTTCCGCGGAGGCCTGGGAAAAGGTACCGGGGGGCCAGGAAAGGGGGTCCCCACACAAGCGGGGGGGGAACCAGGTGCCCCCCCCCGACGGGGGCCGCTCGGTAGGAGCGACCAGAAAGCCCAAAAACGCCCCAGAAAAAAGGGGCTTATTTACTAAGATTTAAAGCCCAGTTCAGGGGAACCCTGTGATGCCCCCCCTAAACAGGACCCATACTATTGTCCCCCTGGGAAATGGCACAAAGGGGCTGAGAGGGCCTGAAGGGGAGGTGGAGAGGGCCTGAAGGGGAGATGGAGAGGGGCTGAGGTAACTTTCATACTCACCAGCCTTCTATTCTTCTCATACTCACCAGTCTGGCGACTTCAGGCGCCGCAGGGTCACCCCCTCGGTAGGACCTCGCACGTGGGAGTGGGGTCACCGGTACTCCGGCCGCTTTCGGGGTGCGGTGAATGGTGAGTGGGGACTGGGTGACTGGCGAGGCTGCTCTTTTGCAGAGCGCTGCGCCCGCAGGAGGGTATGACTAGTGTGGCGTACACGCTGACTACCCCCTGCACCTGAAAGAAAGGTAAAAATAAAAACGATGCAAGACAGAAGACCTGAGTCAGGTCGTGTCTGTCTCCTATGACACTAGGTTTCAAACTGATTCATGCACAGTGGCTGTGGCAGGGTATAGCCTGGAGGTGGAGCCAACAGCTTTTGCTTTTTCCTAGTGTCTTGTCTCCTAGTGACCAGGTCTATACCCATGGTGCTGTGTCCCCCAGTGAAGTAGACGAGAAATACAATTTTCAGCAAGGAGGCTGGGAGAGTGAAAAATGTAAAATACAAAAGAAAAACATACTCTTCTGTTCCCGATGCTCTGGTGTGCCCTGATACTTCTTCTGGTTTAAGTTCTTGCTTCATGTGACTGCTGAGGCTAATCAGCTGCCTGAGGAAAGGAACTGGGACGTCACTCTCATACGTCACCTGTGAGTATGGTGGGGTTTTTTTTTTTGTTTGTTTCCACTTTCTCTGGCCTCACAAAATTGTATATCCTGGACAAACCCTTTGAGTAAAATCTCTAATTTATTGTGTGCTCTCTTTAACTACTGGCTGCATGGTAAGTCACTCCTTAACAATAGGACTTATTAAGAATGTTTAATCTTTATTATATTCTGATTAAAACTGGTAACAACTTAGCTGGGGTAAAACCTGTAGATAAGGGGATAGGCCACTAGGACACATGAAATCTTGTTCCTTTGCCCCTACTTCCCTGTAGTAAATTCACAAAGTGCCCACAATGCCAGCGGTGTTATCACACCGTCTATATCTAGTGTATGGCCGGGGGACTAGTACCTACTAACACAGGACAGTTTTAAGCACACACACTACTATTAAATTCATCAGTAAAGCAGAGGTGCTACAATTGAGAAACCACCAGTCCGCAAACTTTTGCAGGTCCAGCATATAGGGGAGCGGGTAGGTGTGCTGGGAAAGGTGCTAATCCTGTTAATTGATACTATAACATACTTACCCTAGCTCTGCACTTTGAGACACAAGCCTCTGATGACTATGTCGATACTTTTGTGGTACCGACATTAGAAACGCGTTAGTTTTGTCATTATACCAATGTGGGGGTGATAAACTACTGTCCTCCTTTGAGGGTGAGCTGCTCTGATTGAGAGAGCTAATGTTAGCCACGCAGTCAAGTCCTTTGAGACAGTATATGTTGGACCTGTCAAAAGTTTGCGGACTGGTGGCTTCTCAGTTGTAGCACCTCTGCTTTACTGATGAATTTAGTAGCAGTGTGTGTGCTTAAAACTGTCCTGTGGTAGTAGGATCACTAGTTCCCTGGCCGTGCACTAGATATAGACAGTGTGATAACACCGCTGGCATTGTGGGCACTTTGCAATCATTTGCTAAGAGACAAGATTTCATGTGTCCTAGTGGTCTTATCCCCTTATCTACAGGTTTTACACCAGCTAAGGTGTTACCAGTTTTAATCAGAATATAATAAAGATTAAACATTTTTAATACGTCCTATTGTTATGGAGTGACTCTCCTAACTTTTTTGAATAAATTATTTAAGGCATGTAACACTTAGTATATTTTGTATATTTTTTTTCATTGGCTGCATGGTAACCTGCAAAACTGCCCAGCCAGTAATGGGAAAGTATGGGCTGACTGTTGCTTTTGTAGCAACTGCCTAAGATTACATAATGTAGGAGCTTTCAATATGCTGACATGACTTGTTATATGACCTCATATTCTCTGCTGAACACCTGAAAACATTATTGGTTTAGGCTGTTCCTAAAGTTTCAACCATTTTGCAAATTGTACACATAGATGAAAGTCGGCATAACTTTAAGTGTGCTCTTTTATGGGAGGGAGCAATTGGTTCAAGTTCGTTCTTTTACTTACAACATATCTTTGCTTCTTTATCTAGTTCCTCCTTTTCTGTGAAAACAGCCAGAGGAATGGTGATGGTACCATTGAAGACAGTGGAAAGTTATGGTTACAGCATAGCCTGCAATTCCACTGTCTCTCTACACAACTCAAGGCCCTTCTTGGGAACAGACAGTACACCAAGAAGTTCTACTCTGGTAATAAACATTGTGCATCGTAGTATGAATTTACAGCAACTCTCAAATGCACCTCTCCCATCTCAGTAAGGGATCTGTACTCTCCTCCTTCAGACACCTGTATTTGACTCTTTGTTTGGAGGAGACCACATATGCACAAGCTTCCTGCACAAGCTTATGCTAACAGGGACTGATGCAAGATGACCGCAGAGGAGTAGTGGAATCGCTTGGATTAGAAATAAAAAATGAAAACAATACTTTTTGTGAAACTGGTTAACAACTCGTTGCAAGTAGTTTAGGAGAAATATCCTATATGATTTTTAAATCCCTTTGGTTTGTCTTAGTTTTTCTCATTTAAAGGTAACCTGTGACATGGAAAATGCAGTCAAATCTGCAAGCATCATACTGTAGATCAGGAAGCGCTGAGCAGATTGATATATAATGTTGTGTATCAATCTGCTCAGTGTAATCTGTCATTTACTCAATGAAATCGCTGCTCTTTCTATGATGAGATGTCAAGTGGGCGGTCCTACCTAGTGACTGACAGTTATCTCTGTGTAGAGTACACAGTCATAGAGGGGGAGTCTTTCAAGCACTGAACGCCTCATTGACTGCCTCATTGTTAGCATAGAAAGAGAGATATAAATGACAGGTTATACTGAATATTTTTCCACATAACTCTATATCAGCCTGTCGTGCACCTCCTGAACTATGACTGGCGGTATTAGACTGCATTTTTCATGAGACGGGTTCACTTTTAAAACAAAAACTGACCCAAAGAGGACCTGTTGCCTCTCCTGACATGGCTGCTGTAGTAAATACTTGTAATCTTCATGAAATAACAACACTACAGCAGGTTTTTTTTCTCTCTGTTGTACGGTTCCTCTATTATTCCTCCATAAGAGTCTATTCACTGGTTCAGGATTTTATGTGGATATTTGTATGTATTGCATGCTGAATAAGCCGACAGCGGGGTGTCTCCCTACACAGTCTGGCACTATTAAGAAGCTTACAGGAGGAATAATAGAGGAACAGCACAAATCAAAAGATGCAAGTATGAAGTAGAATAGAGTGATGAGAAAATAGAATACAAATAGAGGCGGTGGTAGTTCTTTAAAACATAACTCCGTGCTCTGCCTTGGTACAAAAAAAAGTGTATTGTCCCAAATAATGCAATTATGTCTTTGCTGTTCCCTAAGATTCTGCCTTCCTGCTGAGTGACACTCACGTCACAGCCATGTTTCAGTGTCTAGAAGCTGTTGAACAGAATAATCCCAGATTACTGGCACAAATTGATCCATCAGTGGTGAGCGGTCTTATTCTGTCTGCCTGTCTCTTTAACAGATTTATTGAGATTTGTAATGAACGTACATAAAATTTTTTTTTTTTTTTTTTTATTATTATTATTATTATTATTATTACAGCTTGCTGGAAAAAAGGAATTCATTTCAGGAAAAAGTTTGAGCCTTACAGCTCTACCTGTTACACCAGTCATCCCATACACTGAAAATCCACACCAGCCTCTCTATAGGTCCTACAACAGCCTGCAAGTTCCAGCCAGTATGCCCAGCAATGGTAAGATTTAGCAGCGTGCAACTTTATACTGACTGGATTATATGACTCAAGGAATGCAATGATATGTGTGTATATATACAGATTATTGGTTTATATGAGTCTTAAAGGGAATCTACCACTTTCCCAAGGATATTCACATGTCACCACTGTGTTACAGAGCACATTACAGTGATAAACAACATATCTGTGTTATGCATGTTACTTTTATAGATTAGGAGAGAAACCGCTTTGAAGTTGTATGCAAATGAGGCAGTTGGCGCTCTCCGGGCTAAAGTACTCTCTCATTAGCTTAATACGAAAGTTCTTTCTCTCCAAATCAAAAGTGACATGCAGAACAGAGGTATATTGTTTGTGACTGTAATGTGGCATGTAACCTGCTTTGGGGAGGTGGTAGACTGCCATTATATATATATATATATATATATATATATATATATATATATATATAAATAAATACTGCCAGTGGAAAAAAAAAAAAATCCCTAAATGTGTGTCATGACCCTGGAAAATTTGCCAGCCTCAAGTTCCTCCATAAGAGTCTATTAACTGGTTCAGGATTTTATGTGGTTTTCTGTATGTATTCCATGCTGAAATTCACATATAAATCTTAGCTCTTCTGCACCTCATGCACATGGATGGATTTCTCACAACCCTATTCGCACACTAAGGAGAATTTATATGTGAATTTTGTTTGGGGGGGGGGGGAATAGAATATCTGGCAGAATAAGTAGCTTGCTAGTTTTATAGATTCCACACATAAAAGCTGTCAGATTAACCTCTGCATGCATCTCTCGGTTTCATTGCAGCCATTTGCTAAAAGCAAAAAAGTTCCTTTTATTTCTCATTAATGTACACTCAGCACCCCATCTTAACAGAAAAAAAAAATCAGAAATGTAGATATTTTTGCAAATTTATTAAAAAAGAAAAACTGAAATATCACATGGTCATAAGTATTCAGACCCTTAGCTCAGTATTGAGTAGAAGCACCCTTTAGAGATAGTACAGCTCTGGCTGGACCAGTCAAGAGTGGTCACATAGTTGTTCTGAAGCCACTCCTTTGTTATTTTATCTGTGTGCTTAGGGTCATTGTCTTGTTTGAAGGTGAACCTTTGTCCCAGTTTGAGGTCCAAAGCACTCTGGAAGAGGTTTTCTTCCAGGATATCTCTCTACTTGGCCGCATTCATCTTTCCTTCAACCAGTCACCATGTCCCTACAGCTGAAAAACACCCCCATAGCATGATGCTACCACCACCATGTTTCGCAGTTGGGATTGTATTGGGCATGTGATGAGCAGCGCCTGGTTTTCTCCACACATACCGCTTAGAATTAACGCCAAAAAGTTCAATCTTCGTCTCATCAGACCACAGAATCTTTTTTCTCATAGTCTGGGAGTCCTTCATGTGTTTTTTGGCAAACTCTGTGGGCTTTCATATGTCTTGCACTGAGGAGAGGCTTCCTTCGGGCCACTGCCATAAAGCCCCGACTGGTGGAGGGCTGCAGTGATAGTTGACTTTGTGGAACTTTCTCCCATCTCCCTACTGCATCTCTGGAGCTCAGCCACAGTGATCTTTGGGTTCTTCTTTACCTCTCTCACCAAGGCTCTTCTCCCACGATTGCCTAGTTTGGCTGGACGGCCAGGTCTAAGAAGAGTTCTGGTCGTCCCAAACTTCTTCCATTTAAGGATTATGGAGGCCACTGGGCTCTTAGGAACCTTGAGTGCTGCAGAAATTCTTCTGTAACCTTGGCCAGATCTGTGCCTTGCTACAATTCTGTCTCTGAGCTCCTTGGGCAGTTCCTTTGACCTCATGATTCTCATTTGCTCTGACATGCACTGTGAGCTGTGAGGTCTTATATAGACAGGTGTGTGCTTTTCCTAATCAAGTCCAATCAGTTTAATTAAACATAGCTGGACTCCAATGAAGGAGTAGAAACATCTCAAGGAGGATCAGAAGGAAATGGACAGCATGTGAGTTAAATATGAGTGTCACAGCAAAGGGTCTGAATACTTATGACCATGTGATATTTCAGTTTTTCTTTTTTAATAAATTTGCAAAAATATCTACATTTCTGTTTTTTTTTCTGTCAAGATGGGGTGCTGAGAGTGTACATTAATGAGAAATAAAATGAACTTTTTTGCTTTTAGCAAATGGCTGCAATGAAACAAAGAGTGAAAAATTTAAAGGGGTCTGAATACTTTCCGTACCCACTATGTTTGTGGTACATCAAATTGCTCCATAGAAATCTGTGTGTCGGCCTCGGATTTCTGTAGTAAATACATGTTAGACTGATCTGACTCGTGTGAACATACCCTTGCAGTGGCAGCCATAGTACCCCATAATTTTAAACTCTCCATGCCACTTTGTCCTCTATTAGCAGGAGCTTACCAAGCACTTCTAGTCAGGGGTTGCTCTTAGTAACTCTCCCCTTCTATGCCACTGAAGGTGCCATTGTCTGCTTTTTATTCAGGCTCTAGTGGAGAGAGAATGGAAAAACTGTCTGATAACCCTTGTGATCTTTTGTGAGGCAGAGCACACACCCTGAGGAATGTGCAGCCCAATACTGGGGACTACACAGTCCGTGCCCAATAATGTGTCACTGCCCTATTGTAAACTGATGATTCCATTAGTGTTTCTTTCTTTCAGGGTTTCATTCCAGCATAGTAGATCAGCAAAACAACATCTATAAAGAAAGTGCCTCACTGCCTGTGAATGAGGCCATGCCTCTCACCAGAGACTTGTCTCCCCTTGAGCCCTTTTCTCCTGTAAGTGAAATGAGTATCAGCACTATGACCAGCCACAGTGAAGAGACTGCCAGTCCAGAAGACCCGCCTAGTGAGGCAGATGATGGCCCGGAATACCTGGCAATAGGAAACATGGGCCGCAGAGCAACTTCTCAGAGCAGCAGTAGTTCTAATCTCTTCTCTGGTTCCCAAAAAACAGACACTCCAGTTCCAACAACACCAGCTTTACCAAGTCTCACTCTGCTCTCTGTCCCTCGCCGCTCTAGCTTCTCAGAAGGCCAAATAAGCAATGGATCAAGCCACATCAGAAAGAGCCACATGCGTTCACATTCTGATACTCATGTAGCCATTGGTAAAAATCATGGTAAGTGTAGAGCTCACTACAAAACTCTTTTGCTTATATGTCCAGAAATTTTCATGTTTCATTCTTAGCTATAGTAGGACCACAGTATACTCTCATATTTAACTAGTTAGTTGCTCCCAGATCTGTTACTTAAAGCGTATGTGTAATATGTCTGTAAATGGCCTCTAATATTTGGTATTTCTGCACTCTTGTAATCAATTTTCTTACTTTACCTCTGACTGCTGACACTAGGAGGTGAACGGATTATCACTAGTATAATGGAGGATCCTGTAGCAGGTTCAGCATTACTTATCTTATGAAGAGCAGAAGCACTGGTGTACTGATACATTGGTTATATAGTGAAATCCAGTAATTTGACATATGCTGGCTTGTGTGACACTGTACAAGTGTTTTTATTGGAGTACTATAGTAAATAAATAGAATTTAACCACTGAAAATGAAAAAAAATGTGAACTAAGCCTTATACAAATATACTGCTGCTCTTTTGCCCAGGTCCTTGTTACTCCCACCTGGCTCCAGTTATAGCTCAATAGACTACATTCAGATTACAGTATGGTACATGTGAATGTGGTTTATAAACTTGTTTGTTAAATTTATTTCTCTGTCTTTCTCTAGCATGACATTTATTGTGCGGGACGATTCACTCTGCTTCGCAGTTCATGTTCTGTGTGTACACTAAATCTATCCATAGAATTCTGTGAACTCGATGTATGTCAAAATAAAGGCTGGGGTTTGTCGCCATAACGGTATTGGAAAGCATAGTCGTCTAATATATGCATATTTAAAGAAAACTATAAAAATATATACAGTTTAAAAAAATAAATACAATGGGAGTTAATACAGAGGTATATGCCACTGTTCTGTTATATGGTACTTTGGAGGCATTGCTGGCAGTAAAGATGATTTTGTGGGTTATAGAGCTATTTTGCAGGAGATATAGAAACAAATTTGAGGCAATCTGTTTAATCATTGTTTCAAAGAAACCAATGTACAACCCATCAGAACCAGTGCTTTGCTTCTCTCAATATTCTTGTATGTGTATTGCATGTATTATTACTGTAAATTATTTTTCATGTAGACTGCATGTATTGTGCGGTTTTAAATTTTATACAGTTTGTACGAGACTTTTATTTGACATGATCTGACTTATTAGGGCTGGGCGATTATGACCTAAATCAAAATCGCAATTAATCAGGAATTTTACCTCGGTTACAAATCATGGAAATTTAGGCCACATCCCTTCTGCAGTGTTGGGAGAACCTTGCGTGATTCGTCCCACGAGTTTCGCCCGGCAGTTTCATTCAGGCGGGACATGTCCGAACCGAAAACTGCTATTGTTCTACTCTGGGGTTTCTTCAAACAGAGGCCATGGGGAGGTGATCAAACATTAAAAAAAAAAAAAAAAAAAAAAAACAGTTACTCTCCTCTCATGTGCTGCAGTGCAACTCCCTGCTGTGTTCGGCGCTTCTGACTGATGTCGGGGACCGCTAATGGCCTGTGACTGTGCCTCAGCATCACATGCCATCATGATACAAAGACCGAAGTCCCTGGCTACAGGCAGAAGTGCCAAAGACGGCATGGAGTTGCGGCGAAGCTCTGGAGAGGTGTTTGATCACCTCTCATGGACTTCTGCTTATTATACTCTGAGCTTTGAAGAGATCCCAGAATATAATAGCAGTAGTTTCAGTTTGAATGTGTTCATTCTGAACAAAACTGAAAATATTGTGGTAACTGAACCAAAATAACAGACGTGAAGAAAATCATATTGGTTATCCTGGTTGATGTTCAGTTATTTTCCAATAAAGGGGTTATCCAGCTTCCAAAAATTATCTGCAAATGCATCCACAGCAGTGCTAAATACTCAGTTTCCTTGCGCACCCTTTGCTTGGCTTTATTTTGCTTGCTGCTCCTTGTGTCACTGTTATTTACATGCAGTGAATCTGTGGACAAACTAAGTTTCCCATAATTCATCTGACTGCTCTGTCTGTGTACCCCTCCCTTCTCCACTCTCCCCTGCAATGAAATCACAGGTAATAAATCACTCCCACATCTGAGGTCACTCCCCTCTCCTCCCTGTGAGCAGCAAACAGAGAGTAATGCTAGGTTCACACCTGCATTCGGGTTTCCGTTCGTGGGGTCCACTTGGGGACCCCACAAATGGAAACCTAATCCACTTAAAGCGTTTACCTGTGGAAACCCACGAACCCCATAGACTATAATGGGGTCTGCCGGGTTTCTACCTGAAAAATTTGGAGAGAAAAGTCCTGCTTGCAGGACTTTTCTCTCCGCATTTTTTAAGTGGAATGATGGACAGAATGCTCGAACGGGCAATGAGCACAGGTGTGAATCCAGCATGAGGCCAGTAGATGCATTATCTTAAATGCAGTTTGTTCACAGATTCACTGCATGTAAATAACAGTGATACAAGGAGTCTCAAGTAAAATAAATCCAAGAAAAGGCTGCACAAGAAAAGCACTACTGTGGCTGTATTTGCAGATAATTTTTGGAAGCTGGATAACCCCTTTAATCGTCCAGCCCTACTTGATATGTTATCGGAATCACTGTATAGGAAGTGACTTCCATCACTCATTGTTCTTATATAGTTGTCAGTTGTTGTGGCGTTCTTGATTAATTTTATAGCCCATGTGCAATATTATATCAGTTTTTCTAAGTCAAAATATATTTCATATCTCTGGTGCCTAAATCCTCTCTTTCACTATAGAATCCCATGGAGATGTTTCCAGGAGAAGCAATAATACATTTAATGGAAGAGCAAATGCTCCCAACTCCCTTTATGTAGATTATGGTAAGTAGTGTGTTTTTTTGTTTTTTTTTTTTTTTGTTTGTTTTTTTTTCCTCCTTCTCTTAAAACTAGTGTTTAAAGAGGATCTGTTACTAGGTTTACCCATACAATCTGCACACATTGGTAAATAGATCTGTTAGACCTGATGCGGATGTCTACTTACTTTTGATAACGTGTAAAAATAGGCATTTTATGAGTTCAGCTAGAGACTGCCATAACTCATGAGCCTAAACTCAATCTCTGCCTAACTGACAAGCCACAGCTTCTACTGAGCAGGGTGAGATAGCACCAGCAGGGGAGGCAGTATGCTGAATGGAATTTGTCGGAATAAGTTTAGTTCATATAGACACTGGATTGCTGAGCGATGGCAGTCTCTAGCTGGTGGCAGTCTCTAGTAAGTATACCAGCATCAAATGATCTGTTTAAAGGGAAACTGTCACCATGAAAATGCAGCATGGCAGAGCTGAGCAGATTGATATATAGTTTGGTAGTTTTAATGGTGACAAAAGAAAAAACCTTCAGCGCACCAGCTCAAGATGTGTTCAACAGTTCATGTGGTCATCAAGGAGAGTGCATGGAGAAAACTAGGGAATGGCTTGCCAAAAAACAAAAACAGCAGTGTCAAAGAAAATGAGAATCAGCTTTTAATCCATATAAGTAAAAACAGGAAAAAAAATAGGTTTTATTGAGATGCATCCCATGTGCTTTGAACCCCTTCATGGGCTCTTAGTCATATTATAATAATAATCATCCTTTAATAGTCCCACCATGGGGAAATTCAGTGTGTTACAGCAGCAAAGATAAACAATACAAATACAATATATACAAAAATATTCCAAGGTAAAGAGGCATTCCAGTGATAGCAGACAGATAGATAGAAAGGTACAGGTAAAATGTAGCAGAGGGGGGTATAACAACAGAAAGATATTTCAGTTCTCTGTATGGACTAATCTCCACTTAGGTCGGTGTTGGTTGTACAACCTAATCGCAGCGGGGAGGAAAGACTTCCAATAGCGCTCCTTCTCACACTAAGGGTGAAGTAGTCGGTCACTGACAGTACTGCCCAGCGCCATCACGGTCTTATGCATGGGATGGGACTTCTTCTCCCGCATGGGTTCACCACAGACAGTATCCTTCTGTCACCCACCACCTGCACAGGGTCCAGGGGACTACCAAGGACAGAACTGGCCCTTCTAATCAGTTTTTCGAGTTTATTTCTATCCCTGGTTGATATACCACTCCCCCAGTAGGCCACTCCGAAGAAGATGGCTGATGCCACTACTGAGTTGAAAAAAGTCCTAAGTGCCCCCTGGACTCCAAAGGCTCTCAGCCTCCTAAGCAGGTAGAGCTTGCTGTGGCCCTTCCTCTACAGGACATCCATGTGATCTGCCCAGTCCAGCTTATTATTGAGGAGCACCCCCAGGTACTTATAGGTGTTGGCAATCTCAATGCCCGTCTCCTGGATGTCCACTGGTTTAGGAGGGTATCTGCATTTCGAAAGTCCACCACCATCTCCTTGGTCTTCCCAGCATTAATCCTAAGGTGGTTCCGCTGGCACCAGTCCACAAAATCCCGGTTCCGTTCTCTGTACTCCCTGTCATCATCGTCTGTGATGAGGCCTACTATTGCAGAGTCATCAGAATACTTCTGTAGGTTGCAGCTAGATGAGTTGCACCTAAAATCTGCAGTGTACAGTGTGAAGAGGAAAGGGGCAAGAACTGTACCCTGAGGTGTCCCCGTATTACAGATCACGGTATCTGACACACACTCCCGGGCTCTCACATACTGGGGTCGATTTGTTAGGTAGTCTAGGATCCAATTGGAGAGGTGGTGGTCCACTCCAACAAGGGCCAGCTTGTCTCTCAGTAGCCCCGGCTGTATGGTGTTAAAAGCACTGGAGAAATCAAAGAACATTATTCTCAGTGTTCCCTGATTTCTCCAGGTGAGGGGGGAGGGCCTTTCCTCACAGCCCAGCTAGACTGTCAGGAACGCCCTTCTGACGATGGGCAGAGATTGGTGCCGAAACTAACAGCACCGATATCTCCAGCCCCAGGGCACATAATGGGAAAGCCGACAGTGTATGTGTATGGAGTTGTAAGAAGATGACTCCATACACTGTGTAATGACTTGGCGGTGTTACTATATCTACTAAATCTCAGCTTCTATTGATTTGCAGACAGCTCCCAGTACTTTAACACCACAGATGGAATATTTCGAAGGCCTTCAGAGGGACAGTCTTTAATCAGTTATCTTTCTGAGCAGGATTTTGGGAGCTGTGCTGACTTAGAGAGGGTATGTATAAACATATTTGTTGAAATTCTATTTGCCTTTTGAACATATTGTTGGATGTTTATTTTATTCATTGTACATAGCCAGTCAACTGTCTTACCCAGTCAGCTATTCTCTTGGTACAGGAAAATGCTCACTTTAGCATTGCTGAGTCTCTGATCGCGGCAATTGAGCTCATGAAGTGTAACATGAGGAGGCGGCAGCTTCAGGAGGAGGAGGAAGACAGTGATCGGGAGATCCGGGAACTGAAACAAAAGATCCATCTACGCCGACAACAGATCCGAACTAAGAAAACACCCAGTAATGATGAGCAGTCAAACAGTAAGTAACAAGGGGACAGAGGCTATAAAAGGACTTAATATAACTTCTGGTTCAGGTCAGTTTGCAGTTTATAATACTTTTCATTACTGAAAACTGGGATTATTAACAAGTTTTTCAGAAATTGTCCAACATTCTATATCTGGATGTTAACTTTAGTGTTACAAATGATGATACCTTATAGCACTTGAATGTAGGTCATTTTTTTTATTCTAACAAATTATTTGCAAATTCATACTGATCCCGCATTTGTGCAAAGATATTTTTCTTTACAACATTTGCAGTGTTTATTCCTCATGTGCACACTCACATTATACTATTAAGTTATGTAAGTTTGTAGAAAGGTGCATTGTCTCTGAATATAGTTTTACAAGTCTAGTAGTTTACTTGGGAGTTCACTTTGCTTGACCCTGGCACCTCTTTGTTTGACCCTGGCATCTCTATGAATCTGAATAGGATGGTTGTGGTGCATGCTCAGTAGCACTTGCACTGTCCTATTCTCTACTCTGCTTGCTCTCTAGATGCACATACTAATATAGCAGAGCCCTTTTATGGGCCGTTAACAGTGGCCTTTGAAGCAAGCCCACTTTATCTCCCCGGACGAAGTCGTAACAGGCGAAACACACGTTGGGTGTAGCGTGCTGTTAGCGGTATGTTAGATCACTCTTTTGCCTCATCATATTTATTTATGGGTCTCTCTCTTATATACTGGTTTCTATTGTCTTTCTATTTGGAATGGTTGTTACCACCCTACTTGATTTTACATCCAGATAGAGAGAATATATATATATATATATATATATATATATATATATATATATATATATATATAGGCTATGAGTCCTCTGCATGGATATGGTATATCTTGTGATGGTTGTGCAATTATGATATTTTTCACTTCCATTCAGCATACCTTGTCTTAGGTATTTCCGCTATTATCACCATCCAAGTCTTTCCTCTGTGTATTATATTTTTTGTCTATTGTCTTTGTATGTTTTTTATTATATTATGAATAAGTTTATCATTGTTAATTGTTATAAAAGTGTGAGAATTTTTCTATTATGTATAGGACTTTGCTCCCATGTGCTTGTTCTTTATTTGCCTTTTCTTAATTGTGTATCAGTGTTAGGTTAGAGCACAATGTATGATAAACATACCTTTGTTATATATGTCACTTTTGTATATTTGGAGAAAAACTACTTTGAAGCTTCATGAAAATGAGACAATTGGTGCACTGGGGGCAGACCCTTCAACCTTGGGAGCACTAGTCTTGCTGCTCAAGTAGGATGGGTGATGTCATGGCAGTGGAAGGATCAATTCTCGCTGCACAGGGAGACACAGGCAGGACATGGTTAGGGGTTTGACTTGCAAGAGCAGTGCTCTAGGGAGCTGAAGGACCACCCGCAGTGCACCAAGGGCCTTATTTGCATAAGACTTCAAAGTTGGTGTTCTTCAAATCTGCAAAAGTGACATATAATAACAAAGATATGATGATTATCACTGTAATGTGCTATGTAACATGATGGTGGCAGTTGAATATGCTTGGAGAGGTGATGGACTCCCTTTAATTTCAGCACCCAATGTGCTATTTAGGTACTTGATTTTTATATGCCTGTGGGACTGAATAAAAGTACTGAATTCAATGATTGTGATGATGATTCAATGTGACTGAATCCTTTTGTCCATATAGTGCATGTCTAGCTGTTCATTCTGTTCATCATACTACTTTCAGCAGAACCAAGCTTGGATGTCTGGCTGGTAATTCACTGCAGAGAAACCTGACCCGACCAACCTTTTGTAATCATCATCTTTTACAGGCCTTGGTGTGACAGACAGCAGTTCCCAGCTAAGTTCACATGACTCAACTCGCCTGAATGATACTGGCTCTGTAGATGGAGTGGATCAGTGTGAAGACAAAGGTACATTATCTTCCTATATACAGCACAATTAAATCCCTCGCCAGTACTACAGGAGGATTCAAGTGTCTCCAAACATGGGGAAATAGCTCATATGTCTGGAGACTTGACTTCCCATTCACCCTGTAGTTTTTATTTTTATTTAAAAGGAACCTGGGTGAACTACAGGTATCATAAAATCTTGAAAGGGGACTCTTGACAGAAAGTTAGGTTTTACTCTGAAATGCCATGGCATTTAAGGTGTAGATTAATCATTATTAGGAACAAAGAAATTGTAATGTCAAAACAATATTTTCAATTCAGTCAAACGTTTTGTAATGAAAAAGATTGACTGACAAAAAAAAAAAAAAAAAAGTCCTATCCATCTTCCAAAGGTCCCTATGTTCCAGTGATGTTGGTCTGGTTCCTGAGGTCTCTGATCCCCATTGGACTGGAAGTGATGAAGTCATGACTGTCAATTTATGTGACCGTTCTGCCAATCTGTGAAAGACGCGCCCCCCCCCCCCAAAAAAAAAAAAAATTAAATTGAGTTTACATGCTACTAGCTTCAAATGCTGCTATTGTTGCACAATATACACAAAGTTATATAACAGTTTATAAAATAATTCCTCTTCCTGTATTACTTCAGTGTCAGAGATCAACATCACGGCATTAACAATGAAAATAACTGCTTGGTGGATGGACGAGCCCACATGGTCCCCATTCTCTTTAATAGGAACGCCGCAGATAGCTGAGTACTGTACTTTGGGTATCTTTGGCACTCCAATTGAAGTGAATGAGAACCACGTGGGTTCGTCCATCCACCAAGCTACACGCCAATATTCAGCCTGGCTGCGGTCAGGCTGAATTCCCACCTGGTGGGGGAAAAACACCCAATTCTCAGGCCCAGTGGGGGTCTCAGCAGACAGACCCCCCCCCATAAATCAGGTAGTTATCCTCTATCATTTTGGTGAATTATTATTTTATAAACTGTTTTAGGTGAATACAGTGCAGTAACATTTTGTGATTTACAGGTGATGTCTCTGACTAATCCTTCACAATTCCCTTCTCTTTCCTCTGGACCACCATGACCACTTCTTCCAGCTGTGACTTGTCTCTGTGAAGTTTGCAACACAGACATCTTTGGCTCATCACTTTTCCAGGCACCCAACTCACACTGTCCTCACCTACACAATCCAATCCTGCTGCTACCCCAATTATAAAATATATGATCTAACCCCCCATAATGAATAATACCCCCAAGTGCATCTTTATATTAATTACTTCCCTGTGCCCCAGGCATTTCCTTATTAAAAAGTAAAAAAAAAAAAAAAAAAAAAAAAAGAAGTGGGGTTCCAATACCCGGGACCACCAGGATCAGCTGTTTGAATGAACCATGGTATCTGTGTAAGCGCTGTGACCGCTTCTCTGTTTATGTAGTATCATACATCTCATAGTGGCCATGTAATGTAACTACAGCCTCGTCCTATATACGTCTATGTGACAAGGCTGGAATTACATCACACGGACACTATAAACAGACTGCGCCATGGCCCCTTCATACAGCTGATCTGCGGAGATTCACTGATCTCTTATTGATTTATTCTGAGGATAGATCATCAATAAAAATGAGGTGGAAAACTCCTTAAGGCCCTGGCCTCATGTGGCAGAAATGCCGTGGTGTGGCCACGGTTTAAACACCGCGGAAAAAAATGCAGCGTTTTACAGTTCCTGCAAAGTGGATGGGATTCTAGCAAATTCCATCCACATATTGCGGAAAAATTCACACAGTGTACATGCTGCAATTTCCAAAACCGTTGCAGCATGTCAATTATACCTACGGAAACACCGGCGGTTTCCAAATAGGCATAATGGACGCAGAAAGTCCGCATAGGAAACCCCTGCAGAGCTTTTTTGCTGCTGCCTGCTACGTGGGGCCTTAGCTTTAATAAAGCCCAAGTGCCACCTTAATTAAATGCATTGCCCCCTTATATTATGCCCCTGACATAAATATTGCGCCCCTAATGATCCCTTATATAAATGACTTCCTCCTTGTAATGCCTTCTAATAGTCCTTATATAAATAAACCCCCTATCATCATAAAGCCCCCTAATGAATCCTCCCTTATATACCCCCCTCCTAACAACCCCTTATACTATTAAAACACCCACAACTGCGCTAAAAAAAAAAAAAAATTATACTCTCCTACCTGCGATCCTTTGGTGAATGGAGTCGCTGCTGCCTCCTCTTCTCCTCTGCTCTATTATGCGCAGGGTCTACGCACAGGCATAGCATCGTCATCGTCTCTGTGTCTTGTAAACCGCAGGCCTGAAGTGGTTTGCGGTTTACAAGACAGGATTGGTTTTAACTAGATCGGTGTCCGCAGACACACCGATCTAGTTAACAGTAAATCATTAATGGCAGCCCTGGGGTGGGCCCCTACAGAGTCAGTAGGCCTGGGGAAACCGCCCCCTCTGCCATCTCTCCCCACGCCTCTTGGGGGCGGCAATGCGCAGGAGCGGGGATAGGTAAGTAAATAGGCCGTTACCTGCTGGGGTTACTCCAGCAGGTAACGGCCTATTTAAAAATAAATAAATAAATTTAAATCATCCTCACCTACCTGCGATCCCTTGAAGGAGCTGCCGCCTCTGCTTCACCGGCGCATAAGATGTCTGCGTCTCAGCGCAGGAGATGTGATGACGTCATAGCAGCGCGGCCTGCACTGAGATGCAAAGGTCTCCTAAGCCAGCCCCTGACAGGTACCGCTCAGCTTTGTTTTCAGAGCGGCCTGTCTTGGACTGGTTTAGGATAAAGAATAGTAAAAAAAAAAAAAAAACATTAAAAATGCTGCCCCTCCGATAGTGCCGCCTGAGGCAGCCGCCTCACCTCACCTCATTAGAGGTGCGCCCCTGCTCAGTGGTTGTGTGTGCATGAACGGCCAAGCTGAGTGTTTGTATTTGGGGAAGTCTAGTGATATACTGTAGCTGTCAGCAGAATGAGCTTTAGCATCTCCTGTCAAAAGATGAAACACATTTTCTGCTCAGAGATGTCTGATTTTTCACCCCTCGCCAGATGTCTTCATTAAATTTGGTGTCTTGTTCTTCTTAAGCTGACAGTTTATGCAAGATAACTGTTGGCTTGTACCCACTTTGGTGGGTCTACTCTTTCCAATCCAAAAAATCTAATGACATTACAATCTCCTCTATGAACTTCACAAATATGTTCAAACAATCTCGGACAACCAATCCCAGTAGAAATAGATCTAAAATGCTCTTTTATTCTTACATATAGGCATCGAATAGTTTTTCCTATATAAATTTTTTTTAAAGGGACAAATAAGAGCATAAACTACAAATTGCGTTTTGCAGTTTATAAACTGATTAATTGGCCTTGAGATACCTCCAATATCACTATATTTATTCTGTAGATTGGCAAAACAGAAATTACAGTTGCCACACTTTGAAATTTCCACTTGGAGCATTTTTATAAAGACAATTGTCTTCTCTATTTTCCATAAATTGAGTCTGAACTAATATATCCTTTAATGATTTACTACGTCTAAAAGAAATTACTGGTTTACGTATTTCTATTTCTTTCAACACTGGATCTCTTTCTATCATGTACCAATTACTTTTAATAATATCCCTAATTTTCTTTGCCATAGAATTAAACTTAAAAAGAGAGAGAAACGGTTCATTTTTTTCTTTTATTTTTAACCTGTCCTCTCTTTTCACTTTTCTTTCCTATTGCCTTATCCCATGCCTGATCCAATAATCTAACAGGATAACCTCTTTCTAAAAAGCGCATCTTCATTTCAGAAGCCTGTTGTTTTAAACTATTTCCATCATTATTAATTCTATCCAATCTTAAACACTGACCGACTGGAATAGAAGTCTTTGTATGTATATCATAATGTAGATATGCATTAGTTGCAGTTGGTTTCCTAAATGATGACGTTTTCAAACTATCACCTTGTACCTCCACTAGAACATCCAGAAACTCCAACTTCTCATAAACCATCTTTGTCATTCAAGTATCTCACAAAATCATCAAATTCTGTTGATGATCCTTCCCTAACTACAGTATAAACACATCATCGACAAAACGTAAATGTCTTAATTTTAGTAATAAAGGGATTATTCATGTGAAATACAAAAAATTCTGCCAAGAATGCCAAAAATAAGTTTGCATATGTGCAAGAGACCGGTGTGCACACGTGAAGTGGTGGTCATGTATGATATCAGATTGGTCTACTTTTACACTGGCAGTGAAATTCTGATTCTAAGCTTTTTGGGTATGCTCTAATGGAAAGCTGCAGATAGATCTAATATTACATGTACCCTTGTTTCCTTTTGTATGTACCTTCAGATTGTAAATATGTCTATCTTTACCATTGCTGTTGCATGCTCTTATTTAGATGCAGACATCAAAAGGTCCACAAGTTGCCAGCCTGCGCAAAACTCTGAGTCCATGTAAGTGTGAATAATGCATTGAAATGGCTAATGACATATAACTGGTCTCAACAGTTTTCACATGCAGTATTTCTAAAAACCTTTCAAGTGACAAACCTGTTTTATACAATATATGTATTTACTCCCAGGTCTTATTCCTTCCTTCACTCCAACTCTGCTGAAGCCGTTGCCATGAATCTGCTGAAACAGTTTGAAGGCATGCAGTTACCAGCTGCCTCTGAGCTGGAGTGGCTGGTTCCAGAACAAGATGCTCCTCAGAAGGTATGGGCTAAAAACAATATGAAAAAATTCACAAAGACCATGACGTACGTTTCCGAATCTATCTGGTGTCCTAGAAAGCTGAAAGGCATTTAAGTCCTAACTAATCATTTTAATACATCTAAATGGTCACTGGCTTTTCAACAAATCCGTTTTACAAGAGAATATAATTCTATGGACCCTGTGTACTATATAGATCAATGGGAAAGGAATAGGTGTTCAATGTGATTTTGTTGATATAGTACAAATATTATGCAGAACTATAAATTCTAGCTTCCATTTCCCAGACTTGGTGAAGTATTAATATTGGTGCGGGCTGATCAGGCCTGTCTGCGTAGAGAGCTGGAACTGTTCATTTTTACCTGATATTTAGTCCTCAATTCTTTCAGACCATGTTAAAACCTTTCAAAATGCACAAAAGAAAATGGGAAGCTTGACATGTACCAGTGTATAGCACATGGCATGTCACTTATTGGCTGCAGAACCATGGAACAGAACATTTACCCCTTAAATTTCTAGCATAGGTTACCTTACCAGTAAATGCAAGAATGTAACTTACTTGTAACAGCGTGGTGTGCCGTTTTCTAATCTTGGGCAACCTCTGCCACTGGACAACTATACAGATGCATATGTCAGCGGCTTCTGTTGGAAGAAATGCGGAATACTCTCTATCTGTATGTCTAACACCTGCTTTACAACTAGCTGCTGTTTGTTGTATTATACATGTATTTAGAAGGAATGCCTTTTGTTTCAGCTCTTGCCAATTCCAGATTCTATGCCAATTTCACCTGATGATGGAGAACATGCTGACATTTATAAATTGCGTATTCGTGTTCGTGGGAACTTGGAATGGGCACCTCCACGACCGCAGATTATCTTCAATATCCACACAGCTCCCACGTATGTATAAAACTATCTTAAAGGGGTTGTCCAGAACCCAGCAAAGTTGGCTGTTGGTGACCTACCCACTGGATAGGTCATCAGTATCCGATTCCTGAACAAACAAAGGGCTCCAACTGCGGGTAAAAGGAACTTCAACATTAATAAATCACATGAAATCCAGTTAAGACATGACACCAGCAGGACTTGCTTACGAGTTTCAGGTTTAAAACAAACTCTTAGTCATAGCATGAGAGCATCAGTATCAGTTTGGTTGACTTCTGGCACCCAGACCCTGCAACCAGTTAGCTGTTTCGGCTGCAGCAAGCCATATAGCGGGTATATGGCCATAACCAGCTCTGCTCCTATTCCATTAACTTGAGCAGTTCCCAGAACCACCGCTAAGAGCTCCATACACAGCATACAGCTTCCTGTCCATTAACTTTAGCAGTGGTTCCAGGAATTGAAGCTGGTTCTGGCCGTAAACCTGGCATATGGCTTCCAATGGCTGATACAGATGATCGGTGCGATATCCAGGTTTTCGACCCTGTCTGATCTGGTAATGATGACCTATCCTGAAAAAAAAAGTCACCCCTATCCAACTTAGGTCCTGAACAACCCCTTTTATGGGAATGTCAGTAGCCCTTGTTCCTTCACTTATATCTGGTGTTTTATTTTAACAGGAAAAAAGTGGCAGTCACAAAGCAGAATTACAGATGTGCTGGCTGTGGCATTAGAATTGAGTCTGGTAAGTGCCATTTAGTATACCCAATTTTGGTTGTTTTTGTGGTTTTCTGTGCTCAACTGCAACCAACTAAAACTACTTTTGTAGAGAAACCTTAGCAACTTTTATTTATTTTTTTCATCTATTCATACCATGTAGATCATATGGTGTAACCATATACATTTATTTACATTGGACATATCCAGCATCTGGCAATCTGAAATGCCTAGCTTAAATATGTATATTCTTCCCAACAGATTACATTAAAAGGCTCCGGTACTGTGAGTACCTGGGTAAGTATTTTTGTCAGTGTTGCCATGAAAATGCCCAGTCTATTATCCCTGGCCGAATTTTACGGAAATGGGACTTCAGCAAATATTATGTCAGTAACTTTTCCAAGGACCTTCTTACCAAGATCTGGAGTGACCCACTCTTTAATCTGCATGATATTAACAACGCAATGTACAAGAAAGTGAAGACTCTGGAGCAAGTACGGGTAGGTGTCGATTCTCTGTTTACATAAGGTAACTGGAACCTATAGTTTTACTTGTTTGTGTTACTAAGGTTGTTCATTCATTATGTGCAGCTACTCCGAATCCAGCTGGTGCATCTAAAAAACATGTTTAAAACCTGTAGACTGGCCAAAGGGTGAGTCCTCATTTACATTCTCTAATGGGGCAGGGGCTTATAATTCCAATGCTGAAAGATTGTAAATACAGAAACAAGTTAATATTCTTCCTTAATCTTCTTTCATCACAGTATTCTGGAATTGTATGACAGTGTCCCAGGACATCTGACTGAAGACTTGCACCTATTCTCCTTGAATGACCTTATGAGTATAAAGAAGGGGGACTTGGTACCACGACTGAAGGAGTTAGTGAGACTTGGAACCTTACATGTGGATAAATGCATGGTAAATATTTCTGACATATAAGGTGGACCATATTTTATACAATAGTGAAACCTCCTTGAGACAACCATCCAAAATTGCATTGAAAAGTGGTGGTCTGATATTCTCAGAGATGTCCAAATACATAACTATGGTGGAACTGAAAAGCCGTCACAGGAGATCTGGTCTGGATAAAGGGATGGTTGGACATTGCAACTTTTAGGTTTCTTGGTTAGAGATGAGCATTACCTAGTTGTTCAGTGGAAATAGATCTCCCTTAGCATTTTGTGAAGGATACCACATTTCAGTTTGCTTGGCATCCAAAATACATGTAGCTTCAGTTGTAGAAGGTTCTATAGGGCGTTCTTTTTTTTTTTTTTTTTTTTTTTTTTTTGTTAAATTGTGCGTTCAATACCTTGTGCTTCTATGCTGCTGCTGCCTGGGTTAAATCATTTTCCCTTATTAAATGTGAACAAATTATACAAGAATTTGAGCATATTTAAAAAAAAAAAAAAAAAAAAAAAAAAATTGAGCAGCATGGTACATAACACTTATAATCTTATGTGCAATGGGAGGGAAAAGCAGTGCACGGGGATCAGTCTTTCAGACTCTTATCTCCCAAAGATCTTTAGAAAAAAATCAAATCAGTGGACTTTATTTTTACAATATGGAAATGAGCAATCTTGAGTACCGAGGGCAGCTCCATTGCTCCAAATTGCTATACCCCACTTCTCTAATACAGGTGCATCTCAATAAACGTTTATTTCTTTCAGTAATTAAATTAAAAAAGTGACCTCCTATATTTTCTAGATTCTTTACACACAGTGTTCTATTTCAAGTTTTTATTTCTGTAAATGTTGATTATGGATTACAGGTAATGAAAACCCAAATCTAAGAAAATTTGAATTTCTCGCTTATTTCACTTTAGTGAATAAGCCCCTCTTTTAATCTGCCGCCTGGGGCTTTTCATGCTGCTCCCCAAGCGGTTCCTGTTCGGGGGGGGGTTCCTTTTCGTTTAGTTGTGGCCCCTCTCCTGGACCCCAGTTTTTTGTTTTTTTTGTTTTTTGTTTTTTTTTAAAGGCCTCGGCCGGGCCTTCCAGAGCCCGTCGCCGGCTGCAATTGTACTTTAGTCCCCGACTTCTGCTTCTGCTGGGGACTAGGCTGCAACTAGGTCCCGCCCCTTCAATGAGCTTCCTGGGCCTCCAAACTCCACCCAGGCCATTCCTATTGGCCAGAAGGTGGTCTCCTCCCCCTGCCTAGTCCTTCAGAGGGGGAGGGGGCATAGGAAGAAGAGGGGGGAGAGAGAGAGAGAAAAAAAACAGAAAAATGTCATTTTATTTTTTCTGTTTTGCAGCTTCTGCTGCTCTTTTCCCAAGCTATTTTTCTACTCCTGGAGGGACATTAACCCTGAGGATCTCTCTCTTCGCAGCCTAGACTGCAGCAGTCAGTGACAGGACATGCTTCCAGTGGTCTGGTAGGTTAAACCCTTGATTACCCCTATTTTCCCTTGAGCTCCTCCATGTCCTCCCATATAGAGCCATCTCGACCCTCGGTCCCGCCATGTTTACACGTGCGCCCGCTGTATCAAATGTTTATGCGGCCAGCCTGAGCCCATCAGTCCTCTCTGCCTTCCAGTGCTCGCTTCGCAGCACATATACTTGGAACAATACCAAGATGATTAGCAGGCTACTGTGCAGAATGCGCGCATGCAGCATTAAAGCCTAGCTCTGCCGTGCGGTATCCAGTTTTACCCTCCTGGATTGGAGCGGCCTCCTTTACCCGGGCCATGGCACCCTTACCAGACTTAACCAGTCTGAGGTGGAAACTTTGGAACAGCTGTCTTCCCAAATTGCTGCTCTGTTGGCGACTTCTAGGCCCCTCCCTGGGCGCCCTCATGGTTCCATTCCCAAAGGAGCCGTCCTTGCATAAGGACCAGGAAATCATCCTACAGGCCACGGGCCTCCTTCCCTTCCTCTGGGCACTTCCTGGATAGGGCCACAGCTCACGGCTCCACTCCGACAGGTGGAACCCTGCCTCCTCCTGTACGGTCTGTTTCTACTGGGTACGCCTCTGACTCCGACCCGGAGTATCAGCTAGGCACATATATATCCGCTGCTACGCAGGAGCGCTGCCATGCGGTCAGAGAGACTCTACAGATCTCGCAAGATCCGGATCCTACTTCTCCAGAAGACCTCTCCTTCCAGCCATCCCCTCAATCTTGGGGTGTGGACCATATCTTGATGGAACAATGGATTCACTCGAACTGTCTCCAGCAAACCGTGTGTCTATGTGGTCTATGCCCCCCGCAGTGGGCTCCGCGATAGTTCAGCCCTCCCAGGCTACTATCCTGCCTTTGGTCGAGGACTCCGCCTCCCTCTATAATCCTCTGAGGGTGCCAGATGATATACACAACATAACCTCTGTTGTGACGCCCTCCAGCGATGGTTGACAAGGTCGGTCCGCTGAGCGCACCTATTTTCACGAGGTTCCCTCTGCTGGAACCTCTAGGGCGGCCTTTCGTAGTGGCTGGCTCCTCCCTGTGGCCGCCTTTTATGCCTTCTGGCATCAAGACCTGCTTTTCCTGGGCTAGACAGCTCCATAGGGGTCTCTCCTGTGCTGTCCCCCCCCCCCTCTTGGGGCATGGACAAGGACATTCAGTGACTTGTCTCTCAAATCCTCTATGCCTCCAGTTTTTGGGCGATGCTTTCCTGAAACAGCGCGCCGTTCTGCCTAGGTGGCCGCCTATGCTGTTGCATTGCGCTGTTCCTTTGGTTCCGTTCAAGGCATGCTGTAGCCTCTGGAAGGTGGTTGTGGCCCGTCCCTTCCCTAGGGAATAACAGGACTGGTTTTTTGTTTCGTCTCTGCCTAGTTCACCTGTGTGGCTATAGGAAGAAGTGGCTCTTTCCTCCACCAGGGGCATCTTAGCGCCAGCTCCTCCTTCTCGTTGCAGAGGTCAGTCTTCCTGTGACTCACACTCTGAGTAGCCCTCTATTCTAGTCCATGGCTCTTGGCAATTTTGTTCCAAGCCTCCCTGTTTTTTTCCTTTTCCAAGCCCTTCTTTGCTTGAGATCTTGGCCCTTTCGAGTGAGGGTACGGTTGCGCTCCTTCCTGGAGTCCTGGCTTGCCAGCGCCTCCCTCTCCTGGGTCCGAGAGGTGCTGTATTCCGGCTACTCCATCGAGTTTTCCTCCATTCTAATTGGAAGCTTTTTCTCCAGGCCACCCCCACTCTGCTGTGGCAAGGTGTTATTTTTCCCATTTCAGGAAAGACAACTCCTTCCTATCCTGGACCTGAAGAGGCTCAACAGGTTTGTCCGTATCTGCAGGTTCCACATGTAGCCCTGCAGTCGGTGGGGGCATCCTGGGATACTGGCGACTTCCTGTCGCCTATCGTTTTCCGCGACACTCTCCTCCCCGAGTTTTTCCCAGGTGATGGTGTCCCTTCTGGCCTTCCTCCATGGCAGGGGAATTGTTGTGATTGTGATTTTTCTCCAGTCTGGTCTGGATCACAGTCTTGGTCTTCTTCTCTTGAAGGACAGGTCTCTACCCTCTCAGTTCCTTTTCTGAAGACACTCAGGTGAAGACTTTTTCCTACAGGGAGTGGCGTGTACTTTCCCCCTCGTGGTGAATCAGTGTCCCCCTTCCAGCCTTTGCAGGGTTTCCCCCCCTTTTGCCTTCTGGCCTGGAAGTTTGCTTTCCTGGTGGCCATTGCCTCCATCCGCAGGGTCTCTGTGCCGGCAGCCTCCCTTCGGGGTCTCCACATGGAGAAGGTTATCCTTCGTCCACCTCCGCCCTTCTGCCTAAGGTGGTTTCCTACTTTGTCATCTACAGGGCGTAGCTTGCCATCGTTCTGCCTGGTCATCGAGCATCCATGCTGGCGTTTCTCTTCCCTGCCTGGATGTCGTCTGGGCCATTTGGGTCTATTTGGCTCACCCTGACTCTTTCCGTCTTATTGACGCTTTGTTGTCATCCCTGGGGGGCCCTCACTAGGACCTGCCTGCTTCCTGGGCTTCCATCTCCCCATGACTCCGGTCTGCGATCTAGGAGGCCTATCAACTTAGGGGTTGAGCTCTGTCCTTCCGTGTGTCGGCGCTCTCTGAGAACTGTTTGGGCCTCCTGTTCTGGTCTGCATCAGTTTCCTGCTGTCAAGTCAGCAGGCTACCACCTGGGCCTCATTCATACTTTCTCTAATGTTTTCCCAGGTCCGTTCTGTGACCTCTGCCGACGCATGGTTCAGACATGAGGTTCTGAAGGTGGCTGTTCGCATGATTCCCGCCCTCTGGGACTGCTTTTGAACATCCCATGGTGCTGTGTCCCCCAGTGAAATAAGCGAGAAAATGAGATTTTTTTTTTTTTGTACTCACCATAAAATCCCTTTCTCTTTGTATTCACTGGGGGACACAGATTCCACCCTTGCTTTTTTCCTGTTGTTCCTGCCCGAGCTGTTTTGATTCTTTTTCAGATGCAGGACATGTTGGTGTTTGTTGGTTCCGTGCTCTTTTTTGCTCTTTGATGTCTTTCTCCTACTGCTGTGGTACAAACTGGCTAGCACAGTGTCTGTGAGAAGGGTATAGCCCAGAGGTGGAGCCGCCAGCTTTTCATTTCCTAGTGTCAGCCTCCTAGTGGCCAGGTCTATACCCACGGTGCTGTGTCCCCCAGTGAATACAACGAAAAAAGAATTTTACGGTGAGTACAAAAAAAATCCCATTATTGTGAAAAAGTTCAGTATTGTAAATTCAGTGTGTCACCTGCCAAGGTTTCCTAAGCCTTTAAATGGTCCCTCAGTCTGGTTCAGTAGGACATACAATCATGGAAGACTGCTAATTATGAATTGAATTACTGAAATTAATGAACTTTTCAAAAATATTCTAATTTATTTCAATGCACCTGTACATCCCTGACCCTGTTGCTCAAATGGAGTGGGGAAGGAAGGGCTTATTAGAGCTGTGCAGGGCATAGCAGTTTGGTGCAATGAAGATGCCCTTGGTGCTCTATACTGCTCATTTCCATATTGTGGAATGAATAATGAAATAGATGAATATTTTGGCAATGGTGGTGTTAATTTTCACGGAGAAAAAGGTGTTGCATTCAGGTGAGCCTGACCTATCTAACTGTGGCAACTTTAATATGATTCACCCTGATGACAGACTCCCTTTTAAAGGGGTTATGCCACGTAACATATTTATAAATTGCTGATCGGTGGGGGTCTTGGCGGTCAGACCCCCACTGATCCTGAGATTGCAGCGACGGGAAAAGTAGCCAAACCCCTTGGTGGAAGTGGACACATCTCTGCTCCCATTTACTTTGTTGGTAGGCATGGAGATGGTTCTCCCAGTGAAGTGAATTGGAGCAACGGGAATGCTAACACCCAGTTGTTCATCAGTTTCTAGGAAAAATAACGGGAACGTTACAACACAGAGCTATAAGAAAAGGTGATCTAGAATTGGTATTTCAAGGGGAATAAAAGTATTAACTAAAGTGGCATAGAATCAGGTCCTTTTTAAAGAATACTTTCAAGACAACTTTTCAGGAAGTTTAATTAGGTTTTCTGTTAGAGGTGTACATCCAAGTATGTTTGTGGTTAGATTTGTGTCTGCAGAAGGTACAAGTTGTCAAGAGCATTGCATGCAGGGCTGATGCGCAGTGTTTGGGGGAAGTATGTATAGTGGCTTCACACATTCTGGAGATCAGAATGTGTTTCAGGGATCCTCAAACATCTGTGATTGGAGGCTCTTGAGACCTCTGCATAGAACTGTGGGAAAAGACAATTGGGAATTTTGGTATAGAAATAAGGGCAAACATCATCTTGGACTACAGAATTGGCATTATATATCAGAAAGTCTAGGTGTATTTGGCTCCAATTCTGAAGTGGATTACTCATCAAAATCAGCACCAAATTCTGTACTGAATCTGTTTTTATTGTATTCAATGGGAGGCAGAGATTGAAGCAGGACGCTCGATCTTGCGGCAGATAATAGCGGTATGAGCCACAGCGGAAAACCAGAGGGCCGGGAAGTGGAGAGGAATTTGACGCGGAAGTTTGCCTTACATTCCTTTTCAGTTTCCGCTGTGTGAATGTAACCTAAGGTTGACCTACACATAACTATATGTCTGAGAGACGGTTGTTGAAGTAAATTTTCTAGGGGACCTTGTATTGTTTTAACCAATAGGTTGCTTGTGTTTTGTTCACTAGTTGTGTCAAGCGAAAGGCTTCATATGTGAATTTTGTCAGAGTGATGTCATCATCTTCCCTTTTGAACTGACCAAGTGCCGCAGATGTGAAGGTAGATGCTAACAAATAAATGCCTCTTTAGTTGTGTAAACTGGGTTTTTTTCCCTCTATTCTTTGTAAATATATACTGTATTTGTACATCACCGGAAAAAAAAAACTGACCTTGAATTCCATACTTTTGTAGTGTGTATCATAATTTGGTTTTTCATTTCCGGTAAAGTCAGTGTTAAAATGAACACATTAGATGCCGGCCAAGTGCTTGTTCAGCTGACAGCTATTTCTTTTCCCCCCCCCCCCCCCTCAATACACACACACACATAATTCAGCTCATCATGTATGTTTTCTAAATGGGAAGAAAAGTTGTAACTAGACTCCTCTAGTGGAGGATTATGTATGCATATTGAAATCCAAGAGCTTCATCTTTTTCCTCCATTAGCTTTGGAGGGGAAAGTGAGGTCATCAGATACTGACTACATGGTCGGTGGGTATGGCCAACATTAATCTCATGTGTATGGCCAGCCTAATTCACTGTTTGACTAATTATTTTACTATACATCTAACCTTAATTTTTCTCTGCCCTTAACAGACTGTAAGGCCTGTTATCACAAGTATTGTTTCCGTTCGGATTATTGCCCAAAATGTGAACGGTTGCGGGTGAGGAGGGATCAAATGGCGAGACAAAGTCTTGAGTCATACAATTCTGAACAGGAAGAAGATGAAAACTCACCGGAGAAGAATACTAACTGACTGGGTTGCATTCCGAGGCCTATTACATTCCACTGCAACTTGGACATTGTGAAAAGCTATTCCCAAATGAGCTGGTCTTCCCAGTTAGTTTTCTCATCATCCATTTTTCCTACAAGTCACTCTTAGATAGTTTATCTATGACTGTCCGGCTGCTATGTTCAGATGGGAGGTAACTGATATCTTTCCAATAGGTGGCAGTGATCTATGAAGTTATGTGGTTATAAAACTTGTCTGTGAGAAGCATTTCCATGATGTCTCAGAGTTGTATGACTGGACTTGTGAGCTTGCAAGTAGACGTATGGATAACTTAGCCCTATGTAGTATGACATGACATCCACAGGCGTGACCAAACCATCTTAAGTATTACTGGAGAAAGGGAAATATGGTATAATGGTATATGGTAGGCAAATATTTGACAATACATAACCATTTGTACATTATCCCTGTAAGCTCTGTATTTTTCTGGAGCATAACCAGAAAGCGTTCCATTTCAGCCATGACTGGGTTTCTTTGGTATTCATTTTTTGTCAGGTCAGTTGTTACAAAACACAGCAGGTTTAGGTAGTATTGAATCCTAGTTGCCTTTGACTGTCAGTTCTCTTTCTGGTTTTTTAGTCAGCTTCTAGTATTGCATGCTGGAAGTTATTTGCCTTTGCCTAGTTAAAAACTCTGTGGCACCATTATGTGTACAATAACTGCTGAGAGTAATAGAAGCCTATATTAACCTTCTCTTCCAAACTGTGTTTGGAGGGCAATGATCTAAAATTGAACTGACATTACCTTGAGGTCCTTGGGTCACATGAGTGTCCTATTGTTTTGCACTAATGTACTAACTGATTGTATACCCAGCTCCAGTATTGATTTGTCTCAAGTGTTCAGCATCTTGTCTGTTTCTGTATATTTTATATTATTTAAGTATGTACTTTCCTTAGGAAACTTTAAAGGCCCTTATTTAGCTGGAGCCTTGTTGAGGATAGCTTATATGTAAATGACCGATCAACAGAATGTATGAGAGACATAGGTGGAGTGTCCCTAATATGTTCTATGTAAAAAGGCAGCTCTTGGACGCTCTCCTGTGCACTTTTACCTCCTTGTATCTGAGCTGGACTAACTGTTGTTGGAATGAAAGCATCAGTGCAGAACTATGTATACTTATAGGATTTACACTGAAGGTCTATGACCATCTCTTTAGTCTACGATCACACACAAGCCAAATAAAGTCATGTACCATTTGCTCCAGATGAATGTTGAGTGTAATGTAGGCATTTAAGTCTTTGAATCAGTGCCATTCCTCCAATACTGGCAGTGTATCTCCATTAGACAGTTAAGGGGGTTTTCTCCCAATACACAGAGTAGGGGATAAAAAAGTCTGAACGTTGGGAGTGGGGGGGGGGGTCTGACTCCTGGGACCCCCACCAATCACGAGAATGGATGTCCCAAAATCTCCTGCGTGAATGGAGTGGTAGTGTACATGTGCCATATTCGCTTCTGTGGGACAAACAGTGCACAGTACATTCTATCTCCATCAGTCCCATAGAACTTAATGAACCTGTGGTCGCCTATAATTGTACCTAGGGTTCAGATACCTTATTTTCTATTATTTTGATAGAACTTGTGCTTTTTGAAGGAAATCCCAGTTTATATATAAAGGCACCTTTTCAAACAGCTGCAAAATGCATTCCTATGTGTCTGTGCATTTACAGGAAAGGAGAAAGTGTTTGCTTTTTTTTTCTCCTTTTATTTTGTCTGAAGGAATTAAGAGGTGTCCAACTTTTTGGGTATCATTAGGATAGGTCTGACACCCCCATTGATCATTTGTTCACAATGGACAGAACCACCCGCTTTTAGCATTTGCTGTGAGCAGCTGGTCGGTGGAAAAGGTGTGGTGCTATTTTTGGAAGAAAGCAGCCATATTTTTCTAATCCTGGAAACCCTTTAAGCCTGAGGCTTTCAAAGTTTTTTGCTATTGCAGAAAACACAGTAAAAATGAGAGAGATTTAATCTTGTGTCCAGATAAAAATGTTGTGGAAAATACTGCTGTCTATGCTTTACAATCTCCTTTAGGCATCCTTCTTACCAAATCATCAAACAGCCTCACAGATTTACCTGCTATTGTATTACAGTAAAATACTGCTGTTCATTGTATAGGACCAAACTGTTGAGTTTTAATACTGATTTTATGCTACAAAATAAATTAGGTAAAATAGGCCAAGTGACAACTAGATTCTGCATACTGGACACATTTTTGAGTGAGTTGCCTTATTCCTGTAGGTATTTGCCTTTGTTCTGTCTACACACTCCATCAAACACAGTGCAACTGCTTCTACAGGCTCCAGCTAAATAAACCAGCTCCTTGGTCGTGCAGGTGAATAACTCCTTACACTGTACACGTGGTGATGTTGTAAATTACTAATTGGTCCAATTGTATTATGCATAAAGTCTATTGCACAGAATGATTGGAAAATAAATCCGTCCTGCATAAAAACTATTTGATGGTTATTCATTTTAAAGTGACTGTAAGGGTAAGTCAGGCCCATTAGGCACCAAAACTAACTGTGCTTGTTGCTCAGGAAAGGTGGGGGCTAGAGAGAAAATTCCAACAGCGTTGGAATCTGTGAAGCAGCAACTATTAACAAATGCTAAGAACTTTAATTGGTGGTTTAGCTGCTTGAACACATTTCCAGTACTGACCATGATTCTCCTGTGAGTGGCTGTAAGTTATCTGGTACCTTTTAGAGATTTCAGAAATACTCGCAATGGTGACCTATGTTCCATGTCTGTGTGTGCCATAGAAAGGGTCAACCCCCCCCCCCCCCAAAAAGTGGAGCTTGAAAGGCATCTTTACTTAACAGCGAGTCATACTATTTCTTTTAGATGCCAGAGACTAAAGGTCTGTTACTGACCTGACTTAATGTACTTTTATTAATTTTTTTTTTTTTCAGTGTTTATCCGGTCACTTGATTAAGTTAGGCTGTACCTTGTTAATAGATATTTGTATATATGAGTAAGGACTAAAAAATTGGAAGCAAGTCAGCTGATTCTCACTTGATATATGATTGCATCAGTGTTTTTTCATGTGTAATTAAACTTTTTTTTTTTTTTTGTTGACTGCTGGAGCCACATTTTTATTGCTGTATCTGGTTTACTCTGAAAATTCCTGAGCCTCTATCCCATCTACTACCTCACAGGAAGGTACTCACTTAATTATGTTTTTCATTATTTTTATAGTAATTTCTATTACTCTTTGCAGGTGATTGAGGATTGATTGGCCTCCCACTGTACTATCTCTCTCAGACCCAGGTGTCTGAATTAGACACTCCAATTACTGAGGATCAAATTGAGTTACCAATAAAATCCTTATTGTTGGCGAGGACAATGGGCTTGGGTGGTTTGGCAGCTGACTAGTACAAGGGCAGTTATAATCTGCTTAACTCCCCTCCTCGTCCAAAGCTGCTGCAAACAATTCCTGTAACCTAGGGTTATCACCTGACTCTGGCGAAGGCCCTTAGTGCTGTTCTCTTTGTTATGGAAGGATCTATTCACTTACGATTTTATATTACCCTATCTCCCTCTTTTAATGAGATGGTTAAAGTCCTTCCAAAAAGTTTCAATGGTACAGTTTTACTTATCCAATGTCTGCTGTCTTTGACCTGGAGTGCTGACTCATAGCTCTTATCTGGAACAATGGCTAAGCAAGTCTTGACTCTTTCTACATGGGTGGCATCAGTGATAAGGTGAAACATTCCTTGGTATTTGAATATAAGTTTTATATGTTTATATAGGAGACACAGCTGGAGCGTAGGGACAAGCAAATATGTTTTTAATCCATGCCTTAATTTATGGTGTCCCTTTGTTAGTCCGACAGGGTCTGTAGCCACCCCATTTTCAGTGTAGCGTTCAACTACAATGCCTTGCAAAAGTATTCATATCCCTAGAACATTTTCACATTTTGTCACCTTACAACCAGAAACTTAAATGTATTTTAAGTGATAGACCAACACAAAGTAGCAGATAATTTAAGTGGAATGTAAATGATACATGGTTTTCAAAATTTTAATCAAATAAAAATCTGAAAAGTGCGACATGCAAGTGTGTTCAGCCCTCTGTACTTTCATACCCCTAAATAAAATCCAGTGCAATCAATTGCCTTCAGAAGTTACTTAATTAGTTAAGAGTCCAGCTGTGTGTAATTTAGTCAGTATAAATACACCTCTTCTGTAGAGGCCTCAGTGGTTTGTTAGAGAACACTAGTGAACAAACAGCATCATGAAGACCAAGGAACTCACCAGACAGTTTAGAGATAAACTTGTGGAGAAGTTTAAAGCAGGGTTACGTTATAAAAACATATCCCAAGCTTTGAGCATCCTAATGACCCACTGTTCAAACCATCATCCAAAAATCGAAAAAATATTCTACAGATACAAACCTACCAAGACTTATCCGTCCACCTAAACTAATTGATCGAGCAAGGAGAATACTGGTCAGAGAAGCAGCCAAGAGGCCCATGTTCACGCTGGAGGAGCTTCAGAAATCCACAGCTCATGTGATGGAATCTGTCCACATGACAACTATAAGTCATGCACTCCTCAAATCTGGCCTTTATGGAAGAGTGGCAAGAAGAAAACCATTGTTGAAAGAAATGCATAAGAAGTGATGTGGAAGTAGGTGCTCTGGTCAGATGAGACCAAAGTTGAACTTTTTGGCCTAAATGCAAAGCGTTATGTGTGGTGGAAAAGTAACACTGCTCATCACCTTGAACACACCATCCTCACTGTGAAACATGGAGGCAGCATCGTGCTGTGTGGATGCTTTTCTTCAACAGGGAAACTGATCAGAGATGATGGGAAGTTGGATGGAGCTAAAAACAGGGCAATCCTGGAAGAAAACCTGTTGGAGGCTGCAAAAGACTTGAGACTGGGAAGGAGATTCACCTTCCAGTAACACAATGACACTAAACACACAGCCAGAGCTACAGTGTAAAGGTTTAGATCAAAGAATATTTATGTTTAGAATGGCCCAGCCAAAGTCCAGACCTAAATCCCATTGAGCATCTGTGGTAAGATATGAAAATTGGGCAAAAATCTGAGTCTCTAGCTGCGCAAAGCTAGTAGAGACATACCCTAAAAGACTTGCAGCTGTAAGTATTGATATAGGTGGGCTGAATACTTTTGCACGTCACACTATTTTCTGATTTTTATTTGATTTAAAATTTTGAAAACTATGTATCATTTTCGTTCTACTTCACAATTATGTGCTACTTTATGTTGGTTATCACTTAAAAGTATTTTATTGAGATTTTAAGTTTGTGGTTGTAAGGTGACCAAAATGTGAAAAAAAAAAAAAAAAAAGTTCAAGGGGTAGGAATACTTTTGCAAGCCACTATTACCTATTGTTGAGTCCATGGTGTCTCACTCAGTGGTCCTGATGCTGTGTTTTTAAGGATTTTTAACATGACCTGGGATAGATACTTTGCTACCTACTCCTTCCATATGTATATTAAGCATCTTATCTGTCTCAGACCATACTCCCCTTTAAAATCATCCTGTTATGGTGCATACATCCACCATGCCGTTTGAAAGGTAAACCCCTTTTTGCTGACTATCCACCACTGTATTTCATACAGCAATGGTTCCTCCTTTGGGGTCCCAGATCACTAAACTACAATATTACAGAGCTGGAATGCCTTTAAGGTGTTTGCTCAGAGGGTGATATCCCAGGCAGTTCATAACATGAAGAGGGCCTAGTGTCTAGGGAGGCAGTAGGAACCCTACCGCTGATACCAGGATTACCTGGCAATGTAAACAGGGGAGCTCATGTCAGAGCAGGGTAAAACGTGCCCAGTTTTTTTTTTTTTTTTTTTTCCCAGGCAGAATTACTATGAACATGGTGAGCATAGTGGTACCAAACCGGCTTATTTGGCCAGAGGTGATTCTGTCCCACAGGTGGTCATTGTAATCCAAGTCACTTGGGCTGAAATGATGAGAGACCCAAGGGATATAGCTGAGACATTCTGGAATTTCTCCACCTCAATATATTGAACAACCTTCCAATTATAATGTAAAGATACATGTAACTAAAGTTGTTGCTAGTCTTATGAGGGAAGGAGAGGACTCTGCTGGTGGCACCTATTACAGAGGATGAGGTAGTAGCCACTTTGACATTACTTGCAAATTGCAGGTCACTGGAGCTGATGATCTGCATGTGGAATTTTACAAGAGTTACACCTAGTCTTCTTCACTTGTACACAGAGACATGGTGAGCTGTCTTTTTTCCATGACCAAGGCATGAATTGTAGCGATACCCAAAGCCAGACATAGGCAGCTCACCCTCTGCTGTGTCAGATTTTATTGGTCTGATCCAAGGTTGCAGCCCTTTTCTGTCACAGGATTTGAGTGTCGCACAGTGGAGGACTAAAAGGTGTTTTCTACATGGGGAATAGTTAAAAGAACTGGAGTACACCATCCTGACAACAGCTGAGGAAAAATTCCTCCTCCACAATGAGTTCCATTTACCTGACATGCTGCTTCAACACAAGGTTCGGATGCAGTTTGCAGGGATCCTGTTTAGGGATAACCTTCTTTCCAATCTTAACTGGTTAAGGACCGGGCCTAAAAGTGCCTTATGGACCAGGCCTCATTTTTCAAAACTGACATGTCACTTTATATGGCAATACCTTTGAGATGCTATAACTTACACAAGTTATTTTGAGATTATTTTTTTCATGACACATTGTACTTCATGTTAGTGGTAAACATTGATCAATATTTTTGTACTTTATTTATAAAAAAATTAGGAAATTTGAGGGAAATTTGGAAAAAAAATTGCAATATTCAAAATGTAAAATTCTCTGCTTTTCAGACAGTCATACCACCCAAATACATGAATAAATATTATCTACCATATCTCTGCTTTATATCGGCATCATCTTTTAATCATCCTTTAATTTATTTTGGATGTTAGAAGGTTTACAAGTGTAACAGCGATTTTCCAGATTTACAAGAAAATTTCCCAAACTCATTTCTTAGGGACAACTTCAGTTCTGAAGGGGATTATAAAGGCCTATATATTAGAAACCCCCATAAATCACCCCATTTTAAAAACTACACTGCAATCAAATAATTCAAAACAGCATTTGGGAAGTTTGTTAACCCTTTAAGCATTTCACAAGAATTAAGACAATATGGAGGTGAAATTTAGACATTTCATTTTTATCCAATAATACATTAATTTATCCCTAAAATTAACACATTCACAAAGGGTTAAAGGAGAAAATGCATCTCACAGTTTGTGCAATTTCTCCCGAGCACAGAAATACCCCACATGTGGGTGTAAAATGATTTTTGGGCACACGGCAGTGCACGGAAAAGAAAGAGCGACACTTGGCATTTGAAAAGCAGATTTTGCTGGAATAGTTTTCAGGTGCCATGTCTCATTTGCAGAGCCCCTAGAGTACCAATACAATGGAAACCCCCAAAAGTGACCCCATTTTGGAAACTACACCCCTCACAGAACATATCAAGGGGTATAGTGAGCATTTTGACCCCACAGCCGTTTCACAGATTTTATTAACATTGGGACATGAAAATGAAAAATTACTTTCTTTCCAATAAACCATCAATTTAGCCCCAAATTTTTCATTTTCACAAGAGGATAAAGGAGAAAAAGCTCTCCAAAGTTTGTTACACAATTTCTCCTGAATACAGGAATACTCCCCATGTGGTTGTAATCTGCTGTATGGGTACATGGTGGGGCTCAGAATAGAAAAAGCGCTATTTAGCTTTTGGAGGGCAGATTTTGCTGGAATAGTTTTCAGGTGCCATGTTGCATTTGCAGAGCCCCTAAAGTACCAATACAATGTAAACCCCTCAAAAGTGACCCCATTTTGGAAACTACACCCCTCAAGGAATTTCTCAAGGGGTATGGTGAGCATTTTGACCCTACAGTTGTTTCACAGATTCTATTAACATTGGAATGTAAAAATTAAAAATTACTTTTTTTTCCAATAAACTGTCCATTTAGCGACATATTTTTAATTTTTACAAGGGGATAAAGAAGAAAAAAACCCTACAGTTTGTTATACAATTTCTCCTGAACACAGAAATGCCCCATATGTGGTCGTAAACTGCTGTATGGGTACATGGTGGGGCTCAGAATGGAAAGAGCGCTATTTGGCTTTTGGAGAGCAGATTTTGCTGGAATAGTTTTCAGGTGCCATGTCGCATTTGCAGAGCCCCTAAAGTACCAATACAATGTAAACCCCTCAAAAGTGACACCATTTTAGAAACTACACCCCTCAATGAATGTATCAAGGGGTATTATCATTTTGAGCCTAAAAATGCTTCCCAAAAATTAATATACAAAGTGAAAATTGACAATTTTAAATAAATATGCCATTTTGGTGCCCAATACGTTGTACCCACTTTGTGGCATCAGAGACATGCACTCCTAAAACTATTATGTGGGCTATCCCAGGGGAAAAAAAAATTATATATGTGGGTGTAACCTGATACTTGGGCAAACAGCAGGGCTCAGACAGGAAGGAGCACTACGCTTTTTAGCTTTTGGAGTACAGATCTAGAGGGACTTTCTGGAGGCCATGTTTTTGCAGAGGTGCCAGTAAATTGGAATTCCCCAAGAAGTGACCCCATTTTGTAGGGGCAATTTTAGGGTTTTTGCCAATTTGACATGGTGTCCAAAATCCAACAATCTAAATCTATGCTCCAAAAGCCACATAGCGTTCCTTCACCTCTGCCCCCTGCTGTGTACCCAAACTGAAGTTTACGCCCACATGTATGACACTGGTGTACCCAGGATAATATACTTGGTATAAACTGCTGCTTGGGCACAGAAGGGAGGGAGCGCTATTTTGGTTTTTGAAGCACAGTTTGGTTTTTGGACACCATGCCACTTTTGCAGAGCCCCTGGATTGCCAGTAAAATGGAATCCGCAGACTTGTGACCCCATTTTGGGAACTACACCCCTGAAGGGATTTATCAAGTGGGGTAGCGAGTATTCTTAACCCTTAAGTGTTGCATTCATTTAATTTCAATAAATGAATGTGCAGCTGATAATGAAAAGGGAAAATTGCAATTTTTCCAGAGATACGACATTTCAGTGCCCAATATTTTGTGCCCAGCTTATGTCAGCAGGCACAAACACTCTAAAAACTGTTAAGTGGGTATCCCGGGCACAACATCTTTTGGAGCGTTTACATCTGATACAAGCCGCACACAACGTATTATGCATTGAAATAAAATATTCCTGGAAAAATTGTCATTTTCACCTTTCACAATCATCTGCGTATTCATTTCTGGAAAATAAATTATAGCAACGCTTGGAGGTAAAAAATGCTCACTGTACCTCTGGATAAATTCCTTCAGGGGTGCAGTTTCCAAAATAGGGTCACGTGTCAGGGATTCCACTTTACTGCCATTTCAGGAGCTCTGCAAAAGCGTCATGGTGTCCAAAAGCTAAACTGTCTAAATTTGTGCTCCAAAAACCTAATAGCGCTCCTTCCCTTCTGTGCCCGGCTGTGCCCAAACAGCAGTTTATACCCACATATGACATTATTTACATTATCCCGGGTACACCAGTGTCATACATGTGGGTATAAACTGCAGTTTGCGCACACAGCAGGGCACAGAAGGGAAGGAGCGCTATGTGGCTTTTGGAGCGCAGATTCAGATGTTTGGGACCTGGATGCCATGTCATGTTTGCAGAGCCTCTAATGTACCAGAAAAGTGGAATCCCCTAGGGAATGACCCCATTTTGAAAACTGCACCCCTCAAAGAATTTATCAGAGGGTGTAATAAGCATTAGTATCCCAGACGTGACTGCACAGCAGATGGTGAAGAGTGAATAGGTAAGCTGTGCGGAGTACATGGGGAACACGAAATTCCCTACTCCCTGTATATCCCCAGTAGCTCCTATGATTGGGGGAGGGGGTCACTCTGGGGGGTCACTTCTGGTTTATTATCCCTCATAAGCTCTAAATCTGGTTTGTACCTTGATATACGCTCGCACAGCTTATACATTCCATCCCTGCCGCAGCCAGTTGTGTTCTAATGATTTGGTGATTTTTGGGGTTTTTGTCTTCACATTGTACAATATTCTTTATTTTTCGGATGATGTAGCCATATGAGGGCTGATTTTTTGCGGTATGATATGCACTTTTTAATGACACCATTTTTTGGGGTGGCTATAGCTTATTGAATAAATTATATTAACTCTTTCTGGGTGGATTAAAAAAAAAAATATCAATTCTGGAATTGGTTTTTACCTTTTAATTTTTTTGCTGTGTGGTGTACAGCATAAGTCACATGTTACCTTTATTCTGCAGGTCGGTATGATTATGGCGATGCCTCATTTATATTGTTTTTTTATGTGTTACTATTTCTGCAGAACAGAAACCCATTTGTGGACATAAATCAATTGTTTTTGCATCACCATCTCCTGAGAGGCGTAACATTTTTATTTTTCGGTTGACAGACTTGGTTTAGGGCTTATTTTTAGCGGGAGGACATGCGCTTTTTATTGGTATTGTTTTGAGGTACATATGAGTTTTTGATCACTTTTTATAGTATTTTTTTGTAAGCAAGCTAGTCAAAAATCATTACTTCCAGCATTTTTTTTCCGTTTTTTTTTTTTTCGACGTTCACCGTGTATGTTAAATATTGTTTCAGCTTTATTGTACAGGTTGTTACGGACGCGGCGATACCAAATGTGTGTTTATTTTTTTATATAATTCATTTTATATAGGAAAAGGGATTTTTGGGGGCTTTATAACTTTTTTTTTTTTACATTTTTAACTTGTCCTATAAGGACACCTGAGCCAGCGATGCTCTGATCCTCAGTATACAAGAGTATGCTCGTGTATTGCAGTCTATACAAGAATGTCAGTCGATGTAGACGCATCGGCTGACTTCTCCACATCCCGGCAGGATCAACCAGGTAGTGGGGGCTTCAGGTAGCCTGGGGTCACTGGCCAGACCCCGGGCTACAGAAAATAGACATCGGTAACCCCTGCTCTCGCCGCGGGGGTTGCCGCTGGGGGCGGTAACATGGCAGAACCCCTTGGATGCCGCGGTCATGTTTGACCGCGGCATCCAAGGGGTTAAAACCTCCGCTCGGAACTCAGTTCCGACCGGGGGTTATGAAGCAGGGTGTTAGCTGTCAGTTACAGCTAACACCCGCTCCCGATCCCGGTCACAGGGTCTCGGAAGTGCAGGCTGTAAATTTACTATTGGCCAGTGGTCGTGAACCGGTTAATATTCTTACTGGAAGCCCCAGGCTGGCAGGTTTCTATCCTGTGTCACTAAGTAGAAGATATGGGGGATCTGGTGCTTGAGACTCTGAAATTGGTGCCCCCAACAACCTAGCCGAACAGATTTTCCATGTCTATATTCTACAGCAAGCATAAACAAGCACTGTTAGGGTTAGTTGATTTCGGCAAGGCTTTAGAAACATATGCCGAAAATCAATGAGGCACCATGCACTTTATATGCCTTGGTCTTGCCCAGCTGTTCAGGGTTTTTGGGAACAAGTGTATAAATTCCTACATGACAAAATGGGGGAGCAGTCATCAGTACTGGATGTGACTGAAGGATCATTACTCCCCCCCATGAATCTCATTCCATTCATCAGACCCCCTTAGACCCAAAACAAATAGAGTTGAACGTGTCAATGGTGGATAGGTTCCTTACACACGTGCGCCACTCCTGTCAAAAGCATGTCACTGTCAGGTCCCTTGCCATTTCAGCAGCGTTCTACTGCAGCCACATGTAGCAGTTGGCTCCCCCAAGTGATTGGAAGCAGCCACAAAGGAGTGATGCCAGTGGGACTACCCAATCAGTGTGTGAGAGAATGGCACTACCAGCAGTCAACAGTTGTTATTGTGGAGAACTATCTCAATACTGCCAACTTGTAAAGATAGCTCCCTTAAGGTCAATATCTGATTCTTTTGGGGCTGTCAGCTTACCTTTATGAAGGGTCTACTGTATCTGTTCTGTTTTATTCTATTTACATGTATAGCTGCCTGGACACTTTTTTTTTAATGAACTGTAACTAGGGCTTGTTTTCAGAGTAGAGCTTATATTTCAAGCATACTCCAAAAGTCCTGAGAATTCATGCTAAGGCTTATTTTCGGAGAAACACCGTAGGTGATGTGCTGCCAACAACTGATTATTTCTATGCTCCTATAAATGATGCCAGTCGAGAAACCAGCAGGCATATTTACACAAGGCAATGATCAGGATAGAGCTCTTGAAAACCCAAACAGCAGCCTATGCAAAAGGGCTGCCCCTAATTTTCTTTTGGTAATGTCCTGACATGAAAAACATTTTATGTGCAAACTCATGGATTTTTAACTCTAGTCGATGCAATGTCAATTGCAGGAGTCACCACTACATAATGAAGGAATAGGAGATGTAATGGTTTACAGAAGACAATTTTTCTGCTCCGTTTCATTTGGAATTTTTGGACCATTCACTTTCTGTCTTTAGGACATCATACAAAACTAAACTCAAATTTTAACTTTTTTTTTTTTAATGAAAAGATGTACAAAAAAAAAATGCAACAGTCTTAACAGCAAAACCTAGCGTTATAGAAACCACCCTTCCCTTTAAACGACATGCAATTTTTTTTTATTTAGGTTCACCACTTCTTTACTGATAAATTTCTTATCTCTTTATAGGAGTTGGAGTCCTGTTTTTTGATGAAATGTATATAGCATTATAGTATTCCAGTATAGTAGAGCTTCTGTATGCAAACACTAGTTTTACCAATATATTTTTGTATTTTCTTTTTCGCAGTAAAATCATATAAATATAGGCAGTGAAAAAAGTTCCGTAGACAGACATTTCTAAAATAAAATGTCCATGAGCCTTAATGCCCCAGCATTTACTAGTAGGTGGAGAGATTAAATGGAGAATGCTAAGTGCAGCCCAATTAACCTGAGTAAGAGAAAACAAATGTATCATTCCATTATTCGGTTGCTACGAAGTGAATTTCTTGGGTTGGTAGCGTCGCTCAAACTGCACCACATCAAATTTTCTTTTGCATCCTTGGTAATTCATGTAGCGAATTTTCCCAAAAACAGCTCTTTCAGCCCATCCCTGGTCATGGATTCCACAAATAGACCACATACAACCTGTGTAAGAGGAGCAGAGTTAATCTTAGAGTGTACCTCCAGTTATAAACTTTGTGTGCTTCACTTTTCAGGTAGTTACTTTCTACATATTAGTCTGTGAAGGGAGAAGAGGGGTCTGCTACTAAAGACACACAAATAATTGCCACTGCTACTCTGAGCTCTTAACACTGCTAGGTTGTTGATAAGAGGTTACCAGTGCACAGAAAGGCAACAAATCAATTAACCATCAGGCAGCAGTCTTCAATTCTTCCCTTCGCTGTGGAGCTCTGTGTGTGAGGCTGAATACGGAGACAAATATAATGTAAACAAGCAGTCAGATTGAAGATAAGGAAGAGAACAGCTCAATAAATGCTAAGGGAAACTGTTCTCCTTAAAAGACGACCTTTCACTACTTCCAACACGTCCAGTTCTTTACATCAATTAATAGTTGGTCCTCCACTAATTCTGCCATAGTTGGATTTTTTTTTTCTCTAGCCCCTGCCGTTCCTCTGACACTGGCTGCCTCTGATTGGAGCTCTAACTGCCCCCTGTGCTCCAAGGACCTCATTTGCATAAAGAATAGAACTGCTTTTTAGAAACATCCCTGGGTATCAGAAACACTACAAAAGGTATGGAGTGAATTGCGTTCACAGCCTCTATAGCACTGTGGCACTAGTATAAAGTAAGGGGGGGGGGGGGGGTGATGGCCCCCCTCGTAATAAGATATATTACATAGATATTCACCAGCACTGTGTGGTCAGACACTGAGGTTGGATGAGAGGGCCTGGCTCACAATCTCCTTTCTAGTTATTCCCAAAGGTGGGGTTGAGGTCAGAGCTCTGTGTAGGCCATTCAAGTTCTTCGACACTAAACTCACCCAACCAGAAAAGGTCCTTACACAAACTGTTCCCACAAAGTTGGAACTAGACAGTTGTCCAAAATGTCTTGGTATTCTGAAGCATTAAGATTTCCCTTCACTGGAACTAAAGAGCATAGGACAACACTTGAAAAAAAAAAAAAAACACAGCATAGTGCACCCCAGTGGTCTCCCTACACACAGTATAATGCACCCCAGTGGCCACTTACCCATGCACAGTTCTTCCAAACAAACAAAAAAAAAAAAAAAAAACTTGCCAAACCCCACTCACGCATAATGTAGATGTCTAGCTTGATGCAGCAGGCATTACTAGTGGCAGCCTGAATGATGCAGCAGGAGGTTGAAGTCTGATCAACTCAGTCGACATTGCAGCTGCATCACAATTGTCTGCCTTTTTTTTTTTTTTTTTTTTCTTTCTTTCTTAAAGAGTTGATCTGGCAGCAGATCCAGTTGCAAATAACGCCATGACTGAAAAGTCTCTGCGTTATTTGCAAATTCTGAGTTGCATTGTTGAATATTTTGGTCGTGTCTACAAGCCCATCATATTCATGATAGGTAGGGACTCCAACGATTAGAGGATAAAGTGATGGCATATTCCAGCAATATGCCATAATATTATAAGTTAAAAATAGAATTTTAAGTAACCGCACCTCCTCAGCAACAGATTTACCCAAGCAGCAAACATTGGCATGCCTAAAACAACGCAACAAACATGTTTTGCACTTGCCTACATAGCCATTTGGATCACGTCCATCCAGCTCAAAGCGATCATTAAGATAAATGGAAAATTGTAAAGCTTCTTGTGGGGAGCTGGTCCACTCAAGTATTTTCTTAGCCCAATACATTCGCAAGAAGCCGTGCATCTTGCCTTCGTGTACCATCTGCAACTGGGTTCAGGTAAGGGGTGTACACATATGTTAGATCATCATTTTACTATTTACCTCATTGCTTACAAATCCTTCATACTTTTGTATATACAATAATCAGAAATACAGACAGCATCCCATAATAAGGCTTTGTATACATGTTATACGTCTGTTAGGATTAATGTACGGATGCATCACTGAAATTCTGACGCTTTTTAAACGCATTTTTGTGAATGAGGTAACAAACTGTACAGAAGAAAGAATGCCTTGTGGATTTTAAAATCCCCAGCATGTTCCTTATTGCTACAGATTACTTCCACTGAATTACAGTGAAGCAAATTCAGATGTGTTGGCCAGTTACCAAAAATATCCACATTCTAAGGCTAATCTTTATTTATGTTCACATAGCATAAGCAAAACTACTGATTAAAATCTAATAAAAAAAAATATATATAGAACTATAAAAAAATATATATATATAGAACTATAAAATATAACTATAAAAATATATTTAAAAACATAAAATACATATCCACTACTGCAGAGCAACGTTATAAAATTCGGAGTACCCCCAACTATAAAACATGCTCATAAATGAATAGTACATGTACAAATAGGAAACTCTGTATACTTTTTAATTAAAGAAAAATGCTTCATTTTTCCCCATCTATCAGGCTGCTTTCCTTCTCTTCCCTTGGTCCAGTGACCTCCTCCTTCACCTCCCTCCATAGACTTCTATGTTAAAAACGACCTGATCTGTGTGTGAGGCTGACAACGACCTGATCTGTGTGTGAGGCTGACAGAAATGGAAAAAGAAGAATTTTTCTTTAATATGATCTATTACAAAAAAATTCTTATATTTACTTGTACTTTTCATTTATGAAAAGCTGTTTTATAATTGGAGGTGTTGTTTTAACTTGAAACTTTATTATAAATTACTAGTCAAATGTTAACCTATTTTCATGATTATGAACAATCAAAATTAAAATTAAAATACTTCTGAAAACATGGATACATAATGCACCTGAGCTGCATTCCAGAGGGGGTCATGAGTCTTCCCACTTTCCAGTTGCTCTAGAGTGTACAAATGAGTCCGCTTGTCCTTTGCATGATCTTTTAGAGTATTCTTCGCCCAGTCGTATGCACCTTGTCAAAACAAATTGTTTTACTAGAAGTACATAGTAATTTTATTAAAAGTCTAAGACAGTAGACTACTTATAGTGGCTACCAACAGCATAACGCTCCAAAACACACTTTTTAAAAAAAAAAAAAAAAAAAAAAGGGGCAATTCCATGTTAGCAGCATGCAGCTCTTACAGCAATTCCTATCAACTTCAATGGAAAGGTCTGTGCATTTGTGTACAAGCTAAACAGGGGGGTTGCTAGGTTTCTCTCTGCACTTATATCCAATACTGCGCTGTCTTCTGGAACACTTTTTCCTACATGAGATTATGTCATAGTACCTGGTGTCAAGTCTCCACTTTGCAGAAAGCGGTCAATGAGAATCTTTTATTCTGGGAGACAATGAGACAAGTGTATGCTGGGACAATGGAGCTCAGAAGTCTGCAGAATTCTGCTTACAGGAAAAATTAACAAGTCGAGCTGTGTGACAAAAAGATAAAAAGACTATGTAGACTATGCCATGACTACTCCAATTCGTATCCATAGAGCGTTCAAATACCTGTGATCCATTTATATTACAGATAGTGATATCTACTACGATATCTTATACTATCTACAATATTTCTAAATTCACACCTTAAAACCTTAGGTGTAGATACAGGAAATTGAAGGAACAGTTTGTCTGAGCTCCTCACTGACTGAAAGACTGCAGAAGTGGCAAAAGGAAAACAAAAAAACATTTAGGCTGAGGCCCCACGCTGCTGAAACACAGCTTTTTTTTGTTGCAGATTTTGCTGCGTTTTTTTGAGCCAAAGCCAGGAATGGATTGAGGAGAAGTGTGTATATATATATATATATATATATATATATATATATATATATATATATTTCCCGTTCCTTTTGTAGCCATTCTTGGCTTTGGCTCCAAAAAAAAAAAAAGCAACAAAAAAAAAAAATCTGCGTTTCCGCAATGTGGGGAGTCAGCCTTAAACTACTCTTCCCTAATATTCTGAGAAGGGCGTTGAGACAGGGTATTAAAGATTAGAGATTAAAGGGTTTTCTGACCCCTTAACCAAAATTAGAAAAGGAGTTAAAACAAAGAAATAAAGCATCCTCACCTGTCCTAAGCACGGTTTTCACAGTTTTCCCCAGGGATGAGGTGTGCCTGCTGCAGCTAGTCACCTCAGTGATCACGTGTGGGTGGTTAGGTATGTCACTACTGCAGAGGTTCTGGTTTCCCCATGTGGTCAGTGAGGCAAGTGGGGGAGGGGGGGCAAGTCACTGCTGTAGCACAGAAGACAGGCGCGAGGAACTGGGGAGTTGCGTCTAAAATGGCTCAATATAGGACAGTATATTTTTTAAATATATTAACACTTTCCTGCCCTTTCCTTATATATGTCAGTAAACCTTATTTAAACGCATTAAAAATATACAACTCGACTGATATACACATTTAATGCTTGAGATCTACACTATGAGATCTAGGGTCATAAGACAGACAGCATGTCAGCAAATACTCCACATCCTCTCTATGATGGAAATACAAGTAAATGCATACCTTCAACTTTATCATAGTTTTTGTTGTAGTAACAAAAGTTGTCCGCCAGCTCCCTCCTCACTACAGCCTCCTCCACAAAGCTGTCCACAGATTCCTTATACTTGCTACGATACTTCTGCACCTCCAGGATTGCTCGCTGCACAGACAGCTGACCTAACACACAACCATATAAATAATATACAGAATGTATGTACATTACTGTGCAAAAGTCTTAGACAGGTACGGAAAAAATGCTGTAAAGTAAGAATACTTTCAAAAATGGAAGTGTTAATAGATTATTTTGTCACTTAATGATGTTATCCAGCTTCCAAAAATTACCTGCAAATTCATCCACAGCAGTGCTGAATAGTCACTGTTCCCTTGTGCAGCCTTTTCTTGGCTTTTTTTTTTTTTTTATGTACTTGAGACTCCTTGCATCCATTATTTACATGCAGTGAATGTGAACAAACTACATTTCCCATGGTGCATCTCCCTGCTCTCCCCGCCAATGAAATCACAGGTAATAAATCACTTCCATATCTGAGGTCACATGTTCTGTGATGTTTCCTTCAAGCTCACTCCCCCTGTAAGCAGCAAACACAGAGTGAGAGCAGACAGATGAATCATGGGAACTGTAGTTTCTTCACAGATTCACTGCATGTAAACAACAGTGATCCGAGAAGTCTCAAAGTAAAATAAAGCCAAGAAAAGGCTGCACATGAAAACAGTGAGTGTTTAGTACTGCTGTGGATGTATTTGCAGATAATTTTTGGAACCGAGATAACCCCTTTAATTTTGGTCTGAAACTGGATAACCCCTTTAAGAGACAAATATTATTGTTTGTATAATGAAAAGTTCTACAATTTTCTGTATCAGTTCCTCATGGTTTTCTAGATCTCTGCTTGCTGTCATTACTACTTCAGTGGATAAAAATCAGTCCATTGTCATGTGATGAACGTACAGGTGTACAGCTCGTTATAGTCACAGTCAGATCTGTCTGGTAACGAACTGTGCACCTAACCATGACCATAGACTGATTTTTAACCACTGGAATTAAGCAGAATGAATAACAGCAAGCAGAGATCTAGAAAACCGCGAGGAATTGACACAGAAATTATAATTACAAAATTGTTCAGCTTTTCATTATACAGTGGGTACGGAAAGTATTCAGACTCCGTTAAATTTTTCACTCTATTTCATTGCAGCCATTTGCTAAAAGCAAAAAAGTTCATTTTATTTCTTGTTAATGTACACTCAGCACCCCATCTTGACAGAAAAAAACAGAAATGTAGATATTTTTGCAAATTTATTAAAAAAGAAAAACTGAAATATCACATGGTCATAAGTATTCAGACCCTTTGCTGTGACACTCATATTTAACTCACATGCTGTCCATTTCCTTCTGATCCTCCTTGAGATGGTTCTACGCCTTCACTGGAGTCCAGCTGTGTTTAATTAAACTGATTGGACTTGATTAGGAAAGGCACATACCTGTCTATAGAAGACCTCACAGCTCACAGTGCATGTCAGCGCAAATGAGAATCATGAGGTCAAAAGGAACTGCCCAAGGAGCTCAGAGACAGAATTGTTGCAAGACACAGATCTGGCCAAGGTTACAAAAAAATTTCTGCAGCACTCAAGGTTCCTAAGAGCACAGTGGCCTCCATAATCCTTAAATGGAAGAACTTTGGGACGACCAGGACTCTTCCTAGACCTGGCCATCCAGCCAAACTGAGCAATCGTGGGAGAAGAGCCTTGGTGAGAGAGGTAAAGAGGAACCCAAAGATCACTGTGGCTGAGCTCCAGAGATGCAGTAGGGAGATGGGAGAAAGTTCCACAAAGTCAACTATCACTGCAGCCCTCCACCAGTCGGGGCTTTATGGCAGAGTGACCCGAAGGAAGCCTCTCCTCAGTGCAAGACATATGAAAGGCTGCATAGAGTTTGCCAAAAAACACATGAAGGACTCCCAGACTGTGAGAAATAAGATTCTCTGGTCTGATGAGACGAAGATTGAACTTTTTGGCATTAATTCTAAGCGGTATGTGTGCAGAAAACCAGGCACTGCTCATCACCTGCCCAATACAATCCCAACAGTGAAACATGGTGGTGGCAGCATCATGCTATGGGGGTGTTTTTCAGCTGCAGGGACAGGACGACTGGTTGAAGGAAAGATGAATGCGGCCAAGTACAGAGATATCCTGGAAGAAAACCTCTTCCAGAGTGCTCTGGACCTCAGACTGGGCCGAAGGTTCACCTTCCAACAAGACAATGATCCTAAGCACACAGATAAAATAATAAAGGAGTGGCTTTGGAACAACTCTGTGACCATTCTTGACTGGCCCAGCCAGAGTCCTGACCTCAACCCAATTGAGCATCTCTGGAGAGACCTGACAATGGCTGTCCACCAACATTCACCATCCAACCTGACAGAACTGGAGAGGATCTGCAAGGAAGAATGGCAGAGGATCCCCAAATCCAGATGTGAAAAACTTGTTTCATCATTCCCAAGATGACTCATGGCTGTACTAGCTCAAAAGGAAGGGGCTTCTACTCAATACTGAGCAAAGGGTCTGAATACTTATGACCATGTGATATTTCAGTTTTTCTTTTTTAATAAATTTGCAAAAATATCTACATTTCTGTTTTTTCTGTCAAGATGGGGTGCTGAGTGTACATTAATGAGAAATAAAATGAACTTTTTTGCTTTTAACAAATAGCTGCAATGAAACAAAGAGTGAAAAATTTAAAGGGGTCTGAATACTTTCCGTACCCACTGTACAAACAATAGCATCTGTCTCTTAATACTGGTTTGAAACTGGACAACCCCTTTAACAAAATTAGGTGAATGAACAAAAGAGAAATCTAAATTACATCAATATTTGGCGTTAGGAATCCTGGAAGTGATGATATGACACCCACAGAGCCCTGATCTCAACATAATCCAGTCTGTCTGGGATTACATGAAGAGACAAAAGGATTTGAGCAAGCCTACATCCACTGAAGAGCTGTGGTTAGTTCTCAAAGGTGTTTGGAACAACCTCCCGGCCGAGTTCCTTCAAAAACTATGTGCAAAGAAACTTAGAATTGATGCAGTTTTGAAGGCAAAGGGTGGTCACAACAAATATTGATATGATTTAGATTTATTCATTCACTTCATTTTAAGTGACAAAAACTATTAACCCTTCTATGTTTGGAAGCTTTTGTACTTTGCAGCATTTCTCCACACTTGCCTAAAACTTGCACACTACTGTATGCATTCACGCAGGTATTCAGTCTGCAAACAGTTCAGGGTCATTAAATGCATTCCCAGTTGCACAATTACGGCACAGTGGACCACAGACACAAACTGGCATTATTAAACGTTTTTTTCCTAGAATGAATGTCAGTGGAAGTTTAGTGAAGACCCAGAACAAGAAGGGTGCTTAGTGAGACCTCAACTTTGGAGACTGCAGCAACGCTCAGTCCAAGATATTCAGTGTTGTGAAATACCTCTTTGTTAAAACAAGAAACATGAAAATTGTGATCATATGTAAAATTGCAAGATTTTTCCTGTTAACTTTTCCCAACTTACCAAAATGAAACCACGGAGACAGGTTGCTGAGAGCTTGCCTGTTTGGGTTGTTACGGTCAGCATTAAAAAATTTGAGCCTTTCTGATATAAATGAGTGAAGCATGTTCATTCCTGCCCCTGCTCCTGGTTTTGCCCATTCTACTTCTTTAACTGTACGATCCACTTCTAAACTGGCATAGCACTTATCCCAGTCTATAGGCTAGAGAATGAAGATGAGAAATACCACAGCACATTAATATTCAGACAATATCTATTGGCATTAACATTGCTTGGTATTAACAATCCAACAGTACATGAAATGTAAGCACACCATATGTAAAGCTAATTTGCTAACTGGTGCACTGCTATATATCCTCTATAGAGGAGTAAAAAAGGTTAAATAGGCACTGTCATTTCAACAAACTTCAGAGAGAAGAAACTTTGTAATAGATCTTTCCGGGCCACAAATCAGACAGGTGTACAACCTGTTCTGAGCTTTGCACTGGGCTCACTGCCATGTATATGAGGCCAGAGAAATTAACAGGTCAGCGTGCTAGCCGTGAGAAACACGGATAGTATACTGACAAAGCACATGTTTGTGTGCATAGAGCCTTGGGCTGATGTTAGAGCTGAATAGAAACAAATATTCTATAAGAACCAAAGCTCTTTCCTCACATTAAAACAAGTCAGTACTTCTCTATACAGTGGGGGAAAAAAAAATATTTAGTCAGCCACCAATTGTACAAGTTCTCCCACTTAAAAAGCTGAGAGAGGCCTGTAATTGTCATCCTAGGTAGACCTCAACTATGAGAGACAAAATGAGAAAACAAATGCAGAAAATCACATTGTCTGATTTTTTAAGAGTTTATTTTCACATTATGGTGGAAAATAAGTATTTGGTCACCTACAAACAAGCAAGATTTCTGGCTCTCACAGACCTGTAACTTCTTCTTTAAGAGGCTCCTCTGTCCTCCACTCTTTACCTGTAGTAATGGCTCCTGTTTTACATTGTTATCAGTATAAAAGACACCTGTCCACAACCTCAAACAGTCACACTCCAAACTCCACTATGGTGAAGACCAAAGAGCTGTGGAAGGACACCAGAAACAAAATTGTAGACCTGCACCAGGCTGGGAAGACTGAATCTGCAATAGGCAAGCAGCTTGGTGTGAAGAAATCAACTGTGGGAGCAATAATTAGAAATTGGAAGACATACAAGACCACTGATAATCTCTCTCGATCAGGGGCTCCTTGCAAGATCTCACCTCGTTGGGTAAAAATGATCACAAGAATGGTGAGCAAAATTCCCAGAACCACACGGGGGGACCTAGTGAATGACCTGCAGAAAGCTGGGACTAACGTAACAAAGGCTACCGTCAGTAACACACTACGCCACCAGGGACTCAGATCCTGCAGTGCCAGACATGTCCCCCTGCTTAAGCCAGTACATATCCGGGCCCGTCTGAAGTTTGCTAGAGAGCATTTGGATGTTCCAGAAGGGTATTGGGAGAATGTCATATGGTCAGATGAAACCAAAGTAGAACTGTTTAGTAGAAACACAACTCGTCGTGTTTGGAGGAGAGTGAATGCTGAGTTGCATCCAAAGAACATCATACCTACTGTGAAGCATTGGGGTGGCAACATCATGCTTTGGGGCTGTTTCTCTGCAAAGGGACCAGGATGACTGATCCGTGTACATGAAAGAATGAATGGAGCCATGTATCGTGAGATTTTGAGTGCAAACCTCCTTCCATCAGCAAGGGCATTGAAGATGAAACGTGGCTGGGTCTTTCAGCATAACAATGATCCTAAGCACACCGCCAGGGCAACGAAGGAGTGACTTCATAAGAAGCATTTCAAGGTCCTGGAGTGGCCTAGCCAGTCTCCAGATCTCAACCCCATAGAAAACCTTTGGAGGGAGTTGAAAGTCCATGTTGCCCAGCAACAGCCCCAAAACATCACTGCTCTAGAGGAGATCTGCATGGAGGAATGGGCCAACATACCAGCAACAGTGTGTGCCAACCTTTTGAAGACTTACAGAAAACGTTTGACCTCTGGCATTGCCAACAAAGGATATATAACAAAGTATTGAGATGAACTTTTGTTATTGACCAAATACTTATTTTTCACCATAAAATTTGCAAATAAATTCTTTAAAAATCAAACAATGTGATTTTCTGGATTTGTTTTCTCATTTTGTCTCTCATAGTTGGGGTCTACCTATGATGACAATTACAGGCCTCTCTCATCTTTTTAAGTGGGAGAACTTAGGGAGCGTTCACGCTACCGTTGGTGTCCGTCAGTAGTGTCCGTTGCTATTGTCCGTTACAAGATTTTAGCTACGGACACTAGTTGAACCGTCAGAAATCCGTTAAAATTTCCATTCATTTCAATGGGTTTTTATATTGTGTCCGTTTACACCAAATCCGTCAGAAGTCCGTTATTTTTTCACGGACAAAAAATCCTACATGCAGGACTTTTTGTCCATTTGAAAAAAACGGATTCTTGACGGACAGCAAGTGTCCGTTACTTTTTTAACATTGAAGTCTATGGGTAACGGACATATAACGGACAGTAACTGAAAGCTATCAGTTACTGTCCGTTATTTTATGTCCGTTTACTTTCCCTGCGCATGCTCAGAAAGGAGAAACAAACAAAAAAAAAAAAAACTAGCAGTGTTAGAGGACATTTTGTGTCCTCAGGCACATGCGGTTTTACATACCGCTAGAAAGCCGACAGCGCGCTGAATTCAGCGCACTGCCGGCTTTCCCGGTATGTGCCCCGGGGCTGGAGATATCGGCGGTGTAATGTTTTACTGTTAGAAGGGCGCTGCGAGGAACTCCCTCCCTCACACTTCTCTTTGTTCAGAGACTTGTACTGAGGGGGCGTTCCTCACAGCTTGAGCGTCATCGCTGGGCTGTGAGGAACGCCCCCTCTCTCTGTTCTCGTCTATAGCCGGGTACTGTCAGAGGAATGCCCTCCCTGATAGTTCTGTTCATTCATAGCGCTGTATGAGGGGGCGTTCCTCACAGCTGAGCGTCATCACTGGCCTGTAAGGAACACCCCCTCTCTCTGTACTGGTCTATAGCCCTGTACTGTCAGAGGGGGCGTTCCTTACTGCCCAGCGATGACGCTGAGCTGTGAGGAACGCCGCCTCAGTACAGCGCTATGGACCAACGAGAAGTGGTAGGGACGGAGTTCCTCACAGTGCCCTTCAAACAGTAGATAAAGTAAAACATGTAACTCCACACCGCCGATATCTCCAGCCCCGGGGCACATACCGGGAAAGCCGGCAGTGCGCTGAATCCAGCGCGCTGTCGGCTTTCTAGCGGTATGTGACAAAAACGGACACTACCTGATGCTCATCAGTTAGGGTCCGTTATGATAGGTGTCCGTTTATTTTTTTTTTAACGGACACCTTCATAGCGGACTCCAACGGTAGTGTGAACCCTGCTTTACACAACTGTACATGTGTTGCATGATCCTGGAGCTGTTTAATCATGAAAGACAGGCAGTAGTAGAGCAGATTCCTCCTATACTTACTATGGTCACAGTATGGCAGCTAGTGTCCACCCACCAGTTCAAAGAGGACTTCAAACTATAGCTATAAATATTGTTTAGCCAAGATAAATGGCAGAGGGGAAATAGGAAAAACATATTTAATATGATAAATAGTCCCCGGTTGCGCCTATTGATTATAATCCACTATGTAACACAAATTTTGTTCCCAGCTTTTAAATGTTATATTCCAATTGCTTATGTCTAAAACAAATTAAAAATTGCTTACTTTCATCATAAACTTCGCTTTTGTGACCACGGCAACGAAAATTATGCATTTTTACTATAGAAACAGACGATTTTGCATCTTCTCATTTATACAGTCAGACTAAGAACACTATATGCATTGCAAATTTACACAGATTACCAAAAACTGTTCAGAAGTGTGCGGTTTTCCAAGATTTACGACTATACTGCAAATCAGTTTCACAAATCAATCCCCAAATATAGTCGCCCATCATGTTTTCGTTATATTGTCCTTGGTAACGGCGTTCAAAGTTCATAATGTCCTGGTGAAAGCGCTTGCCTTGCTCCTCTGAATAAGCTCCCATGTTCTCTTTGAATTTATCAAGATGAGCATCAAGGATATGGATTTTGAGTGACATCCTGCAGCCCATTGCAGCATAGTTCTTTATCAGAGTCTGAACCAGTTGTACATAGTTTTCATCTTTATGATTGCCTAGGAAGCCGCGAACCACTGCGACAAAACTGTTCCAAGCTGCTCTCTCCTTTCTATTTAGCTTCTTGGGAAATCCCTGCACTCTATGATCTTCTTGATTTGTGGTCCGACAAAGACACCAGCTTTGATCTTTGCTTCAGACAGCTTAGGTAAAAGATCTTGGAGGTAATTGAAAGCTCTCGACTCCTTATCTAGAGCCCTGACAAATTGTTTTATGAGCCCCAACTTGATGTGTAGTGGTGGCATCAGCACCTTGCGTGGGTCCACCAGTGGCTCCCACTTTACATTGTTCTTCCCCACAGTGAACTCTGTCCGCTGAGGCCAGTCCCGCCTGTGGTAGTGCGCTTCAGTATCCCGGCTGTCCCAAAGGAAAATAAAGCAAGGATACTTAGTAAAACCACCTTGGAGGCCCATCAGGAATGACACCATTTTGAAATCTCCGATAACTTCCCAGCCATACTCATCATACTTCAAGGCACCTAGCAACATCTTGACACTGGTGTATTCCTCTTTCAGGTGCACAGAGTGAGCTACAGGAAGAGACGGATACTTGTTCCCATTGTGAAGCAGCACGGCTTTGAGGCTCTTGCATGAGCTGTCTATGAAGAGTCGCCACTCATTCGGGTTACAGGTGATACCTATAGCCTCGAATAGACCGGCCACATTGTTGCAGAAGCACAGTCCATCTTGATGACTGAAGAAGATGGAAAAAACTTGGTGACGCTTCCTCTGATCTGTGACTTGGACGCTTTCATCTAATAAGTTCCATTGCTTGAGCCTTGATGTCAGAAGCTCAGCGTTGGACTTGGTGAGACCAAGGTCTCTGATCAGATCGTTGAGGTCTTTTTGGTTAGGGTAGTATGGCTTCCGCTCCTCATCTGCATATGAAGAGAAATCGTGATCTTCAACGTCTTCCTCGATGTCTGACCTGCTGCTTTCTTTTGAAGGTGGTGTAGCTCTGTCTGGAGGTGTTGGTACAGGAAGTTCAGGGCAGTGTGGTACTGGGGCAATAGATGACGGAATGTCAGGATACGTTACAGGCGGTGCATATTTGCCAGTGCGACGTTTAGACGGGTCCACCATGCAGAAGTAGCAATTTGTTGAGTGATCAGTCGGTTCACGCCAGATTCTTGGGATAGCAAAATGCATGGCTCTCTTCTCTCCCCTGTACCAACCTATAAGCAAACAAAATAATATTTGGATTGAGAATTTGATTTAGGCCTATTTCACACTAATGACTAGTGATATTTACAATAATTAACACAGTTAATCTGCTATTTAAGAGAGTAGCATTTATCCACTTACCTTCAAGAGTTTTCTTGCAGTTCTCACATGTGAAATGAGGAGCCCATAGTTTGTCTTGGTCACCAACAGGCATGCCGAAGTATGCTTTGTAGGCCTCACACATCTTAGCAGATGCTTCCACAGAGTACTTTTTCGCTCTTGTCTTTATAAACTGGCCACATGCGTAGCAAAATGCGTCTGCTGGATGTATGCAACCTCTTGATGCCATCTAAATTGACTAAGTTGCTGTGAACTGTAAGGAAAAAGGATCTCTCCAAACTTGATAAAAATGGTCTTTATTCCATGCAGTATTAAAGTTCAAGAGTGTACTGAGGATTCAGCAGAGCAAGACTGATCACTCGGTACCAGAGTAACACACAATATATACATTTACATTCCTAAGCTCCTCCTGTAATGCGTGTAGGGTGAAGTGTGAATACTGTTGTTATCAGAATCTGAATAGATATTGAATTCACACTTGTCTGTCTAGGTCAATTCCCCTTTGTCTGTGATGGCCATTGCCCACTTACTATGCAATCCCAATCAATTAGATCCTGTCTCTCCGTCTCTCAGGAAGGGCTACAGTGGCCCTATATAACTGTAGTCATACAGCTACCTACAATTCTGTACAGTCCCAGAAAGTTCTAGATAATTCTGGACAGTTCTAGAAACTTCTAGATAGTTCTCACAATTCCAGAAGCTTCTTAAGCATCTTGAAATATTTTGCGAATATCCTTAAAAATAGATCAATTTCAAAATATCATTGTGCTGACCACAAAAGCAAAGTTTACAGGGAATAACTTTTTTCTATTCATTTAAGGTACAATCAGGAAAACACACTTAACTGGGAACAAATATTTTTTTGAAAATTGTTACATGGTGTTATTTTTACCAGCTGAATTTACCAATATAAGTACTAACCTCAGCCTCCAGTTTGGAGTTGTATGGGTGTGTAATGACTGGAGGGAATTCTGTAAGGAAGTGAGAGAGCTGGTCATGAATTTTCCTCCGAATGGTACGAGCTCCATACTCCTGTTTATTGGAGGCAACCCAGCATGGGACAATATTATGAGCATCCACCTAGGAATGAACATGAGGTTTTAAAAACTCCTAATACATACAATTATTATAGCATATTTACACATGGCAGATATAATGCAGAAATTTCTGCTACTGTCCCATTTAGCTGAATTGGGCATGCACCAATCCATTCAGATGAATGATATTCAGAAGAAACTTCTGGCTTTTTATGTATATCACCCAGAACAAAATGCTAGTTCACTCGTGCTTCCCTCTAGGTATCCTCCGGTAACAGTTATATATTTAACTGAATGTACAATTGTGATAATAATGATGATGACTATAAAGCAATGTTGGACCCTATCTGATGTTTAAGTCTTTCTAATGATGCCTTCGCATGGGTCCAATTTGCTCCTTAGTGTTCACTTGCTCCTCCGGCTGCAGTGCTTCAGTTTTCTCGTGAAGATTGAGCTAGGAGAACAGATTTGTCTCAGTGAGCTACCCGTAGTTTAGGTGGTGACGTCACCCACCATTCAGGAACTTTACTTTTACTTTGTCTGTATTGTGTGAGCGTGAGCTGCCGGTTGGGGCCGTGACTCACTAGAAAACTGATGCACCACAGACGGAGGAGCAAGTGAACACTGAGGAGCATATATAACAGCTGATTGTCAGGGTCCCTGGAGTCTTACTTTACCAATCTAATATTAGACAAGTCATCAATATCAGTCTCAAAAACCTCAAGGGGGCATTAATACTACTGTTACTAATGTCCTTTGCTGTCTTCCGTCATAGTATGACAGCAACGGACATTAAACTGTTGCAGAGAATGGTCACTGATTCAGTGTCCGTTCCCACGGACACTAATGTAAACATGACAGAAGCCATCTTCCATCATGTTTGTTTAATTTTGTAACGGAAGATAAAGTCATGTATGTAGGACTTTATCTTCAGTTACAAAGGTAAACATACATGACCGAAGATAGCTTCATATTGTTTACATTAGTGTCAATAGGAACGGACACAGAATCAGTCTGTGACCGTTCTCTACAACAATTTAATGTCCGCTGCCGTCATCCTATGACGGAAGACAGCAACGGACATTAACAACAGTAGTGTGAACTTCCCCTAACACAACATTATAATAATTTGCATAAGTCTGTTTAGTTTTAAAATCAGGACTTGAAAGTTTACAAATCTAGAACAGTGGAGTCGGAATAAGGGCCATTTTGGGTGTAGTCAGAAAAAAAGTTGCCAGCGACAGCTTCAATATAAAATGTATATTTATTGTATATTATATAGTATATTTGACAATTATTGCTATTGTATAATTATTAAATTCATTGCTTGGTACATATTTATTTTCATAGGAATTCAATCTCTGGCTTTTTTTTTTGTGAATTAGAGAAGTTTTGCTTTTTCCAACACTGTCAGGCATTTATAATGGAATTGGGCTGTGAAAAACTACAGGAGTCAAAATTGGTGGTTTGGCCTTCCGAATCCACAATCATGTACATATCTGCCTATAAAAATGCACCTGGACGAGAGGGACATCTTTAGGTAAACGTTCACAGACATCTGACAACCACTGCAAGGGGACACGTAGAGGAGCAAAGTCAGTCACCACCCCACCGATGCCATTCTCTTTCACAAAGTCTGGGAGAACATCCTTGGCATATCCAATAAGCAAATGGAATGGAATGTTGAGACCCTTACAATCCTGAAATAAAGAATCTGGGTGTTGGAAATGTGTATTTTATATACAATCCCTCTAAACCTTGTTATTCTTAAGACATACCTCAGCAACTTCTTGCAGGCCCTTCAACATAAAGCCAAAGTGTCGAATGGTAGCTTCCAAGAATTTTGGAACTAAACAAAAGACAACATGCAATGGTAGCTTTTGCTTTAGAGCCAGACGCTGAGCATACAGAAAGGACCAGTTATCTGAAAGAGATACAAGTAGCAACTATCACAATCTTGCAGAACATCTCAAGTTGGAGAAATCTGATCACCTAAAGGCATTAGGGAGATTTATCAAAGCTACTGTAAAGCCGGCCATATATTTTAGATCTTGGCTGAGTTCATGGATCTATGAACATACCCGGAAGGTGGTGAGTGATAATATACATCGGGTAAGCCACATACCTAAAGATAAAGGTTACATTTAAACATTTGGATATTCATTACTACAATAATGTAACAATGTATAACATTTAGGGGAGTAAAGTGGCAAAGGGCCTGCCATACTCAAAGACACTTAAAAAGAGCCTTTCATGTCCTCAGAGATGGGTGGTATTGTATACCGCTAGAAAGCTGACAAGTGTGCTGGAGATATCGATTACATTAGTTTCAGCACGACATCCCTCCACTGTCAGAAATACTGTCCCCCCCCCCCCCAACAGTACTCTTCCATAGCCGATGACTAGACTGTAAGGCCCGCCTTTCTGACAGTGGAGGAATATTGTGCCGAAACTAAAGGAACTGATATCTCCAGCACCGGGGCGAATACCGGGAAAGCTTACACTTTATAATAATAATAATAATAATAATAATAATAATAGTCCTTTAATAGTCCCACAATGGGGAAATTCAGTGTGTTACAGCAGCAAAGATAAGATAAGATAAGCAGATACAAATACAAATACAGCATGTACAGGAATGTTCCAAGGTGAGAGGCATTACATTAATAGCAGACAGACAGATAGGACGTAGCAGAGGGGGGGGGGGGATTTAACAGGCAGAGAGATATTTCAGTTCTCTGTATGTAATGATCTCCGCTTAGGTCGGTGTTGGTTGTACAGCCTAACCGCGGTGGGGAGGAAAGACTTCCGATAGCGCTCCTTCTCACACCTAGGGTGGAGCAGTCGGTCACTGACAGTACTGCCCAGCGCAATCACAGTCTCATGCATGGGATGGGAGTTATTCTCCCGCATGGAGCTCACCACGGACAGTATCCTTTTGTCACCCACCACCTGCACTGGGTCCAGTGGGCTCCCCAGGACAGAGCTGGCCCTTCTAATCAGCTTGTGAAGTTTATTTCTGTCCCTGGTTGATATACTGCTCCCCCAGCAGGCCACTCCAAAGAAGATGGCTGATGCCACTACCGAGTTGAAGAAAGTCCTAAGAAGTGCCCCCCGGATTCCAAAGGCTCTCAGCTTCCTAAGCAGGTAGAGCCTGCTGTGGCCCTTCCTGTACAGGGCCTCCATATGATCTGCCCAGTCCAGCTTATTATTAAGGAGCAAACCCAGGTACTTATAGGTGTTCACAATCTCGATGCCCGTCCCCAGGATGTCCACTGGTTTTGGAGGGCATCTGCCTTTACGGAAGTCCACCACCATCTCCTTGGTCTTCCCCGCGTTAATCTTCAGGTGGTTCTGGTGGCACCAGTCCACAAAAAACGGTTCAGTTCTCTGTACTCCCTGTCATCATCGTCTGTGATGAGGCCTACTATTGCAGAGTCGTCAGAATACTTCTGTAGGTAGCAGCTGGATGAGTTGCACCTAAAATCAGCAGTGTACAGTGTGAAGAGGAAAGGCGCGAGAACCGTACCCTGAGGTGCCCCCGTATTACAGATCACGGTACCTGACACACAGTCTTGGGCTCTCACGTATTGAGGTCGATTTGTGAGGTAGTCTAGGATCCAGTTGGAGAGGCGGTGGTCCACTCCAGCAAGGCCCAGCTTGTCTCTCAGTAACCTGGGCTGTATGGTGTTAAAAGCACTGGAGAAATCAAAGAACATTATTCTCACCGTGTTTCCTGGTTTTTCCAGGTGAGACAGAGCCCTGTGCAGAAGGTGGATGATGGCATCATCTACCCCAATGCCCGGTCGATAAGCAAACTGGAGAGGGTCCATAGCGGGGCTCACTAGAGGGCGAAGATGTGTGAGAACCAATCTCTCTAAGATCTTCATCAACTGGGATGTCAGTGCTACAGGTCTGTAGTCGTTGAGGTCCATAGGGTGAGGTTTCTTTGGAACTGGTACCACACAAGAAGACTTCCATAATTCAGGGACTATTTCCTGCCTCAGGCTCATATTATATATATATATATGTAATTATACCACACAGCTGGTCCCCACAAGTCTTAATTAGCCTTGCACTGATGTCATCTGGCCCTGCAGCTTTCCTCGCCTTGATCTTTTTCATCTCCTTCCTCACCTGGGCCCGTGTGAAGGTCAGACTGTGGTCAGATAAAGACGGATTTCTGGATTTACTGGTCTGTTGGGAAGTAGCCACATGGGGTGAAGTAATTGTGGTGAGGGGAGCTGAAGGACATGCTGGGGTGGGAGGAGCTGGTGTGTGATCAAATCTGTTGAAGAATGGTATATAATAACACACATTTCTGAGGACATGAAAGGTCCTCTTTAATGTCAGTAGTTATTTATTTATTAATATTGGTTCTTTTAATATTGCGATCAGTGTATTTGTCACAATCATCAATATTTTTTTTATTGTTATAACTGCTTCTAGCATGGTTATTGGGTTTGTTTTTATATGGCATTGATTAAAGTGTACGTTTTGGATTTTTTAAAGAAACTTATCTTGAAACCAGTAAATAGGAGATATAGTTGCTATATTGCATGTCCATGTGGTATTGGATTATCCTATTGATTTGTGTGCAGTTCCATTTGATGCAAGTTTGGTACAGTCTCTTCACTTATATTTAGTTTTAGAAATCAATATTTTCTATGGCCCCATCCACATGCCCATGAATGTCTTTCTGTCCTTCCTGCGGCCCGGAAATCAGTGAATCGAGCTGTGAAGGCACAGGCAGCACATGAATATCATCCATATGTCGTCTTACCACGGATTTGGCACATTCAGATGAAAATCTTAATGTGCATGTTCAACCTCAGGTGAATATTAAAACAGTTGCCCATAGCAACTTTTTTTTTTTTTTTTTTTTTTTTTTTTTTAAATGCCTCTGAAAAATGGGAGCTGAAATCTGAAATTTTATCATCTGGGCACTGGAACAGACCAGCAACCTGGGCGCTTACGGATGGACTGGCAAAGCCTAGGACAGGTGAGAATGCTTTGTTATTTTTGCTTTTATTAAACCACTTCTCTGCCCACTGTTAATTTTCACTTGTGGTCTGAAAACTCCTTAAATGTATTCAATTTCACATAGTGAATGTATATTTGTTGCAGACAGCTAAAACAATTCCATAGCATTTTGATGCAGTTTTAACTGCACAATGTGAATACACCTTTACTGTAGTACAGTCAACGGTTAATAAACAGTCAACAGCTAACAAAAGTGAAGTGAGAATGTACAATAGGCCACTGCATCATAAAGCACCTGGGCAAACTAAAAAGAAGGGCATAGGAAGTTGCAGCTAATTTGTTTTTCTGCTATTGGCTGGGAACAGGTTAATAGAAACTGTAGTCACTTAAAGGGGTTGTCCCGTTATGGACACTTATCCCATATCCACAAGTGCACTGGTGCGCTATTCATTTCTATGAGGCTGCGGCCGCATTACAGTCCTGGCAGCCCCATAGAAGTGAATGGAGAATCGGTCATGCAAGGGCACTGGCACTCCATTAACAAGGGAGTCTTAGGAGGACTTTCGGTCCTCCTGATCACTGGACCTAACGATCAGGCCACCAGCAATCGGACACTTATTCCCTGTCCTGCAGATAGGGGATAAGTGTCCATAACGGGACAACCCCTTTAAAGGGGTTGTCCCACAAAGTAAACTCAGCAGGACCTTTGTCCCACTTCATATTCAACCTCAGTGCAGCCAGGCTGAATGTGGGCAAGACTGGTGATGATCGAGGCTCCCATTCACTTCAATGGGACCACCGAAGATAGCTGAGAGCTGTACTTCGGCTATCTCCAGCTCTCCCACTTAAGTGAATGTTAGCACTGACCATCACCAGTCTCACCCACATTCAGCCTGGCTGTGGTCAGCTTGAATGTAGAGCATGAGAAAGCCACCAGCTCTATTATTTCAATAGAGGACCTAAGTCAGTGAAGCCTTGCACTGTTTCCTGGGTTCACATCCCAGCTCAAACCTAATGGAAAAAATAAAGTTTAACTTTAAATCATAGAGGATCTTCCAGCAACCTCCTTAGGAATATTAATGAGTCAGCAGCCAGGTGAAAGTGCCAATTCAGTGGGTGACCGGGAGACTCCTGGGAATCCTGGGTGAGTGGACATGTCTGGTGTAGAGACCGCTAAGGGAACATTATACTAAATGTTACACTATTACTGTGTGGAGGCACAAAGGGACTGGCAGGGTTACAGAAAGAGGAGTAAAATAGGGATAAATTGTTCCACAGTCCTGTGTAAAACATGGAGAGCTACAGCACAGGGAACCTGGCATTTTGCTGGACAAAATAGTGCAGCGCAGTGCACGGCTTTGTCTGCATTGTTTGAAATGTAAAAATGGGGCATGGCCTGAAGCTTTTTACTACACATGCCACTGGCCATTTTTACCCCCAGAAAACATTTTTCAAACATATTTCAAGTTAGCAAATAAGGTTATAATAAATCCCCTCTATGTTAACTATTATTCAGATATAGTACATTATCACTCACCTTCAATTTGACACACATTATGACGCTTTTTTTTTTTTTTTTATAAAGCGTTTCTATTCTCTGTACGTAACAAATGCAATCATTAGACATTATTTCAGACACTGCAATATCCCCAATAATGGGATTTTTTTGTACTCCCCGTAAAACCCTTTTCTTGCTTATTTCACTGGGGTCACAGCACCGTGGGTATAGACCTGGCCACTAGGAGGCTGACACTAGGAGAATGAAAGCTGTCGGCTCCGCCTCTGGGCTACACCCTTCTCACAGACACTGTGCTAGCCAGTTTGTACCACAGCAGTAGGAGAAAGACACCAAAGAGCAAAAAAGAGCACGGAACCAACAAACACCAACATGTCCTGCACCTGAAGCAGAATCAAAACAGCTCAGGCAGGAACAAAAGGAAAAAAGCAAGGGAAGAGGGGAGAAGGACAGCACGCCACTCCCCATAGAAAAGGGTTCAACTGAGGCCAGAAGGCCAGGGTCTTCAGAAAAGGAACTGAGAGGGCAGAGACCTGTCCTTCAAGAGAAGACCAAGACCGTGATCCAGACCAGACTGGAGGAAAAAAAAAACAGGAACCTGGGAAAAGAGAAAGAGAGCGAATGACAAACAGTACTCTCACCGCAGTGGGCCTAAGACTTCCACGAGCAAAGGTAGAACCTGGCTGACTGTGGTTTACAGGCCTAATGCACAGTCTGGAGAACAGGTTACGAAATCCCATGGCATTGCAGAAACTCTGCTTCACTGGCCACACCGTTAAATGCAGCTGAGGTAAGGCATAGATTGTAAGCCCTTGCGGGCAGGGCCCTGTATCCCACTGTGCCAGTTGGTCACTGTTAGTATTATATTTGTTTTGTATATTTTGTGTACTGTATACAAACCCTCAAATGCAAAGCACCATGGAAGTAATGGTGCTATATAAATAAACAATAATGATAATAATGATGATGATGATGATGATAATAATAATAAACATATCAAACAATAGGAGTGAGGGCCCTGCTTGCAAGAGTTTACATTCTATAAGGCGATAGGGGGACACAAGAGGTCAGAGGGCTTCTTTGCTACCATGGTCCAGCTATCTTTTAATAGAAAAGGTTGTGTAACTGAAGCTGTATGAACCCGTCGCCAGCCAGTATCTGTGAATAAACATATACTAAGTGCAGTGTAACTTCTAGATGGAGAGGACATGCATGCATTCTGCGCAGTGGCCTGCTAATCTTCTCGGTATTGTTCCAAGTATATGTGCTGCGAAGCGAGCACTGGAAGGCAGAGAGGACTGATGGGCTCAGGCTGGCCACATAAAAAGATTTGATATAGCGGGCGCACATGTAAATGTGGCGGGACCGGAGTCAGGGCCAAGGGCTCAGATGGCTCTATATGGTAGGACATGGAGGAGGAGCCCAAGGGAAAATAGGGGTAACCAAGGGGTTAACCTACCAGAACACGGGAAGCATGTCCTATCACTGACTGCTACAGTCTAGGCTGCGCAGAGAGATCCTCAGGGTTAATTTCCCTCCAGGAGTAGAAAAATAGCAGCAGAAGCTGCAAAACAGAAAAAATAAAATTACTTTTTTATGAATTTTTTTTTTTTTTCTTCCCTTCTTCCTCTCCCCCGGATGTCCCATGTTAAGGGACTAAACAGGGAGAGGAGACCACCCCCAGGCCAATAGGAAGACCTGAGTGGCGATTGAAGGCCCGGGAAGGGGCGGGCCTAGTTGCGGCCTATTTCCCGGCAGAAGCAGAAGCCGGGGACTAAGGTAGAATCGCAGCCGGCGGCGGGCACCGACGGTACAGAGACTAGCCGAAGGCTAGGCCAAGGCCTAAGAAAGGTAACGGGGTCTAGGAGAGGGGCCCCAACGAAACGAAAATGCACCCCCCCTGAACAGGAACCACTCGGTTAGCGGCGAGAAAAACCCCAGGGGCGGTAGAGTAAAAAGGGGCTTATTCACTAAGGTCCCCCCCCCCCCCCGAAAGGAAGCCCACCATGGCCCCAGGAGGAGGGAGGCTGAGGGAAAGAAGCCCTATAGGAGGCCCAGAGGAAGGGTGGGGGGGGATTTTGGAATTGTCATACTCACCCATCTTCTAATAATAATAATAATAATAAGTCCTTTAATAGTCCCACAATGGGGAAATTCAGTGTGTTACAGCAGCAAAGATAAGATAAGCAGATACAAAGTGTACAAGAATGTTCCAAGGTAAGAGGCATTACATTGATAGCAGACAGACAGATAAGAAGTAGCAGGGGGGGGGGGGGGGTTTAACAGACAGAAAGATATTTCAGTTCTCTGTGTGTATTGATCTCCGCTTAGGTCGGTGTTGGTTGTACAGCCTAACCGCGGTGGGGAGGAAAGACTTCCGATAGCGCTCCTTCTCACACCTAGGGTGAAGCAGTCGGTCACTGACAGTACTGCCCAGCGCGATCACAGTCTCATGCATGGGATGGGACTTCTTCTCCCGCATGGAGCTCACCACGGACAGTATCCTTTTGTCACCCACCACCTGCACTGGGTCCAGTGGGCTCCCCAGGAAAGAGCTGGCCCTTCTAATTATCTTGTCAAGTTTATTTCTGTCCCTGGTTGATATACTGCTCCCCCAGCAGGCCACTCCAAAGAAGATGGCTGATGCCACTACTGAGTTGAAGAAAGTCCTAAGAAGTTCCCCCCCGGATTCCAAAGGCTCTCAGCTTCCTAAGCAGGTAGGGCCTGCTGTGGCCCTTCCTGTACAGGGCCTCCATATGATCTGCCCAGTCCAGCTTATTATTAAGGAGCAAACCCAGATACTTATAGGTGTTCACAATCTCGATGCCCGTCCCCAGGATGTCCACTGGTTTTGGAGGGCATCTGCCTTTACGGAAGTCCACCACCATCTCCTTGGTCTTCCCCGCGTTAATCTTCAGGTGGTTCCGGTGGCACCAGTCCACAAAAACCCGGTTCAGTTCTCTGTACTCCCTGTCATCATCGTCTGTGATGAGGCCTACTATTGCAGAGTCGTCAGAATACTTCTGTAGGTAGCAGCTAGATGAGTTGCACCTAAAATCTGCAGTGTACAGTGTGAAGAGGAAAGGGGCAAGAACCGTACCCTGAGGTGCCCCCGTATTACAGATCACGGTACCTGACACACAGTCTTGGGCTCTCACGTATTGAGGTCGATTTGTGAGGTAGTCTAGGATCCAGTTGGAGAGGTGGTGGTCCACTCCAGCAAGGCCCAGCTTGTCTCTCAGTAACCTGGGCTGTATGGTGTTAAAAGCATTGTTAATACTCAACTGTCTGGCGTCTTCAGGCGCTGCAGGGTCACCCCCTCGGTAGGACCTCGCACATGAGAGTGGGGCCACCGGTACTCCGGCCGCCGTTGCGGCGAGTGGTGAGTGGGGATTGGGTGACCGGCGAGGCACTCTTTTGCAGAGTGCTGCGCCCGCAGGAGGGTATGACTAGTGTGGCGTACACTTTGAAGAGCCCCTGCACCTGAAAGAAAAAGAAAAATGATGTAAGACAGAAAGACCTGAGTCAGGTCATGACTGCCTCCTATGGACACTAGGTTTAAACTGGCTAGCACAGCGTCTATGAGAAGGGTATAGCCCAGAGGCGGAGCAGACAGCTTTGATTCTCCTAGTGTCAGCCTCCTAGTAGCCAGGTCTATACTCATGGTGTCCCCCCCGTGAAATAAGCGAGAAATATAGGGTTTGAGGTGTTTATAAGAACCCTACAACATACTTCATACATACCTTGAACTCTCTGATCTCTTGACATCCAGTACACTATACCCAAGGCATCATCTTTCAGGTTCGCCTCAGGAGACACTAACCGTACCCTCTTCTTGTTAAATTTAAAGTCAGACACAGAGGTGGCAACACTTAAGCGAGACTTCTTCACTTCCTCAATGAGACCTCCGTCAACAACTTTTGTCTCTTGCATTTTCCTTTTCTTGGCATCACCATCTGAGGTCTCACTACTACTTGAATCAGATATCATTTTACACTTGCTCTTATTTTCTTGGGCTCTTCTTTTCCCTTGACTTTTAGCAGCAGTTTGTGATTTTGTTTTGGAGTCATCTCCCTGGCTTATGTCAGATCCTTTACTTTTACTATTTGGAGCCTTCGCCTTCTGAGACATGGTTCTGACTTTTGTCAAGGGAAGAATTAAACACAGATATCGCCGAATCAGTTTGGCAGATTAGAGTCGTCTAGAAGAAAGATACATTCACATGGATAGAAGTAATATAGAATATTACACTTTTGTTAAAATAAAAAAAACTATTAGAATATAAATGTTAAGACACCAGGTAAAAAAGACACCAGGCCATATACTATAAATGCATATTCAACTAATACATTGATGGTAAAAGGGAGCCTCTTATTTAAAATCAACATTAAATTTAAAATTTAAATTTCACACCTAACAGCAATCCAAAATGGGATGGTTTTTCCATCAAAATTGACAAAGCAGTCTCTGCATACTGGCTGCCACTTTCACCCTTCACATTGCAAAAAGTTATTCTTGGTTGACATGGTGTGGTTTGAAATTTGTGCGGTATGCTTTATGCATAACATATGTAAGAGATACATTTATGGATATGTCATAAATTGGTTTATGCAGGTATGCCACTTTAAGGCCAGGGCCCCACGTGGCGTAAATGCCCCGGTTTGACTGTGGCAGAAACGCTGCAGAAAAAATGCAGCGTTTTACAGTTTCTGCAAAGTGGATGGGATTGTGAATCCCACTTACACATTGTGGAAAAATATGCACAGCGGACACACTGTGATTTCCAAAACAGTCACAGTTTTGGGAAATTGCAGCATGTCAGTTATACCTACTGAAACGCCAGTGGTTTCCCTATAGGTACAATTGAAGCAGAAAGTCCACAGAGGAAACCTCTGTGGACTTTCTGTGAAAAGCGAGGAAGCCCGCCTAAGCAAGAAAAAAGCTGTGACCTTGAAGAAGCCAACCAGAAACAGTTCAGCTGGAAAATCTGTACTCCAACTTACTTAGACCTCTTGCACATAAATGGGCAAATATGGTCTGGAAAATCCAGACCGTATATTGCCTACATTTCCCAAAATTAATTAATCGGTCCAGAGACTGGGACTCCTTGCATTATAGTGATCTATGATGCTAGGAGTCCCTGTATCCCAAGGCTCTACTATCCTACACTATACACAGTATGGCACAGTAGAGCCATGGGGAGTCAGGAATTTCTGGACCACATTCAGTTTTGGAAATACAGTCCATATTTTTGCCATATTTCCCAGATTGCATTGTGTCCATAGACCTGGACTCAAAGTATTATAGTTATCTATGATGCTGTAAGTCACTGCCTCAATGTGACACTATCACCCTGTCATGACTACAATATGGAACAGTAGTCTTATGGTGAGACAGTGACACACAGAATCCTACATAACTATGAAATTGGGATCCCGGGTCTCCGGACACAATGCATTCTGGGAAAAAGGCCCAACATATGGACTGTAGTTTCCAGACTTGAACTGCCTGTGTGCAGGGAGGCCTACAGTATCATATGTCCTACAGCATACTTCACCTTTCATTAAAGGGGCATCCCCATCTCCAGGATTATATTTAAACTTATAGTTTAAAGAGGACCTTTCACCACCTCCACCAATTCAAGTTCTTAGCATCTGTTAATATGCGCCACTCCATTGATTCCAACACAGTTGGAATTTTTTCTCAGGCCTCCACCTTTCTTGAACAACAAGCACAGTAAGTTTTGTTTCCTGATGTGCTATTTAAACTCTAATGTCAGAAGTGTCAGGCGGGGGGCGTGATATAGAGCTCCAATCAGAGGCAGCCAGTGTCAGAACTCAGAATCATACCCTTGCCTACACCTGCCTGACACCGCCCTCCTGATAGTATCAGGCACCAAAACTAACAGCATTGATTGCCTGAGTAGGGTAGTGGCTAGAAAAAAAAATTCCAACTACACCAGAATCATTAACAGATGCTAAGAACCGGAGCTGGTGAAAGGTCCTCTTTAAAGAGGTTGTCCAAGCATTTTTTTTTACTGCCTGGACAACCGGGGAAGGTGAAAGTTTTTTTTTTTTTGTTTTTTTTTAAAATCATACTCACCTGTTCCTGGTGTCCTTTCAGCGCCGTTGTGATCCTTCTGCTTCAGCGGCTTCTCACGGGTCTCTTCCTGAGTTCCGCTGAGGCCAATCAGTGTTCTCAGGAAAAGAACTGTGATATCACAGGTAGAGACATTGCAGGCTCTTCGCTGAGGCCGCTGATTGGCATCAATGATCACGTGTGGCTGGTACTTCCGCCACACGCTGAGAAGACCGGATCACACTGGGAGGAACTGAAGCACTGTGGAAAGGGGAGTATGATTTTTTTTTTTTATTTTTTTCACTGCCCGCATTCAATTTAAAACTCAAACAGGTTGTCCATTTTTGCCTGGACAACCCCTTTAAGGTAAGTGAAGTGTTTACCCACTACATTGTTTTAGCTATTTTGCTCCATTTGTCAGATGCAGCTGAATATTTCTCCTCAGTGTTTCCAGCTTATTGCCTCTGGTATCCCATCAAATAGTCTCTTCTAGTCACAGCTAATGGAGTAGTCTGTCAGTTCTGCAAACTGATAAGAACAGTTTCTTCATCAGTGCTTCTATTATTTCTGGATGTAAATCCATAGATAACAGTGTGCTGTTCATATCAGAGCATGGTGCTTTGTTCGGGTTTCCGTTCTTTGGGTCCGCTTGGGGAAGCCCAATCCGCCAAAAATCTCGGCATTTTTCAAGCGGAATGGGGAAAAGAATCCCTGAACGGAGACCAGGCGCAGGTGTGAACCTAGCCTTACCTGTGCCATCACACAGGCTAAGCCCACACAACAACTTCACACTCTTTTAGCCTCCTTTGCTATACAGATGTCTATGAATCCATTTAATGGAGCACCATGTTATAGAGCAGATTGATATATAGTTTCATGGGAAAAGATTCAATATAACATTAATCCATTGAAATCTCTGCTCTTTCTATCCTATGAAGCCAAGGGGGCGTCTATGACTGTACTTACAGAGATAGCTGTCAATCACTGATAGGACCACCTCCAGGACTGTATAGCAAAGAAAAAACAAACATTTCAGAGAATAAATTATACTGAATTTTTCCCTACAAAACGATATATCAATCTGCTCTGCTCCTCCTGCTCTATAACATGCTGACTGCACATTGAACTGCATTTTTCTGGTGACAGGTTCCCTTTAAGATGAGAAGAGGACTCTTTCCAATGCAGATGTTAACTGCACACAAAAAAAACTATGTGAGAAGAGCCTTACATGGATAAGAAATTAGAAAAGCAAACAATGAACTTGATCAGTACCTTGTATTTTAAATGCAGGAGGAGATGTGGGCTTTTAGGGGTTAATAAACCCTGCACCTGTGTCAATTGGACATTATTGTATGAAGTTTGTCTCTGGCTATAAACTACGGATCTCTATTCACTGACAGCAAACATACATCCGGAGAATAGTCAGCTGCTGAAACACGAAGCGCAGTATATTACAATGCTGTATCATTCTTATGCACTAATTCTATGCACTAATTCACACAGCACGGAATAAAGAGCCCTGTACAAGAGAGGATTTCTCCAGCATCCTGCACTACTAATGTTACCGGAACATACTTATTATTACCGGAGCCCTCCAGTAATAATAAGGTTCCTCCGAGTCTACAGGGCAGCACCGTAGGGTTTTGCGTCTCTCTATGCATCGTATTAGCGCACACATCGGGCAGAGCCCTCGTTACCGTAGCCGGAGCTTATCGTACTCGCTCCTCTTCCTTGTGTAACATTCACATGGACGCGCCACAGCAGCACCACATTACATAACGCGCTGGATAGAGGGCTTTCAAGATGACGTCCAGAGCACATTTCCGGACTGTTGTGGGCGGACAGCGACACCTGCTGGTACACCCGAGTAGAGTATAATACTCGTATAGAATAACTGGCAGGGTAGTGCGGCACAGGAGAGAGTGTATGTTGTGCATATACATGACCCTAAAGGACTACTGCTCTAGTAGGCATAACAATTCATCCAACATATAGAAAGCCGTCCATATGTAGGAGCATTGTCATTTCTGTATATAATATAGTCTGAACCTTGTATGACTGGTCTGAAACTTGATGCTTACTATTGTTATGAAGCTAGAACTTCCAGTCAGAAGGCAGTCCAGCCAAGACCTAACTATCATGGCATCCTGGTTACTGCTCAACAGTGGGCGAGTCCTGGTACTGGTACTGGTATCCTAGATACAGAAATAGAAAATGATCTAAAATTTATTAGAAAATGTACATTCTCACGAACTCAGACCAATTACACTGATACCAAATTCATAGTTATTTTTATTTGTTTTACTATGTCTGTACAATAAAAATGCGTGTTACCATGATGAAATGTCCATAACTTTTTTATTTTCATGTCTACGTGGCTGTGCGAAGGCATGTTTTTTCTGGCGGTGAGTAGCAGAACTACCACTATAGCAGACGTAGCAGCTGCTACGGGGCCCCCTGACCTTATGGGGCCTGGTGTGCCTTCTGCATTGTTTTTTCTTTTTAATAGGTCGTAACCTGCTGAATTACTCTAGCAAGTAACAGCCCCTCTTTACTTACCGATCTCCACTCCACTGCCCATTGCCACCTCCACTTCCACTTCAGCCCTCCAGGGGGCCCCATGCATCACACATCACGATGCTGAACAGCGTCAGGACGTCATTGACACTATCTAGCATGGTGCACAGTTTATACTGAAGGCTTCAGACCCCAAAGTATAATGATTTGAAGCCCAGGGAAGGCAATTAAACATTAAAAAACAGTACTACTCACCTCTCCTGGCGTGGGTCTTCAATGACGTCATAGATGTGTGAAGAGACCCCAGAGTATAATAATAGTTCGTGGGTGGTGAACCCATAAATTTTGGGGTTCGTAATGAAGACGTAGGGCCCATTTTGGGACATTATACTGTGTGGAAGGGCCACTAAGGAACATTATACTGTGTGGAGGGGCCACTGGGGACAAACTGTATGGGGGGCGCATGGGACATTATACTGTAAGCAGGCCATTATGGAACATTATAATGTAAGGAGGGGCCACTGTGGGACAATATACTGTGTGTAAATGGGGCATTATACCACATGGGTGCCAGTAAAGGGAACGTTTTGCAATGTGGGATCCAGTAAAGTTGGCATTTTACTGTGCGTGTGGGGGGCCCAAGTCAAAAGTTTGCTATTGGGCCCAGGCTTTGATAGTTACGCCCCTGTCTGTGGTGCAAGCTTTAGCTTTTAATGGTTCCATTTTGAAGTTAATACGGCTTCTTAATAGCTTTTTATTCCTTTTTTAGGAGGTGACGTAAACCACTGTCATTTACCAGGCAGGTTAAACCTTTGCACAACGCAGGGTAGTAAGGATGTTAAAGCTCGGCAACTTTTTTCTTATTTTCCATCTCCGTCTTCTATGTGAGACCTTATTTTTTGAGTGACGAGTTATACTTTAATTTGGCACCATTTTGAGGTACATATAATGTTTTGATTAGCTTTTATTAACATTTTTTTGGGGTCCATGTGTAAAACCTACAATTATGTCATTATTTTTTGCATTTTGTTTTTACAGAGTTAAAAACTGAATTAAAACTGCATTAAAAACTATAGAAACAAAAGAAATAGCACCAGAAAAAAATAAAATTTAACTTTTAATAATAATATTTAAAACGGAATAGGCCACATAAAGACGATTCAACTTCAAAGTGAACCCAATACATAGGTTCATTTAGATAATGTATCCAATCGAAAGGACAGTATAGGGCTAATGTACTGTATCCCAAAGATTTATGGGAGGAAATGTATCTGTTAAGTATAGGGTTAATGGTACCTAAGTACATGCATGTCAGTATTCATGATCCCACCCCAGTCAGATAATTGGAAAAGGTGTGATTCCTCTTAGGGATAAATAGACGAAAATGCCCAACTACTGAACCTTTTTTGGTTCACTTTTTGTACAAAAGTAACATGAGACCGAACAGACACAGAAAGGGGACAACGGGGTGCTGGGGACAGGTGAGTATGCTTTTTTTTAAAAGTAAATTTATTTTTAAACCTCCCTGGCGGCTGCCACAGTGGTCACACCAGTTAATAGACAACCTCTTTGTCTGGGCCAAATTTTTTTATGGCACTTTACTGGTCCCCCCATACAGTTGGCCTCTTCACTGGTCCCCCATACTGTATGGGGAACAGTGATGGGGCCATTATATTGTGAGGAAGAAGTGATGGGGGCTAACATCCTGTGTGATGCATATTAAAGGGATTGTCCAGGGTTAATCTTTTTTATAGGCTATGCTAAGGATAGGACATAAATACCTGATCGGTAGGGGGCTGACACATGGCACCATCAGCTGTACAGCATCACTTCTGGCTCCTGTTCTGTACACAACACAGGGCCGGAAGCAGAAAGCTTCATCCACTGTACAGCAGCCCGGCGCCTTCACTGCAGCTCAGCTCCCAATGACTTCAATAAGTGCTGAGATGCAGTGAAGGTGCTCGGCTAATATACAGTGGACAGAGCTTTCTACTTCTGGCCCCATATTGTGTACAGGATAGGTGCCAGAAGTGATCGGTCCGGGGTCAGCCCCCAACAGATCAGGTATGTATGGCCTATACTGAGGATAAACCATAACAAATTATGCCTGGACAACCCCTTTAATATACCCCCCTAATGCGCCACACTTTAAAGAGGTTGTTCAGTATAATTTTTTTTCTTTCTTATAATTAGTCTGGGGGAGGTGAACCCCTCCCCCCAAAAAAACAAAAAAATACTAAACATACTCACCTGTCCTCGGTGCTCCGGTGTCTTCAGGTCACAGCACGGTCCGTTCCTGCTGCTCCGCTGTCTTCTTTTGCCATAAGCCCTCACTGGCTGTGACGTCCCAGGTCCCTTCCTTTAGGCTGCTGATTGGCATCAGGGGTCACATGACGTCACAGGTAGTCACGTGCAGGGGGTACTTTCGCTGGAAGAAAACAGAGCTGCAGGCTAAACCGCACAGGGAGACACTGGGGACAGGAGAGAAAGTTTTTTTTGTTTTTTTTTCTCCTGTGTAATTAAAAAAAAAAAAAAAGTTATCCTGCACAACCCCTTTAATGTCCCCCATTCTATTGGCCTCCATTATTTATCATTTTGCCAATGCAAATGCATTGGCAGAGGCGTAACTAAGGTCTTGTGGGTGCAAACTTTTGTCCGGGGCCCCCTACCCCCTCCCTAGAGAGAATTCTTGATAGTGACGGTTACGAGTGCTGCAGCGATATCTCAGATACTTGAAAGGGATACAGCTGTAGTACCCACAACTGCAGTTATCAAGAATACGGTGAGTGAGCAGTGCAGCACCCGGCATGTAAACAATACTGGGACAGCAGTATATGCTCCACAGTGGCCCCCACACAGTATTATATGCCCACGGTGGCCCACACAGTATTATATGCCCACAGTGGCCCCCACACAGCATTATATGCTCCTCAGTGGCCCCCACACAGTATTATATACCCACAGTGGCCCCGACACAGTATTAGATGCTCACAGTGGCCCCCACACAGCATTATATGCTCCGTAGTGGCCCCCACACAGTATTATATGCCCATAGTGGCCCCCACACAGCATTATATGCCCATAGTGGCCCCCACACAGCATTATATGCCCATAGTGGCCCCCACACAGTATTATATGTTCACAGTGGCCCCCACACAGTATTATATGCTCACAGTGCCCCCCACACAGTATTATATGCTCACAGTGGCCCACACACAGTATTATATGCTCACAGTGGCCCCCACACAGTATTGTATGCTCACAGTAGCCCCCACACAGTATTGTATGCTCACAGTGGCCCCCACACAGTATTGTATGCTCACAGTGGCCCCCACACAGTATTATATGCTCCGCAGTGGCTCCCACACAGTATTATATGCCCACAGTGGCTCACACAGTATTATATGCCCACAGTGGCCCACACACAGTATTATATGCCCACAGTGGCCCACACAGTATTATATGCCCACAGACATATAATACTGACCCCAGAATATAATACGTAGAGGCCCAGGAGAAGTGATTAAAAATAACAAACACTTATACTCACCTTGTCTTACCTCTCCGGGGCATCTTTGCTCTGTCCTGCTGTCTTTCCCATCTTCCTTGGTCCCCTGGTCCCCACGTCGTGCCCTAGACATCACCGCAGGGGCCTGTGATTGGACCTCTGCGGTCACGTCGGGCGTGATGACGTCATTACGCCGGCACGCCCATGTCACCGCTGGGGCCTAACCACAGGCCCCTGCAGTGAGGCCTGAAAAGTGTCGGAGACGATGCTGAGCCCAGTACAGGTGAGTTTTTTGGGTTTTTTTTTTGTTTTTTTCCTCACTTTCCCTGGGCTGGCATACCCTTTCCATTAACAATTGGTGTAGCGGTCGGGAAACCAGACTTTCCCCGACCACTATCATGGTAGTCCGGGGCCCCGGCCACTTCCAGCTGGTCGCAGGCCCCATACCCCTCCGGTCGTGGTCGCACCCCCTGCGACCACGATCCTTACGCCACTGTGCATTGGTCAGGGGCCTGATCGGGATGGTCTGGGTCCTGATCGGGCCCCTGACCTTTGCATTGGCAAAATGATGACTAAATATAGTTGGGGCTCGGGGCCCACCAGGGGATTCACCGGTTCCCCAGTGGGCCAGTCTGACCCTGGGTTCTACTCTCTAATTGTCAGGAGATGTTCAAATTAATTAAATCGCGCTCGGGGAATCAACACCGAGACAGGTGATTCTCTATGATAATTCTTCTCTTTATTGAGACAGTGCGCAGGATTATAAAGGAAAATAATGGCTTCAGGCCAGCTTACACATCACAGAATACATCACACATAGCATGCAATACAATTGTTTAAGGATAAGTGGGCGTTCTGCAGGGTCTGCACGTGGCTAGCACATGAGCATCCCATGGACATCCGGTATCTGCCATCTTAGATGCGTAATGAGCATCTGACCACATAAACTTTTCATTGTCAGTAGACCTTTAAATGTTTTATTAAAACATCTTTACTGAAACCTAGCTCCTATCCCATACAATACATCTTGTTCCCACACGAAGAGAATAAAGAGAGTAAAGGGGAGGGAAGCGGCCAAGATGTATAACCGGACCCTCTTATCTAATAACCTTGTCTACGTAGCCTGAGAAGAGCTTTTAAACAATAGTACATTCTAATGCCTAAAAGCCATCTGGGTTAAGTAACACTTTCACACAAAGCTTTTACAAAAATATTGGAATATATTCTTAAAGCGACAGGCACAATTATTGTTGATTATTGATTTTCAAGCCATTTTCTAATATTTTTCCACAACAATATATACAGACGTGGACAAAATTGTTGGTACCCCCTCGTTTAATGAAAGAAAAACCCACAATGGTCACAGAAATAACTTGAATCTGACAAAACTGGAATTTGCCAAACTACATGTTGACAAGCCACAAAGCTTCTGGGAGAATGTCCTATGGACAGATGAGACAAAAATCGAAATTTTTGGCAAGGCACATCAGCTCTATGTTCACAGATGGAAAAATGAAGCATATCTTGAAAAGAACACTGTCCCTACTGTGAAACATGGAGGAGGCTCTGTTATGTTCTGGGGCTGCTTTGTTGTATCTGGCACAGGGTGTCTTGAAGCTGTGCAGGGTACAATGAAATATCAAGGGATTCTAGAGAGAAATGTGCTCCCCAATGTCAGAAAGCTTGGTCTCAGTCGCAAACACACCCAAAACACACAGCTAAATACACGCAAGAATGGCTAAGAGGAAAACATTGGACTATTCTGAAGTGGTCTTCTATGAGCCCTGACCTAAATCCTATTGAGCATCTTTGGAAGGAGCTGAAACATGCCGTCTGGAAAAGGCACCCTTCAAACCCGAGACAACTGGAGCAGTTTGCTCATGAGGAGTGGGCCACAATACCTGTTGAGAGGTGCAGAAGTCTCATTGACAGTTGCAGGAATTGTTTGTTTGCAGTAATTGCCTCAAAAGGTTGTGCAACAAAATATTAAGTTTAAGGGTACCATCATTTCTGTCCAGACCTGTTTCATGAGTTTTCTTTTTAAAAAAAATTCTGTTGAAGCATGGTTGAAAAGCAATGTCTGACTTTCATTTGTTCATTTTCATAGAATTTTTATATATTATTACTTTTGTCAGATTCAAGTTATTTCTGTGACCATTGTGGGTTTTTCTTTCGTTAAATGAGGGGTACCAACAATTTTGTCCACGTGTGTAGGTGTTGCCTCCAAGGGTGGAGAGGGGTGCCCGGGCCTGCCGAACAACACTCCAGGACCTCCAAGAGGGATCCAAACACAGAGAGGATCTCCAATGAGACATCCACTACAGCATGCCTCTTTCATCAGTACCCTTTCCTGATACCACATCATGATTGAAAGCACACCCTGACATCAGTCTGTATGCACCGAGGAAGCTAGTGACTAAACTCTCCCATATATCAAAAAACTGCTGTATCCTAGTTTCCTTATTGAGCGTTTTGTATGTATTTAACAATGCCCCTTTGTGCCCCTTAATTCCTCCCTTAAAGGGATTGCTCGGGATAAGAAATATTAATGCAGGCAGCAAGACAGTTTTGTAAATAAATATGCACTGACACTTACCTGCATCCTCCCCTCTGTCCCTGCCCTGGGCCAGCCATCACCTTCACTGCACTATTTGCATAAGGAGCAGATGTAGCACTTATGTCAAGTTGACGAGACCTCTGCAGCCAATCACCACTCTCTACAGTACAGCAGTATATAGTGTTGGGCTGCTGTGGTTCTGCTGTTGCGACATCTCACTGTAGCCGCTCTATATACATGCAAAGGTGACAGACAGCCCAGTGCAGGTAAAGGAGGGAATGTACATTATAACGCTTGCCTGCTGCCTGCTTTAACATTTATCATAGCACAACCGTTTAAATTTATAGTGCACCTCAATTAATAATGCCCCTGTGCCCCACCAATTAATAATACTCCTGTATGCCCCTTAAATCAATAATGCCCCCTGTGTCCTCCCAAAAAATACTCCTGTATGCCCGCTTAAATCAATAATATCTCAGCTAATAATGCAACCTAATTAATAATTCTCCTGTATACAGTATTCCCTTAAAGGGAAATGCAGAACTGGGGCAGGAGGCGGGGGAAGGTGAAACATAAAAAAAAACAAAAAACAAAACATACTCTCCAGTCCCTGGCGCTTCAGTGTCCCCCTGTTGCTGTCAGGTCCAGCGTCGCCCGGGGGCTTGTTCTGGCACAAGTCCTTGCTTCATGTGGCCTCAGCGGTCACAAGTAAGGACCCGGGACGGTAATCGAATATGTCACTGGTGACATCCTGGGTCCTTTTTCTGTGACTGCTGAGGCCACTGATTGGCCTCAGCAGTCACGTGTGGCGAGGACTTCTGCTAGAACAAGCCCGTGAGCAGCGTTCAACTTGTCAGTGATGGGTGGCATCGGAGCCCTGGAGACAGGTGAGTATGTTGGGTTTTTTTTTTATGTTTCACCTTCCCCGGCCTACTGCCCAATTACTGTAATTCCTGGACAACCCCTTTAAATCAATAATGCCCACCTTAAATTAGTATAGCCCAATACCCTCTTACACCCTTACATAAATACTGCCTCCCAGTAGCCCCTTATATTAATACTGCCATTTATATTAATAATGCTCCTGCCTTCCCAAATGACCCCTTATGGTTATTGTGAAAGATCCTCAGTGCGCCAACACCGCGTTGGCCCACACCTGAGACTTCTTTACTAAAAGCCCCACTCACCGCCAGTGAGTGCTGGGTCCACAAGATAAATACAAGACAAGCTTTCTAAATTTTGTATATTTATTAACCCCTAAATGGGTCAGTATTAACATCTAACACATGCAGTTCAGAACAGATATGCAGATGTATGCAAGCATTAACAGTTACTAGTTACAATATACAGTACATAAAATAAAAAGGGAATAAAAGTGAAATAATTACTTTACCACACATATCCTGGATGTGGCTCTGTAATCCAACCCTCACACATGGCATGTGGGGATAACCAGTGGAGACTTCTAGCAGCAGCATCACAGCATTCCAGCCTGCATGCTCATCACAGTCTCTCAGTAGTAGTCTCACAGTGGTCTCATCATAGTCCCTTCTTGTAGTCTCTTGTCTCATCTTTTATACCCTTGATTACACCACCCAGAATGAGGTCACCGGCGACGGCAAGTCTGATTGATTAACGCACTCAAGTCAAGATTCTTTGTAAGGAGATGGGACCAAGTGGAATGACACAATGCCTTCTATATGTTATCAACCAGGTATGATCAATAGCCTAGTCTAAACAATTCATGTGTATTTGATCACCAAGGGGCTATGTAGGAATTCAATGGAGCCATTCTGGGATGGATGCAAAGCCCTATTGTTACATTGTTGCCACTACTGACAACATACACCTAGGATTAGAGCTACGCACATTTTGAGTTAAATAGAATTAAGAGGGAGATACGATACCCAGAGATCAAAATACATCTTTGAGTTATAGCCATATTTAAGTGGAATCATCACAGTTATTGACCCTTAATATTTTTAAGGCCTCCCCCCTTCCCAACAACAACAAAAAAAAAACAACAATACTCACCTGCCTAAGATTCCCTTGCTCTGACTTTCCACCTCTGACTCTCCTTGCTGTATCCTGCACCTACCTTTCTTGTCCTCAGGCACATGCGGTTTTATATACCGCTAGAAATCTGACTGAAGGGCATTCCTGACAGTGTAGCTGGGCTGTGAGGAATGTCCCCCCGACAGTACTCGTCCATAGACTTGTACTGTGAAGGCGTTCCTCACAGCTCAGCGTCATCGCTGGGCGGTAAGGAACACACTCTCTGACAGTACAGGGATATGAATGAGAACTGTCAGGGGGGAGTTACTCACAGCCCAACTAGACTGTCAGGAACGTCCTTCTGACGATAGGCAGAGATCGGTGCATGAACTAACGGCACCTATATCTCCAGCCCCGGGGCACATAACGGGAAAGCCGACAGTGTGCTGAATTCAGCGCACTGTCGGCTTTTTAGCGGTATATAAAACCGCATGTGTGTGAGGACCTGAAAGGTCCTCTTTAAAGTTACTTTAAGGCTGCAGCACCACATTGCATACACAGCTAAAAAAATGCTGCAGACAAAAAGCAACAGAAACACATCATGTTTTTTTCCACAGTGTTTTTCATTGCATTTTTGCTGAGTTTTTTTCTGTGGATTTTCTTACCTTATTAAACCTATAAGGAAAACTCCAGCGTTTTCTCAGGTATAATTGACATGCTGCGTTTTTCAAAAACGCATGTGTTTTTGAAAACGCAGCTTTTCCGCAGCGTTTTTTACTCTGCAATGTGTGGATAGGATTAGCCAGAATCTCATTCAGGCTGGATTCACAGTAGCGCTCAGTGTCTGTTCGGGGATTTCCTCTCCCATTCAGCTTGAAAAATGCAGAGAGAAAGGTCCTGCAAGCGGGACTTTTCTCTCAGCATTTTTCGGGGTGGAAACCCTGTGGACCCCATTATAATCAATGGGTGTCTACGGTAAACACTTTTTAAGCAGATTGGGTTCCTGTTTTTCAGGTCCCCAAGCGGACCCGAAGAAAAGATACCTGGGTGCAAGTGTCACTTTGCTGGTACTGTAAAACACTGCGTTTTTTCTGCTACGTGGGGCTTCTGCCTAAAATGTATGTTGAATGTATTTATTACCTTTTTTGTTGTTGGCTCACCCACTTTAGGTTGAGGCAGCAAGCATGATGGTTGCAGTCTTACCAAACCCAACAGGCCTAAAGGTTACAGAGTCTAATGTAACACAATTAGCTCAACAGTAATTGAAACCTCTCTATGAGGGCAGAGTTCTTGGTGGTCTTGACAGAGGCATGCATCTTCCAGGAATAGAACACAGTTCTTGCTTGGTAAAATTGAAAACAGCTTTGTAGAGAATTCTCTGTATTGTGAAGTTCTAGTGGATCTAGTTTGAATTGGTTTCTATTGGTGTCATGTCCTCTGCCCCAGGGTCAGGGCAAATTTAGTGTCTCAATTTACATTTCTAAGGAGACAATGACATTGAAATTGTTTAAAATTCTGAATCAAAGTGCGTATATAGGAAACAAGATCTGTCCAGAGGAATTACTATTTGGCCTTTAGTAGCTGATATCTTGTCACTTTCTCACTGTGCTGTATATCACATAATGCACTCATGTCATTTTGTTTTCTGCTATTTTGTGACTATTGTCTGGTTAAAGTTATGGTTGTATTTGATGTTGCTTGATACAGCACTAAATGTTAAATAACGTATTTATAAAATGTATGGGTCTGAAGGGGTACTGTTTCATTAACCAATTCAGTACCAGGCCAATTTCTCTGGTTCAGGACCAGACACATTTTCGTTTTTTATTTCGTATGCACAGTTTTGAGGGCTATAACATTTTTATCATTTGCGTTATTCAACTAATTTTTGCGTCTTTTTTCGGTGACACATAGGGCTTTATTCTTATGTTGTTTTTATTTTTGCTTTTTTTTTATAAAAAATTTTATATTCGGGAAAATATAAACAAAGAGGAGGGAAAACGTGTCACATTTTTTTTTTTATCTAATAGCACAAAGTGCTACTAAAAAACTTTTTAAGGCTACGGCCCCACGTTGCGGAAACGCAGCTTTTTTTGTTCCAGATTTTGCTGCGGTTTTTTGAGCCAAAGCCAAGATTGGCTACAAAAGGAATTGGAAACATGTAGGAAGTTCTTATACTTCTACCTGCTGCTAAATCCCTTAGCTGTGTATATAGTGATCAAGAAGGCAGGAACTGTAATAAACCGTCCTTGTCTTCTCTAGGGGAGCTCTGGCTGTAGTAACAGCTGGCTCCCCGCTTCTGCAGGGCTAGGTGAGAGTTCAGCATAGCCTCCAGGCCCTTTCTCCCAAAGAACTGAGGAGGAAAGGAGGGCATATTATAGCAATGTGGGGCATAGCAGTTTGGAGCAACGGAGTTCCCCTTGGTGCTCCAGACTGCTCATTTGCATATTGTGAAATAAATGCATATCTTGGCAATGGAGACATTAATTTGCATTGCAAAAAGGCGTTGCATTCAGGTATTTTGTTGGTTTAATATTCTTCACCCTGGTGACAAACTCCCTTTAACCCCTAGGCAACACACGCCGTAATAGTATGGCTCGGCCGCCTGAGCCTAGAAGACAGCTGCCGTCCTATTACTGAGCGGGCGGCTGCTAGAGAGGGTGTTAGCTGTAAGTTACAAACAAGTCAAAAATGACAGTGACATTTAAGGGGTTCCGATATAATAATGCCCCCCCCACCGCGGCTAGATCGGGGGGTGCTGATATGTATTTTCAGCAGCTTGGGGTCTGACCAGTGACCCCGGGCTGCCAGGATCCCCAATACCTGATTGATCTTGCTGAGATGGGAGGAAGTCAGCCTATGCAGATGCATAGGCTGACTTCCTCTATACACTGCAATACATGTGTATTGCATGTGTATTGCGTTGTATACTACTGAACCAGCAATCACAGCATAAAAAAAATCTAAAAAAAAGTTTTAAAAAAATAAAGTGTGTTAAAAAATGTATAAATATTAATATTTATTAACATCTATATTTTAAAATTTAGCCCCCGAAATGCCCCTTTCTTATATAAAATGAATTATATAAAAAAACCTAAAAATTAATAAAAACAATACATATTTGGTATTGCTGCGTCTGTAACAACCCTTACAATAAAACTGAAACATTATTTAACCTACACGGTGAACATTGTAAAAAAAAAAAAAAAAAAAAAATGATGGAAGTAATTATGTTTCGCCATCTTGCCTCATAAAATATGCTATAAAAAATGATAAAATGTCATATGTTCCCCAAAACAGTATAAATAAAAAGCATTTCTTGCCCCACAAAAAATAAGCCATAAACCAACTCTGTCAACCGAAAAATAAAAATGTTACGCATCTCAGAATATGGCAATGCAAAAATAATTGATTTATGTCCATAAATGGGTTTTTGTATTAAAAAAAATAATAGTATTACTTAGGTATCGCTGTAATCGCACCAACTCACAGAATAAAGGTAACATGTTACTTATGCTGTACGTTGCACACAAAAAATGTAAAAGGTAAAAAGTAATGCCAAAATTGTTTTTTTTTTTTTAAATCCACCACGAAAGAGTTAATAAAATTTAGTCAATAAGTTATATGTGCACACAAAAATGATGTCATTACAAAATGCATCTCATACCACATAAAACAAGCCCTCATATGGCTACATCACCAGAAAAATAAAAAATATAGCTTGCACAATGTGAAGATAAAAAGTGCAAAAATCAGAAGATCATAAGAACAAAACTGGCTGCGGCAGGAAGGGAATGTACAAGCTGTTCGAGCGTATATCAAGGTACACCCCAAATTTAGAGGTTACGAGGGAAAAGACACCAGAAGTGACCCCCAGAGTGACCTCCCCCCAATCATAGGAGCTACTGGGGAAATAGCAGGGAATTTGGTGTTCCCAATGTACTCGGCACAGCTTACATATTCACTTTTCACCATCCACTGTGCAGTAACATCTGGAAAACTAATGTTCACTACACCCCTTGATAAATTCTTTGAGGGGTGCAGTCTTCTAAATGGGGTCACTTCTTACAGGATTCCACTTTTCTGGTACCTTAGAGGCTCTAAACATGACATGGCATCCAGATACCAAACATCTAAATCTGCAATCCAAAAGCCACATAGCGCTCCTTCACATCCCTTCACGCCACATGTACACACGTGAACAAAATTGTTGGTACCCCTCGTTTAATGGAAGAAAAACCCACAATGGTCACAGAAATAACTTGAATCTGACAAAACTGTAATTTGCCAAACTACATGTTGACAAGCCATAAAGCTTCTGGGAGAAAGTCCTATGGACAGATGAGACAAAAATCGAAATTTTTGGCAAGGCACATCAGCTCTATGTTCCCAGATGGAAAAATGAAACATATCTTGAAAAGAACACTGTCCCTACTGTGAAACATGGAGGAGACTCTGTTATGTTCTGGGGCTGCTTTGTTGTATCTGGCACAGGGTGTCTTGAATCTGTGCAGGGTACAATGAAATCTCAAGACTATCAAGGGATTCTAGAGAAATGTGTTGCCCAGTGTCAGAAAGCTTGGTCTCAGTCGCAGGTCATGGGCCTTGCAACAGGATAATGACCCAAAACACACAGCTAAAAACACCCAAGAATAGAAAACATTGGACTATTCTGTAGTGGCCTTCTATGACCCCTGACCTAAATCCTATTGATGATCTTTGGAAGGAGCTGAAACATGCCGCCTGGAAAAGGCATCCTTCAAACCCAAGACAACTGGAGCAGTTTGTTCATGAGGAGTGGGCCAAAATACCTGTTGAGAGGTGCAGAAGTCTCATTGACAGTTACAGGAATCGTTTGATTGCAGTGATTGCCTCAAAAGGTTAAGGATACCATCATTTCTGTCCAGGCCTGTTTCATGAGTTTTCTTTTTTTTTTAAATTCCGTTGAAACATGGTTGAAAAGCAATGTCTGACTTTCATTTGTTCATTTTCATAGAATTTTTATATATTATTACTTTTGTCAGATTCAAGTTATTTCTGTGACCATTGTGGGTTTTTCTTTCATTAAACGAGGGGTACCAACAATTTTGTCCACGTGTGTATGACACTGGTGTACATAGGATAGCGTACTTAATGTCATATGTGGGTATAAACTGCTATTTGGGCATAGCCAGGCACAGAAGGGAAGGCGCGCTATTTGGTTTTTGGAGCACATATTTAGACAGTGTAGGTTTTTGGATGCCATGTTACTTTTGCAAAACTCCTGAAATGGCAGTTAAGTGGAAACTCCTGACACATGACCCTGTTTTGGAAACTACACCCCTGAAGTAATTTATCCATGGGTACAGTGAGCATTTTTAACCCCCAAGTGTTGCTATAATTTATTTTCCTAGAAATGAATACGCAGATGTTGGTGAAAAGTGAAAATGGCAATTTTTCCAGGAATACGTCATTTCAGTGCGCAATATGTTGTGCCCAGCTTTTATCAAAGACTAATGCTCCAAAAACTGTTGTGCCTGGGATACCCGCTTAACAGTTTTTGGAGAGTGTATCTCTGCTGACACAAGCTGGGCACAACATATCAGGCACTGAAATGGCGTATCTCTGAAAAAATTGGCTGTGCATTGATTTCTGTAAAGTACATTCATGCAACACTTAAGGATTAAAAATACTCACTACACAGTTTAATAAATCCCTTCAGTGGTATAGTTTCCAAAGAGGGGTCACATGTCTGCAGATTCTACTCTACTGGCAATTCATTGGCTTTGCAAAAGTGGCATGACGTCCAAAAACCAAACTGTGCTTCAAAAACCAAAATAGTGTTCCTTCCCTTCTGTGCTGACTGTTCCCAAACAGCAGTTTATACCCACATATGCCATTGTTAAGTACATTATCCTGGATACAACAGTGTCATAAATGTGGGCATAAACTGTAATTTGGGTACAGAGCTGGGCGCAGATGTGAAGGAGCGCTATGTGCTTTAAGAGGCAGATTTAGATTGTTGTTTTTTGGACATGTCACATTTGCAGAAACCATAAAACAGCCGCTACCAAATAGGGTCACTTCTTTGGGGAATTCCTCTTTTGCCGACAAAAACCACTGCGTTTTACAGTCCCTGCAAAGTGGGTGGGATTCTAGCGAATCCCATCCACACATTAAATAAAAATACACACAGCGAAAATGCTGCGATTTCCAAAACCGTTAAGACTAAGACCCCACATTGCGAGCTGCAGCCAAAAACCGCTGCAGGAAAAACCGCAATAGCAATGCATTGCGGTTTTTCTCGGTTTTTCACAGAAAGTCCGCAGAGTTTTCCTCTGCGGACTTTCTGTCCCTATTATACCTATACGGAAAACGCCAGCTTTTCTGTAGGTATAATTGATATGCTGTGGATATTTTTCTGCAATTTGTGGATGGGATTAGCTAGAATCCCATTCAGTTTAAAGGTAGTGTGGGGCCCTGCCTACAGGACAGTTAAAAGATGATGCCAATATAAAGCAGAGATTTGGTAGATAATATTTATTAATATATTTGGGTGGTATGACTATATGTCTGAAAAGCAAAGCATTTCACATTTTGAAAATTGTGATTTATTTTTTCCAAATTTCCATCAAATCTCCTATTTAAAAAAAATAAATAAATACAAATATATTGATCAATGTTTAACACTAACATGAAGTCACAAAAAAAACTTTCTCTAAATCAGTTGTGTAAGTTAAAGCATCTCAAAGTTATTGCCTCACATATCAGTTTTAAAAAATCTCCTGGTCATTAAGGTACTTTTAGGCTGTGTCCCCAAGGGGTTAAAATGTTTTTTTACACTGGTTTGTACTATTGATTCATACAAAGTTATTGAACATTTAAATTTAGTGAGTAGTGCAGTGAACACTAAGACCGTGTTCAGATGAAGCAGAACTGCCACAGACAGGTTGCTTATTGCTGATTGTACCTATTATTGATGATTTCTAAACATTTGGCCCTTCAGACCTTTAATGCTCTGCAGGATTAAGTACTGGAGTGTGAATTGCAAAGTGGTTCTTCTTTTGAACCAGGTCTGAGAGTTCTGTAATTGCTGGGCATAAGTCAGTGAGCTGGTGAAAGAACTGACAGGAGCCAAGGCTGGGACAGTGAGCTATAAAGGTATCACCCAGAGTTGGGATGATGAACGGTTAGAGAGCTTGGTCACCTGACGCTTGTAGTGACTCCTTGAACCAAAGTGTGCAGGACTGTGGGCAAAGAGGGACAGTGATCTTCCAAGAAGGTTGTTGAAAGACAAGTTAGATTAATAGTGAGTCTTCTTTCCTTCTGCATACTTTAATAATGTTTAGTATTATACTGTGTTAAACAAGCTGATTTAACCTGTATTGAAGTTACAAGTGTACAGTTGTTACTACTGCTGTTATTACTGCTGCAGCTCCTAGATGGTAAACCCTTTCCAGCAAACTTTTGGACTGCGACTATGTAAACCATTCTGTGGCCCAGAAATGATACTATTAGATCTGCAAAGTAAAATATGATGGACATGCTGTACACTCACAGCTATGGTATTCAGACATAGTAATAGGTAGTGGTTAAGTGACCATGAAGACTTAAGGAGGTACAGAGCCATGCATTGTGTAAAACTGTTGCGGGCAGTATCAGGTAATAGCTTCCCAATATCCCACAGAAGCACATGACTTGGACTGGAACTGTACAGGCAGGAGGACTAAAAAGAAGGCACCAGGTACTTTAATTTTACATTCCCCATGTTATATTAAATTTTTGTGGAGAACTCAATAATTTGGCAGTGTAATAGGGTTCTGCAAACATGATTCTGTAATATATCAGGCTGTACAATACAAGGAAATGTACTTCATAATTCACACTGAACTCCTATTATCTTACTGTCACCGGATCTTTGATGTATGACAAAGAACACATGTCATTAATCTGTGTTTTCACTGGTAAACAGATATGTTGCTCTACAACCTTTGTGGTTAGATTGTTGTTATGAAATTTATCCTGTGCTCCCACCTTCATTGTGGCTGACTTTTGACTACACTTGAGATCTTTTTAACTTTGCTCTTTGTGATTCTGCTAGAACCAAGAAGACAACTTATGAAACATCAAGGGTATGCTTTCTCTACAGTCTGAAGCAGCTAATAAAGTGGACCGACTCAAGGTTCTTCCAGAACCCTGTGAACCTAGAACAGAGCAATATGTTTTGAGCAATAAAAGGTCAGACAAAAAAATTAAAGTTATGGACAGTTCGTTGTTTAAAAACGCAACGTTTTACAGTCACTGAAAAGTCTAGCGAATCCCATCCACACATTACATATACGCGCAGTGGAAATGCTGCAATTTCCAAAACCATCACGGTTTTGGAAAATTACAGCATGTCAGTTATACCTACGGAAATGCCGGCGGTTTCACGGTATAAGGATGGGTTTCCCGGTATAGGTATAATTGAAGTAGAAAGTTCGCAGAGGAAACCAGAGCAAAAAAGCGCTGTGGTAAAAACCGCGACAGCGACAAAACAGGGTTACCTCTGTTGGTATTACTTTTAACAAGATAGAAATGAAAGAGGGGTATTTTGTCTCCTTAAAGAGACTGCCTTATCAGTGTAGGGATACTTAGAACACCAGGATTTCTGGGAAAATGCACACTTTTCATTCCAGCTAGGAAAACTAATTTGCATACCTTTTAACGGAAGATAGATAAATGTTCACTTTAATGAAGTTGGTATAAGGCTAGCTTCACACTTCTGCTATTTAGTCCATTGTTCTGATCCATTATAGGATCAGAGCCATAGATCTAAAAAGTAATACAATGACTTACGCAGACTGTTAGGAATCTAAATATGTGTAATCCTTCTTGTAGCCATCATACTTTTTAGTTCAAAACAGCACACCACCATCACTAAGGTTGCTGTGCCTACAAGTAAAACTCTGACTGGGTCGTCAGCCTGTCAGAGCTCTGAGACTCTGAGCCAGCCAGAGTACTGCCTCATTCTCCATTCCAGAGCTGAGGTGGGGTATTTAAACTCTGCTTGAAGGCAACTCAGGTGCCTGCTACTAATTGTAGGTAGGTTTGAGATTTCTGAAGTTACCTGTTTACTGATTCCATGGTTACTGATTTTGGCTTGTTTTCTGGCTATCAGTTTTCTTACTGACTTTGAGCTCCTGAACTCGACCCTGTCTTGGACATAGTCTTCTGCTACTGATTCAGATTCTCCTGTGCCTATATTTACTCTCTGATGTAGGTTTGCTGATCTGGCATTTGTCTGCAAGTGCACCTAGTTCCCTACACTAGGTTTAATGTGGTGTAAAGTCCTCTAGTAAAGTACTCAAGGGTAGCCTTAGAGTATGTTCACACAGTTTTTTGCAGGTGGATTTTGGAGGTGGAATCTGCCTTAAAATCTGCCTCAAAAAACGCTTCCCAACTCTCCCATTCACATCAATGGGAGTCAGAAGCAGATTTTGTCCTCTAGCTGATTTTTCTGCTACAAGAAAAAAGATAAGTCAGGACCTATCTTCAGGTGTATTCCACCTTGCAAACCCTATTAAAATGAATGGGAGGCAGAAAAAAAAAAAAAAAAAAATAGCATTTTTTTGTATTTTTACAAAATACGCTTAAAAAAAAGCTAGTATTTTTTTTTCTGCCTCCCATTATTTTCAATGGGGTTTGCAAGGCAGAAGCCGCCTGAAGATGGGTCAGGACTAGTTTTGAACGAACCCGTCGAAGTTCGGGTTCAACGCGTTCTGCCAAACTTTGCCCAAAAGTTCGGTTCGGGTACCCGAACCCCATTGAAATCAATGGGGACCCGAACTTTGTGACCCAAAAATGGCTGTAAAACTTTTCTTTTTTTTTTTTTTACTTTTTAGTGATGCCCCACTATGGGACCTGAACCAGCAATACACTGATTGTTGGTTCAACACTATAGACTACAATCCACGTGTATTGCAGTCTATAGAGAAAGTCAGCCTATGCAGATGCATAGGTTGACTTTTTCTCTTCTTAGCAGGATCAACCAGGTACTGGTGGCTCCTAGCAGCCTTGGGTCACTAACCAGACCCCAGGCTGCAGAAGATACATATGGGCACCCCCCATCTCGCTGCAGGGGGTGCCGAGGGGGATGTTTGGCATGGCAGAAACCCTAGGGGTTAAGGAGCAGGGTGTTAGCTATCAGTTACACCTAACACCCGCTCCCAATGCCACCCGCGGCATTCAGTTCCCTGACAAATACCTAAGATGCCATGGTCGCTATTGACCGCGGCATCTTAAGGGTTAAACAATGGGGATTGGTGTTTGCACCAACCCCACTGTTGCAGCGGGAGCCTGATTGCACAGGGTTAAAGCTGGTTGATTGGCTGCTCAGCAGTCAATCAACCAGCTTTAGGGATGAGCCGAACCCGGACCCGAACTTCAGCGATGACGTTTGGGGTTGGGGTCGGGTACCCGAACGCACGAAACCAAACTGTGCAGGACGCTTTTTTTTCCTCTAACTGAAAAAAATCAGCTAAAGGAAAAATCTGTCTGACTTCCATTGTGAATGGGAGAGTTTTGAGGTATTTTTTTGAGGCAGATTTTGCCTCAAAAATCCACCTGCAAAAAACTCTGTATGAACCATTAGATTCTACCAGCCAGAACAGTGCAGGATTTTAGGTAGAGTGTTTTGCATACTATATGATCTACCAGTTGTAGTTTCAGTGTATTTGGAAACTGTTTAAGACTAAGGCTCCATGTAGCGAGCCGCAGCCGAAAGGCGCTGCAGGATAAACCGCAGTGGAAATACATATAATTGACATGCTGCGATTTCCAAAAACACAATGGTTTTGGAAATCGCAGCATTTCCATTGCTGGTATTTTTCTGCAATGTGTGGATGGGATTCCCATCCACTTTGTAGGGACTGTAAAATTCTATGTGGCTCTTCAGCCTAAACAGCAATTCCATTACACAGATGGTGTACATTCTGGTCACAGGACTTACTGTTTTGTTTGAAAAGTAAACAAATAAGACAAACTAAGAATGCTTCAAGTTTGTTTTAAACAGTAAAGTTAGTGATGAATGATGCAGACAAAATATTATCTGTATCCGTCATTTTATTGCTTTTTCAGTTTGTTGTTCTGATCCAATGATGGATCAGAACAATGGACTAAATAGTGGAACTCGGTCTTACTTGTGTCCTCAAAATGAACCATTTACATTAATTGTACAACGCTGGACTTAAAACTTTTTTATTCTAGTGGCACAGTTATGGCTGTGAATCACATATTATATAATGGTGGGTGGAGGCTTACCTTATTGTTATCACTTGTGAAAGCATTTACATCAGTGTTTCATTCCCTGTACAATAAGGTTGTCAAATGATATGTGTTTCTTTTCTATACCATGATGTATGATATCTCTAGCTTAATTTCTCATTCCAAGTAGAAATCTCACACTTGTTCAGTCGCCTTCGCTCGATCATGAAGTGGTTTGTTGTTTTGATATTTGTCTTCATCAGTAGCGTGAAGGGTCAATTCACAGGTAAGAAGGAGATCATGGGGATGTTTAAAATTATAGGGTTATAGCTTTGAAATCCGTGTATCAGGGATCTGGATCTAAATAGAATGGCTAATACTGACAAGACAATTGTTTCAAGGTTCCTGCCCCTGTAGTCAAATATTAAGATTGACTTATAATGGTGTCAAACAGAATAATCCAGTTCAATGTTTCCGCTGTTATGTTACATGACTACATGTCACAGTCATCTGCATTAATAGAGATCAGTGTAAAATCATAAAGGATGCTCTATGGGTTATGATTCTGTAACAAAACTATACAAATTATCCTAGTAAGAAATTTAGCATTTTACTGTTCAGACAGTTGGAAGTTCTACTGCAATTTGTTATTGCAAAGAGATATTATACTGCGTACGTCACATCAGAGACCATTAAAATATCGATATCAATACCAGTACAACTTTACTACAAGTTGTAAATTGATCCATACATCAGTCTTCCAAGTTTGTACTATTGAAAATGTGGCAGAATTCTGGCACAGTTTGCACAAAACACTATTGTGCGTGTGTTACACCAAATTTATTAACAGTTTTAGGCTATTTCTGCACCTTTGACAATGGGCTTACCAAAAAGGGAACCAGTCTTAAGATGCCAAATGGCAAAAAAAAATGTTTTTTTCTTTAGAAATACGTTAATTTATGGTAGTACAAACTTAGGGTGGTATTAGACAAATAGAAGACAAGCAGATTTTTTTTTTTTTCTAAAAAGTGCTGATTGGCGCAAAGTGTGCATATACTGTGTTTATCCTTTGGCATCAGAGCCTGCCAGTCAGCATGCTGCCAATGGACAATGATTCTTTTTTGTCCTGCTTAAATCAGCCGATCACCTGATGAATGAGCAAACGGAATATTTTAAAACTGTCTAAAATGTGGGGCAGTATTAGTAAATCTGCCCCACTGTCTTCTGTTACATCCAAGGATCCCCACATGTTAGTCCATACGCAACATGTCAGTTTTGTTGTTATAGTAATAACCTTTTTTTAAATAGTCTTTTTGTTGCTAACAGCCTCCTGACAACTTTATCCAGACAACTTTTCAGACAGACAGTAGCTCATTGTGGAAGAATGGACAAAAATAAGGAAGGTTCTAGATTTCCTCTTTTGATAACAACATTTTTAACACACATTTTAGGAGTCCCATTTCTTGATAATGTATCTTAGAAAATTTTTCAAAGTGTTTAGATTTTTTTTGCACTATTTTTCACTTTCCTATTTTCTTACGTATGGGGATTATTTTTGTATCTAATATCACAAATAATAGCCCTTTTATCCATCTTAGATGAGCATAAGAAAAACCATTAGTTTCGAGCTCTGTAGTATTTGGTTAGCTTGTGTGAATATTAGGCCGGGCTATTTCAGAAATAAAAAGTATGCAAACGTATATGGTAACTCATGCTATCAAATTGCCAAACATGCCAAAAAATGTCCTTTTGGTAACATTTGTGTATTTTGTACAGGACGCTGCACTGCAAACCCAGTGATATGCTGTAAAGGAGTGAACAGTGCCTGCAGGAGAGTAGACTGCTACTGTGATCAGTTTTGTTCTGCAAACAAAGACTGCTGTCCAGATTTTGCTCTTGCTTGTAATGAAGGTAATAATTTCTAACTAACTTCTGAGAAAAGTTATAGGGGCTCTTAGGCTGCTTCAGTCTCCTTTTTTAGATTTTTTTTTTTAAAGGTGTAGCATGTCATGAAACGAATTGTTCATGCATTCATTCATGTGGATCTCTCACATTAACAGCATCAATCTTTTGGGAAATGTTTATACACCAGAATTTTCATGTGCATTTTGGCATATATTCCATGCCAAAATCTGTGTAAAGTCCAACTCTCATTAATTTTGGAGTGACATATCTCTTATTGCGGTTGACTACATATGGGTCCCGCATGGAAACCATAGTTAGCGGCAGTATATCGGTATAGTAAACCGACATGGATTGCACTGCAAATACATTACATACTTTTCCACAGCAAAAATTACCATGTGAACATACCATAACAAGAAATGTTTAATAGTATATTTGAAATCCACGCCAGACTTGTATGTTCATGGGCTTTTCCCTCGGCTACCCAGCTTTCACTGGGGTATACACTGAAGTAGAATGTACAGTACAGACCAAAAGTTTGGACGCACCTTCTCATTCCAAGAGTTTTCTGTATTTTCATGACTATAAAAATTGTAGATTCACACTGAAGGCATCAAAACTATGAATTAACACATGTGGAATGATATACTTAACAAAAAAGTGTGAAACAACTGAAAATATGTCTTATATTCTAGGTTCTTCAAAGTAGCCACCTTTTGCTTTGATTACTGCTTTGCACACTCTTGGCATTATCTTGATAATGGTGGTGGTTAGTACTTTAGCAACTGGCTAGTAATAACTTGACTAAGGGAAAGTCTTTCTCTTCCAGGTGGACACTCCCACCTTACCCTGTACTGTAATATATCCTCAAATAAATATATAAAAAAAACCTCCTTCAAAATAGTTGTCAATAAATAACCATTATAGATAACTTATAACATATAAACACTGTTGTATACAGAAACTTATTACCAAGCAGCAGGGTTCCTTGAAGCCACAAACCCATGAACGATATTCCTAAAACATCCAGAGACCTCCTATTATTTACCCTCAGCTGTAATCCGCATGATGCAGGAGCACCATCTTCAGAGATCTAATTTTATCCCTGAAACCCTGACTGCAGGAATTTAAAACCAGGCTGTGTAACCCACGCAGCCTCCGAGTATCGAACCATTACTGACAACTTGTTCTCAACCCTTGACTTCAAAGACCCCTCCTGCTCTCGCCACAACAAGCTTGTGTGACACCTCACACATGCTTGTCCCTCCACACACCAACTGTTTTTTTTATTCTTTCCTGGATCCCCAGAAACCACAAATCCAAATCAATAGCAAACAGGGCGCAATAGATAGGTGGATACATCCTCCAGATCCCTATGTCGAGATACAACACAACATTTGGCGCCACAAAAATCCCCAACTTCAACTGCCCCCACTGTGATCGAGCCACTATATCTGACCAAACCAAAACAACACCTAGAAAGGATGACCACAAACGCAGGTGATCAAACTTTATATCCTGCCACAAAGCTTGGATCATTGCATGTGTTACTAGGGTATCCGGTGCCCTGTTCATAGCTGCATAAAACTGCACCTCTGGGAGCAACTTAGACTATATCAGATCCTTGACCCCTAACCATCTAACCTGTACCAACATTTTGTAGCAGCCATTCTAAGGGCCTGACATAGGCTGTTACTCCTCCCTCCCCAATAAACGTATGAATGGTCTGAGATCCAGAACAGGCAAAAGGCAACACCTAGAAGACACAACAGATAAACACGTTAACTAGCCAACCGCCGAACAGGAGAGAGTAACCACCATCTCCACATGCCCTCAACCTCGCTTCCAGCAGATGAAGGCGGACATTGATCTGAAATCACTCAAATTCCCAATGCCCAGTTTGTCTAATGGTGTCTGGGGCAGAGTCTACCTGGTTGCCTTCATGGCAAGCCCCATTTCAAATTAATGTATACTATGTTTCCTCACTACCCATCCAGTCACTGATAGATACCTGCAAAAAACAAACTTACCTGATTGGTTTTGTCAGTGCAGATATGGCAGTGACTTCCGATTACATTGTTTCAAACCCCCACCACCAAAACTACAAGCCCTCTCACAAGTCCACTGACAAAATGGCACAGCCTGCTAACCTCTACTGTGGCTCTAGTCAATTAACTATGAAACACCCACCCCATGGACACAAGCACAATGTGACAAGCAAAATTAAGACGGCCCAGTAAAGACCCATGTGTCTCATAGCCTAATCTCAACAAAAGGGGACAAATCCATATACCCAGGGGACCCAAGAATAAAAAATAGTCCAGGTAGTCCACCGGGGTCTGGTATCACACTATCCACTTCAGAAAGGTGCTACAAAAATCAACAAAGTAATGTCTTTGCCATTTACAGCACAACAACGGGAAGTACTGGTAACAAACAAAATATGGTTTCAATGTCTGTCTTGGCCAACAATGTTCCTTTCCATACTGACAAACCCACACCATGGCTGAATTGAAAAATGCTAGGATACTGCACAAGGGTTTGGATCAGTGCTAACATTCACCAACCTGTCGATTAGGCTTACTTCTTGGGAACTACTCCCAAAAGAATATACAAATGAACAAAAAATGGTCCGGGAGAAATGATGCGCTGCTGATAGTTTAGAATCCTTTTATTGGTAGGTACAGTATAATGGCAACGCGTTTCGACACCTAAACTGGTGTTTTCGTCAGACCAACTATATAAAATATATAATAGAGAACGATGAATACATAATAACACAAACAGTTCATAAATAAATAAATGGATAGATAAATACATATATAAGTAGGCATACACAGAGATACCTATAGAAAGGGGATATAAATAATGGTAATACAAAAATGGATAAAATACAGTAAGGAATATTAACTTAGAGTGATACTAGTCATGAGCTATGTATCAGGATTAACAGGGCATGGATAAGTAAATATAAAATGCAGATTAATATAAATGAATGTGACTATATCTGTGTCAGTATATATATATATATATCTATATATCTATCTATATATAGATAGATATATATATATATAGATAGATATATAGATATATATATATAGATATATATTGTCAGGATCTGGGGTGCTGGGTGGGCTGACATGAACACAGACTCCAAGGTTTTAGTCCAAGTATTGAGTTTTATTCAATGTACTCCTTGGTACATGCAACATAACAGAAACTGAAAAAATAAATACCTGCCCGTCTGAGCTCTAACTAAAACAGAAATAGGTTACCTCACCTAGAATAGGAACAAATTCAAACAGTCAGATTGTCTTCCAGCAGTAGCCACTTTCTTTGCGGCTTTCCAGCCAAGCTCTGCCACAGTCTGCTCTCCTAGCAGACTTCTTATATCCCCTTAACGAGGAGATCCCAGTCAGCTGGATTTCTTCCAGGAGTGTCCACAAGGTGTGGACTGGAGGGGATGGGAATGGCAGGTCCCACTACCAACCTACCCGCCATTCCATAAAAAATCCAGCCCAGTGCACAGCACTTAAATAATGCTCAGCAAACATAGTTGTCTGCTGAGAGCAAAATTTCTGGATTTCCCTCATCTCACCCATCTGAGCAACCTGGGTGAGATATACATCCCTTCCAATATTTTTCCAGTCATCGGCTTACATACCCCCCTCCTTTTGCAGACCGGAGGGCTGGGCATTTGTGGCCATCATACAATGTACCCTTGACAGGGCATCAGCATTTCCAAGCAACTTCCCTGGACTGTGCTCTACACTGAAAATAAAATTTTGCAAGGACAGAAACCATCTGGTAACCCTAGCATTTCTATCCTTATTCATTTTCATCCAAGTGAGAGGGGCATGGTCAGTTATCAACTTAAACTTTCTGCCTAGGAGGTAATATTTTAGGGCATCCAGTGCCCACTTAATAGCTAAGCATTCCCTTTCCACAATGGCGTAGTTTTTCTCAACAGGGGACAGCTTCCTGCTCAGGTACATCACTGGATGCTCCTCTCCATTTATAACCTGGGACAGCACTGCTCCCAGACCTGCATCAGAGGCATCTGTCTGCACCAGGAACTCCTTCCTAAAATCAGGGGTTATCAGGACTGGCTGTTGGCATAGAGCTAACTTTAGCCTCTGGAATGCCTCCTCTGCTTCTGGTGTCCAGTGGATCATCACTGACTTCCCACCTTTCGTCAGGTCAGTGAGAGGAGCTGCAATAGAGGCAAAATTTGGCACAAACCTACGATAGTAGCCAGCAATTCCAAGAAATGCCCTGACATGTTTTTTGGTTAGCGGCCTTGGCCAGTCCTGTATTGCCTCCACCTTATTGATTTGGGGCTTTATTACTCCTTTGCCAATTACATAGCCCAGGTACTTGGCTTCTTCTAGCCCTAAAGCACATTTCTCAGGGTTAATAGTAAGGCCTGCCTCGCTTATGGAGTCTAGTACTGCCTGTACCTTACAGAGGTGACTTCCCCAGTCTGGGCTATGAATGACCACATCGTCCAGGTAAGCCGCTGCGTAGTCACGATGTGGCCGCAAGATTTGGTCCATCAACCTCTGAAAGGTAGCAGGAGCTCCATGCAACCCAAATGGCATAACCTTGTACTGGAACAATCCTTCTGGCACGGCAAAGGCAGTTTTCTCTTTGGCTTCCTCAGACAAAGGTATTTGCCAGTAACCTTTTGTGAGATTCAGTGTGGTTATGTATCTCGCATTACCCATCTTCTCAATAAGCTCATCTACTCTAGGCATTGGATAAGCATCAAACTTTGAAATTTCGTTTAATTTTCTCAAATCATTACAGAACCGACGGGTACCATTGGGCATTGGTATCAAGACACTTGGGTTAGACCAGTCACTTTTAGACTCCTCAATCACACCTAACTCCAGCATTCGTTTAACCTTGGCTGACAGTACCTCCCTATGTGCCTCTGTTATTCTATAGTTCACTGGCCCCACTTTTTCCACAATTTCATATGGGCCTTGCCACTTCGCTAAGAATTTACTTTCCACCGTCGGCACCAATATAAGTACTCTATCCCCTGGGCTAAATTCTCGGATTCTGGCAGAACGATTGTAAATTCTGCTTTGGGCCTCTTGTGCTTTTTGAAGATGTTCTTTTACCACTGGCATGACTATTGCAATACGGTCTTGCATTTGAGCTACATGCTCTATGACACTTTTGTATGGGGAAGCCTCAGTTTCCCATGTTTCCTTGGCTATATCTAGTAAGCCTCTGGGGTGTCTACCATAGACTAACTCAAAAGGGGAAAAACCTGTAGAAGCTTGTGGAACTTCTCTAATAGAGAACATCAGATATGGCAACAGGCAGTCCCAATCACGACCATCTTTTTCTACCACTTTTTTAAGCATGTGTTTAAGAGTTTTGTTAAAGCGTTCCACTAACCCATCTGTCTATGGGTGATACACAGAGGTCCGTATGTGGGTAATTTTAAATAGCTTGCACAGCTCTTTCATGAATGGTGTGCCCTGGTCAGTATTTCTTTAGGTATGCCTGTTCTTGAATACATATAGAACAACTCACGGGCAATACTCTTTGATGCAGTATTACGCAAAGGAACCGCCTCAGGATTGCGAGTAGCATAATCTAAAACAACCAGGATATATTGGTGACCTCTAGCCGATTTGACTATTGGACCGACCAAGTCCATAGCAATCCTTTCAAAAGGTACTTCAATGATGGGCAGTGGAACAAAGGGACTACGGAAATGTGGGGTTGGGACATGTACAGTGCCTTGCGAAAGTATTCGGCCCCCTTGAACTTTTCAACCTTTTGCCACATTTCAGGCTTCAAACATAAAGATATAAAATTTAATTTTTTTGGTGAAGAATCAACAACAAATGGGACACAATTGTGAAGTGGAACGAAATTTATTGGTTATTTTAAACTTTTGTAAAAAATAAAAAACTGAAAAGTGGGGCATGCTATACTATTCGGCCCCTTTACTTTCAGTGCAGCAAACTCACTCCAGAAGTTCAGTGAGGATCTCTGAATGATCCAATTTTGTGCTAAATGACTGATGATGATAAATATAATCCACCTGTGTGTAATCAAGTCTCCGTATAAATGCACCTGCTCTGTGATAGTCTCAGGGTTCTGTTTAAAGCGCAGAGAGCATCATGAAGACCAAGGAACACACCAGGCAGGTCCGTGATACTGTTGTGGAGAAGTTTAAAGCCGGATTTGGATACAAAAAGATTTCCCAAACTTTAAACATCCCAATGAGCACTGTGCAAGCGATCATATTGAAATGGAAGGAGTATCAGACCACTGCAAATCTACCAAGACCTGGCCGTCCCTCTAAACTTTCATCTCAAACAAGGAGTAGACTGATCAGAGATGCAGCCAAGAGGCCCATGATCACTCTGAATGAACTGCAGAGATCTACAGCTGAAGTGGGAGAGTCTGGCCATAGGACAACAATCAGTCGTACACTGCAAAAATATGGCCTTTATGGAAGAGTGGCAAGAAGAAAGCCATTTCTCAAAGCTATCCATCAAAAGTTTTGTTTAAAGTTTGCCACAAGCCACCTGGGATACACACCAAACATGTGGAAGAAGGTGCTCTGGTCAGATGAAACCAAAATCGAACTTTTTGGCCACAATACAAAACGATATGTTTGGCGTAAAAGCAACACATCTCATCACCCTGAACACACCATCCCCACTGTCAAACATGGTGGTGGCAGCATCATGGTTTGGGCCTGCTTTTCTTCAGCAGGGACAGGAAAGATGGTTAAAATTGATGGGAAGATGGATGGAGCCAAATACAGGACCATTCTGGAAGAAAACCTGTTGGAGTCTGCAAAAGACCTGAGACTCGGACGGAGATTTATCTTCCAAAAATACAATGATCCAAAACATAAAGCAAAATCTACAATGGAATGGTTCACAAAAACGTATCCAGGTGTAAGAATGGCCAAGTCAAAGTCCAGACCTGAATCCAATCGAGAATCTGTGGAAAGAGCTGAAAACTGCTGTTCACAAACGCTCTCCATCCAACCTCACTGAGCTCGAGCTGTTTTCCAAGGAAGAATGGGCAAGAATTTCAGTCTCTTGATGTGCAAAACTGATAGAGACATACCCCAAGAGACTTGCAGCTGTAATCGCAGCAAAAGGTGGCGCTACAAAGTATTAACTTAAGGGAGCTGAATAATTTGGCACTCCCTACTTTTCAGTTTTTTATTTTTTACAAAAGTTTAAAATATCCAATAAATTTCGTTCCACTTCATGATTGTGTCCCACTTGTTGTTGATTCTTCACCAAAAAATTAAAATTTTATATCCTTATGTTTGAAGCCTGAAATGTGGCAAAAGGTTGAAAAGTTCAAGGGGGCCGAATACTTTCGCAAAGCACTGTACCTGACATGTAGGACAGGATGCACAGTAGTCCTTCACTTCCTTATACACACCCGGCCAATAAAACCTTTGGAGAATACTCTCCTGTGTTTTCTCAGACCCTAGGTGTCCCCCAAGTACATGATTATGGGCCATATCAAGTACCATGCGGCGGTATGGTTTAGGCACAAGAAGCTGCTCCACAATTTCTCCATTACTTTTTGCAACCCGATACAAGAGGTCATTATTCATGGCAAAATGGGGAAATCGGTGGTCAGCATCCGGTTCCTGAGGCACGCTATTTACGACTGTCACACTTTCACAAGCATTAGTAAGAGTGGGATCTCTCAACTGTGAAGTACCAAAATTATCCCGGGAGACCTGCAATTCAGGTATATCATGCTCAGGTGCTGGGGAAGGGGTATCATCCTCCTCTCCAGCTAGGACCTCTAACGGAAAAGGGTCACACTCATCATGCACTTTGGGCATAGGTGGGGTATCCACCTTTAGATTACAGGTTTTACCTTTTCCCCACAAATCCCAGAACAAAGGGAAATCACGTCCCAAAATCACACTATGCATGAGGTTTTTCACAACACCCACTTCATAATAGACAAGTCCTAATATAGTCTCTATTTTGATATTGGCCATGGGGTAGTCCTTAGTATCCCCATGGATGCAAAGTACACTCATGTGCTTGTCTGGCATACAGTCCCCAGCTATCAAGCTGGCATGTACTAAAATTACCAGGCTTCCGGATTCAAGCAACGCCTGGACAGGATAACCATTCACCACAATCTTGCAGACCTGAGGCTCAGTATCTAGACCCGGTGCCGCAGCACAGAAAGGTTCTGCGAACAAGGATGGACGCCCACCAGCGTCACACTCCATCAGCTCAGAGCTGAGAGGGCAATGGGCAGCAATATGTCCCTTCTCATGGCATCTCTAGCACTTTACTAGGCCTGGTTTCTCCAGCAGAGTGTCCTGTTTGGAACTAGTGGAGTGCTTGGGAGACATTTAAGTCTTTCGCCCATGAGACCTCTCTAAAACTCTTTTCACTCCGCCTTCAATAAATGGAACAGTCTTACCGGGAGGTGCCCTCCACCTGGTGTTCGTAGGGGGTCATCGAGCTGCAGGGACATCGCGAAGTTCCGCCTCAGTCGCAAGGAATTTTTCTACAAGGCTGACAAGTTGGTTGGCATCTCCATGTCCAACCCAGCGCTGCAACACAGGAGGACGAGATCTGACGAACCGGTCTAGGACCACCTTTTCCACCATATGTGCAGGGTTACAGGAGTCTGGTTCCAGCCATTTCTTTACCAGGTGAATAAGGTCGTACATCTGGGACCTGGCAGGTTTGTCCAAATAGTAACTCCAAGTATGCACCCGCCGGGCACGGACAGCCGTGGTCACTCCCACCCGAGCAAAAATTTCTGCTTTCAGTTTATTATAGTTTCTGACATCCTGTTGGCAGAGGTCATAATATGTTTTCTGGAGTTCACCTGTCAGATAAGGTGCGATGACATCTGCCCAGTCAGCAGCTGGCAGTCTCTCTCGTTCAGCCACCCTTTCAAACACGGTAAGGTAGGCCTCTATATCATCATCTGGGGTCATTTTCTGCAAAGCTCTTTGCACAGCCTGCTTTATATCTTTGAGCTCCACAGGTCTCTGCGGACTACTGACACCAGTCTCTTTGATGATGGCCAGCTGCTCCATCAACAAACGGTTGGTTTCTTGTTGCTGTATATTAGACTGCACCAGATGCTTCAGTAGCTCTTCCATATTCTGTGTCCGATCTTGTCTGGCGGGAACAGCCTTCACCCAGGACATAAAAAAAAAAAAAAAAAAATTTCTTAACAAGGAGTTGTGTTGTTGCCCCTAGCAACCACTGAATGCCAGCATCCTCCATCAATTGTCAGGATCTGCAGTGCTGCAGTGCTGGGTGGGCTGACATGAACACAGACTCCAAGGTATTCTTCTTAACAAAATGCAAAAAGGAGAGACTCATCCCAAAAGGCTTCAATTTACGTAACCCAACCCGGAACACCTACAACAGCCGATATGCAGAACAACTATGTATTCGGACATCTGAAAGGCTGCGGAACAATATGATAAAAATTTCCTATAACAACAAAAAAAGAACACAGGATGAGATACAGGCCCTGAAATCATCATTGGCTAATGACACAGAGGAAATGAAGGCCAGACTCCACACATACTACTGGAAACTTCAGGATATGCTTATTAACAACAAAAAGAAAAAGCTCCACAGACTGAGACAAAAAGGCCTCATTACTACAACCGCAAGTACTAGCCCAGCACAGCAAAGCTGTGTTGTGAATCTTTCCTCTTATGAGCCAAACAAACACGAAATGTCAGTTCTCTCCAAAGGTCTGTCCTTCTGCCCCTCAGCACACACTGACCATATCCAACTCTGCAATGATATGGAGGAGTTTTTCAGAAAAATGAGATTAAGGGAATATTTTTATGACAAAGACCCTCCATACAGCAGTGACTCTGAGATGGAACAGCCCATAAGGAATCCTACCAAAAAAATCTACCTGGACCCCACGCCCTGGAGCTAATGCAGCACTGGATAAATATATTGACTGTTTCAGAAGCAAAGTAAAATCAGAAATCCTAGAGAAACAAAAGAAACAGGCGCATAACCTAACCCTGCAGGAACAGAAGGCTATTACATCACTGAAAGAAAATCAGGATATAATAATAAAACCAGCTGACAAAGGGGGCGCAATAGTCATAATGAATACCTCAGACTATATCCAGGAAGCAAACAGGCAACTGTCAAATCCCATCCATTACTCCAAACTTGGAAGTGATCCCACAGAGGCCTATATGAAAGAACTAAAGAGTATGATCAAGGAGTTTCCAGTCCAGATCCAGAATCAGGTAAAAGGACTTATCCCCCAAGATCCCAGGCCGGGCTGCTTCTATATGCTCCCAAAGATACACAAAGATGGCAACCCTGGGAGGCCTATCATTTCTGGCATTGGGACACTGACAGAAAACATCTCAGGTTGGGTGGAAAATCTCCTAAAACCCCTTGTCAGGGATACTCCAAGCTATATCCAGGACACCACTGACCTTCTTAACAAACTGAATGCCCTGGGCCCTCTACCTGAGGGTACCATTTTGGCCACCATGGATGTGGAATCCCTGTATACTAACATTCCCCACAAGGATGGAGTTGCAGCATGTCGGGTACACCTGGCAAAACAAAACCTCCCAACAGAACCAGTAACGCAGCTCATACAATTCATCCTTAGCCACAACCATTTTACCTTTGGAGAGGATCTATATCTACAGCGAATGGGAACTTCAATGGGGACCAGATGTGCACCCCAATATGCAAATCTCTTTATGGCAGAAATGGAAGGAACATATTTATCAACATGCACCACCAAACCTATGATTTACCTTCGTTATATCGATGATATCCTTGTCATCTGGACTGCAGGTGAGGAGGCCCTACTTCAATTCCATAATGACTTCAATGACTTTCACCCGACCATCAACCTTAAACTTAGCTATTCAGGGAGTGAAATTCACTTTCTGGATACCACAATATACATTAAAGACCACCGGCTACTCACATCAATATACCACAAACCCACAGACAGAACGGCCTACCTGAGAAACGACAGCTTCCACCCCAAGCACACAAGACAATCTATCATCTACAGCCAGGCTATACGATACAATCGTATTTGCTCCGACAAAACAGACCTGGACAAGCACCTCCTGGATCTGAGGTTGAAATTTCTCAGATTGGGATACAAACCAAAAGTGACAGACAACCAATTAAACAAAGCAGCAGCCATTAACAGAGACAGTCTGCTCACATATAGAGAGACCCAGAAAGAAGCCCGAGTGCCCCTAGTTGTCACCTACAACCCACAGCTGGAGATCCTACGAAGGATTGCCAAGGAGCTCCAACCTGTACTACATAGGGACAACAGACTCAAGGACATATTTCCAGTCCCCCCTCTCCTCTCCTTTCGACAACCACCAAACCTGAGGCGCATTATCGTCCGGGAGTTCCCTGAAGGCCCCAACTGAAAATGGCACCTCACCTTGCCTACATAAAAGGTGCATGACCTGCAAGCACATCCACACCGCTGACAGTGTACCTATCCCACAGTCACAACAGGTGCACAGAATTAGGGGGACATTTTCCTGCAGGTCTTCCAATGTGGTGTACCTCATAATGTGTGTGTAATGTCCCACCACAGGCCTCTATGTGGGGGAAACAGGGCAGAGACTCAGTCAACGAATGAACTCACACAGATCCACCATTAATAACAGCAGAACCGATCTCCCAGTGGCCGCACATTTCTCCGGAGAAAACCACTCTATTGAAGATTTGCGGGTTGTGGTTTTAATGGGACATTTTAAGACACAGGAGAAAAGAAAAGAAATGGAGTATAAATTTATGCAAAAATTTCAAACTCTGCAATTTGGACTTAATATTCATGCCAGCTTCATGTCACACTATGTTTGAACCATGAACTGAACTCAATATTCATGCCAGCTTCAAATCACACTATGTGTGACCTGTGAGGGTCACAAATCACCTCCTGATAGCAAACAGATAACAGCAAGAATTACTGATCCCTCCGTCACGCACCACAAGTTTCCAGACTGTTTTTTTTGACCTGTTGTAAATAACTTCTCTACTTAGATTGCAATTTTTTTAAGGACTCTAAAATGCTTTGAAAACCATGTGTATAAAAATCTGTTAATTTTCAGTTCTTGTATCACACCATGTCTGATGAAGGGAGCGAGTACTCCTGAAAGCTTACTTATAAATATACTCAGTTAGCCTCTAAAAGGTATCGCCTGATTTCTTCACTCTTCCAAGGTATTAGTCCAAGTATTGAGTTTTATTCACTCAAAACACTCCTTGGTACATGCAACAAAACAGAAACCGAAAAAATAAATACCTGCCCATCTGGGCTCTAACTGAACAGAAATAGGTTACCTCACCTACAATAGGAAAAAGTTCAAACAGTCAGATTGTCTTCCAGTAGTAGCCACTTTCTTTGTGGTTTTCCAGCCAAGCTCTGCCACAGTCTGCTCTCCTAGCAGACTTCTTATATACTTCTTATTTCCCCCTAACAAGGACAATCCCAGTCAGCTGGGTTTCTTCCAGGAGTGTCCACAAGGTGTGGACTGGAGGGGATGGGAATGGCAGGTCCCACTACCAACCTACCCGCCATTTCATAAAAAATCCAGCCCAGTGCACAGCACTTAAATAATGCTCAGCAAACATAGTTGTTTGCTGAGAGCAAACTTTCTAGATTTCCTTCATCTCACCCATCTGAGCAACCTGGGTGAGATATACATCCCTTCCAATATTTTTCCAGTCATCTGCTTACAATATATATATATATATGTATACACAAACATACAAAACAGGACTACAGGGTGTGTTTGAAGTGATACGGTAAAGAATACTAACTTAAAGTAATACTGATAATGGGCTTTGTATTGGGATTAACAAGGCATGGATAAGTATATATAAAAAGCAAATCGATATACATGGATGTAAATGCATGTAAATATATCTGTGTCAATATATATATATATATATATATATATATATATATATATATACAGTGTGTGTGTGTATATATATATATATATATATATATATATATATAGTGGGGAAAAAAAAGTATTTAGCCAGCCACCAATTGTGCAAGTTCTCCCACTTAAAAAAAATGAGAAAGGCCTGTAATTGACATTATAGGTAGACCTCAACTATGAGAGACAAAATGAGAAAACATATCTAGAAAATCACATTGTCTGATTTTTAAAGAATTTATTTGCAAATTATGGTGGAAAATAAATATTTGGTCAATAACAAAAGTTCATCTCGATACTTTGCCAACAATGACAGAGGTCAAAAGTTTTCTGCAAGTCTTCACAAGGTTGGCACACACTGTTGCTGGTATGTTGGCCCATTCCTCCATGCAGATCTCCTCTAGAGCAGTGATGTTTTGGGGCTGTTGCTGGGCAACACAGACTTTCAACTTCCTTAGTGTGTTACTGATGGTAGCCTTTGTTACGTTAGTCCCAGCTTTCTGCAGGTCATTCACTAGGTCCCCCGTGTGGTTCTGGGATTTTTGCTCACCGTTCTTGTGATCATTTTGACCCCACGGGATGAGATCTTGCGTGGAGCCCCTGATCGAGGGAGATTATCAGTGGTCTTGTATGTCTTCCATTTTCTAATTATTGCTCCCACAGTTGATTTCTTCATACCAAGCTGCTTGCCTATTGCAGATTCAGTCTTCCCAGCCTGGTGCAGGTCTACAATTTTGTTTCTGGTGTCCTTCCACAGCTCTTTGGTCTTCACCATAGTGGAGTTTGGAGTGTGACTGTTTGAGGTTGTGGACAGGTGTCTTTTATACTGATAACAATTTCAAACAGATGCCATTACTACAGGTAATTACAGGTAATGAGTGGAGGACAGAGGAGCCTCTTAAAGAAGAAGTTACAGGTCTGTCAGAGCCAGAAACCTTGCTTGTTTGTAGGTGACCAAATACTTATTTTCCACCATAATTTGCAAATAAATTCTTAAAAAATGAGACAATGTGATTTTCTAGATATGTTTTCTCATTTTGTCTCTCATAGTTGAGGTCTACCTATGATGACAATTACAGGCCTCTCTCATCTTTTTAAGTGGGAGAACTTGCACAATTGGTGGCTGACTAAATACTTTTTTTCCCCCACTGTATGTATACAGTATATGAATAAACAAATAAATAGGATGTCAAAAGGAAGATTCTACTGTTTCGTTTAGCCCAATTGGATGTAGCGTCACTAGTTTGTATATCCAAAATGCTTAACGTTGTCGAAGCTTTAGAAAAAGGTTAGGGCTTAGAAGAGGGATTTGTTCTATTGGTGTAATAGAAATACCTTTAAAGTCACAATTATGTATTAGTGCACAGTGTTGGGATAGACTGTGTTTTTGGAAACCATTATTTACGTTAGACCGATATCCATTCTTTCTTTTATGTAATGTTGTATTCCCCATCTTTCATCCCCCATCATTCATCATTCATCCCTCATCAAACACATTTCTCACACACTCCTCCCCTCCACATCTAGTCTTTATCTCATTCTTTCCTAACTTCCACTGCTATAGTCTCTCCTCTGTCCTCATCATCTCTTAACCTATCCCTCTACTTCCTTCTTTCTCTCTTCTTATCCTACTATTAACCTTATTATGTCCTCTTCTATCATCTATCTATTCTTTCTTCTTGTCTCTACGGCATCATTCTTCTTCCCACTATCAGTTGTCCCTTACCCAAACCCAGGGGCGCACCGCTAATGAGGCGAAGTGAGGCGGTGTCCTCAGGCAGCGCTGTCCGTCACTGTCTGGGGGGTGGCATTTTTTACTTTATATTTACTGTAAACCAGCCCAGGACAGGCCACTTTAAAAAAAAACAATGCTGAGCGGGACCTGTCCTGGGCTGGTTTATGAGACCTCTGTATGTCAGCGCAGGTAGCGATACAATGACGTCATCGTGCCGCCTACGCTGAGACACAGATGTCGCGGAGAAGAAGAGGAGGAGCAGCTCCATCAAGGCATCGCAGGTAGGTTTTTTTATATATAAATAGGCCGTAACCTGCTGGAGTAACCCCAGCAGGTAAAGGCCTATTTATTTACCTACCCTGCGTCTGCTCGTGACCGCCTCCACTTCCCCTTCTGTTATGGGACGCAGAAGTGGAAGTGGATGTCGCTGTGAGCAGCCGCGGGCCTCAAATACTACTATTATTATACTCTGGGGTCTTTTCAGACCCCGGAGTATAATAATCAGAGACCAAGAGGAGGTGAGGGAACATAAAAAACAATGCTACTCACCTCCTGCAATCCGATGTTACTCCCAGCAGGCTTGGGCCTTCTAGTGACGTCATCAGGTCGCGGCGCCTTCGTGATCACGTGACGTGTGTGCGCAATTAAACAGGGCCAAAAGCTGCAGGGAGTACATTGGTGTCCAGGATAGGTAAGTAACACTGGTTTTTATGTTTGTCACCTCCCCTGGGTCTCCGATCATTATACTGTGGGGTCTTTTCAGACCTCAGAGTATAATAATAGTTCATGGGTGGGCCACTATGGGGCATAATACCGTGTGCAGGGGCCACTGTGGAGCATAATACCAGTGCAGGGGCCACTATGGAGCATTATACCGTGTGCAGGGGCCACTATGGAGCATAATACCATGTTCAGGGGCCAATATGGGGCATAATACCATGTGCAGGGGCCACTATGGAGCATAATACCAGTGCAGGGGCCACTATGGAGCATAATACTAGTGTAGGAGCCACTATGGAGCATAATACCGTGTGCAGGGGCCACTCTGGAGCATAATACTGTGTGCAGGGGCCAATAAGGAGCATAATACTGTGTGCAGGGGCCAATATGGGGCATAATACCGTGTGCAGGGGCCACTAGGGAGCATAATACTGTGTGCAGAGGTTGCTGTGGAACATAATACCGTGTGCAGTGGCCACTGCAGGGCATAATACCGTGTGCAGGGGCCACTATGGAGCATAATACCATGCGCAGGGGCCACTATGGAGCATAATACCGTGTGCAGGGGCCGCTGCGAGGCATAATACAGTGTACAGGGGCCACTATGGAGCATAATACTGTGTGCAGGGGCCGCTGAGAGGCATAATACCGTGAGCAGGGGCCGCTGCTGGCCATAACACTGTGTGCAGGGGCTGCTGTGGAACATTATAGTGTGTGTAAATGGAGCGCTATAAACAGGGGCTATGGCGCCTGTTTATATTATACGCTGTCTGTTTATAGTGATCGTGTGATGTAATTACAGCCTTGTCACATGGACGTGTAAAGGACGAGGCTGTAGTTACATTACATGGCCACTATTTAAACAGAGAAGCGGTCACGGCGCTTACACAGGTAACATTCAAACAGCTGATCAGTAGGGGTTCTGGGTTTTTGAGCTCCACTTATTAGTTTATTAATGACCTGGAAAACCTTTTAATTAGGTAACACCTGGGGCATTATTAATAAGGGGCACTATTTATACAGGGTACACACGGACATTATTAATATAAAGATGCACTTGGGGGTATTATTCATTATGGGGGGGTTATATCATATATTTTACAATTGGGGTTAGCAGCAGGATGGGGGTGCAGGTGAGGACAGGTGCCTGGAAAAGTGAGGCCAAAGATGTCTGTGTTGCAAACTTTACAGAGACAAGTCACAGCTGGAAGAAATGGTCATGGCGGTCCAAAGGGAAGGGAAGAGAAATGTGAAGGATTAGTCAGAGACGTCACCTGTAAGTCGCAAAATGTTACTGCCCTGTATACACCTAAATGAGGATAAATACCTGATTGATGGGGGTTTGTCTGCTGATTCCCCCACTGAACCTAGGAATTGGGTTTTTCCCCCCCACTGGGTGAGAATTCAGCCTGACCGCAGCCATATATATACTGTAGGCATGTCACTTGGTGGATGAACCTGCGTGGCTCTCATTCACTTCAATGGGAGTGCCAAAGATACCCGAAGTCCAGTACTCAGCTATCTGCGGCGCTCCTATTATAGAGAATGGGGGCCACATGGGCTCGTCCATCCACCAAGCAGAAGATGTGTGAAGTTATTTTCATTGTTAATACCGTGTTGTTTATCTGATACTGATACTGATACTGAAGAAATGCAGGAAGAAGAATTCTTAAAAACTGTTGTATAACTTTCTGTATTGTGTATATCGTGCGACGATAACAGCGTGTGAAGCTAGTAGTATGGAAACTCAATTTTTTTTTTTTTTTTTGGGGGGGGGGGGGCGTCTTTCTATAGTCCGCCTCAGGCAGCAGAGAGGCTAGGTTCACCACTGCCCAAACCACATACTTCCGCTCACTCTCATTCATTTTACCTGTCTACGTTCTCTCTCCACTGCGCCTGCACAGCTTCTTCACCTTCCACCACGTTCTCTTCCCTTGGGCATCGTTTGCGCCTGCCCTTTTTGCTCTACCTTTCTCTTAACTGCGCGCACACAGTCTTTGCCCTTTCCCACTACGATCTTTCTCTCCCGCGCTAGTCTTACATGCACATGTCACCAGCGCCTGCTACCACGCAATCGCTTGTGTTTTACACTACCACCGCCTATTTAATCTCCCGCCTTACTATCCCTCCACTCATTTGTTTATGATCCTTTTGACCACCAGGGTAAGCCACTTTATCTCTCCAGTACCATATCATATTGCCATTGTCATTTCATACTGAATTTTCTTTGCTACACTTTATTACTAATTTTCCTCATATTTTCCACCCTATTGCTCACCCATTTTTTTCTTCATCATTTCAACACACCAAATACCCCTGTTTTTTGTGTATATATATATATATATATATATATATATATATATAGACACAGATATATTTACATGTTTTACATCCTTGTTTATCGATTTGCTTTTTATATCTACTTATTCATGCCTTGTTAATCCCAATACACAGCCCATTATCAGTATTACTTTAAGTTAGTACTCCTTACCGTATCACTTCAACACACCCGATAATTTCGGGGGGGATTAGCCTCAATGGCGGCAGACTCCTGGACCCGACAGCGGTGTTGGTGGTACTGGCGCCAGAGAAGCAGCATTCGGACGGTGCTCGTGTAAAGTAAATGGCTTTATTTCAGCTTTAAAGGTGGAACATAACAAAACAAAAACAATCTGGGCCACAGTTAGGGCACTTGACCCCTATCTATCCTCTGGGGCAACAAGCAGCCTGACTCATGCTCCCCTCGAGCCAAAAGTCTTCTTTTGGAAGCCAGCCCTCCTGGGACAGACCGCCTGTCTGCAGTGGTGAACCTAGCCTCTTTGCTACCAGAGGCGGACTATAAAAAGACGCCCCCCCCCCCCACCAAAAAAAAAAAAATTTGAGTTTCCATGCTACTAGTTTAACACACTGTTATCGTCACACAATATACACAATACACAAACTTATGTAACAGTTTTTAAGAATTCTTCTTACTACATTACTTCAGTATCAGATCAACAACACGGCATTAACAATGAAAGTAACTTCACACATCTTCTGCTTGGTGGATGGACCACCCCACGTGGCCCCCCATTCTTTATAATAGGAGCCCCGCAGATAGCTGAGTACTGGACTTTGGGTATCTTTGGCATTCCCATTGAAGTGAATGAGAGCCACGCGGGTTCGTCCATCCACCAAGTGACACACTTATATATATGGCTGCAGTCAGGCTGAATTCCCACCCAGTGGGGGAAAAAACCCAATTCTCAGGCTCAGTGGGGGTCTCAGCAGACAGACCCCCATCAATCAGGTATTTATCCTCTATCATTTAGGTGAATACAGGGCAGTAACATTTTGTGACTTACAGGTGACGTCTCTGACTAATTGGTCACATTTCCCTTCTCTTCCCTCTGGACCTCCATGACCACTTCTTCCAGCTGTGACTTGTCTCTGTAAAGTTTGCAACATAGATATCTTTGGCTCCTCACTTTTCCAGGCATCCAACCCACATTGTCCTCACCTACACAAAGTCCCTATCCTGCTGCTACCCCCAATTATAAAATATATGATATAACCCCCCATAATGAATAATACCCCCAAGTGCATCTTTATATTAATAATGTCCATGTGTACCCTGTATAAATAGTGCCCCTTATTTATAATGCCCCAGGTGTTAACTAATTAAATGGTTTTCCAGGTCATTAATAAACTAATCAGTGAGGCTCAAAAACCCAGGACCCCCACTGATCAGTTGTTTGAATGGTACCTGTGTAAGTGCCATGACCGCTTCTCGGTTTACATAGTGTCATTCATCTTATAGCGGCCATTTAATGTAACTACAGCCTCGTCCTGTACATGTCTACAGTATGTGACAAGGCTGGAATTACATCACACGATCACTATAAACAGACAGCGTATAATATAAACAGACGCCATAGCCCCTGTTTATAGCGCCCCATTTACACACAATATAATGTTCCACAGCAGCCCCTGCACACGGTATTATGCCTCGCAGCGGCCCCTGCACATGGTATTATGCTCCATAGTGGCCCCTGCACACTGTATTATGCCTCGCAGCGGCCCCTGCACATGGTATTATGCTCCATAGTGGCCCCTGCACACGGTATTATGCCCCGTAGTGGCCATTGCACACGGTATTATGTTCTACAGCAACCCCTGCACACAGTTTTATGCTCCCTAGTGGCCCCTGCACACGGTATTATGCCCCATATTGGCCCCTGCACACGGTATTATGCTCCATAGTGGCCCCTGCACACGGTATTATGCCCCGTTATGGCCTTTGCACACGGTATTATGTTCTACAGCAACCCCTGCACACAGTTTTATGCTCCCTAGTGGCCCCTGCACACGGCATTATGCCCCATATTGGGCCCTGCACACGGTATTATGCTCCATATTGGCCCCTGCACACGGTATTATGCTCCATAGTGGCCCCTGCACACGGTATTATGCTCCACAGTGGCCACTGCACACGGTATTATGCTCCATAGTGGCCCCTGCACTGGTATTATGCTCCATAGTGGCCCCTGCACTGGTATTATGCTCCATAGTGACCCCTGCACTTGTATTATGCTCCACAGTGGTCCCTGCACAGGGTATTATGCCCATAGTGGCCCACCCATGAACTATCTTTTCAGACCCCAGAGTATAATGATTGGAAACCCAGGGGAGGTGACAAACATAAAAACCAGTGTTACTTACCTATCCTGGACACCGGTGCACTCCTTGCAGCTTTCGGCCCTGTTTAATTGCGCGCGCACGTCACGTGATCAGGCCGGAGACGTGACCTGATGACGTCACCAGAGGCCTCAAGCCTGCTCGGAGTAACACTGATTGCAGGAGAGGTAAGTAGGGTATGTTTTTATGTTCTCTCACCTCCCCTGGGCCTCCGAATATTATACTCTGGGGTCTGAAAAGACCCCGGAGTATAATAATAGTAGTATCTGAGGCCCGCGGCCTCACTTACCGATGCCCACAGCTGCTCACAGCGGCATCCACTTCCCTTTCTGCGTCCCATAGCAGAAGGGAAAGCGGGGGCGGCCACGAGCAGACGCAGGGTAGGTAAATAAATAGGCCGTTACCTGCTGGGGTTACTCCAGCAGGTTACGGCCTATTTATATATAAAAAAAAACCTACCTGCGATGCTTTGATGGAGCTGCTCCTCCTCTTCTTCTCTGCAACGTCTGTGTCTCAGCGTAGGCGATGTGATGACATCATTGTATCGTCGCCTGCGCTGACATACAGAGGTCTCATAAACCAGCCCAGGACAGGCCCCGCTCAGCATTGTTTTTTTTTTAAAGCGGCCTGTCCTGGGCTGGTTTACATTGAATACTAAAAATGCCGCTCCCCATACAGTGATGGACAGTGCCGCCTGAGGCGGCCACCTCACTTCACCTCATTAGCGGTGCACCCCTGCTTGTCTGTCCTTGGCTGGTTCCACACTCCCTGCTTCCTGCAGGTCGCCACAACAACTCTGCTGCTGTCTCTACTCCTTCTGGAGTTACGCCCCACCCATAGGTGTGGCTGAAGACCTTTTCAGGCCTGGCCCTGGGTCGCTCATTAGCGCCCTCTGGGTTCATACGCTCACAATATATATATACTGACACAGATATATTCATATTTATTTATATTAATTCGCATTTTATATTTACTTATCCATGCCCTGTTAATCCTAATACATAGCTCATGACTAGTATCACTCTAAGTTAATATTCCTTACTGTATTTTATCCATTTTTGTATTATTTATTATTTATATCCCCTTTCTATAGGTATATCCGTGTATGCCTACTTATCTATGTATTTATCTATCCATTTGTTTATTTATTTATTTATGAACTGTTTATGTGTTATTATGTATTCATCGTTCTCTATTATATACACTACCGTTGAAAACTTTGCGGTCATCCAGACAATTTTGTGTTTTCCATGAAAACTCACACTTTTATTTATCAAATGAGTTGCAAAATGAATAGAAAATATAGTCAAGACATTGACAAGGTTAGAAATAATGATTTTTATTTGAAATAATAATTTTCTCCTTCAAACTTTGCTTTTGTCAAAGAATGCTCCATTTGCAGCAATTACAGCATTGCAGACAGCATTCTAGCTGTTAATTTGCTGAGGTAATCTGGAGAAATTTCACCCCAGGCTTCCAGAAGCCCCTCCCACAAGTTGGGTTGGCTTGATGGGCACTTTTTGCGTACCATACGGTCAAGCTGCTCCCACAACAGCTCAATGGGGTTGAGATCTGGTGACTGCGCTGGCCACTCCATTACAGATAGAATACTAGCTGCCTGCTTCTTCCCTAAATAGTTCTTGCATAATTTGGAGGTGTGCTTTGGGTCATTGTCATGTTGTAGGATGAAATTGGCTCCAATCGAGCGCTGTCCACAGGGTATGGCATGGCGTTGCAAAATGGAGTGATAGCCTTCCTTATTCAAAATCCCTTTTACCTTGTACAAATCCCCCACTTTACCAGCACCAAAGCAACCCCAGACCATCACATTACCTCCACCATGCTTGACAGATGGCGTCAGGCACTCTTCCAGCATCTTTTCAGTTGTTCTGCGTCTCACAAATGTTCTTCTGTGTGATCCAAACACCTCAAACTTCGTTTCGTCTGTCCATAACACTTTTTTCCAATCTTCCTCTGTCCAATGTCTGTGTTCTTTTGCCCATATTAATCTTTTCCTTTTATTAGCCAGTCTCAGATATGGCTTTTTCTTGGCCACTCTGCCCTGAAGGCCAGCATCCCAGAGTCGCCTCTTCACTGTAGATGTTGACACTGGCGTTTTGCGGGTACTAATGAAGCTGCCAGTTGAGGACCTGTGAGGCGTCGATTTCTCAAATTAGAGACTCTAATGTACTTGTCTTGTTGCTCAGTTGTGCAGCGGGCCTCCCACTTCTCTTTCTACTCTGGTTAGAGCTTGTTTGTGGTGTCCTCTGAAGGGAGTAGTACACACCGTTGTAGGAAATCTTCAGTTTCTTGGCAATTTCTCGCATGGAATAGCCTTCATTTCTAAGAACCAGAATAGACTGTCGAGTTTCACATGAAAGTTCTCTTTTTATGGCCATTTTGACAGTTTAATCGAACCAACAAATGTAATGCTTCAGGTTTTCTAAACATCCATTAGCCTTCTTACACAGTTAGCAAACACAATGTACCATTAGAACACTGGAGTGATGGTTGCTGGAAATGGGCCTCTATACACATATGTAGATATTGCATTAAAAACTAGACGTTTGCAGCTAGAATAGTCATTTACCACATTAACCACATTAACAATGTATAGAGTGTATTTCTGATTCATTTAATGTCTTCATTGAAAAAAACTGTGCTTTTCTTTCAAAAATAAGGAAATTTCTCAGTGACCCTAAACTTTTGAACGGTAGTGTATTTTATATAGTTGGTCTGACGAAGACACCAGTTTAGGTGTTGAAACGTGTTGCCATTATACTGTACATACCAATAAAAGGATTCTAAATTATCAGCAGTGCATCATTTTTCCCGGACCATTTTTTGTTCTTTTATATATTCCCATTTACCAACAACAACCTGTTGTTTGGTCCCCGGGTTGTGCAGCAGCTGTTCCAGAACCTCCAAGCCTAATATGGCCACCATATCCTACTTCTGAGGCACTAGTATTTTTATCATATTGAATCAACCCCCAAAGGAGAAATACACAAAGCTTCCAAGGGGGCCTGGACAAAGGGGACAGCTATGCATCCCAAACCTCCTTACCCAATTTCTCTACAAACATCCCTTAAAGAAGACCTTTAACCACCTCCAACAAGTCCAGCCCTTTTAATCAATTAATAGCTGCTGCCCCACTGATTCTGGAACAGTTGGAATTTTTTATCTAACCCACCACAAGAACAAAAGTAAACTAAAAGCAAAATATCTAATATCAAATCATACAAATTTATTAATGAAATATAGTCCAATAATAACAGACATGGGCAATAAATAACAGTGCAACACTGAAGACAGGAGACAGATATATAATCTAATCCATCACGACAACAATGACGAACACAAAGAAAAAGAAGTTATTGGAGGGGATAAACACCTAGTAAATAACCTCCTTGTGGATTACATAAAATATAACAGATCCACATAAGGAAGATATAATGATGTATATATAGCACTAGAGTAAGTAGCTTCATTGGCTGTGATGATAATAAACAGGACAGAAGGGGATATACATGTAAGGTGCTACCATAGCATCATTGGGCAGATGCAAACATGAAATAAACAATAACTATCATCCACTTCAAATTATACCAACATACATATCCCCTTCCCTTAAAAAAATGGGGTTCTAGCTGTAGTTTGTGAGGGGGTCACCCATGTTGTTTATTATCATGACCCTGGGTAAATTGCTGGTTCATAACATCTAATTTGTAGTTGTTTATGTGCCAATCACTTCTTGCATATTATATGCAGCATTGGTCTGTTATTTAGGTATTTTTTTGAAGGGAAATCAATCAAAACATTTTTTTCACTTTTAAAACACCTTTTACACTTTACAGTGTTTAAAATAACCAATGTATAACGGTTATATTCTATTTTGCAGGTGTTAGTTCCACAACTATGACAGTAACAACAGTTAGGACGACCATAGCATCTGATTCTACTAGTACCATTTCAACACTGCGTGGTATTTTGTCAACTTTAACACAAAATGTGACAACTAGGCAACCAAATCTATCAACATCAACTGTGCCATCAGCTGCATCTTTTATCCTAGCCCAAAATGTCAGCACATCTCGTATCCCGATTAGTACTCAAAGTACAACCAATACAACATTTAGAGAATCATCTACAAGCAGCAGCCAGACATCACCTGTGGTCATCACAACTTCTAGTAGTAATAGGACAACATCAGGCATTAGTTTATCAGTACTCAGCATAACTCCTACCAATACGAATTCACCCACCACCCTGAGAACAACAGTTAGCAATGGTACAGCAACAACTAAACAGACATCCATTGTCAATGCTACCACGGCAAACACAGTTGCTACAATGCAACTAACTAAGGTGACAGCATCAAGCAGCATTATATCGACATTTACTATTAATACTAATAATGGCAGTACTCTTAAAACATCTGTTGGCCTTACAGGAACACAACTGCCACCATCGGGCAACACTGCCTCAACACTGGGCATAATCTCAAATTCCACCAGCACCATCAGAGCACCAACCAGTATTTCAACAACTTCTTTTGTAATGACAACTTCTCCTACTATTTCCATACCCAGTCTATCTACCAGAACACAAACATCTAGCGCTTCAAACCAACAGACCGCCACATCAATATCTGTTACTGGTTCTAACAATAGTGGTAACCATACAACAGCTTTTACCACTACCAGAGCAAATGAACTGTCACTATCAAGAAATGGCATAGGCCAAAGTTTTTTAAATGGTATTCTCACTTCCACTACCACCAGCAAACTAAATAATGTTTCAGCTTCTGGTATGTTATCTAACACTACCACAAATGTTCCATCATCAATTAATACAACCGGCATGTCACTTCTCTTCATTATGACAACTGCAGCTTCTTCTAATAGTGTCTTAAAAACAAATGCAACCAGTCCAGCTGCAACAGTACAAACTAATGTAGCATCCAATCCATTCACTGCTAAATCATTTTCTGATACCAGTTCTACTACTGTAAGTAACCTCAGAACAGCTGATATCAATGTAAACTCATCCATTAAAACAACTGGATTTCTAGTAACGACAGCTGGCCCAACATCGATCCTTGGTTCTAGTGGTATCAGTGTTACTACATCTGGCTTTAATTCAAAAACTCCATTAGGAATAAGTGATCCGAGTAGTGCTAAAACAACAATTGGAACTACATTGAATACTCTGATCCTGAATGTAACCAGAAGCAACACAACTGCATTTACAATGCTCTCCAGTGCCCCTTCAGGAGCTGGAACCATGTCCAATATAACAAGTAATCTTATGACATCTGTTGTAACTGTCAGGCCCACTGAAGTGTCAGCAGCACTAACAAACAGTTCCACATCATACGCAAATAACACAGCTAACATTATCACAACATCATCTGGTAAAACACCTGTTACTTACAGTAGTCCAGGAACCCTAGTTGTGAATGCAACCTCAAGTAGTAGAGTAACTGTGCCACCAACAGCTGCAGCTGGTGGAGTATCTAATACAACCAGTGTCCAGACAACACCAGTAGTGAGTACTAATGGCAGAACAATATCTGGAATTTCAGCGGCAGGCACCAGTTCATCACCTAACCTTATTGTATCCTCTAATGTGTTTGTATTTAATGCAACAACGTCTCTTAGACCAAGTGGAGGACTCCCAGTTAACATCACAACAACAACTGTGGCAACACCTAATACTATCAACAATTCTAAAATAAATGAATCAATGCAAACAACTAGGACCCCGGTTTTCAGTGGTACTCTGTCAACATCAGGTCTAAACAACAATTCTACAAAAAGCCTGTCAACATTAGCTATGGAAGCAACCACTCTAACAACTGTATTGTCTACACAGTCCAATATCTCAGCTGGCATTGCCTCTAATACTTCTATCAGCCCATCAACATCTATGCCAAGTAATTTGCTCACAACGTTGGGAAGTAAAGTGTTAAATTCAACTATTATCAACAACCAAACAACAGGAGTGACAATACCCAGCACTGCTATTTCAACAGCTGAAATAACATTCAGCACACTCAAAAGAATATTATCTTCTGCCAATGGGAATGCAGATAATTTATTGTCCCAAGGTGCCTCATCTTCTACAGTAGGTAAGTAGCATGGAATAAAACACAATAAACTATTAGTGGTGGTTAGAGTATGACTGTAATAAACTGTGTTTTCTATTAGTACCAACTGTGCAACGAATTGCAGCTGATCCATTGATGCCACAGAATAAGTCATCTGATGCTCTACAGGTGATATCTGTAACACCAAGTGGTCTATCACCAATGATTACAAGTAGGCCTATCAACTCATCTATCAGTCCTATGGTTAATGGCTCACAGACTTCATATCGCCCTCTATTATCCCAAAGCAACCAAGGTATGTGACTGATATGTTTATGGGGATGTTCACACTCCCATAAGAAATGTCCATTGGTCTCATCTGTCATAGGAGGACAGCAACAGACATTAACAGTAGTATAGTGATGGACACAGATGGAGCTTCCCATTTACTCTAATTGAAGAGTTTGACGTTTTCTTCCATCATGTTTGTTTACTTTTGTAATGGAAGAAAAAGTCCTGCATGCACAATCTTTTCTGTGTCTGAAAAGTAAAAAACATGATAAAAGAAAGTTTTGGTCATGTTTTTTCACATGAGATTGAATGCAGACCGACACCAGATGGAAGGAGCTTCATCTGCATAATCACTCTAATACTGTTAATGTCTGTCGCTCTTATCCTACAGATGAAATAATGGTAATGTGAGTCTACCCTAGTAGGGAATGGCAGGCATATTAAATGTTAATGTACAATGTGCACCCAGTTGTTGTTTTCCCGACATTTTCCATAATAGTTCAGCGGATGTTGGGTATTTAAATATGGCGGACGCTCAGGACTGAATGCTGTATCTGGAAAAAAAAATCAAAAGAGCTGAACCATGTTTGTTTTGCTTTGTTGAATGTGTGTTAGGCCGAAGGCCCATGTTGCGAAAAAACAGCGTTTTTGCTGTGGCGGAAACGTCGTAGCAGAAAATGTTGTGTTTTACATTACCTGCAAAGTGGATGGGATTCTGGCTAATCCAGTCCACAGATTGGAAAAAAATCTGAAGTGGGACAGCAAGCATTTTTGAAAATCATAGCATGTCAATTATACCTGCGGAAACACTGGCATTTTCCGTATAGGTATAATAGGGGCAGAAAGTCCGCAGAGGAATTCGCAATGAAAGACACTGTGGAAAAAAACTGCGATGCATATCTGCCGCGTTTTTTTCCGCAGCAATTTTTTTGCTGCGCTTTGCTACATGGGGCCTTAGCCTTACAGTGTATTTGTGTATGTAACATCTGTTCAAGTATGCATGTACAATTTTATTTCCTCTTGGTAAAGATCCCTGTCTAGGTTACAATGGGTATCTACAGCACAGTGATAGACACCAACCTTTACTGTCTATCGCTGAATGTAAAAACAGCCTTGGTAACATTTTAAGAACTGGCTTCAGTTAGTATGGCAATTATTTTGTTAATATTAATTTATTTTTACTCAGCATTTTTGCACTGTTTGAGGTGAATTCCACATCAAGTATTTCTTCCAGAATTTCAGTGCAGAATTTGCAGTGCTGTGAATGATGGGACAACATCCAGTATTAGTGTATGGGGGTTTAAGAATAACAGCATGTTATGGATTCTAAGTACTAGTGCATCTCAATAAATTAGAATATCATCAAAAAGTTATTTTTTTTAGTAATTCAATTGAAAAAGTGAAACACATATATTATATTGAATCATTACAGAGTGAACTTTTTCAAGTGTTTATGTTAATGTTGATGATTATGGCTTACAGCCAAGGAAAACCAAAAGTCATTATCTCAGAAAATTAGAAGAATTAACCCAAAACACCTGCAAAGGCTTCCTAAGTGTTTAAAAAGGTCCCTTGGTCTGGTTCAGTAGGCGACACAATCATGGGGAAGACTGCTGACTTGACAGATGTCCAGAAGGCAGTCATTGACACAATCCACAAGGAGGGTAATTCTGATGATATTCTAATTGATTGAGATGCACTAGTATTTTCTAATCTGTAGCATGCCCTCTCTCTTCTGGAAATGCTGTAGATGTTTGCTGCAAATTTCATTCAATTCCGTGCAAACCTATGGTTACATCCCCACCTAATTCTGCATTCAAATCTACATGTAACACATGCAGATTTATTTGTGAATTTTGAAGCAGATTTTCTGTCAGGATCAACAGGGTAATTGTGAAACTTTATGTGAATCTCCCCTTACAAGTACATAACCACTACAGTTAGTAAGGCTGAATGCGTCTAAGTTTTCTAGTAAATGTGAAATGATTTACTTGTTTTCCTGTAAGATTCCATTAACAGGATCTGTACTTTAGCTCCCACAGGATCTCTTGTCCTGGGTATACCAAAAGGAACTGTAACACCAAGCTCATCAGGAACCAGTGATAACTCTACTAGTACATATCTTCTAGGTGGAACAACAGGTATCTATAGTCTTATAGTATGACTACCATATGAGAAGTAAAGTAACTATAAGGCTGCATGTAGCGAGCGGCAGCCAAAAAATGCTGTGGAAAAGACTGTGGCAGAAACGCATCGCAATTTTTTACACAGCGTTTTTCACAGAAAGTCCACTGAGTTTTCCTCTGCGGACTTTCCTCCCCTATTATACCTATACAGAAAACGCCAGCGTTTCCGCAAGTAAAATAGACATGCTGTGATTTTCAAAAACATTTTTGAAAATGCAGCTTTTCCGCAGTGTTTTTTTTCTGCAATATGTGAATGGCATTAGCCAGAATCCCATCCACTTTGTAGGTAATGAAAAACGCAGCATTGATTCCCGCGGTCAAAAAGCTGCGTTTTCGCATCGTGGCCCTGGCTTAAGAATTTATTAGTATTCTTTTATCAAACTCCAGAGAGCATTGATACTTTGGTTACCCTTACATTACTACCTTGCATTGCTAGATAAGTGTTGGAAAAATTACTTCTATGGATTTTTTATTAATTTGTTTTTCTACTTTGTCACCCATGGAACAAATATTATACATAGATATAAATCACATTTTACATTCTACAACTAAGGTTCAAGTTGCCATGCCAGTTTTGAGAGGAGATGAGAGGGAAAAACAAGGTGACTGAACAGAATTTTTAAAGACTTGAGGAAAGAGAAAAAATGATTTTAGGGGAAAATGTTCTTATATCATTTAAATATCATATAAATATGTGTATAATATACATAAAAAGGTACTGGGGCACAATTATCATCAGGGGATTTGTTGAAGTCTTTTTTGTCATTTGTAAGGCTAGAACCACATACTCAGGCTGTATGGTTGTGATCACAACCATGAAATCACTGGTGGCTAACCGAATGCCATCTAAAGAAGCAGAATAGTGATTTCAACAAATCCTCTGCACATGCTGGGACTAAATCCTGTAGTACAAAGTAAAGACTACATTCACATGACTGAGGTGCAAAACGGATCCCCCATACATGTCAGTGTATTTAGGGATCTATGAAAACAGACAAAAATAGAACATGACCTATATTTTGGCGGTCCATTACAACGGACCGTCATAATAACAGACATGTGAATATCCCCCATTCAGTTGGATTGAATTTAATGCTGCCGTATGACATTCTTTAAAAAAAGACAGACGTCACATGGCCGTTATTCACTGTGGTGTGATATAGCTTAACTTGCGCTGCAGGTTTTAAACCTGCGACATATCAGTTATTGCTGCGGGTTTCACTTAGAATCTACATGGCAGAGAAACCTGCAGATGTGCCACAGCAAAAACCATTTGATTTATAGTGGTTTTTGTTGTAGCGAATTCCTGAGGCACATATTGTATGAAATTCTGCAGTGTGTTTTTCTATGTGGCCCTGACCTAAGTCTATTTTTTTTTTTTTTGTACGTTTTTTTTTAAATTTTGTCATACATAATATAGTGTATTTTGAGTAGCAATTTCAATGTTAGACTAAGGCCCCACGCATTGGGCTGCAGCAAAAAAGCGCTGTTGGAAAAACCACAGCGGCAAAGCATTGTGGTTTTTCCCGCATCCATTTTCACAGAAAGTCCACAATGGTTTTGGAAATCGCAGCGTGTCTGCTGCGTGTATTTTTTCGCAATGTGTGGATGGGTTTCACTGGAATCCGATCCACTTTGCAGAGACTGTAAAACGACGCGTTTTTTTGCACAGTATTTCCGCCATGGCCAAACTGCAGCGTTTACACCACATGGGGCCCTGGCCTTAACCTATCTTTCATTTTGCTTTTGCTGCAACTAAATCATCTAAGGATTCAGATGGGAGCAAAACGCAAAGTTTTCGCAACGTGGGGCCCCAGGCCTAAAAGATGCACATAGGCATAGATTGTGCCATAAATTTGATTGTCTTTCTCTGATTTTACTTAGAATCGATTTATAAAGCCATTTGTATGAGTTAAAAATACTATAATTGAAGCATATAAAGGTAAGTAAAGAAGTGCTGATAAGTTTGCCATTGCTCATTGTATATTATGAGAAATTTATCTGCCCATTTAAAGGACTCTGCCAGCTTATATACTGTTGTTTTAAAGTAACCCTCCTTAGTTACTCAATTGCCATACAATATTGTGGGAAATACTTGTTTTTACCCACAACACTGTATAGACTATGTAGGTTTTGTGGGTAACCATCTAATGTAATCATTTCACCAGCAATATCTTTTTTTGTCTAGCTTTATACACAACCACTGGAGACAAGTCAGCAGCTTCAACCATCACAGAATATCCTACAATCCGCAGCACCACTAACAAAAAGAATTTGATTTCAATATTGTGGTCACTGATATCTAATATACTAGAGAGTATAAACAATTCTCATCAGGTAGCCATGAAAATGAATGTTACAGAAATGGCTACATATGGACAATTGCAGATTTACAACCAAACAGGAACGAGAGGTAAGAAAGAGAAAAATAACTTCAACTCAAATACCTTCAAAATCCAAATCATAAACCAAAGTCACACAAAACTGATCAGATATGGATAGAAAATGTTTTTAAAAAGACTGAAACAGTGGCTCACATTTACTACAACAATTTTTTATAGCACTCTAAGCAGTGAAGATAGATCTAGGTATTTGCATATACTGTAGGTGTAGATTTTGCAGAAATTCACTCATTTTTCTTTCTCTGTTTTCACAGGGTAGATTCAAACATTGCAAATTTGATACAGAAATTTCAGTGACTGAATATCAGTTACATCTCTATGGGACCTTTGTAATTGGTTTAATTTTAAAAATTAAAGCTTAAAGGGGTTGTCCGGGATAAAATTTAATTCCTACACCCTCCCCCTGCCTAATTTCTAAATTACTAATAATAATAATAATAATAATAATAATAATAGTCCTTTAATAGTCCCACAATGGGGAAATTCAGTGTGTTACAGCAGCAAAGATAAGATAAGCAGATTCAAATACAAATACAACATGTACAGGAATGTTCCAAGGTAGAGGCATTACATTGACAGTAGACAGACAGATAGGAAGTAGCAGAGGATGGGGAGGGATTTAACAGGCAGAAAGATATTTCAGTTCTCTGTGTGTAATGATCTCCGCTTAGGTCGGTGTTGGTTGTACAGCCTAACCGCGGTGGGGAGGAAAGACTTCCGATAGCGCTCCTTCTCACACTTAGGGTGGAGCAGTCGGTCACTGACAGAACTGCCCAGCGCTATCACAGTCTCATGCATGGGATGGGACTTCTTCTTCTGCATGGAGCTCACTACGGACAGTATCCTTTTGTCACCAACCACCTGCACGGGGTCCAGTGGGCTCCCCAGGACAGAGCTGGCCCTTCTAATCAGCTTGTCAAGTTTATTTCTGTCCCTGGTTGATATACTGCTCCCCCAGCAGGCCACTCCAAAGAAGATGGCTGATGCCACTACCGAGTTGAAGAAAGTCCTAAGAAGTGCCCCCCGGATTCCAAAGGCTCTCAGCTTCCTAAGCAGGTAGAGCCTGCTGTGGCCCTTCCTGTACAGGACATCCATGTGATCTGCCCAGTCCAGCTTATTATTAAGGAGCAAACCCAGGTACTTATAGGTGTTCACAATCTCGATGCCCGACCCCAGGATGTCCACTGGTTTAGGAGGGCATCTGCATTTACGGAAGTCCACCACCATCTCCTTGGTCTTCCCTGCGTTAATCTTCAGGTGGTTCTGGTGGCACCAGTCCACAAAATCCCGGTTCAGTTCTCTGTACTCCCTGTCATCATCGTCTGTGATGAGACCTACTATTGCAGAGTCGTCAGAATACTTCTGTAGGTAGCAGCTAGATGAGTTGCACCTAAAATCTGCAGTGTACAGTGTGAAGAGGAAAGGGGCGAGAACCGTACCCTGAGGTGCCCCCGTATTACAGATCACGGTACCTGACACACAGTCTTGGGCTCTCACGTATTGAGGTCGATTTGTGAGGTAGTCTAGGATCCAGTTGGAGAGGTGGTGGTCCACTCCAGCAAGGCCCAGCTTGTCTCTCAGTAACCTGGGCTGTATGGTGTTAAAAGCACTGGAGAAATCAAAGAACATTATTCTCACCGTGTTCCCTGGTTTCTCCAGGTGAGGCAGAGCCCTGTGCAGAAGGTGGCTGATGGCATCATCTACCCCAATGCCCGGCCGATAAGCAAACTAGAGAAGGTCCATAGCGGGGCTCACTCAAGGGCGGAGATGTGTGAGAACCAATCTCTCTAAGATCTTCATCAAGTGGGATGTCAGTGCTACAGGTCTGTAGTCGTTGAGGTCCATAGGGTGAGGTTTCTTTGGAACTGGTACCACACAAGAAGATTTCCATAATTCAGGGACTATTTCCTGCCTCAGGCTCATATTATACATATATGTAATTATACCACACAGCTGGTCCCCACAAGTCTTAATTAGCCTTGCACTGATGTCATCTGGCCCTGCGGCTTTCCTCGCTTTGATCTTTTTCATCTCCTTCCTCACCTGGGCCCGTGTGAAGGTCAGACTGTGGTCAGATAAAGACGGATTTCTGGATTTACTGGTCTGTTGGGGAGTAGCCGCATGGGGTGAAGTCATTGTGGTGGGGTGAACTGAAGGACATGCTGGGGTGGGTTGAGGAATAGGTTTAGTTCATTAAGCCAATTAACATCTGCCTCAATCTGGCAGACAGACTGTTTATGACCCGAAATTGACTTAAGCCCCTCCCAGACCCCCCTTATGTCTTTTATTTCCATTTGCTTTTCCATCTTTTCCTTATAACTGGCTTTTCCCTGCTTGATTTGATGCCTCAGCTCCTTTTGTACTTCCCTCAACCCCTCCTTATCTCTTGTCCTGAATGCCATCTTTTTCTCCTTAAGTAGTGTTTTTATATCAGAGTTAATCCATGGTTTGTTGTTGGAGAAGCACCTCACCACTTTTGTGGGTACTGTGTTGTCCACACAAAAATTAATGTAGTCCGTTATGCAGTGTGTGAGTCCTTCTATATCTTCTCCATAAGAATCCTGCAGAACTTCCAATGCGGTTGTGTCAAAACAATCCCTCAGAGCCTCATCACTCTCCTTGGATCATATCCTCACTGTGCTGGTGACAGCTGGTTCTCTACATACAAGTGGCTTGTACACAGGTCGGAGATGCACTAGGTTGTGATCTGATCTTCCCAGGGGCGGTAGGGCTGATGAGCTATATGCCTCTCTCGCGTTGGCAAATACTTGTTTGTTGTCTCTTCTGTGGCAGGTTACATACTGTGTTAAACTGGGCAGTGTGGATGATGGAGAGACATGGTTGAAGTCTCCAGACACAAGAAAGAGAGCCTGGGGGTCTTTCAACTGCAAATGGCTCACCGTGGCTTGTAGGACCTCGCAGGCAGTGTCAGCTTTCGCAGAGGGGGGGACATATGCAGCTATCACGATGACATGCGATAGTTCCCTTGGTAGATAGAAAGGTCTCATGCTCACAGCTAATAGTTCAATGTCCTTACAGCAAGTTTGTTCCTTAATCACAATGTGCCTAGGATTATACCATCTATCATACACAAACATTGCCAGCCCTCCTCCTTTCCTCTTACCGCTCTCCCTTGTCCTGTCGGCCTGAAGGAGTTTAAAACCATCCAAGGAGACCAGAGGGTCAGGAGTAACTTCAGTGAGCCAAGTCTCTGTAAGTAGCATCATGCTGCACACCCGAAACTCCCGATTATGCCTGGTGAGCGCTGTTAGTTCGTCCACCTTGTTTGCAAGAGATCTCACATTGCCCATAATGATGGAGGGGAGAGCTGGTCTGAAACGTCTCTTTTTAATCCTCTGAAGAATTCCAGCTCTACACCCCCCTCCCCCTCCTTTTCCTTCTCCAGAGCTCTTGGGGGATGTCTGGGCAAATGGTGTGCAGCCCTGCTGTGTCTCTAAGCTGCAAAAGATTCTCCCTGGAGTAGACAAAAGAATTGTCTGCAGACACAATAGTTCCCATTTCAAGCAGAACAAAAAGACAGATAAAACAAAAAAAGTATCACAAAGGTCCAATTCCAAGTCTTTGTCTGTTTCTTCATAGTGCAAAGTCCCTTAAGTAGAGAGATAAAAACAAGACAAAGAAAGAAAAATAAGAGAGAGACTCAGAGCTGCTGAAACAGGCTGCCACTCCAGCGGCGCCATCTTGGGAAAAAAAAAAAAAAATACATAATTTATCAAAAATGTATATTTACCCATATTCCTGAGGAGGTTATGTGATTGCCCCAGGGACATTTTCTGGTTATCCGGTGATGTTCCATTTCCCCTGTTTCCAGAAACGGAACATCTATAATACTCCCCCCTCCACCCCATCATTCCTTTCAGACTTTCTCTTGCGGGACAACTCCTCCTCTTTTCTGACTCTGCCAGTACGTGCAATAGTCCCAAGACTGCGGTACAGCCGACAATCCACGTGGCTCCGCAAAAAAAGACGCCCTATGCATCCCAGTACACAGAAGTATAAAAAAGTTACGGATGTCAGAATATGGCGACTTTTAGAAAAAAAATTTTTTTGCACAGTTTTGAATTTTTGTTAAGGGGTTAAAATGTAAATAAAACCATATAAATTTGGTATTCCTGGAATCATACCAAAACATAGAATACAGGTGACATGTCATTTTGGCTGCAGAGTGAACGCCGTAAAAACAAAGCCCTTAAGAAAGTTGCACAAATGCACTTTTTCTTCAAATCCACTCCATCCTGAATTTTTTTCTAGCTTCCCAGTACATTGTACAGAATAATAAATGGAAGCATCATGAAGAAAAATTTGTCCCGCAAACATTAAGACCTCATATGGCTCTGAGAGCGGAAAAATAAAAAAGTTATGGGGTTTGGAAGGGGGGGGGGGGGGGAGTTAAAAATGAAAATTGAAAAATTCCTCCGGTGGGAAGGGGTTAAGAATGATCAGAATAAAAGAGCCCGCACCTAAACTATCTTCTATGAGTCATATCAGGGGCAGATTAAGAGTAATAATGTCCCATAGTGGCCCCCATACATAGTATAATGTGCTATAGTGACACAGACATTGGGTTTACCGAACCAGTTCTCATTACGAATTTTCCCAAAATTTTGGGTTTGGCTGAACACAAAATTTATAGGGTTTGCCATCCACAAACTACTATTATACTCTGGGGTTTCTTCAGACCCAAGAGTATAATAAGAAGAGGCCCAGGAGAGGTGAGTGAATTTAACAAACTGTTTTACTCATCTCCCATGCGAGGCCTCCATCCTCTTCACGCCTCTTCTGACATCCTGAATGATGTGAGCAACCCCTGAGGTCTGTGATTGATCCTTGGCAGTCATGTGGGCTTCACCAGTGTAATAATGCTTGCCTGTGTGTCATTATGCCATCGTGACCCATGTGACCACTGAGGCCTGTGATTGGGCCTCAGTGGTCCCTAACATCATTCAGGAAGCTGAAAAAGGCCCACAGTGAATGCCCTGGAGCCCAGGGAAGGTCAGTAACACTGTTTGTTATGTTTACTCACCTCCCCTGGGCCTCCACTTATTATATTCTGAGGGTCTGAAGAGATACCAGAGCATAAGAATGGCAGTTCCATTTCGGACGTCTTCAGTCTAAGACGAAACTTGTGAGGTTCGCCCACTAAATACTCACCTTCAGTAGACTCCTGTGCTCTGCCACAGTAATCAATTATCCGCAGATGTTGATACAGTTGGATAATAATAATACATTTTATTTATATAATAAGCCAATGTGCAATAACTTGCTGCTGGGCCTTCTTGCAGCCTCGGTCACTGGACAACCATACTTTTATTATAATCCTCCCTTATGTGACATAAGATGATGATCTGGTGAATTTCTTATCTAGTGTCAAAAACAACAAGAAATACATGCTGTGTGAAGAATCTGTGAAACATAAAAAACTGTATAAATGATTATAATAATAATATTAATTGTTCTTGTATGTTTATAGACTTTAAACCAGCCACTAACAATTCAAGCGAAGAAGTTTCAAAGCAAGGTATGAAAGGCATCATGTCAGAATCTTATAAGGCTTCACGTTTTGTTTTCAATATTTTTTTATGTAAATTGCGAAAAACATACAAAGCAAAGTAAATGCAGTCAAGGCTCAGTTAGTGTTGATACAGGCTTCACTTTCTATGATTATGATATCTATGAATTTGTCATTTCAGACTTGGGAAATGATATTGAAATAGTCCATATGAGTTACTGGAAAATAAAGGGAGGAGGGAAATAAGCCAGGAAATATTTCCCAGGATGTAAGTTACTGAAATTTTCAGCAAAATATATATTCTTAAAAAACTAACTTTACTAAACAATTTACCGGTGTTAAATAAAACTAAAATTAAAAGGAAATAAATTCCTCCTTACCTAATAAAGAGGTATCCTGGAGAACAGAAGTTTCCACATGAGAGAGTATAATTATCTAATCAGGAGCCTCGTGTAGCGACAGGTTGTACATGTGTGCTGCTGCTGCTTCCCTTTCGTCCCACAGCGGCACAATATTGGGGTATTTCTGTCTCTGTGTGCTGGTAGGACAGAATGGAATTTTTAATGAACAACAAATAGTTAACTGTAACCCCTCCCCCTCCTCAATATAAGGAAGGAAGTACCAACCCCCAGCATGTTTTTTTTCTGTCCTGTGTTGGTGGGACAGTTGGAGAGAAGGTTATACCTTCCCTATAGTGAGGTTATTCAGATTTCTGTCTGAATTTCCCCTCCTCTCTCCTGTTTAAGTCCTCCTGTGTGAGAACTCTTTTCTGCCTTTGGTTCCTCTTGGAACAAAATTCAAATGTTAAAACTCCTTGTCTGTCTTTCCTGCCTCTGCTGCTTAGTCTGCTTAGCTGCAGTGTAAGGCCTTTTATAATGTGCGGCCGGACAGGTCTGCTGCTTTTAAGGGTAGGTTCACATATATCAGTTGCATCAACATCAGTTTTTTTGTCCCTTAGTCATTAAAACTGATGCCAAAACTGATGCGAAAATGCATCAGTTGTCATCAGGCTTTTTTATAAATTTCTACTCAGTGGTGAACTATCGAAAGACGCCCCCCCCCAAAAAAAAAAAAATATAAAATTGCGTTTACATGTTGTTAGCATCACACGCTGTTATTGTCGTACAATAAACATACACAAACTTATGAAACAGTTTTTAAGAATTCTTCTTACTGCATTACTTCAGTATCAGATCAAAAACACGGCATTTAAGCAGGGTTCACACTACCGTTGGCTTCCGTTATGAAGGTGTCCGTTAAAAAAAAAAAAAACGGATACCTATCATAACAGACATTAACGGACACTAACTGATGTTAATGTGTCCGTTTTTTAACACTGTCCGTTTTTTTTTTGCTTTTTTTTGTTTCTGCTTTCTGAGCATGCGCAGAAAAAAACGGACATAAAATAACGGACAATAACTGATGACTATCAGTTACTGTCCGTTATAAGTCCATTACCCATAGACTTCAATGTTAAAAATATAACGGACACTTGCTGTCCGCCAAGAATCCGTTTTTCTAAACGGACAAAAAAGTCCTGCATGTAGAATTTTTTGTCAGCAGAAAAAAAACGGACTTCTGACAGATTGGGTGTAAACGGACACAAACGGAAACTAACGGACACAATATAAAAACCCATTGAAATGAATGGAAATTTTAACGGATTTCTGATGGTTCAGCTAGTGTCCGATGCTAAAATCTTGTAACGGACAATAGCAAAGGACACTACTGATGGTCACCAACTGTAGTATGAATGCCCCCTAACAATGAAAGTAACTTCACACATCTTCTGCTTGGTGGATGGACGAGCCCACATGACCCCCATTCTCTATAATAGGAGCGCCGCAGATAGCTGAGTACTGGACTTCGGGTATCTTTGGTGCTCCCATCAAAGTTGAATGAAAGCCACGCGGGTTCGTTCATCCACCAAGTGACACACCTATATATGGCTGCGGTCAGGCTGAATTCCCACCCACTGGGGGTAAAACCCAATTCTCAGGCTCAGTGGGGTCTCAGCAGACAGACCCCCCATCAATCAGGTATTTATTCTCTATCATTTAGGTGAATACAGGGCAGTAATATTTTGTTACTTACAGGTGATGTCTCTGATTAATCCTTCACATTTCCCTTCTCTTCCCTTTGGACTGCCATGACCACTTCTTCCAGCTGTGACTTGTCTCTGTAAAGTTTGCAACAAAGATATCTTTGGCTCCTCACTTTCCAGGCATCCGACCCACATTGCCCTCACCTGCACACCCATCCTGCTGCTACCCCAAATATAAAATATATGATATAACCCCCCATAATGAATAATACCCCCAAGTGCATCTTTATATTAGATGCACTTGGGGGTATTCAGGATGGCATTCAGGACAAGAGATAAGGAGGGGTTGAGGGAAGTACAAAAGGAGCTGAGGCATCAAATCAGGCAGGGAAAAGCCAGTTATAAAGAAAAAATGGAAAAGCAAATGGAAAGAAAAGACATAAGGGGGGTCTGGGAGGGGCTTAAGTCAATTTCGGGTCATAAACAGTCTGTCTGCCAGATTGAGGCAGATGTTAATTGGCTTAATGAACTAAACCTATTCTTCAACAGATTTGATCACACACCATCTCCTCCCACCCCAGTATGTCCTTCAGCTTCCCCCACCACAATGACTTCTCCCCATGCGGCCACTTCCCAACAGACCAGTAAATCCAGAAATCCGTCTTTATCTGGCCACAGTCTGACCTTCACACGGGCCCAGGTGAGGAAGGAGATGAAAAATATCAAGGCGAGGAAAGCCGCAGGGCCAGATGACATCAGTGCAAGGCTAATTAAGACTTGCGGGGACCAGCTGTGTGGTATAATTACATATATGTATAATATGAGCCTGAGGCAGGAAATAGTCCCTGAATTATGGAAATCTTCTTGTGTGGTACCAGTTCCAAAGAAACCCCACCCTATGGACCTCAACGACTACAGACCTGTAGCACTGACATCCCACCTGATGAAGATCTTGGAGAGATTGGTTCTCACACATCTCCGCCCTCTAGTGAGCCCCGCTATGGACCCCCTCCAGTTTGCTTATCGGCCGGGCATTGGGGTAGATGATGCCATCATCCATCTTCTGCACAGGGCTCTGTCTCACCTGGAGAAACCAGGGAACACAGTGAGAATAATGTTCTTTGACTTCTCCAGTGCTTTTAACACCATACAGCCCAGGTTATTGAGGGACAAGCTGGGCCTTGCTGGAGTGGACCACCACCTCTCCAACTGGATCCTAGACTACCTCACAAATCGGCCTCAATACGTGAGAGCCCGAGACTGTGTGTCAGGTACCGTGATCTGTAATACAGGGGCACCTCAGGGTACGGTTCTCGCCCCTTTCCTCTTCACACTGTACACTGCAGATTTTAGGTGCAACTCATCCAGCTGCTACCTACAGAAGTATTCTGACGACTCTGCAATAGTAGGCCTCATCACAGACGGCGATGACAAGGAGTACAGAGAACTGAACCAGGATTTTGTGGACTGGTGCCACCGGAACCACCTGAAGATTAACGCGGGGAAGACCAAGGAGATGGTGGTGGACTTCCGCAAAGGCAGATGCCCTCCAAATCCAGTGGACATCCTGGGGACGGGCATCGAGATTGTGAACACCTATAAGTACCTGGGTTTGCTCCTTAATAATAAGCTGGACTGGGCAGATCACATGGAGGCCCTGTACAGGAAGGGCCACAGCAGGCTCTACCTGCTTAGGAAACTGAGAGCCTTTGGAATCCGGGGGGCACTTCTTAGAACTTTCTTCAACTCGGTAGTGGCATCAGCCATCTTCTTTGGAGTGGCCTGCTGGGAGAGCAGTATATCAACCAGGGACAGAAATAAACTTGACAAGCTGATTAGAAGGGCCAGCTCTGTCCTGGGGATCCCACTGGACCCAGTGCAGGTGGTGGGTGACAGAAGGATACTGTCTGTGGTGAGCTCCATGCAGAAGAAGAAGTCCCATCCCATGCATGAGACTGTGATCGTGCTGAGCAGTACTGTCAGTGACCGACTGCTCCACCCTAGGTGTGAGAAGGAGCGCTATCGGAAGTCTTTCCTCCCCACCGCGGTTAGGCTGTACAACCAACACCGACGTAAGCGGAGATCATTACACACAGAGAACTGAAATATCTCTCTGCCTGTTAAATCCCCCCCCCCCCCCTCCTCTGCTACATCCTATCTGTCTGTCTGCTATTAATGTAATGCCTCTCACCTTGGAACATTCCTGTACATGTTGTATTTGTATTTGTATCTGCTTATCTTTGCTGCTGTAACACACTGAATTTCCCCATTGTGGGACTATTAAAGGACTATTATTATCTATTATTATTATTATTATTATATTAATAATGTCCGTGTGTACCCTATATGAATAGCGCCCCTTATTAATAATGCCCCAGGTGTTACCTAATTAAAAGGTTTTCCAGGTCATTAATAAACTAATCAGTGGGGCTCAAAAACCCAGGACCCCTACTGATCAGCTGTTTGAATGAACTGTGGTATCTGTGTATGCGCCGTGACCACTTCTCTGTTTACATAGTGTCATTCATCTCCTAGCAGCCATGTAACGTAACTACAGCTTCGTCCTATACATGTCTATGTGACAAGGCTGTAATTATATCACACGGTCACTATAAACAGACAGTGTGTGATATAAACAGGCACCATAGCCCCTTCATACTGCTGATCAGAGGCGGGGTCCACTGATCTCTTATTGATAATCTATCCTAAGAATAGAACATCAATAAAAATGAGCTGGAAAGACCCTTTAATAAAGCCCAAGTGCCACCTTAAAGGGGTTGTCCAGGATAACCACTTTTTTAATATGAGGCTGGGGAAGGTGCTCCGGTATCTACCAGCGCGTCCAGTCCTGCTGCTCTGGTGTTTTCTTCCCCACAGCACTGTGATGTCCCGTGTCAGCGACCTCAGCGGTCATGTGCGGTGGGGACATCCGCCAGAAGAAAACACCAGAGCAGCAGAACCAGACTGCAGTGGGAGACATCAGAGCACAAGGGACAGGTGAGTAGGTGTTTTTTTTTTTAATACAGTATTACTCGGTATTATGGCCCACAGTGGTCCCTGCACACAGTATTACATGGTATTATGCCCCGCAGCAGCCCCTGCACATGGTATTATGCCCTGCAGTGGCCCCTGCACACGGTATTATGCCCTGCAGCGGCCCCTGCACACAGTATTATGCCCCACAGTGGCCCCTGCACACGGTATTGTGCCCCGCAGCGGCCCCTGCACACAGTATTATGCCTCGCAGGGGCCCCTGCACACACTATTATGCCCTGCAGTGGCCCCTGCAAACGGTATTATGCTCCGCAGCAGCCCCTGCACACGGTATTATGCCCCGCAGCTGCCCCTGCACACAGTATCACGCCCCGCAGTGGCCCCTGCACACAGTATTACATGGTATTATGCCCCGCAGGGGCCACTGCACATGGTATTATGCCCTGCAGCGGCCCCTGCACATGGTATTATGCTCCGCAGCGATCCCTGTACACGTTATTATGCCCCGCAGCGACCCCTGCACACGGTATTATGCCCTGCAGTGGCCCCTGCACATGGTATTATGTCCCGCAGCAGCCCCTGCACACGGTATTATGCCCCGCAGCGGCCCCTGCACACGGTATTATGCCCCACAGCCGCCCCTGCACACAGTATTATGCCCTGCAGTGGCCTCTGCACACGGTATTATGCCCCGCAGCGGCCCATGCACACAGTATTATGCCCCGCAGGGGCCCATACACACGGTATTATGCCCCGCAGTAGACCCTGCACATGGTATTATGGCCCCTGCACACGTTATTATGCCCCGCAGCGACCCCTGCACACGGTATTATGCCCTGCAGTGGCCCCTGCGCACAGTATTATGCCCTTCAGTGGCCCCTGCACACGGTATTATGTCCTGCAGTGGCCCTTACACACAGTATTATGCTCCATAATGGCCCCTGCATATGGTATTATGCTCCATAGTGGCCCCTGCACTCGGTATTATGCTCCATAGTGGCCCCTGCACTCGGTATTATGCCCCATAGTGGCCCTTGCACACAGTATTATGCTCCATAGTGGCCCCTACACTCGGTATTATAGTCCATAGTGGCCCCTGCACACGTAATTATGCCCCATAGTGGCCCCTGCACACAGTATTCTGCTCCATAGTAACCCAAAAAGACCCCAGAGTATAATTATCTTAGACCCAGGTGCTGACAAACATAAAAACCAGTGTTACTTACCTGGGCTCCGATGCACTCCTTGCTTTCGGCCCTCTTCAATGTCGCACAGACCGGCGTCGCAACATAATGACGTCGGCCTGGCTCACGTGACGCCTGGGACGTCACCAAAGAAGCCCGAAGCCTGCTGGGAGTAACATCGGATCGCTGGAGAGGTGAGTAACATTGGTTTTTATGTTTATCACCTCCCCTGGGTCTCTGATTATATCAGACCCCAGAGTATAATAATAGTAGTATTTGAGGCCCACGGCTGATCACAGCAGCATCTACTTCCCCTTCTGCATCCGATAGCAGAAGGGGAAGCAGAGGCGGCCACAGCAGGAGCAGGGATCGATAAGTAAATAGGCCATTACCTACTGGGGATACTCCAGCAGGTTACGGCCTATTTATATATATATATATATATATATATATAAAAGTTCTCCTCACTTACCTGCAATACCTTGATGGAGCCGCCGCCTCCTCTTCTTCACCCACGCCCGCGAGTCAGCGTAGGAGGCGCGATGACGTCATTGTATCGCCACCTGCGTTGAGATGTGGAGATCTCGTAAACCAGCCCAGGACAGGTATCGCGGAGCTTTGTTTTTATTTTAAGCGGCCTGTCCTGGGCTGGTTTACAGTAAATAGAATGTAAAAAATGTCACCCCCCCAGACAGTGACAGACAGTGCCGCCTAAGATGGCCGCCTCACTTTGCCTCATTAGCGGTGCGCCCCTGTTTCTACTCCAAAACCATAAGTTGTCATCAGTTGTCATCAGTTTTAACTATCAGTTTTTACCAAGATGGTCCACAAGGCATGATGGGCTGCCGAGGCCAATAGAGTAGGGGTACTCAACTACTTTTAGTAAATTTCCATTGACCGGGATCCGCCATCAAGTAAAGGTGCAAGCTGAACACGTCCAGTATTTACGGTATTTTTCGGACAAAAAGACACGACTGACTATAAGACGCACCCCAGGTTCAAACAAGAAAAATAAGGATTAGATCGGAGGCGACTAACATGGCATTATACTGTGCAGGTAGTGACTAATGTGGCATTACACTGTGTGGGGTGACTAACATAGCATTATACTGTGCAGGGGGCACTAACGTGGCATTATAATGTGTAGGGGGCACTAACATGGCATTACATGGTGTGGGGGGGGCAACTAACGTGGCATTATACTGTAGGGGGGCATTAAGGAACATATTGTGGGTACTGACATTAGTGCTCCCATACAGTAAAATACCCCATTATTTTTTCTCCTCAGTATGCTCCTTAGCAGGGCTGTTTTAACACATTGGTGGGTTCAGTGCAATGGTTTCATAAGTGCCCCCCCCCCCATCACCACCACTTAGGAATACCTGACTTGCATAAATTATAATGTCCCATTACAGGCCCTAACACAGTATAATGCCTCCCTAGTGGTGCCTTACACTATAATGTCCCCCTCCAGCTATCCCCACAGTTAATGTCCCCATCCATCTGTCCCCAGTTTAACCCTGTGCATGCAAATTAAATAGGAGCTTACATAAGAATATAATTTTCTATCTCCCTATAAAAATTGTAACTCTAATGAATAATTATAATCCCTATACCTAACTAATGTGATAACTAGGGCCGTGTTCAGATTGGTGTAACACGACCGCTTTATTGCTCACATATTATGGACACAACCTCTGAAGTTCCTGCAGTTCATCATTACTGGTGATAGAGAGTCTGATGACCTACTGTAGGTGCGGGGGTTTTGTTTGTACAGTGGGTGCAAAAAAAAAAAAAAAAAAAAAAAAACTGCCAAAAGCTGGGATTTTATATGGTGACATTTAATGGGTAAAAATGTATTATCTGACTGACGGAACTGCCGTTTGTCAGAAATGTTTTATACGTTCATCGCTAGTGATAATCGCTATTGCTATTATTTTAGCGTGTAAGGGATATCACAAGAGAGGCGGTCAGAGTATTTTACTCTATAAAGATCAGGCATGGACAGGACAGGGACAGTGAAAAAATGTAAACTTTACTGATGACTTTGTGTATGTGTTGTGTAAGTGTTTGGTGCGACTCTTTTGGCGCTGCGACCTGGACGATGATAAACATCTGGGTCACAGCACCAATAGACTTCCTGGCTATGTTCAGAGGGGTATTACATTATCCCTCTATGTGACAATCAGAGAGCAAAAGTATAGTATGCTCTCTGATTGAAAGGAGAGGGGATAACATGTACAGAAGTCCATGCCCCCCCCCCCCCCCGGGGTCATCTGCAGCTTATGCACAGACAATTATGAGTTATCATTGCCTTTGCAGTCTGCAGCTCCACTCCTCCCCCTCCTTCCTTAGCTCTAAGATGCCTGAGGCAGGAGGGGGGACATTTTAGAGCCCCATATCTAAGGATCTGTGAGGGCCACAAAGATGCAACTGGATTCATTTTAAAGATGAGAATCTCATCTTTAAAAAGATACCAAGATTGCCATGATAGACCTTACAGATTCAGAGCTTTCAATGCCGAACATCCTTTTCACCAGCTAATCGCTCAGGATGTGTAATAACGATCATGGTGATCTTGGTATCATTTTAAAGATGAGATTCTCATCTTTAAAATGAATCCAAGTGTTTCTTTATAGCTTTAACCAATCCTGAGCAATTCACTCAGGTACAGTAGTAAAGCCGGCAATTACCGGCTTCACTGCTGTACATAGATTGTGCAGAAGCCGGGTGCTGCCGCATCCATCTTCAGGCATCCAGCGCTAATGAAATTTTAAGGAAGCCGGATGGAAAAATGCTGCAGAACTGATGCCTCTTGTGCCAGAACTGATCCCATAGAAAACTATAGGATCCGTCCTGGCATCAGTTTCTCTCTGGCTTGTGTGCACCACGCCGGAGGGAAACTGATGGCTGCGCCGTACATATTTGAACGCACCCTAAGTGTCCACACTGAACCCTTTGTGGCTATGTAAGCCTTGCATTGCTTGTTTTATTGCGATGCACGGCGTTTCCTGCTACTTCTCTCCAGCTCCCGTGTGTGGGGGCGCCGGAGTCCAGAGTACGCTGGCTTGCGTACGTGATGACATCTTTGAACCTCCTTCAGGTGAGCTACTAGGTAATGTTTTTTACCTTAACTTCTGCCATTTTTTTTTTTTTTTTTAATAAAATCTGTGCGGGGCAGCCTTTTTCTCCAGAAAAAAAAAAAAGTGAAAAATAAAGGGCTTTTATTTTCTGTGTAACCTTTCACAGGTGTTGGGAGAGTCTTTGCTCTCCATTTCTTCTATATAGTCCTCCAGGTAAGTCTGTGTCTAGGCACAAACATCTAAACTGTCTCTCCTGTGAAATTCCCTTGCCTGACGGTTACAAATTCAATACATGCCACAAGGGCTGCTTGGGCAGCCCAGTGGCTCAGTGGTTGACACTGCAGCCTCACGGCGCTGGAGTCCTGGGTTTGAATCCTGCCAGGGGTGACATCTGCGGGGAGTTTGTGTGTTCTCCCTGTGTTTGCGTGGGTGTACTCCAGTTTTCCTCCCACACTCCAAAGGCGTGAGTATGGATTGTGAGCCCTATATGGTACAGTGACTGTCAGTGTCTGTGGAGCGCTGTGGAATATGATGGTGCTTCTGTCATACGATCTGATCAGGTATTCAAGATCATAGAGGAAGCTAATTCTTCATCTGAGGATTCAGATTCGGATATAGCAAAAATTACTGAAGTCCATCAGGTCAAGGGACCATGATGTTGACCATGGGGAAGCCTCTAGTTCCACCTCTAGGGGGACTAGGGCCTTTAAAGTGGACGACATGCTTAAAAGAGCTATGTCCACCGAGTGAAAACACCCAGAGAAGTCCTGCGTGTTATCCAAGAGGTTCAAGACACTCTTCCCAATAGCTGAGGACCAGTTGGTACTTGGGTCCACCACCTAAGCTTATCATGGCAGTCGCCAAATTGTCCAGGCGAACACTTGTACCCTCTGAGGATGGGTCTAGCCTTCAGGACCCAATGGACCACCGGGCAGAGTGCTCCCTAAGGAAAGCATATACGGCTTTCTCTGCACAGTGTATGATTGGTATCGCTACTAGTGAGGTAGCTAAGAAGCTGTGCTCCGGCCTCTCTTCATTAAAAAGAGATATTGATTTGGGGGTCTCCAGGGACGAATTGTTGTCCTCTTTGAAGGGTATAGCCCTTTAAGTGGATTACCTCAATGAAACCTCTTCTCCAGGTGAAGTTATCTGCCAAGTCTAGGGCCTTGACATTGGCTGCATGTTGCCCCCTATGGTTAAAACCTTGGAGGGCAGATTATGCCTCAAAAGTTAATATTTGCGGGCAGGACATGATATAAGGACTAGTGGGAAAGGAAGGAAAGTCCTTCCGCAGTCCTTCCGTGGACAGGGCAGACACTGTCGTAGAGGACAGTCTCCTCAAACACCGCCACCTGCAAGAGGTCACATGTGGACGTTCTAGGTTCCTGAGTGGGAACTCCAACCTTCTTTTTTTCCGTGATGACAGGAAAATCAGAAAGCCAAATTTCTGACTATTATCTTCTCCCTCCTCCAAGACACGAAGTTCCTGTAGGGGTAACAGATTCATGGGTCTTGGAGATAATACGGTCCGGTTCCGGTATAGTTTTTTTTTTCTGTACCTCCCCAGGACAGATTTATACAGACCTCTCACCTTCCTGCTGTCCATCGCAACGTCAATGGTCTGGAATTTATTCTTCAGTGTTTCTGGTTCCAAAACCTTCAGGAGATTGGTTGATGATAATAGACCTACGATACCTCAGCAGAGCGATCACGAAAAAATTTCCGTATGGAAACGTCTGTGATATCCATTCTCCAGCAAGGAGATTTCATGGCCACTCTGAACCTAAAGGACATGTACCTCCACGTCCCTATTCTTCCTGCTCACAGGAAATACCTAAGAATTGCAGTGGTTGTAGAGGGTCGGCTGAGACACCTCCAATTCACCGCACTTCCATTTGAGACAACATCAGCACCCTACGTATACACCAAGGTGGTATCCACGGTAGCTGAGTCACTGAGAATCCAGAGGTTCACGAGTGTTCCTTATCTGGAAGACTGGCTGTTAAAAGTCTCTCAAGAGAAGGCCTACTACAGCATCTATCCATCACGATGAATTTCCTCCAACAGTTGGGGTGGATAATAAATTGGGGAAAGTGCCAAATATTTCCAGCAACCCAGAAAACATTTCTAGCGTTCATACTTGATTCAGGCCTAATGAAAATATCTCTTCCTCCCTCCAGAAGGGAAAGAATCATCAAGGTCGCAAAATTCCTGCTGGTTCCTTGGCCAATCACCATCAAGACAGGCATAAAGTTTTGGGATTGATGTCATCAGCTGCAGAAGCAGTCCCTTGGGAAATCCTGTCGACCTGGAATCATAAAGCCAGTGGTCTAGACAGAAGTTTTTTTCCTGTCTCAGGAAGGCCGCTCATCCCTCAAGTGGTGGATTTGGCTAAAAAACAGTCCACAGTCCAGCCTCGCTGGTCCCTGTTGACTACAGATGCATCACTCACAGGTTGGGGATCCCACCAGAACGACATTCCGGGCCAAGGGCATTGGAATTCCCTCGAGAAGATGATGTCATACAATTGGAGAGAACTCTGAGCAGTACGACTGGCACTGTTTCACTTTGCCAACCAGTTGAAGTACAAGGCAGTCCGTGTAAGATCGGACAATATGACAACCATCCTTTATTTAAACAAGCAGGGAGGAACTCGGTCACACCCTCTTTTAAGCGAAGTGGGGAAGATCTTGATCATTTTTCTGACGTACATATCTGAGGGTCACTCAGTGTAGTGGCATCACTGTTCCAGGGGAATGGTCTCTCCATCCAGAAGTCTTTCAAGCAATCACCCTGAAATGGGGTCATCCAGAAATGGACCTGATGGCAACTAGACTCAATGCCAAGGTAGAGAAGTTCTGCTCTCTATACAAGGAAGACAATCCCTTGGCTGTGGATGCCCTGTCCATCCCTTGTAGGTTCAGGCTGGCATACATATTCCCTCCAATCTCCATGATACCAAGGGTATTGATGAGAATCAGACAGGACCAAGTCTCTGTAATTGCCATAATTCCATTCTAGCCAAAGAGAGCTTGGTTTTCCCATCTCTTTCAAATGAGTCACGGGATATATTGGAGGTCTCCCCCGATTCAGAACCTGGTGTCTCAAGAGCCCAGGCTCTGCCAGGATCTGAAATCCTTCAATCTGACAACCTGAAGATTGACCAGTCCCTATTATGATCTAAGGGACTCTCAAAAGCCGTCTTAAGTACTCTCGCTAGAGCAGAGTCTGCAAATAAAAATTAGGCCAGGATCCGTATCATCTTCATTGCCTGGGCATCAGGTAGAGGAATTGAGAGCTTGGATCCTTCCATTCCAGAGATCCTGGAATTCCTTCAGGACGGCTTGGACAAGGGCCTTAGCCCTTTCACTTTGAAAGCTCAGGTTGCTGCCCTGTCAGCCTGCTTAGATAAGCAGCTATCTGCAGACCCGCTGGTTAAAATATATTTTAAGGGTGCATTCAGGCTTAGTCCACCTGTTACCCACCCAATCCCTCAATGGGATTCATCTACTGTTTTAAAGGGGTTATGTGATTCCCCCCTTGGAGCCTCTAGAAGAGGTTGAGATTAAATTTCTCACACTAAAGACAGTGTTCCTTTTGGCCATAACCTTAGCTCAGAGAGTTGGTGAGTACAACTAAGATTTATGCCAGGGTTCCTTCCTAAGGTACCCTCATATTCTAACCTAAACCAGGTTATCTCATTACCAGTTTTCTATCACAGCCCATCATCTCCGGAAGAAGATCTCGGCCTTTTAGACGGTCAGATAATTTTTTTTTTACCATTTGCTGGGAGAAATAAAGGGCTAAAGGCCTCTAAAGCCTCCTTGGCACAATGAAGCCATAAAATTGTCTTTCACTTCAGGGGTTAGACCCCCCTGAGTTTGTCCGATCTCATTCTACAAGAGCCATTTCTACCTTTTGGGTGGAAAGAAGCTCTGTTCCTTGGGAACAAATTTGTTCAGCAGCTTCTTGGAGCTCTCTCCATACCTTTGTTAATCATTACAGATTTAACACCCGGGGTACGGGGGTCACTTCTTTTGGCCATTCCGTGTTAAAATCAATTCTTCAAGAGGGCCCTCCCTAGGGTTCTGCTTGCTAGATTCCCAATATTGTGCTGCTGGTGGGACGAAAGGTAAGTGTATATTATGATGTTAATCTGTTTTCCCTTAGTCCCAACAGCAGCACAAGGCTCCCTCCCTATGTGTTATGTATTTGTCTTTATAATTACACACTGGGGGGGTTGGTACTTCCTTCCTTATATTGAGGAGGGAAAGGGGTTACAGTTAACTATTTGTTGTTCATTAAAAATTCCATTCTGTCCTTCCAGCACACAGGGGCAGAAATACCCCAATATTGTACTGCTGTTGGGACTAAGGGAAAACAGATTAACATCATAATCTACAGTTCTTCTGCATTCATCTTTATGGGACTGCCTAAGATAGTTGAGTACAGCACTTGGCATTCTCAGTCAGTCCCATAGATTTAACTAGTGTAGCAGGATGCATTTAGTAGCATGCATGACATGGAGTGCTATTTATGCAGAGCATGCTGGACCCCTGAACTTGTGATGCCTGGGGGCTTAGTGGTTGAATTCCCTCCATTCATTCTGTCTATAGGAAATAACTTGTATTTACCCAGAATACTCTTTTATCAAAACATGCCAGGATAAACCACTGAGAACCTGCTATAGGTGAAATACACTTTAAGACTGGTGCTCCATGGCCATATAATGCTTTGTGACAATCATGCTTAGCAATTGGGGTAGATCACATTGTGATATCATGTTTTATACCAGCTAGATAGTTTAAAGGGGTTGTGAAAGATTCTCCCTGCGCCAAACCGCTTTGGCCACACCCTGAGTCCTCTTTCATATAAAAACCACACTCACCACCAGTGAATGTCGGGTTCACAAGATAAATACAAGACAAGCCTTCTAAATTTTATATATTTATTAACCCCTAAATGGGTCGGTATTAACATCTAACACATACAGATCAGAACAGATATGCAGATATATGCAAACATTAACAGTTACTAGTTACAAGATACAGTACAAATAAAATAAAAGGGATAAAGATGAAATGATTACTTTACCACACATGTCCTTGATGTGGTTCTATAGTCCAACACTCACACGTGGCATGTGTGAGTCACCAGTGGAGGCTTCTCAGCATTACTCCTAGCATGTGGCTTGCATGCTCCTCACAGTCTCTCATCATTAGTCCAGTAGTCTCAACAGAATCTCATCACAGCAGCCTCTCCTCATGGTCTGTCTGTGTCAACTCTGTAGTCTGTGATGGTCTCAGCCCAATCTCCATAGCATAATCTCTATAGTGTAATCTCCATAGCATCAACTCTATAGCATCATCTCCTCCCACTGACTCTTACCTCATCTTTTATACCCTTTATGCCACCTCCCAGAATGAGGTCACCGGCGGCAGCTGGTCTCATAGAATAATCCACTCAAGTCCAGATCTTTGGTATGTAGATGAGACCAAATGACCTGATACAATGTTATCAGCCATATCTGGTCAACCAGTGCAGCTGGACAATGCATGTTTGTTTGATCAGCCAGGACTGTGTATGAATTCAATGGAGCCCTATTGTTCCAGCCCGGCCACTACTGCCAATATACACCTAGGCTCATAGCTGCGCACAGTATGAATAAATGGAACTAGAGAGAAATACGCTACCCATAGACCAAAATACAGCTGAGTTATAGCCATATTTAGGCAGAATCATCACACCTCCCCCTTTAGATGGGGCTTGCAGGAAGTAGGGGCCTACGCCCCTCTTCTGAAAGCACCTCCGCCTCCAGCTTCTCAGGCTCTGGCCCCAAGGCTCCCTCACCTTCCCCCGGGGTCCCAGCAGACTCGGGCCTTGTCAGACTCCGAGGGTGGTTGAGCGCCACGCGCCTTCAATATGTCCAGACTAGGGTCAGCTTGGACAGCCTCTCTGAACTCTTGGCTGGAGAGAGACAAAAGAGAGGTGCATGTTACATAGCTGCCGGACCCTTCTGGCTCTCTAGTCTGACTAGGGACACTTCTAAGGCCCAGGCTCTGAGCCACGTACACTTGGCTACCTCCTGCCTGTTCCAGGTCCGCTTTCTGAGTGCGGGCATCCCTTAGCTTTACACTCATGACCTCAGGCCCTTGGGATACCATCCCAGAGATCCCATCCTGGCAATCTCTGCTCTCCTGACTACCCTTGGCCTGCTCTCTCAGGGTCTTCCCCACACTAGCCGCTAGTTGGGAGAGTTCTAGGGGGTTCTGCACCTCCCCCTTTGCTTCCAAACCTACATCCTGTTCCTCCTGTACTTGGGTGGGTGATGGTGATACTTTGGGCAAATGACTGAGATCATGCCTCCCCAAACCATCCTCCCACAATACATTGACAGGTAATACAGTTGACATACCCCCTTCTTGGATCATACCTCCAGTACCCCATGCCATCTGCACTTGGGCCATGGGCGCTCCTGGAATAGAACTGGACAGAAGAGACGTGTATGTCTCATACCGGCCGGACTCCTCCGGCTTCAAGGGAGTGAGGCTAGTCATGGCGGTCTCAGCACCGACTCCAGGTGGTGTAGGCAACGGTTCAAGGGTCAGAACGCCCTCCACCCTTGTAGCACTCTGGCTGCGGGCTAACACCGCACTACCAGCAGTCCGTCCCTCACCTGAATCGGCCATGAGATCCACATAGCCTACCTGACCATCTGGCACATGGTCAGCAGTTGGGTGCTCATCGGATACACTGGGCGAAATAGTAGAAGTCGCTTCCAGTGACTCAGAAGAGCTACCCTGTACACTTTCACAACAAGCATTGGCAATTACATTGACAGTACATTCATTAGCAATTGTTAATTCACACCGGGCCTCAATGAGATCTGCAGTAGACATGTTAACAAGCTGGGAGGGAGACGCCCCCGCAGATATGGGTGTGTCTACCGACCGGATCTCATTGGCTCCTAGCACCGGAGGGAACAACGCATCAATAACATTTGTGCTGAGCTGGGTTGCAGGAAGTTCAGTTGCATCTTCCCTGCTCTCAGCTGAAGGCAACTCATTAGCATTTACATTGACTGCCATGGGAAGTATCTCAGAGAGGGGGTTACGGGCCTCTCTGCCGATATGACAGACATATTATCAACATTAATCATAGACAGTCCATCACAGTAAATTGGGTTGCTCCCCACCCCATATTGGGACATCATAGGTCCTAAATCAGTTCCCAACAGTACATTAGCAGGCAAATCAGTCAATAGTCCCACAGTCCGCATTCCTTTTCCTGCACCCCCATCCAGACACACAGATAGGCCACCTGATGTGGCTTGAGAAGCAGGGAAGTTCTCAGGGTAGTTGGGGAACTCCTTCTTGAAATTTCCTGTCGGGGTACAGGCATGGCCCCTCCGCACCTCCCCTTGGGGTTTGGGGAAGGTCACTAGGGTGCCCAGAGTTCTTGGGACAGGGGAGGGACCACCCGGGGCATAGTTTGTCTCACCCGACCTGACGACAGACGGCTGTGGTGAACTCCGGCCTGGCTTCTCCTTCCAACTTGAGGGTCTCTGCAGGGTTGTTGGAGTTTGCGCCTGCTGGGAGAGCTTCATCTTTTTGAGCTCAAGCTGATACTGCCATTCTGCTGCCTTCCTCTCTCTCTCTGCCTGTCGCTCAACAGCCTTCCTCTCTCTCTCTGCCTGTCGCTCAGCAGCCTTCCTCTCTCTTTCTGCCTGTCGCTCAGCAGCCTGCTGTTCTTGTTCTTGATCTACAGCTTCCAGAAAACGGCCCAACACCTGCAGGTATGTGTTAGGGTCACTGGTGCCTACTTGCTGTAGGGCCATTTGCCAGTATGAAACCATTTCCCCAAGGCTGGGATTACTGGCCTCTCCTGGTGAAGTAATCCTTGGGACCGAGCTGCTTGCTGCACTTCCTGGCCTAGCCCCAAAATTAGGACTCTGCATGGCTGTGGCTGCCTCCATTTCAGCCATACGCTCAGGATCTCCAAAAGTCTGGTTCAGCAGTTCTGGAGATCTGCTTCTGAGCCCACTAGCCATCCACTGGTATTTGCCAAATAAAAGATAGGATAGAATAAAAAGAGTAAGGGAGGGAACAGCACTGTATCAAACTTTCACTGTATCTTAATGCTTGCTTTAATACCGAGCTTGTCTCATAGGATTACCATAATCCCCAGCATGTGAGTGATAAAGGTCACCAACACACGCCGTTTATCCTAAGATCCCACTATGCTGCCACCAATGTGAAAGATCCTCGGTGCGCCAAACCCGCTGTGGCCACCCCTGAGTCCTCTTTCATATAAAAACCACACTCACCTCCAGTGAGTGTCGGGTTCACAAGAGAAATACAAGACAAGCTTTCTAAATTTTATATATTTATTAACCCCTAAATGGGTCGGTATTAACATCTAACATATACAGTTCAGAACAGATATGCAGATATATGCAAGCATTAACAGTTACTAGTTACAAGATACAGTACAAATAAAATAAAAGGGATAAAGGTGAAATGATTACTTTACCACACATGTCCTTGATGTGGTTCTATAGTCCAACACTCACACGTGGCATGTGAGAGTCACCAGTGGAGGCTTCTCAGCATTACTCCTAGCATGTGGCTTGCATGCTCCTCACAGTCTCTCATCATTAGTCCAGTAGTCTCAACAGAATCTCATCACAGCAGCCTCTCCTCATGGTCTGTCTGTGTTAACTCTGTAGTCTGTGATGGTCTCAGCCCAATCTCCATAGCATAATCTCTTTAGTGTAATCTCCATAGCATCAACTCTATAGCATCATCTCCTCCCACTGACTCTTACCTCATCTTTTATACCCTTTATGCCACCTCCCAGAATGAGGTCACCGGCGGCAGCTGGTCTCATAGAATAATCCACTCAAGTCCAGATCTTTTGTATGTAGATGAGACCAAATGACCTGATACAATGTTATCAGCCATATCTGGTCAACCAGTGCAGCTGGACAATGCATGTTTGTTTGATCAGCCAGGACTGTGTATGAATTCAATGGAGCCCTATTGTTCCAGCCCGGCCACTACTGCCAATATACACCTAGGCTCATAGCTGCGCACAGTATGAATAAATGGAACTAGAGAGAAATACGCTACCCAGAGACCAAAATACAGCTGAGTTATAGCCATATTTAGGCAGAATCATCACAGGTGTCATATGAAATCACATCTGTACAAATGAAAAAAAGCATGCATTGCACACATTTGATATGCCTCTCATAGCTTACAATTAACAATAATTTCTGCCACCATCTATTGTATGGTGCAATAATCTATGCAAAGCAATGCTATAAAGCCTATACCTGAGCTTCAGAGTTTAAGACTGTCACAAAAGGCAAATTATTTATGTCAACAGGGTGTCACTATTATATCAGTATTACAGGGAATGGCATCATGGGACATGTAGTTACAGAAATGCCACTTGCAGTAAGGAAGCTATCCACTGAAGAAAAAAATGATTAGTAATCCTCTTCTATAAAGTGACTGGTTGGAGTTTGGTTGATGGTGATTGTTTACATGCTGCAATTTTTCTTGTCAGCTCCCTTATGCTATTTTCAGCAGTCTGTCACTCATGTGATAATGCATAGTAGTTTTTGAGAAAGTACATCTTAATCCTTGCTACTTGATGTGAGCATTTCCAGCCAGCAGTCCTATGTACACTCCCTGACACAAAAATAATGCACCCAGATAGAAATTTCGTATTGTTACTAATCTCGACATGAAGTTATGTCTCGGCAGAAATATAAATTACTACATGTGTGGTCTGATTAGATGCTGGTTTATGCCATAAGGTCGTAAAAGTGCTTCCCCTGCTGCTCTATAAAATCGAGTGCATGTCACAGCTCACACTATGGAGCATTATACTGTACAGGGGCCACTGTGGAGTATTATACTGCATGTGTGTATATATATATATATATATATATATTTTGGGAGGATTGGCTCAGTGGTAGCAGCAACGGACCCAGACAGTCAGAGACAGACACAAAAAAGTCAGGTACGAACAGGTTTTACCCTGTGCATTTATTTTTCCAAAACAGCAAAACAAAATAAGCCTTAACAGTCAGGCAAAAAATAACAGAAATCCTGCTCATCTGAGCTACTAACTATACCAAGAGGCCCTCACTATCTGTGTGGCTTGCTTCAGCCACACAGTTAATACACAGGGCAAAAATAAAGGCCACAGTTCACACTGGTCTCTCACCATATATCAGAGTCTTAGGACAGAACCTCCTCCTCTCTCCCCATGAACTGCCCAGGACTGAGGTCTTGACAACCTTTTATGGGCCTTTTAATGAGGCCCAGCTCCCACCTGTGCTTGAAGGCTCCTTACTGCTGTAGGACAGGAAACGGGTAAAAGAAAGGCCTTCTCAAACCTCTGACTGGGCATTGCTGATAACGGGGTCCCCCTATGAACCCCACCACCACCTTTGATACCCAAACTGCTGGGCCTAAATGCCTTCCCCCTCTTTTCCAGCCTCGACCCCTGCCCCCCAGCTCTCAAACCCCCCACCCCTTAGAAATAAACCAAGACCAAAGGGTTGGATTAAATCGGCCACAGCAGCCGTATTTATTAACAAACAACAAATAAATAACAACAAGTATAACTTATTATAATTTACATAACTTAAAATAGTTTAACAATAAACGCTTAACCTGGGTAAGAGTCCTTGGAGCTACAAAAAACTATCAATCCCCCGGCCTGGCGCTAACATAACCACACCATAAATTTACCACCAGCCGCGATCACCGGCTCGGCGGCACCATGAATAAAGACGAACTCCTTCTTCCATGTACCAGCTCCCAGGGCCAATTTACCCTGTAACCGTTCACCGTGCGCCAGGCCATCCACCAAAATGTGCAATTACCACCAAATGTATAGGTGGAGCCTACCTTTGACTCCACCCTTTTAGCCAATTGACCACCAACTCCAAGGACCCCACCCGCCACTGCGAGCACGCCTTAATCCCTTAAGCGTGAGAGACCCGCCACACTTCCAGGGCCCTCTCAACACCCTCCTGGATACCTAGTGTCCACAAATCTATACCCACCGCATTCAGATGGACCCCGTCCCGCAACCAAAACTCCCCCTCCCCAGACTCCAACTCCTTGTGCCGCACGCACACACCGCCGTTCCTGGACACAAACCCCGCAACAGCCCGGTTAACCTTAATCCTGGCCTTGTTGAGCCTTTCAACAGACCTAGCCTCCCGCCATGTTTTTCTCGGTACAATATCGGACCACACGGTAACAATCCCTGGAAACATGGACCACAACCTCAACAGGTCATACTTTATGTCCTTCACTAAATCGCGAAAGGGACGAACCCCCAGGTCATTGCCACCAGCATGTATCACGATAATATCCGGAGACCGATCCAACCTCGTGCACCTGTGGATTTCGGGCATGACCCGACTCCACACCATACCTCGGACTCCAATCCAACGTACAACGACCGCAGCCCTGTCGAACCCCAGCTGCCGACCATTCCGCCGCACGCCGGCCCTCTCCGCGCCCCCAGAACACAAAAGAATGGCCGAAGATCCAGACTAACCGAGCAGGAGGGCCTACGAAAGAAGAAATAAAGTAGGGGGAGGGCGGAGAAAATACCCAACAACACAATGATTCACATTTGGGCAAGGTGTGGACGTATGTATGATCTATACCTCTGCGATTCCCACCTACCGATACGTCGGACCACCTCCGAGCTCAACCCCCAACTAGCTGCTTCAGTCGCTGCGCCAATGCGAAAAGAGTGTGGAGCATATCGAGAGGCGTCAAGGCCCAGCGAGTCCAAACAACCCCTAAAAACAGCCGAGAACTGATAACGGGAAAGGAACGAACCATCCTCATGACGCAGGAGGGGACCGCCCGCAGAAGCTGGAACCAACCCCCCGAAAAACAAGCAAACAACGCACCGGGCACATATCTGACCCTACAACCGCACCCAGGCGCAGATACTTCCCTGCCCCCACCTGATCCGTCTTAGACCTGCGAACCCTGACCACTAGGACCCCTTCCTCCATGTACACATCATCCACCTGTAAACCACCCGGCCGCTTAGTCAACACGGACACCAACTCACCCACCCTGAGAGCCCCGAAAAAAGCTATAGAGAAAAAGCCAGGTGAAACAAAACGCATTCATAGTGCGAAGAACAAAAACGGCCCAGTTCCAACCCCAAACGCTCCAAAAGCTGAAATGTAACCGGGCGCCGTGTGTCACTACTTCCCCTGCCCCTGCGGAACCCCTTAAGCGCACGTTGAACCAAGAAATGTTTGGTAAAGTCCGCCAAACCCCTCAACTTGAAACCAAATGCCAACGCCGCTACCGCACCATTAACTTTCGCCACGGACCATCCATCTGAAGACCAACGGCTTAACAAGAACAATAAAGCCCCAACCCTATCCTCATCAGTATGTACCTGACCTAAATCTCCCACCCAATCCTCCCAAAGCTGCCAAGCCCTTGAATACTTATCCCAGGTGCCGGGGGCCAACGATGCCTGAATCAATGTCCCTGCTTTTCGCAAACCAAGTCCTATAATTCTGGAGGACATGGAATCCCTTCCACTTCCGCCCCCGGAGCCAGGGCACGAAACCGCTCCCACTGGAAACGAGACAAAGAATCAGCAACGTCATTTTTAACCCCCGGAACATGCACTGCCACCACCCATGCATTCAGGCACAAGCAACGCAATACTAAACGCTGAAGCAACTTGATAACTGGAGGAGAAGACGCAGTCACATTATTAATGGCCGACACAACTGACATGTTATCACAATGAAACCTAACTTTTTTATCCTGGAACGCCCCACCCCATATGGACACCGCGACTAAAATCGGGAATAAATCAAGTACAGTCAAATTCCGCGTCAGACCTTGTTCACGCCACGACGCAGGCCAAGGAGCGGCGCACCACTGCCCCCTGTAATAGGCCCCAAAACCGTGGCCCCCTGCCGCATCCGTAAAGAGGTCACAATCGAACACATCGATCACTGCTGACTGGACCAGTGATCTACCATTGAACTGGTCTAAAAATGTGTCCCATACTGCCAGGTCCTCCCGATGTATCACCCCCAGCCGAATAAAGTGTCGTGGATTTGACACCCCTTTCATGGCCCCTGCCAGCCGGCGACAAAAAATCCTACCCATGGGGATAATGCGGCAGGCAAAATTTAAACTGCCTAACAATGACTGGAGGTCGCGCAACGTAATTTTTCGCATGTGACGAGCACGCCTCACCCTCTCCCTAAGATCAACCAGCTTGTCACCAGGCAACCGGAACTCCATTGCCACAGTGTCAAGCTCTATGCCCAAGAAACTCAATCTAGTGCACGGACCCTCAGTCTTTTCCGGTGACAACGGTACCCCAAACTTACTGGCGACCCACTGCGTGGTTGCCAGCAAAACCGCGCATACATCGGAGCCCGCCGGACCTATACAGAGGAAATCATCGAGGTAGTGTATCACTGACTCAACCCCCGACACATCCCGAATTACCGACTCTAAAAAGGTGCTGAACGCCTCAAAGTATGCGCACGATATTGAGCAACCCATAGGGAGGCAACGATCCACGTAATACCCGCCGTCCCAGTAGCAGCCCAGGGTGTACCGGCAGTAACCTGAACGCCGCCTCCACATCCGTCTTAGCTAAGAGGGCCCCTGGACCGCAACGCCGTACCCAATGCACAGCTGCATCAAACGAGGTATATACTACCGAACAAAGCTCGGGTGCAATACCATCGTTGACCGACGCTCCTTTGGGATAAGACAAATGATGTATGAGCCGAAACTGATTCGGCTCCTTCTTCGGCACCACCCCCAAAGGAGATACAATTAAACCTTCCAAAGGGGGTGATGCGAAGGGGCCCGCCATGCGCCCCAAGGCCACCTCCTTCCTCAGTTTTTTGGACACCACCCCCGAGTGTTCCGCTGCCGACCTCAAGTTAGTTATACAAAAGGGGACTGTGTGCGTCGGCAGGGGAATCCTAAAACCCTCCCTAAAACCTTCTACCAGAAACTTTGCACTCTCCCTGTTAACATAACTATTTAGGTACGGAAGCATGGCTTCCAGCTTCACCGGCGTCTGCCCCTTGTCCACTATTAGGCAAGGCCTTGGTCCTTTGTTTGCGCAAGCAACGTGCCGCACCATGGGACACCCCTCCGCAGAATGAACAGGCATGTTTGAATCTACAGTTGAAGCCAAATTTACATTGGGCTTCATTGAACTGCCAACACAGCCCGTAACGTTGCTGGGCCTGTGCACCTGCCCCCCCCTGAGCCGTAACTGAGACCACCATGGCCGGTTCCACCGGCCGCCCCAGGAAAGGACTGGCCAAAGCGAGCTGGCGCCATAACCCGAAGCCACAAACCTACAGTATATCTTTCTGGTCCCACCGTATGCTGGGCCGAACCGCCTTACGCTGACGGAGCTGCTCATCATACCGCAGCCATGTCTGACCCCCATACACCCGATACGCCTCACCTATAGAGTCCTGATAGCAAAAAAGCCCCGAACAGTTGTCAGGAGCCTTTTCACCAATGACACTCGCTAAAATGGCAAAGGCCTGAAGCCAATTAGCAAAAGTCTGTGGAATCAGGCGCCACCTACGTTTTTCTTCCTCCTCTTTTTTGCTATCCTCCTTCTTACTCTTGTCTAAGTTAAATTTAGCTAAAGGGAGCAAGGAGAAGATTTCGACGTACTCGTCCTTCCAAATCTTCTCCCTCACTTCCTTTTTTAAATGCGCCCCTAGAGGACCCTCAAAACACACATAAACCTCCCCCCGAGCCCTGTCGTCTAGCCTCACCGAATCAACCTTCTCTTTATCTGTCTGGACAGACACTGTGACACCCGCCGGAGCCCCTACCACCGGCGCACTCTGTGACGCTACTGACTGAACCGCAGGAGGGACCCACGCCGCCACCGGGGAACCGCTAACACTCTGTTCGCAGCGCGACAGTAGCTCCCTCACGCTACCCAATAGCTCCCTAATCCCCTCAGAAGCTACACCACCACCCACTGGGGACTCCGGCCTATCCCTCCCTAACCCCTGGGACATTAGAATAGGAGGAAACGGACACGACAATGAATGGTACTCACCAGACTGCGTAGGTGCTGTGGGCCCACCAGTCGACGGTCCTGCATCCTGCTGACCTGGGTCGCTGTACAGGAGAACGCTGGCGCCTGTTGATTGTTGAGAACCATCCCGCTGACAGCTGCAGCACGACCGACATCCCTGGGAAGGTTGACCTGCACCCGCGTATGCACTTGAAACCACTGGATGCACCTCGGACCGGGGCTGTGGTGCCGTGAAGGAGGGGCCAGCGCCGTACTGCTCGTCGTTCAGAATTTCCCGCTGCTGTACCGAGGGCACTTGGAAAGCCGGAACCGACGGGACTTGAAGACACAGTCCCCCTCCCGCTGGAGCATCACAGGAGGGGACCGCTGCACCACGTGCTGTAGCCATATGGAGACTGGATGTGGAGGTCCCCCCACTGAGGCCAGTGGCAGGGATCTCCACCTCCGCAGGGGCCAGGCGACTGGCAGGATTCCTCCCAGACCGGGACCTCCGCCCCTGAGCAGTGGAGCGGGGTGCCCGGCCTGGAGGGGCCCGAGAGGGACTCCTATGTCGCCGGGCCCTAGGGGGCTCATCAGGGCTCAAACGTGCTGGCGGGCGAGTCCTGCGTGGCCGCCGCCGCTCAGACGCCTCCGGGGGTAGTGAAGGGTTAATGGGGGGGGGGGCGGCAGGCTGCATAATATCAGCCATAGCCTCACCATGGACGCCGGCAGCAGCTCTGATCTGCTCCAGGATGGTATCGAGGGATGCCATTACAGTGAAAAGGTGGGGGGGAGGGGAGCTGACCGCTCGTTAGCATGCCGCGCAGCTCCCGGAATGGCCGCTTCCCGGGCTGCGCGGCATAGTCAATTTGAACGGGGTTAAGCCCCGCCCCCCAATTCTTCGCGCCCTAGAGCGTTATTGGTCCCCCCTACAGCCCGCCCCCAGTCAAGATCCCTGCGCTTTACTGCGCAGCGCTCCGGTCTCCCCATCTGAGGTTTTGGTACAGACATCAGTGTTGTAACCTCACTTACCACACATAAGTGAGGAATCTGGGGGAGATATAGCGACCATCCAGAACTTTACCTGTCACCTTCTCATATATATATACACACAGGTGCATCTCAATAAATTAGAATATCTTTGAAACGTTCATTCATTTCAGTAATTCAATCCATAATCAGCGTCTTCCATGATTGTGTCTCCTACTGAACCAGACTGAGGGACCATTTAAAGGCTTAGGAAACCTTGGCAGGTGACACACTGAATTTACAATACTGAACTTTTTTACAATATTCAAATTTTCTTAGATTTTGGTTTTCATTACCTTTAATCCATAATCAACATTTACAGAAATAAAACACTTGAAATAGAACACTCTGTGTGTAAAGAATCTAGAAAATATAGGAGGTCACTTTTTTAATTCAATTATTTAACCCTTTCCCGACATCCGCTGTAATAGTACGGCGGATGCCGGGTGCTTAAATATGGTGGCCGCTCGGGACCCGAGCAGCCGCCATAGCCGCCAGGTTTCTGCTGTATTATACAGTAGACACCCGGCGCTAATGTCCGCGATCAGTGCCTGCAATGATCGCGTGCATTAACCTTTCAGCTTTGACCGAGGTGCCATTTTACTGGCGGTGCGCGGGCGCCGCCATTTTGCCGGGGATCGCCGGCACCTGGAGCAAGCTCCGGGTCCCGTTGCTATGACAGCTGGGAGCCTTGTGAAGGCTCCCAGGCCTGTCTTTTATTAACTTCTACTTCTAGTCTATGTAGCCTGCAATAGAAGCGCCGTTTTTTTGCAACGCATTAGCAATAGCATTGTAATGCATTGCATTAGTGATCAGACCCCCTGGGGTTCAAGACCCCCTAGGGGGTCTAATAAATGCAAAATAAAAAAAAAAAGTACAAAAATCAAAAGTGCCAAACCGCCGTTTTTTCACTATTTTGCCTCTGATAAAAAATTTAATAAAAAGTGATCAAAGCAATAGCCATTCCCCAAAATGGTTTAACTAAAAAGTACACCTGGCCCTGCAAAAAAAGACACCCTATGCATCCCTGTACACGAAAGTATAAAAAAGTTACGTGTGTCAGAATATGGTGACTTTTAAAAAATATTTTTGCACAGTTTTGGATTTTTGTTAAGGGGTTAAAATGTAAATAAAACCATATAAATTTGATTTTGGTTTTCAATCTTTGCAAGTGCAAAAGTTGAAAGCTGGGGCCAGCTACCTGGGAATTGTGACTGAAAGCTGTGGTGGAAACCAGTGGCTTAACTAAAGTGTCTGCAAACTTTAACTATGGGCCCTCTATCCCATACCTATAGCATATTCTTGATAGGTTATGGATGCTGCAGCAGCATCCCAGAAACTTTAAAAGGGATACAACTATAGTATCCACAGCAACAGTTACCAGGTGAATAAGGTGAGTGAGCAAGCATAGCCGCCAACATGTAAACAATGCTGGGAGCTGCAAGCTTTGGGAAAAGGCTGATCTGCAGGGGTCCTAATAGTTGGGCCCCTGACGATCTAAAATTGATGGCCATCTATTTTTAAAAGGTGGATAACCCCTTTAAATGGGTTCCAGGTCCTTTTTATTGATAGCCTATCCTAGACATGATTTTCCAAAAGTTTCAGGGTTGCCCCAAGCCAGAAACTTTTGGGATTCATCACCCACAAAACACTTTTATTCTCTAGGGTCTGAGAACTGGGCCTCCATTTATTATACTGTGGGGTCTGAGGAGACCCCACAGTATAATAATTGCATTACTGCCATGATTCCCCTCGGGTCTTGGTTTTATTACCTTCATCCTCAATCGTTACACCCCTGGTGAAAACCAGACAATTTTGACAGGTTTTTTTGTTGTATCCAGGTCCACTCTAGGATGTCCTCAGTGGAACCACCTTAGCCTTACTGTGTACTGGAAGAAAGATGTCAATCAGTGGCTGGCTAGAGGGTAGGGGATGGTTTGGTTGTTGGAGGAGCATGTACAACAGTATATTAAGAATACATCAGCACCCTAACTGGCATCACTCTCAGCCCATTTCAAGAGTTAATTTGCAAGTTCTCAAAAATGTCTGCACGTTTACACATAAATGGCAAACTTTATGTTGCCCTCAGAAAGGGCTGAAACACCAGAAATACTAACCCGGCTTTCCCAAGTCATCAGCCATGCTTTGGTGTTAAAAAGGGTAGTCCTGGTGATAATATTGATAGATATACCCAGTTATCCTGAGTGAATCTCCTGTATAATTGCATAATTCCACTTTATCTCAATGACTCTTTACAAAGTCTGGTCATTTGTTTAATGCCTAGAATTTCCCCATGTTGCTGTTAGTAAAGAGAAGTAATCTACAATTTTCCATTTAACTGTACATACACACGTGGACAAAATTGTTGGTATCCCTCGTTTAATGAATGAAAAACCCACAATAGGCACAGAAATAACTTGAATCTGACAAAAGTAATAATATATAAAAAATCAATGAAAATGAACAAATGAAAGTCAGACATTGCTTTTCAACCATGCTTCAACAGAATTTTTAAAAAAAGAAAACTCCTGAAACAGGCCTGGACAGAAATGATGGTTCCCTTAACTTAATATTTTGTTGCCCAACCTTTTGAGGCAATCACTGCAATCAAACGATTCCTGTAACTGTCAATGAGACTTCTTGTTGGCAGCGGATTAATCTTTGACTGTCCAGGCGTAAACAGATATTTATTGAGGAACAAGAATAATACACTGTATTCTGTAACTTATGATCTCAGCTTCTTGTCTGTGAGCTTCCATGTGCTCTGCTCTGTGCTGTAGTTACAACAGACAGAGGAACTTCCTGGTTTTCTACTTTAGTCCCCACCTTTTTAACAGTACTTTATTAACAACCTAACACTATCCTTACAGACAGAAGCTTATGCAGTAATAAACATATAAACAGTAGTTGTTGCAATACAGGCAATAATAAACATTATTCCAACACTTCTGCACCTCTCAACATGTATTTTGGCCCACTCCTCATGAACAAACTGCTCCAGTTGTCTCGGGTTTGAAGGGTGCCTTTTCCAGATGGCATGTTTCAGCTCCTTCCAAAGATGCTCAATAGGATTTAGGTCAGGGCTCATAGAAGGCCACTTCAGAATAGTCCAATGTTTTCCTCTTAGCCATTCTTGAGTGCTTTTAGCTGTGTGTTTTCGGTCATTATCTTGTTGCAACAACCATGAACTGCGACTGAGACCAAGCTTTCTGACACTGGGCAGTACATTTCTCTCTAGAATCCCTTGATAGTCTTGAGATTTCATTGTACCCTGCACAGATTCAAGACACCCTGTGCCATATGCAGCAAAGCAACCCCAGAACATAACAGAGCCTCCTCCATGTTTCACAGTAGGGACAGTGCTCTTTTCAAGATATGCTTCATTTTTCCGCCTGTAAACATAGAGCTGATGTGCCTTCCCAAAAATTTCGATTTTTGTCTCATCTGTCCATAGGACATTCTCCCAGAAGCTTTGTGGCTTGTCAACATGTAGTTGTCAACAAATCATAAAAAAGTCAGAATGGAATTTGCCAAACTACATTGTGGGTTTTTCTTTCATTAAACGAGGGGTACCAACAATTTTGTCCACGTGTGTATATTGGGGGTTGCGCCTTCTTTTCCTCCAAATTTTGCGCAGTTGCGCCTTTTGTGTGACCTCTTAATTTCTGGTGTGATTTACTGATCGGACGCAAGCTGTTGATAAATTCCATGCACATGTCCTCGCCATGTGTCTTGCGCCTTTTTTTTGCGCCTACATAATAAATAAGGCACAGACACAGAACAGAATTGTATTAAGAAGCAGAAACAAGTGACTTCTCTGCATCTGCAAAGATGACTTCAAATCCTTTCAGCTTGTCCAATGAAGAGAACTCCTCCTCTGATTTTTCTGTCTCAGAGCAAACTTTGCCCACAAAATCCAAAAAGAAAAAGCAATTCTTAAAAGAAGAGTGTGGCGAGGTCCGCTGCACCCTCTACCCCCCGCTAGCTACGCCTATGCTATGCATTCTTGATGTAGCCTGCAGCCATGCAATTATGCACTTGAGCTGAAAATGCATTTTAGGATTTGACACAAGTAATTGGATAGGATTTATAAAACTGATGTAAATGTTAAGTGTGTTAACCTTGCATAGTTTTGTGTTTGTCTTATGTTTCTGCAATTGTGTCCTGTAGTCTGCACTGTTTTGTACGGGACTCCCAGAGTGCAGTGATTTTGCGCCTTTTTATGCGCCTTTTTTTAAAAAGGCGCAAATAATAAATCTGGCGAACACATGCCTGAGTGGCCATGCCTACTTTTTTCATCAAAATCACAAAGTGTCGCATAGGGAATTCTCACTTAGAAAATAGGCACAAACACTTCATATATCCAGCATAACGGCGAAAAAGGCTCAAGAAAGACGTAGCACAAGCCAAATTCAGACACAAACATGTTGATAAATGTGCCCCATTGACTTTACTAGATCCAGTTGTAGCCCGGGGCTAGCTATGTTTCTGTTCACAATATCTGTTCAATGAGGAAGTGATCAGATTTTTTTAAGGGCATAAATAGCAAAATGATTTAATGGAGTAATGCCCGCATTTGAATCACTGTTTCATTGAGATAGCAAAATTCTTGGACTCCAAATACAGTTTTTATAGCAAGGGTTTGTTTTTTTTTTCTTTAGAGGAAGTAATCAATTACACCAAGAGAATTACAGGTAAAAACCAGCTACTACTTCTTAAAATCACTAAGAAATGCCAGCATACAGTGATTACAAAGAGAATACACTAGCGACTCACATAAAGGTAACCTTTCACCAAGAAAATGCAGTGCAATCTGCAGGCAGAGTATTATTGATCCGTAGGAGATCAGCAGGTTCCCTTTAAGGAAAAGTTTTGAAATGATTTTCAAGCTAGTCAATGGTTTTCTATGAGCAGTGGTTTCACAGCAATTTTCTGTAGCAAGTGACAGATATTTAATACATTTTGGACAACTCTTTTAAGGCCATATGCATTGGTAACATATTTGCTACACATTTTCCACCCACGTTTTCACATAGGAAATTTGCAGAACGAGCCATAAAGTGATATTTTAACATTTTTTTTAAGATCAACAGCAGGTCAGTTCCTGATGCAAATTTCCACTGCAGATTTAATTCCTTTTATTATAGAGGGGTATATTTTCCACACCAATATATATGTCAGATGTGGATTTTGCTATTGATTGATATTAGGGCCACTTTCTGTCACCTTCACTTTGCAGCAGAAAAACCCACCCATGTGTAGCTGTTTTAATTTGTATAAAGCTGGCATCAAAGATCATTAAGTGCTCATACATATTTATGTGACCCAACAATACCCCTGTATGCCTCCAGTTACCGGCAGTGACATAAGATGTATGGAGAATTTTTCTTTTGGACTAAACAAAAAATGATGACATTAATTACATTTAATAAGACCAATAAATATTGCATCAGTGTAAACTGCTATAGAAATAATAGAGGTAGTCTATAACTTCTATATTTTTGACAGACCCATATGAGGGCTTTTTTTTTTTTTCAGGACAAATTGCATTTGGTAATAATTTTTAAAATTCTCTACATTGTATTGGGAAGCTGGAAGAAAATTCAGAATGGGGTAGAATTAAAAAAAAAAAACTGCACCTGTACCTTTTTAAGGCTAAAGCTCCACGTAGCGAACCGCAGCTAATAAACGATGTGGAAAAAAAACTAATTAAAAACACATTGAACTTTTGTTTTTGGTTTTTTTTCCCCTTAGTAAATCTATAGGGAAAACACTTTCATTTCTGCAGCTAGAATTGGCATGCAGTATTTTTTTCCTGCAATGTGTAGATGAGATTAACCAAAATCTCTTCCATTCTTTCCGCTTTGCATTTCTACACAGGCCTTAGCTTAAACGGGTTTTATTTTTATGCTGTAGAAAAAAACGACACACCTATATTGTGTGGGTTAGTACAATCACAGTGATACCAAATTTATACTCTTTTTATGCTTTAATAACCTTACAAAAATTCAACACTAAAAACTATTTCTTTAAGTTGCCATATTCTGACAACCGTCTTTGAGTCTAAGGCCCCACATAGCAGCCACAGCAAAAAAGCGCAGGTGGAAAAACCTGCAGCGCTTTTTACAGAAAGCGCAGAGTGGCTTACGCCACGTGGAGCCCTGGCCTAGCTTTTTTCCCGCAGCGGTTTAAAGTATTTGCAAAGTGAATGAGATTCTGGCCAATACCATTAACACATTGCAGAAAAAAATGTTGCAGAAAAGTTGTGCTTTCAAAAATGCCCATGTTTTTGAAAATCGCTTCATGTCAATTATAACTGAGGAAATGTTTTCCCTTTAGGTTTAGTAAGGGAAGAAAATCCACAGAAAAAAACTCAGCAAAAACGCAATGAAAAACGCTGCAGAAAATCTGCTATAGCTGTGTTTCGCCACGTGGGGCTTTAGCCTTATGCAGGACAAGTTATGATAGGTGTCTTCATGTGGTAGAAAGAGAAGTCGGTTAAAAATTCTGAATTGTAACTTGTCTTTTACTTTGATCTCAGGTTAGGCAGCTGCTTGAAGATCCCCAGGGAAACAGATGTCATGGAAAGTCTAAAAGTGCTAAAGGAAGAACTATTTCAGTTAACGCAAGATTTTCAATAGTAGATCACACTGTTGTAATGTACTGTGCTTTATAATGTCAGGAATGCATTGACATTTCATGGTTATTGTGCTGATATGATGATAGCTTTAGATAACATGCAAGTCTTGGAAGGTTACTGTAAGTAATATAAAAACCAATAAATATATATCTGCTTTAGTTGCTTAACTTACATATCTATGTTTCAATTCTTTAATGTGACTATGGGTTAGGCCTCATGCACACAACCATGTGCTAGCTGTGTTTTTCACGGTTAGCACACTGACCCATTAATTTCTAGGGCCCCATATACACAACTGTGAATTTTCATGGAGCCTTTAGCAAAACTCAGAACAGGTCCTATTCCTGTCCGTTTTGCAGCCTGTGCTCACTGACCATAGTGAATGGGGGCATCCATGCCATTTAATCACGTCCCGGCAACACACACTTTTTTTTTTGTGTGACCATCAAAATATAGGTAATGTCCTATTTTTATCTGTTTTCAGGGATCCCTCCTTAAACTGAAATGTAGCGGGGATCCATGAAAACAGGTGCCCCTGGGTGCTAGAAGGCAGTGAAAAATGGCTGGTTTCACTTCAGTTTTAGACATCAGTCGTCTGAATGTTGCCTTAGTGCTAGCATTCTGCATATTAGAACTATCTTGAATTGTGCTTACCAGAGAAATGTAGTAAATCAAGGTTATTTTACAGGTTCATTTCACGATGAATTACTGCCATAATTTACCTTATCCATTTTTTAAAATATCTGCTTTTGTACCACTTCGTGACCACAGTATGTATATATTGATTACTCTAAGGCTATGTTCACATGGCGGAAAATTAAGAGAAATTCCTCTTCATTTTCCGTCAATATATTCAGCCGCAGCATTGCAGGGTGTGAATGGGCATAATCTGCAGGGACTCCCAAGCCTCAGAATCCTTGTCAAGATTGAGCAGGACGCTGATTTTTTCCACGTCCTGCTGCCATCTCTGCCTCCCACTGAAAACAATGGGAGGCAGATTTGGGGCAGAATCTGCCGCAGATTCGGTGTTGGAATTCATAGCCAAATCCGCAGCAGATTTTTACATGTGAATGTACCCTCAGTGGTTTTAACCCTTTAAGGACGCAGGGTAGTTTATACGTTAATATTCGGCGACTTTTTCACATTTTCCTTCCCCACCTATCAAAATTCATAATTTTTTCTGTCAACATAGCTAAGTAAGGGCTTATTCTTTGCATGTTGAACTGTACTTTAATTTGGCACCATTTTGGGGTGCATATAATGTTTTGATTACCTATCATTAACATTTATTGAGGTCCATGTGAAAAAAACACCAATTTTTACATTTTGCTTTTACAAAGTTCATGGGGCGGTTGATTATAATTAGGTGATAGTACGGCACAGAGCGGGAAGGGGTTATTCTCTTTAAGGCTAGTTGCAGACGACTGTGTGTATTTTGCGGTCTGAAAACTAGTAATCAGTGTTACTTTTTTGCGGATAGTGTGTCATCAGTGTGTCTTCAGCATCAGTGCTGTATGTCCGCAAAAAAAGACAGTGTGTCATCAGTATGTGATCCTAGTTTTCGCAAAAAAAAAAAAAAAACAGGAGACATCTAATGATGTCCCTAGCTTGTCCGCAAAAACAGACGGCACACTGATGACACATGGAGTATATCAGTGTGCCGTCCTTGGTTTTTAGTCTCCCATAGGCTTCCGCAAACACTGAACAGAATAGGACCTGCTCTATATTTTGCGGCACGGACTCTCGGCCCACACACTGATCAGTGGAAATCATGGTCATGTGCATGGGCCCATAGAAATGAATGGGTCAATGTGCTATCCAGGAAAAACACAGATAGCACACTGATCTCGCCCACAGTCGTCTGCAAGATGCCTAAGGCGGAAAAGCTGTTTTTTTTTGTAGCAGATTTTGCTGCGGTTTTATGAGCTAAAGCCAGGAGTGCATTGAGCAAAATGGAGAAGTACAAGAGGAAAAATCTGTGAACTTTCTGTGAAAAGCACTTCGGGAATGTGTTTCCGCTGCATTTTTTGGCTGCAGCTATCTACATGTGGCCTGAGCGTTTTCCATTGCGTTTTTACTGAGTTTTTCTTTGCAGATTTTCTTCCCTTTTAAAACCTATAGGGAAAATGCCTGCGTTTCCGCAGGTATATTTGACATGCAGCGGATTTTTTTTCTGAAATGTATGGATGAGCTTAGCCAGAATCTCATTCACTCTGTAGGTACTATAAAACGCAGCATTTTTTCTGCAGCGTTTCCGCAAAGGCAAAAACACTGCATTTTCGCTATGTGGGGCTTTAGCCTAAAGCTGAGGCACCATGGACATTCAGCTTTTTTTTGCCGATTTTGCTGTATTTTTTTAAACCAAAGCTAAGAATGGCTGCAAAAAGAATAGGAAATACAATGGCTTGCAAAAGTATTCATACCCCTTGAACTTTTTCACGTTTTGTCACCTTACAACCACAAACTTAAATGTATTTTATTGAGATTTTAAGTGACAGACCAACACAAAGCATTTTTTGCAAGTAGAGGAGACTGGTGGTGTTGGAGGTAGTAGTGCCAGGGAGTGTGGTAATAGTAGTCATTCTAGTAGGGGCATTAGAGGTAAATCTGGAAGTGTAAATTATGAAAGTATGCAAGAATCCCATGGCCATGATAAGTGGAAAAACAGTGGGGAAGACAATGATATTGCCAATGATTATTCATTTGCGGATAGGACTAGGCAACCGGGTCAGGGTGACAAGCTGACATCACAGGAAGAAGGTACTGGCAGTGGTTATAGTAACGATTCCAGCCAATATGCAGCTCCAAAATTCAAAAAGTCTTTCTGGGGCAGACCTAAGGGAAGCTCATGGGGTGGGGATGGAGGCACTGGTGGAGGCAGTGGCAGATACGTTTCCACAGTACATGGAGTCATCTCCCTTGTGGGATTTTTTTTTTTGTAGATTGCCAAAAGGCAAATCCATGGTAATGTGCAAGATCTGCAAGCAGAAACTTAGCCGTGTCTGTGCAGGAACAAGTGTAGGAACTACATCTCTAAGTACATACATGAAAAGGCATCACAAGCTTTTTTGGCAAAATAGACTTGGCAGTGGCACTGGAAGGGTGAGTAAGCAAGACCGTCCTACTCCTTCTCCCCGTGATCTACTTGTAGGCAGGCCACATTTACACCTAGGACATGGTTGTTGTTATCATTATAATTATCATCAGCAACTGTTTCTCCTACTCCTTCTCGCCAATGTCAGTCATCAATAAGGGAATGTGCGTCCAGGAAACAGCAATATGTGCTCAGTCATCTGGCAGTTCTGCAACTTAACTCACACCTAGCCAAGTTGCTGGCAGTGCAGTCGCTGAAGTATCACTATGTGGATTCCACCTCATTTCAAGAAATTGTGGCATACACTCATCCTCAATTAATGATACCTGGCCACCATTATTTTTGTAGGAAAGCTATCCCTATAGGTGTTCGAGAATGTGAGCCTTTCCTTCGATATGTCAGTGTGAGGAAATGTGCATGCCACTGTCAACATGTTGAGCAGCAATTATGGACAAGAACAGTACATGGCTTTCATGGATCACTGGGTTAATGTTTTGAGCAGCAGTGGCCATAGACCAGAAACACAACAAGGCTAGGTGCTACTTCCACCCTGTTTGGGCCCAGTTCCAACCCCATGCAGGTCCCATCACCCAATCCTGGATCCTCCACTCTGAACCATTTCCCATCCCCATTTTCATCAGGGCAAGATGTTGCTTTCATTCCTCCTCCCTCGTTTCATGGGTGTAAGGTGAAATGCTGTCATGCGGTTTTATAGGTGATGAGCCTGGATAAGAAGAGCTACACAGTGACAAAGGTGCTCCACTGTATTCTGCAGCAAATATCCCACTGGATGGCTCCTTGTTAACTGCAACTTGGCAGTATTGCCACCGACAATGGGACTAATCTTGTTGCTATGCTGCAGTTGGGTTAAAAAGCACATTGTCCCTGTATGGAACATGTGTTGAATTTGGTGGTGCACTTCTTTATTACTTAGTAGCTTAAAAGGAGGCGCTGTTCATGGTCAGAGAGGTGTCCGAGCATTTCAGCCGTTCCTAAGTGTCTAAAAACACCAGTCTGCCTTTGCACCGCCTTATCTGTGACTTTCCACCATGGTGGAATTCCACTTTAAACATTGCGGGGCATCTGTACGAGCAGCACAAGGTGGTGAATGCAGTAGACCACAGGGACAATGTGTTATTTTGAGATCTGCCATTGGAGGCTCATGAGGGAACTGTGTTGCCTTCTCAAGCCCTTTGAGGAGGCCTATAAATTTGTCAGCAGGGACAAGTGCAGCATCAGCGATGTCATCGAATTATTATGTATCTTCCTGGAAACACTTACACTTGATAAAAGTGGAAGATAACCTTGGAGGATCTAGGACTCCTAGACTGGAAGAGGAGGAAGAAGACTCTCCTTTGAACGCAGATGGGAGCCCTTGACATGTCACAGGCACAGCTAGGGGAGGAGGCTGTTCCTTATTTCTTTCAAGGTGTTGATGATGATGATGATGATCACGCTGACCAGGAAGACCAACTATGGCAGATCCCTGGGTCCACAAAAACACTTGCAAGCATGTAAAGCTGTATAGTCCACTGCTTACACAGTGATAAGCATATTATTAGCATCAAACAGATGATAAGTACTGGATTGCCATGCTCCTAGACCCTCACTATGAAGCGAAATTGGAGGAATTCTACCCTACCTTCCTATTCAGCCGAACATCATCTCTTGAGGTCTTGTCCATCATATTATTCTGCCATACTGCCACAGCTACTACTGCCACCACTCAGCCAAACATGTGCTGCAGCCTGGTTCATCACATTCTACTATAACACACTGTTGGTGCCACAGTATTGGCATCAAAAAAGCCAAAGTTAGATTGAAATAGGTCCTCACATCAAAAAAAAAAAACTTGTGCCATTTCATCTTTCAATATCTACACAATTTTGAATTCACATCTGCTCCCATCAAGGGATAATTCTTTTTGGTTTGAAAAGCCACTTCTTCTTCATTGCTTTTCAACTAGGCATACAGCCACAAACATATCTTCAAAACAACAAACCTGTAGCACTTACAAATCATCAAAATGGGCTATTTTTATATATCTAACCATTGCTTTTTGCAATATAACCACCAATGTGTATAAAAAACAGGAGCAAGCACCACCCCCCCAAAAAAAATTAAATTTTTGGAGCGTGTATGGTTAAACTCCTAATTTTTATCCACTGCTTACCATTCATTTTTCCATAGACATCCATGTCACTTTCACTTAGATATGATTTCAGCTGTGTTTACCTTAGAGAGGTAGAAATTGGATAGATAGGTTCCTAGGAGTCATACACAATGTTTTAAGTAGAGGCGTAGCTAGGAGTTCAGCCCGGGGAAAGTGGGGTGAACATGTCCAAGTGGGCCCCCAAATTAGGTATACCGATTATTATCACTATACGGTGACTGTATAGTGGTATATATCTGCTCTACACAGGGCTATGCAGATGATTTAAGTGAATACAGTGCAGTAACATTTAGTGACTTACCGGTGATGTCTCTGCCTAATCGTTCATATTCCCCGTCTCTTTCATCTGGATCACCATGACCATTTATTCCATTCTCTGTAAAGTTTGCAGCACAGACATCTTTGGCTCCTTACTTTTCCAGGCACCTGAACCACATTGTCTTCACCTAGACAAGCCCCCATTCTGCTGCTACCCCCAATTATAAAATATATAATATAACCCCCCCATAATGAATAATACCCCCAAGTACATCTTTAAATTAATATCTTCCCTGTGTAACCCCTTTAAATAGTGCCCCTTATTAATAATGCCCCAGACATTTCCTAATTACAAGGTAAAAAAAAATATTGGGGTTCAAATACACGGGACCCCCCAGGATCAGCAGTTTGAATGAACTGTGGTACCTGTGTAAGTGCCATGACCCCTTCTCTGTTTACATAGTGTAATTCATTTCATAGCGGCCATGTAATGTAACTATAGCCTCGTCCTATACACGTCTATGTGACAAGGCTGTAATTACATGACACAGTCACTATAAACAGACAGCGTATGATATAAACAGGCGCCATAGCCCCTTCGTACAACTGGTCAGTGGGGAATCACTTGTCTCTTCTTGATGATCTATTCTGAGGATAGATCATCAATAAAAATGAGTTCAAAAACTCCTTAAGGCTAATGCCCCACGTGGTGTCCCACAGCAAAAAAGCGACGCATCGCGTTTCTTCCTGCAGCGCTTTGCACAGAAAGTTTGCAGAGGTTTCCTCTGCGGACTTTCTGCTTCAATTACATCTAAACCTCCGGCATTTCCGTAGGTATGCTGAGATTTCCAAAACCGCAACTGTTTTGGAAATCGCAGTGTGTCTGTTGCGCATATTTTACTGCAAAGTGGGGATGGGATAGGGTCCCACATGGTGAAAACGCCACAGGGTAAAAAATCTGGCATTTTACAGTTCTGCAAAGTGGATTCTAGCAAATCCCATCCACACATTGCGGAAAAATACGTGCATCGGACACGCTGTGATTTCCAAAACCGTTGCGGTTCATAATGCCTTCTAATATAAATAACCTTTTATTCATAATGCCCCCGAATAACCCATATATAAATTTCCCCCTCCCTTATAGTTATAATTCCCCCTCCTAACAACCCCTTATACTATTAAAATTCCCACAACTAAGCTAAAACAAAGCAAAAAAGTTCTACTCACCTACCTGTGATCCTGATGAATGGAGCCGCCACCACCATTGTGACGTCATCGCGTCCACCTGTACCGAGAAGCAGACGTCTGTCTGTGTTCTCGTTGTCTTGTAAACCACAGGTCTCATGTGGCTTGCAGTTTACAAGACAGCCAAGTTGCAGGAAGCGTTTTAACTAGATCGATGTCTGCAGACACCAATCTAGTTAAAAGTAAAAGATGTATTAATGGCAGCCCCACGGTGGGCCCCACAGAGTCAGTGGGCCCGGGACAGCCGCCCACTCTGCTCCCCCCCGCTAGCTACGCCACTGGTTTTAATCCAAGTTAAGCTCTGGTTCATACCAAACTTATTCGACCTTTAAAATAAATATTTGGACTGAACCACCTGAACCAAAAAAAGAAAAGAATGTTCAGAGGTTTGACAATCTCTATTAGCTTTATACAAAATAAAGTAATACAAAGTAAAAAAAAAACACAGTTCAAATAAAAAGTGTATAAACTCAAATGTTTTTTTCTAAAGTCCCTTAATCTTAAATCACACACAAGTCACAATTAAAATCAAAACCCACTCGTAAGCTCACACGCTTACTTTATGAGTTAGCTTTTACAGCTGCTCTCACTCCAATGCACTAACTGCTGCAAAATATTCCTCTGTTTGCAAAAGAATCTGTGTGTTTGTACCAAGTCTGTGTAATAGTTACACATGAGGGATGCTTCTCCCTTGAAATTATATTACCAAAGTAAATACAAATTAAAATAAAAATAAATGATTAATAGGAAAATATAAATCTGAAAAAGTATCTAAGAATTTTTATTGATGTCAAAAACATTTACAGTATTCTATGTCTGTAAGGGTGAGTTCACACTTGTGGCAGCACTCCGTCTGCCACGAATCCTACCTAAATGTCGGAAAACTGGATAGGGAAAGGTTTGCGACACTTTGCTTAAAAACCCATTCACTTGAATGGGTTTTTAAAGCAATGCGCTGGGGTGTGCTTACACCCTCTGCGCCGCGAAGACAGTTTTTTTCGTCGGAAACAAAGTTGGACATGCAGGATTTTGTTTCTGACGAAAAAACTGGATTCGTGGCGCAGAGGGTGTAAGCGCACACCCGCGCATTGCTTTAAAAACCCATTCAAGTGAATGGGATTTTAAGCAAAGCGTCGCAAACCTTTCCCTATCCAGTTTTCCAACATTTAGGTCGGAATCGCGGCGTATGGAGTGCCGCCGCAAGTGTGAACCCACCCTAAGAAATTCCATTCAAGCAGGAATGTAGATACACAGTATTTACTGAAATAGATCCACTGTTTTGATAAACTGAGCTTTGCAATGATATATGCAGCACAAAGGTCAATGAAGACGTAACAGTCACATATTCACATATTTGGTGTCCGAACTTCTCATATACAAACCAGATATTCAGGTTCTGTGGGATTCCGAACTTCAAGGAGCCAAGAAATTATACAGCATTATATTTAAGTATACATTAACAGTTTTATCTTGAAGTGCAAGCAATCAGTAAGGTTATGTTCACACAGAGTTTTTTGCAGGAGGATTTTGAGGTGGTATCAGCCTCAAAATCTGCCTCAAAAAACACCTCCCATGCATTTCAATGGGATTTAGTAGAAGATTTTTTACTCTAGCTTTTTTTTTCAGCTAGAGGATAAAAAGCAAAATTACCTATGTTCAGGCATATTCCGCCTTGAAAAACCCATTGAAAACAATGGAAGGCACAAAAAACACAATGCAGTTTTTTGACACTGTTTTTGACACAGTTTTTGCAAAAACTACTAGCGTTTTTTCAAAGTGAAGTTTCCAGGTACATACAGTGTACTGCATCAAAAAAATGTGACAAAAAACAGCATAAAAAATGCATCATGTAAGAAAATGCATTAAAAAACAGTTTTCTAATTCCTGAAACAGTTTTTTTCAGCCTGCAAAAATCTCTGTGTGAATATACCCAAACATCATCTGTAAGGATTTCTTTACAACTTTGCAAAAAACAGCATGCATGTGAAGAATTTTTTGTATCCGTAACACCTGGTGTTGTTTTATATTAGTAACATTTTGTACATTTGTATTTTTCACATGTATTTTTAAGCCACTGGCACCGGACTATCAATATTGCAGATTTCCCTAATAATAATTTCCCTACCCTAATAATTATTTCCAATGCAGGGGGCCATTTTTAAAACAGATGTGCAGATGAAACAAAGTGCACTTATACATGGCACTTAGACAGGACATGAGACAGGTAAGCAATGAAATAACGCCAGGTAAAGTTAGAACCAACACAACAAGCTTCTACACATGGTATCTTAGAGTTACACTATCAGTTACTGTCTTAGCAATTGTTCTCATGCAGAACTCTCCTCCTTCTCTACAACCAGTACACACTATCCACTTCTGTCCTTCTGCTCTTCCTTTTCCCATGTACAGCTCTCACACCCTTTTCACCCTCTTCAACCACCCTAATCCCTATACTTCTTTTATCAGTGAAACTACAGTCATGGCCAAAAGTTTTGAGAATGATACAAATATTAATTTTTACAAAGTCTACTGCTTCAGTTTTTCTAATGGCAATTTGCATATACTCCAGAATGTTATAAAGAGTGATCAGCTTAACAGCAATTACTTGCAAAGTCAATATTTGCCTAGAAAATGAACTTTATCCCCCAAAACACATTTCAACATCATTGCAGCCCTGCCTTAAAAGGACCACCTAACATCGTTTCAGTGATTGCTCCATTAACACAGGTGTGGGTGTTGATGAGGACAGGGCTGGAGATCAATCTGTCATGATTAAGTAAGAATGACACCACTGGACACTTTAAAAGGAGGCTGGTGCTTGCCATCATTGTTTCTCTTCTGTTAACCATGGTTATCTCTAAAGAAACACGTGCAGTCATCATTGCACTGCACAAAAATGGCCTAACTGGGAAGAGTATTGCAGCTAGAAAGATTGCACCTCAGTCAACAATCTATCGCATCATCAAGAACTTCAAGGAGAGAGGTTCCATTGGTGCCAAAAAGGCTCCAGGGCGCCCAAGAAAGACCAGCAAGCGGCAGGACCGTCTCTTAAAAGTGTTTCAGCTGCGGGATCGGGCTACCAGCAATGCAGAGCTTGCTGAGGAATGGCAGCAGGCAGGTGTGAGTGCATCTGCACGCACTGTGAGGCGGAGACTCTTGGAGCAAGGCCTGGTCTCAAGGAGGGCAGCAAAGAAGCCACTTCTCTCCAGAAAAAACATCAGGGACAGACTGATATTCTGCAAAAGGTACAGGGAGTGGACTGCTGAGGACTGGGGTAAAGTCATTTTCTCTGATGAATCCCCTTTTCGATTGTTTGGAACATCTGGAAAACAGCTTATTCGGAGAAGAAGAGGTGAGCGCTACCACCAGTCTTGTCTCATGCCAACTGTAAAGCATCCTGAAACCATTCATGTGTGGGGTTGCTTCTCAGCCAAGGGAATCGGCTCTCTCACAGTCTTGCCTAAAAACACAGCCATGAATAAAGAATGGTACCAGAATGTCCTCCAAGAGCAACTTCTCCCAACCGTCCAAGAGCAGTTTGGCGCTCAACAATGCCTTTTCCAGCATGATGGAGCACCTTGCCATAAAGCAAAGGTGATAACTAAATGGCTCAGGGAACAAAACATAGAGATTTTGGGTCCATGGCCTGGAAACTCCCCAGATCTTAATCCCATTGAGAACTTGTGGTCAATCATCAAGGGACGGGTGGACAAACAAAAACCAACAAATTCAGACAAAATTAAAGCATTGATTCTGCAAGAATGGACTGCTATCAGTCAGGATTTGGTCCAGAAGTTGATTGAGAGCATGCCAGAGAGAATTGCAGAGGTCCTGAAGAAGAAGGGTCAACACTGCAAATATTGACTTGCTGCATTAACTCATTCTAACTGTCAATATAAGCTTCTGTTACTCATAATATGAATGCAATTATATTTCTGTATGTGATAAAAACATCTGACAAACACACATAAAAACCAGAGGGCAGCAGATCATGTGAAAATATAATATTTGTGTCATTCTCAAAACTTTTGGCCATGACTGTAAACAGAATCGCCCACATAAATCACAGAACCACCTTCTGTCTCTGTCTATTTTACTCCTTCTGGCTGCTGGGGACATCTCTCCAAACCCTGACCCTCCTTCTTTCACTAACTTTTTCTCTTCCTGCATACATAGAAGTCCCAATATACATTGTATTCCATCTCCTTATTTTTCTCCTGTCCCTTTTAACTGTTCTCTCTGGAATGCCCGCTCAGTGTGTAACAAACAAATATATTAATGACTTATTCTATAGTAAATCTCTCAACCTGCTCGCCCTCACTAAAACCTGGATCTAGCAGTCTGATTCAGCCTCCCCTGTTGCTCTGTCTCATGGTGGCCTACATTTCTCACATATTTCTAGGCCTGACAACAGGCAGAGTGGAGGGGTAGGAATACTTCTATTGCCACAGTGCACTTTTCAGGTCATACCCCTTGTACCCTCATTCTCTTTTCCCTCATTTGAGGTCCACACCAGCAGTCTCCAATGATCTCCTGATGGCTAAATCTCATGGTTACTATTCTCTTCTTATTCTTCTGGATCTCTCAGCAGCATTTGACACTGTTGACCACCAACTCCTCCTCACTATTCTCTGCTCTGTCAGCCTCACGGACACCATGCTCTCTTGGTTCTCCTCTTATCTCTCAGACCGCAGTTTCAGTGTATCATTTGCGGACTCTGTCTCTTACACTCTGTCTTTGCCGTGGGTTTCCTCAGAGCTCAGTCCTAGGTCCCCTGCTCTTCTCTCTACACAGTCCCCATTGGACAAACTATCACCAGATTTGGCTTCCAGTACCAATTTATCAAGGGGTATAGTCCTTTTACTCGCACGCTCATATCATCTCCACCTCAAAAAGATCTCCAGAATCCGGCCTTTCCTTACCACAGAAACATTAATGACCCTTATTGTCACCCTGATTCACTCTCGACTTGACTACTGTAACCCCTTACTAAACTCTCCCCTCTCCCATCTATCAGTCTAAACGCTACAGTCACTACATTGGCTGCCTATTCAATACAGAATACAAAATAAACTTATCACCCTCATCCACAAGGCTCTCCACATTGCTGCACCTCCCTACATTTCCTCCCTCAGCTCTGTCTATCGCCCAACCTGTGGTTTCCGTTCACTCAATGACCTAAGACTAACATCCTTTATTATTAGAACCTCCCACTCCCTCTTCCATGACTTCTCCCAAGTTGCACCACTTTTCTGGAATGCTCTACCCCAGACAATCAGATTAACTTTCAATTTCTACAACTTCAAGCGCAAACTAAAGACACATCTTTTTAGACAGGCCTATCACAATTCGTAATCTAAACCCTTCCACAGTTAGAAACTCTAAAACGAACACTCCTCTGTTCACGCTCCCGCATTACCCTACAGGATATGATGCCGTATCGGACTGTAACTTTATATGTCCAGGCACCATCTGCACGTTAAAGGACACTGACTGGTGACAGCTCATAAAGCTTTATTTATGTGTAAAGAAAGAAACCTCTATCATAAAAAACTCCTGGACTTCAATCTATGTAGATTGTAAGCTCTTGCGAGCAGGGCTCTCAGTCCCATTGTGTGAATTGACTATTACTCTGTAATATCTCTTTTTGTCTGTACTTGAACCCTACAATTTGTAAAGTGCTGTGGAATATGTTGGCGCTATATAAATAAAATGTATTGTTATTATTATTATTATTATTATTATTATTATTATCGTACTATTCTGCAGTTCAATCCCTGTACTTCCTACAGAATGTCAGTCTATCCCTGATATTTTTTTAGGAGAGAATTGGCTTCTGGAAGAATGATTGAGAAGAAAAGGTGAGCACTACAATGAATCCTGTGTCCTGCCAACAGTAAAGCATCCCGTATGGGGTTGCTTTACATCCAAGTGAATGGGCCCACTGACATTTGCCACAAATAAAGAATGGTATCTAAGCATCCTCTAAGAGCAACTTCTCCCAATGATCCAGGAGGAATTTGGTGATTAACAATGATTTTTCCATCAGGATAAAGCACCATGGCACAAGGCAAATGCGATAACTAAGTAGCTGTCAATAACAGTTTAAAAACTTACGAAATTCTTATAATTGTACTTCAGTATACCATACAAACAACTGATTAAGGGTGTGTTCACACGGCGGAAAATTTTCCGCCCCCGGAGTTTTCGCCACAGTCTGCCGCGACGGGATTCTGATGCAGTGCATCAGGATTCCGTCGCAGCATCCCGCTCCTGAGTAGGCCCGGATGAATGGGCCTAATCAGGAGCGCGTCTCGAGCCGCGGACACTGCGGGCAGAATCCGCCTGAAGATAGGTCATGTTGCTTTCTTTTTCCCATAGCGGAAAAAAAAACGCTAGAGGAAAAAAAAAACGGTACTGACTCCCATTGAAATGAATGGGAGGAGTTTTTTCAGGCGGATTTTGAGGTGGATTCTGCGTCAAAATCCGCTGCCAAAAAACTCCGTGTCAACACAGCCTAAAAGATCTAAAAATACTGAAGCAGGCCACTTTGTGAATAACAAAATATGTACCATTCTACATGAAGAGAAACACTATTTGTAGTTGTTATATGTAGTCATTTTAGCATTTCCCCATGCATGCTACAGCTACAATTTGCATACCACTCTGAGCTGGTTGGTGGAGAATAACTGCCATGCACTGTACATAGTGAGTACACAACAAATCTGCACTATAACAGTGCCTCTCTCACTCAGAAACAGCTCCAGGTACATGCAGGGCATATTTAGAGAAGTACCGACTTGTGAGGAGAGTGCTTTGATTGTGATAGAAAGTTTCTATTCTGTGTTTTTATTTTCTCCTATCTCTGAGTGATATGACCTGCAGTCCATCTCATGATAGATAGCGTAATTTTCAGAGTGAAAGTCAGTTTATCGTGAGTAAGCAGGAAAACGGCAGAAAGAGTGTATGATAAGACATATATACAAAGTTTCTTATTAATTATATAATTAGCTGTGCTACTCAATTATGCAAAGTTTGTTGAAATTACAGTGCCTATTTAAAAGACAGAAATTTTTTTTAGCTCCCCCCAATAACTAGGCACAGCTCTCATAACAGCTTGGAATAGCCCCCCATAATAGCTAGACACAGCCCACCATATAATAATTAGGCACAATATGGAGGATTTACTAATACTGTCTAATAGACAGTGTAAACTTAGACAGTCTTGAACTGCGCCAGTGGCTGATACATCTTTAGACTGTGTAGTCAAACTATACAGTAATGATTTGTTGGCTTGGTTTGTAGCAAAAAATGCACCAAATTTTGGAGCATTTCTGTCACACATTGTTGTATCTTAACCCCTTCCCATGGCAGCCAGTTTCTGACTTCCTGACAGAACTCGATTTTTCAGATCTGACATGTGTCACTTTATGCTGTAATAACTTTAACTCACCAAAGTATTTTTGAGGTTGTCTTTTCATGACAGATAGTACATCATCTTAATGGTAAATTTTAGTCAATATGTTTTGTGTTTAATTAGGAAAAATTAGGGAATTTGGTGGAAAAATATGCAATTTAAAAAGTTGAAATGATCTGCTTTTCATACAGATAGTCATACCACCCAAATTAGCTCGTACATCTAATTTACCATGTCTCTGCCTTATGTTGGCATGAAACTTTAATTACCCTTTAACCCCTTAAAGACCGAGCCAATTTTTGTTTTTGCGTATCTTTTTTTTTCCTCCCCACCTTCCAAGAGCCATATTTCTTTTTTTCTGTCCACAGTCACATGATGGCTTATTGTTTACGGGACAAACTGTACTTTCTATTGGCGCCATTCAATATCCTGTACAATGTACTGGGAAGCTGGAAAAAAATTCAGAATAGAGGTGGAATTGAAAAAAAACGCATTTGCGTCAATTTCATATGGGTTTAATTTTTACTGCGTTCACTGTGTGGTAAAAATGACATGTTACCTGTATTCTGTGGGTAATTATGAACACGCTGATATCAAATTTATATAGTGTTTGTAATGTTTTGATACCTTTGATACCAAAATAGAAAAAATTTTTGTGTCGCAATGTTCTGACACCTGTAACTTTTTCATATTTACAAGTATGGAGCTAGGTATGGCCTCATACTAATGTATTGCAGTGAATAGTAAAATTCCTTGACCTATGGCAGCGTGTAATAGAACTGATGTAATGACAAGCCTGGCAGCCTTCAATAGGCTCCTGGATGTCATGGCAACTAATCAGCGCCCTCCAATGACATTCCAGTGGGTGCAAGGTGGTAAAAGATGATGGCGCCCGTGGCGCCTGTGCACTTTAGATGCTGCGGTCGCATTTAACCGCGGCATTTAAAGTGTTAACAGCTGCGATCAAAACTGCATCCGTTAAATAAGTCAAAACAGCATATATGAAGTATATTAACCTTATAAGCATTTAACAGGAATTAAGACAAAATGGAGGTGAAATTTACACGTTTCAATTTTTTTTACTAAAATTTTCATTTAGCTCTAGAATTTATACATTCACAAGGGGTTAAAGGAGACAATGTTTAACACAATTTGTTATGCAAGTTTTCCAGACTACTATAGTTCTCTACTTGTGAATATAAACCGATATATAGGCACACAGCAAGACGCAGAAGGGAAGGAGCGCCAATGAGCTTTTGGAGGGCAGATTTTGCTGGAATAGTTTTCAGGTATCATGTCCAATTTTCAGAGCCCCTGAGGTGCCAAAACAGTGAAAACCCCCCCAAAAGTGACCCCATTTTGGAAACTAGACCCCTCAAAGAATTTATCAAGAGGTATAGTAAGCATTTTGCACCCACAGATGTTTCACTGAAATTGCTACCAATGGGATGTGAAAATGAAAAATTACTTTTTTTCCACTAAAATGTCACATTAGGCCCAAATTTCTCATTTTCACAAAAGGTTAAAGGAGAAAAAGCACCCCAACAGTTTGTTACACAATTTCTTCTGGACACAGTAATACCCCATATGTGGTTGTAAACTGCTGTATGGGTACATGGCAGAGCTTAGAAAGCAAAGAGCGCCATTTAGCTTTTAGAAGGAAAATTTTGCTGGAATTGTTTTTGGGTGCCATGTCTCATTTGTAGACCCCTAAAATGCCAGTACAACAGAAAATCCCAAAATATTACCCCATTTTGGAAACCTTGCAAGTAATTTATCAAGGGCTATATTGAGCATTTTGATCACACAGCTGTTTCATAGATTTTATTAACACTGGGCAGTGAAAATGCAAAATTATATTTTTTGGAATAAAATGTTGCTTAAGGAACAAATTTTTTTATTTTTACAAGGGGTTAAAGGAGAAAATGTATCCAAAAATTTGTCATGCAATTTTTCCTGACTATGGAAATACCACACATGTGGAGGAAAACTGCTCTTTTGGCACACGGCAGGGCACAGAAGGCAGGAAGAGTCATTAGGGTTTTGGAGGGCAGAATCATTTTCAGGTGCCATGACACATTTGTCCCAAAGGTGTTAATGCAGTGGAGAGTACCAAGAAGTGACTTAATTTTTGAAACTGCACCCCTCAAAGAGTATAATGATCATTTTGATCCCAGAGATGCTTTCTGAAAAGAAATATGCAGCAGATCATGGTAAATGAAAATTTTTCCAGATAGGCCAATTCAGTGCCCAATATGTCATGCCCATATTATGGTGCTGTGAAAAGTCAGCTCTCCAGTTATTATGCTCTGTTTTCTGATTTTGGAAACGCATTACATGAGGCCCTAATCTTTTGCCTAGAAATACAGCAGGGCTCAGAAATGAAGAAGCATCATGCGCATTTGAGGCCTAATTTGGTATTTTACACTGCATTGGCGATAAATTGCAGAGGTCTGAGGCAAAATTTTAAAAAAATGGACCCCTTATTTTAGAAACTACTCCCCTCAAGGAATGTATCAAGGATCATAGCGAGTATTTCTATCCCTCAAGTATTGCATTATTTTAATTTCCAGAAATAAATGGACAGTGAAAAGTTAAAATTGCAATTTTTCCAGATATACACCATTTTGGTGCCCCATATGTTGCACCCAGTTGTGCCCAGCAGAGACAAAGACTTCAAAACTGTGAGGCCAGGGCCCCATGTGGCGTAAACGTCGTAGTTTGCCCGTGGTGAAAACACCACAGAAAAAAACGCAGCGTTTTACAGTCACAGCAAAGTGGATGGGATTCTAGTGCAGATACGTGCTGTAGATACGTGCTGCGATTTCAAAAATCGTTGTGCCACATGGGGCCCCGGCCTTATGATAGGGTCAGTGCTGGTGTCTTGCCTCTCAAAAGCTCTAAATCTGGGGTGTACCCTAATATTCGCTTGCCCAGCTTATACATTTCCTTCTTTCTGCAGCCAGTTTTGTCCTAATGATTTGGTAATTTTGGGGGGTTTTATCTGCACATTGTACAAGCTAAATTTTTTTTTTTCTGGTGATGTAGCCATAAGAGGGCTTGATTTTGGCAGGTTGAGATGTACTTTTTAATAACAGCATTTTGGGGTGCCTAACATTATTAACTCATTTTTATTAACTTTCTGGGTTGGATGTAAAAAAAAGCCTCAAATCTGGTATTGCTTTTTAACATTTAATTTTTTTGCCGTGCAGCGTACAGTATAAGTAACATGTTAATAATTACATATTAATAACCTTTATTCTGTGGGTCGGTACAATTACGTTGATACCTAACTTAGGCTAAATCCCCATGTAGCGGGCCACAGCAAAAAAGTGCTGTGGGAAAAACTGCAGTTTTTTCCGCAGTGCTTTTCATAGAAAGTCCGCAGAGGTTTCCTATTTTCCCAAAATGTGTAGATGGAATTCACTAGAATCCCATGCACTTTGCAGGGACTGTAAAACACCATGTTTTTTTTACGCCACATAGGGCCCCTGCCTTATGATGTTTTCTTTATGCGTTACTAATTTTGCAGAATAAAATTCCATTTAGAGAAAAAAACTGTTATTTTTGCATCGCCAACGTCTGACAGAGCTGGTTGAGGGTTTATTTTTTGAAAAACAAGCTGTACTTTTTATTGGTACCATTTTGGGGTTCATTTGACTTTTTGATCACTTTTTAGTGAACATTTTGTGATGCAAGATGGCGAAATATCATAATTTCCTGCAGTTTTCTTTTTTTAATTTTTTTTTTTATACATCGTTCACCATGTGGAACAAATAATGTTTTAGTTTTAGTTTTCGGGTTTTTAAGAATGCGGTGACACCAAAAATGTATTTTTTTTTTTTTTACATAATAAAACATTGTACATGGGATAATATGGTTTTTGGGGCTTTATTCATTTATTAATTTCTTTTACCACATTTAAACTTTTTTTTTATTTTTTTTACCTGAATCAGAAATCTTCTGATTGTTGGTGCAATAGGTATAAAACGCAATGCACATGTATTGCGGTGTATAGGAGGCTGTAAGTCTATGCAAATGCATAGGCTCACATCCTCCATTATGGGCAGGATTAACCAGGTATGTGGGAGGACACGGTGGGGCAGACCCGGGGTCACTGATCAGACCCCCGGGCTGCCAAATACAAATAAAGGCACTCTCTGAACATATTGCATGGTGCGAGATAGGGGCTCCAATATATAGTAAAACCCCTGAGATGCTGGGGTTAATACCCGCAATCGGAGCGTGTATTAGAGGAAAGTGTCAGCTGTATATAACGGCTGACACCTGCTAGGCATGGTGCATACACAGTTTCTTTTTATTGATTGCATTCTATGCCAGTGTGAATAATTGTGATGCTTGCACTATTAGAGTGGCCACTGCACATGCATGACTGTGTGCATGCAGCCGGGCCATGATTAAACATCATGGTTATCCATGTGCCACCCGTGCCGCCATGGCCCCATTCAATGCTGTCAGCGAGACTTGGCTGCAAAATGGACAGGTACAGGACCTGTCCTGAGTTTTGCTCTGGGCTCACAGCCGCACAGCCCGTGATAATACAAGAGCTTGTATATGTGGTCTTAGGAATGAATGAAACAGTGTGCTTGCTATGAAAAACATGTCTAGCACACTCACAAAGCAGACAGTCATGTACATGGAGCCTAAATCATCCACCTAGAACCATACTTATACAAGTCCTGCTAAATAAAGGTCCTCACTACAAAAGCGGTGACATTTATTTTGTGTTCATGCCAGGGACTGGAATTGGCAGGAACTGCAGAACAGGAATAGCAGACCAGTAAAAAGTGACCTAGCTTTATTTTTTTTTAAATGAGACAAATTCCAGGCCTCAGTGAAAGCGGTGCCGAGTTTCAGCAAATAAATGTTATTGTTTGTGTAATGAAAAGTGATACAATTTTCAAATATACTTTCTGTATCAATCCCTCTTTGCTTGCTGTCATTCATTCTACTTACTTCCAGTTTATAAATTAGTCCATGGTCATGTGATATACAGTGCAAGGTCATGTGATATACAGTCCAAGGTCATGTGATGGACACACAGGTGCGCAGCTCGTTACCAGGCAGATGTCTGATTACTGTGCTGTGCACCTATGTGTCCATCACAAGACCTTGGACTGATTTGTATCTACTGGAAGTAAACAAGGAATGACAGGGAGCAGAGATCTAGAAAACCCTTGGTCCAGAGCTGAAGCAGTCACATACTGTTTGTTTACAGGTCACTGCAATCAATCTAAATGTCACCACTTTTGGTCTAGCAAGGGCCGAAGACAGCAGGTACTGGGTTGTCAGAGCAGCAACACAAATAACCAATATAAGGTGAGTTAGGCTGTGGCCCCACGTTGCGTAAACACAGCTTTTTTTGTTGCAAATTTTTCAGAGTTTTTTTGAGCCAAAGCCAAGAATGGCTAAAAAGGCATGGGAAATATATAAGAAGCTCCTATACTCCTACCTTCTGCTCAATCCACTCCTGGCTTTGGCTCAAAAATGCAGCAAAATCTTCAACAAAAAAAACTCTGTTTCTGCAACGTGGGGCCTCAGCCTTAGGCCGGTTGCAGACAAATGTGTGCTTCCCGCTGTCAATTAAAGGCACGGGCAGCACACGTGGGAAAACAGCAAGTCACGGAAGCAAGGGCCACAAAATAGGACAGGAATAGGAGCTGTTCTATATTTTGCAGCCCGGACTGTTGGCCCGCACATGTGACCGTGCAATTCACGGTCATGTGTACGGGCCCATAGAAATGAATGGGTCCGTGTGCTATCCGTAAAATGCACAGAAAGCACACTGATCACGGCCACGGTTGTCTGCAAGGGGCCTTAGTTTGTTTTTAAAATCCATTTCCAGGTCAGTTAACCCCTTAACGACCCAGGGCGTAGTAGTACGTCCTGAGTCGTATGACGATGTATGGAGAGCGCTCAGGAGCTGAGCGTTCTCCATACACCGTGGGTGCCGGCTGTATAACACAGCCAGGACCCGCAGCTAACAGCAGCGATTGGTGCCTGCACCAATCGCGGCTGTTAACCCTTTAGATGTCGCGGTCAAACGGGACCGCGGCGTCTAAAATGTGCAGCCGCCATGGGCGCTGCCATTTTTACCTGATCGCCGCCCTCCAGAATGTCATCGGAGGGCGGCGCTTGGTTGCCATGACAGCCGGGAGCCTATTGAAGGCTCCCAGGCCTGTCATTACAGTAGAGCTATTACACGATGCCAGAGGCATCGTGTAATAGCAGTGACGGCATTTTGCTATTCACTGTGATACAGTAGTATCGCAGTGAATAGTATGATCGATCAGACTCCCTAGGTTTCAAGGTCCCTAGGGAGTCTGATCATACAAGTAAAAGTATAAAAAAAAAAGTTTTTAAAAGTATGAAAAAATAAAAAAAAACACAAAAGTTCAAATCACCCCCCTTTCCCTAGATCAGATATAAAAGTAAATAAACAAAAGTAAGCATAAACAATTTAGGTATCCCCGCGCTCCAAAATGCCCGAACTATTAAAATATTAAAATATTTATCCCATACGGTGAACGGCGTAGCGGGGAAAAAAAATCAAAATAGCCATATAGCGTTTTTTTCAACACTTTGTCCCCTATAAAAAACTGAATAAAAAGTGATCAAACCATCAGATCTTTCCCCAAATGGTATCAATAAAAACATCATGTTGTCCCGCATAAAAAGATGCCTTACCCAGCTCCATACATGTAAATATGAAAAAGTTACAGGTGTCACAATATGGCGACGCAAAATTTTTTTTTCTATTTAGCAAAGATTTAATTTTTTAAAAGGTATCAAAACATTACAAATACTATATAAATTTGGTATCGCCGTGTTCGTATTGACCTGCAGAATACAGGAAACATGTCATTTTTACCACACAGTGAATGCTGTAAAAATTAAACCCATATGAATTTGGCGCAAATGCAGTTTTTCTCCAATTGCACCTCATTCTGAATTTTTTTCCAGCTTCCCAGTACATTGCACAGCATATTGAATAGTGACATTACATAGTACAATTTGTTTCGCAAACAATAAGCCATCATATGACTCTGTGAACTCAAAAATGAAAAAGTTATGACTCTTGGAATGTGGGGAGGGAAAAACGAAAACGCAAAAACAAAAAATGGCCCTTGGCGGCTCCGCAATTTAGACGCCGCGGTCGCGTTTGACCGCAGCATCTAATTGGTTAACAGCCGCGATCGGTGCAGGCACCGATCACTGCTGTTAGCTGTGGGTCCTGGCTGTATTATACAGCCGGCACCTGCGGTGTATGGAGAGCGCTCAGCTCCTTAGCGCTCTCCATACATCGTCATGCGATTCAGGACGTACTATTACGCCCTGGGTCGTTAAGGGGTTAAAGGGTATGTGTCACCAGGAAATGACCTGAAAATCCTGTTTTTATGTTTAAGATATTTTTTAAGAATTTTTGGTGATGTTATTTTTAATTTTCCAAACTAATATATTTAAAAAATCCTACAAATCTTGCAATTCCAACTTTTGTCAATAAGCCTAAAACATTCTGTGACTTCCTGTTTCCTATAGAAGGATCATGGTCCATTGACACAATGTACTGGAGCTATTCACTTGTATGGGAGTGTTTTCTAGGAATGCTTTGTGACCTGGGTAGAGGTCATTATACAGAGGGTGAAGTAAATAAGCTGTGAAATCCTCTATTGTGACTGGTGAATTCTGTGTCTTTATCTTCATATACAGTGGGGAAAAAAAGTATTTAGCCAGCCACCAATTGTGCAAGTTCTCCCACTTAAAAAGATGAGCGAGGCCTGTAATTGACATCATAGGTTAACCTCAACTATGAGAGACAAAATGAGAAAACAAATCCAGAAAATCAGATTGTCTGATTTTTAAAGAATTTAGTTGCAAATTATGGTGGAAAATAAGTATTTGGTCAATAACAAAAGATCATCTCAATACTTTGTTATATATCCTTTGTTGGCAATGACAGAGGTCAAACGTTTTCTGTAAGTCTTCACAAGGTTGGCACACACTGTTGCTGGTATGTTGGCCCATTCCTCCATGCAGATCTCCTCTAGAGCAGTGATGTTTTGGGGCTGTTGCTGGGCAACATGGACTTTCAACTCCCTCCAAAGGTTTTCTATGGGGTTGAGATCTGGAGACTGGCTAGGCCACTCCAGGACCTTGAAATGCTTCTTACGAAGCCACTCCTTTGTTGCCCTGGCGGTGTTCTTGGGATCATTGTCATGCTGAAAGACCCAGCCACGTTTCATCTTCAATGCCCTAGCTGATGGCCCCATTCATTCTTTCATGTACACGGATCAGTCGTCCTGGTCCCTTTGCAGAGAAACAGCCCCAAAGCATGATGTTGCCACCCCCATGCTTCACAGTAGGTATGGTGTTCTTTGGATGCAACTCAGCATTTACTCTCCTCCAAACACGACGAGCAAACTTCAGACAGGCCCGGATATGTACTGGCTTAAGCAGGGGGATACATCTGGCACTGCAGGACCTGAGTCCATGGCGGCGTAGTGTGTTACTGACGGTAGCCTTTGTTATGTTAGTCCCAGCTTTCTGCAGGTCATTCACTAGGTTCCCCCATGTGGTTCTGGGATTTCTGCTCACCGTTCTTGTGATCGTTTTGACCCCACGGGGTGAGATTTTGCGTGGAGCCCCTGATCGAGGGAGATTATCAGTGGTTTTGTATGTCTTCCATGTTCTAATTATTGCTTCCACAGTTGATTTCTTCACACCAAGCTGCTTGCCTATTGCAGATTCAGTCTTTCCAGCCTGGTGCAGGTCTACAATTTTGTTTCTGGTGCCCTTCCACAGCTCTTTGGTCTTCACCATAGTGGAGTTTGGAGTGTGACTGTTTGAGGTTGTGGACAGGTGTCTTTTTTATACTGATAACAATTTCAAACAGTTGCCATTACTACGGGTAATGAGTGGAGGACAGAGGAGCCTCTTAAAGAAGAAGTTACAGGTCTGTGAGAGCCAGAAATCTTGCTTGTTTGTAGGTGACCAAATACTTATTTTCCACCATAATTTGCAAATAAAGTCTTAAAAAATCAGACAATGTGATTTTCTAGATATGTTTTCTCATTTTGTCTCTCATAGTTGAGGTCTACCTATGATGTCAATTACAGGTCTCTCTCATCTTTTTAAGTGGGAGAACTTGCACAATTGGTGGCTGACTAAATACTTTTTTTTCCCCACTGTATATGATAGCTATAATCATCAGTGTGCTGATAAGTGAGAGGGCTGCTGCTGCTGCAAAAAATCTCCTACAGAAAACAAAAAGTCTCCGCATATTATATTGCCAAGTAGACAGTCAGAACTGCAGGATTTTTAGTTGTTTTTTTTTTATTATAGATAAAAACAAAATTCTTTAAAAATATGTTTAACATAATTTTTTTTTAAATAAAATATGTCATTTTCTGGCGGCACATTGCCTTTAAGCTATTCTCCCGGTCCTTATCTTCAATATGACTGCTTGTTTACATTATATCCCTCTCCATGTTCAGCCTCACACATACAATTCCATGGAGCAGGGACTGGTATGTAGGATTCTCCTGCTGTCTAGTTAATCGATTTATCTCCTCATTTTATGCACTCCCAGCCTCTTATTTACAACCTAGCAGTGTTAAAAAAGCAAGGAATAGCAGACTTTAGCAGAAATTATTTGAGTATCGTTTCTGATCCCCCTCCTCTTTTCATAGACTAATATGGAGAAAGTAACTGCATGAAAAGTGGAGAAAAAAAGGCATGTTTCTTTAGTAAGATATATTACAAAGTTTTTTATATTAACCTGTAATAGTCATGTATGAAAAGTTGTTTTATGACGGGAGATATGGTTTAAATTTTGAGAAAAATCAACAACCATGTGACCAGAGGTCAACAAATAAGAATCAAACCCACACAGTAGCCAACATAGTTCATATTTATAGCACTGTCTTCCCAAATCACAAGGCAGACTTGGATACTGTGAAAATAATGTGAACAACCAGATCCCTATGCTGCTGGGGTGAGTAGAGTACAGGGGCGCACCTCTAATGAGGCGAAGTGAGACGGCCCCCTCAGACGGCACTGTCCGTCACTGTCTGGGGGGCAGCATTTTTTACTGTCAATATAACATAAACCAGACCAGAACAGGCCGCTTAAAAAAAAAAAAACAAAGCTGAGTGTGGCCTGTCCTGGGCTGGTTTACGAGAGAGCTACTACGCTGACACGCAGACGTCCTATGCGCGGACAAGAAGAGAAGGAGGTGGCTTCATCAAGGGATTGCAGGTAGGTGACGATAAGTTTTTTATATATATATATATAAATAGGCCGTTCCCTGCTGGAGTAACCCCGGCAGGTAACGGCCTATTTACTTATCGAACCCCGCTGCTGCTCGTGGCCGCCCCCACTTCCCTTTCTGCTATGGGACGCAGAAGCGGCTGTGAGCAGGGATCTGTAAGTGAGGCCGCGGACCCGCGAACCCCATCAAATACTACTATTATTATACTCCGGGGTCTGAAAAGACCCAGGGGAGGTGATAAACATAAAAACCATTGTTACTCACCTCTCCTGCGATCCGATGTTACTCCCAGCAGGCTTCGACCTTCTTTGGTGACGTCCCAGGTGTCTGTGCGACATTGAAGAGGGCCGAAAGCAGGGAGTGCACCGGAGTCCAGGTAAGTAACAGTGGTTTTTGTTTGTCACCACCTGGGTCTCCGATCATTATACTCTGGGGTCTCAAAAGACCCCAGATTATAATAATAATAGTTCATAGGTGGGTCACTATGGGGCATAATACCGTGTGCAGGGGCCGCTGTGGGGCATAATATCATGTAATACTGTATTAAAAACAAAAATACACTGGAAGACACTGGAGAACCTTCCCCAGACTCATATTAAAAAAGTGGTTATCCTGAACAACCCCTTTAAGGTGGCAGTTGAGCTTTATTAAAGGGACTTTCCAGCTCATTTTTATTGATGATCTATCCTTAGGACAGATTATCAATAAGAGATCAGTGGACCCCCCCTACTGATCAGCTGTATGAAGGTGCTATGGTGCCTGTTTATATCACACGATGTCTGTTTATAGTGACCGTGTGATGTAATAAACAGCCTTGCCACATAGACAGATATAGGACGAGGCTGTAGTTACATTACATGGCCGCTATGAGATCAATGACACTATGTAAACAGAGAAGCGGTCATGTCGCTTACACAGGTACCACGGTTCATTCACACAGCTGATCAGTAGGGGTCTTGGGTTTTTGAGCTCCACTGATTAGTTTATTAATGACCTGCAAAAGCTTTTAATTAGTTAACACCTGGGGCATTATTAATAAGGGGCACTATTTATACAGGGTACACATGGACATTATTAATATAAAGATGCAATTGGGAGTATTATTCATTATGGGGGGTTATATCATATATTTTATAATTGGGGGAAGCAGCAGGATGGGTGTGCAGGTGAGGACAATGTGGGTTGGATGCCTGGAAAAGTGAGGAGCCAAAGATGTCTGTGTTGCAAACTTTACAGAGACAAGTCACAGCTGGAAGAAGTGGTCATGGCGGTCCAAAGGGATGAGAAGGGAAATGTGAAGGATTAGTCAGAGACGTCACCTGTAAGTCACAAAATGTTACTGCACTGTATTCACCTAAATGATAGAGGATAAATACCTGATTGATGGGGGTCTGTCTGCTGAGACCCTTACTGAGCCTGAGAATTGTTTTTTTTTCCCCCACTGGGTGGGAATCCAGCGTGACCACAGCCAGACTGAATACAGGTGTGTCACTTGATGGATGGACAAACCCGCCTGGCTCTCATTCAACTTTGATGGGAGTGCCAAAGATACCCAAAGTACAGTACTCAGTTATCTGCGGCGCTCCTATTATAGAGAATGGGGGCCATGCGAGCTCGTCCATCCACCAAGCAGAAGATGTTACTTTCATTGTTAATGCCGTTGTTTTTGTTGTTGATTTCTGATACTGAAGTAATGCAGGAAGAACAATTCTTAAAAACTGTTTCAAAAGTTTGTGTATGTTTATTGTACGACAATAACAGCGAGTGATGCTAACAGCATGTAAACGCAATTTTATATTTTTTGTGGAGGGGGGGCACCTTTCTATAGTCTGCTTCAGGCAGAAAAGAGGTTAGGTTCACCACAGGTAGAGTAACAGAAATTATGAAAGTTTACACACAAAAAACCCCATAATATTATGGCATATGCCCACATATGGTTCCCACACCTCTCTCTAAAAACGAACCTCCAAAAATCTATTCCACAGTTCGCCTTCACCCCCCTTCCCCACTGCCAGTCAAATCCAGACTATCAGAGGTGGTCAAATTTTAAGAAACAGCAAAACATTGAGAAGCCACCAATTCTGCCTGTATTATAATTAGCCACTGCATGTCATAAATAGTAAAAAATACTTTTAAAAAACTTATCACATATGACCTCTTTCAGATGAAAGTTGTCATGGTGCTTACTGGCTTTCAGCACCACTGACAAGCAGCCAATTTTACTATAAAAGCCCACAGTCAGCCAAACATATCCATTTCAGTAAACACTGAGAGGAAAATTTAGTATGATATGGTGGCCATGTAGATGGCTTGGTTCATACAGTGGATTGCTGGATTTGTTGCAAGGTTGCTTCACATATTTTTGTCATAGAAAAAAATCTAAGGAAATCTCACGACTACTGAACTATCACCAGATACATCATACCAGCAAACAGAAGTGCAAATTGTTAAACCTCTTCATAAATTACATGACGTACATGAATTCTATGCATAAGATATGTTTATTTATATGCGTACAACTTAAGTCCATGTAAAATGTTTGCAAGAGTTTTTAAGGGTTGTGTGAAAATGCAGTTATGCCAGCTACCTAAACTATTTGTAGAAATCAAAATGGCATTCAGCAACTAGTTTTCAGAATAAAATAGTTATGAAAAAAGGTGTGTGTCTTATGCGATAATAAAACATACAGAATATACCAAGATAACTTAGCAAAAAACACGTACACAAATTTTTATTGGATGTTTAAAGCACATAAGTTTAAAATATTTTAAAAAGCACCGCCATATACTGTACTGTACATGAGCAAATGGGATTGTGTTATCTCCAAGTTCAGAGCCAGGAACTTTATTCAACTACCATAGTTACTACAAATTGGTGTGGTATTCTGTTCATACTATTTTGTAAAGATTTATAAGCACTTTACTGTATTAAACATTGGCCCCACCAGGTTCTTTTGGATAAAATTAGGAGGAATGGTATGGGGACTGCTTATCAACGGCTTCTACAAAGATAGCTAACTGGGCAATTGGGGTCAGGTCTACACTGCGGATGGCCTTATGTATACTTTGTGCATGTGTAGTGTAAAGGATGCCAGTTCTGACTATGCTCACAGTAATTGCTGTGCATTGCATTTCTAAAGCATTTTACTGTGTCCTAGTATGCTTCATTGTAAATGCTAATGACATCGGCTTACACTGTGAGTTTTGGTATGATTGTCATGTTAAGTGTGAGTCATCTTACCTCCTTTTGTTTGAGAACTTTCTGGATGGAGGGCAGAGTGATAATTTTCCTAAATGGGCGCAACCCTGTTGCTTCCATTAGCTGGGAACTGGTTGGTGCCATTCATAGTACAGCCTTCACATGCTGCTGAGGAATGCTTTACAGTCACATGGAGACTGAAATACTCCCTCTAAAAAGAGTTTTCCAGTGCCTTTCAGGGTCTTCCATCCCCAGTTCTGTTCCAACCATTGCAGCTACCTGTCAGTACAGAGTGTTTGCATCAATTTGGGGTTTGTTTACCTGAACACCATTATTGCGAACCCTAGGGTATGTTCACACAGAGTTTTTTGCAGGCTGAAAAAATTTGCTTCAGGAATTAGGAAATGTTTTTTGACCCGTTTTTTTTTTTTTTTTTACATGATGCTGTTTTTGTCGCATTTTTCATCACAGATTTGAGGCGGCGAACATTGAAGAGGTAGCGGGGAGTGCGCATAATACTATATGAAGGGGCCACTATGGGGCATAATAGTGTTTGCAGGGGCCACTATGGAGCATAATACTATATGAAGGGGCCACTATGGGGCATAATACTGTGGGCAGGGGCCACTATGGGGCATAATAGTGTGTGCAGGAATGCAGTTTGTGTGGGGGGGCGCGGTTGCCTGGGGGGTCCAATGTCAAATGCTCGCCTTGGGGCCAAGCCATTTCTAGTTACGCCACTGAGTCTAGTATAGGTACAGTCTATTTATGGCTGTGTTATGGAAACATGGTAAATTAAATGTGAACTTATATTGGCTGATACATGTGATATGACTGAATATTTAAGGACCTGCGAACTGCTATTGATTGATACAGGTCATAAATAGCTTGGTTGCTATGGAAACCAGTGTGCTTGAGGAGACTAAGCACCCGCGAGCTTCTATTGGCTGATAAAGGAAATGTGACCATGTGTATGGCAGTTGGAATATGAGTGAAAGACTTGCAGGCTTGTATTAGCAAATGCAGGTCATTTTTTGGGAACACTGTATCTCAGGACCAGTACGTCCTAGAGAGCTGAGACACGGTCTAAAATCTTCCCGGACACCTGATGTACCTGTATACCAAATTTGTTGAGGATCGGCCCAGTCGTTTGGTCGCACATAAATGACAGACAGAAATAAACTCATTTTTTTATATATATATATATATATATATATATATATATATATATATAAGAGATATCTCTCTAGGACGTACCATTCCTGAGATACAGTATTCCCAAAAAATGACCTCCATTAGCCGATGCAAGTCTTTCACTCATATTCCAACTGCCATACACACGGTCACATGTCCCTTATTAGTCAATAGAAGCTTGCAGGCGCTTACTCTCCTCAGGCACACAGCTTTACTCCAGGTTTCCATGGCAACCAAGTTATTTATGACCTATATGAGTCAATAGCAGTTCGCAGGTCGTTAAATATTCATTGGCTGATGCACGTCATATGACGTGCATCAGCCAATATAAGTTCACGTTTCATTTACCAGGTTTCCATAACAACACAGCCATAAATAGACTGTACCTATACTGGACTGCCATACTGGATGTCAAGTGCAAAACTCGCCAATTCTTATGGGGCCATTACACAAACAAAAAATGAAATATACCCGTGCGAAGCCGGGTCCTTCTGCTAGTGTTTAATAAATATTATGTCATATAAAATATGTGTATTCTATCCCAGGAACAATCTCACTAATATAGATGAATAAGAATAGATAGGAGTGTAATTAGGTTTAGGAAAAAAGACTCATTAGTCTCCATACTGCCAACCAATTACCTTGATTAAGGCCTTGACTTCCACAACACCACATCAGCACCCCTGATTGCAGCTTGGGAAAGGGGAAATCACTGCAGCGGAACTACGTTGGGCAGTATTTACTTGTTTAAAGGAACCCTTGACAATAAGCTGTTAATAAAATGTCCCCATTCAAGTCAATGGATTTGTCCATGTAATGCAGGACAGGACCTCCAGGTCCTCTTTGTCACCAGTCTCCAATCTGGCAAATAGATGAGGATCTTGAACAAAAACCCCTTTAATTGATTCAGAGTTCTCTAATAGGTATATTATAGGTAATGGGTGGTTTTAATAATCCTAAGGCTAGATTCACATCACTGATCCATGAATCCGGTCCCTGTGTTTGCCGGATTTATCAGCGTGAACAGTATGCTGGGAATGGGGCTCCTAGCATCATAGGTATCTTTGATGGTAGGAGTGTCACTGCCTCCCAGCAACGTACTTCCCCGTACATATTACAGTATTGGACAGTATGTCGCTGGGAGACTGGGTCTCCTAGCTATGATGCCAGTAAATCTGGTAAACACATGGTCATGTGAATCTATAGTAAGTAGCAGTTTTAAATGCTGTAGGTGCTTTCACTGAGCTTAGACAAGAGATGTTAATTACCATATAGGGCTGACTAACTTGTGCTCACCACCATCTATCCATGGTAGCATATGGTAGTTTAATCTATTAGCTACACTATGACCTCTAATCCAAACAGGCCTGGCTCCATGGTAAACCTGCTTTTAACACATAACGATAATTAGACAGTGTTAAACTGTGTATGCACCTTCTTTTGGAAAAACTATTTGTATACAAACAGCACAATTTCTGTACTCAAAGGGGCAGATTTCTTAAAATGGTCTGAAAGCAAAGCTCTTATTTGCCAATAGAAACCAAATTTTCAAGCGCATTAGACCATTTTAAATAAATCTGCCTCGATGACTCTTACATAACTCTTAGGGGCTGAATAACGCTGCCACTTGTGGAAAAAAAAATCCTCTGAGTATCATATTGGCAGTGTTTGTTTAGCCTGCAGGTCATGCACATTTTATGTAGGCAAGGTGAGGTGCCATTTTCAGTTGGGGCCTTCAGGGCACTCCGGACAATAATACGCCTCAGGTTTGGTGGTTGTCGAAAGGAACATCCACACCGCTGACAGTGTACCTATCCCACAGTCACAACAGGTGCACAGAATTAGGGGGACATTTTCCTGCAGGTCTTCCAATGTGGTGTACCTCATAATGTGTGTGCAATGTCCCACCACAGGCCTCTATGTGGGGGAAACAGGGCAGAGACTTAGTCAGCGAATGAACTCACACAGATCCAATATTAATAACAGCAGAACCGATCTCCCAGTGGCCGCACATTTCTCCGGAGAAAACCACTCTATTGAAGATTTGCGGGTTGTGGTTTTAATGGGACAGTTTAAGACGCAGGAGGAAAGGAAACAATGGGAGTACAAGTTTATGCAAAAATTTTAAACTCTGCAATTTGGACTTAATATTCATGCCAGCTTCATGTCACACCATGTATGAACCATGAACTGAACTCAATATTCATGCCAGCTTCATGTCACACTATGTATGAACTGTGAGGGTCACAAATCACCTCCTGATAGCAAACAGATAACAGATCCCTCTGTCACGCACCACAACTTTCCAGATTGTTTTTTGACCAGTTGTAAATAACTTCTCTACTTAGATTGCATTTTGTTTTGGGTTTTTTTAAGGACTCTAAAATCCTTTGAAGAACATGTGTATAGAGTATAAATAATCTGTGAATTTTCAGTTCTTGTATAACACCATGACTGATGAAGGAAGCTTGCACTTCTGAAAGCTTACTTATAAATATACTCAGCCTCTAAATGGTATCGCCTGATTTCTTTGTTTAACCAGGACTTCAGAAGAGAAGGATCTTGGGGTCCTGGTATCAGACAAACCCAAAATTCACAGTGCAGCCAGGCCGCAGAGAAAGCAATTAGGATGCTTGGCTATATAGCTAGAGATAGAACAAGTAGGAAGCGTAAGATTGTGATCCCCATGTATAGAGTGCCGGTGAGAACACATCTGGAATCCTGTGTTCAGTTCTGGAGGATCCCACCTTCGGGCTACAAAAATAGTCGAAGATCTGAAGCATAAAACAGAAGAGCCTTAAAGATATTAATCTGTATAACCTTGAAGAAAGAAGGGAAAGGGGGGGACATGATTGAAACCTTTACATATACAGTACAGACCAAAAGTTTGGACACACCTTCTCATTCCAAGAGTTTTCTGTATTTTCATGACTATAAAAATTGTAGATTCACGGGGCGGAGCCTAACCGCCGATGCTGATGGACGTCTGAGCCTGCAGCTCCGTCAGACACTAAGCCACTACCTGCCTTAAAACGCTCAATTGAGGACAAGAATGGGCAAGACACTGAGAGAAAGAAGCGGGGAACTACCGGGTACCCCCACGGGCAAGAATAACGCAGCGGAGGTGCATAAATTCTTTCGCAAGAAAGTCCAGTGTTCTCCTGCAGTGGCGCGCAAGATGGCGCTGGAAGAGGCCCACTCGGGAGACGCGGCAGAGGACTCAGATCTGGACAGCGCGTCGGGTACTGACCGGACAGACGCTATCTCCGGGATGATTACCAAGTCCTTCCTTCGCAAGGCTCTGGCACAAGCAATCGCCCCAGTGCTCGCGGAGCTCTCTGACATACGGGCTGACATACAATCTGTGGGCAAAAGAGTGGACTCCCTTGAGTCAGCGTGCTCAGCGATTACCCTTCATTCTTCTTTGCTGGCACAGCGTATCACCGATCATCACACCCACTTGAACAGAACATACGATGCTCTGGAGGATCTGGAGAATCGGAACCGCAGGAGGAACCTGCGCCTTAAGGGCCTGCCGGAATCTCCTGCTTCTGAGGATCTGAGAGAGGTGATGTCGGCCATCTTTGTATCCCTCGTGGGTGCGGAAAAGGCAGCCTCGGTCCGCATCGAAAGGGTCCACCGAGCGGTCAGACCTAAACCCTCCCCTGCTGACCCACCGAGGGATGTAATCTGCGGGCTGCTGTCCTCCGCGGACACATCTGCTATACTAGCTGCTGCAAGGGAAAAAAAGACCACTTATGTATGCCCAAACAGAGATCCACCTATACCAAGACCTGGCGCCATCTACCCTGGCAAAGCGTCGGATGTTACGTCCACTGCTGGAGGCACTACGGGAAAGAGGCCTTCAGTATGCATGGCTTTTTCCCTTCGGGTTGTCTGTTCTTAAGCAAGGCCGCAGGATAGTCATACGTTCACTAGAAGATCTCTCCAAAGCCTGGGCCTTGCTCGACATACCCCCTATGGAGATTCCCTCGTGGTTGCCTCTCCCAGAGGACTTACACTCCTGGCCGTCACTGCCCAGCTTTGAACAGGAAGGCCTGCAACAGCGTCTCAGATCGCCAAGACATAGGAAACCCTCCTTGAAGAGACACATACAAGAATCCACTTGATGTCGGTAATGTTACCACTGAGCTGTTCCTCTACGTGGAGCTGACTTGTGTATGAAAGGCACCTCTTGCAAATTCACTGTGGTACCATTCCCTCCCACTGGACTGGCCCAGAAGTGAAGTACCTATGTTTTGCACTCATATCCAGGACTGCTGGCGGTTGAAGGTACCTTCTACCCTGGACCTATCCTCCCACACCCCCTCATACTTTCCACAACCTCCACTCCCTCATGACCTATCCCAGGAGCTTGCTTTGTGCCCGATGGGCCCTGCAGCACCCACGGTGGGAGTGACTGGCACCCTATGTCGGGAAACGGGCGGTTGGAGCTCTGTCACTCTCTACCATGTTCCCTCCCTCCCCCAGTTCCCTGAGAAGTCCAACTGTTTGAGATGTTTGATATACATGTCTGTGGGTGGGTTTTCTGACTACCAATTGTATTTGTGGGGCCTTCCGCCCCCCGTCCGGGATTTCGGGGCCGGTGATGCGTTTATGGTGCCTTGGAGGAGGAGCAGGCACGTGGGGCCCCGTGGTCTCGGATGGTGGGGGAGCCCAGGTTGGGGAAGAGGTTCATTACTTTAGTAGGGAGTATACTCATTCAGTGAACCAAAATTTTCACGTTGCACTGTGTACACTAGGCACGTCAGGGAACTTGCTTAGTAAACCTACTTGCTACTAACTACTAACTACTAACTGCCAATTACTAATCATTACTCACTGTCACTAATCAGTACCTATCGCTAACTCTCAGGGGTTACCACAAAAACCATTACTAACAGCTAACTATTACTAACTACTAACTACTACCAGCGGAATATCGGGGGGGCGGGTTGTTGGGTGGGGGGGCGGGGCTCACACACGGGTTTGTGGGTTCTTTGTATAGCAGGGTGTCGTGCCGAGATTCCCGATGCTTCGGGAAGTTATGCCGCCCTAATACATAGGGGTGTGTGCACTAACCACCCTAACTATATTGCTGAGATAGACCCCCATAAGGGATTTCGGTATAACCACATTGGAGATGTTTATGTAATCCCGGATTGTATTGATTCTGTTGTTAATGTTGTATAATATGACATGGGCTCATTTCGGCGCAATTATGGCAACTATCTCTGAGCCTATTTGCACTCTCATACTGCCCGCCCCCCGCCCTTCCAGACGTGTCCGTAGGATATCTCTAACTCTCACATCTCTTGTGTACCTTTACATCTTTTACACACTGTTGCCTGTATGTAGTCCCCATTGTTACACGCCTCTGTGCGCAACCACTCCTGTAAGGTATGGTAGTTGGCTGTCACGATTGGGACCATCTCCGTTTCCCCTATCCCTTTTATATTCTGTCCATTGACAGAGTAAGTGTCACAAGCTTAGCGGCTGTCAGGCGTTGCCGCTAAATATTTGATCTATTGACGGGCGCATTATTTTGGGCCCAACCTAGCTCTTGTACTCTTTCTCTTCTCTATCGCTATCTAAGCTTTCCTCACCTCTCTCTCTTCTCCCTTTCTACCCCTCCCCTTCCTCGTCTGGTTGTCTCACTACCCAAACCTTCCCACCTAACCTCTGTTTGTTCAAATACCCCTCCTTTCCCTCTCTCCCTCACCCTTCTTACCCATTGGACTCACATTGTCTCAGGGCCACCATGTCCGAATTAGTTTTTACTTCCTTTAACACCCATGGCCTAAATTCCCCGAATAAGAGATCTCAAATTTTTACCATACTCCGTAAGCTACACACAAATGTGGCGTTCCTTCAAGAAACTCATTTCAAGACAGGGAAAATCCCTCGCCTCCCCACAAAAATGTTCACTACTTGTTTCCACTCCACGAATCCCACTGCTTCCTCTAGGGGTGTTTCTATTCTATTTCATTCCTCAGTGCCTTTCCAGTGTTCTCAAACTTATGAGGACTCCGAGGGCAGAATTCTGCTGCTAAAAGGCACTATCGCTACTTATAAATACACCTTTGCCAATTTCTACGCTCCCAATCAAGGCCAAGTGGCTTGGCTTGTTGAGGCTCTGCGCACACTGGAACTCTTTGCAGAAGGTTCTATAATCCTAGCTGGCGATTTTAACCTCACTCTCAACCCTGCTCTTGATGCCTCTAGAGGGACATCATCTATTCCCCAGAAAGCACTGGGTAGACTCCTGCAAGACCTAAATGACTTGCATTTGGTCGATCTTTGGCGTCTGCACAACCCATCCGTGAAGGATTATTCCTTTTTTTCCAATCCTCGGCAATCCTATCAGAGATTGGATTATATTTTTGTCACTAGAGATCTAGCCCCGTATTCTCTGCAATCCCGCATCGACTCTATATCGGTGTCCGATCATGCACCAGTATGGGCTAGGTTAACACTGCGCCAACTGCCTCAAAGGGATTGGTGCTGGAGATTAAATGAAGCTTTGATGGATCGCCCAGATCTAGTTGGGACCGTCAGGCAGCAGATGGAGTCGTACTTTGCCATAAATGCTAATGCAGATACTTGTCCCACCATTACTTGGGAGGCACATAAGGCGGTAATTAGGGGAATTTTCATATCCCTGGCCTCCAGAGTCAAGAGGGAAACTCAGGCAGAACTAGACAAAATTCTTTCAGACATAGCGGCAATTGAACACACACGCAAGGCAAGTAGACAGTTGAATAGAAGCACTGAACTCCAAACTCTGCGAGAAAAGCTAAAAGATGCCATTAACGTCCAAACGGCTAAACATTTTCTTCACTACCAACACAGGCTTTATGCACATGGGGACAAGGGGGGGTAAGCTTATGACTTCGCTGATTAAGAAACGAAAGGCCAAGTGCTTTATTTCGGTTATAAAAGATCAAGCAGGCAACACACACAAATCCACCAAAGACATAACCTCGGCTTTCCTCTCATTTTACACTGGGCTATACAATCTAAACACCAATGACACTGAGACCGCTACAACAAGCAAAGTAAATAGGATAGAGGAATTCCTTAACTCCCTCTCTCTGCCATCCCTGTCGGCGGAAGACGCTGCGACACTCACGTCCTCAATTTCTTTGGAAGAAATTAAATGTGTCCTAAATAGCTTCCCTAAAGGGAAAAGCCCAGGTCCAGATGGCTTCCCCTTACAATACTATAAAGTATTCCAATCAGAATTACTACCGCATCTTTCTAGATCCTGTAATGCCCTGCTTTCGGGGAAAAAACTCCCCTGCCAAGCACAAGAAGCACATATTACGTTGCTTCCTAAAGAAGGGAAAGACCCCCTCTCCTGTGGTAGCTATAGGCCTATCTCTCTCCTTAATCTCGATCTTAAATTGTGGGCGAAAATATTGGCCACTAGAATGAAACATCTTCTACCTGCCTTACTTCACCCTGATCAAGCTGGTTTTGTTCTGGGCAGAGAGGGAAAGGATAACTCCCATCGCTTACTCCACGTTATCACCCATGCTAGGAAAACACGCTCGAGCCTGGTTTTTCTGGGAGTAGACGCTGAAAAAGCGTTTGATAGAGTGGACTGGTTATTTATGAAAGCCATGCTAAAAAAATTTAACTTCCCCCTTCAATATATAGAAGCGATCTTCACTCTCTATGGTTCCCCTTACGCTCGCTTGAAGATTAATGACACACTTTCCCCCAGCTTCAATATTACGAATGGGACCAGACAGGGTTGCCCTCTTTCCCCCTCCCTGTTCATTTTAGTATTGGAAACCCTATTACAGGCGGTTCGTGCTCACCCAGACATATCAGGATTTAACCCCTTAATGACCAGGCCATTTTTTGTTTTTGCATTTTCATTTTTCCCTCCCCAAATTCCAAGAGCCATAACTTTTTCATTTTTCAATTCCCAGAGTCACATGATGGCTTATTGTTTGCGAAACAAATTGTACTTTGTAATGTCACTATTCAATATGCTGTGCAATGTACTGGGAAGCTGGAAAAAAATTCAGAATGAGGTGCAATTGGAGAAAAACTGCATTTGCGCCAAATTCATATGGGTTTAATTTTTACAGCATTCACTGTGTGGTAAAAATGACATGTTACCTGTATTCTGCGGGTCAGTACGAACATGGCGATACCAAATTTATATAGTATTTGTAATGTTTTGATACCTTTTAAAAAATGAAAAACTTTGCTAAATAGAAAAAAAATTTTGCGTCGCCATATTGTGTCACCTGTAACTTTTTCATATTTACATGTATGGATCTAGGTAAGGCGTCCTTTTATGCGGGACAACATGACGTTTTTATTGATACCATTTGGGGAAAGATCTGATGGTTTGATCATTTTTTATTCAATTTTTTATAGGAGGCAAAGTGTTGAAAAAAACGCTATTTGGCCATTTTGATTTTTTTTCCCCGCTACGCCGTTCACCGTATGGGATAAATATTTTAATATTTTAGTAGTTCGGGCATTTTGGAGCGCGGGGATACCTAAAGTGTTTATGCTTACTTTTGTTTATTTACTTTTATATCTGATCTAGGGAAAGGGGGGTGATTTGAACTTTTGTGTTTTTTTTTTTTTGTTTTTTTTTCATACTTTTAAAAACTTTTTTTTTTCTACTTTTACTTGTATGATCAGACTCCCTAGGGACCTTCAAACCTAGGGGGTCTGATCGATCATACTATTCACTGCGATACTACTGTATCTCAGTGAATAGCAAAATGCCTTCACTGTTATTAGACGATGCCTCTGGCATCGTGTAATAGCTCTAATGTAATGACAGGCCTGGGAGCCTTCAATAGGCTCCCGGCTGTCATGGCAACCAAGCGCCGCCCTCCGATGACGTTCTGGAGGGCGGCGATGGGGGAAAATGGCAGCGCCCATGGCGGCTGCGCTATTTAGACGCCGCGGTCCCGTTTGACCGCGACATCTAAAGGGTTAACAGCTGCGATCGGTGCAGGCACCGATCGCTGCTGTTAGCGGCGGGTCCTGGCTGTATTATACAGCCAGCACCCGCGTTGTATGGAGAGCGCTCAGCTCCTGAGCGCTCTCCATACATCGTCATGCGACTCAGGACGTACTATTAAGCCCTGGGTCGTTAAGGGGTTAAAATAGGAACACAAACTATGCATTCCGCCGCCTTTGCAGACGACGTTCTGTTTATGGTGTCCAACCCCGAGAAAGGGCTCCCTGCCATTGTAGAACTCCTCTCTCGCTATGGCTCAGTCTCCGGATATAAAGCCAATCTAGATAAATCGGAGGTGTTAAATGTCTCTCTCCCCCCTAAAAAATCACTACAAGTATCCGCCTCCACGCCCTTTAAGTGGACCTCAAAATCCATTAAATATTTAGGTGTCCAACTAACAGCAGATCCGTCTCACATCTACACAGAGAATTTTCAGTCACTACTAACGGAAATTCGCACCATGTTAGCTTCTTATCAAGGAATGCCGTTTTCTTGGTTTGGTAGACGAAATCTATTGCAGACTTATGTGCTTCCCAAGATCCTATACCGACTCCATATGTTGCCCATACGCCTCCCCCCGTATTTTTTCAAGTCATTAAGAAGTCTTTTCTCCACTTTCCTCTGGCGTGGCAAACGCCCACGGCTCTCTATAAGTTTCTTGATGAAGAAGAAGGTGGCGGGTGGCATGGGCATGCCAGATGTCTTGGGTTATTACAAAGCAATACAATTGAAGCGTTGGATTGAGCTCACTTCCTCGGATCCACCCTCATTATTCCATAAACTTTCTGTCTGCACATTTGGGCCGACCTGCCAAGTAGACCTGTGGCTGTATGGCTCCCCAAATCGCAGCTCCCAATCAATTGATCAAATCCTGTTAGGCGCCTGTGAAACATGGCGGGAATTGAAAGAAACGCTGGCACCTTCCCCTTCGCCTCTAAGCCCTATAGGCATTGTACCAGATTGGCTGGGAAGGTCGAAGGTATCCTGTTCAGACATGTGGCATCGCCTGACTTCACACCGACTGCTGGAGGCTGTTGGTGAGGAAGCAGAGGTGAAATTTACAAAACTGGAATCGCTGGTCTCTGACAAACCGCTGTCCTTTCTACATAAACACCACCTGCATAAATATATGCAGGACTGGCTGACAGCTAACACAATACGAGTCGATCTCACTCCCTTCGAACGAAGCCTCATAGCTCGAAATAAATTTTTGTCCAAGACATCATATGTCCTGTCCACTTTTGTCAGTCCTGTTCGGATACACAAACCGGCTTTCCTAACTTCTTGGGAAATGGAGTTGGGTGTGGTCCTCTCAGAGGAGCAAGTCAAACAGGTATTACGAAATTCTCATGGCTTTTCCACCTGTGTGCGCCTACAGGAGACTCACTATAAGTTGCTAACCAGATGGTATCATACTCCACAATGGCTCCACAAAATGAATCTATCAGATTCTGACACCTGCTGGAGATGTAAGTCTCAGAGTGGGTCCTTGTTGCACATATGGTGGCAGTGCCCAGTAATTAGTCCGTTTTGGAATGATATTCAATCAGTGATTAGACGACTTTCTTCTCCGACCTTTAAGCTCAGCCCAACTATGGTCCTGATCTCACTAAAATCGGCATACTATACCCCATCGAGAAATAACCTTATCTCACTCCTCTTATCGGCTGCCAATTCACTTATTCCTCGCAAATGGCTAAGTACTGATCCCCCATCAAAAATGGAATGGGTGGAAAAAGTTAATCAGATCTCACGCTTCGAAGAACTGTCAAGCTGGAAATCCAGGACACATGCTCGTTTCCTTAAGACCTGGGCAAAGTGGAAGGAGCTGAGACTGTGAGTCCCCCCCCCTCCTGGGACCATCAGTTGTGTTGTTCAGAAGTCAGGTGGATACACAGCTGATAGTTCTACTGAATGGAGTGTTAGAATTTGTATTATGGCAAGAAAAAAGCAGCTAAGTAAAGAAAAATGAGTGGCCATCGTTACTTTAAGAAATGAAGGTCAGTCCGAAAAATTGGGAAAAATTTGAAAGTGTCCCCAAGTGCAGTGGCCAAAACCATCAAGTGCTACAAAGAAACTGGCTCACATGAGAACCGCCCCAGGAAAGGAAGACCAAGAGTCACCTCTGCTGCGGAGGATAAGTTCATCCGAGTCACCAGCCTCAGAAATCACAGGTTAACAGCAGCTCAGATTAGAGACCAGGTCAATGCCACACAGAGTTCTAGCAGCAGACACATCGCTACAACAACTGTTAAGAGGAGACTGTGTGCAGCAGGCCTTCATGGTAAAATAGCTGCTAGGAAACCACTGCTAAGGACAGGCAACAAGCAGAAGAGAATTGTTTCGGCTAAAGAACACAAGGAATGGACATTAGACCTGTGGAAATCTGTGCTTTGGTCTGATGAGTCCAAATTTGAGATCTTTGGTTCCAACCATCGTGTCTTTGTGCGACGCAGAAAAGGTGAACGAATGGACTCTACATGCCTGGTTCCCACCGTGAAGCACGGAGGAGGAGGTGTGATGGTGTGGGGGTGCTTTGCTGGTGACACTGTTGGGGATTTATTCAAAATTGAAGGAATACTGAACCAGCATGGTTACCACAGCATCTTGCAGCGGCATGCTATTCCATCCGGTTTGCGTTTAGTTGGACCATAATTTATGGCCCCAAACACACCTCCAGACTGTGTAAGGGCTATTTGACCAAGAAGGAGAGTGATGTGGTGCTACGCCAGATGACCTGGCCTCCACAGTCACCAGATCTGAACCCAATCGAGTTGGTTTGGGGTGAGCTGGACCGCAGAGTGAAGGCAAAAGGGCCAACAAGTGCTAAGCATCTCTGGGAACTCCTTCAAGACTGTTGGAAGACCATTTCAGGTGACTACCTCTTGAAGCTCATCAAGAGAATGCCAAGAGTGTGCAAAGCAGTAATCAAAGCAAAAGGTGGCTACTTTGAAGAACCTAGAATATAAGACATATTTTCAGTTGTTTCACACTTTTTTGTTAAGTATATAATTCCACATGTGTTAATTCATAGTTTTGATGCTTTCAGTGTGAATCTACAATTTTTATAGTCATGAAAATACAGAAAACTCTTGGAATAAGAAGGTGTGTCCAAACTTTTGGTCTGTACTGTAGATATAAATGATTTTCAGGAGGAAGTATTTTTTTCATAAAAAAAATAAACACAAGAACAAGGGGGCACAATCTGAAATTAGTTGATTAAGAAATATTATTTCAATGATAGAGTAGTTGAGACTTGGAACAAACTTCCAGCAGATGTGGTTGGGAAACCTTTAGTAAGTGAAGTTAAGCATGTCGGGGTAAACACATGTCTATCCTAAGATAAAATGGAAATAACATAAGGGCAGACTAGATGGACCATGTGGTCTTTTTCTGCCATCAGTCTTCTATGTTTCTTTGAGATAGTCCCGTGAACCCTATCAAATGCCTTCTCTGCATCCAGAGCTTGGAGCAGAGAAGGCATCTGTACCTACAAGTACCATCTGGTGATGGATGTCACAGGATGAAAGCCACCTAATCAGGTTTGATTATACTGTATATGACATGTATATCTGCCCTACACACTGCACGGTTCCTGCCTCTACATGTTGTGCATTTCCTTCTACTGCTGATACAGCTGGGCCTGCCCATAGGGTGTGCATGCCCTTCCTCCCTGCAACTTGAAGTACTAAACTTCACAACTGTGAGTGTTTCCCAGCAGGGGCATAACTAGCAAGGACCAGGCCCCATAGCAAACTTTTGACTGGGGCCTCCCAGCCCCCACATAGCATAGAGCCATAATTCTTGGCCCTCACATGGTATATTGCCCCTTTCCTGGCCCGCGACATGGTATAAAGCCCCCTTAACTAGTACCACACAGCATAGCAGCCCCTTTACTGGCCCCACACAGTATAACGCTCACTTGACTGGTCCCCACTTGGTATAATGCCTCATTTACTGGACCCCACATGATCTAATGCCCTATATATTGGCCCCCACATGGTATAATGACCCATCTACTGGCCCCTACACAGTATAATGCCCCATTTAATGGCCTCCACACAGTATAATGCCCCACTTTACTGGCCCACACACAGTCTAAGACCCCTTTTACTGGGTGCCAGCAGGACACATAGGACAGCATTGGGCAGGAGCAATAAATAAATAACAGCTGTTACCTCCTGGAGTAATCCAGCAGGTAATGGCCTATAAAAAAAAAAAAAAAAAAAGCAGCAGAGGGCTAACCAGACCCTTAAGGTCAAGTGCCCCATAGTGGTAGTTTTGCCCACTGTTTCCCAGTCAATCCCAGGATGCCTTCATCTATTTAAATCTTCTCAAGGGTGAAAGGATGAACTTAGCCTCTCTGCTGCCTGAGGCGACCTATGGAAAGGTGCCTTCCCCCGCAAATATCTGACTCTTTGGTTCCGTGATGGGGCCCCCCTAATTAAAATTGTAGGCCATGCCCCCCATTTGTAGATCAAAAATTCCCCTTATTTGGCCCAGACACAGTATAACGCCATCATTACTGGCCCCCAAAGTACCGTATTTTTCAGATTTCTATGGGGCTTGAACCTGCAATCATTTGATTGCAAGTCCCATAGACTGCAATACAACAGTATTGTAGTCTATGGGATATTCTGTACATTACTACTGAGGCTGGTTATAGACCAGTCTCAGTAGTAATATTACTATTACAAGCCTGGGAGCCTTCATTAGACTCCCAGCTGTCGCAGGAATAGGACGGCTCCTGCGATCTCACCATGCAGGAGCCATCCTGCAACAAACAAGGTAGCCACCGGCCTGGGGGCAGTTTGGGGGGGGGTCTTACAGGTCTTACTCTGATCGTGGACATTACCTCCGATCTCCGCTGTGAGCCGGTAGCTATGGCAAACGCTCTGCAGCAGAGCGGCCGCCATTGTCTTTACAGACCCGGCATCTGCTGTAATAGCACGGCGGATACCGTGGAGGGTTCGTGCCGCTGGGACACCCTGTCCTTGCGCCCAGGGGCCGCAGCATCGCCCCACTCCTGCCGCTGCAGGAAGCTGGCGGCTGCAGGAGTGGGATGATGCATTCAGACTATAAGACGCACCCCCCATTTCCCTCCCAAATTTGGGGGAAAAAAGTGCATCTTACAGCCTGAAAAATACGATATATTATCCCCTTTACTTACCCCTTCACATTATAACATTGTATTCTTCCCCCTTTACTGGTCCCCACACAGTATATTGCCACCTTTCCTGGCTCCAAAGAACTTAACTTTTAATATAAATTATAATAATAAATATTTAAGACGGTCAAAAAAACATCACCAATCTAAGTGCACATAACAAACCGGCTCTAGATAAAAGAGGAACGGAGTGTGCGAGTATGCAGTAAAGATGAAAGAAGTTGCTACACCAGAAAACTGGCATACAAGGCATGATATATTTCCCCATACTCTTTTATAGAAAATTATTATTTGCAAGTCAGTTTAGAATAGATTAAAAGATTATACAGAGTCCAACTTGAAAAATACCATTACTGTGCATTTTTAGTATCATGATCTTGTGCCCTGTATATAGACACTACCCAGTACCACTTGTATAATAATTCATTAAAAATACAAGAGTAATATAAATATTACAGACTAGGAAAAAAAGACCATATATATGAATGTACAGACATATAAAATACTAATAAATGATTTAAGATAGTGTACTAAATACATGCATAATAAAATAAATAGTAAATAATATATATAATAAGCCAGAAACTTTTGGAAATTCGGGTTTAATCTAAGGCTAAAATATCACTGTGTTGGGGCCAAAAATGGAGCAGTATGCTGTGTGGGGGCCAAAAAAAGGAAATATGTGTGGGGGCCAAAAACAGGTCAGTATTTTGTGTAGGGTCCTAAAAAGGGACAATATAATGTATGGGAGCCAGTAAAGGTGCCAAAGCATGCAATTACAATGTTATTAAATAAATATCATGATCCATCAATCTATTGTCACAAGCAGAGGACCCAAAGAACTATAAAACTTAACTATTAATATAAATTATAATAATAAATATTTAAGACGGTCAAAAAAAATTCACCAATTTAAGTGCACATAACAAACCGTGCTCTAAATAAAAGAGGAACGGTCTTACCTGGACCTACTGAGAGACGTTGGGGACCAACGGGACTTACAGATGAAGGGCTGGTGTAATTATGCCCTATCTTTCACCTATGTACCACAATAACTCCTGTCCTAACAAGGACAGTCCCCAGAGCTCTCCCTGTATCTCCCTATCAAATTAGATCTGTTTCCCTTATTTACGTCATGTCAATGCATTTCATGTCCTGAACAGATTGGGGGGGGGAATCCTCAGGGGATTTCTAAATATGAGCCCAGTGGGGAGTAAAAATCTGGATTATCAGATGAAAAAATAAAACATTCTTCCCACTATGCCATAGAAAGATTAGCTATGGATGGGGAAAAGGAAGCAACCATAGGGGCACCTTGTATTTGTAAAAAGAAAACATTATCAAACATGAAAAAATTATGTCTCAAAAGAAAAAAATTACCTTAATAAGATATTCTGACAAAATCTCTGAATATTGGCTGTACTTATGTAAATGAAAAGAAATTGCTTGAATAGCGGCTTCATGTGGAATACTTGAATATAATGAATTAACATCACAAGTGAGCCACGAAAAATTGTTATTCCATTGAAATTGATCAAAAATTTGCAAAACCTCTTTACTATCGCGAAGATAACCTGGGGTACGTAGTACTAAAGGTTGAAGTAAATTATAATCAACCCAGGTACATAATTTACTATTAATAGAACCTACAGTGCCTTGTGAAAGTATTCGGCCCCCTTGAACTTTCAACCTTTTGCTACATTTTAGGCTTCAAACATAAAGATATAAAATTTTAATTTTTTGGTGAAGAATCAACAACAAGTGGGACACAATTGTGAAGTGGAACAAAATTTATTGGTTATTTTAAACTTTTGTAAAAAATAAAAAACTGAAAAGTGGGGCATGCAATATTTACTTTACTTTCAGTGAAGTGGAACAAAATTTATTGGTTATTTTAAACTTTTGTAAAAAATAAAAAACTGAAAAGTGGGGCGTGCAATATTTACTTTACTTTCAGTGCAGCAAACCACTCCAGAAGTTCAGTGAGGATCTCTGAATGATCCAATGTTGTCCTAAATGACTGATGATGATAAATATAATCCACCTGTGTGTAATCAAGTCTCCGTATCAAGTCACCCATGATCACTCTGGATGAACTGCAGAGATCTACAGCTGAGGTGGGAGAGTCTGTCCATAGGACAACAATCAGTCGTACACTGCACAAATCTGGCCTTTATGGAAGAGTGGCAAGAAGAAAGCCATTTCTCAAAGATATCCATAAAAAGTCTTGTTTAAAGTTTGCTACAAGCCACCTGGGAGACACACCAAACATGTGGAAGAAGGTGCTCTGGTCAGATGAAACCAAAATCAAACTTTTTGGCCACAATGCAAAACGATATGTTTGGCGTAAAAGCAACACAGCTCATTACCCTGAACACACCATCCCCACTGTCAAACATGGTGGTGGCAGCATCATGTTTTGGGCCTGCTTTCTTCAGCAGGGACAGGGAAGATGGTTAAAATTGATGGGAAGATGGATGGAGCCAAATACAGGACCATTCTGGAAGAAAACCTGTTGGAGTCTGCAAAAGACCTGAGACTGGGACAGAGATTTATCTTCCAACAAGACAATGATCCCAAACATAAAGCAAAATCTACAATGGAATGGTTCACAAATAAACGTATCCAGGTGTTAGAATGGCCAAGTCAAAGTCCAGACCTGAAGCCAATCGAGAATCTGTGGAAAGAGCTGAAAACTGCTGTTCACAAACGTTCTCCATCCAACCTCACTGAGCTCGAGCTGTTTTCCAAGAAAGAATGGGCAAGAATTTCAGTCTCTCGATGTGCAAAACTGATAGAGACATACCCCAAGCGATTGCAGCTGTAATCGTAGCAAAGGTGGCGCTACAAAGTATTAACTTAAGGGGGCTGAATAATTTGGCATGCCCCACTTTTCAGTTTTTTTATTTTTTACAAAAGTTTAAAATATTCAATAAATTTCGTTCCACTTCACGATTGTGTCCCACTTGTTGTTGATTCTTCACCAAAAAATTTAAATTTTATATCCTTATGTTTGAAGTCTGAAATGTGGTAAAAGGTTGAAAAGTTCAAGGGGGCCGAATTCTTTTGCAAGGCACTGTATGCCTGCAATAATTGGACGAAGTTGAGGTGGTGTTATACCTTTGTGTATTTTTGGTAACCCATGGAAGATTGAATTACAGGAAAATCAGGAATCAAATGTCTAGATTTTAATTCAGTAAAAACACCTAACTTAACCCCTTCTGAGATGATATCTTGTAAATTCTGTAGAAAAATAGAAGAGGGATCACCTTCTAATTTATGATAGGTACTAGTATCATTCAATATTTTCAAACAATAGGTTCTATAATCATCTTTGTCCATAATGACTATTTTCCTCCCTTGTCAGCCATTTTAATTACAATCCATCATGTGATTTTAATTTTGTCAAAATTATTTTCTCTTTATTGGATAAATTATAATTAGTTTGTGAGGTATTAATAGAAGCCTCAAGAGTTTTTAAATCGGCTTCCATAGCTTGTTGAAAAAAACTATATACAGGAGCTCTAGATTTAATTGGATAAAATGAAGGATTAATTTTGGAAACGCTAGTAGCATGTATTGAGTGGTCATTAAAACCTTCACTAAGTTTCTGTAAGCGAATAAGATCCATCAAAGAAACTTGTTTTCTAAAACATAGCCCAGAAAAAACATTATCAATTTCTTTAGCCAACAAAATATCACTATTACTGATTTTATCTCGTTTGAAACTATTTTCAAAAAATGTCTCTTAACGGTCAAAAGCCTTCTAAATCTATTAATATCCATTATAGTATCGAACAAGTCAAAATCATTAGTCAGCACAAAATTTAAGTTAGACAACACAGACAATTAATCATGGGTAAAGACAAAAGATGATAAATTAACTACTTCATTAGAATAAATAGAAGGAGAATCTAATTATAAGTGAGTCTCTTGTGTGAGCGGGTTGGATATCGTTGATTGCGTTTTATTGTTGTGTTTTCTTCCTGCTCGTCTTCTGCGTTTTTTGATCTCACAAATTAGTCCATTTTAGTATTTTTATTTTTCCTATTAAACGGTGTTGAAGAAAAATTTGATTGAAAATCAGATGTGTCTGTACGATCACTTAATGAATTGTCACTTAGATTAGAATTAGAGAAATCAGAACCTAGTTCAGACGAACTGAATGAAACCTTACGTTTGTTATAAAAAAAAACACGTGTTTTATCATGTTGTTGGTGTTGTTTAAATTTAGTAGATCAGAGGTCTCGTTCTTCCTTGCTATCCAACAATCAATTTAACAGAAATTCCAATAATCATAATAAAATAGTTTTTTCAACCCCCTTCAGCGCACAATATCAAAGTATAATTAATATTTAAAAAAAAAAATTACCTATTTTACAACAAGATTCTATTACTAATACAATTTTAGCGGAGGGGGTACAATATATTGCTAAACGGGGACGTACAATTTGTAATTTATTATCACCTAGCATTTTTACTACTGTTAAACCGACGTCATCAACTTGGTTAGACTTGAAAGGTTTCTTTAAATGTGGATTAAATAGATGCAATGTCTGCAAATATTTGAAAAAAAACTACAAACATTTTAAATTGCAACAGTCATATTGTTTATATTATTGACTGTACAAGTTGTAATTTATTATATGTAGGATGTTCTATTAGAGCGGTAAAAATAAGGATAGCTGAACATCTTTCTGATTGCACAAAACAGGAGAAAATATGTCCAATGCTTCTCGACATTTTTTATCAGTACATAGTGGCCATGTTTCATCTTTTCAATTTTATGCCATAGAACATGTTCATAAGCCTAATCGTGGGGGTGATTGGAGAAAATTGGTATTAAAAAGAGAAGCTTTTTGTATTTTAAAATTAAATACTAGATATCCGTATGGCCTTAATATTAGGTCAGATTTGTCTTATATTTATTAACCAGTTAAGTTATAGTTATATTACAATCATATACTGTATATACATACATATAATCTTTATATAATGGTAATGCAATTATCTATATTTCATTCATTGGTGTTTCATGTCTAGTGAAAATTCCCGCTTCACAATTTAAATTTTTGACATATGATGTATTTACTTCATTGGTTAACGGCATTTTTCCTGCTTTCTTTTTTGAATTTATTCATGTAATGCATCGAGTGTTTTAATCTAATAGCGATTTTCCCGCTTAATAATTCAACGCGTTATCGCTATTGTATTGGACGATGGCATTATTTGCCGCTCATCTTTTTGAATTCATTCACGGGTTGTATCATGTGACATATTCTTTTGATCACGTGTTATTCCTTCACATGACTTTTTCCCTTTTGAATTTTATGGAGGGAATTTGCCGTTTATAGTATATACGGCTTTTGTATTAGATGACGGCAAAAAAAGATTTCTTGCCACTCATTCTTTGAATATAGTCATGTGGAATATCACGTGATCTTTTTTGTATTATGTTCACGCGACCTTCCTCCCCCCTTTTTTTTTAATTTTATAGAGGGAGATTGTGAGAATGCCGTTATATGTCATGTTTATTGTTTTAACTAGTTGTCGGCAATTTACCGCTCATCTTTTTTGAATATGCAATAGTCACATGAGATTCGATCATGTGATCTCTCCTTTTGTATTTTGAATTTTATGGAGGGAATGTTATATACACCGTCTTAATGAAACGTTATATGTAAGTTTACATTCATTACTTTTGTATATTTCGGATATATTTATATGTATGTATGTATTTTATATATGATGGAGGTTATAAAATTTTCTTTTATACTGTATATCAGATATACATTTATATTGTTATTTATATAGTTAGGTATGTTAATAGTTAAATCTGTTAATGGGTGGAGATCCCTGATCCATTTGTGTTTTAAATTCAGTTGTGCTTTGATCCTTATGTAGCCATGACTAAGGGGCTATACGCCCTGAGACGCATAGGCTTTTTTGGGGATCTTTTTCCCATGTACTTTTTTAATCCATTATGAATTAAAAGTTACATTTTATCTAAAATTCTTGAAATATATCATGCCTTGTATGCCAGTTTTCTGGTGTAGCAACTTCTTTCATCTTTAATGCACACTCACCACTTTCCCAAAAGTTTATATAAATGTATGGATGGATGTACATATTGAGCTGCAGAGGGGTCAATTGTAAGCTAGAATACAGAGGAAGCCCTTGCGATAAATATTTATTTGTATATCATCCACAGTTATCTTAAATTTGTTTCTCTCATTTCTTCTCTTTACCAACTGATGCTTTATCCTTCCAAATAACATTAAACTACATAATGCATTCCCTTTGAACCACCCATATCTAATTGCTACGGTAATCATTTTACCATGACTTGTTTTCTTGCTTTCTGCTTCAGTTACCCAAACTTAGGCCTGAAGAGTTTTTGCTCAAAACAGGCAATATTTGAAAAACAGGTTCCTAAAAATTCATTAGATACAAAGGTCCTATAATGTGAAGTGGAAAGACCAGTTCTAAAATTAAGAATGCATCTAATTTCAAAGCCTATACACAACATACAGGGGCAGAAGTGGTTAAAATGCTATCAATTATTAACTCTCCTCTGTGTATACCTTTATTATGGAGAAATATATCCCTACACTAAATTGTGGAAGAGAAAATGTGAGCAAAATGTAACAGCAAGTGAATTGTAAAAAAGAAAAGTATATGGGTCAATACATGGGACAGAAAAGCTGAGGAAAATCTGTGGCGGATTACCAAGTCAATCAAGTGACTGTGCTGCCAATACTCAGAAAACTGAATCAGACCCTCACTGAGCTATAATTGATAGCCTAGTGGAGTGAAATCTGTGTGTAAGACTCCATTCAGATCATGTTTTCATGTTTTTTGCGTCCATTTAAACACATTATTGTGTATATATATATATATATATATATATATATATATATATATATGTGTGTGTGTGTGTGTGTGTGTGTGTGTGTGTGTGTGTGTTATATATATATATATATATATATATATATATATATATATAGTATATGTATTTATTTTATGTAAACTGTTAAATATAATTTTTGTTTTCTATGTGTATTTGTACATTTTGTTTATATATTTTTTGTTTTCACGTGTATATTTGCATATTATTTTTACTATGCAATTTCTAGAAGTGTTTTATGTCCCATGAGTGATCTGAGATGAAATTTCTAAAAGGATAATTCAGAGTTTGCAGGGAAGACAAATTTCTCAGCTCCACCCACAAACCTTCTATGAACCAGGAACATACTACTAAGGCTTGGCTCTGTGATACAAGTTTAGTGACTGTCACAAATCTGCCATGAAAACTAGCAGGGGAGGATCATGAAAATAATCTCAACTTTAACATGTAAGTGTATTTTAATCTATATTATTGTTTAGTAGATTACAGCATAGTGGTGGAAGTGTGCTGACTTTTGGAACCTACATTGGTGAGATAGTTAGTAGATTTTATATTCTGTAAGCAGGAAACTTATAAAACAGTAATGTACAAATAGAGGTGCATATTATTGGGTTATGCGCCTTTAAGAAGTGTGTTGGAATTTTTGGAAGGGTGATTTTACTGAGTTGCATTGAAAAGTAGTCACTTCAAAAATTGTTATGATAATGTTTCCTAGGTTAAGGCTAATCTTACATATACAGGATCAACATTATATGCAATCCCCTAATATAATGTCATTTTTTTCTGTTGTATCAATTGTATGTTTGCAGCATCAGGAAAATTAAATTTTGCCACCACTGACATGTTAAACTCATTAGCAGAATGCAAGCACTGGCTAGAGAAGCCAGAACTTTTAAGAAGTGGATCTCAATGGTCTGTGTAAAGGATCCATTTAAAAATCCAATCTGACAATCTGACCTGTACTTTTTTGTGATTTGCCTACCAGTCTTGTAGGTTTATTGTAGTAATAGCATATGCCAGAATATACTACCACTATACAAACACTAATGTAACCATTATGGTCACCACACAGTGACCATATAGAGGTCAGTTACCAGATCCAGGGCCGGAGTTAGGGGGGGGGCAAACTGGGCAATTGCCCAGGGCCCCGTCCCCAAAGGGGCCCCCGGGATCCGGAACCTGATGACTCCGGATCCCGGAGTCAGGCCTGGCCAAAGCAATAACAGAAAGGGACCGCAGGGCCCCTTTCCGAGGTGAGTAAAAATAACAAACATTTTTACTCACCTGTCCTTGGCGTCCGACGTCATCTTCTGGCGTTCTGGACATCACTGCTGAGGCGCTGAGGCCTGGCCTCAGTGGTCACGTGGGGCGTGTCTCACGTAATCGCTGAGGCCCAATCACAGGCCTCAGCGGTGACGTCCACAACGTGAGACGTCATCCGCAGAGAAGAAGAAGCCGGCGCCGGCGGGAATAACGGAGCAGCGCGAGGAGGCCCAGGAGAGGTAAGACAAGGTGAGTATAACTGTTTGTTATTTTACCTTACTTACCCCAGGCCTTCGATTATTATACTCTGGGGTCTGAAGAGACCCCAGAATATAATATAATAATAGCACTGTAGGGCCCTTGTGGAGCATTATACTGAGGGGCCACCTCTGGATAGTATATTATACTGGGGGGCCCCCTCTGGATAGCATATTATACTGGGGGGCCCCCTCTGGATAGCATATTATACTGAGGAAGGGGCCCTCTGGATAGCATGCTATATTCTGTGGGGCCTCTGTGGAGCATTATACTGGGGAAGGGGCCCTCTGGATAGCATGCTATATTCTGTGGGGCCTCTGTGGAAAATTATAATGTGTGTGTGGGGGGGGCGGGGCTCTGGAGATAATGTTATATTCTGTGGGGCCACTTTGGAGCATTATGCTCTCCAGAGGGGCCCCCCAGTATAATGCTCCAAAGTGGACCCACAGAATATAACATGCTCTCCAGAGCTCCCCACTTTATAATACTCCATAGAGGCTCCGCAGAATATAACATGTTCTCCAGAGGGCCCCCTCCCCAGTATAATGCTCCACAGTGGCCCCACACATTATAATATGCTCTCCAGAGCCCCCCCCCAGTATAATGCTCCACGGTGGCCCCACACAGTATAATATGCTCTCCAGAGGGGCCCCCCAGTATATTATACTGTGCGGGGCCACCATGGAGCATTATACTGGGAGGGGGGGCTCTGGAGAGCATATTATACTGTTTTGGGCCACTGTGGAGTATTATACTGGGGAAACCTCTCTGGGCAGTATATTATACTGTGTGGAGGCCATTCTGGAGCATGTTATACTGAGTGGGGTCACTGTGGAGCATTATTCTGGGGGGGGCATCAGCAGAGCATATTATATTGCGTGGCGCCACTGTGGGGCATTATTTGGGGGGGACTAATGAGCATTATACTAGGGGGCCCTCTGGGGAGCATATTATATTGCGTGGGGCCTACTGTGGAACATTATACTGGGGGGACGCTCTGGGGAGCATAATATATTGCGTGGGGCCACTGTGGAGCAAAATACTGGAGGGGGCACTGTGGAGCATTATAGCAAGGGCCCTCTGGGGAGCATATTATACTATGGGCCACTGTGGAGCTTTATACTGGGGGAATGGACAGTGTGGGGCCACTGTGGAGTGTATTATATTGTGTGGGGCTTTTCGGGAGCATATTATACTCTGTGGGGCCATTGTAGAGCATTATACTGGAGGGGACTGTGGGGAACATATTATACTGTGGGGGACCACTGTGGAGCATTATACTGGGGGAACCCCTCTGGGGAGTATATTATACTGTGTGGAGGTCATTATGGAACATGTTATACTGTGTTAGGCCACTGTGGAGCATTATACGGGGGGGGGGCATTGTGGGGTGCATATTATACTGTATGGAGCAAATTATATTGTGTGGGGCTGCTGGGGAGCATATTGTACTGTCTGGGGCCACTAAGGGGTAGTATACTGTGTGGGCCACTGTGGAGTATTATACTGTGTGGAGCCTTACATACCATGTGGGACCACTGTGGGGGCTCAGGGGAGCATTTTATACTGTGTGGGGTCACTGTGGAGCATTATATACCATGTGGGGAAACTGGAGGGCTCAGGAGAGCATTTTATACTGTGGAGCATTATATACCATGTGGAGCATTATACTGTGGGGGGGGGCTCACAATTCCTGCTGGCAGCCCTGTGTGCTATGTCTGCATCACAGCTCCCTCACTATAATCTTGCACATATGTGTAGTGCTCCATGGCCATGTCATTCCCCATACAGTACTGTGCATGAGCTCGCCATGGAGTTATTGGGGCCTGCACAGTACTATAGGGTCTGACTATACTGGGAACATACTCAGTAACACCAGATAGTCAGCACATATGTAAGACTTCAGTGAAGGAGCCGTGGTGTAGGCTATTAGGAGGAAGCTGTTGGGTGGGGCCCCAGAACAAGTTCCTTTGGTGGGCCTAAGGCCCTTCAGTCCGACACTGTATAACGGAGAACTATTATATATAAGGGTGGGTTACTATATATACAGTCATATGAAAAAGTTTGGGAACCCCTATTAATCTTAATCATTTTTAGTTCTAAATGTTTGGGTGTTTGCAACAGCCATTTCAATTTGATATATCTAATAACTTATGGAAACAGTAATATTTCAGGATTGAAATGAGGTTTATTGTACTAACAGAAAATGTGCAATATGCGCATTAAACCAAAATTTGACCGGTGCAAAAGTATGGGCACCTCAACAGAAAAGTGACATTAATATTTAGTAGATCCTCCTTTTGCAAAAATAACAGCCTCTAGTCGCTTCCTGTAGCTTTTAACACTAGAAGTCCCAGAGAGGGGTCATTTAACATTTCTACCTTTGGAACCCAGACCTGAAGGATTTAAGCAAACAACCTATAATCACCGCTTTTGTTCTGTAATTAAGGCCATTACTGTCACACCACAGGATTTACAATAGGCTGCTGTGGGGGGCGGGTGTGTGTGTGTGTGTGTGTGTGTGTGTGTGTGTGTGTGTGTGTGTGTGTGAGTGGCATGTCCTTCTTGTGTGACTCACTCAGTAACTGCGATTTTTTTGCGATTTTTGTTTTTTTCTGCACCCATTGACTTGAATCTAAATATACAAAAATGTAAATATACAAAAGAACAACTGTTATTTGTTTCCATGCTTTTTATTTTTGTTATGAAAATAATAAAAAAAATACAAGGAATAAAACAATTCCACACATATTTACAATAGGCTGCTGTGGGGGGCTGCGTGTGTGTGTGTGTGTGTGTGTGTGTGTGCGTGCGTGCATGAGGTGTGTGTGTGTGTGTGTGTGTGTGTGTGAGTGGCATGTCCTTCTTGTGTGACTCACTCAGTAACTGCGATTTTTTTGCGATTTTTTTTTTTTTTCTGCACCCATTGACTTGAATCTAAATATACAAAAATGTAAATATACAAAAGAACAATTGTTATTTGTTTCCATGCTTTTTATTTTTGTTATGAAAATAATTAAAAAAATACAAGGAATAAAACAATTCCACACATATTTACAATAGGCTGCTGTGGGGGGCTGCGTGTGTGTGTGTGTGAGTGTGTGTGTGTGTGTGAGTGGCATGTCCTTCTTGTGTGACTCACTCAGTAACTGCGATTTTTTTGCGATTTTTGTTTTTTCTGCACCCATTGACTTGAATCTAAATATACAAAAATGTAAATATACAAAAGAACAACTGTTATTTGTTTCCATGCTTTTTGTTTTTGTTATGAAAATAATAAAAAAAATACAAGGAATAAAACAATTCCACACATATTTACAATAGGCTGCTGTGGGGGGCTGCGTGTGTGTGTGTGAGTGGCATGTCCTTCTTGTGTGACTAGCATTTCAGCACTTACTCAGCAGTCTGTCTGCACTGTCGGAACATACCTGGCACTGCCTGGGTATGTCCCTGGTACATTTGCCACACGTGTATTTGTAGCAGTCAACACATCTCTCAGTTGCACAATTGTTCGTGCATCGATGGTTGACCTGACACTTCGCCCTTTTGCCAGGGCTGGGTGTGGAAGGTTGTTGCCGAAGGAGTTTCTCCTTGCATGCCTTCTTTTCAGTCACATGAGAGCCACCTAACTCTTTTGCAAGCTCAACCAGGAAGTCCACCCGTCTCTCCTGCACCCCAGTGCATGCCTGATAAAGAACATGAGCATTCAGTGCTGCCATGTCAATCATGTTGTAGAACACGGCGAATGGCCATCTCCGTGTTCCTGCACGCACGCTGTACTCCCGCACCATTTGGTCCATTACATCCACACCGCACTTTGTGTGGTTGTATTGTGTGACCGTGTTTGGCTTCCTTTTGTTGGTATCCTCAGTCTCAACCACGCTGTGCATGCTGCTGAGAATGTAGACGGCCTTCTTTCGTTTGGGTGCATACACTGTCAGTGTGGCACCAGTGGTTGAAAACACCTGAGTGGTGAATTCAGTGCGGTCCATCTGTCTAGCGGATTGAGGAATTTCCTGGCGACTCTTGTTGACTGTGCCGAGGATAGTGGTTTTCCGGCTAAGCAGTCGTTGTGCAAGTGACAATGATGTAAAGAAATTGTCCGTGGTTACAGTTCTGCCCTTGTCCATGAATGGTTCCATCAGCCTCATCACTACAGTTTCGGACAGTCTCTCCCCGCTGGGACGACTGGGGTCCTTGCCAAGATATGGGAGGACATTACAGATGTACTTTGATTTCAAGTCGCAAGCCACCCAAAACTTGATGCCAAACTTGTCTGGTTTTGTTGCAATGTATTGCAGAAAACAGCAGCGAGTCTTTGACGGGAAAAGCTGTTCATCAATAGTGATGTGTCGACCAGGGTTGTAGGATGCGATGCAGTTGGTGACAAACGATCTCCACACATCGGAGATTGCAGCAAACTTATCGGTCTCCACTCGCTCACTGCGTGTGAACATGTCATCAAAGCGTAGGTGTTGCATGATGTCTTGGAAGCGGTTTCGGGTCATAGTTGCAATGATCCTTGGGTTTGCTAGGTTTGCTGACCAGCTGTCATGTAGTGATGGAACCTTGGTCACCCCCCGCAAGATAATGACTGAAATAAATGCCATTAGTTCCGGGAGACCCATGAACCAATCCACCTGCTCCGTGTGACGTGCATGTTGAGTAGTCCATTCTTGAATGCTACGAAGCATGTCAAGAGTGATAAAACAGAGGAAGCTCTGAAGGCGACTCCGGACACTTCGTCTGGCCTTAGCACTTGGCTCTCCATCTGTAGGGTACGGTTCTATTGGGGTGAAATGGAGACGTTTCCCCACTTCTACTTCACGCCACACTGTGCCATCTTTTGCGGTCTCTGTCGGCTCACTCGCCAACCGAGCTCTCTTTTTTGGTAGAGGAGGAGTCTCCTCATCTGCAAGATAAATAATTTCAAATTAACATTTTGTTTTGGTTCTAAATAAAAAAGATAGTCAGGAAATAAAAATCGGTAATTTGAAAAAATCTAACCTGAAGACAGCTCAGAGTCCGAATCCAGTTGAAGGACTATGTCTTCTCCATCTGAGTCAGAAGGGTTGGTGTTGCTCAGGATCAGTTCCAATGCCTGTTGAATGGTGTGCCTTCTCTGCATTTTGTTTCTTGTGAACAAAATAGGTGAAGCAGTCCCTTCACATCCCCCACAGCACAAAAGGCTGCATGCAAATTTGCTAAGGTGTTAGCAACTTTATGCATATTCCCAGCACAACAATGCAGCTGGGGGATGGGCAGACACACTCAAGAGCATCTTACATTCTTTTGTTTACACTCTCTTACAAGACCTAAGGTGGATCAACACAATTGCCCCCTGCAGATTCCTCAGACAATGGCCACATTTACAAATGAAAGGATGCTAATTGGAGCCATCAGAGTTGTCTGTTTGGACTAAGGGTCATTTAACCCTCTTTCAGGACTTCAAGGGGGAGCTCGAAATTTCTGGGACTTCTAGTGTTAATCAATTCCTGGATCCTGGATGAAGGTATTTTTGACCATTCCTCTTTACAAAACAATTCCAGTTCAGTTAAGTTTGATGGTCGCCGAGCATGGACAGCCCGCTTCAAATTATCCCACAGATGTTCAATGATATTCAGGTCTGGGGACTGGGATGGCCATTCCAGAACATTGTAATTGTTCCTCTGCATGAATGCCTGAGTAGATTTGGAGCTGTGTTTTGGATCATTGTCTTGCTGAAATATCCATCCCCGGCGTAACTTCAAATTCGTCACTGATTCTTGTACATTATTCTCAAGAATCTGCTGATACTGAGTTGAATCCATGCGACCCTCAACTTTAACAAGATTCCCGGTGCCGGCATTGGCCACACAGCCCCAAAGCATGATGGAACCTCCACCAAATTTTACAGTGGGTAGCAAGTGTTTTTCTTGGAATGCTGTGTTTTTTGGACGCCATGCATAACGCCTTTTTGTATGACCAAACAACTCAATCTTTGTTTCATCAGTCCACAGGACCTTCTTCCAAAATGAAGCTGGCTTGTCCAAATGTGCTTTTGCATACCTCAGGCGACTCTGTTTGTGGCGTGCTTTCAGAAACGGCTTCTTTCGCATCACTCTCCCATACAGCTTCTCCTTGTGCAAAGTGTGCTGTATTGTTGACCGATGCACAGTGACACCATCTGCAGCAAGATGATGCTGCAGCTCTTTGGAGGTGGTCTGTGGATTGTCCTTGACTGTTCTCACCATTCTTCTTCTCTGCCTTTCTGATATTTTTCTTGGCCTGCCACTTCTGGGCTTAACAAGAACTGTCCCTGTGGTCTTCCATTTCCTTACTATGTTCCTCACAGTGGAAACTTACAGGTTAAATCTCTGAGACAACTTTATGTATCCTTCCCCTGAACAACTATGTTGAACAATCTTTGTTTTCAGATCATTTGAGAGTTGTTTTGAGGAGCCCATGATGCCACTCTTCAGAGGAGATTCAAATAGGAGAACAACTTGCAATTGGCCACCTTAAATACCTTTTCTCATGATTGGATACACCTGGCTATGAAGTTCAAAGCTCAGTGAGGTTACAAAACCAATTTTGTGCTTCAGTAAGTCAGTAAAAAGTAGTTAGGAGTATTCAAATCAATAAAATGATAAGGGTGCCCACATTTTTGCACCGGTCAAATTTTGGTTTAATGCATATTGCACATTTTCTGTTAGTACAATAAACCTCATTTCAATCCTGAAATATTACTGTGTCCATCAATTAGATATATCAAATTGAAATGGCTGTTGCAAACACCCAAATATTTAGAACTAAAAATTATTAAGATTAATAGGGGTGCCCAAACTTTTTCATATGACTGTAATTGGGAAACTTAAGTATGAGGGGGCTATTATTTATAAGAGGGGAACTATTTATAAGGGGGGTATAATTGTTAAGTGGACTTATTTATAAAGGGGGCTATTAGTGATAATGGGGACTATTATTTATAAGGGAGCAGTATTATTTTTACGGGGTGTCTGTTACTGATAAGGGGGAATATTACTGATACAGGGCACTATTTATCATTTATAAGAGAGCTATTATTGATAAAGGTGTAAGATTATTTATAATCAGGGACTATTATTTATAAGGAGGCGCTATAATAACTGATGACTGGATGCAAAAATCTAATAGGTGGTACAAAGGTGCTCATTTGAATTGTATGTGGTAAAATGGGGCTTGTTATTACTTTTTTGTTGGCAGAAAGGAGGCGTTATTATAGGGGTTGTCACTGGAAGACGATGGTGTTGTTTGCATATCAGCATTTGGGGCCCCGCTTTTAATTTTTGCCCAGGGCCCCACTTTGTCTAAAACCGGCCCTGACCAGATCTACATAGCTGATCTGCCAGGTATGACAGTCTATACTATCACAGTCTATACAAGAGAATACAGCACTGATCAGATGCAGTCACTGAGTACGATTACAAGATCTATCTCCAGAAATGTCTGATTTAGGAAATCCTTGTATTCCACCTAAAATAAAAATTCTAGAATTTTTTTTTTTATGTAACTCTATATTGTATTGTTCCTCAGTTATTCCTCTTACAAATATTTGAATAATTATGCAACTATATTGCTTTGTAATGTAGCTGTACTCTCCTGGACATCCTTGTAGCGTTCAGCAGTTCCCCAGTGTCCTCTTCAGCCCTCTTCCAGCCCCTGACTGATGTCACATGCCCGGGGTCACCACTAAGGCTTAATCACGTTGTTGTAGGGGGGTGTAGTGTAATTATGTTAGTGCACCTAATTTGACTGCTGAAGTCTCAGAGGTGACCCTGGGATGTGTGACATCAGTCAGGGGCTGGAAGAGGACTGATGCCCAAGAGAGGTGAGGCAAAGACCATATAACGCTTTGTTATTTTTACTTACCTTCCCTGTGCCTCCACTTATACTCTGGGGGTCCCCTTTAAACCCCAGAGTATAAAAGTGTTTTGTTGGTCATACCCAAAACTGTTGGAAAATTCAGGTTCTAACCGAATCGGTTCACTCATCCCTAGTCCTGACACTGGCATTAGCAAGCATCAGGATGAAGACCTTGTTTGCAGTGTGGACAGGACTGGAGTACGGCAGCCCACAGTCTTTCCAGGTAGCATGACCAATCGGGAATCTGCCTAGTAGGGCAGTGATCCATTGGAATTATGCCTGGTGTAATCTCATAACCTGTGGAACAGCCAGCAGAGGCATAAAATAAAAAAAAACATACTTACCTGTCCCCGACACTCCGTTGTCCACTGCCAGTGCCACATTGCTGGAGGTTCTGAACCTCACAGCACCAGCACGGGATGGAAAGGTCACCAGTAGTGGACAGTGGAGTGCCAGGGACAGGTGAGTATATATTTTTTTTTTGCACCTCCCTTGGCTGCCCGCAGGTTTCTCCATTTTCTGGACAACTCGTGGTCAGCTGTTTTGAAGGGACTATAGTGCTTATACTGAGCCCACTTTCTTTACCTAAGTTGCTGGTACTGTTGATACTCCCAATGCCATATTGTTCATATCTGCTGTTCTAAGCAGTTTTGCAGTGTTTTCCTATTTGAGTGGGACAATGCTGTAATACTAACTGCATATATGACATTCTGAGTAAACTGGCACTGGCACCTGAGGAAAACCATGAAGACAGCTGCAGCTGTTCTGTTTTAAAGATAGGCCATCAATTTTAATAACCTAGATAACCCCTTTAAGTTTTGTACATTGTACAGAAAAGATATTTTGTATATACATCAGACATAAATAGCAAATATATCACACAAATGGAGGACATACCACACGGAAGCATTGCAAACACATAACACAGTCACTACACACATCACACAAGCACAGCAAATATGTAATACAATCACAGCACATGCATTACACAAGCACAGCACACACACTGTATACTGTACATAGATCACAAAAATCAAATAAGTGCAACACATACAACAAATAACACAACACAGACAATGTACCATGGTGTATATACAGTAAATATCACACTATAAACAGGTCCCTTGTTCACAATGCTGTAAGTGCTCACTGCATACCAGTGCCAACCTCCAGCATGCTGAATCTGCTGGATACAAAGTGCCAACCCATCCCACATGGTAAACTCCACCACTGTTGAGGCTAAGCTCCATCCCCAGCTACACTCACACGCTATATGTCCCCTCTGGTAATACTCCTGTCCGTATTTACTGTATATATTTGTATACTACTGCTGGTCATAGCTTTATTTTGTGTAGTACTCCTCATTGTATCTGTATATTTGTGCAACACTCCTGGTTATATTTTAATATTCCTGGTTATAGCTTTATATTTGTATAATACTCATGATCATAGCTTTATATTTGTGTAATACTCCTGGTTGCATTTTAATGTTTGTGTAGTATTCCTGGTTATACCTTAATATTTGTTTCCTACTTCTGGTCATATATTTTATTGTGTAACCTAGCGCTGTATTTATGTACAGGGTTTGTGTGCAGACTGAAGGGCCTAGGGACAGGGGTGTAACTAGGAAAGACTAGGCCCCATAGAAAACTTTTCACTTGGACTCCCACACAGCATAGAGCCTAGTTTTCTGGCCCCCACACAGTATAATGCTCCATTTACACATACTATACTGTATATAATTTCCCACAGTGGCCCCTTCACACAGTATAATATTCCATAATGGTCCCTCCAAACAATATAATGTCCCATAGCAGCCCTTCCAGACAGTATAATGTTCCATAGTGGCCCATGTCACACAGTATAATGTCCCACAGTGGCCCCTCCACACAGTATAATGTCCTACAGTAGCCCCTATGGTGTACGTTGCACATATTTCAGGTTCGGTAAAACCCAAAATTTTTGGGATTCAACACAAACAATTATTATACAATTATTATAATGATCTGAGGCTCAGGGGAGGTAATCAGACATAAAAAAACTGTGGTCAGCATCAGCGTCAGCATAGTGATATGGGATGCACGGGGCCCTCTGAAGAGCTGAAAGGGAAGAAGAGGCGGCTGTGGCAGGAGTGAGGATCCGTAATTACGACTGTAGTACTCGGTATTTGTTGGGTGAACCTTGCAAGATTCATCTCGTGAAGTTCGCCTGGTGGTTTCTTTCGGACCAAACACATCCGAGACCGAAATTGCTATTATTATACTCTGGAGTCTCTTCAGACCCCAGAGTATAATGATTGGAGGCCCATGGCAGAAGTGGCGATCGGTAAGTAAAGTAACAGCGGCTTAACGGGCCCCCTAAAGTTGCGGGCCCCGTAGCAGCCGCTACAGCTTCTACCGTAGTAGTTCTGCCACTTCCTAGGGCCCACCTGAAGAACTTGTTCTGGGGACCCACCCAACAGCTTCCTGTTAATAGCCTACACCACAGCTCCTACACTGAAATCTTACATACAGTATAATATGCTCCCAAGAGCACCCCCCTCCACAGTATAATGCTCCACAGTGGCCCCATACACTATAATATGCTCCCCAGCAGCCACACACAGTATCATATGCTGCCCAGAGCCCCCACACAATATATTGCTTCACAGTGGCCCCACACAGAACAATATACTCCACAGTAGCCCCACACAGTATAATAGGCTCCTCACAGTACCCATACACAGTATAATATCATCAGGCCCCAGAATATATTAAGTAGAGGCCCAGGGGAGGTGAGTAAAAATAACAAACACTTATACTCACTTTGCCTTACCTCTCCAGGGCATCCTCGCATTGTTCCGCTGTCTCCTCAGTTTCCTATTCAGGTCTGTGGCTGATGTCACGCATTGTGGGGGTCACACTGAGGTCTGTGATTGGGTCTCAGCGGTCATGAGGGGCTTGTGGGACTGTCCGCCTTCAGTAAATCACAGATATGGGGTTGCCCTTTAAATAATAACCAATTGAGTGTATTTTGCATAATGATTCAGACCAATAGAATCCCCCATCCACCCTTGCCACCTACATCCCAGTAGAGACTGGGGTTTAACCCTTTCCTGTTCAACAAATTGACTCTTTCAAGGCATGTGTCCACACCACCTTACACTAGTATTAATTACACCCTGTCAAAGGATGGGTGTAATAGAAGTGCAGTATATATACAATACACTGCAATGCAGAAGTTCTAAATTAATTGGGGGAACTAACAATAAATGTAAAGAAAGTTTTAAAATAAAAAAATAAATAGTTTCCAATTACCAATTTTTCCAATAAAAATAAACAAAAAGTAAACATGTCAGGTATCACCACCAAAAATGCCCAAACTATTGAAATATAGACATCAACTTAACCCACAAAAAAGAACCTTTACTCATCTCTGTAGAAAAAATATGAAAAGGTTATGGAGGTCAGAATATAGCAAAGCAAGGAAAATGTTGTTTTAGTACAATCTTTTAAAATTTCTTAAAGGTATTAAAGCATAAAAACACTATATAGATTTGTTATTGCCATGATCACACTACCTGCAAAATAAAGGCAACTTGTCATTTTTGTTACACATTGAGTGACGTAAAACAAAACCAGTAAGAAAATGGCAGTTTTTTTTTCCTGACTTCCACCCTTTTGGAAATTTTTATGACTTTCCAATACATCATATAGAATATTAAATAGTGCCTACAGGAAGTATAATTTGTCCTGCAGAAAACAATCTCTCATACGGCTATGTAATGTGAAAATTAAAACCTTGCCACAATAGGAAGAGGTTAAGAGGGAAGTCTAAACTGAAGAAATATGTTCACAAATATTTATTTCTTCAATTGAATAGACCAGCGGTCCCCAACCTTTTCCCCGCCACGGCCCGGCAGGGAGGGCGAGACAGAGAGTTGGGAACGGGGCGTTCTGTTTAGGGGCGGGGCTTTGCTCATATGGGGGCGGGGTTACACTCTAAACAGCACTGTACATCGGGGCCGTTCTGGCGTGACCTCGGTGTACAGCGCTGTAGACCAAGTCCCCGCCATTAGCTATAGTAGGAGCCGCGTTTACCCAGGCCAGCCTGCCGTCCTGCGGAACGGCAAAAGACCCCCAACGGCACAGTCCTGGTCCGCGGACCGGTGGTTGGGGACCCCTGGAATAGACAAATCAAAATAGAACAATAAAAGCAATTCTGTGTTACGTATAAATGAGCTGGAATGATGTTAAAATACCAATGTCCAAACTGTTTTTTAACAGCAGGGATCCAATTACAGTCCCTTTATTAAATATATATTAATATTTATTTCAATGAGTGGAAAATAGGTTAATTCTCTGCTGTGTCCAAATAACCATGGGGACCTTCACTATTCTTCCTCACTCACTTTTTACTGCAAAGTAAAGTGCACAAGATTCACATGCACAATGCAACAAAACAAAAAAACTGCAATACCATCAAATTCACATCATAATCATATATATAATGTTAAAGAGGTAATATTTCCCAAAGAGCATACTCTTACATACTGTACAAAGCAATGAAGAATTCAATTGGACAGTTTTGCCTTGCTTGATTGTTATCTAAGCATGTAGGAAAGATTGACTGCATACCTTCGTGCAAAAACTGGCCTACTGTGTTTGATCTTTCATTGGCACTCCTTGCATTCAGCAGACTTGTCCATTTTCTTCTAAATAATCTCTGAATGTCAGAAATGTTTTGTTAGTATAAAAGAAAGAAACCACCATTGTAAGCATTGCTGGTAACTGTGTCACTGTATAAGCCCTAGTCTTTATTATTTACTGTATCATCACAATTTTATTTTTTATCATTGAGATCAATTCGTGATAAATTGATACTAGTTGTTGCATCAAGTCAGAAGCAATTGCCACATACAATGTTTAACCAACTTGAGAGTCCAGGACAAATTAATGCTTTATATTTATTGACTACATGTGTTTCTTATCTCTATGTACATCATCAACATGAACTCTCTGCTACAAAATGTTGTACATGTGCATCAAAATGAATGCGATTGCACAGGAGCAGTGTTTGCATGATCACTACAGGAGCCTCGCTGTGACGGCTGGCATCTGAGATAACTCTGATCTTAGCCATTTAACCCCAATCCTGACACAAATGTAAATGCAAGGGAAGGAACACCTGTAACTGGATATGGAGGACCTGTTAGATGCGAGAAAACTTTTTTTTTTTTTTTTTTTAAAAGAATTTGGACAACTCATTTGAACTTTTACTTCTCAGTCATAGTGGTAGCTATACATAGTGGTAGCTATTATAACAGATTGTTAATTTTTATTATAGGAATAGTGAAAGTTAGATGGTTACCCTGAGTGAAAGTAGAGAGACACAGGCATAGATAGACTGGTAAGTAAGGTTCTATTTCACCCTAAGTGTTTTATTCATATAAGTGCTACTCACTGTATCTCTATTTTGACCTATATGACCTTGATACTTCTGTGTGAAAGAGAGTTAGTTTAGCAGATTCTCCTCTACTTTCTGTGTAAAATATATGGGAGACTTAATAGCAGCCAGTCTCCAGCATCAGACAACTGAGAAACAGAGAGAGATCATCTGGCGGGGGAAACTGTTAAAAATGGAGGACACAAGTCTTATAATGGCCAGATATAGTGTTACTTCTCAGGTACACACAATGCTATTGATTTATATAAAGTTTGTTGAATAGATAGGTGCATTTTAAGTTTTAGCCTGTTTTTGCTGTGATATTTGACAGGTTTACAGAAATATTGCAGTGTATTATACAAACAATTGCATGTAAAAGTCCCCTAGAGGTGCTGGAAAAAAAAATAAAAATAAGTTTATTATTAGCAAATAAATTTTTAAAATCTTTTCCTTCATATCATGTAAAACACTTTTTGACAAAGTCCACAAGTTGGTATTGCCAGATCTATAATGACCCAACCTATAAACTTTCCATGTCATTTATCCCACATAATGAATCAATTTGTAATTCGGACCCCAGCCCAATTTTATTTGTTAATTTTGTTTAAAGAATAGGAAAATCTGGATATACCACTCACATACCTCTCTTAACTATGGTCCATGGAAAAAGAAGAGAGACGTGCTCTGTTTTGGTCAATTTTGCAGATGTCCAATAAACTCTATAGGTACATGGTTGCAGATATTGAACATAAAACAGGTTGATCTGTTTTTCATTGCTGCTCAGACAGTACACGAATAAGAATTGTGTGTTATCCGTGATCACCATGAACAGTACATGTATGCTATAGAGGACCTTTCACCAGCTCCACCAATTTGAGCTTTTTTCAGCCCTTAATAGTCTTCTCTCCATTGATTCTGGTCCAACTGGAATTTTTTCTTTAGCATCCTCTGATCTTGAGCAATCAGCACAGCTAGTGTCAGTGCCCGATGTGCTAACTAAACTCTATAATATTAAGTCACGCTAGGTTCATGCCTGTGTTCGGGTTTCCGTTCTTTTCATTATTAATAGTTTTTCCTTAAAAATAACCACCCTTATGAATAATATTTTCTCTGGCTTTATTATTAATAGTTTCTCTGGCCTTTTTAATAATAGTTCCTCTTTATAAACAACTCCCCCATAAATGATAGCTCCCCCAGCCTTTCAACAGAGAGCAAATTCACAATGGGGTGGTATTAGAAAAAAACTGCAAAAGAGCAATTTTCTTAGGTTTTCGCATTTATTGCGTTCAATATGCATAAAAATGACACGTTAACTATATTCTGCGAGTTGGTATTATCACGGCAATACCAAATAAATATATAATTTTAAGTTTGAAAAATATGTTGCCATATTGTGACACTTGTACATCATACATGGCATCTAATGGGTTAAGAGCCTGTGATCAGAGATGTCTCTGATCTCACACTCTGCCGCTGGGACTCTGCTGTGTAAAACAATAGAGGCCCTGTGGCTGTGGCACCTGCTCAGCTCCTTGGTAGGAACCATATTTAAATACTCAACATCTGCTGTACATGTATGGCAGATGAGGAGAAGGTGTAAATTAAATTATTAGACTTTATTTGTGAACCATAGACACCATAGTTTGGAGATGTTCATTCAAGTCTATGACAGAGTTTTATGTTCTGTGACCTTTGCAGTGGTCATTGTGCAATGAAAGGGGGTAGTTCATCACCTATAATGAGTTGTGGGTGCTACCTTATGTCATCTATATATACTGTAGGTGATGCCTATCATTGTAATTTTGTTTTTGCTATCTATTTAAAGGTGTTTTTTTTTTCATTGTAATCCTGCCTGTGCTGATAATGAGGCGCCTGCTGCATAGATGTAGTAGAGTCAAGCCGAACTTCTGCAATTTGTTAAACTGATCAAGTAGTGGCGCATCTTAGCATCTTAGCCTGCTGCTTTTTATTTTTTTAATAGGCCGTTCCCTGCTAGAGTAACCCCAGCAGGTAATGGGCCCTATTTACTTACTAATCCTTGTTCCTGCTCACTGTTGCCTCCGCTTCCCTTTATGCCCCCTGGAAGGAAGAAGGGGAAGCAGAGGCAGTTGTGAGCAGGACCAGGGATCGAAATGTAAGGCCGTGGGCACACGGCAAGAATATTTGTTGGGCGAACCCCAACAAATACTGATATTATTATACTCTGGGTATTCTTGATACCCCAAAGTATAATGATTGGAGGCTCAGGGGAGGTGAGCGAACATACAGTAAAAATCAGTGTTACTCATCTCTCTGTCTGTGACGTCATTGTAGAGGGAAGAAAACAGTAGGGAGGCTCACTGTAGCGCAGGAGAGATGAGTACCACTGGTTTTTGTTTGTCACCTCCCCTAGGCTTCTGATCATTATACTCTGGGGTCTGACAATAGTTTGTAGATGGTGTATCCCAAAAATTTCGGGTTCTGCTGAACCCAAAATTTTTGCAATATTTCCACGAACACTGTTGTGGCCACGATGGGACATCATACTGTATGGAGGCTGCTATGGAATATGATACTGTGTGGAGGAGCCACTATGGGACATAATACTGTGTGGAGGGGCCACTATGGGACATAATACTGTGTGGAGGGTCTGCTATGGGACATTATATTATGTGGAGGGTCCGCTATGGGACATTATACTGTGTGGAGGGTCTGCTATGGGACATTGTACTGTGTGCAGAGGCCGCTATGGGACATAATACTGTGTGGAGAGGCCACTGTGGGACATTATTCTGTGAGGAGGGTCCGCTATGGGAAATTATACTGTAAGGAGGCCACTTTAGGACATTATAGTGTATGTAAATGGGGCGTTAGACTGTGTGGGGGCCAGGAAAGGGGGCGCTATGCTGTGGCCCCCCCCCCCAAGTCAAAAGTTTGCTATGAGGCCCAGTCTTTGCTAGTTACATCCTGTGCTACAGCTTGATATATTACAAAATAAGACAACAAAAAACAGTGAAAAGTCATTGGAAGAACATTTTTCAATTACATGTTCATTCATGTTTGCAGAAGTTCTGGTTAACTCTGCTACATCTGTTGCATCTACAGATCAGGAAGTGTCAGTCAATTATTAGGCTTAGTACCCAGAGTGAAAACTGCAGGATTTTAGGATTTTTTTACATATAGATACTGACATGGAAAATTAAAATAAAAAATCTACTACAAGAATTCTAAAAAATATGTTTAACATAAAAATAGGCAGCAATATTATACATCATGTATATCAATGGTTCTGAACCTGTGGAATGTGAATCCAAGAGACCCTGGTTGTTCATGCTGCAACTGAGAAAACTGTTTCACCCCTAAGTAAGGATGAGTGCCTATGCACAGCCATGGGTGCCATCTTTATTTTAACTCTGGATAGCCTTCCTATATTAGTAGGCTTTCCAGATAGTTCATAGGTGCAGTGAGGTCTTCAATCAGCACTGATGGAGGTGCTCACTGGCTTTACAGGTGCCCCAGGAATGAGTGGTGAGATAGATTCATTACCAGCTTACTGCTGACTCCCTGGACATTGCTGTGTGTGGGTCACCGAGAGATCCATTATACTGTGTGTGGGAGCATTGAGGGTGCCCTTATACTGTGTGGGGGGCACTGAGAGTTCCTTTATACTGTGCCTGGGGGCACTGAACGGGCAATAATATGGTGTTGGGGGGCACTGATGGGGTCATTATATTTTGAGTTTGAGGCATGGTAGGCACATTATACTGTGTGTTGGGGCACTAACGGGGCATTATTCTGTGGTAGGGAACTTTGTTGAGGATATTATACTTTGAGGAAGCACTACAGGAACATTATTCCATTTCTTCCAAAACATTCAGTAAGGTCATAAAAAAGGGGGTGAACTCCTAGAGTCTTGAAGGAGAGGGCAAATGTATATGACCTGGAAAAATGCTCTCACATCTGCCAGACTCTCTGTCCTTTTATATGTAGTGTGGGCACATTATGCTTCAGTCATGTCTTGAAAAAGGACATGACTGGCATATTGCATGTCTGCATCACAAAAAAAAGACATGACACGTACAAAAAGGATTTGTGAAAAGGGGGAAGGGTCACCCACATCAAAGCAGGACCCATCACTTGATGGACATCATATGATGGATCCCATGCCCTCCAACACTACAGACCTCATTGCTTTTTAATGGGGTCTGCCAGGGTTACATTTTGATATCCATTACTTTCTTGGGATTTTTTCACTAGGGAGAACTTCACTTGAATAGGTTAAGAAACACAGCTGTACATTAAATGGAGACAGAAACCCATGCTGTGCATCACCTAGACACAGGCAGCGATTTTATACTGTATATCCTCTGGAGACAGCCAGCTCATGTTTGTTGATCCAGTTCATGTTCTGTGTCATGTAACCCTTTTCCTAACCAAATGCTGGGGTCACATGATGACACAATCTTTATCTATGCTCAGTTAGTCAAAGAATGCATTAAACAGGACTCTTCCATTGGCTGTACCATTCTACGGTGCAACTGCACTGAAATAAGAAAGGTGCTTGAGCAGAATTTTAAATAAATTACATGTTTAAAATATCTTTAAAATCACCACCTTTAAAGAAATTTTGCTGTGATAGGATATTTAACTTTGTTCTATCATATTTGGTGGTGAATGGGATATGAGTCGCTTCCACGTTTGTTAGAGAAGCTGAGGATGCCATTGGTCAAGCTTAAGGTTGAGGCCCCATGTTGCGGAAACGCACCTTTTTTTGTTGCTGATTTTGCTGCAGTTTTAAGACAGGAGTGGATTGAGCAGAAAGTAGAAGTATATGTAGTTCCTATATATTTCCCATTCCTTTTGTAGCCACTCCTGTCTTTGACTCAAAAAAACGCAGCAGCATCTGCAACAACAAAAAAAAGCTGTGTTTCTGAAATGTTGGGCCTAAGCCTAACTTTTTGTCGGACTAGCAAAGAAAACATTTTCACTGATAATCTGATTTGATAATCCAGTAGATCATAATCTGCCACCTTTCTTGCACCAAACTGCAATAAAATGTGAAATTCCATAATACCAAAAGTGGAAGATTGAGTAGAGATAGACAATTAGGAAAAATAGTTATAGTACAATAGCATATTTTGATTGACAGGAGTCTTTCTTTTTGATACAGCCTCACACAGTACAGATTTATAGAAAAAATGCATTAAATACTGGGTGAACAAGTCTTAAAAATAAATGTACAGTGCTGGCCAAAAGTATTGGCACCCCTGCAATTCTGTCAGATAATACTCAATTTCTTCCAGAAAATGATTGCAATCACAAATGGTTTGGTAATAATATCTTCATTTATTTTGCTTGCAATGAAAAAACACAAAAGAGAATGAAAAAAAAAGTCAAATCATTGATCATTTTACACAAAACTCCAAAAATGGGCTGGACAAAAGTATTGGCACCCTCAGCCTAATACTTGGTAGCACAACCTTTAGACAAAATAACTGCGAACAACCGCTTCCGGTAACCATCAATGAGTTTCTTACAATGCTCTGCTGGAATTTTAGACCATTCTTCTTTGGCAAATTTCTCCAGGTCCCTGAGATTTGAAGGGTCCCTTCTCCAAACTGCCATTTTGAGATCTCTCCACAGGTGTTCTATGGGATTCAGGTCTGGACTCATTGCTGGCCACTTTAGAAGTCTCCAGTGCTTTCTCTCAAACCATTTTCTAGTGCTTTTTGAAGTGTGTTTTGGGTCATTGTCCTGCTGGAAGACCCATGACCTTTGAGGGAGACCCAGCTTTCTCACACTGGGCCCTACATTATGCTGCAAAATTTGTTGGTAGTCTTCAGACTTCATAATGCCATGCACACGGTAAAGCAGTCCAGTGCCAGAGGCAGCAAAGCAACCCCAAAACATCAGGGAACCTCCGCCATGTTTGACTGTAGGGACTGTGTTCTTTTCTTTGAAGGCCTCTTTTTTTTTTCCTGTAAACTCTATGTTGATGCCTTTTCCCAAAAAGCTCTACTTTTGTCTCATCTGACCAGAGAACATTCTTCCAAAAAGTTTTTGGCTTTCTTAGGTAAGTTTTGGCAAACTCCAGCCTGGCTTTTTTATGTCTCTGGGTCAGAAGTGGGGTCTTCCTGGGTATCCTACCATAGAGTGCCTTTTCATTCAGACGCCGACGGATAGTACGAGTTGACATTGGTGTACCCTCGGACTGCAGGGCAGCTAGAACTTGTTTGGATGTTAGTCGAGGTTCTTTAGCCACCATCCACACAATCTTTCGTTGAAATCTCTCGTCAATTTTTCTTTTCTGTCCACATCTAGGGAGGTTAGCCACAGTGCCATGGGCTTTAAACTTCTTGATGACACTGTGCACGGTAGACACAGGAACATTCAGGTCTTTGGAGATGGACTTGTAGCCTTGAGATTGCTCATGCTTCCTCACAATTTTGCTTCTCAAGTCCTCAGACAGTTCTTTGGTCTTCTTTCTTTTCTCCATGCTCAATGTGGTACACACAAGGACACAGGACAGAGGTTGAGTCAACTTTAATCCATTTCAACTGGCTGCAAGTGTGATTTAGTTATTGCCACCACCTGTTATGTGCCACAGGTAAGTAACAGGTGCTGTTAATTACACAAATTAGAGAAGCATCACATGATTTTTCAAAGAGTGTCAATACTTTTGTCCACCCCCTTTTTTATGTTTGGTGTGGAATTATATCCAATTTGGCTTTTTGACAATTCTTTTTGTGGTTTTCCATTGACGACAAATTAAATGAAGATATTATTACCAAAGCATTTGTGATTGCAATCATTTTCTGGAAGAAATTGAGTATTATCTGACAGAATTGTAGGGGTGCCAATACTTTTGGCCTGCACTGTATTACTTTGCGTACATTAACTAAATGTGTTAATAGAGGAGGTGCTTGGGGCAGGACACAGGTTTGCCAATCTTACATACATTTCTGGATTGTCTGTCAAAAAGGAGGGCTTTTTTTCCAGCAGTGGCTGTAAAAAAAAAAAAAAAAAAATTGATGAGTCCATGACTTTTTTGAGGCTGCTGGTACATAAATTGTAATTATTATGATTTTACACATTACAGTAAATGCTGGGAATGAGTTTGTATCAGCATATTGAGCTATAAATACAAAGAGTATTGTGTCTAATCTTTTATCATTCGTTATCTGGGGCATTCTTGCAGAATAGTTCATAATACTCTGACGAGCAAAAGGGTAACAATGTCTTGAATTTTGGACTTTCAGGCTCCATACCTTACCATTCACTACAGCTTCAAATGTGAGACTACCATCATTTTATAGATCATCATCTTGGCCATCTTATACATAAATTTGACTTGCAACTATTTAGCATGTGATTAATTATACATATTCTTGTTATGTAACTGCGTTGTTATTGGTTTGCTCCTGGTGGTGGAAAAATCTTTTTCTTCCTGTATACTACAAATTACAACTTGTTCTCACATTCCCTAATAGCTCAGTGTATTATTACGTTGATTCCCAAGCAAAAAGTCACTGGTTCGAAGATCAGCCATGAAGAAGATTTCCCAAGAAAAGAGAAACATCATCATCCCGCTCATTGATGCAGGTCTCTCGACCAAGAAAATTGCCAAATTGCATCATGTGAGTGCCATGACAGTTGGAAGAATACGAAATGAAGTACTTCCATTCAAAAGCCAAGCACTGGACATCCAGGCAAAATATTGGAGTCAACAAGTTGACGGATCACAAAGTCTATCAGTTCAAGTGCAACAAACATGGCAGTGGAGGTGCTTCGTATGCTTCATAATAGTCTGGAATGGTGGCTCGAAAAAAGGTGAAGAAGCCTCGACTTCAATATCATCATAAGAAGCCTTGGCTCGAGTTTGCAAAAAAGTACGAAAAGTGGAAGATTGGAATTTGGCAATTTAGAGTGATGGGACAAAAATCAATAGACTGGGCTCCGATGGGCGCAAATGGGTCTGGAAGAAACAAAGTAAAAGGGAGCTAATGGATCGGGAAATTGAAGGAACTGTCAAGTTTGGTGGAGGAAGCCTGATGATATGGGGTTGTTTCACAGCCAAAGATGTTGGATACTTCACCAGGATCGATGGTGGTCTCAATGCTGAGCTAACAGCAAGAAAAAGTGGGCACCCCATAATCTAACAAGCAAAAGGGTGGCAACAGCCATCAAGATAAGCAAAACTGATGGACACAGAAACAGGATTGAAATGAGGTATGTACTAACAGAAAAGTGCAAATGCATAAACCAAAATTGACCGGTGCAAAAGTAGGGCACCTCAACAGAAAAGTGACAGAAATTTAGTAGATCCTCCTGCAAAAATAACAGCCCTAGTCGCCCGTAGCAACAGTCCTGGATCCTGGATGAAGGTATTTTGACCATCCTCTACAAAACAACCAGCAGTTAAGGATGGCGCCGAGCAGGACAGCCCGCCAAAACCCACAGAGTCAAGATACAGGCGGGGACTGGGATGGCCATCCAGAACAGTAATTGTTCCTCTGCATGAATGCCTGAGTAGATTTGGAGCGTGTTGGATCATGCGCTGAAATACCACCCCGGCGTAACCAAATCGCACTGATTCTGTACATATCTCAAGAACTGCGATACGAGGAATCCAGCGACCCTCAACAACAAGACCCGGTGCCGGCAGGCCACACAGCCCCAAAGCAGAGGAACCCCACCAAAACAGGGGAGCAAGGCGGAAGCGGTTTGGACGCCAGCATAACGCTGGACCAAACAACCAATCGCACAGCCACAGGACCCCCAAAAGAAGCGGCGCCAAAGGCGCAACCCAGGCAACCGTTGGGCGGCTCAGAAAGGCGCACACCCCCAACAGCCCCGGCAAAGGGCGTTGTTGACCGTGAAGGACACCATCTGAGCAAGATGATGCGCAGCCTTTGGAGGTGGTGTGTGGATTGTCCTTGACGGTTCTCCCCAATCTTCTCCCGCCTTTTGGAAATTTTTTTGGGGGGGGCCGTTTGGGGGGTAAAAAAAAAGGCCGGGGGGTTCCCCTTTCCCTTATATCCTCAGAGGGGAAAAAAAGGGGAAAAACCGCGAAAAAATTTCCCCCGCAACAGGAACAATCGCAGACATGAGAGTGGGGAGCCCAGGCCACCCAGAGGAGTCAAAAGGGCAACGAAGGCCACCTACCTCCAGTGGTAACGGGGAGAAAGGATGGGGGCCCCCAATAGCAAAATGTTAGTTAGGGTGCCCAAACTTTTCTTGCGTATGTGAGTATCCTACAAGACAAGTTACTTTGTACACTCAAGTACTATGGGTATGAAAAGGACGACATAGTGTTGCAGCAGGACAACAACCTGAAGCATATGTCAAGATTAGCAAAGAAATGGTTCAATGACAATGAAGTAGAGGTGCTGAATTAGCCCACCTAGACCTAACCCAATCGAACACTTGTGGGTAGAGTTAAAGAAAAAGTATGCCTAGAAGGATTCAGGCAGTATTGAAAGACAATGGTGGATTTACAAAATAATAAAAATAAAAATTTTGATTTTTAGGAGCAAAACAGTAACAATGCAGTTACATGACCAGAATCTGCATAACTAATCATATGCTAAATAGTTGCAAGTCAAAATTTATGTATGAGAGAGCAAAGATGATTGTCTATAAAATTATGGCAGTCTCATGTTCGAAGCTGTAGTGGATGGTGAGACATGGAGCATGAAAGTCAAAATTTCAAGACATTGTTACCCTTTTGCCCATCAGTGTACATTCACACAGATATCTTCATAAATAGAATAGCAAATTCTATGAAAAAATTTTGTCCCAAATCTAATTCAGTCTCTTCAGATGGTTCTACCATTATACTTTCCCTCAATTTTTTGGATATAGCATTTTCAATCCCAGTTTTTAACATGTCTCGAAGTAAATATGATATTTACTAGTTCCGTCTGTTATGTTGTAGTGCTGACCCAGAGGAAGGCAAAACAGACCCATTTGAAGTATTTGTCAGCTTTCCTTATCACTGGTGAACATAATCATATTAAGAAATGTGAAGGTACCATCCAAAACTTCAAACAACAAAGTGTAAAGTCCAAAAAGGGCTTCAAGATATATGTGAAAGAGAGAGGAGTAACTTGAAGCTTCAGGGCCCTAATCCAGACTCTGCAATGGGGCGGCTACATACATTGTGCCATTTAGAATAGTGCTATATTGTAAGTGGCAGAAGCACCTTTGGGGTCCAGGGCCTGGTAGCAACTGCTTCCTGTTTACCTCCTATAGATATGCCCCTGGTGAAGGGATATTAAGGATATTACACATGTAACAGTAAGAATATATGTAAATGTCAAAATGTGTATGTGGTAAAGTTTAGGTTAAGTTGCGGTGTAATGAACATTGTGCAGCTATAAGAACATATGCACCAAATAAAGAAAGATAACAAGACAGATGGGAAATGTAAATCATAAAAAAATTGATGAGACAGCTATACATTATTTACAGATTGGACAAAATGTAAATGGCTTATAGTAGAGGAAGTTGATGGGAGTGACAAGGAAGAGATTAAAAAAAGATTATTGCAGAGCAGTATTGTATGTACTGGATTATTACATTGGAATCTTTTAGCCCTAAGGGGATGAAACTAATACAGCAACTACTTCAGGTTTTTACTTATCCTGGTTGATGTTTGTTGGCAGCAGATAGATTTTTTTTCCTGCAGCTATCATCCTACTGTATATGTTGACATGTGTGTGGACACAGACTGCTGTATTTAATTGACTAATTCAAGTAATTCAGCATAAGTTATTTCTGAATTTTTATATTGTGTGTCTTAATAATGTATGTATGTATTTGTTATACTGTATGTTTACACTACAGGATGTTTTAATCGGTGCTGAATATAGCTATTTATTGAAATGAGAACACTCACTACACATGCTTGAAAAAGGTTATGTGGCCCCCAAACCAGTGTGAGGTTGCTTCTGTTTTGCCTCCCACAGCATCTGCCATGCCCAGATGCATGGACGTAGCTATAGGGGGTGCAGAGGTAGCAATCCCTACTGGGCCCTGGCACCTGAGGGGGCCCAAAGGCCTCTCTACAATATAAGAATAAATCAATATTATGGATTGCAAATGGTAAGTAGGGACCACATAATAGAATTTGCATTGGGGCCCAGGAGCTTCATGTTACGCCTATTCTCAGATGGATTTACTGGCGATGACATTTCCAATATTTACGTCTGCTGAGTAATTTATTTGATACTGTAGAACTTTCCTCCTCAGAAGTTAAGTATTAGTCCATCAGAAGTGTTTAGATGAAAAATGCAAATGTGAACAATCCCTTATAAAGATCTTCTTGGTTAACTCTGGTAATTTGTCTATTTTAGTCTTTTTAAGATGAAGATTTAATTCTTTCTGGATTAGACTGGCAACAATTAATAGACATAATGGCAGGAATTTATTAAGCCCTGCACTTCATACTTCTGTCATTAAAAATGTTAGAAAATAAGAGTTTGTGTCTTTTTAAACTTATTTGTGCAAAGATATTGATTCTTTTTGCGTTTCTACACCACTTTTTCAAAAATGAGTGAGAAAGTGGGATTGAGTATCGTGTCTAAAGCCTTATTCACACGACGGCGACGTTTTTGATAGATCTAACCTCCATTAAACATGACCATTAATGTCTGTTTTGCCAGCCATTTTGCATCCATTTTTGAGTGTCATCTGTTTTGCATAAGTTTTTAATTGTCAGTGTCCGTTGATTTCTATTGGCTCCATGTATCCATGAAAAAGGACGATAGAGCATGTCGTTTTTTTAAGTAAAAAAAAATGGCCCAATAGAAATCAATGGATCAATTTTAACAGATGTAAAATAGATTGACGTACGTGTTGTGGGTTGGGTCCAGAAAGAAAGACCAATAAAAATTCATCCATTACAAAAGGGATGAAAAACAGTGGTTAGAAATGTTTACGTTCTGGATGGCCATTTTTCACATGTACACATTTTTCAGTTTTTGATGGCCGAATGTCATCCACTTTGTATCCATTTTTAGTGGGCTGTTAAAAAAATGGATGAATTTCATTGGTCTTTATTTTTTGACCCAACCCACAAATCTGTTTTTAGTGGATGTATCTCAGACTTCAATCCATTTTACATACTTTAAAAATGGATCCAGTGATTTCCATTGGGTCCGTGTGTCCGTCAAAACAAAGAGCATATCAGTTTTTTTTTAAACTGACACTTTCTTCTGTTCATTAACATGTGAATACACTCATTCACTCTCATTTTAAAAAGGCAGTATGAAGTGTGAATAAGCCATAAAAGTAGAAAATGGTATCACCTGCATTAGTCCTGTTTAATGTATACATAGAACAACTACTGAATCTGGCATCAATGTCCATTAGACATTGTTTGACACCTGCTATTTGATCAGTTCCTATTCTAGTGAATAAATGCTAATCTGTAATGCTGAATTGGTACTGCCATTATACAGAGAATCCAACCAAATACTTCCAGAAAGTCCTCTGGATGTTCTGGTGCTGGAGACAGCTGAAAATACTGAATCATTGGGGGTGCTAGGTGTGGGACCCCACACTAATCTGACTTTAGGTCATTAATAATCCCTTCAACTCCTTGTAATAGGCACTGCAGAGAAAAGGTGCAGTTTACATAATGTCATCATACACTGTATTTATTGATATTGCCACCATATACTGTATGCATAAATCATTTTACCAGGTGTAGTTCACACTAAAGGTAGGTCCAAATACACTTTCTGTCTCAAATCCATTGCAAATCTGTAGCAAAATCTTCATATGGCGCATGTAAATTATGCATGCTACACCTCTTTTACACTGAAAAGGGTGAAATCTGCAACAAAAATAGACATTTATCATGCTTACTTATTTAGCGCCATCATATCCTGCAGTGCTTTTTACAGACATTGTCAATCACTGTCTCATATAGGGCTCACAATCTACATTCCCTATCAGTATGTCTTTAGAGTATGGGAGAAAACCCATGCAAACACGGGGAGAACATACAAACTCCTTGCATATAATAATAATAATAATAATAATAATAGTAGTCCTTTAATAGTCCCACAATGGGGAAATTCAGTGTGTTACAGCAGCAAAGATAAGATAAGATAAGCAAATACAAATACAACATGTACAGGAATGTTCCAAGGTGAGAGGCGTTACATTAATAGCAGACAGACAGATAGGATGTAGCAGGGGGGGGGGGGGGGATTTAACAGGCAGAGAGATATTTCAGTTCTCTGTATGTAATGATCTCCGCTTAGGTCGGTGTTGGTTGTACAGCCTAACCGCGGTGGGGAGGAAAGACTTCCGATAGCGCTCCTTCTCACACCTAGGGTGGAGCAGTCGGTCACTGACAGTACTGCCCAGCGCGATCACAGTCTCATGCATGGGATGGGAGTTATTCTCCCGCATGGAGCTCACCACGGACAGTATCCTTCTGTCACCCACCACCTGCACAGGGTCCAGTGGGCTCCCCAGGACAGAGCTGGCCCTTCTAATCAGCTTGTCAAGTTTATTTTTGTCCCTGGTTGATATACTGCTGTGGCCCTTCCTGTACAGGGCCTCCATATGATCTGCCCAGTCCAGCTTATTATTAAGGAGCAAACCCAGGTACTTATAGGTGTTCACAATCTCGATGCCCGTCCCCAGGATGTCCACTGGTTTTGGAGGGCATCTGCCTTTACGGAAGTCCACCACCATCTCCTTGGTCTTCCCTGTGTTAATCTTCAGGTGGTTCTGTTGGCACCAGTCCACAAAAAAACGGTTCAGTTCTCTGTACTCCCTGTCATCATCGTCTGTGATGAGGCCTACTATTGCAGAGTCGTCAGAATACTTCTGTAGGTAGCAGCTGGATGAGTTGCACCTAAAATCAGCAGTGTACAGTGTGAAGAGGAAAGGGGCGAGAACCGTACCCTGAGGTGCCCCCGTATTACAGATCACGGTACCTGACACACAGTCTTGGGCTCTCACGTATTGAGGTCGATTTGTGAGGTAGTCTAGGATCCAGTTGGAGAGGTGGTGGTCCACTCCAGCAAGGCCGAGCTTGTCTCTCAGTAACCTGGGCTGTATGGTGTTAAAAGTACTGGAGAAATCAAAGAACATTATTCTCACCGTGTTCCCTGGTTTTTCCAGGTGAGACAGAGCCCTGTGCAGAAGGTGGATGATGGCATCATCTACCCCAATGCCCGGTCGATAAGCAAACTGGAGAGGGTCCATAGCGGGGCTCACTAGAGGGCGAAGATGTGTGAGAACCAATCTCTCTAAGATCTTCATCAAGTGGGATGTCAGTGCTACAGGTCTGTAGTCGTTGAGGTCCATAGGGTGAGGTTTCTTTGGAACTGGTACCACACAAGAAGATTTCCCTTGGCAGGATTTGAACCCAGGACTCAAGCATTGCAAGGCTACAGTGCTAACCACTGAGCCACCATGCTGCCCTGCATACCTAAAAGTCCACACAGTTGCCCAATAAAAAGTACATTATTTTTATTCAAGAAAAAAGCACAATTTGTTACTGTATTGCAATAACATATATATAGAAATTTGCGAGGAGTGGCTGATAGTTAAGATACAAAATAGGATTGCCTCTAGCATTATTATCTCCATGATACATGTGCTGCACTAGTTGGTGCCAGGGGAGCTATAGCCACCATAGCACAGAATGGGATTCCCAAACCCATGAGCCAGCTCTGACCTACAGTAACAGAGAGTGCACATAAATTGTAAACTTGTCCAGAACAGCAAAATACCAGTATTATATACTGATCTAATATGAAACAGGCGGCAGGCTAAAAGCTATTAATGTTATTAAACCACTAATACAAATAACATAAATATTGCTAAAATGAACCGATATTGACATAAACTTGCATAAGGGAGGGGTGCTATAGTTAAAGTCCCCCATGTAAGAGTGGTCTCCAAGTGGTGATAAATCTGAAGTAAATACAAGGTGAACTGATGCTACATGTAGTTGTTTCAGATCAGATATACAGCGCCTTGCAAAAGTATTCATACCCAAACTTTTTCACATTTTGTCACCTTACAACCACAAACATAAATGTATTTTATTGAGATTTTAAGTGATAGATCAACACAAAGTAGCACATAATTATGAAGTGGAATGAAAATAATAGTTTTCAAAATTTTAATCAAATAAAAATCTGAAAAGTGTGACTTGCAAAAGTATTCAGCCCTCCTATATCAATACTTTGTAGAGCCACCTTTCGCTGCAATTACAGCTGCAAGTCTATTGGGGTATGTCTCTAGCAGCTTTGCTCATCTAGAGACTGAGATTTTTGCCCATTCTTTGCAAAATAGCTCAAGCTCAGCCATATAAAATGGAGAGCGTCTGTGAACAGCAATTTTTATGTCTTGCCACAGATGCTCAATGGGATTTAGGTCTGGACTTTGACTGGGCCATTCTAACACATGAATATTCTTTGATCTAAACCATTCCACTGTAGATCTGGCTGTATATTTAGGGTCATTGTTTTGCTGGAAGGTGAATCTCCTTCCCAGTGTCAAATCTTTTGCAGCCTCCAACAGGTTTTCTTCCAGGATTGCCCTGTATTTAACTGCATCCATCAGCATGATGCTGCCACCACCATGTTTCACAGTGGGGATGATGTGTTCAGGGTGATGAGCAGTGTTACTTTTCCGCCGCACATAGTGCTTTGCACTTAGGCCAAAAAGTTCAACTTTGGTCTCATCTGACCAGAGCACCTTCTTCCACATGTTTGCTGTGTCCCCAATATGGCTTGTGGCAAACTGCAAATGGCACTTCTTATGTCTTTCTTTCAACAATGGTTTTCTTCTTACCACTAAAGGACAGATTTGTGGAGTGCATGACTTATAGTTGTCCTGTGGACAGATTCTCCCACATGAGCTGTGGATTTCTGCAGCTCCTCCAAAGTGACTATGGGCCTCTTGGCTGCTTCTTTTACCAGTGCTATCCTTGCTCGATCTGTTAACATGTGTATTTATACTGAGACTAAATTACACACAGCTGGACTCTATTAACTAATTAAGTGACTTCTGAAGGCAATTGATTGCACTAGATTTTATTTAGGGATATCAGAGTACAGGGGGCTGAATACTTTTGCACGTCACACTTTTCAGAGTTTTATTTGATTAAAATATTAAAAACCATGTTTCACAATTATGTGCTACTTTGTGCTGGTCTATCACTTAAAATCTCAATAAAATATTTAAGTTTGTGGTTGTAAGGTGACAAAAAGTGAAAAAGGGGTATGAATTCTTTTGCAAGCCACTGTACATCCTGACCACCACAGATTATCTAATCTGTTCAGCGCCTTTATCGAGTTCAAGGCGTTGTAGTGAGTGCAGCCTATAGATCCAATACATCTCTTCATTTTAACATTTCGAAAAGATTACTCATTGTCTCAGGCACCGTTTCTATGGGGATAATTTTTATTTTTATTTCTGACATTTTTATATTGTATAGTGCAATAGTATGATATGCTATGTCAGTGATGGCGAACCTTTTAGAGACTGAGTGCCGAAACTGCAACCCAAAACCCACTAATTTATCACAAAGTGCCAACAAGGCAATTTAACCTTAAATTAACCAGGATCTGTTTTATAGTGACCGTGCGATGTTATTACAGCCTGTAATAATATCACATGTCTGTTATAAAACAAATATTGTGTGATATAAATAGTGAAGGGCCCCCACACAGTACAATGCGCTCCACAGTGGCCCCCAGACAGTACAATTCGCTCCGAAGTGGCCCCCAGACAGTATTATATGCTCCACAGTGGCCCCCACACAGTATTATACTCTCCATAGTGGCCCCCACACAGTATTATACTCTTTACAGTGGGCCCCCACACAGTAGTATATGCTTCACAGTGGGGCACCACACAGTAGTTTATGCTTCACAGTGGGGCCCCACACAGTAGTTTATGCTTCACAGTGGGGCCCCACACAGTAGTATATGCTTCACAGTGGGGCCCCACACAGTAGTATATGCTTCACACTGGGGCCCCACACAGTAGTATATACTTCACAGTGGGGCCCCACACAATAGTTTATGCTTTACAGTGTCCCCCACAGTAGTTTATGCTACTTACTTAGTCCCGCGAAGAGCTGCAGTCTCATGAAGAGCGTCCTCCTTCTTCTGATCGTGCGCGCTGATGACTTACGTCATCACGCCTGCGTTGGGGCAGAGGTTACCCTCTGCAATCAGTGTAAGCCGCTGTCCTATGGACCGCGGCCTACACTGACAGCTCAGAATGAAGTGATCACTCAATAACAGGGAATCCTGTACAGGATTCCCCGTTAGTGAGCGATCATGGCGACGGCGCGTGTGCCAACTGAGAGGGCTCTACGTGCCCTCTCTAGCACGCGTGCCATAGGTTCGCCATCACGGTGCTATGTTTTAAGAAATTTTTTTTGGATGTTTCTTCTGTGGCCTTTCAGCCTACGGTGGAGGGGCTAAATGGTCATATCTTTATAGTGGAGCTGTCACATACATTCTATCAAATATATCACATAGCATGTTTGACAAATCATACTGTTTTTTATTTTAAAGAATTCACCAGACACATTTGATTTGATGACCTACTGGTTATGTAAAATTGTTTTATGGCATTTGCATTTCTTTTGCCTACATTTGAAACTCCTAATCTCTTTGGGTGATGTGGAGGGTGGCACCTTCTGTCTATGCTGATGTAATTGGCTAGGTGCCAAGGTCGTAATCCATGTAGGGAGCCGTGTATATGTAACAATGAGCTTGCTGGGATCTGTCTGTAGAACATGCCAGTGTTCTTTTAGCATAATCAGGATAACCTTGTGGGTTGAGCTGAACATGGGAATTAAATTAATTCTTTTTATTCCATCGGTGATCACATGTCCTGAGGTTCATATAACCAGTCACTCTGAATCAAACAATCAGCCTTATTGAAGGCACTCTGAATCAAAGTCTTTGGGTAACTGTAACATCCTTGCCTAGGCGTGCCCTAGTTGTGATTCCTTCCTTTGGGTTTTTCTTGTATTGTCTGAACACTGTCCTATTCCCTCACCTCCTTAATTGATTTTCCACCACACCCTTCTCCTTCACCTTGCTTTCCCCCTGCTCCACTAAGAGTTAACTTTGGTCTTGCCTTTGTGATTGACAGCCTGTCCTCCTATCAAGTCTGGGGCGGGTTCTTTCTCCCTATTTATTGTTTGCTCACTTTCCCATTGGCGCCTGCTATTGCATTTCGCTTACTGGCTATACTCCTTGTTCCTTGTTACCTGCTCTTCTGATTTTCTGACCACTGGCTTACCTTTGACGTCTCTTGGATTGTGATTTTGTACTGCATTGAACGATGGTTACCGACCCCTTGGCTAGCTGACCTCCCTTTGTTGTTGTGCGTCCTGTCTGCATTCTGTGTTATCACTTATTATAAGGAGGGACTGTCGACTGGTTGCTGGCTGTCACCTAGGACAGATCGGGCAAGTTAGCCAGGGACAGTGGGGGGGGATTCAGCTTAGGGTCCACTGTCTTGTTGTGACCCTCCCCCCAAAGTTCTCCAGCAACTACTGGGGAATCGCTCCTCTAGTGATTCCCTTACAGTAACCCTTTTATTTGAATTGTTTTTTCAGAATGTTGGACTGGGTGCGAAAAGTGTCTTTATTAGTACAGTTTTTATGTACCCATTTAAACTGACTTCTCATAATGGGCACTCCCAAAGTCCATGTAATTATTTATATCCACATTTTTAAAATATGTGGATGTAATGATGCAACAGCCACGAACTTCAGTACTGGGGACCAAAAACTTAATTTGCTGCTAAGTTGAATACCCAGTCCCAAATGTTTGTTGAATATGTGTAAATGATAGGATTTCTTTTTCTGCACCATCCCAAATGAAAAACTGATCATCTACATATCTCTGGTATAAGATGATATGTTGGTTTACTGATTTGTCAGCACGGAGGTGTAAGTCCTCAAACCTCTGCATACACATTTGCACATTTATTTATTTAATTGTTTTCTGAACCTTGAACTGCTATTTTCCTGCCTTTTTGTCTTTTTAAACTGGTCTTGTTTGTTTAATGTACTGTAATAACCTAATGAAGTGCTTTTAAGCGAAGAGGTGGGACATGCATCAAATATTTATAGTATATCCCATGGATATGCCATAAATATCTTTCATGGGTAAACTCTTTAGTAATTTTCAGATGATTAGTAGTTTATCAACTATAGCATCTCAGCATGTTGTCTGTCAGTGTTTGCATAGAAGCATCACATGAATTCTTCTTCCTGTCTCTCCTGTGTTTCTTTTTAATATCCATGTTTGGCAATTGTGTTTTACACACAGTGAAGCATTTGTTGAAATAACCACCATATAACTCATTATTCTACAATGACACCCATAGCATTATACTATTGGTGTGTACACGTAGCACAGGTATGTCATGACTCACATCACTGATGCCATTCCCAGTCCTATTTGGTTAGTTCATTGATGCCTTACACAGGATTGATTCTTGAATATACCATTCTACTGTGCAGAAAGGGGTTTAGTTGTACTGATACAAGAAATGTATCAGACTAGAAGTTTAAATGTTAGCAAACTATAATTGTCTAGCAACGAATATATTAAAAAAAAGTAAACACTAGAAATTCCATTTAACCTCTTAACCAATGTATAGTGCTTCAGAAAAGGCTGTCTAGGGGAGTGTTTCTGCTGCTTCATTTGTTCTGTATGCCTGTGATAGATTGTTTCTAACAGACTTGGATATCAAGTCCAGAAAGGATTACAATAAAGTTGGTCTTTAATTGTTTATCCCCTTATTTGCAATGGTCAAAAGCAGCTCTACTACGATAGAGAGAAACTTAACAAAAGCTTCCTGGGTTGACATAAGCATCTGTATATTAGGCCATGCCACATGCAATATCAGTTTGAAACACCATGTATTACAAACCATTATATTAATGATCAAACAAATACTGCTTCAAGTTTCCCAAGAAAGCAAAATAAAACAGTACAATGAAATCTTTTTTTTTTATTTTTCAATAGTTTAGCTTCAAAATTACATGTTACTGCCACAATTGTGATGACCCATAGAATATAGTGGGTCATTACAAACAAAGAAAAACAAAATACAATGGGAAATTGATTTTTTTGCATTGCTGTAAGGGAATTTCCAGTTAAACAATTCCCCAGTGCTGCTACAGAATCCTGGGGGGAGGGGCACAACAAGACAGTGAGCCCTAAAGCTGAACCCCCGCCCGCACTGTCCCTGGCTAACTTGCCTGATCTGTCCTAGGCGACAGCCAGCAACTGGTCGACAGTCCCTTCTTAATATAAGTGGCAACACAGAACGCAGACAGGTCGAACAACAAAAAAGGAGGTCAGTTAGCCAAGGGGTCAGTAACAGACAAGCAATGCAGTACATAATCAAAAGCCAAGAGAATAGTCAAAGTCAAAGCCAGAGGTCAGGAATAGGAATACAGGTAACAAAACAGCACGGAGTAAAGGCCAGTACGCAGAAGTGATAGCAAGCGCCAATGTGAATGTGAGCAAACAATAAATAGGAAGGAAGAACCCACCCCAGACTTGATAGGATGATAGGTTGTCAATCACACAGGCAAGGCTGAGGTTAACTATTTGAGGAGCAGAGAGAAACAAAGGAGCAGGAGACGGGTGTGGTAGAAATTCAATTATAGACAAGAGGTACTAGGACAGTGTTCAGACTGAGCAACAAGAACCCTACGCAAGGAACCAAACTGAACACACCTCCTGTGCCGCAGCGTGTGAGCAGAAGGTGGCGCAGAGACCTGAACAGGCAGAGACGTTACAATTGCCCCTCACAAAAAAATAAACATGATGTAGGCAAACGGGTTTTTCTTTTAACAAGTTAACTCAAAGATGGTCAAATAATGACTATAATCACACCAGAATATAACAAAATAATAAGTGTTTAATAAATGAAAAGAGATAATACTTAGCTGTGGTTAAAAATCATGTAATAGCTCACTGAACGGGGAGCCCCATTTTATATCATGCATTGATATATACCCAGTGTTTGATGACTTCCAGAGTTGCATGGCACGCATTATTCATGAGCCATGCTGAAGCTAACTTAAAACAATAGGCATATGGTTTTTATAGTACCTTTGGGGAGTGTGAGGGGCTCAGCTTATAACATGACCATTTATGGTACTGGAATTTGAAGAAAATCTTATCTACTGTGCAATATAGAGTGACCAGTCTTACTATACAGAAATAAAGACAAAACTACAGAGTGAACCTCCTATAAATATACATTAAATAAGTATAGATTGATCAGTAAGACAAATTTTGTCTATTTCAAGATACACAACAAGTCCTTATTCAGATGTACAGGTGCATCTCAATAAATTAGAATATTTATGTTCATTCATTTCAGTAATTCAATTCATAATCAGTGTCTTCCATGATAGTGTGTCCTACTGAACCAGACTGAGGGACCATTTAAAGACTTAGGAAACCTTGGCAGGTGACACACTGAATTTACCATACTGAACTTTTTCACAATATTCAAATTTTCTAAGATTTGGGTTTTCATTACCTGTAATCCATAATCAACATTTACAGAAATAAAACACTTGAAACAGAACACTCTGTGTGTAAAGAATCTAGAAAATATGGGAGGTCACTTTTGCGGGTGTATGGGGAGGGGTTGGTTTGACACTCAGTAGTGCTCCGCATGGCTATCTCTTAAGAAATCCAAAAGGGCATCACGTTGCCAACTTTTGTAAACCTCCTTTAATGTCCCAAAAAGAACCCCACCTTAACATGGTCACACAGCCAGTTATGCTGCGTCACCCGGCAGTCAGAGATTCAAAGGACAGGGTATATTGGCACTCAGAAGCGGATTCCTCCCTAATAAGTGCAATGTCAGCAACACCCCACATCCCCCCCAATACTCTCTTCACACACATCTCAATCTGGCACCTATATTGCATGTGCAGAGATCTCTCCCTCAATACTAAAGTTTTAAAATAAAAAAAGACCTACGCGGTTCACCAACCATCGTTATGATGCTTGATCATCAGGGGACTAGACTATCACGTCCTCTCAGTCTGAGATTTAAATAGCAGTGGTATCGGAGCCGCGTTCCCAGCTTCCTTTAAAACTAGATAGAGCCCGCCCATAAGGCGTGTGATATGATGTCATATCCAATCATCGTGCGGGGGAGGCGGAACCATAACTGATACTCCTCCCCTCGCAAGATTCGTCATCTAGAACGCTCTTCCCAGGGGCGGGAGAACTGACAAAATCACTATGGAGACATAGACGTGTGCCTCACCTCGCCGATCCTGTTTACAGGTAAGTGGAGCTTCGCTACAAATGTCACGCTACAGAAAGGCTATGTTACACAGAGTTCAGCGCTGCACATCATCTAGAATTATTACCATACACACGGAGCGCTATGGTTATATTATGTTATCATTTCCCAAGCCCTAAGTATTGATGAATCTAGGAGCACAACAGATGTTCAAAGTGAAATACACTATGTAAGGAATAACAGAACCTGGCGTCTCATGCGCTAACACAAAGGCACAGGTTACTTCATGGCATCCCCATATGAACTATATTGCGCACATGCCATAATGCCATTCATATTGCAGATCCTCACAAAAAGGTTATATACTTGTTTCCTACATACACTAAATGAGTAATAATGATGATAATAAAGAAGGACAGTTATCTCAAGAGGACCACATCAGGTGCTACCCTATGAGAAAGCATCATGCTATCATAATTGTGCATATGCAGAAAATCACATAGACTCTAAGCTACGCATAAAATGGTAAGTCAGATGATCGCAGAGAGCCTAAATTGCGCACCTTAGGTCACTACTCACTCATTGAGTGGATGATAGTAGTAGAAATGGGTAGATAAGGATTGATTTTTGAGAGAGAGACATTAGGAGTTTACCCTAGAAAGACGTGTTATACTTCATGGCCGATGTTTTGACCGGATATATTAAATAAAAAATAGCAGTTCATGACTGCATGGTCTATTAGCTGGAGTATGTGGAGAAGAGGGAAATGAAACTACAGGAATCAGGCAAAAGACAGACATTCATTAATGCCCCCTGGCGATACTGATTTAAAGTGATGAATCCATCTGCATTCTGATTGCAGCAGAAGTCTGTCCCAACTCCAACCCCTTACTGGGGGTCGAATCAATTGTAATCCTGAAAAGGAGAAGGATTCAGGTTGTCCATTATCGTGGCTGTGTGCATGATTGGCTATTGATGTGTCTCGATTATTAGCAATGTTGTTATAACGCTCCATTATCCTCACCCGAAATCCACGCTTGGTCTTACCAAGGGGCATTGTGCCAGGTAAATCACCCCCCTGCTACAATTCAATTAAAAAGTCCCTAATTTGACAGACCTCGCCAGTGACTGTATATTTCACAGTTTTAGTTTTCTGTACCTGTCTACACGCAATGCAATTACCACATTTAAAGGTACCATTTGGCTTCTGGCCCAGCCAGGTCCCCATTACTTTCGGGGCGACATAATGACTTCTGACCATCCTGTCCCTTAAACTCCTTCCACATCTATAGGTAATCTGGGAGGATGATCCTAAAACTTCTTTCAAGTCAGCATCTTGAAGTAGGATCCCCAAGTATCTTCCAAGTATCTCTCTGATCTCTTGGTGTGCATTGTCAAAGGTACCAATAATCCTCGTCAATTTGTCAGACTCGGTACTTTGCTTTTCTTAGGGACCAAACGTTTTTTACGGTAACAAGTTATTGCATGTTGGAAAGCTCCCCTTAGTGTATTATCTGGGTATCCACGGTCCTTAAACCTGATCCTCAAATCATCTGCTTGCTGTTTAAATTTTGATAATTTCGAGCAGTTCCTCCTTAGGTGAAGAAATTGGCCCTTGGGAATACCCCTTTTCAGGGCCACAGGATGGGCACTCTCCCACCTAAGGAGGCTGTTTGTCGTGTCTGAGTGATTCCTCATAATCAGAACACCTAGAAATGGGAGCTCAAACATACTCCAGGTGGACGTGAATCTCAGTTCAAAGGGATTAGAATTCAACTGTTCAACAAATTCCTCAAATCACGTGTGATCCCCACGCAGCAGGATGAAGATGTCATCGATGTACCTCAGCCAGAGGCAGATACGATCCTGCCACTGGCTGATGTCATTGGAATCAATGATGGCCGCCTCCCACCAGCCCAGGAGCAAGTTGGCATAACTTGGTGCACAGGGACTGCCCATGGCAGTGCCCCTGAGCTGGTGGTAGATGCGGCCATCGAAGGTAAAGAAATTGTTGTTCAGGCAGAACTTCAATAATTCGATAACAAACTGATTATGTGGTCTCAATCTAATATCCCTCATTTCGAAATAATATTCCACTGCTCTGAACCACTGTTCATGATAGATGGATGTATACAGTGCTTCTACATCAACAGATGCAAGTATCATGTCCTGTCCTAAGGTGATACCGTCCAATTTTAGCAGGAGATCAGTGGTGTCCCGAGTATATGAGGGAAGAGACTCGACGAAGGGTCTTAAAATCTGATCGACATAATCGGTCATCCGTTAACAGGGTTGGTCCCTTTATGGACCTTGGGAAGGGCATAAAAAGTTGGCATCACTGGAGATTTTGGACACATAAAGTCCAGTTCATTCTTGTTTATCAATCCCTTTTCATGGGCCTCCTGCAATAATGACTGCAAGGCTATAAGACATTTCTGCATTGGATTGTTTCTTAAAACCCCATAGAAACTCGTGTTGGACAGGAGTGTTAGACACATCTCCCTTTAATGCTCTGAGTCCATCACTACCACGTTTCCCCCTTTATCGGAGGGCTTTATCGTGATATTGGTGTCCAATTCAAGACCCCTCAAGGCTCGTCTTTCTTCAGAGCCCAAATTCTGTCCCCTACATCCGTTACCAGAGTGTTCCAACCTTTCGAATTCCATGGTAACCATGGCTGAGAAAATTTCTATGTGGGCATTGTCACTTGTGGGTGGTATTTTCACACTCTTGGCCTTTAAATTAGTATATGGAGCCCTTTGACACCCAAATTAGTTATTATCTAATAGGCCAGCCAGTGTCTGCACAGACCCTAAGGCTGTGTTCACACGGAGTTTTTAGGCAGCGGATTTTGAAGCGGAATCCGCCTGAAAAAACTCCTCCCATTCATTTCAATGGGAGTCAGCAACTTTTAGCTCTAGCGGAAAAAAAAAAGCAACATGACCTATCTTGCCGTGGATTCCGCCCGCGGTGTCCGTGGCTCGAGCCGCGCTCCTGATTAGGCCCATTCATCCAGGCTTAATCAGGAGCGGTTAGCCGCGTCGGAATGCTGATGCACGGCATCGGAATCCCGTCACGGCTGACCGCGGCGAAAACTCTGGGGGCGGAAAATTTTCCGCCGTGTGAACACACCCTAAGTCATCCAGCTCCAGATTGAGCTCAGTACACTGCCTCCGCTTAGTGGCTATATGATATTTATGCCACCGTAGTTTTCTAATAAATATTGCAATGTCTTTGGTCAGATTATAGTGAGGGGACAAAAGACAAGCCCTTGAGAGAACAGCTTTTTCTTCCTCTGTTAGCGCCTTGCATGATAAATTAATTATCTGCATTTTGCTCATGTTATTTTCTGGATGCGATTCCTGAGGGGGTATTGGCCTTGGGTTTGTGCAATTCCCTGTGATAAAAAAAAAAAAAACAGCTCCTACACTTGTGGCTGGTGAAGATTGATGGAAATTCCAGTTATTATTGGTTCCCCTTCTACCGGTCCTATTTCTACCCCTAGGACCCCTAAAGCGCCTTATACCCCTCTCAGAGGATGATGGCTCTATATCACTCCCAGACAAATTGGCTTCAGATGAAGAGAAATCACCGTCTGGTTTGCTGTTTCTTGGGTCTTCTTTAAGAAAGCTGTAAGCCCTATTTTCCTTAAAATCTTGCAGATCTCTCACAAACTGTTGGTGTTTCCTATCACTCAAGTTGGTCTGGAACCTCTCAATTTGCAGTTGGAGGTTGGATTCCTTCTGCTGAAATAAGGGATCAGTCTTCAATTTAAGAACCTGGTCCCTTAGTTCATTTAATTTTTTGTTTTTGGGATCAAAGGCTAGCTTTTCTTTCTCCAAGAGACGTTTCATGAACCTAGTAGAGCTCTCTGTTGCTTTCTTTTCTCACTTAACCATGAGAGATGAATTTCTAATTCTATCAGATGTTGATTCTTAAGCCCTTTGGTACTATCTTGTGTTTGATGTAACTCTCAAGAGATTGGACCTCCCACCACGAGACTATATAGTCCTTATATGCACGTGTCAATTCCTTGAATGCTACCCAAACATTAGTTGTTAATAATTGTTGTGTTAGTTCTTTCTCTGAAAAAACTGTTTATGCTACTGTACTCCACTTAGCTAGATCAGGCGTATCAGTGAGGAAACCCGCCATAATACGCAAAAGGTTTATAATATTATGCAAAGACCAACTAGTCAGGCTGCAGGGGTCAGACCCTGCCTAAATCTCTATCAGAATTTTTAAATATATATCAGGATATTTTAGATAGTGTAGAAAAATAATAATAAAAAAATTCACTTTTATTTCTTATATATATAAAAATGTAAAGAAAGAACGAAACACACTAGTGCTACCATGTGTTTAGTGATATTGAGGGTTGAGATCTCATAAAGCTCATGTGTTGTTATCGTCAATACTTTGAGATGCCCAGAACATATATCTAAGCTACTATATTAATTTATAATGGCCCAGAAAAAAGTGATATCGGTCATAAAGATGATTATGACCAACCTCCTAAGGATTAGTATTACTATCCTGAGTGCGGGTGTATGGGGAGGGGTTGGTTTGACACTCAATAGTGCTCCGCATGAATATCCCTTAAGAAATCCAAAAGGGCATCACGTTGGCTACTTTTGTAAACCTACTTTAACGTCCCAAATAGAACCCCACCTTAACATGGACACACAGCCAGTTATGCTGCGTGTCACCCAGCAGGAGAGATTCAAAGGACAGGGTATACTGACAATCAGAACCATGTGTTCAGTGATATAGAGGGTTGAGATCTCATCAGTGGCATAAATACTGGGGTAGCTGTGGTAGCGGCTGCCACAGGGCCCGGGACATTAGGGGGCCTGGCGGGCCCCTGATGTTTTTTTTTAATAGGCCGTTACCTGCTGGTGTAACACTATAATATACAATATAAAAAAAAAAATTCCTTGGGCACTTCTATCAAATATTTTTTTACCAAAAGACAAAAAACTACAGTATTGATTGAGTAGTGTTTTGTTGGCGCATCACAACTGCACCATGTACCACCAAACAAGCAATAATGTCCTTTAGTGGCCCCAAACAAGTAATTTTGTCCCCCAGTGGGCCTTGACAAATGATAATGTCCCCAGTGGCCCCCAAACAAGTAATAATGTCCCCCAGTGACAACACGTATTATACAGTGGGCACCACTTAATATTAAATGGGTACGTCTGAGCAAAACCTAGATGGAAAATTGAAAAAAAGAAGAAAAAGAGTTGTATTGCCAAAGAAGAAGAAAAATAAACATCTTTATTTTGCACAAATGCGAAGTTTAAAACAATAAAAACATTGTAGCTGTATATATGTAGGTAAAAACACCACATATAAGTACCCTATTTGATCCAATAAATATGCATAGGCTTAAGATATTAGTATTATATTAGGATGGCTTTTAAGTTGCTCCCAAAGCGCTAGGTGCATAATCCATGACCTACAGTGGGGGAAAAAAGTATTTAGTCAGCCACCAATTGTGCAAGTTCTCCCACTTAAAAAGATGAGAGAGGCCTGTAATTGACATCATAGGTAGACCTCAACTATGAGAGACAAAATGAGAAAACAAATCCAGAAAATCACATTGTCTGATTTTTAAAGAATTTATTTGCAAATTATGGTGGAAAATAAGTATTTGGTCAATAACAAAAGTTCATCTCAATACTTTGTTATATATCCTTTGTTGGCAATGACAGAGCTCAAACGTTTTCTGTAAGTCTTCACAAGGTTGGCACACACTGTTGCTGGTATGTTGGCCCATTCCTCCATGCAGATCTCCTCTAGAGCAGTGATGTTTTGGGGCTGTCGCTGGGCAACACGGACTTTGAACGCCCTCTCAAGGTTATCTATGGGGTTGAGATCTGGAGACTGGCTAGGCCACTCCAGGACCTTGAAATGCTTTTTACGAAGCCACTCCTTCGTTGCCCTGGCGGTGTGCTTGGGATCATTGTCATGCTGAAAGTCCCAGCCATGTTTCATCTTCATTGCCCTTGCTGATAGAAGGAGGTTTGCACTCAAAATCTCACGATACATGGCCTTATTCATTCTTTCATGTACACGGATCAGTCGTCCTGGTCCCTTTGCAGAGAAACAGCCCCAAAGCATGATGTTGCCACCCCCATGCTTCACAGTAGGCATGGTGTTCTTTGGATGCAACTCAGCATTCACTCTCCTCCAAACACGACGAGTTGTATTTCTACCAAACAGTTCTATTTTGGTTTCATCTGACCATATGACACTCTCCCAATATTCTTCTTGAACATCTAAATGCTCTCTAGCAAACTTCAGACGGGCCCAGATGTGTACTGGCTTAAGCAGGGGGACACGTCTGGCACTGCAGGATCTGAGTCCCTGGCGGCGTACTGACGGTAGCCTTTGTTACATTAGTCCCAGCTTTCTGCAGGTCATTCACTAGGTCCCCCTGTGTGGTTCTGGGATTATTGCTCACTGTTCTTGTGATCATTTTGACCCCACTGGGTGAGATCTTGCGTGGAGCCCCTGATCGAGGGCGATTATCAGTGGTCTTGTATGTCTTCCATTTTCTAATTATTGCTCCCACAGTTGATTTCTTCACACCAAGCTGCTTGCCTATTGCAGATTCAGTCTTCCCAGCCTGGTGCAGGTCTACAATTTTGTTTCTGGTGTCCTTCGACAGCTCTTTGGTCTTCACCATAGTGGAGTTTGAAGTGTGACTGTTTGAGGTTGTGGACAGGTATCTTTTATACTGATAACAATGTCAAATGGGTGCCATTACTACAAGTAATGAGTGGAGGACAGAGGAGCCTATTAAAGAAGAAGTTACAGGTCTGTGAGAGCCAGAAATCTTGCTTGTTTGTAGGCGACCAAATGCTTATTTTCCACCATAATTTGCAAATAAATTCTTAAAAAAATCAGACAATGTGATTTTCTGGATTTGTTTTCTCATTTTGTCTCTCATAGTTGAGGTCTACCTATGATGTCAATTACAGGCCTCTCTCATCTTTTTAAGTGGGAGAACTTGCACAATTGGTGGCTGGCTAAATACTTTTTTCCCCACTGTATGTGCTACCCTTAACAACTCTCCCTTAGATAACAATAGTTAATGCTGTGCACAAGAAAATAAACAGAAAAAACAAGCTCTGCCAGATAGGATGGAGAGTGTCTGTGAAAAGCAATTTACCCTGTCTTGCCATAGATTCTCAATGGGATTTAGTTCTAGACTTTGACTGGGCCATTCTAACACATGAATATTCTTTGATCTAAACCATTCCACTGTAGCACTGGCTGTATGTTTAGGGTCATTGTCTTGCTGGAGGTGAATCTCCTTCCCAGTCTCAAGTCTTTTGCAGTCTCCAACATGTTTTCTTCCAGGATTGCCCTCTATTTAGCTCCATCCATCTTCCTATCAATTCTGACAAGCTTTCCTGTCCCTGCTGAAGAAAAGCATCTCCACATCATGATGCTGCTGTGTGTGATGGTGTGTTCAGGATGATGAGCAGTGTTACTTTTCCGCCACACAAGCGCTTTGCGTTTAGGCCAAAAAGTTCAATTTTGGTCTCATTTGGCCAGAGCACCTTCTTCCACATGTTTGCTGTGTCCCCTATATGGCTTGTGGCAAACTGGAAAACAGCACATCTTATGTCTTACTTTCAGCAATGCAGAGTGACCATGGGCCTCTTGGCTGCTTCTCTGACCAGTGCTCTCCTTGCTCAATCTATCATTTTAGGTGGACGGCCATATCTTGGTAGTTTTGCAGGTATAGAATACTTTTTCCATTTTTGGATGATGGATTAAACAGGGCTCCTTGGGATGCTCAAAGATTTGGATATGTTTTTATAACTTAACCCTGCTTTAAACTTCTCCACAACTTTATCTCTGACCTGTCTGGTTGCGTTCCTTGGTCTTCATGATGCTGTTTGTTCACTAGTGTTCTCTAACAAACCACTGAGGCCTTCACAGAACAGATGTATTTATACTGAGACTAAATTACACACCGCTGGACTGAATTATTAACTAATTAAGTGACTTCTGAAGGCAATTGTTTGCATTGGATTTTATTTAGGGGTATCAGAGTACAGGGGGCTAAATACTTTTGCACATCACACTTTTCAGATTTTTATTTTATTAAAATTTTGAAAACCATGTATCATTTTGTTCCACTTCACAATTATATGCTACTTTTTGTTGGTCTATTACTTAAAATCTCAATAAAATACATTTAAGTTTGTGGTTGTAAGGTGACAAAATGTGAAAAAGTTAGAGGGGTTGGAATATTTTTGCAAGACACTGTACATGTGCTGACCATTCAACATGTTGTTTATGTGCGGTTACTTTCTTATGCTTTCCTCCCTTTATGTGACATTATTTATTTTATTATTTATGCAATACATATGTATTTTATTTTTGTCTAGTGAGTTTTCTATTGTAATTAAACATTTATAACTGATTGCTTCCTTGGGGTACTTGGCTGAAACTTCCTATCACTAGATAAGATACTTGGCTTGAAAAGATTGAGATCTCAGCCTATTCCTTGCTGTATGCCATATATAGGATACTATTTATACTACTGTATATTTATACAGTAGTTCTATATGGTACCATGCTACCATATATTTGTTGTAGTAGTCATTGAAAAAGTGCATGTAGCATGAAAAACTATTCTGTATCTACTACATTGTAGCTTATATAATATAATACTGAATAATAAATAGCTTTTTTTACTGGTTAGTGCTACAACTTTATTTTCTGTGCCATTTTGGTGTTGTAGTGATCTAGCTAGCAATGCATGTCTAAAACTTCAGAAATGTCTCCATGACTTGTGAATTGATTCTTTAATTGTACTCCATTACTAAGTGCTTTAGTGATAGGAGATGCTGTATATTTAATGTCTTAAGCTTATTATTTTTATTTTCTTACAGGAAGAAAAAGGCATTGAGCATCCTTTCAGAACGACCATGATTTAATGAAAGTACATTATATTTGAGCACGATGAGTATATACAGTAAACCACAGTTGTCTAAGTTTGAGATAAGTTGGATCTGTTTATATTTATATCATGCAGAAGAAATGAAAAGTTAATAGGAAGTATTGGTAGGACAATAAACAGATGATAGCCACTTTACTGACTAACCAAGAAAACAGCATTAGAAGTTGTATGCATTATGTATAATTATTCCTCCTCATTACTGTAAATGCCAAATAAACCCAAATATTACTAGTTACTTTGCCTTACATACTTCTATAATGACCAAGAAGCAATCGGTATCCCAGCACATTGTGCACCACTTGCTTCAAGGCCTCCCAGGTTAGAGCTTTGACAGCAACTAAACCGAAGTGTTGGGACTTCTTCAGCTTGGTTTAGTAATCCTGGCCAGCTGACATACATTAAACCTGTCAATGAGCCATAACTGTAGGTAACCTCCGTGAAGAGCAATAAGCGCTTCCATCAGTACAATGGAAGTGCTCATTATAGGCTGAAAGTGAGCAGTGCACAGTGTACTCAGATACCGTTTGCTCCCTGGTCATGAAAGGGAGACAGCATTTGAGGCCTTATTAAATTTTTTAATATGCTTTATTAACACATTTTGGTTCATTTCTGTGAGATCATGCCCTTCTGTATTCTTTCCTTTGTGTATTGACAGCTGTACCCTGTTTCTCTCTGTGTAGTGGCGAATGTGTGTAATTAAAAGAAAATCAGGGTGCGGAGGGTTACTTCAAACTGTTATATCTCAGGCATTATAAAACATGGAAAATTGATTTTGTACTTTCATATGACACTAAGGATCAAGTTCTACCTATATTATTTCTAGAGATATCACTAATTGAAAACACAGTCGAGATTGAGATATTTATATGCAGCTGCAGCTACTCTCAATCCCAGTTGTGTATTCAATTGATGATATCTCTGGGATAGAATCTCCTCCTTTATACAACACCAGACACACCAATGACACAAATACTGGCAGAAAATCACAAGCTGTTCAAGCTCTTCAATGTTGGACCAGACGTCACGTGAGCCAGGCATGCGTCACGACTGGCCCACTGACGTCTGAGACATCACCAAGCAGCCCCGAAGCCTGCTGGAGCGCAGGAGAGGTAAGTAACAGTGTTTTTATGTTCCCTCAACTCCTCTGGGCTTCCGATCATTATATTCTGGGGACTGAAAAGACCCCAGAGTATAATGATAGCAGCATTTGTGGGGTTCACGGCCCACAGGCCTTACTTACCGATCCCCGCTCCTGCTCACAGCCACCTCTGGAGAAAGTGAAGCACAGGCGGGACCCCTAATGTCCTTGGCCCTGTGGCAGCCACTACCACTGCTACCCCGGTATTTACGCCACTGACTGGAAGGCCATACTGGATGTCAGCATTGTTATAAATTGAAACGTTTTTAAACTACTATGGCTGCTGTTCGAGCTAATGAAAACTCTCAGCAGACCCAAGCCCGTCTCCAATCTGACAAGGTATGTCACAGACAACAGCGAGGTGCTGAAACAACCCAGCAGACCAAAGCCTGTCTCCAATCTGACAAGGCATTGTCAGCCACATGTACACAGCTGCACTCCATGTTTCCATAACAACCCAGCCATATTTCTTCAGTGCTGTAGGCCAGCTTTAAAGGGGCAGGGCAATGTGGATGACACTGTTACACAAGGTCACATACATACAGTTTTACTGCAGGTTTTCCATAACAACCGATGGCAGGTTTTTCACTGATATCCACACTGAGATACACATGATCACATGACACTTATGGACCATTGGAAAATCGCAGGTTCTTCAGTCTTGACATACACACAGCTTTACAATAATAATAATAGTCCTTTAATAGTCCCACAATGGGGAAATTCAGTGTGTTACAGCAGCAAAGATAAGCAGATACAAATACAAATACAACATGTACAGGAATGTTCCAAGGTAAGAGGCATTACTTTGATAGCCGACAGACAGATAGGAAGTAGCAGGGGGGGGGGGGGGATTTAACAGGCAGAGAGATATTTCAGTTCTCTGTGTGTAATGATCTCCGCTTAGGTTGGTGTTGGTTGTACAGCCTAACCGCGGTGGGGAGGAAAGACTTCCGATAGCGCTCCTTCTCACACCTAGGGTGGAGCAGTCGGTCACTGACAGTACTGCTCAGCGCGATCACAGTCTCATGCATGGGATGGGACTTCTTCTTCTGCATGGAGCTCACCACGGACAGTATCCTTCTGTCACCCACCACCTGCACTGGGTCCAGGGGGCTCCCCAGGACAGAGCTGGCCCTTCTAATCAGCTTGTCAAGTTTATTTCTGTCCCTGGTTGATATACTGCTCCCCCAGCAGGCCACTCCAAAGAAGATGGCTGATGCCACTACTGAGTTGAAGAAAGTTCTAAGAAGTGCCCCCCGGATTCCAAAGGCTCTCAGTTTCCTAAGCAGGTAGAGCCTGCTGTGGCCCTTCCTGTACAGGGCCTCCATATGATCTGCCCAGTCCAGCTTATTATTAAGGCGCAAACCCAGGTACTTATAGGTGTTCACAATCTCGATGCCCGTCCCCAGGATGTCCACTGGTTTAGGAGGGCTTCTGCCTTTGCGGAAGTCCACCACCATCTCCTTGGTCTTCCCCGCGTTAATCTTCAGGTTTCCATAGCAACCAAGCTATTTATGACCTGTATGAGTCAATAGCAGTTCGCAGGTCCTTAAATATTCAGTCATATGACGTGCATCAGCCAATATAAGTTCACATTTCATTTACCAGGTTTCCATAACAACCCAGCCAAAAATAGACTGTACCTATACTGGACTGCCATACTGGATGTCAAGTGCAAAACTGGCCAATTCTTATGGTGCCACTACACAAACAAAAAATGAAATATACCCGTGCGAAGCTGGGTCCTTCTGCTAGTATATATATATACGTATATATGTAAAATGTGTTCAGTATTTTCATATCTGTATGCACTTGTGTAAATATGTATGTGTAATATTTATGTATCTCTGTGTGTATCAGAAAATATGGTTATGTGATGTATAAATCTTTATGTATGTGTCTATTTTACAGAGAGGGGCAAACTTAAACTTATCACCTATCAACAGGATAAGTGATAAGAATCTGATTAATGGGAATTCTATTGCTGGAACCCCAACGATCAAAAGAACAGGAGTCTCATATGCTTCACCTACATTATGAATAGAGTAGTGGTTGAGCATGCAAAACATCATTCCTTGCTTTGAGACTGCTGAAGAGAATCTGAGCTCACTGTACAGCTACCTTTGCAGTACAATAGAGATGAAAGGAGTGGCAGCATGCAATACTTGCCTGACACTCTATTCATGTGGAGGGACACGAGAGGCCTGTTCTTGTAATTGATGGGGGGTCCTAGTGGTCAGACTCTACTGACAAGACACTTATCACCAAGGGAAGATAGTGAATCCTTGTCCCACATGACAGCTTAGCACAGCTAAACAACAGCTCTAATTATGTCCTGTATAAATCCATATTTTATATCATTGTTGTAAAACTGCTGTTGGAGTTCTTCTTTAGTGCAATTGTTGTTTCAGATTTTTGTAAATTAATAGTTCAGTGATGATTAGAAACTTTGTAATATATCTCATCAGAGGAAAAAGTTTCTCCTGTTATTAGCTCATCTCCTTCTCTAAATTGCTTAATTCACTGTCCAATGTCTGTGTTCTTTTGCCCATATTAATCTTTTCCTCTTATTAGCCAGTCTCAGATATGGCTTTTTCTTGGCCACTCTGCCCTGAAGGCCAGCATCCCTGAGTCGTCTCTTCACTGTAGACGTTGACACTGGCGTTTTGCGGGTACTATTTAATGAAGCTGCCATTTGAGGACCTGTGAGGCGTCGATTTCTCAAACTAGAGACTCTAATGTACTTGTCTTGTTGCTCAGTTGTGCAGCGGGGCCTCCCACTTCTCTTTCTACTCTGGTTAGAGCCTCTTTGTGCTGTCCTCTGAAGGGAGTAGTACACACCGTTGTAGGAAATCTTCAGTTTCTTGGCAACTTCTCGCATGAAATAACCTTCATTTCTAAGAACAAGAATAGATTGTCGAGTTTCACATGAAAGTTCTCTTTTTCCGGCCATTTTGAGAGTTTAATCCAACCAACAAATGTAATGCTCCAGATTCTCAACTAGCTCAAAGGAAGGTCAGTTTTATAGCTTCTCTAACCAGCAAAACTATTTTCAGCTTTTTTCATACTTGCACAAGGGTTTTCAAGGGTTTTCTAAACATCCATTAGCCTTCTTACGCAGTTAGCAAACACAATGTACCATTAGAACACTGGAGTGATGGTTGCTGGAAATGGGCCTTAATACACCTATGTAGATATTGCATTAAAAACCAGACATTTGCAGCTAGAATAGTCATTTACCACATTAACAATGTATAGAGTGTATTTCTGATTCATTTAATGTTATCTTCATTGAAAAAAACTGTGCTTTTCTTTCAAAAATAAGGAAATTTCTAAGTGACCCTAAACTTTTGAACGGCAGTGTACATTTATACTATGTAGAGGGGAGTTGAAGTCCAGTGAGTGAGAAACATGCTGCTACAGTAAACAGTAAGATTGGAAGCACTTTTACAGCGGTTTCTAGCCAATTTTAGATGTAGATTTGAATAAAGCACTGGTGACAAACATATCTTACTGTACTTACTCCAGGATGTTTCTGTCTTTCTGATTCTCCTTCACTCTTCTTCCTTTTCCTCCATGCTCTCTCCAGACTTATATGGAATGTAGCCTGTCTTCAGTGAATATGACACTGAGCAGTCAATTAAGCAGTTTAGCAGAAAGGAGAGGAACTGATAAGAGGAGATAAGAGCAGTGAGGAAAATTTGTTAACAAGTTCACACTATACATGGCATACAAGTGGCAATTTGCAGCTGGCTGTCCTAGGCTTCAATTATAGTGCAAGGAACCACCTGAGATAAGTCAGAATTATTGAGTTGATGGAGCCTCTCAATACACCTTGTGCCTGCAGGGGAATTGATTCAAAATGTGGTAGGACCAAAGTGAATGGAGGAATCAATTTCCCTAATATACATCACTATGACACAGCGTCTCTGTAGCTTGTTGTGGATGATTGGCTCCATGTGACTTCTTGTTATGCACACATAGCTGTAGATGGGTGCCTGCTGATCAAATGCTCTTTCATTACCCAACCTTCTTCACCTTTCCTTTAATAATCTATTACCAGAGGTAAAATTAAACCAGCTTATTTTGTCTACCTGGAAGGCTTGGCATCAAGTGCGATATGGAATTAAGGCTTCATCTCAGGCCTCCTTGTATTTATCCCTAATGCCAAACCCAGATTTCCAGAATGGCCAAGTCCATTATATCTAGAGGTATTGGCATACCCATGGCCTTACTTCGATTAGATACTTTATACACCTTGACGACAGGCAATTGCTATCCCTAGACAAGATTTTGGGCAAATACCTTTCCAAATCTCCAGGTTCAGAGCTATGTGCGTACCGTTCTACCCAACTAACCCCAGCTGACTGGAACCCACAAGTACTTAGATGGTTCAATCATCCAAATGCCAAATTGATTGTGATCTGATCCAATAGATCAGATCACAATCAATTATAAATATCTCCATATCCCCCTAGACTACAACCTACCATACTCCTTTAAAGAGGACTTTTCATGTTCTCATGAATGTGCGCTGAATTCAGCACACTATTGGATTTCCCGGTATGTGCCCCGGAGGTGGAGATATTAATTTCAGCACCGATATCTCCCTACTGTCAGAACCTAGTGTCATTGCTGTGAGGAATGCTCCCCATCTGTACTCTAACATAGCCATGTACTGTCAGAGGGGGTGTTCTTTACTGCCCAGCGATGACACTGAGCTGTGAGGAACGCCCCCCAAGTATAAGTCTATGGATGAGTACAGATGGGGGGGCATTCCTCACAGTCCAGCAATGATGCTAGTTTGTGAGGAACGCCCTTCTGACAGTGGGGAGCTATTCAGCGCACTGTCAGCTTTCCCGGTATGTGTCCCAGTGGTGGAGATATCTGTGCTATTAATTTCGTGCTGAATTCAGTGCACTGTTGGCTTTCTAGCGGTATATAAAACATATGTGCACATATATGCACATTCATGAAAGGTCCCCTTTAACTAAGCAGGTGTTGGACGATCCCAACTTCACATATAGAGCCATATTGGACATATTTGTGAGTACAAACAGGTTCTTGCCCTCAGCGAGTTTTCTCAAAATTAGATTAAAAGTGTGTCATGGATCTTACTTTACCCCCTTCAAGGGGTATAAGATGGGCCTCTATCTGACTTCAACCTGTTTTAATGTCAAGCCTCAGAAGCTAATTTATACCATTGTTAATGGTCATGCCCTGTTATCCAGAAACTATGAGACCGTATTTGACTGTTTAACACGACTCATCTCACTAATTTTATACCTGATGATTCCCTGTGGGCCATCTTTGGCTATGTAGACTGAGAGAAATATCAGTTTGCCGGGGGGGCTTTCAGATTATTACATTACATCTTGGAGGCTGGAGTAAAAATGATCCTGAAGACCTGGCTTCATCCTTACCCCCCTCCTTTTAAACTGTTCCTGAATAAGCTCTTTTATGTTTGGGGATGGATTGGCTGGAATCTTCACTTAACAAGAAAAGCAGGGTGCGACTTTTCTTTGTCCCTTGGGAGAGTCTTTTCACCACACTTGGGATGCCCTATTAGAGATGTCATTTGCTCTTAGCCTCCTACTGGTTTACATGGAGAGGTAGTTGGTGGGGCCCAGGCGCCCGTGCGTCCTGGAAGCGTCGCCTCCTCTGAACAAGTTGGGGGTGAGGGATTTCCTCCAGGGGTTGGGGATGTCTGGGATGGTGTAGCGGGTGCCTGTTTTCTCGAATCTAACTTCATGCACCATGATTTCTGATTATAAGGGGCATGTTATTGTTATCTCTGTTTTGCTTTCCCAAGTTAAAAAAAACAGTTACTCTTCTTAGTTCTTTTTTTCTTTTTCAGAAACCTGAAGATAGCAGATTCAATATGGATATACCTCTATGGTGATAATAACCAATACTGCCATGCTGCCATCTATGTCAATTTATGCTATAGTTTTACATATAAATCATGTTAATAATAATATTGTGCTACCTGCATTGAATTTTGAAGAATGGTCAACTGTGTCTTTTGCATTCCTTTAGTAAGCAGTATTATTTTTTCCTATTTAAACAACTTTTGGAAAATGTATGGGTGGCAAAAGAGATAAAATAAAAAACGCTTCACAAGGTGAACACTTTTCAGATACAAGGCATTATGTATCATGAGCATACTTGTAGTGTTATTAATGTTATTAATAACTTTTGTGTCTTTTGTCTTACAGAGTAAAGTCATGAAATATTCATATAAGCAGTCTTTGTACAGATCATTAACTGAGTTAGATGTATTGGAATAAGAAACCCTGCCAGAGCTTGTTGTGCACAATGGCTGCTATGAGAGGTGAATGCTGTGTGTGAGTCTAGCCTAGTGCAGTTTTAAATGCATTAGCCCTCATGCACACGAACATACATTTGATCCACAATTGCGGATCAAAGTATGGGCACATGCATTTCAATGGGCCCAGACACACAGCCATTGTTTTTTGTGGCTGTGTGTCCAGGCAGAATTGAAGAGCTGCAAATTATGGAGCAGGTCTTATACCTATACATATTTGCGGCTCTGTCAATTCATTTGATTGTATGCGTCAGTGAAATCCATGGATGACACGCAGATACCAATCTGTGTTGCCAGGTGTAGGTAATCGCCTATAGCAAACTATTGAGTAAAATCTACTTTCCCAGCATTGATATGGCATTTTGGGATTTGTGGCATTTTTTCAAAACCATTCATCTTCTGGTGTGGTGGGTTATTTGGAATTTTTAACATAGGCCTTTCTTTAGTACTTACAAAATGGCAGAAATAAACAGAATAAATAAATGCTACAGAATACAAAATGTCATCAAAGACTCTTGCAAAAACCCTAAAGACAGGGTGCAGCCAGACCCAATGGTATATGATGAAGGTTGCACAGGTGCAAAATACTGATGGACATCCACTCACATGTCTACAATCCAATGCACCCTGCTGACTAATAGCTTGTTTGTGATGCCCATACTATTATACTTGTCCCAATACTTACTTATATATATATATATATATATATATATATATATATATACACAGTACAGATCAAAAGTTTGGACACACCTTCTCATTCCAAGAGTTTTCTGTATTTCCATGACTATAAAAATTGTAGATTCACACTGAAGCATCAGAAAACTATGAATTAACACTTGTGGAATTATATACCGTATATACTGGCGTATAAGACGACTTTTTAACCCCTTAAAATAATGGCTACAGTGGGGGGTCGTCTTATACGCCGGATATACGGGGGCCGCACTGTGTGAGGTGTTTTTTTCCCCGTCAGCGCGTAGAGAGCCGCTTCCTGGGACCGCTGCGCATGCGCGGCAATCCGCCTCTCACAGTCATTAGAAGAGGCTTAGTACGCGCTGACGGGGCGGCGCGCTGTATGCTAATGCAGCCGCCCCGTCACAGCGGTCGACGTCACAGAGCTGGGGGTCACAGGCGGCACTTACAGAAGCATGTCGGATCTTCATTAATATCACAGCATGGATGCGAGGGGAAAGCTGGCGGTGCAGTAACGCCAGATTCCCCTTGCATCCATGCTGTGATATTAATGAAGAGCTTAGCTTTACCGTACATGTTTGAAACAACCTTATGTTTATAAGTGACAGTTTTGCTGCTATATACAGTACCTGCATGTCATATGCATTTGAATTAAAATTAACATGTTGAAATCAAAGCAGACTTTTTTTTCATTTGGGAGAGGGGTAGTCTTATACAGTGAGTATATACCAAATTCTATATTTTTAGGGCAGAAGTTGGGGGTCGTCTTATACGCCCAGTCGTCTTATACGCCGGCATATACGGTACTTAACAAAAAAGTGTGAAACAACTGAAAATATGTCTTATATTCTAGGTTTTTCAAAGTAGCCACCTTTTGCTTTGATTACTGCTTTTCAGACTCTTGGCATTCTCTTGATGAGCTTCAAGAGGTAGTCACCTGAAATGGTTTTCCAACAGTCTTGAAGGAGTTCCCAGAGATGCTTAGCACTTGTTGGCCCTTTTGCCTTCACTCTGCGGTCCAGCTCACCCCAAACCATCTTGATTGGGTTCAGGTCTGGTGACTGTGGAGGCCAGGTCATCTGGCGTAGCACCCCATCACTCTCCTTGGTCAAATAGCCCTTACACAGTCTGGAGGTGTTTTTGGGGTCATTGTCCTGTTGAAAAATAAATGATGGTCCAACTAAACGCAAACCGGATGGAATAGCATGCCGCTGCAAGATGCTGTGGTAACCATGCTGGTTCAGTATTCCTTCAATTTTGAATAAATCCCCAGCAGTGTCACCAGCAAAGCTCCCCCACACCATCACACCTCCTCCTCCATGCTTCACGGTGGGAACCAGGCGTGTAGAGTCCATTCGTTCACCTTTTCTGCGTTGCACAAAGACACGGTGGTTGGAACCAAAGATCTCAAATTTGGACTCATCAGACCAAAGCACAGATTTCCACAGGTCTAATGTGATGATTGACTCTTGGTCTTCCTTTCCTGGGGCGGTCCTCATGTGAGCCAGTTTCTTTGTAGCGCTTGATGGTTTTGGCCACTGCACTTGGAGACACTTTCAAAGTTTTCCCAATTTTTCGGACTGACTGACCTTCATTTCTTAAAGTAATGATGGCCACTCGTTTTTCTTTACTTAGCTGCTTTTTTCTTGCCATAATACAAATTCTAACACTCCATTCAGTAGGACTATCATCTGTGTATCCACCTGACTTCTGAACAACACAACTGATGGTCCCAACCCCATTTATAAGGCAAGAAATCCCACTTATTAAACCTGACAGGGCACACCTGTGAAGTGAAAGCCATTTCAGGTGACTACCTCTTGAAGCTCATCAAGAGAATGCCAAGAGTGTGCAAAGCAGTAATCAAAGCAAAAGGTGGCTACTTTGAAGAACCTAGAATATAAGACATATTTTCAGTTGTTTCACACTTTTTTGTTAAGTATATAATTCCACATGTGTTAATTCATAGTTTTGATGCCTTCAGTGTGAATCTACAATTTTTATAGTCATGAAAATACAGAAAACTCTTGGAATGAGAAGGCGTGTCCAAACTTTTGGTCTGTACTGTATATATATATATATATATATATATATATATATATATATATACACACACATGTCTGAAATGCTATGTACACCTTTGCGTTCAGTTATACTTGTAGTGGAAATGCATTGCATTTTTTTTTCTGCAGTGTTTTTCATTGCGATTTTGAAGAGTTTTCCTCTGCGGACTTTCTGCGCCTATTATACCTACATGGTAAATGCCAGCTTTTCCGATGCAGATTTTTTTCTGCAGTGTGTTCATAGGATTAGCCAGAATCCCATACACTTTGCAGGTACTGTAAAACATGGGGCTTCAGCCTTAAGGTGAATTCTTATCATTTTGATAATATCTCAGCTTAAATCAGTGTTTATGAGCACAGGCCAGTTGCAGACGACCGTGGGCGAGATCCGTGTGCTATCCTTGTTTTTCGTGAATTGCACACTGACCCATTCATTTCTATGGGTACATGCAAACAACCATATTTTTCACTGATCAGTGTGCAAGCCGTGATTCCACACCGCGTCAGATAGAACATGTCCTATTCTGTCCAGTCTTTGCAGAACGTACTAGTCCATAGAAGCCTATGGCAGACTAAAAACCTAGGAAGGCACACTGATGTACTTTTCATGGACAAGCTAGGGATATAATTATAGTTTGCGGACTGCAAAATACACAAAGTCGTCTGCAACCTGCCTAACAACAACAAAGATAACATTGACAGAACAAACCGTCAGGCTGATTTCAGACAAATCTTTGTAAAAAAGGGGAAAGAGCTGTTCGCACTATATGAGAGCAAGTGAAGGTGCAGAAGAAAAAAAGAATAAAACCCTATTAGAAAAGTGTTTTCTAGCCAATAATACATATAATACAATAATTAAAAAAAATGGTCACAAAGGCGTACATAGCCTTAAGTATTGTCACCCCATTTTTCACCCAAGGTGACAAAGCTTGGCCTATATAAAAGATAATAAACAAGAAGTTTTCAACAAAATGTATAAGATTGGAACTCATATCAACTGTGAACATTGCCTTACATACATGTTTATTTTTCCTCACACAGAGCCAAGTACCAACAGGAAGGTCATCTGGCATCAATCTATCTTACTTCACTACTCTTTATGTCTTTTATAACCAATAAATCTCAATAAAACTAGTAACCCCGCAAACCTGTGATGTTGTGTCATTTTTTCTTACAAAATTGTAAAAGTTTTGCATAAAAATGGCTTGCACAAAAATGTACAGCTTTTTGATGCAAAAAATTACTATATATGTGATTTAAAAAATCATATATATGATAGATAAATTCGCCCGAAAAATGTTTTTTTCTTTTAAAGGCTTTTGTCTACCAATACATATGATCAATATTCTGAATGTCATGGATTCAGTTTTGTGAGTATACCATAATTATGTTTTCACAGTTTTATTTGTTGTAGTGAATGTAAAATTTTACACAGAAAATGGGTCATTTACAAAAACACCAGCCAAAAGAAATTGTGTCAGTGATTACTGACAAAATCTTTATGCTCTTGTTGATTGCTGACATGTATGCCGTATGTCATATCTTGAACCTGTTTTATATTATTATTATTATTATTGTTTATTTATATAGCACCATTAATTCCATGGTTTTATATGTAATCTGTTTGCCTGTCTCCTAGGTTGCTTTTATTTTTAAGGCTAAGGCCCCATGTTGTAGACAAGCTGCTTTTTTGTTGCAGATTTCTATGTTTTTTGAGCCAAACCTAGGAGTGGCTACAAAAGAAATGGGGAATATAAATTAAGCTCTTATACTTCTCCCTTCTGCTTAACCCACTGCTGACTTTGGCTCAAAAAACTGCAGCAAAATCTGCAACAAAAAAAGCAACTTTTCTGCAATGTGGGACCTTAGCTTAACAGAACTTCCTGTTTGCCAACTCTCCACTAAAACAACTTACTGGAATCTAATGATAACCCTTTCGTTTAAAGTAATCTCTACTTTATACAATGTAGAATTATGCTAAGTAAATTGTTAACAATTTACTGATCTTGATAAGATTATACTCATTAGTTTTGTGACTTTATTTCAGATCCCAGTGTTATCCAGAAGCTAAATGTCAGTGCGGTGTTGTCCTCAAGTGCAACTATACAATGGGTGCAGCCAACAGCTGGTCCTGTAAATTATACAGTAACTGTGACGGGAAATCCTTCATCTGAACATAGTCTCAGTTCATCTACTACATCCCTTAATCTATTCAATCTAGTACCTGGGAACTACTACATTGTTGCAGTGTCTGCAAATGATGTACCTGTCACCGTATACTTCTATACAGGTATTGTATATGCTACGGCATAGCTCTTTTAATATATTTGAAACACATTTACTAATACTGTCTAAGATTTAGTGGAAGAGTGAAGAAATCAGGCGATATCTTTTAGAGGCTGAGTATATTTGATAGTAAGCTTTCGAGAGTGCTAGATCTCTTCTTCAGACATGGTGTAATACAAGAAACTGAAAATTCACACACTTTTTATACACACAAAAGGCATGCATCTTCAAAGGATCTTGGAATAACAAAATGCAATATAAGTAGAGAAGTTATTTACAACAGGTCATGAAATAAACAGTCTGGAAAACTTGTGGGGCGTGACAGAGGGATATGTTATCTGTTTGCAATCAGGTGGTGATTTGTGACCCTCACAGGTCATACATAGTGTGACATGAAGCTGGCATAAATATTAAGTCCAAATTGCAGAGTTTGAAATTTTTGCATTAACTTTTATTCCCATTCCTTTCTCTCCCTCTGCGTCTTAAAATGTCCCATTAAAACCACAACCCGCAAATCTTCAATAGAGTGGTCTTCTCCGGAGAAATGTGCGGCCACTGGGAGATCTGTTCTGCTGTTATTAATGTTGAATCTGTGTGAGTTCATGCGCTGACTAAGTCTCTGCCCTGTTTCCCCCACATAGAGGCCTGTGCTGGGACATTGCATACACATTATGAGATACACCACATTGGAAGACCTACAGGAAAATGTCCCCCTAATTCTGTGCACCTGTTGTGACTGTGGGACAAGTACACTGTCAGCGGTGTGGATGTGCCTGCAGGTCTTGTACCTGTTTTGCAGGCAAGGTGAGGTGCCATTTTCAGTTGGGGACTTCAGGTTTGGAGGTTGTCGAAAGAAAAAGAGAGGGGAATGGAAATATGTCTTTCAGTCTGTTGTCCCTATGTAGCAGAAGTTGGAGCTCCTTGGCAATCCTTCGTAGGATCTCCAGCTGTGGGTTGTATGTGACAACTAGGGGCACACCGGCTTCTTTCTGGGTCTCTTTATATGTGAGTAGACTGTCTCTGTTAATGGCTGCTGCTTTGTTTAATTGGCTGTCCGTTACTTTTGGTTTGTATCCCAATCAGAGAAATTTCAGACCCTGGAGGTGCTTGTCCAGGTCTGCTTTGTCGGAGCAAATACGATTGTATTGTATAGCCTGGCTGTAAATAATAGATTGTCTTGTGTGCCTGGGGTGGAAGCTGTCGTTTCTCAGGTAGGCCGTTCTGTCTGTGGGTTTGTGGTATATTGATGTGAGTAGCCGGTGGTCTTTAATGTATATTGTGGTATCCAGAAAGTGGATTTCACTCTCTGAATAGCTAAGTTTAAGGTTGATGGTAGGGTGAAAGTCATTGAAGTCATTATGGCATTGAAGTAGGGCCTCCTCACCTGCAGTCCAGATGACAAGGATATCATCGATATAACGAAGGTAAATCATAGGTTTGGTGGTGCATGTTGATAAATAGTAGTGGCTAAGGATGAATTGTATGAGCTGCGTTACTGGTTCTGTTGGAAGGTTTTGTTTTTCCAGGTGTACCCGACATGCTGCAACTCCATTCTTGTGGGGAATGTTGGTATACAGGGATCCACATCCATGGTGGCTAAAATGGTACCCTCAGGTAGCTGGCCCAGGGCATTCAGTTTGTTAAGAAGGTCAGTGAAATACACTTTCTGGATACCACAATATACATTAAAGACCACCGGCTACTCACATCAATATACCACAAACCCACAGACAGAATGGCCTACCTGAGAAACAACAGCTTCCACCCCAAGCACACAAAACAATCTATTATTTACAGCCAGGCTATACGATACAATCGTATTTGCTCTGACAAAGCAGGCCTGGACAAGCACCTCCAGAATTTGCGGACGAAATTTCTCCGATTGGGATACAAACCAAAAGTAATGGAAACCAGTTAAACAAAGCAGCAGCCATTAACAGAGACAGTCTACTCACATATAAAGAGACCCAGAAAGAAGCCCGAGTGCCCCTAGTTGTCACCTACAACCCACAGCTGGAGATCCTACGAAGGATTGCCAAGGAGCTCCAACCTGTGCTACATAGGAACAACAGACTCAAAGACATATTTCCATTCCCCCCTCTCCTTTCCTTTCGACAACCACCAAACCTGACGCGTATTATTATCCGTAATGCACTGAAGGCCCCAACTGAAAATGGCACCTCACCTTGCCTGCAAAACAGGTGCAAGATCTGCAGGCACATCCACACCGCTGACAGTGTACCTGTCCCACAGTCACAACAGGTGCACAGAATTAGGGGGACATTTTCCTGCAGGTTTTCAATAACCAATCAAAACTGTCATCAGGTCAGAGGGAAAATCTTACCTCTAATCTGCATCACATTGGTTTATTATTCAGTCAGTCAGAACCAGAACAAAATCTGATTGCCACATAGACCAGTCTTTATATTGAGACAAAAATTTAAGCCAAACATTCATATCTTCCTTTGTTATTTTCACATGAAAATGAGGGTTCTTCAACCCAGCTATCAAAAAAGATCTTCTGCTAAATATCCTGCCCATCGGCATAACACGAGATGCAAAAGCTAATAAATCAAGGAGTGATTGTACCTCCGTTACTGACACGTTTTTTTAACTCTTAGTAAATAAATGTCTTGAATTTTTTCTAGAGGTAAGCGAAGCTCCCCTTTATTACTATCAATAACAATACATAAATACTCAATCTCAGGGGCTTAAAAAACAATCTTTTCAATTTGCTTACGGAACAGCTAACCCAAAACAAACATCAAAGAACTGTAACAACTAATAAACTAACCAATCCTTGGGGCCTACAAACAAAAAGGAGAAATTCCACCACGCATAAAACTAACAGAAACAACCCATTCTATAAATGAAGAAAATGCTTCAAAATAATAATAAGAATGGGAACAGCCCATAGGCAGGCATCTATCTATATAATATTGACCTTTAAACTGAATCCCACAAATTAAAACTGGAAGCTCCTTTACCAAAGCCTTTCATTGTCACCTGCTTGATCAAAAGTAGCTTATCTTACTTAACAAAATTCTTTTTCAATGCTATTTTTCAAAAATAAACCCTCTAGAAAGGAAAGATGATGCATCAATCTGGAAAAGGTTGGTTCCTTTTTCGACATTATTCTCAGTGAAGACAAACAAAAATTTTCAATAGGAGGAGCCGAAAAACCACCAACAACCCTGTCTCCCTCTACTTCTTTATTTTCAGCAACTATTTCAGAATACTTTTGAATTGATAATAAATTATCTACTCATTGACATCCAACACAAGAAAAAGGGGGAATAAAGAAACTGTCTTCAAAACCTTTAGTTTATAATTATAACATCTTGCGGTTTGGGTAATGATCTACCTATGGTTGCATTTTGTCCAATTTTACTAGTGTTGATGTTTTTACTCAAATAGTCTGCAGATTAGCTTTTTTGAAGCATCGTACAATTGGATTTTTCCTACTACACAGAAAACACATTTATCTTTGTATTTACAAGTATTTGGCCACCTACATTGTCCTTCATTGAAAGTAAAATAGATGCCCTTCCAAAATAAACTAATGTAGAGGACAACCATGACCTTTTGAAGAGACAAGTTTCTGAGATAAGATTAAATTTAACCAGAGGCAAACATCTTTGACACCCAATTTTAAAGAGGGGAAGATTGCCTTCTCATAAAAAAATGTCACCATAATAAAACAAGCTTAATCCTCCAAAGTGTTTGTATGCTTTTAAAATAATGTCAATTGTAGCGTCTCTGCCTGTTCGGGTCTCTGCGCCACCCTCCGCTCGCACGCTGTGGCGAAGGAGGCGTGTTCAGTTTGATTCCTTGCGTAGGTTTCTTGTTGCTCAGTCTGAACATGGTCCTAGTTCCCTTGCTGTGTAATGGATTTCCAGCCACACCCATGTTCTGAGCATTGTTTCTCTTTGGACTGCATAGTGTTAATCTTTTCCTTGCCTGTGTGATTGACAGCCTGTGTACCTATCAGGTCTGGGGCTGGGCCCAGACTTTCTATATATACGGGATGTCACTTTCTCAGCAAGTGGCCGGTTATTGCACTGTCTTTGCCTTCTCTCTTTGCTATATCCCTTGCTACTTTGCTACCTGATTCTCTGACCTTTGGCTTTCCTTGTGATTATTCTCTTGGATTGTGATTTCGTACTGCATTGCTCGTCTGTTACCGAACCCATGGCTTCCTGACCTCCCTTTGTGTCGTTTGTTCTGTCTTTGTTCAGTGTTGTCACTTACTCAGTATAGGGCTTGTCTTCAGGTTGTCCTTTTACCATTTAGGGTAACTGAGGCAATAGGAAGGGACAGTGGCTGGGGTGAGATTAGGGCTCACTTGTCTCTGTCCTTCCTCCCAGACCGCTGCAGTAGTGTAAGGTATTGCTACATCTGGCAAGACCCTAACAGTCAACATGAAATAAAGTTGAACACTTCTCAGGATATTTTTCTCGAAGTACACTAGTACGTATACAAAATGCCTGCAGTCTATTGTTAAATGATCTTGCTACTGGGCGCTTTCTATCCTCCTCAGATTTTCCTTCTCCACCATCGGTCTTAGCTACAAATTCTTTTGATGTAGGAAGAAATGATAATAAATCCACAAATTCCATGCGCCAATTTTTTTCTTTAACCAAAGAATATAAATGAAAGTCCAATTGTGCAATTCTATTGCTCACATCTTCAGACTGAGTTAAAGTTTGCTGCACTGACGCTAGTACAGCTGTTAAATAATAAATAATAATAATAATAGTCCTTTAATAGTCCCACAATGGGGAAATTCAGTGTGTTACAGCAGCAAAGATAAGATAAGCAGATACAAATACAAATACAACATGTACAGGAATGTTCCAAGGTGAGAGGCATTACATTAATAGCAGACAGACAGATAGGACATAGCAGAGGGGGGGGGGGGAATTTAACAGGCAGAGAGATATTTCAGTTCTCTGTATGTAATGATCTCCGCTTAGGTCGGTGTTGGTTGTACAGCCTAACCGCGGTGGGGAGGAAAGACTTCCGATAGCGCTCCTTCTCACACCTAGGGTGGAGCAGTCGGTCACTGACAGTACTGCCCAGCGCGATCACAGTCTCATGCATGGGATGGGAGTTATTCTCCCGCATGGAGCTCACCATGGACAGTATCCTTCTGTCACCCACCACCTGCACTGGGTCCAGTGGGCTCCCCAGGACAGAGCTGGCCTTTCTAATCAGCTTGTCAAGTTTATTTCTGTCCCTGGTTGATATACTGCTCCCCCAGCAGGCCACTCCAAAGAAGATGGCTGATGCCACTACAGAGTTGAAGAAAGTCCTAAGAAGTGCCCCCCGGATTCCAAAGGCTTTCAGCTTCCTAAGCAGGTAGAGCCTGCTGTGGCCCTTCCTGTACAGGGCCTCCATATGATCTGCCCAGTCCAGCTTATTATTAAGGACCAAACCCAGGTACTTATAGGTGTTCACAATCTCGATGCCCGTCCCCAGGATGTCCACTGGTTTTGGAGGGCATCTGCCTTTACGGAAGTCCACCACCATCTCCTTGGTCTTCCCCGCGTTAATCTTCAGGTGGTTCTGGTGGCACCAGTCCACAAAAAACCGGTTCAGTTCTCTGTACTTCCTGTCATCATCGTCTGTGATGAGGCCTACTATTGCAGAGTCATCAGAATACTTCTGTAGGTAGCAGCTGGATGAGTTGCACCTAAAATCAGCAGTGTACAGTGTGAAGAGGAAAGGGGTGAGAACCGTACCCTGAGGTGCCCCAGTATTACAGATAACGGTACCTGACACACAGTCTTGGGCTCTCACGTATTGAGGTCGATTTGTGAGGTAGTCTAGGATCCAGTTGGAGAGGTGGTGGTCCACTCCAGCAAGGCCCAGCTTGTCTCTCAGTAACCTGGGCTGTAGTATGTAGCTAGTATGTTGGGGAACTGGGTATGTGCAGGAGCAGTATAACTAGAGATGAGCGAATCGAAGCTGACGAAGTGGAATTCGATCCAAATTTCAGGAAATATTCGATTCGCATCGAATCCGTATTTCCTCGCGCTTTGTGGTAACGAATCGCATTTTTTCCTAAAATAGCTGCTGCACATGTTAGGACATGGGGCAAGGAACTCTAGGAACATGGGATCACCCACAATGCCATGCGTGCAGCCAATCAGCAGCCAGCCAGACCTGTAATGTCACAGCCCTATAAATACCCTCCGCCATCTTGGATTCAGGCATTTTCCAGTGTACTTAGTGCAGGGGAAGACGTCAGCAGGCGCTAGGGAAAGTGGTTGAAAACACTTGAAAAAAAAATAAGTGGCTTATTTGCCGTTGTGTGTTGAAGAGAGAAAATTAAAGGCCTTTTTGCCGTGCATTAAAAAAAAAAAAGGATCGTTATCCATTATTCTCCGCAGTTATCTGTTATAACGCCTTTTCTTGGCGTTTATTAGTGGGGAAAAAATAAGTGGCTTGTTAGCCATTGTGTGTTGAAGGGAGAAAATTACAGGCCTTTTTGCCCAGTATTAATTTCATTTACTTATTTGATCTAACAGTATCTCAAACAGAGAAGCGACAGACCCTGCACAGAGGAGGGGCATAGGCCTAAATGTTTCTGGCCCAGGCATTTCATCCCAAGTCACATCAGACACCCCCAGCCAAGAGTTGGTGGGTTTGTCAGACACAACCCTTAGTTTGCATGGCCCGGGAGCAGGGCCTGTGCCCTCACCTGTCCTTAACCTGCCTCTGTCCTTTTCTGTTCCCTCAGCCAGAGAAGTACTCTTTGCTGTGGGCTCAGCTCCACTATATAGCGAGGACGAGCTACTAGAGGACAGTCAACAGCTAAGATCTGGAGGAGACACTTGCCGCTTCCTCCGGTAGGCGGGCAAGTAGTGATGAGGAGAGTGGCGTGGGAGCTGGTGTTGCGATCGGTCAGGCTCCTGGTTCAGAGACTATTGAGGAGGACATCAGTGACGTGCAGACAGTACTCAATGATGATGTAGCCGATTGCAATTGAGAGCCGGGTGACGAAGGGGCTTCATCATCATCGGGAGAAGAGGGTGGCAGCTTGCGCATGAGGCAGCGGTGGAGCCAGCAAGTCGGTAGCGTGGCCGGGAGTCAGCAGGGTGGCCGCAATGGGAGATCAGGAGCAAAATGTGCTCGGGGTAGACCACCCGCTTTGCAGGAGCCTACCTGCCCGGAAAACAGTGGTGCAGGGGTTCACGGAGGCAGTGGTGGTAGCAGTCAGTCAGTGCGGAGTGTTGGGGGTAAAATCACCTACTTGGCGGTGTGGTAGTTTTTTGTTAAGCCACCCGGGGAGTTGAACCTGGCCATATGTCGAATCTGTGGGCAGAAGGTGAAGCGTGGCCAGGGTGCCAGTGTTGGCACCACAGCCCTGCGTTAACATATGCAGCGTTACCATAAAGTGGCCTGGGAGAACCGTGGCTCCAATGTGGTGGTGCAGCCTGCTGCAGCAACCGCTGCTTCACCCAGTGGTACGCACCCCATTTCAGGCAGTCAAGGCTCCACCACCTCAGCCGAAGGAAGCTGTGTGTTCTTCCCATCAACTGCTGGTCCTGATGCTCCTGCTCCTCCTAGTCAGTCATTGCATCAGCAATCGATCACCGAAGTGATTTCGAAGAGACAACAGTATGCGTGCTTTCATCCAACGGTGCAGAAGCTGAACATGCTCCTGTCCAAGTTGCTGGTGCTGCAGTCCCTCTCTTTTCACGTGGTCGACTCTGCACCTTTCAGAGAACTGATGGCTTGTGCGGAGCCGAGGTGGAGAGTCCCAAGCCGTCATTTCTTTGCCAAAAAGGCAGTACCAGCCGATGCACAAATATGTAGAATAGAAGTTGAGACAGTCCTGGAGCCTGTCGGTGTCTGCTAAAGTGCACGGCAGCGCTGACGTGTGGAGCTGTAACTACGGTCAAGGACAATATATGACCTTTATGGCCCACTGGGTGAATGTGGTGCCTGCCCAGACACACCAGCAACTTGGCCAGGTGACGCCACTTCTGCCTCCACATTCTCACGCTGTTGGTCCTGCAACAATATCCGACTCATCCTCCACTGTGTCCTCAGCCTCCACTGCAGGGACAATTCACAGTGCTCCTCCAGCATACCACATGTGCAGGCATGGCAGTTCTACACCTCATTTGCCTGGGTGAATGAAGTCACACAGGGGAGGAACTGCTCAGTGTCCTTCATCAAGAAATCAAATCCTGGCGTTCTCCGCAACAACTCAAAATTGGAACCATGGTGACAGACAACAGGAAGAACATGGAACATGGTGTCAGCGCTGCGTCAAGGAGAGCTGAGCCATGCGTCCTACATGGCGCATTTGTTCAATCTGGTTGTCAAGCGTTTCCTTAAGTCTTCCACCCATCTGCAAGACATCCTAAAAATGTCCAGGAAACTTTGCATGCACTTCAGCTACTCATACACCACCAAGCACACCTTCCTTGAGCTGCAACGGCAGAACGGCGTCCCCCAACATAGGCTGATATGCAACGTTTCCACCCGTTGGAATTCCACCCTCCATATGTTGGACCGACTGTACAACAGAGAAAGGCCATAAACGATTTCTTGATGATCCAAGCGGACAGAGGTACTCCCCTGTGTAACTTCGATGTTAGCCAGTGGCAGCTCAAGCATGGCACTTGCCATTTGCTCGTGCCCTTTGAGGAGGCCACTTTATTTATCAGTCACCAGGACTATGGGATGAACAATGTTATTCCACTGATTCATATGCTGGTAAATATGGCTGGCCAAGGGACTGGAGACGTGTCGCCTACATCTCACGGCTACATGAGCCCTGCGGGGGCTGAACTGGAGAAGGACATTGGAGCACAAGCAATGTGTAGCGAAATGGGTGGTTTTTCTACACAGGTGACAGGAGAGAAGGAGCAGGTGCAGCTGGAAGAGCAAGAGGGAGATGAGGCAGATCACCCATAGCTATGCTTGCATAGTAACAGCCGAATTGTCACAATTTGGCACAGGGATGACTACTGGCTCTCCACCAAGTTAGATCCTCGCTACTGGTCAAAAATTTTTTTTTTTTTACACCCACTGAGAGGGAGGATAAACTGAACTACTATAAAGACATCCTATGTAGTCAGTTGGCTGTTGCTTATCTGCGCCATCGTCCATCCTCTCGCAGGTCTGACGGGGGGGGGCCTGGGCGCTCACCTTGCACTGCCATGGCTGCTGAGAGGGGGTGGGGCGGGCAGGAGCAGTATCAGCTCCATCAGCAGCAGCCGGAGCCTAGAGTCGCTGATGAGCAGCTTTCTTCACCCGCATAGTGAAGAAGCTACTCACCAGCAGCTAGACATAGAGCAGAACCTGAACCAGCAGGTGGTGGCATATTTGGAGTGCACCCTGCCACCCGTCATCAAAGATCCGCTGGACTACTGGCCAGCCAAAATGGATTAGTGGCCGCAACTGGCCGAGTTTGCCCTGGAAAAGCTGTCCTGCCCAGCCAGTAGTGTGGCATTAGAGTAGGTGTTTATTGCGGTGGGGGCCATATTTACCCCAAGGAGAACTTGCCTGTCCACCCAAAATGTGGAGAGACTGACCTTTGTCAAGATGAATCAGCCAGGATTTCCACCCACCAATGCCTGATGCAGCAGATTAAATGATCCATGCTGCCTCACCACACTCTGTCACTGGGTCACTATATGGCCTCCTAAGGTTGCTGCTACCTCTACATTATATCACCTTGCTACTCTGTGGCCTACTCACGCGGCTGCCACCTCCACACTCTGCCACTGGGTCACTGTATGCCCTCCTCATGCTTCTGCCACTGGGTCACTGTATGGCCTCCTCATGCTGCTGCTACCTCCACATTATGTCACCTTGCCACGCTGTGGCCAACTCATGCTGCTGCTACCTCTACATTATGTCACCTTGTCACTCTGTGGCTTCCTCATGCTGCTGCCACCTCTACATTATGGGAAAGGAGCTGGGGAGCTCATACGCCCTCTGTTGGATGTAACAGATCCTCAATTTGCTTTTGACTCACCGAGTCTTGAGACAGCAAATGGGATAACACTCACCTCCAACAGCAGACATATGTCCTCTTCACTTTTGCATGGGTCATCACCTCAGCAGTTACCTGCTGGTAGTCACTGAAACAACGTTCCCTTACCTGTCTGGTGGTCAGCAGCCATCCCTGTCCTGATGCTGTGACACGTGGCTCCGTCTGGGACTTTCCCTCCACCCTCCCTCTGAATTGGTGAGGGGGAATACACCTGTCTCGTCCTCTTCAGTCACTGACTTGAAGCAGCTCTCTGACCTGCTGCTGAACTGATTCTGACTCCCTTCTGTAAGGTACTGTATTGTACTGTAAGTCAGTTTTTTGGCTCCTCCTCACATGAGTCCTGCTGTCTTTAGCCTCCTCTGTGCTACGGTCTGCAGTAGACACTGCTCCACTAAAATGGTTTGCTCCGTCCGATTTTCTTTTCTTTTCTTTTGGAGTCTGGATCTCTGATGTGATAGCAGTCTCCAGGGAAGATGCCATGGGTCCCGAAGCTTCATTCAGGCAATGCCGAAGAACGTCTGCTGGTCTGCTCTCCCCATAATGCCGTTGCAGTTCTTCAAATAGTAAATTCATTATAGCAGGTAAGGTCCGGCTTCTTAATTACATTGCTGGACCAAGACCAAGATCCCAGTGCTGCACTGATCCCCTCAGCCAATAAAATGGCAGTCGCTGGAGTACAAGGTCAACTTCCCTATAGCCCCAGCAACCAATAAAAAGTGTCACCAGATCAGAGGAAAAATATTCCCTCTAACCTGCATGCCATTGGCTCATTCTTCAGCCAGTTAGAATATCGTCACTGGGCAATTGAAATTTGCCCACTGACCAACATCAAGATTATTTCCCGCAAATTATTTTTACCTCAAGAAGGTACCACGGGATAGCAGTCATCCCATGGGTCACCTCAGGTTCCCACATAACATCATGAAGGGTTCTTTATCTTTCATATGCTTCGGCTTGTGCGTCAAGACCAGTAGCATGGGAAGGGTTGTGTTTCTTGCCTAGTCCTTTTCACTATAGGTATATCTCTTTCATCTTTCCCTCCTTCCTGCATTGATCACACAGTTCATTGTCAGGCACAGCTCTCTCACAGATAAGGTGAAGCACTGTACCAAATCATATAGAAAGCTGAGGATGCCTCTGACTTCACACTATAATATAGAGGCACTTTTTAGCAAAATTTTTTCTTGCCACTTTTTCATAAGTGAATTTTCCATGCTATAAATATTTTATATTTTTCAAAATACAGAATCACATAAGGGGGAATTTTTAAAGTCAGTTTTGCCTATGTCTGTGTTGCCATAACTTGCACCTAAATAATCAAGTGTCACATGATATTTGTTAAATTTGGTGCATCTACTAGTCTAACACTTCTGCCCTGAGATATTACTGTGCTATATAGACTACCCCTGTACTGGAGTGAGATTGTGACAATTTTTGGGACTATATAAAAAATTTATTTTGATAAATCTGAAGAAGGAGAAGAATAGAAGAGATACACAGCCAGGTGCCACATCAGTGCTGTGTAGGAAGAAAAGTCAGGTGGGAGACCAGGAGAACTATTACCTGTGGGGGAGCACTATTAGCTGTTGGGGCACTGTTAGGGCACTGTTACCTGTAGGGAACACTACAGTATTAGGGCACTATTACCTGTGGGGGGCACAATTAGGGCACTTTTACCAATGTGGAAGGGAACTATTACCTGTGAGTGGGTACTATTAGAGGACTGTTACCTTGTGTGATCCACAGGAGGACACAATTAATTTCTGACGGGCTTAAAGTGGGTCCATGGCCACTCGTGCTGCATCAATAGGTTACATAAGGGACCCAGCGATGCAGCTAAAAGTTAGACTAGGGCTATATGGTAACTTTGGCTACAATTCCCAAAGATCTCTGTGACGCCCTGCAACTCCTTCATTAATGTAAGTGAATGTAGCCACATTGCAACCTCAGGGTGCTGGAACTGAGAGTTCTAGTCAAGAAACATCAAGCAGTGCTTTATTTTCTTTTTGTGACTAGAAGTTGAAAATTCCATATTCCCTGGATCTCAATGCAACTCCATTCACTTATATTAATTAAGGAATTACAGGGCGACACAGCAATCTTTGGTTGTGTGACGGGAATGCGGCCATGATATAAGTTATAAGGGGGTGGGTGTCCAAGTCTTTAGTCACACCCTTGTAGGGTAGTTTGCACCTCAGAGCTTCCATAGATCCATACTCATAACAATTCTCAGCCACCAAAAAAAAAAATTACAAGTCACTTACCTCTTTTTGCTTACCTAAACAGAAAAAATATAATGTTGGATTTACAAGTACAAAAGCAATCCAATAATTTTTCTTTGTATTTTCTATTTTATTCTTAGTTCCTGGAAATGTCCAAAATGTAACAACTTTTGATTTGACCACAACATCTATATCACTGAGCTGGCAGCCACCAGAAGGCAATACAACATATTATGTAATCCAAATGTTGGGAAGATCAACTTCTTATAAACTTGAGACTACAAATTATACTTTTGGAGACCTAAACCCAGGATATTATTATATGTTTTTAGTATATTCCATAGCTGGTGATAAAAATGGGATAAGTGTACCTATATCATCTTATACAAGTAAGTGTTGTAGTACGCATGTCTTACATCTTGTAGTAGTTGCTAAAACTGTATTTAATAATTTATAGCTGTGTCACCTTTAGTATAGTATTTATAAAGCACCCCCCTTTTTTGTTTTTCTTCTGTAAGGTACAGCATGTAGCAGATACATGTTATTGTTTGTATAATTAAAAGTTATACAATTTTCCAATATACTGTACTTTCTCTAGCAATTCCTCATGGTTTTTCTAGATCTTTCCTTGCTGTCATTCATTCTGCTTATTTCCAGTGGATAAAAATTAGTCCATAGTCATGTAATAACACACAGGTGCACAACTTGTTACAGTCACAGCACAGTAATCAGACATCTGCCTGGCAATAAACTGTGCAATTCTGAGTCATCACATGACCATGAACTGTCCATTATATTACAGTTTTTATCTCTGTTCTTTATATGGCCTAGTGTTGTATCAGAGTGCTGCTGCATTTTTTATATTTATTATATTACCACGATAGCTAGCATCTGTTCATGTTGGGATGTCCTGTCTGAATTTTTTGTATACATTACATGTCCATGGACTGATTCTTATCCATTGGAAGTAGGCAGAGTTAATGACAGCAAGACGAGATCTAGAAAAATGTGAAGAATTGATACAAAATTATATTGGCAAATTGTAGAACTTTGCATTAAACAAACACTAACATTTGTCTCTCAATAGTTGTCTGAAACTGGACAACCCCTTTAAGACTGGCGTTTCACATGCTGGTCCTAATATTTGTCCTACTGCCATTGGAAAAACCACAATTATTGTTTTGTACCTCAGGACATCCCTGCACTAGAAAGTGAAATCTACTCTATTTGTTGGTGTAGATTTTAGGTACTGTTTACACCAGTTTGCAACTGTGTAGGCCACCAACTCCCCGCCTAGTTCCACCCAAACCCTCTCCATATTTTTTAGAAACAGCAGGAAAAGGATTAGATCAGGAAAACCCATGCCTCCATGTTTTTTCAGTTTAATTAATATTTTATAATTAATTCAAGTGCAGATAGTACTCCAAAAAAAATTTGATAAAGGAGAAAAACAAAGTCTATTTTAGTTTGTTCTACCCATGACTTTTTTCCTATAGCGAGAAAGATCTTTCTAACTAAGGAAAAGTTGCTCTTTCAAAAACACACGCGTTTTTGAAAAATGCAACATGTCAATTTTACCTGCGGAAATATTCGCAGTTTCCCTATAGATTAATTAAGGGAAGAAAAACCGAGAGAAAAATGCAACATAAATGCAACATTGCATTCCGCAATGTGGGGCCATAGTCTTAAAGTCTGTTCAAGAAAAGCAAGATCATTCAAATTATACAAAGTTGTTAAGTCCCTTGAAATGTGTATCCCTAAAATGTGTAAGGAGGTGTGCTGCCCTCTGAATGAAAAAGAAGTATGTAATGAAGTCTGTTATGAAGCTGTTTTAAGATCCTCTGTTTTAGTTTAATTAACTTTAACATTGAAATTTTCTGAAACCCTAAATTCTTTAATGATGGCAGGAAAGAATATAGTCAGTTGTGATACATAGATGAGTAAATCATCAGCATTTAATACCATCTTATAATGTATTAACTGATTCTGATGCCTGTGATACTTTTATTTTTTGAATTGCACTCGCCAGGTGTTCCATTACTCTACTACGTGAGTTCCAAAACTTTCTGAAAGCAGGACCCCTTTTGGGTGACACTTGGGACCTCCCTCTATTTATTCACTTATTTGAAAAAAAAAAGTCTAGAGGCTATATTCGGCTATATTATGTTTTCAGCTGTACACTGCCCCTATTCTGCTTATTCTTCCTTTACACAAGCCTGTTACGCGCATAGCTCTGCTATCTTCAGGTTCTCCCCCGCACACAGCATTACTAGCTCAACTTTCTCAACACTCACAGCTTTACTACATCCACATTTTGTACATACACAGCTCTGCTACCTCCACATACCCTACACACACAGATTTATTGTCTCCATGTTCTCCATACCAACAGCTCTGCTGCCTCCCTGTTCCCCCTCTACCCAAACCACACTGCTGTCCCCTGTTTTCCTTCCTGCAAACACAGCTCTGTGCTTCACCCTTACACCCACAATACTGATACTTTCATGTTTCCTGCCTGCATACAGTCTGTTCCCTCCACAAACTCAGCTCTTCTAAGCCCAAATTTCCCCCACACACTTAACTCTTTTATAGCCACCTTACCCTTATACACCTAGCTCCACTACATTCACATTTCCCCCACACACTTAGCTCTACTACATCCCTGGACAGCTTCCATACATGGAGCTGTTGTACATGCTCCACCCCTGCATGGAACTGGTAACATGATTGTGACATCATCAAAGTTCCTGTTTCAGGACTTCAAAATACTTGGGATTAGTATTGCTGGTAGTATGCAGTCCTGTAGTGTTGAAGAAATTTCTCTACTTGGCTTTCAACCCCCTGGAGGTGTTTACATAACCCTCCAGGATATTGCAACCCACAGAGTGGGAAACAGTGCTCTAGCATACTCATATAGACTTGGTGACAACGGACACTCTTGGTGGGTGCTATTATGTGTCTCAAAGGCATAAGGGAGTAACCCATTTGGTCATTACTCTTGCTGCTGGATTACTACATAACGCAAATATCTTTGAAAGACAATTTGGCCTAAGTCTAATTTGCACAAGAGATGCCATTAGAAAGACCCAATGGACCTGATTGAAGGCACATCTTTGTAGCTTTTTCCTAGCGAGGGTGATCAACTAACTGGCCTTATTGATATTGTCTCTGTCCTCATGACCAGAACCCAGACTGAGACTGTGGATGCCAGCTGTCTGGACCCCTGCCTCCTTGTGTTGCTTAATAACAGCAGCTGGGGGAAACATTGATCTTCTGAACTTACAGTAGTGACATTAAGGTTTGCTAATTGTTCCTGATGCTCACAAAGTAGCATAGCCAGTGGCATAACGATCGTGGTCGCAGAGGGTGCGACTGTGACCGGGTCCAGAGGGGTACGGGACCCGAGGCTAGCTGGAAATGGCTGGGGCCCCGGAGCACCATGATAATGGTCGGGGAAAGCCTTGTATGCCTATACATATTGTTAATGGAAAGGGGCCTGGCCGGGCCCCTTTCCATTAGCTGCCAGCCCAGGGGAGGTGTATAAAAATAAAGAAATACTTATACTCACCTGTCCTGGGCTGAGCATCTGCTCTGAGGTCATGCCAGTGGTCACATGGGTCGTGGCGGCATAATGACATCATCATGCCCCATGTGACCGCTGGAGTGTGAGACCTCAGTCGCCAGACAGAAGAGGATGCCGCAGACAGCAGGATCGAGTGAGGATGCCCCGGAGAGGTGAGGCAAAGTGAGTATAAGTGTTTGTTATTTTTAATCACTTAATAGCACGGCTCTAGGAGGGAGGGGCTCTTAGGAGCACATAATACTGTGTGGGGGCCACTGTGATCATATAATACTGCATGGGGCCACTGTGAGCTTATAATACTGTGTGGGGGCCACTGCAGAGCACGTAATACTGTGTGGGGGCCACTGTGGAACATGTAATACTGTGTGGGAGCCACTGTGAGCATATAATACTGCGTGGGGGCCACTGTGGAGCATGTAACACTTTGTGGGGGCCACTGCGGAGCATGTAATATTGTATGGGGGCCACTGTGGAGCTTGTAATACTGTGTGGGGACCACTGCGGAGCATCTAATACTGTGTGGGGGCCACTGCGGAGCACGTAATACTGTGTGGGGGCCTCTGTGGAGCACCTAATAATGTGTCGGGGCCACTGTGGAGCACATAATACTGTCCCAGTATTGTTTACATGCCTGCTGCTGAGCTGCTCACTCACTGTATTCTTGATAACTGGCGTTGTGGGTACTAAAGCTGTATCCCTTTCCTTTCAAGTATCTGAGATATCACTGCAGCACCCGTATCTGCCACTTTCAAGAATTCGCTCTAGTGAAGGGGTATGGGGCCCCAGACAAAAGTTTGCACCAGGGCCCATAAAACTTTAGTTACGCCACTCAGCATAGCCACATTACTCCTATGTAGCCAGCAGGAATGATTGCTGATCCCTGCTGCCAGGACTGTAATGTATCAGTTATAAAGGGACAGTGGTCAGGAGGTCAGTCATTCTCCCAACCACTGTCAGTATCTTTCTGTGTGGGGGCAATAAATTAGCATTATAATATCTGGAAGCACTATGGGGGGGGGGGGGGTTAAAAACTGTATTGGCTCACTAAGAGGCATTATGTTGTGTAGTGGGCACTAAAGAGTGTTATACATTGTGGGGGTGCTAATGAGGTATTATGCAATGTAGGGGCACCAATAGGTTATTATACCATGTGGATTTCACCAATGGGGTATTATACTATGTTGGGACACTAATGGAGCATTAAACTGTGTGAGTGCCCTAATAGGACATTACACTGTGTGTGGGCACTAATGGAGCATTATACTGTTTGGAGGCACCAATAGGTCATAGGACAGGTGGAGGCACTAAGATGGCATTATTAAGAAGGCTTCATTGCCGTATGTTACACAGAGAAGGACAATATTACTGCAGAGGAATACAAAGGGAACATGGGCAGGACTGGATGGGGTTAAAGGCTTGTCTTAACGTATGTAAATACTGGACACGTTCAGCTACTATTCATTTGAGTACCCCAAATCTAGGTAGTGAAGTAGAATTAATGTATTCCAGCATTTTGAGTTTCTGTGTTTCAGGATGCATGTCTGCAAACTGTCCAGCAATGTTGTATAGAGTGTCAAGTACCAAGTACAAAATGCTGAAAGGCATAATTTGATTCTCACTGTGCCCATGATCAAATTGGTTTTTTTCTTATTTAAATCCCTCCACCCATTCAAAAGATGCTCTGGAGGATTATATGTAAACTATCTCTGACTCTTTTTTGTATTGCTCAGGGAAACTAAAAAGGTTCCCACCCACTTGGAGAGTCAGAACTAGTTCACATATAAACTCCTAGAGGCCATATCTTTTGAATGGGTGGATGAATTTAAAAAACAAAACTCCTTCAGGGGCACAGTGAGAATCAAATAATGTATGGCATTTAATATTTTGTACTTGGTGATAGGTCCTTTTTAAATGGTTTCAATTGTATAGCTATAGGGGTGATATAGTAAATCCTATAAAGCAGGGGTAGGCAACCTTTTTTGTTCGGTGTGCCGATTTAAATAAAAAAATCAAAGATGAGGTCCTTGGAGTGCCGCGCAATAATTTTAAGTCTGACAACCCCTATACTAAAGTCATATAGCACAAACCGTAACATGGGGTGCTGTCATACTGTGCTCCCAGCCACAGCCACAGCCACGTTTACCGCTATTAGCCTGTATACACCTGTACTTTTCCATTATATGCAATGTAAGTACATGTGCAACCTGCTGCATCCCTGGCCGCCCATACCTTCACTTTTCGGATTAATTTCAGCCACTTTTAATTCCTGGTGGTGCAGTAACAGCAAAACCACAGCCAGGAATTAATGAGTGTCACACTTACCCCAAAGTGACAGCACTGGTGCCCAGGAACTGGATTTGGCTATAGCCGCACCTGGGTACACAGTGTCACCACCCAAAAAGAAACACCCTAAGGCTGAGGCCCCACGTTTCGGAAATGCAGCTTTTTTTGTTGCAGGTTTTGCTACTTTTTATGAGCCAAAGCCAGGAGTGGATTGAGCAAAAGGGAGATGTGTAAGAACTTCCTTTATATTTCCAATTCCTTTTGTAGCCATGATTTGATTTGGCTCAAAAAACCGCAGCAAAATCTGCAACAAAAACACTGCTTCAGCCTTAGGCCTCCTGCACACAAATGGCACGGATGTGGTTTTCACTGACCTATACATTAAAAATGAATTGACAGGGCCACAAATGCAGACAGATATAGGGTATGTATAGGACAGATATAGGACCTGCTCCATAATTTGCAGCTCTTCAATTTGGCCTGGACACACAGCCGCAAAAACAACGGCTGTGTGTATGGGCCCATTGAAATGTATAGATCCGTACTTTTATCAACAATTGTGAATAAAAAGTATGGTCATGTGCATTACAGTTTAGCAACTCCATGTGCCTCATATTAATAGCAGTTGACCCTATCATGTCCCTCACATTAACCTTTGTGTACTTTACATAAGGGTTACTGATATATGAGACATATGGAGGTTATAAGTAAATATCTTCATTATTGAGGTCCTTTATTAGTACCTCCATATGTCTCACATATCAGTAACCCTTATGTGAGGCACACAGGGGTTAATGTGAGGGACATGATGGGGTTAATTTCTATTAATGTGAGGCACATGGAGTTACTAAAACTAAATTAATAACCCCAAATGCCTGACATTAATAGAAATAGTAACCCCAGCATGTACCTGTTATTTTATTTTTTTTTTTTTTTACTTTGCCGGTCGGAGCTTTATTCCTTCTCCTCCTCAGTGAGCCTGTGCAGGATGCAGACGGCAGGCAGGGTCCTTGTGCTGTGATGAGCTCCGCCTCCTGGGCTTTCCTCACCCCTCAGTGCAGAAGCAGAGCACTAAGGGGATGCTCTCTCTTCTTTTAATAAGTGAAGTTCCCGTGCTCGCTGCCATGCCAGCAACATATGCCATGGGTTGCCGACTCCTGCTATAACCAATAACCAAGGAACTTTATCACTTAATAAAATACATAATATTTATTAAACACACTTTTTCTTAAAAATTATATAGTCACAACAGATTTTAGATGAGCAAATGAATTCCACACAATGGGAGAACAGATGATAAGTGAGTCCAACAACTTGATACACCATAGATCTCAAATCATTCCAAATAAATGACCCACTAAATATATCTATATAACCTATGCTCCCTATGTAACAACCATGAAACCACATGTATAGGTAATCTACATCTAACATTAACCACCATATACTATGCAATATAATAGTACAATAGAACCACGCTTCCTGACAAAGGATATGCGAGACGCTGAGCTGGTTACTCCCTTTCATTTTATGACCTGTATCCTAGTGAGTACATTGGTCCACTTTTTATATATTACTAAATTGCATAGTTCTGTAAATGTTTTTTTTATTTCTATATTTTTATATGTTTTTTATATATATCGCAGGCCTCCACCTATCATACTCTGGGTTCTGAAGAGACTTCAGAGTATAATAATTTCACTTCTGGTTTGTAATGAAGTGGTTCATCCTGCAACAAATCTGGAAACCGTGCCACTCAAACCCAAAATGAATTGAACCCTGAGAGGTTCGCCCATCTCTAGTACTGTATATGGTAGTTACTATTAGCTGTACTGTAGTTTCATGGTTACTCATCTAAAATCTGTTGTGATTATATAATTTTTAAGAAAACTGTCTTTAACAAATATTATGTATTGTACTAAACGATATAGCTCCTTGTTTATTATTATTATTATTATCGTTTATTTATATAGCATCATTAATTCCATGGTGCTTTACATTTGTGGATTTACATACAGTACACAAGATATACAAAACAGATAATACAAACAGTGACCAACTGGCATGGAGATCTGCATGGAGGAATGGGCCAACATACCAGCAACAGTGTGTGCCAACCTTTTGAAGACTTACAGAAAACGTTTGACCTCTGTCATTGCCAACAAAGAATATATAACAAAGTATTAAGATGAACTTTTGTTATTGACCAAATACTTATTTTCCACCATAATTTGCAAATAAATTCTTAAAAAATCCGACTGTGATTTTCTGGATTTGTTTTCTCATATTGTCTCTCATAGTTGAGGTCTACCTATGATGTCAAATACAGGCCTCTCTTATGTTTTTAAGTGGTAGAACTTGCACAATTGTTTACTAAGGTAAATTATGATAATTTTGATGGACCACAGTAACTCTTCCCATGCCCTGCCCAGCTTTTACAAAAGTGGTGTGAAGGAAGTAAAAAGGGGAAAAATTGCAAATTTTGGAGAAAAATTGCTGTAAAACTTTAATATATTTGCCTCATTGTATCATGACAGAATACCTGCTAAGTGCAGAAAAAAACAAAGGAAAAACACTGAATTATTAAAGGGATTGTCCAATTTCAGACAAATATTGAGAGTCAAATTTGTGTAATGAAAAGTTATACAATTTTCCAATATATTTTCTGTATCAATTCCTCACAGTTCTCTAGATCTCTGCTTGCTGTCATTCATTTTGCTTACTTCCAGTGGCTAAAAATCAGTCCATGGTCATATGATATACAGTCCATGGTCATGTGATAACACAAATGTCTGATTATTGTGTTGTGGCTATAACGAGCTGTGTATCCATCACATGACTGTGGACCATATACCACATGACCATGGACTAATTTTTATCACTGGAAGTCTGCAGAATGAATGACAGCAAGCAAAGAGCTAACAAAGTTTGAAAAATTGGTACAGAAAGTATATAGGAAAATTGTATTATTGTTTATTTATACAAACAATTCTACAATATTTGTCTTTCAGTATTTGTTGGAAACTGGACAACCCCGCTAATGAAATTATCATATGCTATCTGTTGAAAAGTTTTAAGTTATTTAAAGGTGCAGGCCTCTAAAGAAATCCTGGTGCACTTGTCTTAATTTTCTATTATATGTGCAATACGCAGTCTGCATTTCTACAAATAATTTGTATCTTTTCAACCTTTCCTTTCATAAATATATCTAAAAGAAAACTTACAGCTATATTTACCTTTTTCTTTTTTTGGAGTGTTATGAGAAAATACTGGAAAACTGGCACAAATGTAAATAGCTCAACTGAATAATAAATGAAGATCAAACTGTTTGATCTGAATAAATTCTAAATTAAACTCAGTGAATATTGTGCAGATTGGTTTAAATATTACACCACATGCTAAAAGAAAGGGCAAGCTTACTGTTCAGTTATTACAATGGATTTGTAGCACTAGTATGCTATCTACTGTAAATTACTTCTTCAGTAGCTACATATAGTGTATTATCCCATTGTAAATTTTCCTTTTATTGACAAAAAACCAATAGAAAAAACCCTCCAAATAATTGAATGTTTTAAAGATGTGAAAATGTCATTTAATATGTAGTCACTGCTGACCAGACAACACAACAAAATATATATTCCATCACAAAATATCAAATGGACTGTAAATACAAGAAAAGTTTATTCACATTAATTGGGTACTACTATATATGAATAAAAATGTAGCAAAACAAGACCTGCTCACAATAAACATTCCTAATTATTTATTAAGTATATTTTATAGACATACAGTATGTTTGCTGTAAGTAAAAGACAACCCTGTATTCTCATATTAGTAACATAATATATTACTGATACTTATTTATGGCATGTTAGAAACTTGCCATTTTCTATTAGCAACAATCATTTCATATATGCACGTTTACTTTTTTTTCATAACAGAACCTGAAGTAGTGAGGAACTTGATGACAGAGGTCATCACTACAACTTCTATATTTTTGAGTTGGGTCACACCATATGGAAATGCCAGTTTTTATGAAATACAGATTCTTGGAGAACCAACTTTCAATCAAACCGTGCCTACAAATTCTTGTACAATTGAAGGTCTGACACCTGGGAATTATTACACATTGCTGGTCGCTGCAGTTGTAGGAGGAAATGTCACCGGGAACAGTTCAGAAATATCTGTGTACACAAGTGGGTATTTCCTATATTCAATTGTTTTAAGTTTTAGGACCTTCTCTTTTCCTGTATGAACCTGATAATCCATGTATTTCCAATGCTACCACTCAAAAAATTGTTAGTATATGTGAATAGAAAAGGTATATCAATACAAATATTTAAATATAGCTATTCAATGTGATTTATTCTTAAATATTATCATATTTCTATATAAATAATCCAAAAAAAGAAATTATAATACAAATTCTACTTCTACTGCTAAATGCTTCATCTGACTAGTACGCTCCACAACAATGTTTTATAGTGGAAATCTACTTTCAAAAATTTCTCCAATATGATTTACTGATACCTATTTATTTCATGTTATAAAGTCAGATTTAGTTCGATTTCCCAACTTAATAGTCTAGAAAGGCATAAAAGAACGCTAAAAAATTTTTTTTGGGTTTCCTAAAGAATGTACTGTAATTTATAAAAATAACTCAATTATTACTTGAGATGTTTCAGTATTTTACCTTTTCTAAGTATATTATAAAATGTTGGATTATTTAATGCTGCTGTATGATTTTAACCTGCTATTTTCTGTTTGTAACAATCATTTCATATATGCACTTTTACTTTTTTTCATAACAGAACCTGAAGTAGTGAGGAACTTGATGACAGAGATCATCACTACAACTTCTATATTTTTAAGTTGGGACACACCATATGGAAATGCCAGTTTTTATGAAATCCAGATTCTTGGGGAACCAACTTTCAATCAAACCGTGCCTACAAATTCTTGTACAATTGAAGGTCTGACACCTGGGAATTATTACACATTGCTGGTCACTGCTGTTGTAGGAGGAAATGTCACTGGGAACAGTTCAGAAATATCTGTATACACAAGTGGGTATTTCCTATATTCAATTTTTTTAAGTTTTAAAAAGCATATTATCCCTAACATTGGTTAATAGCCATATGCTGTTGTGGTAAATCAGATATTATAGTGGTAACCAATATTTGTTTATAATATTTCTTTTTCTCACAGAAATCCTAACTTTTTTATTTTGTTGCTGAAGTCATATTTACTAGATTAACAAAGATGTATAGTCATATTGCTTGTCACATATTATCTATTTCGAAACTGATCATTAGCACAGTTTTCCAATATCAAAAATCATGTTTTTATACTCTTAGCTAGTAAATTCTAAGTTAATGAAAGTGGGTTCTTTTTTAAAATCGTAAATTTTTGGCCACATTACCCATTAGTTAGAAAAATTGATTCATTGTCTTTAGGACCTGTCTTTTCCTGTATGAACCTGATAATCCATGTATTTGCAATGCTACCGCTCAAAAATTGTTAGTATCTGTGAATAGAAAAGATATATCAGTACAAGTATTTAAATATAGCTATTCAATGTCATTTATTCCTAAATGTTATCATATTTCTATATAAATAATCAAAAAAAAAAAATTATGATACAAATTATACTTCTGCTAAATGCTTCATCTAACTAGTACGCTCCACAACAATGTTTTATAGTGGAAATTTTTACTTTCAATAGTTTCTTTATTGAAATTTTTAACAGGAATACATTACAAGTTGTAAACACATCAAGGAACAAGGGCACAGTCATGGCCTCACATACATCACAATCACAATACATTACAATATACTCAGGTGAGGTACATCCATGAATAAAATACATATAATGATAATGCATAGTAAGAGCAACTAAGTTTTTTTTCAAACCTATGATAAACCTAACACGATAAGGCCGTATGGAGCGACCATCGAGTCCTGCCATGAAAAGGAGGAGGTGGGGAACGGGCTAGTGAAGGATAAGGTGAAAAGCGGAGGGCAAAGCAACAAAAGAACATAAAACACGAAACATAGTCCAGGCCTAGAGAATGAATAAAGTCGGATCACATCCCTTAACCCACAGAGTAGGTGGCTCGCCCCGTAAACACAGGGGGGAGACCCCTCAGCTACCAGGTATCAATCTTCCTATTACTAATTAGATAGTATATAAGTTTCCAGGAATGACTCATCCAGTGGCCCCAAGAGGCTATAGTCATAAAGTAAAATATAATACCATAGTATCAGGGGAGGCCCCGGCGTATAGTCCGTCAATGAGTGTACGGTGGGGGGAATGCTTCTGCCCACGACTCCCAGTGTGTCCTGAATCTGTCCAGGCTCCCTCCATTCCATGCACAAATACGCTCGTATTGATAGTTCAAGGACACCGCTGAAATCAACTCTGTCAAAGTTGGGCATGCGGGAGATTTCCATCTTCTTGCAATAAGTAGGCGGGCAGCCCCTAGCACCTGACATACAACTGTTCTATGTCTACCCGGTATCATGTGGATGTCCAGCAGGAGGAGTGCCAGTTCAGGTGTATATCCCACCCACTCCCCCACACAGGCTATTAACCAAGGAAAACACAGAAACCCAAAAGGGCTGAATGAGTGGACAGTGCCAGAACACATGGAATAAAAAGCCATTCTTCCCGCATCCCCTCTAACACCGAGGTGAACACGATGGGTAGAACTTAGCTATGCGTAAAGGAGGGTAATACCATCGTAGAAGTAGTTTGCTATATTGCTCCCAATGTGAGGCACATACTGTGGATCGCTTAGCCCATCTGATCGCCTCTCGCCAGTGACCGTCCTCAAATCTACTGCCTATGTCCTCTTCCCAAAGGCTCATGTGTTTAGTCTTGCGAAAGGTGCAATCCATATTCAAAGTTCGATACAGGGTTTTAGTATGATAAGCCGCTGGGGAAGCCTGTGGGTGTAAGAGGTCGGCGGCCGGCTGCGGTAAGCGCAGCTGAGCCGGAGTAGTGTCAGACAAGTAGGAAGTCAATCTAGTATAGGTATATGCCTCCTTCGCGGGCAGATCATATGTCTCCCTCAATACGGAGAAGGGTGCTATAGCACCTCCCCTATACAGGTCAGAGACATACTTTACCCCACATCTAGGGATAAATGCGGTATCTCGTGAGGGAGCGTCGTAATGGGCAGATTCAGTGCTACCCTAGGAGTATCCCCGTCCTGCAGAGCACACAATGCATGCCATGCCCCAATCGTAGCCTGTACAGCTGGTGGAGCAGATATGGAAGAACCGCTCCTGGGTCCTGACGCTAATAGGTAACCCTCCCAATCGGTAGTCCAAACCATTTGGGCCTCCATAGCTGGCCACAGTTTGTCATGATTCGTTGTAAACCAAAATTGGAGTTGACCTAAAACTATGGCTAAATAATAATGGTACAAGTTTGGTACACCCATACCCCTATTGTCTCTTGCTTTAAACAGTGTATGTAGTGCTATTCTGGGTTTACCACCCTTCCATATGAAGGACATCATTTGTTTTTGGAAACTTAGGAGGGTGGACTTGGGTATCGGTATCACTAATGTTCTTAAATAGTAAAGTATCTTGGGAAGGATCAACATTTTGTATAACACTATTCTACCCATCCAACTATGCTCGAATTTAGTGAACCCATCAAGCTCCTTCTGAAGGGTAGCCAGGAGGCCTGGAAAGTTGGCCTTAACTGAATCTTTTGGGTTTGGAGTGAGCCGTATTCCCAGATAGGGTATAGTGTGCGAACACCATTGATAGGGCGATGTGTTTTTAATATGGTGTATATTGTTTTGAGACATACCAATTCCTAAAATCTGGGACTTGGATTCGTTAACTTTATAATATGATAACTCTCCAAAATCTTTCAAAATTTGAGATACAGTACAGAGCATGCTATTAGAGTAGGAAAGAGACAGAATCACATCATCCGCGAATAAATTAATTCTGTGGTCTGTCCGATCCAACCTGATACCATACAGACCCGGATGGGTCCTGATCCTCTCGGCCAGAGGCTCCATCACCAATGAGAATATCAAGGAGGACAAAGGGCACCCCTGTCTCGTGTCATTAGTAATGGCGAAGGGGCGGGACAGGACTCCATTCACCAGCACTCGTACGGAAGGGTTAGCGTAGAGTGCTGAGATTGCAGTAGCTATGGAGCCAGAAAAACCAAATTTATGGAGAACCTCAAAAAGGTACCCCCAATGTACTCTATCAAACGCCTTCTCCGCATCCAGGGACAGGAGCAGAGAAGGTGCCCGCCGGGCCCGGGCCGCCGCAACCAGCGCGATCACACGCCTCGTGCCGTCTGGGGCCTGTCTCCCCTTAGTGAATCCAACCTGATCCCCGTCTATCAGTGTGGGCATGACATCGAGGAGTCTGTTCGCAAGTACCTTCGCAAACAACTTAACGTCCGCATTTAATAGTGATATGGGCCGGTAGTTGGAGGGTTGGGAGGGGTCTTTGCCTGGTTTGGGTAGAGTCACAATCGTTACGGATAGCATCTCAAGGGGAAAGTTTCCTGTCACCATTGGTAAATTAAACACCTCAGTAAGGTGAGCAAGAATAATTGGCTTGAATAGCTTGTAGTGTTCCCCAGAGAACCCATCTGGACCTGGCGATTTATTAAGTTTCAGGCCATCTATCGCCTTAGCCACTTCCTGAGTGGAAATAGAAACATTTAGAGACTGCAGCTGTTCAGGGGTAACAGAGGGAAGGTGCAAGGAGTATAGGAATCGGTTAATATCTATCATTGAAGGCTGCGTGGTATCCGAGTCATCTTTCAAGTTATACAGGTCCTGATAATATTTACTGAATTCATCAGCAATTTGTTGAGGGTGGAAAATTTTTGCTGTGGTCGATTTAGACACCAGAAATGGAATTTTGGATTTAATCCTTGCTGCCTTGACTCTCTGTGCCATTAGCTTGCTGGCTTTATTGTACGACCGGTAATAAGAGGCTTTCAAGCGTTCAGAGTGTTTTTCAAAGTCCACCAGTAGGTGGACGCTCAAGTAATCCCTGGCCTTCCGCAAAGCACCTAATAGGGCAGGATTAGGGTCAATTTTATGTTTCTGCTCTAGAGTTGCAATAGAAGTAAGTAGCTCCTTCATCGTTTGCAGTCGGTTGCGCTTAAAGCACGAGGCATGCTGAATCATTAGACCCCTAACAAATGCTTTATGTGAATTCCAGAGGCAAAACTTATCCTCTACCGAGGGGTTGTTAATGTTAAAGAATTCGGCAATGTCAGTGTTCAATTTCTCGGTTACCGATTTCAGAGACATGACATATGTATTGTTTTGCCACGACACGGGGGGAGCCATTGTGCCAGCTAGGTGGATGCTAAAAATAATAGGTGCGTGGTCTGACCACGTGATATTTCCTATTTCACAACTTTGTACTCTAAGAAGCATATCACTCTGGACCAGGAACATGTCTATTCTGGAGTAGGATTGGTGACTAGCAGAGTAGTACGTATAATTCTTCTCAGAGGGATGGAAGCACCGCCAAACATCGTGAAGTTCTGTTTGCCGGAGCCAAGGCCCTAATTGTTGAGGTGGATGCTTGCCGCGATAAGTGGAATCAGCAGCACCATCATGTACCATATTGAAATCACCGCAAAATAGAACCTGGCCCTGAGCCTGCTTCCTACACTTCTTCATTACAGAATTTAAAAAGGAAATCTGAGACGCATTAGGACAATATACGTTTACAATAGTGATAGGGCAGTTATCAAGCAGACAGGTGAGAGCTACATATCGGCCCTTGGGATCTGAACTGACATGTATTAACTGAAATTACACTGTATGCTTTATCTCTATGAGGACACCCGCAACCTTCTTGGCAGCATTGGAACAAAAGATATGAGGGAACAATTTATGAGAAAGCTTTGGTGGATGAGAGTCACAGAAATGTGTCTCTTGTATGCAAACTACATCTGCTGCAGATCTGAGAGCCTCCTTCCACAACAATGAACGCTTAAAGGGACTATTTAGTCCCCTCGCGTTAAGTGACAGTAATTTAACACCCATTAATAATTTCAAGAATTAGCAATACAGACTGGTAGTAGAAAGGGTCGGGTAGGAGAATAACTCTAAAATGACATCTCTTAGGCCTAGAGAAGAACAATTCGTTAACGGCATTATTCAACACATAACTGGTTAACAGTAAGGGAAGAGAAAATAGTGTTACACAACCGAGCAGTGAGATACTGCGCAAACTTGGGGGGGAAGTTTGCCATAGAATAAGAGGTACAAAACACACCACAGGTAACTCACAATACGTCCATATTGAGCTATTCACTCGGCGGAGATGGTAGATTTCCACGGAGGGTCCAACTTATGGGACTCAGCCCTTGAAGGTTTCTGAACATTAGGCGCAGGTGGCGGCAGGTTCCACTGGTGTAGCAGGTTTCTCCCGGTGTCAGAGGAGTTAAATGTGAAAGTCACTCCATTCCTGATAACGATGACTTTAGTTGGGAATCCCCACATATAGGGAATGTTGTGTTGACGGAGGAACGCTGTAACAGGAGCAAGCTCTCTTCTGGCAGCAATAGTAGCCTGAGAAACGTCTGCATAAAGTTGGATTTCTTTAAACGGCTCAGGCAAAGATGGTCTTTTCCTTGACTCAAGCATGAGACGATCCTTGATATGGTAGAAATGTATGTGGGCGAGGGTGTCTCTGGGAATATGATCAGGCATTCCCTTCGGCTTCGGCAAGCGGTGGGCCCTATCTATTATAAGATCCGCGTCAGAGCTTTGTGGCAGGATTGCTTTCATTAATCGTTGTAAATATGAAGTCAGGTCCCTGGCAGCGACTGACTCTGGTATGCCACGGAACTTGACATTGTTCCGCCTATTCCTATCCTCCATGTCGGCAAGTTTAAGTTTGACCGCCGCTAATTCTTCCTCAAGATCATTATGGGCATCCACTATAGTGTTGTGTGCCGCAGCAAATTCACTCATCTTATTCTCAATGTGGTCTATTCTGTTGCCAAGAGAATCAACCGTGGAGGATACGGACGTAATTGCCTTAGTGATATCCTTCTGAATAGATCTGTGCAATGCTAGCATTATATCCTTTAAGAAGGACTCAGAAGCCGAATGGGTACCTGCAGTAAATCAGATATAGTGGTAACTAATGTTTGTTTATAATATTTCTTTTTCTCACATAAATTTTAACTTTTTTATTTTGTTGCTGAAGTCATATTTACTAGATTAACAAAGATGTATAGTCATATTGCTTGTTACATACTGTATTATCTATTTAGAAACTGATCATTTGCACAGTTTTCCATTATCAGAAATCATGTTTTTATACGCTTAGCTAGTGAGTTCTAGGTTAATGAAAGTGGGTTCTTTTTTAAAATTGTAATTTTTTGGCCACATTACCCATTAGTTAGAAAAATTGATTCATTGTCTTTAGGACCTGTCTTTTCCTGTATGAACCTGATAATCCATGTATTTCCAATGCTACCGCTAAAAAAATTGTTAGTATCTGTGAATGGAAAAGATATATCAGTACAAGTATTTAAATATGGCTATTCAATGTCATTTATTCATAAATGTTATTATATTTATATATAAATAATCCCAAAAAAAATTATGATACAAATTCTACATCTCCTGCTAAATGCTTCATCTGACTAGTACGCTTCACAAGAATGTATTATGGTGGAAATTTTTCAGAGTTTTCAATCCACTTTCAAAAATTTCTCCAATATGATTTACTGACACCTATTTATGGCATGTTATAAAGTCAGATTTAGATGGATTTTCCAATTTAAAAGTCTAAGAAGGCATGAAAGAATGATATAAAAAAAGTTTTGATTCCTAAAGAATGTGCTCTAATTTATAAAAATAACTCAATTGTTACTTGAGATGTTTCAGTATTTTACCTTATTCTAAAAGTATATTATAAAATGTTGGATTATTTAATGCTGCCATATGATTTTAACCTGCCATTTTCTATTAGCAACAATCATTTCATATATGCACTTTTACTTTTTTTTCACAACAGAACCTGAAGTAGTGAGGAACTTGATGACAAAGGTCATCACTACAACTTCTATATTTTTGAGTTGGGTCACACCATATGGAATTGCCAGTTTTTATGAAATCCAGATTCATGGGGAACCAACTTTCAATCAAACCATGCCTACAAATTCTTGTACAATTGAAGGTCTGACACCTGGGAATTATTACACATTGCTGGTCGCTGCTGTTGTAGGAGGAAATGTCACTGGGAACAGTTCAGAAATATCTGTGTACACAAGTGGGTATTTCCTATATTCAATTTTTTTAAGTTTTAAAAAGCATATTCTCCATTAAGATTGGTTACTAGCCATGTACTGTTGTGCTAAATAAGATATGATAGTGGTAACCAATGTTTGTTTATAATATTTCTTTCTCACAGAAATCCTAACTTTTTTAATTTGTTGCTGAAGTCATATTTACTAGATTAGCAAAGATGTACAGTCATATTGCTTGTTACATATTATCTATTTAGAAACTGATTAATAGCAGTTTTCCAATATCAGAAGTCATGTTTGTATACTCTTAGCTAGTGAATTCTAAGTTAGTGACAGTGGGTTCTTTTTTAGAATTGTAATTTTTTGCCACATTACCCATTAGTTAGAAAAATTAATTCATTGCCTTTAGAACCTGTCTTTTCCTGTATGAACCTGATAATCCATGTATTTGCAATGCTACCGCTCAAAAATTGTTAGTATCTGTGAATAGAAAAGATATATCAGTACAAGTATTTAAATATAGCTATTCAATGTCATTTATTCATAAATGTTATCATATTTCTATATAAATAATCCAAAGAAAAATTATGATACAAATTATACTTCTGCTAAATGCTTCATCTAACTAGTACGCTCCACAACAATGTTTTATAGTGGAAATTTTTCACAGTTTGCAATCTACTTTCAAAAATTTCTTCAATATGATTTACTGATACCTATTTATTTCATGTTATAAAGTCAGATTTAGTTCGATTTTCCAATTTAGTAGTCTAAGAAGGCATGAAAGAACAATAAAAAAAAAAAATTGATTCCAAAAGATTGTGCTTTATTTATAAAAACGACTCAGTTGTTACTTGAGATGTTTCAGTATTTTACCTTTTCTAAGTATATTATAAAATGTTGGATTATTTAATGCTGCCGTATGATTTTAACCTGCCATTTTCTATTAGCAACAATCATTTCATATATGCACTTTTACTTTTTTTCACAACAGAACCTGAAGTAGTGAGGAACTTGATGACAGAGGTTATCTCTACAACTTCTATATTTTTAAGTTGGGTCACTCCATATGGAAATGCCAGTTTTTATGAAATCCAGATTCATGGGGAACCAACTTTCAATCAAACCGTGCCTACAAATTCTTGTACAATTGAAGGTCTGACACCTGGGAATTATTACACATTGCTGGTCGCTGCTGTTGTAGGAGGAAATGTCACTGGGAACAGTTCAGAAATATCTGTGTACACAAGTGGGTATTTCCTATATTCAATTTTTTTAAGTTTTAAAAAGCATATTATCCATTAAGATTGGTTACTAGCCATGTACTGTTGTGCTAAATAAGATATGATAGTGGTAACCAATGTTTGTTTATAATATTTCTTTTTCTCACATAAATCCTAACTTTTTTAATTTGTTGCTGAAGTCATATTTACTAGATTAGCAAAGATGTACAGTCATATTGCTTGTTACATATTATCTATTTAGAAACTGATTAATAGCAGTTTTCCAATATCAGAAGTTATGTTTTTATACTCTTAGCTAGTGAATTCTAAGTTAGTGACATTGGGTTCTTTTTTTAGAATTGTAATTTTTTTGCCACATTACCCATTAGTTAGAAAAATTAATTCATTGTCTTTAGAACCTGTCTTTTCCTGTATGAACCTGATAATCCATGTATTTGCAATGCTACCGCTCAAAAATTGTTAGTATCTGTGAATAGAAAAGATATATCAGTACAAGTATTTAAATATAGCTATTCAATGTCATTTATTCATAAATGTTATCATATTTCTATATAAATAATCCAAAGAAAAATTATGATACAAATTATACTTCTGCTAAATGCTTCATCTAACTAGTACGCTCCACAACAATGTTTTATAGTGGAAATTTTTCACAGTTTGCAATCTACTTTCAAAAATTTCTTCAATATGATTTACTGATACCTATTTATTTCATGTTATAAAGTCAGATTTAGTTCGATTTTCCAACTTAGTAGTCTAAGAAGGCATGAAAGAACAATAAAAAAAAAAAATTTGATTCCTAAAGATTGTGCTTTATTTATAAAAACGACTCAGTTGTTACTTGAGATGTTTCAGTATTTTACCTTTTCTAAGTATATTATAAAATGTTGGATTATTTAATGCTGCCATATGATTTTAACCTGCCATTTTCTATTAGCAACAATCATTTCATATATGCACTTTTACTTTTTTTTACAACAGAACCTGAAGTAGTGAGGAACTTGACGACAGAGGTTATCTCTACAACTTCTATATTTTTAAGTTGGGTCACACCATATGGAAATGCCAGTTTTTATGAAATCCAGATTTTTGGGGAACCAACTTTCAATCAAACCGTGCCTACAAATTCTTGTACAATTGAAGGTCTGACACCTGGGAATTATTACACATTGCTGGTCGCTGCTGTTGTAGGAGGAAATGTCACTGGGAACAGTTCAGAAATATCTGTGTACACAAGTGGGTATTTCCTATATTCAATTTTTTTAAGTTTTAAAAAGCATATTATCCTTTAACATTGGTTGATAGCCATACAGTGGGAAAAAAAAGTATTTAGTCAGCCACCAATTGTGCAAGTTCTCCCACTTAAAAAGATGAGAGAGGCCTGTAATTGACATCATAGGTAGACCTCAACTATGAGAGACAAAATGAGAAAACATATCTAGAAAATCACATTGTCGGATTTTTTAAAGAATTTATTTACAAATTATGGTGGAAAATAAGTTTTTGGTCACCTTCAAGCAAGCAAGATTTCTGGCTCTCACAGACCTGTAACTTCTTCTTTAAGAGGTTCCTCTGTCCTCCACTCATTACCTGTAGTAATGGCACCTGTATGAGGTTGTGGACAGGTGTATTTTATACTGATAACAAATTCAAACAGTCACACTCCAAACTCCACTATGATGAAGACCAAAGTGCTGTGGAAGGACACCAGAAACAAAATTGTAGACCTGCACCAGGCTGCGAAGAATGAATCTGCCTTAGGCAAGCAGCTTGGTGTGAAGAAATCAACTGTGGGAGCCTAATTAGAAAATGGAAGACATACAAGACCACTGATAATCTCCCTCGATCAGGGGCTCCACACAAGATCTCACCCCGTGGGGTCAAAATGTTCACAAGAATGGTGAGCAAAAATCCCAGAACCACACGCGGGGACCTAGTGAACGACCTGCAAAAAGCTGAGACTAACGTAACAAAGGTTACCATCAGTAACACAATACGCCGCCAGGGACTCAGATCCTGCAGTGCCAGACGTGTCCCCCTGCTTAAGCCAGTACATATTCGGGGCACGGAGGAATGGGCCAACATACCAACAACAGCGTATGCCAACCTTTTGAAGACTTACAGAAAACGTTTGACCTCTGTCATTGCCAACAAAGGATATATAACAAAGTATTGAGATGAACTTTTGTTATTGACCAAATACTTATTTTCCACCATAATTTGCAAATAAATTCTTTAAAAATCAGACAATGTGATTTTCTGGATTTATTTTCTCATTTTGTCTCTCATACTTGAGGTCTACCTATGATGTCAATTTCAGGCCTCTCTCATCTTTTTAAGTGGGAAAACTTGCACAATTGGTGGCTGACTAAATACTTTTTTCCCCACTGTATACTGTTGTGGTAAATCAGATATTATAGTGGTAACTAATGTTTGTTTATAATATTTCTTTTTCTCACATAAATTCTAACTTTTTTATTTTGTTCCTGAAGTCATATTTACTAGGTTACCAAAGATGTACAGTCATATTGCTTGTTACATATTATCTGTTTAGAAACTGATCATTTGCACAGTTTTCCATTATCAGAAATCATGTTTTTATACGCTTAGCTAGTGAATTCTAGGTTAATGAAAGTGGGTTCTTTTTTAAAATCGTAATTTTTTGGCCACATTACCCATTAGTTAGAAAAATTGATTTATTGTCTTTAGGACCTGTGTTTTCTGTATGAACCTGATAATCCATGTATTTGCAATGCTACCGCTCAAAAATTGTTAGTATCTGTGAATAGAAAAGATATATCAGTACAAGTATTTAAATATAGCTATTCAATGTCATTTATTCATAAATGTTATCATATTTCTATATAAATAATCCAAAGAAAAATTATGATACAAATTATACTTCTGCTAAATGCTTCATCTAACTAGTACGCTCCACAACAATGTTTTATAGTGGAAATTTTTCACAGTTTGCAATCTACTTTCAAAAATTTCTTCAATATGATTTACTGATACCTATTTATTTCATGTTATAAAGTCAGATTTAGTTCGATTTTCCAATTTAGTAGTCTAAGAAGGCATGAAAGAACAATAAAAAAAAAAATTTGATTCCTAAAGATTGTGCTTTATTTATAAAACGACTCAGTTGTTACTTGAGATGTTTCAGTATTTTACCTTTTCTAAGTATATTATAAAATGTTGGATTATTTAAACCTGCCATTTTCTGTTAGCAACAATCATTTCATATATGCACTTTTACTTTTTTTTACAACAGAACCTGAAGTAGTGAGGAACTTCATGACAGGGGTCATCTCTACAACTTCTATATTTTTGAGATGGGTCACACCATATGGAAATGCCAGTTTTTATGAAATCCAGATTCTTGGGGAACCAACTTTCAGTCAAACCGTGCCTACAAATTCTTGTACAATTGAAGGTCTGACACCTGGGAATTATTACACATTGCTGGTCGCTGCTGTTGTAGGAGGAAATGTCTCTGGGAACAGTTCAGAAATATCTGTGTATACAAGTGGGTATTTCCTATATTCAATTTTTTAAGTTTTAAAAAGCATATTATCCTTTAACATTGGTTAATAGCCATACAGTGGGAAAAAAAAGTATTTAGTCAGCCACCAATTGTCCAAGTTCTCCCACTTTAAAAGATGAGAGAGGTCTGTAATTGACATCATAGGTAGACCTCAACTATGAGAGACAAAATGAGAAAACATATCTAGAAAATCACTTTATTGAATTTTTTAAAGAATTTATCTACAAATTATGGTGGAAAATAAGTATTTGGTCACCTTCAAACAAGCAAGATTTCTGGCTCTCACAGACCTGTAACTTCTTCTTTAAGAGGTTCCTCTGTCCTCCACTGTAGTAATGGCACCTGTATGAGGTTGTGGACAGGTGTCTTTTATACTGATAACAAATTCAAACAGTCACACTCCAAACTCCACTATGATGAAGACCAAAGAGCTGTGGAACGACACCAGAAACAAAATTGTAGACCTGCACCAGGCTGGGAAGAATGAATCTACCTTAGGCAAGCAGCTTGGTGTGAAGAAATCAACTGTGGGAGCCTAATTAGAAAATGGAAGACATACAAGACCACTGATAATCTCCCTCGATCAGGGACTCCACACAAGATCTCACCCCGTGGGGTCAAAATGTTCAAAAGAATGGTGAGCAAAAATCCCAGAACCACACGCGGGGACCTAGTGAACGACCTGCAGAAAGCTGAGACTAACGTAACAAAGGTTACTGTCAGTAACACAATACGCCGCCAGGGACTCAGATCCTGCAGTGCCAGACGTGTCCCCCTGCTTAAGCCAGTACATATCCGGGGCACGGAGGAATGGGCCAACATACCAACAACAGCGTATGCCAACGTTTTGAATACTTACAGAAAACGTTTGACCTCTGTCATTGCCAACAAAGGATATATAACAAAGTATTGAGATGAACTTTTGTTATTGACCAAATACTTATTTTCCACCATAATATGCAAATAAATTCTTTAAAAATCAGACAATGTGATTTTCTGGATTTGTTTTCTCATTTTGTCTCTCATACTTGAGGTCTACCTATGATGTCAATTACAGGCCTCTCTCATCTTTTTAAGTGGGAGAACTTGCACAATTGGTGGCTGACTAAATACTTTTTTTCCCCACTGTATACTGTTGTGGTAAATCAGATATTATAGTGGTAACTAATGTTTGTTTATAATATTTCTTTTTCTCACATAAATCCTAATTTTTTTATTTTGTTCCTGAAGTCATATTTACTAGATTAACAAAGATGTAGTCATATTGCTTGTTACATATTATCTATTTAGAAACTGATCATTTGCACAGTTTTCCATTATCAGAAATCATGTTTTTATACGCTTAGCTAGTGAATTCTAGGTTAATGAAAGTGGGTTCTTTTTTAAAATCGTAATTTTTTGGCCACATTACCCATTAGTTAGAAAAATTGATTTATTGTCTTTAGGACCTGTCTTTTTCTGTATGAACCTGATAATCCATGTATTTACAATGCTACCGCTAAAAAAATTGTTAGTATCTGTGAATGGAAAAGAAATATCAGTACAAGTATTTAAATATAGCTATTCAGTGTCATTTATTCATAAATGTTATAATATTTCTATATAAATACAGTCATATGAAAAAGTTTGGGCACCCCTATTAATCTTAATCATTTTTAGTTCTAAATATTTGGGTGTTTGCAACAGCCATTTCAATTTGATATATCTAATAACTGATGGACACAGTAATATTTCAGGATTGAAATGAGGTTTATTGTACTAACAGAAAATGTGCAATATGCATTAAACCAAAATTTGACCGGTGCAAAAATTTGGGTACCCTTATCATTTTATTGATTTGAATACTCCTAACTACTTTTTACTGACTTACTGAAGCACAAAATTGGTTTTGTAACCTCACTGAGCTTTGAACTTCATAGCCAGGTGTATCCAATCATGAGAAAAGGTATTTAAGGTGGCCAATTGCAAGTTGTTCTCCTATTTGAATCTCCTCTGAAGAGTGGCATCATGGGCTCCTCAAAACAACTCTCAAATGATCTGAAAACAAAGATTGTTCAACATAGTTGTTCAGGGGAAGGATACAAAAAGTTGTCTCAGAGATTTAACCTGTCAGTTTCCACTGTGAGGAACATAGTAAGGAAATGGAAGACCACAGGGACAGTTCTTGTTAAGCCCAGAAGTGGCAGGCCAAGAAAAATATCAGAAAGGCAGAGAAGAAGAATGGTGAGAACAGTCAAGGACAATCCACAGACCACCTCCAAAGAGCTGCAGCATCATCTTGCTGCAGATGGTGTCACTGTGCATCGGTCAACAATACAGCACACTTTGCACAAGGAGAAGCTGTATGGGAGAGTGATGCGAAAGAAGCCGTTTCTGAAAGCACGCCACAAACAGAGTCGCCTGAGGTATGCAAAAGCACATTTGGACAAGCCAGCTTCATTTTGGAAGAAGGTCCTGTGGACTGATGAAACAAAGATTGAGTTGTTTGGTCATACAAAAAGGCGTTATGCATGGCGTCCAAAAAACACAGCATTCCAAGAAAAACACTTGCTACCCACTGTAAAATTTGGTGGAGGTTCCATCATGCTTTGGGGCTGTGTGGCCAATGCCGGCACCGGGAATCTTGTTAAAGTTGAGGGTCGCATGGATTCAACTCAGTATCAGCAGATTCTTGAGAATAATGTACAAGAATCAGTGACGAATTTGAAGTTACGCCGGGGATGGATATTTCAGCAAGACAATGATCCAAAACACAGCTCCAAATCTACTCAGGCATTCATGCAGAGGAACAATTACAATGTTCTGGAATGGCCATCCCAGTCCCCAGACCTGAATATCATTGAACATCTGTGGGATAATTTGAAGCGGGCTGTCCATGCTCGGCGACCATCAAACTTAACTGAACTGGAATTGTTTTGTAAAGAGGAATGGTCAAAAATACATTCATCCAGGATCCAGGAACTGATTAAAAGCTACAGGAAGCGACTAGAGGCTGTTATTTTTGCAAAAGGAGGATCTACTAAATATTAATGTCACTTTTCTGTTGAGGTGCCCATACTTTTGCACCGGTCAAATTTTGGTTTAATGCATATTGCACATTTTCTGTTAGTACAATAAACCTCATTTCCATCCTGAAATATTACTGTATCCATCAGTTATTAGATATATCAAATTGAAATGGCTGTTGCAAAAACCCAAATATTTAGAACTAAAAATGATTAAGATTAATAGGGGTGCCCAAACTTTTTCATATGAATGTAATAAAAAAAAAATTTTGATACAAATTCTACATCTCCTGCTAAATTCTTCATCTGACTAGTACGCTTCACAAGAATGTATTATGGTGGAAATTTTTCAGAGTTTACAATCCGCTTTTAAAAATTTCTCCAATATGATTTACTGTTACCTATTTATAGCATGTTATAAAGTCAAATTTAGATGGATTTTCCAATTTAAAAGTCTAAGAAGGCATGAAAGAATGATATAAAAAAAGTTTTGATTCCTAAAGAATGTGCTCTAATTTATAAAAATAACTCAATTATTACTTGAGATGTTTCAGTATTTTACCTTTTCTAAGTATATTATAAAATGTTGGATTATTTAATGCTGCCGTATGATTTTAACTTGCCATTTTCTATTAGCAACAATCATTTCATATATGCACTTTTACTTTTTTTTTCACAACAGAACCTGAAGTAGTGAGGAACTTGATGACAGAGGTCATCACTACAACTTCTATATTTTTGAGTTGGGTCACACCATATGGAAATGCCAGTTTTTATGAAATCCAGATTCATGGGGAACCAACTTTCAATCAAACCGTGCCTACAAATTCTTGTACAATTGAAGGTCTGACACCTGGGAATTATTACACATTGCTGGTCGCTGCGGTTGTAGGAGGAAATGTCACTGGGAACAGTTCAGAAATATCTGTGTACACAAGTGGGTATTTCCTATATTCAATTTTTTTTAAGTTTTAAAAAGCATATTATCCTTTAACATTGGTTGACTAGCCAATACTGTTGGGCTAAAAAACATATGATAGTCGGCCACCAATGTTTGTTGCATAGTTCTTTTTCCCACTTAAATCCTAACATGTTTAAGGCTTGTAATTGACATCATATTTACTAGTTTAGACCTCAAATATGTAGAGACAAAATGCTGTTAGAAATTACATATCTAGAAAATCACATTGTCGGATTTTTCAATATCAGAATTTATGTTTTTATAATCTTACTGGTGAAATCTAAGTTAGTGACGTGGGTTCACCTTTAAGCAATTGCAAGTTTTTTGGCACTACACAGACCTAGTAAAATTGCTTCATTGTCTTTAGAGGTACCTGTCTCCTCCAATATGAACCTGTAGTAATGGCCATGTATTTGATGGTCTGTGGAAAATTGGTGTATCTGTATAGAACAGATATATCAGTAAAGATTCAAATAGTAGCTATCCAAACTCCACTATTGATGAATGTTACCAAAGTGCTGTGGAAGGAAACCAGAAGAAAAATTATGACTACAAATTATACTGCTGCTGAAGGATGCATCTGACTAGTACTCGCCACAGCAATGCTTGGTAGTGGAAATTTTTCAACTGTTAGGAGCCTACATTAGAAAATGGAAGACAATACGAGACCACTGATAATCTCCCTAGATCAGGGAATCCACACAAGATCTCACCCCGTGGGGTCAATTTTCCAATTTAGTGTCAAGAAGGAATGGAGAGCAAAAATCCCAGAACAAAAAGGGGATTCCTACAGATTGTGCTTGACCTGCATGAAAGCTGAGTCAATTGTAACTTGAGATGTTTCAGTATTTTACCTTGTCTAAGTATATTATAAAATACGCGCCTGGGACTTATTTAATGCAGTGCCAGACGTGTCAACCTGCCTTTTCTATTAGCAACAATCATTTCCGGGGCATGGATGGACTTGGCCTTTTTTAACATACAGAACCTGAAGTAGTGACGAACTTGTTGACAGAGTTACTCTACAGAAAACGTTCGACCTCTTTGAGTTGCCGACAAAGGATATATAACAAAGCTATTGAGATGAAATCTTGTTATTGACCGGAAACCAATTTTCAACCATAATTTGCAAATAAATTCTTGTAAAAATCAAGGACAATGTGATTTCCTGGGATTTATTTACTCATTGCTGGTCTCTGCATAGTTGTAGGAGGACCTGTGACTGGGCACATTTCAGGCCTCTCTCGTGTTTTTAAGTGGGAAAACTTCCATATTCAATTGGTGTTTAAGGTTTAAAAAGCATATTATCCATTAAATTGGCCACTGCCATATACTGTTGTGGTAAATCAGATATTATAGTGGTAACTAATGTTTGTTTATAATATTTCTTTTTCTCACATAAATTCTAACTTTTTTATTTTGTTCCTGAAGTCATATTTACTAGGTTACCAAAGATGTACAGTCATATTGCTTGTTACATATTATCTGTTTAGAAACTGATCATTTGCACAGTTTTCCATTATCAGAAATCATGTTTTTATACGCTTAGCTAGTGAATTCTAGGTTAGTGACAGTGGGTTCTTTTTTAAAATCGTAATTTTTTGGCCACATTACCCATTAGTTAGAAAAATTGATTCATTGTCTTTAGGACCTGTGTTTTCCTGTATGAACCTGATAATCCATGTATTTGCAATGCTACCGCTCAAAAATTGTTAGTATCTGTGAATAGAAAAGATATATCAGTACAAGTATTTAAATATAGCTATTCAATGTCATTTATTCATAAATGTTATCATATTTCTATATAAATAATCCAAAGAAAAATTATAATACAAATTATACTTCTGCTAAATGCTTCATCTATCTAGTACGCTCCACAACAATGTTTTATAGTGGAAATTTTTCACAGTTTGCAATCTACTTTCAAAAATTTCTTCAATATGATTTACTGATACCTATTTATTTCATGTTATAAAGTCAGATTTAGTTCGATTTTCCAATTTAGTAGTCTAAGAAGGCATGAAAGAACAATAAAAAAAAAAATTTGGTTCCTAAAGATTGTGCTTTATTTATAAAACGACTCAGTTGTTACTTGAGATGTTTCAGTATTTTACCTTTTCTAAGTATATTATAAAATGTTGGATTATTTAATGCTGCCATATGATTTTAACCTGCCATTTTCTGTTAGCAACAATCATTTCATATATGCACTTTTACTTTTTTTTACAACAGAACCTGAAGTAGTGAGGAACTTCATGACAGGGGTCATCTCTACAACTTCTATATTTTTGAGATGGGTCACACCATATGGAAATGCCAGTTTTTATGAAATCCAGATTCTTGGGGAACCAACTTTCAGTCAAACCGTGCCTACAAATTCTTGTACAATTGAAGGTCTGACACCTGGGAATTATTACACATTGCTGGTCGCTGCTGTTGTAGGAGGAAATGTCTCTGGGAACAGTTCAGAAATATCTGTGTACACAAGTGGGTATTTCCTATATTCAAATTTTTTAAGTTTTAAAAAGCATATTATCCTTTAACATTGGTTGATAGCCATACAGTGGGAAAAAAAAGTATTTAGTCAGCCACCAATTGTCCAAGTTCTCCCACTTTAAAAGATGAGAGAGGCCTGTAATTGACATCATAGGTAGACCTCAACTATGAGAGACAAAATGAGAAAACATATCTAGAAAATCACTTTATTGAATTTTTTAAAGAATTTATCTACAAATTATGGTGGAAAATAAGTATTTGGTCACCTTCAAGCAAGCAAGATTTCTGGCTCTCACAGACCTGTAACTTCTTCTTTAAGAGGTTCCTCTGTCCTCCACTCAACCTGTAGTAATGGCACCTGTATGAGGTTGTGGACAGGTGTCTTTTATACTGATAACAAATTCAAACAGTCACACTCCAAACTCCACTATGATGAAGACCAAAGAGCTGTGGAAGGACACCAGAAACAAAATTGTAGACCTGCACCAGGCTGGGAAGAATGAATCTGCCTTAGGCAAGCAGCTTGGTGTGAAGAAATCAACTGTGGGAGCCTAATTAGAAAATGGAAGACATACAAGACCACTGATAATCTCCCTCGATCAGGGGCTCCACACAAGATCTCACCCCGTGGGGTCAAAATGTTCACAAGAATGGTGAGCAAAAATCCCAGAACCACACGCGGGGACCTAGTGAACGACCTGCAGAAAGCTGAGACTAACGTAACAAAGGTTACCGTCAGTAACACAATACGCCGCCAGGGACTCAGATCCTGCAGTGCCAGACGTGTCCCCCTGCTTAAGCCAGTACATATCCGGGGCACGGAGGAATGGGCCAACATACCAACAACAGCGTATGCCAACGTTTTGAATACTTACAGAAAACGTTTGACCTCTGTCATTGCCAACAAAGGATATATAACAAAGTATTGAGATGAACTTTTGTTATTGACCAAATACTTATTTTCCACCATAATTTGCAAATAAATTCTTTAAAAATCAGACAATGTGATTTTCTGGATTTATTTTCTCATTTTGTCTCTCATACTTGAGGTCTACCTATGATGTCAATTACAGGCCTCTCTCATCTTTTTAAGTGGGAAAACTTGCACAATTGGTGGCTGACTAAATACTTTTTTTCCCCACTGTATACTGTTGTGGTAAATCAGATATTATAGTGGTAACTAATGTTTGTTTATAATATTTCTTTTTCTCACATAAATCCTAATTTTTTTATTTTGTTCCTGAAGTCATATTTACTAGATTAACAAAGATGTACAGTCATATTGCTTGTTACATATTATCTATTTAGAAACTGATCATTTGCACAGTTTTCCATTATCAGAAATCATGTTTTTATACGCTTAGCTAGTGAATTCTAGGTTAATGAAAGTGGGTTCTTTTTTAAAATCGTAATTTTTTGGCCACATTACCCATTAGTTAGAAAAATTGATTTATTGTCTTTAGGACCTGTCTTTTTCTGTATGAACCTGATAATCCATGTATTTACAATGCTACCGCTAAAAAAATTGTTAGTATCTGTGAATGGAAAAGAAATATCAGTACAAGTATTTAAATATAGGTATTCAGTGTCATTTATTCATAAATGTTATAATATTTCTATATAAATACAGTCATATGAAAAAGTTTGGGCGCCCCTATTAATCTTAATCATTTTTAGTTCTAAATATTTGGGTGTTTGCAACAGCCATTTCAATTTGATATATCTAATAACTGATGGACACAGTAATATTTCAGGATTGAAATGAGGTTTATTGTACTAACAGAAAATGTGCAATATGCATTAAACCAAAATTTGACCGGTGCAAAAATTTGGGTACCCTTATCATTTTATTGATTTGAATACTCCTAACTACTTTTTACTGACTTACTGAAGCACAAAATTGGTTTTGTAACCTCACTGAGCTTTGAACTTCATAGCCAGGTGTATCCAATCATGAGAAAAGGTATTTAAGGTGGCCAATTGCAAGTTGTTCTCCTATTTGAATCTCCTCTGAAGAGTGGCATCATGGGCTCCTCAAAACAGCTCTCAAATGATCTGAAAACAAAGATTGTTCAACATAGTTGTTCAGGGAAAGGATACAAAAAGTTGTCTCAGAGATTTAACCTGTCAGTTTCCACTGTGAGGAACATAGTAAGGAAATGGAAGACCACAGGGACAGTTCTTGTTAAGCCCAGAAGTGGCAGGCCAAGAAAAATATCAGAAAGGCAGAGAAGAAGAATGGTGAGAACAGTCAAGGACAATCCACAGACCACCTCCAAAGAGCTGCAGCATCATCTTGCTGCAGATGGTGTCACTGTGCATCGGTCAACAATACAGCACACTTTGCACAAGGAGAAGCTGTATGGGAGAGTGATGCGAAAGAAGCCGTTTCTGAAAGCACGCCACAAACAGAGTCGCCTGAGGTATGCAAAAGCACATTTGGACAAGCCAGCTTCATTTTGGAAGAAGGTCCTGTGGACTGATGAAACAAAGATTGAGTTGTTTGGTCATACAAAAAGGCGTTATGCATGGCGTCCAAAAAACACAGCATTCCAAGAAAAACACTTGCTACCCACTGTAAAATTTGGTGGAGGTTCCATCATGCTTTGGGGCTGTGTGGCCAATGCCGGCACCGGGAATCTTGTTAAAGTTGAGGGTCGCATGGATTCAACTCAGTATCAGCAGATTCTTGAGAATAATGTACAAGAATCAGTGACGAATTTGAAGTTACGCCGGGGATGGATATTTCAGCAAGACAATGATCCAAAACACAGCTCCAAATCTACTCAGGCATTCATGCAGAGGAACAATTACAATGTTCTGGAATGGCCATCCCAGTCCCCAGACCTGAATATCATTGAACATCTGTGGGATAATTTGAAGCGGGCTGTCCATGCTCGGCGACCATCAAACTTAACTGAACTGGAATTGTTTTGTAAAGAGGAATGGTCAAAAATACATTCATCCAGGATCCAGGAACTGATTAAAAGCTACAGGAAGCGACTAGAGGCTGTTATTTTTGCAAAAGGAGGATCTACTAAATATTAATGTCACTTTTCTGTTGAGGTGCCCATACTTTTGCACCGGTCAAATTTTGGTTTAATGCATATTGCACATTTTCTGTTAGTACAATAAACCTCATTTCCATCCTGAAATATTACTGTATCCATCAGTTATTAGATATATCAAATTGAAATGGCTGTTGCAAAAACCCAAATATTTAGAACTAAAAATGATTAAGATTAATAGGGGTGCCCAAACTTTTTCATATGACTGTAATAAAAAAAAAAATTTTGATACAAATTCTACATCTCCTGCTAAATTCTTCATCTGACTAGTACGCTTCACAAGAATGTATTATGGTGGAAATTTTTCAGAGTTTACAATCCGCTTTTAAAAATTTCTCCAATATGATTTACTGTTACCTATTTATAGCATGTTATAAAGTCAAATTTAGATGGATTTTCCAATTTAAAAGTCTAAGAAGGCATGAAAGAATGATATAAAAAAAGTTTTGATTCCTAAAGAATGTGCTCTAATTTATAAAAATAACTCAATTATTACTTGAGATGTTTCAGTATTTTACCTTTTCTAAGTATATTATAAAATGTTGGATTATTTAATGCTGCCGTATGATTTTAACTTGCCATTTTCTATTAGCAACAATCATTTCATATATGCACTTTTACTTTTTTTTTTCACAACAGAACCTGAAGTAGTGAGGAACTTGATGACAGAGGTCATCTCTACAACTTCTATATTTTTGAGTTGGGTCACACCATATGGAAATGCCAGTTTTTATGAAATCCAGATTCATGGGGAACCAACTTTCAATCAAACCGTGCCTACAAATTCTTGTACAATTGAAGGTCTGACACCTGGGAATTATTACACATTGCTGGTCGCTGCTGTTGTAGGAGGAAATGTCACTGGGAACAGTTCAGAAATATCTGTGTACACAAGTGGGTATTTCCTATATTCAATTTTTTTAAGTTTTAAAAAGCATATTATCCATTAAGATTGGTTACTAGCCATGTACTGTTGTGCTAAATAAGATATGATAGTGGTAACCAATGTTTGTTTATAATATTTCTTTTTCTCACATAAATCCTAACTTTTTTAATTTGTTGCTGAAGTCATATTTACTAGATTAGCAAAGATGTACAGTCATATTGCTTGTTACATATTATCTATTTAGAAACTGATTAATAGCAGTTTTCCAATATCAGAAGTTATGTTTTTATACTCTTAGCTAGTGAATTCTAAGTTAGTGACATTGGGTTCTTTTTTAGAATTGTAATTTTTTTGCCACATTACCCATTAGTTAGAAAAATTAATTCATTGTCTTTAGAACCTGTCTTTTCCTGTATGAACCTGATAATCCATGTATTTGCAATGCTACCGCTCAAAAATTGTTAGTATCTGTGAATAGAAAAGATATATCAGTACAAGTATTTAAATATAGCTATTCAATGTCATTTATTCATAAATGTTATCATATTTCTATATAAATAATCCAAAGAAAAATTATAATACAAATTATACTTCTGCTAAATGCTTCATCTAACTAGTACGCTCCACAACAATGTTTTATAGTGGAAATTTTTCACAGTTTGCAATCTACTTTCAAAAATTTCTTCAATATGATTTACTGATACCTATTTATTTCATGTTATAAAGTCAGATTTAGTTCGATTTTCCAATTTAGTAGTCTAAGAAGGCATGAAAGAACAATAAAAAAAAAAAATTTGATTCCTAAAGATTGTGCTTTATTTATAAAAACGACTCAGTTGTTACTTGAGATGTTTCAGTATTTTACCTTTTCTAAGTATATTATAAAATGTTGGATTATTTAATGCTGCCATATGATTTTAACCTGCCATTTTCTATTAGCAACAATCATTTCATATATGCACTTTTACTTTTTTTTACAACAGAACCTGAAGTAGTGAGGAACTTGACGACAGAGGTTATCTCTACAACTTCTATATTTTTAAGTTGGGTCACACCATATGGAAATGCCAGTTTTTATGAAATCCAGATTTTTGGGGAACCAACTTTCAATCAAACCGTGCCTACAAATTCTTGTACAATTGAAGGTCTGACACCTGGGAATTATTACACATTGCTGGTCGCTGCTGTTGTAGGAGGAAATGTCACTGGGAACAGTTCAGAAATATCTGTGTACACAAGTGGGTATTTCCTATATTCAATTTTTTTAAGTTTTAAAAAGCATATTATCCTTTAACATTGGTTGATAGCCATACAGTGGGAAAAAAAAGTATTTAGTCAGCCACCAATTGTGCAAGTTCTCCCACTTAAAAAGATGAGAGAGGCCTGTAATTGACATCATAGGTAGACCTCAACTATGAGAGACAAAATGAGAAAACATATCTAGAAAATCACATTGTCGGATTTTTTAAAGAATTTATTTACAAATTATGGTGGAAAATAAGTTTTTGGTCACCTTCAAGCAAGCAAGATTTCTGGCTCTCACAGACCTGTAACTTCTTCTTTAAGAGGTTCCTCTGTCCTCCACTCATTACCTGTAGTAATGGCACCTGTATGAGGTTGTGGACAGGTGTATTTTATACTGATAACAAATTCAAACAGTCACACTCCAAACTCCACTATGATGAAGACCAAAGTGCTGTGGAAGGACACCAGAAACAAAATTGTAGACCTGCACCAGGCTGCGAAGAATGAATCTGCCTTAGGCAAGCAGCTTGGTGTGAAGAAATCAACTGTGGGAGCCTAATTAGAAAATGGAAGACATACAAGACCACTGATAATCTCCCTCGATCAGGGGCTCCACACAAGATCTCACCCCGTGGGGTCAAAATGTTCACAAGAATGGTGAGCAAAAATCCCAGAACCACACGCGGGGACCTAGTGAACGACCTGCAGAAAGCTGAGACTAACGTAACAAAGGTTACTGTCAGGAACACAATACGCCGCCAGGGACTCAGATCCTGCAGTGCCAGACGTGTCCCCCTGCTTAAGCCAGTACATATTCGGGGCACGGAGGAATGGGCCAACATACCAACAACAGCGTATGCCAACCTTTTGAAGACTTACAGAAAACGTTTGACCTCTGTCATTGCCAACAAAGGATATATAACAAAGTATTGAGATGAACTTTTGTTATTGACCAAATACTTATTTTCCACCATAATTTGCAAATAAATTCTTTAAAAATCAGACAATGTGATTTTCTGGATTTGTTTTCTCATTTTGTCTCTCATACTTGAGGTCTACCTATGATGTCAATTTCAGGCCTCTCTCATCTTTTTAAGTGGGAGAACTTGCACAATTGGTGGCTGACTAATACTTTTTTTCCCCACTGTATACTGTTGTGGTAAATCACATATTATAGTGGTAACTAATGTTTGTTTATAATATTTCTTTTTCTCACATAAATTCTAACTTTTTTATTTTGTTCCTGAAGTCATATTTATTAGATTACCAAAGATGTACAGTCATATTGCTTGTTACATATTATCTGTTTAGAAACTGATCATTTGCACAGTTTTCCATTATCAGAAATCATGTTTTTATACGCTTAGCTAGTGAATTCTAGGTTAATGTAAGTGGGTTATTTTTTAAAATCATAATTTTTTGGCCACATTACCCATTAGTTAGAAAAATTGATTTATTGTCTTTAGGACCTGTCTTTTCCTGTATGAACCTGATAATCCATGTATTTCCAATGCTACTGCTAAAAAAATTGTTAGTATCTGTGAATGGTAAAGATATATTAGTACAAGTATTTAAATATAGCTATTCAATGTCATTTATTCATAAATGTTATCATATTTCTATATAAATAATCCAAAAAAAAATTATGATACAAATTCTACATCTCCTGTTAAATGCTTCATCTGACTAGTACGCTTCACAAGAATGTATTATGGTGGAAATTTTTTAGAGTTTACAATCCGCTTTCAAAAATTTCTCCAATATGATTTACTGACACCTATTTATGGCATGTTATAAAGTCAGATTTAGATGGATTTTCCAATTTAAAAGTCTAAGAAGGCATGAAAGAACAATATAAAAAAAGTTTTGATTCCTAAAGAATGTGCTCTAATTTATAAAAATAACTCAATTGTTACTTGAGATGTTTCAGTATTATACCTTTTTCTAAGTATATTATAAAATGTTGGATTATTTAATGCTGCCATATGATTTTAACCTGCCATTTTCTATTAGCAACAATCATTTCATATATGCACGTTTACTTTTTTTTTACAACAGAACCTGAAGTAGTGAGGAACTTGATGACAGAGGTTATCTCTACAACTTCTATATTTTTGAGTTGGGTCACACCATATGGAAATGTCAGTTTGTATGAAATCCAGATTCTTGGGGAACCAACTTTCAATCAAACCGTGCCTACAAATTCTTGTACAATTGAAGGTCTGATATCTGGGAATTATTACACATTGCTGGTCGCTGCTGTTGTAGGAGGAAATGTCACTGGGAACAGTTCAGAAATATCTGTGTATACAAGTGGGTATTTCCTATATTCAATTTTTTTAAGTTTTAAAAAGCATATTATCCATTAAGATTGGTTACTAGCCATGTACTGTTGTGCTAAATAAGATATGATAGTGGTAACCAATGTTTGTTTATAATATTTCTTTTTCTCACAGAAATCCTAACTTTTTTAATTTGTTGCTGAAGTCATATTTACTAGATTAGCAAAGATGTACAGTCATATTGCTTGTTACATATTATCTATTTAGAAACTGATTAATAGCAGTTTTCCAATATCAGAAGTCATGTTTTATACTCTTAGCTAGTGAATTCTAAGTTAGTGACAGTGGGTTCTTTTTTAAAATTGTAATTTTTTGCCACATTACCCATTAGTTAGAAAAATTGATTCATTGTCTTTAGAACCTGTCTTTTCCTGTATGAACCTGATAATCCATGTATTTGCAATGCTACCGCTCAAAAATTGTTAGTATCTGTGAATAGAAAAGATATATCAGTACAAGTATTTAAATATAGCTATTAAATGTGATTTATTTATAAATATCATATTTCTATATAATTAATCAAAAAAAAAAATTATGATACAAATTATACTTCTGCTAAATGCTTCATCTAACTAGTACGCTCCACAACAATGTTTTTTAGTGGAAATTTTTCACAGTTTGCAATCTACTTTCAAAAATTTCTTCAATATGATTTACTGATACCTATTTATTTCATGTTATAAAGTCAGATTTAGTTTGATTTTCCAATTTAGTAGTCTAAGGGGCCGTTCACAATACCGTTGGTGACCATCAGAAGTGTCCTTTGCTATTGTCCGTTACAAGATTTTAGCATCGGACAATAGCTGAACCGCCAGAAATCCGTTAAAATTTCCATTCATTTAAATGGGTTTTTATATTGTGTCCGTTAGTATCCGTTTGTGTCCGTTTACTCCAAATCCGTCAGAAGTCCGTTTTTTTTTCGCGGACAGAAAATCCTACATGCAGGACTTTTTATCCGTTGAAAAAAACGGATTCTTGACGGACTGCAAGTGTCCGTTACTTTTTTTAACATTTAACTCTATGGGTAACGGACTTATAACGGACAGTAACTGATGGCCATCAGTTACTGTCCGTTATTTTATGTTCATTTTTTTTCCTGCGCATGCTCAGAAAGGAGAAAAAATCAAAAAAAAAAAAAGGACAGTGTTAAAAAAACGGACACTAACTGATGCTAACAGACACTAATTTGATGCTAATGTGTCTGTTTTTTTTTAACAGATCTAGTAATTGGATCAGTTAAAAAAAAGACACATTAACATCAGTTAGTGTCCATTATGATTTATGATAGGTGTCCATTTTTTTTTTTTTTTTTTTTTTTTTTTAACGGACACCTCCATAACGGACTCCAACGGTAGTGTGAACCCTGCCAAAGGAGGCATGAAAGAACAATAAAAAAAAAAAATTGATTCCTAAAGATCGTGCTCTATTTATAAAAATGACTCAATTGTTACTTGAGATGTTTCATATGTTTAAGTATAAAAATATATAATATTATAAATAATAATAATATAAGATGTTGTATTATTTAATACTGCCGTATGATTTTAACCTGCCATTTTCTATTAGCAACAATCATTTCATTTATGCACTTTTACTTTTTTTCCAACAGAACCTGAAGTAGTGAGGAACTTGATGACAGAGGTTATCTCTACAACTTCTATATTTTTGAGTTGGGTCACACCATATGGAAATGCCAGTTTTTATGAAATCCAGATTCATGGGGAACCAACTTTCAATCAAACCGTGCCTACAAATTCTTGTACAATTGAAGGTCTGACACCTGGGAATTATTACACATTGCTGGTCGCTGCTGTTGTAGGAGGAAATGTCACTGGGAACAGTTCAGAAATATCTGTGTACACAAGTGGGTATTTCCTATATTCAATTTTTTTAAGTTTTAAAAAGCATATTATCTATTAAGATTGGTTACTAGCCATGTACTGTTGTGCTAAATAAGATATGATAGTGGTAACCAATGTTTGTTTATAATATTTCTTTTTCCCACAGAAATCCTAACTTTTTTAATTTGTTGCTGAAGTCATATTTACTAGATTATCAAAGATTTTACAGTCATATTGCTTGTTACATTTTATCTATTTAGAAACTGATTATTAGCAGGTTTGCAATATCAGAAATCATGTTTTTATACTCTTAGCTAGTGAATTCTAATTTAGTGACATTGAGTTCTTTTTTAAAATCGTAGTTTTTTACCACATTACCCATTAGTTAGAAAAATTGATTCATTGTCTTTAGGACCTCTCTTTTCATGCATGAACCTGATAATCCATGTATTTCCAATGCTACTGCTAAAAAAATTGTTAGTATCTGTGAATAGAAAAGATATATCAGTACAAGTATTTAAATATAGCTATTAAATGTGATTTATTTTTAAATATTATCCTATTTCTATATAAGTCATCTAAAAGCAAAAAATTATGATACAAATTCCACATCTCCTGCTAAATGCTTCATCTGACTAGTACGCTTCACAAGAATGTATTATGGTGGAAATTTTTTAGAGTTTACAATCCGCTTTCAAAAATTTCTCCAATATGATTGACTGATGCCTATTTATGGCATGTTATAAAGTCAGATTTAGTTGGATTTTCCAAGTTAATAGTCTAAGAAAGCATGAAAGAATACTATAAAAAATGTTTTGATTCCTAAAGAATGTGCTCTAATTTATAAAAATTACTCAATTGTTACTTGAGATGTTTCAGTATTTTACCTTTTCTAAGTATATTATAAAATGTTGGATTATTTAATGCTGCCATATGATTTTAACCTGCCATTTTCTATTAGCAACAATCATTTCATATATGCACTTTTACTTTTTTTTACAACAGAACCTGAAGTAGTGAGGAACTTGATGACAGAGGTCATCACTACAACTTCTATATTTTTGAGATGGGTCACACCATATGGAAATGCCAGTTTTTATGAAATCCAGGTTCTTGGGGAACCAACTTTCAATCAAACCGTGCCTACAAATTCTTGTACAATTGAAGGTCTGACACCTGGGAATTATTACACATTGCTGGTCGCTGCTGTTGTAGGAGGAAATGTCACTGGGAACAGTTCAGAAATATCTGTGTACACAAGTGGGTATTTCCTATATTCAATTTTTTTAAGTTTTAAAAAGCATATTATTCCTTAACATTGGTTAATAGCCATATACTCTTGCGGTAAATCAGATATGATAGTGTTAACCAATGTTTGTTTATAATATTTCTTTTTCCCACAGAAATCCTAACTTTTTTAATTTGTTGCTGAAGTCATATTTACTAGATTATCAAATATGTACAGTCATATTGCTTGTTACATATTAACTATTTGGAAACTGATTATTAACAGTTTTCTAATATTTTTTAATCATGTTTTTATACTCTTAGCTGGTGAATTCTAAGTTAGTGATAGTGGGTTCTTTTTTAGAATTGTAATTTTTTGCCACATTACCCATTAGTTAGAAAAATTAATTCATTGTCTTTAGAACCTGTCTTTTCCTGTATGAACCTGATAATCCATGTATTTGCAATGCTACCGCTCAAAAATTGTTAGTATTTGTGAATAGAAAAGAAATACCAGTACATTTATTCATAATTGTTAATATAATTTACTGATACCTATTTATTTCATGTTATAAAGTCAGATTTAGTTCGATTTTCCAACTTAGTAGTCTAAGAAGGCATGAAAGAACAAAAAAAAAAAAATTGATTCCTAAAGAATGTGCTGTAATTTATAAAAAAGACTCAATTGTTACTTGAGATTAGAGAGGCGCGAATTTCTCAAAAGTTCGATTCTGCAGTTTGATTTGAAATTCGAAAAAAAATTTGCTTCGATCTGAATTAATTCACGGTGAATATCGCCAAAAAACACCTATTTCCTAGCTTCAGAGAGCCTGTATAGTGGTGTAGAACACTGTGCCTTGCAGTAACACGAATAGGGAGCCTACTGTGGTAGTCAAACAATAATGTAAGTCAGTATGACACGCACATGACAGGCATCACTCTTAGAACCACTGCACACTTCACTTATTTGGACAGTTTCAGGGCCAAAACTGACCAACTAACTCAAGTCTGAACCCATCCTTGCAGGTCCATGTTAGTGCCAGGTAGAAAGAACCATGCAGAGGCCCAACATCCTACTGTAGAGTGAAAGAGCACACTCCTTTTAGACCGTCGTCTGCCGATTCCACATGTATGTCTACAGAGTTTCAAGGTGACATAATATGGAGGTGGCAGCGGCATGAAGAGGCCATACAGTGACCCAGTTGAAATGGTATGAGGAGGCCATACAGTGACCCAGTGGCTTCAGCATAAGGAGGCCATACAGGGACCCAGGGGCAGCGGCATTAGGAGGACATACAGTGGCCCAGCAGTGGCTGAGGCATTAGGAGGACATACAGTGACCCCGTGGCCGCGGCATGAGGAGGGCATACAGTGACTCAGTGTCTGTGGCATGAGGAGGGCATACAGTGACCCAGTGGTTGCGGCATGAGGAGGGCATTCAGTGACCCAGTGGCATGAGGAGGCCATACAGTGACTCAGTGGCAGCGGCATGATGAGGCCATACAGTGACCTGGTGGCAGCAACATGAGGATGGCATATAGTGACCCAGTGGCAGAATCATGATGAGGGCATACAGTGACCCAGTGGAAACGGCTTGAGGAGGGCATACAGTGATCCAGTTGCTGCGGCATAAGGAAGCCATACAGTGACCCAGTAGAAATGGCTTGAGGAGGGCATATAGTGACCCAATGGCAGCAACATGAGGAGGCCATACAGTGACCAAGTGGCAGCAACATGAGGAGCCCATACAAAGACCCAGTGGCAGCGGCATGAGGATGCCATAGCATGACCCAGTGGCTGCAACATGAGGAGACCATACAGTGACCCAGTGGCAGCAACATGAGGAGACCATACAGTGACCCAGTGGCAGCAACATAAGGAGGCCATACAGTGACCAAGTGGCAGCAGCATGATGAGGCCATACAGTGACCAAGTGGCAGCAGCATGATGAGGCCATACAGTAACCCGGTGGCAGCAACATGAGAAGGGCATATAGTGACCCAGTGGCAGTAGCATGATCAGGGCATACAGTGATCCAGTGGCAGCGACATGAGGTGGGCATACATTGACCCAGTGAAAACGGCTTGAGGAGGGCATACAGTGATCCAGTGGCAGCAACATGAGGAGGCCATACAGTGACCAAGTGGCAGCGGCATGAGGATGCCATACAACGACCCAGTGGCAGCAACATGATGAGGCTATACAGTGACCCAGTGGCAGCAACATGAGGAGGCCATACAGTGACCAAGTGGCAGCGGCATGAGGAGGCCATACAGTGACCAAGTGGCAGCAACATGAGGAAGCCATACAAAGACCCAGTGGCAGCGGTATGAGGATGCCATACAATGACCCAGTGGCAGCAACATGAGGAGGCCATACAGTGACCCAGTGGCAGCGGTATCAGGAGGCCATACAGTGACCAAGTGGCAGCAACATGAGGAGGCCATAGAATAACCCAGTGGCATTGGTATGAGGAGGCCATACAGTGACCAAGTGGCAGCAACATGAGGAGGCAATACAATGACCCAGTGGCAGCAACATGAGCAGGCCATATAGTGACCCAGTGGCAGCAACATAAGGAGGTAGTGACCAGGTGGTATGAGGGGGCCATACAGTGACCAAGTGGCAGCAACATGAGTAGGCCATAGAATAACCCAGTGGCATTGGTATGAGGAGGCCATACAGTGACCATGTGGCAGACACATGAGGAGACCAAACATTGACCCAGTGGCAGCGGCATGAGGAGGCCACACAATGACCCAGTGGCAGCAACATGAGGACGCCATACAATGACCCAGTGGCAGCAACATGAGGAGGCCATACAGTGACCCAGTGGCAGCAACATGAGGAGGCCATACAATGACCCACTGGCAGCAGCATGATGAGGCCATACAGTGAGCAAGTGGCAGTGGTATGAGGAGACCATACAGTGACCAAGTGGCAGCAACATGAGGAGGCCATACAATGACCAAGTGGCAGCAACATGAGGAGGCCATACAGTCACTAAGTGGCAGCAACATTAGGAGGCCATACAATGACCAAGTGGCAGCGACATGAGGAGGCCATACAGTGACCCAGTGGCAGCGGCATGAGAAGGCCATATAGTGGCCAAGTGGCAGAAACATGAGGAGGCCATATAGTGGCCAAGTGGCAGCAACATGAGGCCATACAAAGACCCAGTGGCAGCAACATAAGGAGGCCATATAGTGGCCAAGTGGCAGCAACATGAGGAGGCCATACAATGACCCAATGGCAGCAACATGAGGAGGCCATACAGTGACCTAGTGGCAGCAACATAAGGAGGCCATATAGTGACCCAGTGGCAGTGGTATGAGGAGGCCATACAGTGACCAAGTGACAGCAACATGAGGAGGCCATACAGTGACCAAGTGACAGCAACATGTGGAGGCCATACAATGACCCAGTGGCAGCGGTATGAGGAGGCCATACAGTGATCAATTGGCAGCAACATGAGGAGGTCATATAGTGACCCAGTGACAGTGGTATGAGGAGGCCATACAGTGAACATGTGGCAGGAACAAGAGGAGGTCATACAATGACCCAGTGACAGCAGCATGTGAAGGCCATACAATGACCCACTGGCATCAGCATGATGAGGCCATACAGTGACCCAGTGGCAGCAGTATGAAGATGCCATATAGTGGCCAAATGACAGCAACATGAGGAGGCCATACAGTGACCCAGTGGCAGCAACATGAAGAGGCCATACAGTGACCCAGCGGCAGCAACATGAGGAGGCCATACAGTGACCCAGCAGCAGCAACATGAGGAGGCCATACAGTGACCCAGCGGCAGCAACATGAGGAGGCCATACAGTGACCAAGTGGCAGCAACATGAGTAGGCCATAGAATAACCCAGTGGCATTGGTATGAGGAGGCCATACAGTGACCATGTGGCAGACACATGAGGAGACCAAACATTGACCCAGTGGCAGCGGCATGAGGAGGCCACACAATGACCCAGTGGCAACAACATGAGGACGCCATACAATGACCCAGTGGCAGCAACATGAGGAGGCCATACAGTGACCCAGTGGCAGCAACATGAGGAGGCCATACAATGACCCACTGGCAGCAGCATGATGAGGCCATACAGTGAGCAAGTGGCAGTGGTATGAGGAGACCATACAGTGACCAAGTGGCAGCAACATGAGGAGGCCATACAATGACCAAGTGGCAGCAACATGAGGAGGCCATACAGTCACTAAGTGGCAGCAACATTAGGAGGCCATACAATGACCAAGTGGCAGCGACATGAAGAGGCCATACAGTGACCCAGTGGCAGCGGCATGAGAAGGCCATATAGTGGCCAAGTGGCAGAAACATGAGGAGGCCATATAGTGGCCAAGTGGCAGCAACATGAGGCCATACAAAGACCCAGTGGCAGCAACATAAGGAGGCCATATAGTGGCCAAGTGGCAGCAACATGAGGAGGCCATACAATGACCCAATGGCAGCAACATGAGGAGGCCATACAGTGACCTAGTGGCAGCAACATAAGGAGGCCATATAGTGACCCAGTGGCAGTGGTATGAGGAGGCCATACAGTGACCAAGTGACAGCAACATGAGGAGGCCATACAGTGACCAAGTGACAGCAACATGTGGAGGCCATACAATGACCCAGTGGCAGCGGTATGAGGAGGCCATACAGTGATCAATTGGCAGCAACATGAGGAGGTCATATAGTGACCCAGTGACAGTGGTATGAGGAGGCCATACAGTGAACATGTGGCAGGAACAAGAGGAGGTCATACAATGACCCAGTGACAGCAGCATGTGAAGGCCATACAATGACCCACTGGCATCAGCATGATGAGGCCATACAGTGACCCAGTGGCAGCAGTATGAAGATGCCATATAGTGGCCAAATGACAGCAACATGAGGAGGCCATACAGTGACCCAGTGGCAGCAACATGAAGAGGCCATACAGTGACCCAGCGGCAGCAACATGAGGAGGCCATACAGTGACCCAGCAGCAGCAACATGAGGAGGCCATACAGTGACCCAGCGGCAGCAACATGAGGAGGCCATACAGTGACCAAGTGGCAGCAGTATGAGGAGGCCATACAATGGCTCAGTGGCAGAAACATGAGGCCATACAGTGACCCAGTGGCAGCGGTATGAGGAGGCCATACAGTGACCCAGCAGCAGCAACATGAGGAGGCCATACAATGACCAAGTGGCAGCAGTATGAGGAGGTCATACAATGGCTCAGTGGCAGAAACATGAGGCCATACAGTGACCCAGTGGCAGCGGTATGAGGAGGCCATACAGTGACCCAGCAGCAGCAACATGAGGAGGCCATACAATGACCCAATGGCAGCAAAATGAGGAGGCGATACAATGATCCAGTGGCAGCAGTATGAGGAGGCCATACAATGGCTCAGTGGCAGAAACATGAGGCCATACAGTGACCCAGCAGCAGCAACGTGAGGAGGCCATACAATGACCCAATGGCAGCAAAATGAGGAGGCGATACAATGATCCAGTGGCAGCGGTATGAGGAGGCCATACAGTGACCCAGTGGCAGCAACATGAGGAGGCCATACAGTGAGCCAGTGGCAGCAACATAAGGAGACCATACAGTGACCAAGTAGCAGCAACATGAGGAGGCCATACAGTGACCCAGTGGCAGCGGTATGAGGAGGCCATGCAGTGACCCAGTGGCAGCAACATGAGGAGGCCATACAGTGACCAAGTGGCAGCAACATGAGGAGGCCATACAATGACCCAGTGGCAGCGGCATGAGGATGCCATACAATGACCCAGTGGCAGCAACATGAGGCCATACAGTGACCCAGTGGCATCAACATGAGGAGGCCATACAGTGATCCAGTGGCAGCAACTTGAGAATGCCATATAGTGACCCAGTGGCAGTGGTATGAGGAGGACATACAGTGACCAAGTGTCAGCAACATGAAGAGGCCATAGAGTAACCCAGTGGCAGCGGTTTGAGGAGACCATACAGTGACCAAGTGGCAGCCACATGAGGAGGCCATACAATGACCCAGTGGCAGCAACATGAGGAGGTCATACAGTCACCCAGTGGCAGCAACATGAAGAGGCCATAGAGTAACCCAGTGGCAGCGGTTTGAGGAGACCATACAGTGACCAAGTGGCAGCCACATGAGGAGGCCATACAATGACCCAGTGGCAGCAGCGTGAGGAGGCCATACAATGACCCAGTGGCAGCAACATGGGGAGGCCATAAAGTGACCCAGTGGCAGCAACATGAGGAGGGCATACAGTGACTAAGTAGCAGCAACATGAGGAGACCATACAATGACCCAATGGCAGCGGCATGAGGAGGCCATAAATTGACCCAGTGGCAGCAACATGAGGATGCCATACAATGACCCAGTGGCAGCGACATGAGGAGGCCATACAATTACCCAGTGGTAGTAACATGAGGAGGCCATACAGTGACCCAGTGGCAGTGGTATGAGGAGGTCATACAGTTATCAAGTGGCAGCAACATGAGGCCATGCAGTGACTCAGTGGCAGCGGCATGAGGATGCCATACAATGACCCAGTGGCAGCAACATGAAGGAGGCCATACAATGACCCAGTGGCATCAACATGAGGTGGCCATAAAGTGACCCAGTGGCAGCAACATGAGGAGGGCATACAGTGACTAAGTAGCAGCAGCATGAGGAGACCATACAATGACCCAGTGGCAGCGGCATGAGGAGGCCATAAATTGACCCAGTGGCAGCAACATGAGGATGCCATACAATGACCCAGTAGCAGCGACATGAGGAGGCCATACAATTACCCAGTGGTAGTAACATGAGGAGGCCATACAGTGACCAAGTGGCAGCAACATGAGGAGGCCATACAATGACCAAGTGGCAGCGGCATGAGGATGCCATACAATGACCCAGTGTCAAAGAGAAAAAACAAACTAGCACTAAAACCTAAAATATAACCTTTAATAATCTGATTAAAAAGTGTACAATGCACTACAAAAAAAATGACGTCTGTAGTGTTGCTGCATGTGGCATTAAGCAGACAACAGCACATAAGTAGCTTTCACAATGTCCATGAAGCCTCTGTTTGAAAAAACAGCTAAACTAAGTGCCCAATAATCAGCAACATGTGAGAGGCTTTATCATAATGTCAATAGAGCCCCTGTTTGAATAGATCTATCCTAAGAGGCTTATCAAAATGTAAACACAGCCCCTGTTTGTATATAGCTATCCTCTAAGAGGCTTATCTCAATATCAACACAGCCCCTGTTTGTATAAAGGTATCCTCTAAGAGGCTTATAACAATGTAAACAGAGCCCCTATTTGTATAAAACTATCCTCAACGCGTTTCCCCCAGAGATAAGCAGGGTTCATCAGGAGAAGGTAAAGATAAAGATAATATCAAGCTTACTGAGATAATTTGCAGTAATAACTGCAGTTCCCAGTGTCCTGATGGTGGACACTGGTACTAAGAGAGCCGACGCCATTCACTGTGTCCCGCCGGGTTAATAAACCCGTAGCCCCGCCCCCATGACACTCCCCCTCATGAGGTCATCAGACCGAGGCTCCGCCCACCTCGTCCGGAGGTTTGTCATGCAGGGGAAAACAGGTTTCCATGGAGAGGAGACGCTGAACAACAAATGTAAAAAAGAGAAAATGGTGAATGAAAACAAGACTGCAATAAAGTAAATAGAAAAGAACCTTTCAAGATCACAATCAGATTTACTTAAGATAACAAATGCAAAATACAAGTATAAGTCTGTTAGAACGGGTAGATGACTGGACTAGGGAAACATTGATATGTACACTAATATGTACTAGAGTGGCAAAGATAAACCAGCCACCACGGCAGTGCATAAAATTATGTACTGTTTTAATTGTTATATCCCATCCATATAGAGAAATACCCAAAGATGTAAAACATCAGTAAAATAAACAAAAGATATTTGGGTAAAGCATAATAATAAACCATAGAATTGAATGAAAACTATTATTGCTATACAAACAGACTAAATAGATGTAAAATGCAGATGAAACCATAATTATATAAATGATGCAAAAGAGAGTGAATCATTCAGGCCTTTAGGTTTCACACTCTGAAATTGAAAAATACGCCTGGTCTCATGTTGTAGGATCAACCGATCCCAGTTACCACCTCTCATTGGGGGACATATTCGTTCTATACCTTGAAAGGTCAGAGACTTAGGGTCACCTCCATGATATTCCCATACATGGGTAGAGAGGGTGCGATCTTCTCTCCGTGTGATATAGCCTACATGGTCAAGTATTCTGCGTCTAAATTCTCGTATAGTTTTACCTACGTAATTTCACGGACAGGGGCATGTGGCCACATAGATCACACCAGTGGTCCTACAGTTGATGAACTGTTTAGTAAAATGTTTCTTACCAGTAGAGACAATAGGAATAGTGTCCCCTTTCAAGATGTAGTCACATGCCTTCCATGAGCCACATTTGAAGGTCCCAACAGGGACACTTTTATCCAGCCAAGTGCTAGCCGCAGAGCGGGGTGTAAAGTGGCTATGTGTTAGCAAATTACCCAAATTCTGACCTCTGCGATAAGTAACAGAGGGATGTTGACTAATTAACTCTCTTACATCTGGATCAATTGTTAATATGTTCCAATAGGATTTGAGTATTTCCATGACACCCTTAGCTCCACGGTCATAATTCCCTATCAGGCGGATAGCATGTGTATCCTTTGGTTTAATCTTAGGGGTAAGTAAAGTGGTACGATCACTAAGAGCTGCCATCTCTTTGGCTTCTTTGAGGACAGACGTTGGATATCCTCGTTTGTAAAACCTACCCTCTAGCTCTTTAGCTTTGACATGAAAATCATCCAAATTAGAACAATTCCTACGTACATGAAGGAATTGACCCTTAGATATTCCCCGCCTGAGGGGGGCTGGATGGAAACTATCCCATTTTAATAAGTTGTTTGTAGCTGTCTCTTTACGGTATAAAGAGGTTTCCAAATCCCCCTGTCCGTTAATAATAATGCGAAGGTCCAAAAATGTAATTGAGTGAGAATCTATTGACGCAGTAAATTTCATATTGATGTCATTTTTATTGAGGGCCTCAACAAAGCCCCAGAACTCTTCTTTGGGGCCTGTCCAAAGGATAAGCACATCATCCATGTACCTTATCCATAGCGAAATCATCCCAGTCCACCTCTCAAAGAGATCCGAAAAAACCAGACGCTCCTCCCACCAGCCCAAAAATAAATTAGCATACGTGGGCGCAGCTGAACTGCCCATAGCGGTCCCGCGTTGCTGATGGAAGAAGCACCCGTCAAACAGAAAAAAAATTCCTCTTTAAAACGAAATCAAGGAGCTCTAGGATGAATTCGCCATGGGGGGCCAATTGAATGGTACGAGATTGAAAGAAATGTCTAATGGCCTCACAGCCCTTATCATGTGATATTGAACTGTACAAGGCCTCGACATCAGTTAACACAAGACGATGTGCTGAATTAGGCATACCTTTTGAAGATCTAGATAACCTGAAGCTCCTGGAAGAACTTTGGGAAGAGGGACAAGGTATATCAGGACCGGCCCCCCTTACAGATCTTCACGTTAAAAGCACTGCTGCACCACCTGTCATGGATACTAGTGTAATAGATGTATTTGAATCCATGGTAGTACAGGCTCTATCTCAATTGTCAAGGGAGAAATTAGCCAGGGGACATAATTTAAGTGGTGGCGAACTCCGTGCTTTACATGATCTTTCACGTGATGAGACGATTATTCTAAAACCTTCAGATAAAGGGGGTAATCTGGTTATCATGGACAGATCACAATATGTAGCAATGTGTAATTCCCTTTTGTTGGATCCTGAGACATACAAAATTTTAGATCACGATCCTACCACTAAGTTTAAGAGAGAACTTGATGTTATTCTATTGAGGGCCCATGAGGCGGGCCTAATTAGTAAGAAGGAATTAACATTCATGTCTACTCCATTTCCAACAACGGCTACTTTTTATAGTTTACCCAAGATACATAAAGGGTTTCCCCCTTTAAGGGGTCGTCCTATTGTCTCGGGCATAGGAAGCTTAACCCAAGGAGCGGGTGTTTACATTGACAAAATATTGCAACCATTTGTCTTAACGCTCCCTTCCTATGCCCGAGACACAATGGATATCTTGAAACGGTTGGAAAATATAACACTACCACCAGGTTCATTTTTGGCATCCATTGATGTCGAGGCCTTGTACAGTTCAATACCACATGATAAGGGCTGTGAGGCCATTAGACATTTCCTTCAATCTTGTACCATTCAATTGGCCCCCCATGGCGAATTCATCCTAGAGCTCCTTGATTTCGTTTTAAAGAGGAATTTTTTTCTGTTTGACGGGCGCTTCTTCCATCAGCAACGCGGGACCGCTATGGGCAGTTCAGCTGCGCCCACGTATGCTAATTTATTTTTGGGCTGGTGGGAGGAGCGTCTGGTTTTTTCGGATCTCTTTGAGAGGTGGACTGGGATGATTTCACTATGGATAAGGTACATGGATGATGTGCTTATCCTTTGGACAGGCCCCAAAGAAGAGTTCTGGGGCTTTGTTGAGGCCCTCAATAAAAATGACATCAATATGAAATTTACTGCGTCAATAGATTCTCACTCAATTACATTTTTGGACCTTCGCATTATTATTAACGGACAGGGGGATTTGGAAACCTCTTTATACCGTAAAGAGACAGCTACAAACAATTTATTAAAATGGGATAGTTTCCATCCAGCCCCCCTCAGGCGGGGAATACCTAAGGGTCAATTCCTTCGTGTACGTAGGAATTGTTCTAATTTGGATGATTTTCATGTCAAAGCTAAAGAGCTAGAGGGTAGGTTTTACAAATGAGGATATCCAACGTCTGTCCTCAAAGAAGCCAAAGAGATGGCAGCTCTTAGTGATCGTACCACTTTACTTACCCCTAAAATTAAACCAAAGGATACACATGCTATCCGCCTGATATGGAATTATGACCATGGAGCTAAGGGTGTCATGGAAATACTCAAATCCTATTGGAACATATTAACAATTGATCCAGATGTAAGAGAATTAATTAGTCAACATCCCTCTGTTACTTATCGCAGAGGTCAGAATTTGGGTAATTTGCTAACACATAGCCACTTTACACCCCGCTCTGCGGCTAGCACTTGGCTGGATAAAAGTGTCCCTGTTGGGACCTTCAAATGTGGCTCATGGAAGGCATGTGACTACATCTTGAAAGGGGACACTATTCCTATTGTCTCTACTGGTAAGAAACATTTTACTAAACAGTTCATCAACTGTAGGACCACTGGTGTGATCTATGTGGCCACATGCCCCTGTCCGTTAAATTACGTAGGTAAAACTATACGAGAATTTAGACGCAGAATACTTGACCATGTAGGCTATATCACACGAAGAGAAGATCGCACCCTCTCTACCCATGTATGGGAATATCATGGAGGTGACCCTAAGTCTCTGACCTTTCAAGGTATAGAACGAGTATGTCCCCCAATGAGAGGTGGTAACTGGGATCGGTTGATCCTACAACATGAGACCAGGCGTATTTTTCAATTTCAGAGTGTGAAACCTAAAGGCCTGAATGATTCACTCTCTTTTGCATCATTTATATAATTATGGTTTCATCTGCATTTTACATCTATTTAGTCTGTTTGTATAGCAATAATAGTTTTCATTCAATTCTATGGTTTATTATTATGCTTTACCCAAATATCTTTTGTTTATTTTACTGATGTTTTACATCTTTGGGTATTTCTCTATATGGATGGGATATAACAATTAAAACAGTACATAATTTTATGCACTGCCGTGGTGGCTGGTTTATCTTTGCCACTCTAGTACATATTAGTGTACATATCAATGTTTCCCTAGTCCAGTCATCTACCCGTTCTTACAGACTTATACTTGGATTTTGCATTTGTTATCTTAAGTAAATCTGATTGTGATCTTGAAAGGTTCTTTTCTATTTACTTTATTGCAGTCTTGTTTTCATTCACCATTTTCTCTTTTTTACATTTGTTGTTCAGCGTCTCCTCTCCATGGAAACCTGTTTTCCCCTGCATGACAAACCTCCGGACGAGGTGGGCGGAGCCTCGGTCTGATGACGCCATGAGGGGGAGTGTCATGGGGGCGGGGCTACGTGTTTATTAACCCGGCGGGACACAGTGAATGGCGTTGGCTCTCTTAGTACCAGTGTCCACCATCAGGACACTGGGAACTGCAGTTATTACTGCAAATTATCTCAGTAAGCTTGATATTATCTTTATCTTTACCTTCTCCTGATGAACCCTGCTTATCTCTTGGGGAAACGCGTTAAGGATAGTTTTATACAAATAGGGGCTCTGTTTACATTGTTATAAGCCTCTTAGAGGATACCTTTATACAAACGGGCTGTGTTGATATTGAGATAAGCCTCTTAGAGGATAGCTATATACAAACAGGGGCTGTGTGGACATTGTGATAAGCCTCTTAGAGGATAGCTTTATACAAACAGGGGCTGTGTTTACATTTTGATAAGCCTCTTAGGATAGATCTATTCAAACAGGGGCTCTATTGACATTATGATAAAGCCTCTCACATGTTGCTGATTATTGGGCACTTAGTTTAGCTGTTTTTTCAAACAGAGGCTTCATGGACATTGTGAAAGCTACTTATGTGCTGTTGTCTGCTTAATGCCACATGCAGCAACACTACAGACGTCATTTTTTTGTAGTGCATTGTACACTTTTTAATCAGATTATTAAAGGTTATATTTTAGGTTTTAGTGCTAGTTTGTTTTTTTCTCTTTGATAGTATATTTGAGCATGATTAGTTACTCTACATTTGTTTACAATGACCCAGTGGCAGCAACATGAGGAGGCCATACAGTGACCCAGTGGCATCAACATGAGGAGGCCATACAGTGATCCAGTGGCAGCGGTATTAGGAGGCCAAACAGTGACCAAGTGGCAGAACTTGAGGATGCCATAGAGTAACCCAGTGGCAGTGGTATGAGGAGGCCATACAGTGACCAAGTGGCAGCAACATGAGGAGGCCATACAATGACCCAGTGGCAGCAGCATGAGGAGGCTATACAATGACCTAGTGGCAGCAACATGAGCAGGCCATATAGTGACCCAGTGGCAGTGGTATGAGGAGGACATACAGTGACCAAGTGGTAGCAACATGAGGAGGCCATACAATGACCCAGTGGCAGCAGCGTGAGGAGGCCATACAATGACCCAGTGGCAGCAACATGAGGAGGTCATACAGTCACCCAGTGGCAGCAACATGAAGAGGCCATAGAGTAACCCAGTGGCAGCGGTTTGAGGAGACCATACAGTGACCAAGTGGCAGCCACATGAGGAGGCCATACAATTACCCAGTGGCAGCAACATTGGGAGGCCATAAAGTGACCCAGTGGCAGCAACATGAGGAGGGCATACAGTGACTAAGTAGCAGCAACATGAGGAGACCATACAATGACCCAGTGGCAGCAGCATGAGGAGGCCATAAATTGATCCAGTGGCAGCAACATGAGGATGCCATACAATGACCCAGTGGCAGCGACATGAGGAGGCCATACAATTACCCAGTGGTAGTAACATGAGGAGGCCATATAGTGACCCAGTGGCAGTGGTATGAGGAGGTCATACAGTTACCAAGTGGCAGCAACATGAGGAGGCCATGCAGTGACTCAGTGGCAGCAACATGAGGAGGCCATACAGTGACCAATTGGCAGTGGTATGAGGCCATACAGTGACCAAGTGGCAGCAACTTGAGGCCATACAGTCACCAAGTGGCAGCAACATGAGGAGGTCATACAGTGACCCAGTGGCAGCAACATGAGGAGGCAATAAAATGACTCAGTGGCAGCAGTATGAGGATGCTATACAGAAACCAAGTGGCAGCAACATGAGGAGGCCATACACTGACCCAGTGGCTGCGGCATGAAGAGGCCATACAGTCACCCAGTGGCAGATTTCAGAGGTGTCAGCAGCGTGAGTAGGACACACAGTGGGAAGGTGATATATTGTGTAGGTAGCAAAAGTCTTAGGAGGCCATACAGTGAACCAGTGGCAGAATGTGGTGAGGCAGCATGGATCATTTAATCTGCTGCATCAGGCATTGGTGGGTGGAAATCCTGTCTGACCCTCCCTGATTCATCTTCACAAAGGTCAGTCTCTCCAAATTTTGAGTGGACAGGCGAGTTCTCCTTGGGGTAACTATGGACCTCGCCGCACTAAACACCCATTCTGATGCCACACTACTGGCCAGGCAGGACAGCTTTTCCATGGCAAACTCGGCCAGTTGCGGTCACAAATCCAGTTTGGCTGCCCAGTAGTCCAGCGGATCTTTGATGACGGGTGGCAGGGTGCACTCTAAGTATGCCACCACCTGCTGGTTCAACTTCTGCTCTGTGTCCAACTGCTAATGAGCAGCTTCTTCACTATGCGGCTGAGGAAAGCTGCTCATCAGCGATTCTAGGCTCAGGCTGCTGCTGATGGAGCTGATACTGCTCCTGCCACCCCCATTCCCTCCCACAGCTGGCATGCCAGTGCAAGTTGAGTGCTCAGGGTTCCCCCGGTCGGACATGTGAGAGGATGGACGAAGGCGCAGATAGGCAGCGGCCAACTTGCTACATAGCATGTCTCTATAGTAGTTTAGTTTGTCTTCCCTCTCAGCGGGTGTAATAAAAGGCCCCATTTTTCCCCAGTAGCGAGGGTCTAACATGGTGGAGAGTCAGTAGTCATCCCTCTACCGAATCGTGACAATTCGGCTGTCTCTGCGCAAGGAAGTCAGCATGCATCGGGTCATTTGCGCAAGTGACTCCGAGGGACTCCCTGCATCCATCTCCACTGCATACTGCCACGGTGTGTCTGGGTCATCTGCCTCATCCTCCTCATCTCCCACTGGCTGTTCTGGTTGATCCTGCTCCTCCTCTCCACCCATTTGGCTACACATTGTTTGTGCTCCAATGTCATCCTCCTCCAGTTCAGCCCCCACAGGACTCATGTGGCCTTGAGATTTAGATGCCACATCTCCAGTCTCCTGACCAGCCAGATTGAAAAGCATCTTTTCCAAGATGTGAATCAGTGAAATGATGTTGTTCATCCCGTAGTCCTGCGGACTGACTAACTAAGTGGCCTCCTCAAAGGGAACTAACAAATGTCAGATGTCACACATGAGCTGCCACTGGTTAACGTTAAAGTTACACGGGGAGTACCTCTATCTGCTTGGATCATCAAGAAATAGTTTAAGGCTTTTTTCTGTTCATATAGTCGATTCAACATATGGAGGGTTGAATTCCAACGGGTGGAAACATTGCATATCAGCTAAATATCGGGGTAGCAGCGGTAGTGACTGCCACAGGGCCCGGAACATTATGGGGCCCGGGACCCGGACCCCTGTGGCGGCCGCTACCGCGAACCCCACAAACACTGTTATTGTTATACTCCGGGGTCTTTTGAGACCCCGGAGTATAACGAGCAGAGGCCCAGTGGAGGTGAGGGAACATAAAAAACACTGTAACTCACTTCTCCTACGCTTCGCAGGCTTCGGGCTTGTTTGGTGACGTCCCAGACGTCAGCCGACATCATTATGCGTTGCGACGTCGCCCTCACTCATGCGAGATCTGCTCCAACATTGAAGATGGCCGAAGTAGCACAAGGGAGTGCACCGGAGCCAGGAAGAGGTAAGTAGCATTGTTTTTTATGTTTGTATCCTCCAATGGGTCTCCGATCATTATACTCTGGGGTCTGAAAAGACCCCCACTATGTAACACAAATTTTGTTCCCAGCTTTTAAATGTTACATTCCAATTGCTTATGTCTAAAACAAATTAAAAATTGCTTACATTCATCATAAACTTCGCTTTTGTGACCACGGCAACGAAAATTATGCATTTTTACTATAGAAACAGACAATTTTGCATCTTCTCATTTATACAGTCAGACTAAGAACACTATATGCATTGCAAATTTACACAGATTACCAAAAACTGTTCAGAAGTGTGCGGTTTTCCGAGATTTACGACTATACTGCAAATCAGTTTCACGAATCAATCCCCAAATATAGTCGCCCATCATGTTTTCGTTATATTGTCCTTGGTAACGGCGTTCAAAGTTCATAATGTCCTGGTGAAAGCGCTTGCCTTGCTCCTCTGAATAAGCTCCCATGTTCTCTTTGAACTTATCAAGATGAGCATCAAGGATATGGATTTTGAGTGACATCCTGCAGCCCATTGCAGCATAGTTCTTTATCAGAGTCTGAACCAGTTGTACATAGTTTTCATCTTTATGATTGCCTAGGAAGCCGCGAACCACTGCGACAAAACTGTTCCAAGCTGCTCTCTCCTTCCTATTCAGCTTCTTGGGAAATTTACTGCACTCTATGATCTTCTTGATTTGTGGTCCGACGAAGACACCAGCTTTGATCTTTGCTTCAGACAGCTTAGGTAAAAGATCTTGGAAGTAATTGAAAGCTCTCGACTCCTTATCTAGAGCCCTGACAAATTGTTTTATGAGCCCCAACTTGATGTGTAGTGGTGGCATCAGCACCTTGCGTGGGTCCACCAGTGGCTCCCACTTTACATTGTTCTTCCCCACAGTGAACTCTGTCCGCTGAGGCAAGTCCCGCCTGTGGTAGTGTGCTTCAGTATCCCAGCTGTCCCAAAGACAAATAAAGCAAGGATACTTAGTAAAACCACCTTGGAGGCCCATCAGGAATGACACCATTTTGAAATCTCCGATAACTTCCCAGTCGTACTCATCATACTTCAAGGCACCTAGCAACATCTTGACACTGGTGTATTCCTCTTTCAGGTGCACCGAGGGAGCTACAGGAAGAGACGGATACTTGTTCCCATTGTGAAGCAGCACGGCTTTGAGCTTGAATGAGCTGTCTATGAAGAGGCGCCACTCATTCGGGTTACAGGTGATACCTATAGCCTCGAATAGACCGGCCACATTGTTGCAGAAGCACAGTCCATCTTGATGACTGAAGAAGATGGAAAAAACTTGGTGACGCTTCCTCTGATCTGTGACTTGGACGCTTTCATCTAATAAGTTCCATTGCTTGAGCCTTGATGTCAGAAGCTCAGCGATGGACTTAGTGAAACCAAGGTCTCTGAACAGATCGTTGAGGTCTTTTTGGTTAGGGTAGTATGGCTTCCGCTCCTCATCTGCATATGAAGAGAAATCGTGATCTTCAACGTCTTCCTCGATGTCTGACCTGCTGCTTTCTTTTGAAGGTGGTGTAGCTCTATCTGGAGGTGTTGGTACAGGAAATTCAGGGCAGTGTGGTACTGGGGCAATAGATGACGTAATGTCAGGATACGTTACAGGCGGGGCATTTTTGCCAGTGCGACGTTTGGAAGGGTCCACCATGCAGAAGTAGCAATTTGTTGAGTGATCAGTCGGTTCACACCAAATTCTAGGGATAGCAAAATGCATGGCTCTCTTCTCTCCCCTGTACCAACCTATAAGCAAACAAAATAATATTTGGATTGAGAATTTGATTTAGGCCTATTTCACACTAATGACTAGTGATAGTTGCAATATTAACACAGTTAATCTGCTATTTAAGAGAGTAGCATTTATCCACTTACCTTCAAGAGTTTTCTTGCAGTGCTCACATGTGAAATGAGGAGCCCATGGTTTGTCTTGGTCACCAACAGGCATGCCGAAGTATGCTTTGTAGGCCTTGTAGGCCTCACACATCTTAGCAGATGCTTCCACAGAGTACTTTTTCGCTCTTGTCTTTATAAACTGGCCACATACGTAGCAAAATGCGTCTGCTGGATGTATGCAACCTCTTGATGCCATCTAAATTGACTAAGTTGCTCTGAACTGTAAGGAAAAAGGATGTCTCTCCAAGTTTGATAAAAATTGTCTTTATTCCATGCAGTATTAAAGTTCAAGAGTGTACTGAGGATTCAGCAGAGCAAGATTGATCACCCGGTACCAGAGTAACACACAATATATACATTTACATTCCTAAACTCCTCCTGTAATGGGTGTGGGGTATAGTGTGAATACTGTCGTTATCAGAATCTGAATAGATATTGAATTCACACCTGTCTGTCTAGGTCAATTCCCCTTTGTCTGTGATGGCCATTGCCCACTTACTATGCAATCCCAATCAATTAGATCCTGTCTCTCAGGAAGGGCTATAGTGGCCCTATATAACTGTAGTTATACAGCTACCTACAATTCTGTACAGTCCCAGAAAGTTCTAGATAATTCTGGGCAGTTCTAGAAACTTCTGGATAGTTCTCACAATTCCAGAAGCTTCTTAAGTATCTTGAAATATTGCGAATATCCTTAAAAATAGATCAATTTCAAAATATCATTGTGCTGACCACAAAAGCAAAGTTTACAGGGAATAATAACAATCAGGAAAACACACTTAACAACTGGGAACAAATATTTTTTTGAAAACTGTTACATGGTGTAATCGTTCATGCCTGGTCCACTATGGGGCATAATACTGTGTGCAGGGGTCACTGTGGGGCATACTACTGTGTGTAGGGGCCACTATGGGGCATACTACTGTGTGCAGGGGCCACTATGGATCATAATACTGTGTGTAGGGGCCACTATGGGGCATAATACTGTGTGCAGAGGTCACTATGGGGCATAATACAGTTCGCAGGGACAGCTATGGGACATAATACCGTGTGCAGGGGCCGCTATGGGGCATAATACTGTGTGCAGGGGCCACTATGGGGCATAATACTGTGTGCAGGGGCCACTATGGGGCATAATACTGTGTGCAGGGGCCACTATGGGGCATAATATTGTGTGCAGGGGCCACTATGGGGCATTATACTGTGTGCAGGGGGCCACTATGGCGCATAATAGTGTGTGCAGGAATGCGGTGGGGGGGGGGGGGGGGTTGGGGGCGGCGTTTTGTGCGGGGGGGTTGGGGGGCGGCGGTTTGTGTGAGGGGGGTTGGGGGCGGCGGTTCGGGAGGGGGGCCATGTCAAATGTTCGCCTTGGGGCCCAGCCATTCCTAGTTACGCCACTGATATCAGCCTTTGTTGTGGGAGGCCGTTCTTCCGCTGCAGCTCAAGGAGGATGATCTTGGTGTTGTACGAGTGGCTGAAGTGCATGCAAAGTTTCCTTGATATTTTTAGGATGTCTTGCAGGTGGGTGGAACACATAAGGAAACGCTTGACAACCAGATTGAACACGTGCTCCATGCAGGGCACATGGCTCAGCCCTCCTTGATGCAGCGCCGACACCATGTTCTTCCCGTTGTCGGTCACCATTGTTCCGATTTTAAGTTCTCTTGGAGAAAGCCAGGATTCAATTATTGAGGACACAGAGCAATTCCTCCCCTGTGTGACTTCGTTGACCCAGGCAAATGAGGTGTAGAACAGCGTGACACCGCTGTGCCCTGCACTTGTGGTTTGCTGGAGGAGCACTGTGAATTGTCCCTGCTGTGGAGGCTGAGGAGACAGTGGAGGATGGGGCAGACATTGTTGCAGGTCCAATGGCGTAAGAATGTGGAGGCAGAAACTGCGTCACCTCTCCAAGTTGCTGGTGTGTCTGGGCAGGTATCACATTAACCCAGTGGGCCGTAAATGACATATATTGTCCTTGACTGTAGTTACAGCTCCACACGTCGGCGCTGCCGTGCACTTTAGCAGACACCGACAGGCTGAAGGACTGGACCATCTTCTCTTCTACATATTGGTGCATGGCTGGTACTGCCTTCTTGGCAAAGAAATTACAGCTTGGGACTCTACACCTCGGCTCAACGCAAGCCATCAGTTCTCTGAAATGTGCAAAGTCCACCAAGTGGAAAGGGAGTGACTGCAGCACCAGCAACTTGGACAGGAGCACGTTCAGCTTCTGTACTGTTGGATGAGTGCACGAATAATGTTGTCTCTTAGATATAGATTCTGTGATCGATTACTGACGCAATAACTGACTAGGAGGAGGAGGAGCAGGAGCATGACGACCAGCAGATGATGGGAAGGACACACAGCTTCCTTCAGCTGAGGTGGTGGAGCCTTGACTGCCTGAAATGGTGCGCATGCTACTGGGTGTTGCAGTGGTTGCTGCGGCAGGCTGGACCACCACATTGGAGCCACGGCTCTCCCAGGCCACTTTATGGTGACACTGCATATGTTGGCGCAGGGCTGTGGTGCCAACATTGGCACCCTGGCCACACTTCACCTTCTGCCCACAGATTGAACATATGGCCATGTTCACTTCCCCCGGTGGCTTTACAAAAAACTGCCACACCGCCGAGTAGGTGATTTTACCCCCAACACTCCTCAATAACTGAATTGCTACAGCCACTGCCTCCATGAACCCCTGCACCACTGCTTTCCAGGCAGGTAGGCTGCTGCGAAGCGGGTGTTATACCCCGGGCATATTTTGGGGTGAATTGGATGACCAAGTCAACCAGTCTATAACCGTTGGGGTGCTGGTCAAGACAGGACTTCTACTTGACACTGGGAGCTCAGGCCTCTGTAACTGACCCCTGCCGCCACGCCCCCGTACTCTGCTGTGACCTGTGCTTTCGCCAGAAACATTTAGGCCTGCAGCCCCCCCCCCCCCGTGCATGACCTCTCACTTCTCTGTCTGACATACTGTTCGATGAAAAAACTTAATTGCAAAGGGCAAAATGGCCTGTTATTTTGTACTTTGAAGAGAACGGCAAATATGCCCCTTATTTCTTTCCCCACTAATGAGGCTCTTTAATTTCTCAGATGGTAAAACTGTCTATTCTTCTTGGCAAAAAGTCTCCAGTTCGTGTAAATTCCTGGGCTGTCTTGTATGTACTGTGCGCTTGAGATCTCCCCAGAGTGGCTCAATGATATTGAGGTCAGGAGACTGAGATGGCCACTCCAGAACCTTCACTTTCTTCTGCTGTAGCCAATGACAGGTCGACTTGGCCTTGTGTTTTGGATCGTTGGAATGTCCCATGAGCAGCTTCCAGGATGATGAGTGCAAATTTGCCTCCAGTATTTGCTGATAATGTGCTCCATTCATCTTTCTTTTAACTTTGACCAAGTTAATTGTGCCTTTAGCACAACTGTAATTTTAACGTTAGCCAGTGGCAGCTCATGCGCGATACCTGTCGTTTGCTTGTTCCCTTTGAGGAGGCCACTTTGTTAGTCAGCCGCAAGGACTATGGGATGAACAACGTCATTCCACTGATTCACATCCTGGAAAAGATGCTTTTCAATCTGGCTGGTCAGGGGACTGGAGATGTGGCGTTTACATCTCTCGGCCACATGAGCCCTGTGGGGGCTGAACTGGAGGAGAAGGAGGATGAGGAGGACATTGGAGCACAAACAATGTGTAGCCAAATGGGTGGAGAGGAGGAGCAGTAGCAACCAGAACAGCCAGAGGGAGATGAGGATGATGAGGCAGATGACCCAGACACACCGTGGCAGTATGCAGTGGAGATGGATGCAGGGAGTTCCTCGGAGTCACTTGCGCAAATGGCCCGATGCAACTTTAAAAATGGCCTGCAACTTTATACTGGTAACAAAATGGCAAATATGTTCCTCCTTATGGGTTTAGACACTAATAAACACCTTTAAATAAGTGATTACCGCAAAAAATTATTAAATTATTGAATTATTATTGACAATTCTGTTTCTAAAATTGGCCTGCAACTTTATACTGGTTACAAAATGGCAAATATGGTCCTCCTTATGGGTTTAGACACTAATAAACACCTTTATATAAGTGATAACCGCTAAGAATTATTGAATTATTATTGACAATACTGTTTTGATAAATGGCCTGCAACTTTATACTGGTAACAAAATGGCAGATATGGTCGTTATGTCTTTCCCCACGTTAAAGGCTTTTTTTTTACAGATACGTGCAGATATTATTGGATGATGATTCAGTTTTCTTTGGCACAATAGTACTGACAAATGTAATGTTATGCTGTGGAAGAACAGTGAATAAGCCCCTAATAATAAACGCCTTTAAAAAGGCTTTTTTTTACAGATACGTGCAAATATTATTGGATGATCATTCAGTTTTCTTTGAAACAATAAATAAAAAAAATGTTTCCATTCCTAAAGAATGTGCTCTAATTTATAAAAAATGACTCAATTGTTACTTGAGATGTTTCAGTATTTTACCTTTTCTAAGTATATTATAAAATGTTGGATTATTTAATGCTGCCGTATGATTTTAACCTGCCTTTTTCTATAAGCAACCATCATTTCATATATGCACTTTTACTTTTTTTCATAACAGAACCTGAAGTAGTGAGGAACTTGATAACAGAGGTCATCACTACAACTTCTATATTTATGAGTTGGGTCACACCATATGGAAATGAGAGTTTTTATGAAATCCAGATTTTTGGGGATCCTACTTTCAATCAAACTGTGTCTACAAATTCTTGTAAAATTGAAGGTCTTTCTCCTGGGAATTCTTTTCTTCACACTGTGTCCCCATAAGGTCATAATAGACCTTTCGCGACATCTGATCACTGTTTCTTTTATGGGGGAGACTGATTTCCCTTGTAACTGGGGCTGGTACATTTAGCCCCAGTTACAGGACAAATACAGCCTCCTGCACATTACTGTAGAGTTGATTTGAGTCCTGAAGGGCCCAGCAGTTCTAACATATTCTGACCATAGCAGATCACGTGACTGCCAGGTCAGAGGGCAGCCGCATCATGGAGGCAACCATAGCTGTGTATACATAGTCTATGGGCGGTCCAGAAGAGCTTAAACTTCTCCATTACTATTTACTGATTCTATTTATGGCATGATAGAAATTCAGATTTAGTAGGACATGCAATGTTATCTGTCTAATAAAGCATGGCACAATAACAAAAACATTGTTCGATTCATTAAAGAATCAGCTCTAGTTTTTAATCATTAGTCAGTTTTTACTTGAGATATTTTGGTATTTTACCTCTTGTAAGTATATTATAAAACGTTGGAACAATTAATGCTGAGATATTATTTTAACAGACCTATTTCTATTAGCAAAAATTCTTTCATATGTTCACTTTTATGTTTTTTATAACAGAACCAGAAGTTGTGGTGAACTTGGTGACAGGGGTCATCACTACCACTTCTATATTTGTGAGTTGGGACAAGCCACATGGAAATGCAAGTTTTTATGCAATACAGATTCTAGGGGAACCAACTTTCAATCAAACCGTGCCTACAAATTCCTGTACGATTGAAGGCCTGAAACCTGGGAATTATTACACATTGCTGGTCACAGCTGTTGTTGGAGAAAAAGTCAAAGGAAACAGTTCAGAAATATCTGTGTATACAAGTGGGTATTTCCTATATACACATTTAATATTCACTCAGTTTTATTAAGTTTTCAAAGATTAAATAACACTGCATACAAGAAAAATACTAGCATATATTCAAGTCGAGTAACTATAGGTTACAATATATATATACTGATCAATGGAATGACTTGCAAAGGGTTATATTCTATTACTTGGAAGCTAAAAAGTCTCTTGACCAATGTACTGGAATGAAGGCTGTTGTAGAGTAACCTAGATTAACAAAAAAAAAAAAAAAAAAAAAAACATTAGAAATAGTAAAATTAATGTGATACTACAGAAGAAGGTTCAAGGCTGGGATAAATAAGGACAGTTTTACAGCGGTTGGGTGTGGGCAGTTAGTGTCCATGGAAGCCAGTTCCTCTCAAACTTGCTGTCTCCAAAGACTCCATGGGAGAGGATCTTTTCATGTTGGTACGTCTGTTCCACCATTTTCTCCAAATCTCTCCGAGACGGAATGGTAGCTGATTTCCAGTTCCGTAAAAGAGCCAATGTTGCTGCTAGTAAGGCATGACCAATCATCACTCTATAGGCTGTCGGGAAGGAATCAATCTGCAGGAATAGTAAGGCTAAGGCTGGGGAGGGAAGAATAGAGAATCCAACCAAGGATGAAATCCATCGGAAAACGTCTTGCCAGTATAGCTCCAGCTGAGGGCATGTCCACAGTATATGGAATAGAGACCCTTTCTCGCCGCATCCTCTCCAACAAGCGTCCGAGGCCTGTGAGTACATTCGGTGGAGTCGCTCTGGGGTATAGTACCAGTGTAGGAGAATTTTGGTGGTGGTTTCATAGTGGGTCACGCACCTGAAGGTCTTCTTAGTAAAAGCCAAAGCTTTCTGCCATTGCAAGGTCGAATATGTTCGTTTGAATTGAACTTCCCAGCTAAGCAGTGGTGTGGATTTGATCAAGTGGTTTTTGGAACCCATGGTGTTGTAGATAGAGCTGAGAATTTTGGTAGAGGGATTCGGAGTTTTGAGAAGATCCAATAAAGATTTATTGTAGGTCACCTGTTTATTGTGATTGGAGGATAGAAAGTGTTTGACTCTCAGATAAGGAAAGAGGCAGTTAGATGGTAAGGAGAAGGTAGATTGCAAAGACTGAAATGGGATTATCGAGTCTGCACTCCATATCTGTGAGATAGAAGTAATGCCGCATGCTCTCCACTGAGACAAGTCCAGGTCTAGGATTGCTTGTTCCAATAATTCAATCGGGGCTTGCGTGATGCTTAATATCTGTTTCTTGCCAGTCGCATGGTGAGTGTGGCGCCATCTGTCCGTGAGGTGTTGTAGAATAGGGGATGGGAGAAAAAGCGCCTCCTCCGTCAAAAGTGAATAAATGAGCCAAGATTTAAGATTGTGCTGTGGTATCATATGGGACTCAAGATGTATCCAGGATTTATGAGTATTGTTGTGCCACCAGTCCTTTAAAGTAGAAAGATGGGCGGCTACGTAGTAATCGAAGATGTTGGGCACTCCTATGCCTCCTACACCCCGCTTCCTGTATAGGATAGAGGACGGAAGTCTTGGTTTTTTAGAATTCCAGATGAACTTATTGAGTATAGCGTTGATCTTTTGAAGGAATACGAGAGGAGGTGCTACAGGGATAGTTCTAAATAAATATAGTAGTTTTGGGAGTAGTATCATTTGAAATGCAGAAATTCTTCCTAACCATGACAGGTTATATTTTGCGTAGGCCTGAATTTCCTTTTCCAAACCAATCAGTCGTGGAGTATAGTTGACTTTGGACACCAGTGCAATGGAGGGAGTGATCTTGATCCCCAAATAATCCAATTCAGTTGATCTCCAATCATAAGGAAAGTTCTTCCTGAGAAGCTCCAGAAGTGGCGCGGGAATGTTTAGAGGAAGTATTTGTGTTTTAGATTCATTAATTTTGTAGAAGGAGAGGGCTCCATATTGTTTAAGAGTTTCGATAGCCGCTGGTAACGATGTTTCTGGCTGAGTTAGAGATAGTATGATGTCATCCGCGTATAAGGAGATAAGATGAGAAGAGTCTGCCACTTTCACTCCCTGCACTCTCTCATGTTGCCTCAGGGTCTGTGCTAAAGGTTCCATGGTGAGTATGAATATCAGTGGGGAAAGAGGGCATCCCTGTCTTGTTCCGTTTCTGATGTTAAAGCTGTCTGATAGCGTATTGTTAACAAATACCCTAGCCGACGGAGAAGAATAGAGATTCGAAATAGCGTTGAGAATAGGGCCAGAAAATCTCAATTTCTGTAGGACCGAGAAGGTGAACGTCCAGTTGATCCTGTCAAACGCCTTCTCGGCGTCCAAGGCGACCATGAGGGATGGAATCTTTCTGCGCTCCAATAGTTCCACCAGATGGAGGACACGCCTGGTGTTGTCTGGGGCTTGACGACCTTTCACAAAGCCCACCTGATCCGTGCCAACTAGGTCTGGAAGGATAGGAGCCAGACGAGATGCCAGTATCTTTGCGTATAGTTTAAGGTTCGAATTCAATAACGAAATTGGTCTGAAGTTTTGTGGCACATCGGCTGTTTTGCCAGGTTTGGGAAGAGTGACAATCAGCGCTGCTAGAGACTCATGCGGAAGCGGTGCGCCCGACATAGCATGGTTAAGAAACTTTAGAAGAGATGGAGCAAGTGCTTGTTGAAAGTGTTGTAGGTATTCATTGGAGAAACCGTCTGGTCCTGGGGATTTACCCTTAGGTAAAGACTTTATGGTGTTCATCACTTCTGTGAGAGTGATAGGCGCACTTAATCCCACAAGATGATCGTCTGTAAGACTTGGTAGTCTAACGTTGTTTAGGAAACTAGACACCAAGGTGGCGTGATCTGTTGGGAGAGGGGTATGTTCCTGTAAATTGTAGAGTCGCGCGTAGTAATCCTTGAAAGAGTTGGCAATGTCTCTAGGGTCTGTGAAATGCATTCCGGTAAAAGGATGTTTAATGTATGGGATCCTTGATTTGATTGTTCTAGCTCGCAGTTGTCTTGCTAATAATCTACCAGCCTTGTTGCTTTGGGAGTAAAAACGAGCTTTGGATTTTTTCAGAGCTTTTTCGTAGTCTTGTAGAAGGAGAAGACGTAGATGTTGTCTGGCCTGAAAGATTTGTTCAGAGGTAGCCGAGTTGGGATTGGCTTTGTTTGTAGCTTCTAGGGTACGGAGTGTTACCAAAGCAGCATTGACTTTTTCCTGACGTTCCTGCTTGTTTCTATGTGCAATTTTAATAAGGGTACCGCGGATGTATGCTTTATGTGCATTCCATAGAATATAGGGGTTGTCTGTAGAAGAGGAATTATTCTGGATGTAATCCTTGAGGTCTTTTTCTATCATTGGACGATAGTTAGGATGGCTTAAGAGGTGTTATTTCTCCATAATCTAGTAGCAGAGGGTGTAATCTTCTCCTCTATTGTAAGAGTGATGGATGCGTGATCGGACCAGGTGATTGATTCAATTGTTGATTGTTTCGAGCTCATGAGGGTATGGAAGTCTGCCAAGAACATGTCAATGCGGGAGTAGGAGCTGTGAGCTGCTGAGAAATATGTATAATCCCTTTCACCCGCATGTTGCGCTCTCCAGATATCGTAGAGATTTCCATGGAGCTGAAATTGGTATAGGCAGGAGGAGTCATCTCTGCAAGTGTTGGTCGAGTCCATAGAGGGGTCCATTATGTTATTGAAGTCGCCACAGATGATTAATGCACCTTGTTGGATATCTCTAAGTTGTCTTTGGACTTTGTGGAGAAATGCCAGGGCCTTACGTTGTGGGGCGTAGATATTAACTATGGTGTAAGGAACGTTGTTGATAAGACCTACAATTATGAGGAATCTGCCTTGGGGGTCTGCCCTTTGCGTCATCAGTGAGAATGCCAATGTATCCCTGAAAGCGACAAGGACTCCACGTTTCTTCGATTGATAATGGGCATGGTATATTGCCGGGAAGGAGGGGTGCCTTAGTCTGAAAGCGTCTTTTTGTACGAGGTGGGTTTCTTGGGCGCAGAATATATCTGCGGATAGTGAGACAGCTTCTTTCCAAAAGTAAGAGCGCTTCCGTGGACTATTTAGGCCTCGGACATTAAGAGATGCCAGTTTGAGCACCATGTTGCCACTTTAGGGTAAAGATATCAAGAGTATAGTGGAGTCAGCAGAGGAAGGGGGTGTAGTATCACAAGTAGTGTGGTCAATAAACAAAATATAGAAACGAATATTTCAGAGACAGATACAGGTTCACTGTATGGTTTTGGAGGGTCTTGTCCAGAGACTAGCCGGATAAGCTGTCAAAACAAGGGGAGGCATGCACCATATTAGAAGAGTGGTAGCCCTCTTGGAACATCAATTGCGACTTGGAGGAGATAGACGTCCAGGATCTGGACGGGAAGTAGGATTATCTGCATCTTGGGGGAGAGATACTGACATCTTCCATGTCGATAGCAACGCCGTTCCCTGCTTTAAGTCGCGAATAGTGAAGGTGGTCCCGTCTTTAATAATAAGCAGCTTCACAGGAAACCCCCATCTGTATTGGATTTTGTTCCGGCGGAGTGCTGTTGTAACCGGGAGCAGCTCCCTGCGAAGGCGGAGAGTTGTTGCTGAGAGATCTGAGTAAAGTTGTATATCTTGAAATTTGGGGGGCCAGGTTGACCGTTTGCGAGCGGCGTCTAGCAGTTTTTCCTTTACATGGTAGAAGTGGAATCTTGCCAACACGTCTCTCGGAACATCGTCTCCTAGATGTCTAGGTCGAGGGAGTCTGTGTACTCTATCGATGATGGTTTCCATTGTTGGAGTATCAGGGAGTAGGAGCTTGACATATTCTTGCAAGTAGGGGAGCAGCTCAGATGGTAAGACTTGTTCAGATATGCTTCTAAATTTTATGTTGTTTCTTCGGGAACGGTCCTCCATATCAGCCAATTTCGCCTTCAGGCCCTCAACATCTTCCGCTATATCGTTGTGAGCGTCGATGATTTTGTTGTGTGACGTAGCCAAGTCACCCATCTTAGTTTCGATGTGAGTTACCCTTCCGTCCAGAGCCTTAACGGATGATTGAATTGGTTGAAGTAGTTGTGACATGTCCGTTTGAAGGGAACTACGGAGAGCCAAAAGCATTTCTCTTAAGGTATGTTCAGAAGCCGGACCACTAGTAGTTTGGAAGTTATCCAGGTCAGTTGTTGGGAGAGGTAAAGGAGCACTAGGAGAAGTCTGATCTTCGGAGAGGTCTAAGTCTCCAGAGAGTTCTATACGTGGTCTTTGCTTTATCGGGCTTGTGCTTGGAGATAGTGAGTAGCGTGAGGGATTTTGCTCCGCAGAGGATTGAGATGAGGCACTGGGGCATTTTTGTGCCACCGCACGTATGTCTTCAGGAGTTGGAGGAAAATGTAAAGCCGGCGTATTTACGGAGTGCGCGGGGGCTGCTTCATGCCCCGGCGCCGCCATGATGGTTACTGCAGACATGGGTGTTGGTGGTGTGAGCTCCACATGGTCCGAGTGCGAAGTGCCTGGGTCTCCCTCTCCGCTATGGTCCCAATCAAAATAGTTAGTCAGATTATTGTCCGGTCGTCTTATAGATTTCCTACCTTTCACCATAGTGCCAGTTATTAGTATCCTACAAGAAGCGTCTCGAAGGGAGATATTCCAATACAGGCTGTTAGTCGCTGAGTGTTGCTAGAAGGTGCACTTAATCCCCAGAGTTAAGTTGCCATAGTGTAAAGAGGAGGGTACCACTGAGAAATCGGTGTAGGGGATGCAGACTGCAGCTTACTGCTACTATAGCCAGGAAGCTATATTTCTAGACCCAGTTTCGGCCTATATGCATGCACGGTGCAATGAGGATGGAGATCCGTGCAGGGCCCGTTCCTCGCTGACCAGCAGCAGAGGAAACGGTTTCCCGTTTTGCGATGTTTGCAGAGCTACGGATGTGCGTACTACACACCTGGTTGGGGTATAGAGGAGGCCCCTTGTTATGGCAGGGAGGAGTGAGGATTCCCCAGACGCTGGAGTAGGGTCTCCGCACTCCTTTCTCCCCACGCGTCGGTGATTCACCCCCCACCCGGGCGTCACTTCAGGGGGCTAGGATACGAGAAGCCGCCCGCAGACATAGCCACGCTACCTCCGCTTGTGGTAAGGTCTCCCGTATCCCAGGACGCATCGGCAAGGCCCCAAGATGGCAGCCTCCGCCCGGACGGGCCGTCGATTCTGTGTCCCACGTAGCACTCGGTATCAACCAGAGCCACCGCCGAGCCAGATGACCGTGTCCCCGAGCCGGGAGCACCAGCGTTGGAGGCGGGTAAGGCAGCGGGGATCCGCCGCGGCAACGACGACCGCGCGTGCAGGTAAGATGGCGGGTGAAGAGGGGAGGTATGGATAGGCCTCAGTCCCAGATTTTCGCTGTAGTGGCTGCAGTAGGAGCGATACACCCAAAATATACTGACTCGGGCACGGGGGAATGCCCCTGGGTGTGTTTGGGTCCTAGATGGGTGAGATTCTCGCGGTTGGAAGGAGATAGCAACAGGGTCCAACAGGAGCTATGGGATACACGTCCTGTCGTTGCTCCGGCTAGCCACGCCCCCCTATATACACATTTAATAATAATAATAATAATAATAGTCCTTTAATAGTCCCACAATGGGGAAATTCAGTGTGTTACAGCAGCAAAGATAAGCAGATACGAATACAAATACAACATGTACAGGAATGTTCCAAGGTAAGAGGCATTACTTTGATAGCCGACAGACAGATAGGAAGTAGCGGGGGGGGGGGGGATTTAACAGACAGAGAGATATTTCAGTTCTCTGTGTGTATTGATCTCCGCTTAGGTCGGTGTTGGTTGTACAGCCTAACCGCGGTGGGGAGGAAAGACTTCCGATAGCGCTCCTTCTCACACCTAGGGTGGAGCAATCGGTCACTGACAGTACTGCCCAGCGTGATCACAGTCTCATGCATGGGATGGGACTTCTTCTTCTGCATGGAGCTCACCACGGACAGTATCCTTCTGTCACCCACCACCTGCACTGGGTCCAGTGGGCTCCCCAGGACAGAGCTGGCCTTTCTAATCAGCTTGTCAAGTTTATTTCTGTCCCTGGTTGATATACTGCTCCCCCAGCAGGCCACTCCAAAGAAGATGGCTGATGCCACTACCGAGTTGAAGAAAGTTCTAAGAAGTGCTCCCCGGATTCCAAAGGCTCTCCGCTTCCTAAGCAGGTAGAGCCTGCTGTGGCCCTTCCCGTACAGGGCCTCCATATGATCTGCCCAGTCCAGCTTATTATTAAGGAGCAAACCCAGGTACTTATAGGTGTTCACAATCTCGATGCCCGTCCCCAGGATGTCCACTGGTTTAGGAGGGCTTTTGCCTTTACGGAAGTCCACCACCATCTCCTTGGTCTTCCCCGCGTTAATCTTCAGGTGGTTCCGGTGGCACCAGTCCACAAAATCCTGGTTCAGTTCTCTGTACTCCAAATTACAATAAACAATATTTATCCTTATGATGGGTCAATAGTCATATTCTGTTATAGTTATTTACAGAATACAGAGGTAGCCAATGTTTGGTGATAATATTTATTTTTCTCATAGAAATCTTAACTTTAGTAAATGTTGTTGCAGAATTAATTTTCTGAGAGTAACAAAGATGTACAGTCAAATTGCTTATTGCATAGTGCATTAATATCACATATTAATAAGCTATTTAGAACCTGATCATTAAGACTAGGGTCCAACGTTGTGAAAACCCAGCTTTTTTGTTGCAGATTTTGTTGTGTTTTTTTGAGCCAAAGCCAAAATTGGCAACAAAAGGAATGGGAAATATATAGGTAGTATTTCTACCTTCTGCTTAATCCACTCCTGGCTTTGGCTCAAAAATCCACAGCAAAATCTGCAACAATAAAAAAGCTGTGTATCCACAACATGGGGCCTGAAAACAATTCAGAATAGGAAAATTAAAAAAGAACTGCATTTACAACAATTTCTTATGGGTTATGGGACATTTTAACAATGGTCGCTGCGATCACAATGATACCAAGTTTAGGCTAAGGCCCCATATTGTAGGAAAGTTGAGGCCCCAAGTTGCGGAAATTCAGCTTATTTTGCTGGAGATTTTGCTGCGTTTTTTGGCCAAAGTCAGGAGTGGATTGAGCAGAAGGTAGAAGTACAAGTACTTCCTATATATTTCCCTATAGTTTTCTTATAGTTTTTTTTTTATATTTTAATACCTTTACAGAAATCAAAAACTTTAGAAATGTATTTGCGTTGCTCTATTTTACATGTTTTTGCTTTCAGAATGTGCAGCATATTGCAAGTTGGAGGGACACTTTCATCTATTTACTGCTAATAGCTTCTCTACTTTCTTACACCACCAGGAAAACTAAAATTTATTTTAGTTTAAAATGTATTTTCTTTATTTTCTCTGTTAACTAGTCCTGACATCTGTTCTATAGACAATTGTGTCTAATAGATAAAAAAAATTCCAGTAATTTGGTTTCTAAAATCTACTGGTTTCATAAATCTACTTATTAGAATATTTCCAACCCAATCTTTAAGTGTTGTAAGTTTATTGGAAAAATGTATTTTTATTACTGAGATATTTTATTAATTTCATATCTTCTGCTTTATTAAAGAACCTGAAGTAGTGAAGAATTTGAAGACAGGAGTCATAACCAATACCACCATATCTTTGATATGGGACAAACCTGATGGAAATGCAGGTTTTTATGAAATCCAGATTCAGGGAAAAACAACATTCAATAGAACCGTGACTACAACTTTTGATACAATTGAAGGCCTGACACCAGGGAATTATTACACATTGATAGTCACTACTGTTGTTGGAAAAAATAATGTAACAGGAAATAACACAAAAATATTGACATATACACGTGAGTATTTCTCAGATAGGAATTGTGAAGTGTGAAATTTTATTCAGTGTGGTATTTAGAACATAGGTTTATGTTTAAGGTAAAGTGAAGTATATGTTTTTAGGGTGGTGCAACATGCTGTACCTGGTTATGGCTATAGCTACATCCATTCCTTTGGTCACTGATGCTTTCAGTGCTCTATAAGTGAAACACAGATTCTTCTTCTACTACTTCCATGTGGTAACAGCAAACCTCCAGTAATAATATACAGCTAAAATTAATCAGTGTTTCACCTACAGATAAGTGAATGCATTAGCGGTCTGGAGACTGGATGTGGCTATAGCCAGGGGCGTAAATACCGGGGGCCCGGAGCCCTGTGGCAGCCGCTACCGCAAACCCCACAAACCAGTGGCGTAACGATCGCGGTCGCAGGCCGGCAGGGTGCAGGGCCTGCGGCCAGCTGGAGATGGCCGGGCCCCGGACCACTATGATAGCGGTCGGGGAAATCCTGGTTCCTCGACCGCTATACATACTGTTATTGGAAAGGGACCCTGGCATCTTGCAGGCCCCTTTCCAATACATGGCAGCCCAGGGGAGGTGACTGAAAATAATACATATTCTCACCTCTCCTGGACACAGCCTTCTCTCCGGCGCTCCTTCGTCATCACTGAGGCGTGTGATTAGGCCCCAGTGGTCACATGGGGCGAGGCCACGTAATGACGCCAATCACAGGCCTCACCAGCGACGTCTGAAGTGGGCCTGAAGACGGCAGGATGGAGTGAGGATGCCAAGGAAATGTAAGGCAAGGTGAGTATGAATGTTCGTTATTTTTAATCACCTTTCCTGGGCCTCCGATTATTATACTCTGGGGTCTGAGGAGACCCCAGAGTATAATAATAGCACTGGAGGGGGGCTTTGGGGAGCTTCTAATACTGTGTGGGGGCAACTGTGGAGCATATAATACTGGGTGGGGGCCACTGTAGAGCATATACTACTGGGTGGGGCCACTGTAGAGCATATACTACTGGGTGGGGCCCACTGCGGAACATATACTACTGGGTGGGGCCCACTGTGGAGCATATACTACTGGGTGGGGCCACTGTAGAGCATATACTACTGGGTGGGGGCCACTGTAGAGCAAATAATACTGAGTGGGAACCACTGTAGAGCATATAATACTGGGTGGGGCCCACTGTGGAGCATATACTACTAGGTGGGGCCCACTGCGGAACATATACTACTGGGTGGGGCCCACTGTGGAGCATATACTACTGGGTGGGGGCCACTGTGGAGCATATACTACTGGGTTGGGGCCACTGTGGAGCATATACTACTGGGTGGGGGCCACTGTGGAGCATATACTACTGGGTTGGGGCCAATGTGGAGCATATACTACTAAGTGGGGGCCACTGTGGAGCATATACTACTGGCTGGGGCCACTGTAGGGAGCATATAATACTGGGTGGGGGACACTGTGGGAAGCATATAATACTGGGTGGGGACCACTGTGTGGCACATATAATACAGGGTGGGGGCTACTGTGTGGAGCATATTATACTGTGCGGGGCCACAGTGAGGAGCATATTACACTGTGTGTGGGGAGCAATGTAGAGCATATAATGCTGTATGGGGGCCACTGTTGCGCATATAATACTATCTGGGGCCACTGTTGAGCATATTTTACTGTTTGTGGACCCGTAACTGGTTCGGGGGGGGGGGGGGCATGTCAAATGTTCGCCTTGGGGCCCAGCCATTCCTAGTTACGCCGCTGGCTATAGCAACATCAGGTACCTCATGTGGCAGCACCCTTCCTGTGAAAACACAAAGTTTTGATCAGAATAAAAGGTAATAATTTAAAGTGATTTCACACATCTTGTTCAAATCATACTTTTTTTGTGCAAAATCTCAACAAAGCTTAAAATGATTAATTATTACTCTTCATATTATTGTTTAATTTATTTTAGGTCCAGCTGCTGTAACTGAGCTAAAAGCTTCTAAAATAAACAGCAGCAGAATTTATGCCAGCTGGCAGCTTCCAGAGGGTGACAAAAGTTTCTATCTGGTAGAAGTGTTTGGAGATCCAACTCAACGCTTCACTGTGTTCTCCGAATCAGTAATAATCAATAACCTGACCACTGAGAACCAGTACACAGTCAGGATTTCTGCAGTTGCAGGCAGTGATCTACAGGGAGGCAGCAATGAGATTTCTGTATTAGGTAACTGTATTATTATTATTTTTTTTTTTATTTAGTGCTGTTTTGTATTGCAAAAGCAAAAACACTTCATATACTTTTCTGACAAACTGGTGGTGTGCTGGCAGTAGTGGTATTGAAGGTTGTTGGCCTTCTTGAAGAAGTGAGTCTTCAGGATCCTCTTGAAGCTTGTGAATGTGAGGGAAAGGGTTATGTGTGAGGCTTCTTTCCTAACACTCTGCCAGAATGTTATGTCTCAACACTTGTTTCACTGAAGCAGGCATTGAATGTTAAATAATTCCTGATGAGAATGAATGAAATAGAAGATTTTTCTGTAATTCTAATCACTAGAAAGAAAATTATCCATTACACTGTACAGTATACTAAATCGTGGCATACTATAATTTTTTTTTATATTTGCATAGCATGTCTGGTATAGTTCATTGCATCTCATTGCCAACACACTGACTGCATTTCTTAGTCAGGCAGTCAAGACCAGAGATAATAGGGGTAGTTGCTGATTTTCTTAGATTTTTATGGGCCTTAGGTAGCAAACAATAGCAAACTCAATTTCAATTTCAATTTTAGTTATGTCATCTTCCTGCCAGCCTGCCAGTTTCATATCCCCTAAGAAATTGGACAATGGAGTCTCCCCACAAATTTAATAACACTACTTATTGTACATTTGGTATTTAGCTTCTGTTATTTTATATTATATTATATATATATATATATATATATATATATATATACAGTCATATGAAAAAGTTTGGGCACCCCTATTAATCTTAATCATTTTTAGTTCTAAATATTTGGGTGTTTGCAACAGCCATTTCAATTTGATATATCTAATAACTGATGGACACAGTAATATTTCAGGATTGAAATGAGGTTTATTGTACTAACAGAAAATGTGCAATATGCATTAAACCAAAATTTGACCGGTGCAAAAGTATGGGCACCTCAACAGAAAAGTGATGTTAATATTTAGTAGATCCTCCTTTTGCAAAAATAACAGCCTCTAGTCGCTTCCTGTAGCTTTTAATCAGTTCCTGGATCCTGGATGAAGGTATTTTTGACCATTCCTCTTTACAAAACAATTCCAGTTCAGTTAAGTTTGATGGTCGCTGAGCATGGACATCCCGCTTCAAATTATCCCACAGATGATCAATGCTATTCAGGTCTGGGGACTGGGATGGCCATTCCAGAACATTGTAATTGTTCCTCTGCATGAATGCCTAAGTAGATTTGGAGCTGTGTTTTGGATCATTGTCTTGCTGAAATATCCATCCCCGGCGTAACTTCAAATTCGTCACTGATTCTTGTACATTATTCTCAAGAATCTGCTGATACTGAGTTGAATCCATGCGACCCTCAACTTTAACAAGATTCCCGGTGCCGGCATTGGCCACACAGCCCCAAAGCATGATGGAACCTCCACCAAATTTTACAGTGGGTAGCAAGTGTTTTTCTTGGAATGCTGTGTTTTTTGGACGCCATGCATAACGCCTTTTTGTATGACCAAACAACTCAATCTTTGTTTCATCAGTCCACAGGACCTTCTTCCAAAATGAAGCTGGCTTGTCCAAATGTGCTTTTGCATACCTCAGGCGACTCTGTTTGTGGCGTGCTTTCAGAAACGGCTTCTTTCGCATCACTCTCCCATACAGCTTATCCTTGTGCAAAGTGTGCTGTATTGTTGACCGATGCACAGTGACACCATCTGCAGCAAGATGATGCTGCAGCTCTTTGGAGGTGGTCTGTGGATTGTCCTTGACTGTTCTCACCATTCTTCTTCTCTGCCTTTCTGATATTTTTCTTGGCCTGCCACTTCTGGGTTTAACAAGAACTGTCCCTGTGGTCTTCCATTTCCTTACTATGTTCCTCACAGTGGAAACTGACAGGTTAAATCTCTGAGACAACTTTTTGTATCCTTCCCCTGAACAACTATGTTGAACAATCTTTGTTTTCAGATCATTTGAGAGTTGTTTTGAGGAGCCCATGATGCCACTCTTCAGAGGAGATTCAAATAGGAGAACAACTTGCAATTGGCCACCTTAAATACCTTTTCTCATGATTGGATACACCTGGCTATGAAGTTCAAAGCTCAGTGAGGTTACAAAACCAATTTTGTGCTTCAGTAAGTCAGTAAAAAGTAGTTAGGAGTATTCAAATCAATAAAATGATAAGGGTACCCAAATTTTTGCACCGGTCAAATTTTGGTTTAATGCATATTGCACGTTTTCTGTTAGTACAATAAACCTCATTTCAATCCTGAAATATTACTGTATCCATCAGTTATTAGATATATCAAATTGAAATGGCTGTTGCAAACACCCAAATATTTAGAACTAAAAATGATTAAGATTAATAGGGGTGCCCAAACTTTTTCATATGACTGTATATATATTGTGACAATTTGGGGGGAGGGATTAGTCTCAAATGGCGGCAAACTCCTGGTCCGGACAGTAGTGATTCGTGGTACTGGGCGCCGGAGAGATAGCGTTCAGACGGTCCAAGTGTAAAATAAACTGGCTTTATTCAGCTTAGGGGCAACATAACAAAACAAAAAAAAACCTAGGCCACACATAGGCCCTAACTGACTTCTTGAGCCCTATCTGGCCTCTGGGGCACCGAGCAGCCTGACTTATGCTCTGCATGAGCCAAAGTCCCCTGTGGACCCCAGCCCTCCTGGCACAGACCGTCTATCTGTCTGGCTGGTTCCACAGTTCCTGCTTCCTGCAGGGATTCAACAGCAGCACTGCCGCTGTAATCACTCTCTTTGGAGTTACGCCCCCCCAAAGGTGTGGCTGAGGGCCTTTTCAGGTCTAGCCCTGGGTCGCTCAATAGCGCCCTCTGGGTTCACATACTCACAATATATATATATATATTTTTTATATATATATATATATATATATATATATATATATATATATATATATATATATATTGTGACAATTGGGGGGTAGTTTTGCATCAAAGGTGGCAGCTTCCTGGACTTCACAGAGGTGTTGGTGGCCATCACTTTATCCACCATGTCTTCTATCTGGAGGTCCAATTCTCTCTTGACCTTTTCCAGCTTGTCATAATCATTAGCTTTGTTCTCATACAATATCTGCACAGATTCTAGGTTTTTCTCAACTTTGTCCTTGGAGCTAACCAAATCCTCCATTTCAGTGCGCAGTTGCTTGTTGAGCCTCTCTAACTCGGCCTTCAATTCAAGGGCCTCTTCTAGGGAGCGAGCCAAGGCAAGAGCTTTGGTCTCTTTTCCACAAGCCTCTGCTTTAGCACGGTCACGTTCTTCTGCATATCTAGCAGAAAGAGTCTTCTCTGCACCAAGCAGCTGATCAAACTTTTTCTGCTTCTTTTCCAAATTTGACACAATCTGACATTGATGATCAAGATCTACACCAATATCTTCTAGTTCCTGCTGAAGTCTAATTTTCGTCTTCTTAAGTTTGTCATAAGCAGCAGCCTTCTCTTCAAACCGTTGATTTGTAGCTTCTAGCTCCTTTTGCAACTTTTCCTTTAGTTCTTCAACAGAGTCCAAGGACCCAATACTATCCTCCATTTTTTTCTTCATATCAGTCGCCTGAGCCTGCAGTGTTGAAATCTGCTTTGTCAAATCTCTTTTTTGCTATCTCCTCTTCCTCTAGTTGCTCAAGGAAACCATTTTTCTCATCTTCCATTTGTTTTAGTTTTGTACTAAGGTCAAGCTTTTGATGAGTTTCTTCTTGTAAAAGTTCCTGAGTGTCCTGAAGCTGAGATTCAAGTGTAGAAAATTCTTTGGAAAGTTTGATAGACTTGCTGTCTGCTTGAGAAAGAAGCCTTGTGACATTATTCAATTCCACCTGTAGTCTGTTTGCCTTGTCTAGCAGCTCTGCTCGAAACCTGTCCCCTTCTGTGACTTTTAGTTGCAGCTCTTGAAGTTGAGTCTCTACCTTTTTGTGACTCTCCTGTAAGATTTGCACTTTATGAGCATGGACAGATGACATCTCTATCAATTCTTTGTCTTTATTTTGCACCAAAACAGACAATTTCTCTTTATCTTCACAAGATCCTGACAGCGCCCTCTCCAGGCTACATATTCTAGCTTTGAGTTCCATTTCTCTTTGTTCCAGAACTCCAGCTCTGCTCCGCCATTCGTTGATTTCACTATTTAGGTGAACCTGCTTAAGTGCATGCAAATTTTGCTCTGACTGCAATGTCTGCACCACAGATTCTAAATCACTCTCTTGGTCAGACACCTCCTTCCTCAGCTCTGCAATTTCGTTTTCTTTGTGAGTTAATGCAGCCGAAAGTTTTTCACACATCCTGACTTGGTCATCCAGACATTCTGACTGACACGGCAAAAATTCACTTCTCTCACGTTTAGCAGTTTCAAGGTCATCTCTTAATTTTTCCATGACACTCTCTTTGGCAATGGAGTCTTGAACATGCTACTCCTTTAAATCCTGCAATTGATTCTCAAGCACTTGCTTTTGCTCTACACTCTGTATAACTTTATTAGATAGAGCACATTTCCTTTCTGCAAACTCCTTCTCAGTGACACAGTCCATTCCAGGCAAACCCAGCACCACATTTTCACAATGACTAGGATATGAACTCTTCATAGTGTCAAGCACTTTCTTTAACTTAAGGTTCAACTTAAGGTTCTCTTTTTCTGATACCTCAAGTTGCCGTTTCCAATCAGATATTTCATCCTCATCAATGAACCTGATGGTTTTAATCTCATCTTGAAGCTGCTGCACCCTAATATTTTCATCTTTGGCGCTTTCATGCACTCCAGTATGAGACATACAGTCAGCAGGGACATATTCAATCATAGAACAGAGGTGCTTCAGAAAAACTGAGTCACTCTCATGCAACCCCTTTTCTTTACTTGTACTCCACATGCTGTGCTCCGGGTTTTGTGTCTCTCTGCATTCAGACTGCTGCACTAATAAACATGTGCATAACTTCTCTGCTTTTTTACAAGCTGAAATTCTCTTTTTCTTGTCCATGGCTTAATAACAAGATTACACAATATTCCACAGCAACATTGGGTTCAACCAGCAGCAACTTTTTGCTATCTTCTGCAGTCACATGTATTCAAACAGTTAACTTATGTGGCACTAAAACAACCAGCATTTTCTTCTGTCTTCCACAGAAAACACCAACATGGCACCATAGTTTTTCACATAGACTGTTTGCAATATCCAGCTTCTATACACATTGCTTACTTTCTTGCCATCAGCAAGCACTTTACAGACTTCTGTGCCACAGTATACACAAAGTCCATTCCCTGGATTCCTCTTCCAGAGTTTTACTTTCACCAGTTTTGCACATACTTTGCTATGTTGCATTTCCACTCACCCCTTCCTGGGTTTCTCCGTTGAAATCACAGATTTCTTCCAGCTGTAGGCCACAATGCACACTTAGCAGTACTGCAGTCACCAACCACTTGTCTTCCAGGACTTGCGTGGATCTCTTTATGCCCGAATCCGTAGCACCATATGTGACAATTTTGGGGGGGAGGGATTAGTCTCAAATGGCGGCAGACTCCTGGTCCGGACAGTAGTGGTTCGTGGTACTGGGCGCCGGAGAGATAGCGTTCAGACGGTCCAAGTGTAAAATAAACTGGCTTTATTCAGCTTAGGGGCAACATAACAAAACAAAAAAAAACCTAGGCCACGCATAGGCCCTAACTGACTTCTTGAGCCCTATCTGGCCTCTGGGGCACCGAGCAGCCTGACTTATGCTCCGCATGAGCCAAAAGTCCCCTGTGGACCCCAGCCCTCCTGGCACAGACCGTCTATCTGTCTGGCTGGTTCCACAGTTCCTGCAGGGATTCGACAGCAGCACTGCCGCTGTAACCACTCCCTTTGGAGTTACGCCCCTCCCAAAGGTGTGGCTGAGGGCCTTTTCAGGTCTAGCCCTGGGTCGCTCAATAGCGCCCTCTGGGTTCACATACTCACAAATATATATATATATATATATATATATATATATATATATTGTGACAATTGGGAGGTAGTTTTGCATCAAAGGTGGCAGCTTCCTGGACTTCACAGAGGTGTTGGTGGTACTGGGTGCCAAATAAACAGCATATCAGGTAGTGGCAATCCAAAATAAATGGCTTTATTCAGCTAGTAAGTGATAACAGGAACAAAAACAAAAAACAGCCTAGCCCACGCACAGGGCAATAACTCACTTCTTGAGCCCTGACTAAGTTCTGGGGGCAAGAAGCTTTACTGAGGTTTCTGCTCAGCAGTTTGGCTCACACTGAGCTTAACCAGTCCTTTCTGGAATCCAGTCCTCTTGGGACAGACCACCTGTCTGTCTCCGACTGGTTCCACAATCCACCTGCTCTCTGCAGGTCACCAGCAGCACTCTCCTGCCGTCTGCACTCCCTCTGGAGTGACGCCCCACCTATGGGTGGGGTTGAGGACCTTTTAACCCTGGTTTTAGGTCGCTCACCAGCGCCCTCTAGGTTCACACTCTCACTATATATATATATATATATATATATATATATATATATATATCTTGAAATCCTTTGAAGATTTTAAATTATCCGGAGCTTTTCACTCTTCTGTTGTTTTAATTTCAAAAGAGTTTTGCACCACTTATCTCTGAGTATCTCTCGTGACCAGATTCACAAAGTTTTTTATTAGTGGACAACGGGACATATGTCCTGCTCTAGATTGCCGTGACTAGGCATTATTTACATCTAGTTTTCTTTTTTGAATGAAATTTTATTAAAAAAAAATGAATTCATGACCAACCAAATTTAGGCCCTTAATACATTGGGGCAGATTTTATTAAAACAATATGAAAGTAAAACTGTCTTAGCTGCCCATAGCAACCAATCAAAATGCAGCTTTAATTTTTCAGGCGTAGAATACAAAATGAAAGCTGCCCTGTAATTGGTTGCTTAGAGCAACTAAGACAGTTTTACTTTCATATTGTTTTAATAAAATCTGTCCAAATGTATACATAGTTCATGCCTATAATACATGCAAAATAGACAAGGATGAAAGAAAGGAAAAATGGCTGGTATTGGGAGCAAAAATCAGAATAAATCATTTATTCAAATTCTCAGCTATATCATATATAGTTACATATTTCTGAAACTGTTACATATGTTGCATCAATGACCCATGGGCAGATTTTCCAGACTGATGGCATCAGCCATCTTCTTTGGAGTGGCCTGCTGGAGGAGCAGTATATCAACCAGGGACAGAAATAAACTTGACAAGCTGATTAGAAAGGCCAGCTCTGTCCTGGGGAGCCCACTGGACCCAGTGCAGGTGGTGGGTGACAGAAGGATACTGTCCGTGGTGAGCTCCATGCAGAAGAAGAAGTCCCATCCCATGCATGAGACTGTGATCACGCTGAGCAGTACTGTCAGTGACCGACTGCTCCACCCTAGGTGTGAGAAGGAGCGCTATCGGAAGTCTTTCCTCCCCACCGCGGTTAGGCTGTACAACCAACACCGACCTAAGCGGAGATCATTACACACAGAGAACTGAAATATCTCTCTGCCTGTTAAATCCCCCCCCCCCCCCCCCGCTACGCCCTATCTGTCTGTCTGCTATTAATGTAATGCCTCTCACCTTGGAACATTCCTGTACATGTTGTATTTGTATTTGTATCTGCTTATCTTATCTTATCTTTGCTGCTGTAACACACTGAATTTCCCCGTTGTGGGACTATTAAAGGACTATTATTATTATTATTATTAAACAGCATAGGTGTGATATGTCTGGATCATTCTGCACAATTGTTTATAGATAATGTAGTTAATCTCTGCTTACTGTCTTTCAATGAAATGAGTGGAGATCTTCTCAGACCAGTGTTATTTTCAGCCATACCTTGATAACATTACTGTATTGAGTCTGTTGTAGAATGCAATTCAGGTTCATACTCACGTAGTTAGCGTTGAGCTTGAATTTAATATATTTTGTCTTTCGCAGTGGCAGATAACATCACTGCTACATTCATTACAACCACATCTATTTGGCTAACTTGGGACCCTTACATTGAGAATTCCTCCTACAGTATCTCTGTCTATGGAGAACCATCCAGCAACTGGACTGTAAATGCAACTGAAGTACAGGTCACAAATCTTACATCTGGGAATTTATACAGGATACAGGTTTCTGCATATATAAGTAACACGGTACTGTATGGCTATGGTGGTGAAATCAGTTTATACACACGTAAGTAACTTGTAAAGTAATTTACTTTTGTAGTCTGCAGTTCATGTGCAAATTTTAGATGTAGTAGCATAATGTCATGGTCATGCTATAACTCCATTACTCTACAATTTGATATAGACATATTTTGCATTTGATCACCTGGGAAGGCATTAAAGAATACCTGTCATTACAAAAAGTCCTAATCATTGCATAAGCAGCTGTCTATTAGATGTAGTGCTGCCAGATATGCTGTATTATATCTGCACATTGTGGCTGCGAGGTCTTCAGAAATATTTTTTTAAATTGCCTACCAACAGGAATGCTTGTAAAATAATCAAAAAACCTATATTTACTTTTTAAATGTCCCATCAGTTTAGGCAGTCCTCGTTGGTCTACAAGTGATGACATCCCATTTATTAGTCACATGACCACTGCCTCCAGTGACTTTCCTTGGCAGTCATGTGTTATTTATGCACACGTGACAGAAGAGGCTAGTGATTGGCTGTAGCACACATGTCATTCACGAATTGGATGTCTTAACTTCCGGATTGGCGGGAAACAAAACTGTGGGGACAGGACAGTGGGGTTGAATTAGCATAACATTTAAAAGGTGACTATACCTTCTATAAGTTTTTATTTATTGTATAGAGATTCCTTTTGGTATGCATTTTTTAATCTCAGAAATGTCCTTTAATTGTAGCTCCATCTCATTTAGCCTAAAATGTTTGTGCTGATTTATATAATTGCAATTGTCGCCTTACGAGACACTTTAACCTTTGATTGATGAATTATATTCCTGAGTGCACTTTGTAGATGCATTAACACTAAAATATCTGCCTTTTGACAGATATTTAGCATTTTTGTGCTTTTGATGTACAGGTGCATCTCAATAAATTAAAATATCTTTGAAACGTTTATTTCTTTCAGTAATTAAATTAAAAAAGTGACCTCCTATATTTTCTAGATTCTTTACACACAGAGTGTTCTATTTCAAGTGTTTTATTTCTGTAAATGTTGATTATGGATTACAGCTAATGAAAACCTAAATCTAAGAAAATTTAAATATTGTAAAAAAAAAGTTCAGTATTGTAAATTCAGTGTGTCACCTGCCAAGGTTTCCTAAGCCTTTAAATGGTCCCTCAGTCTGGTTCAGTAGGACACACAATCATGGAAGACTGCTGATTATGAATTGAATTACTGAAATGAATGAACATTTAAAAAATATTCTAATTTATTGAGATGCACCTGTATAATCTGAATGTCTAGCATTGTTTTGTATGTTAGCAGTATCGTTATCTAGTAGGACATCTTTTTGAAGAATGTTGTTTTTATCCTAACCACAGGTCCTGGTGTTGTCCGGGATGTTCAAATTGGCAATATATCCACCAACTCAATAGATCTAATCTGGCTTTCTCCTGAAAGCAATTACAGTCATTACTTCATTGAAGTGACAGGAGATGTGTACCTGAATAAGACAACAACCGCCCAGTCACTCTCAGTCAGTCATCTAACACCTGGATACCAATATACAGTTAGCATTAGGACAGTTACTGGAACAGATGTACTTGGAGATTTTTTTGAATTGGCAGCTGCAACCAGTGAGTATAGAAACCAGAATTGTTAAAACATTTTTTTGAACTTGTTGCAAACATTGTCTTACACGTTTACACATTTACTTGGGTTTACATATAAGTAGACATATGTACAGCACTGCAGAATATGGCACTTTATAAATGAACAAAATTCAGTTTCACCTTAAGGAATGAAAACACCATCAGTGGCATGGGATTTATCTTATTTCAAAGAGAAAAAGGTTTATAGTTCCATTGCAGAAAGACCACTGCACCATTACAGGCATATAGAGACCTCTTCCACTGACTTGGAGGGTTCTGTGAAATGAGGAGAAAATCAATTAGAGGAAGAAGTAGAGGAAGAGAGAGACAAACTAGACAACAAACGGCTAGTTTTTTAGAATAGAAATATTCATTGAGAAATTGCTATTATCTATCGGGAAACCAATTGATACCCAGATAATCTGGAAGACAATCAATAAACTTGTCTTCCAGATCACTTAGAGAGCTAGAGATGGGGTTTCCCCAAAAACGACTGTTGTTTGTCCCAACATCTGACTTTAATTTGTTTTGCTGGGTAAAAGACCTCTATCTCTTTGCTTGCAAGCTAAAATAGCATAATTTTTTTAAGAAACAAGATGCCAGAGTGAGTGCTGACTTGGACATTTCAACAGAGTTAAAGGGTGATGTCAAACCTCTATCTGAACTGAGTGGGGGGGGGGGATGAAACAATGGGAATAGGCCCATTTACTACCTTACGCTATAAGTGTACAAAAATGTATTGTGCATCAATGTATTCATAAATCAGGTAGAGATGGAAGAGATGAGGGATTTATGTAATTTGGAAATAGACTCCAATATGATAGTTAAAAACTCTCAGATAAGGGGGGCAACATAGTCTTGTTAAATGTACACCAGTATAAAGCGATGTGTGAGTCAATTTTGAAAAATCAGGATAGTTATAAAATGTTGTCAGAAAACCCCACAACAGGTTATATACATATGTTGAAGCAGCTGTGAAGCAAAGGAAGACAAGATCATTTCTGAGATTGAATTTGAGTTTCTGTTCCCACCTATCCCAATCGAAGCAACATTTTATTGTCTCCCAAAAATTCACAAGGGACTGTTTCCCTGAAAGGGAGGCCAATAGTTTTGGGGGTGGAAAGCCTATGTTAGAATGTAGCAGTGTATTTGGATGTATTATTAAGACAATTCATAACATTCCTTCCTTTATTTGTACACAAACCCTTGGTTCTTTTAAGAAGACTTGAGGGTATCTCACCAGATAATGATATCCTCCTTTGTTCAATCGATGTGGAGGCATTATACTAGTCTATCAAAAAAAAGAAAAAGACATGGACCGCACATCCCAATCTTATACATTGATCCTGTGCTTCTCAGCAAATTCTACAATACTGAACATGAGGTTCTTAGTATACATATTGATCAAGGTGTATAAGCCCACTAGCCACTTCATGGCGACCTCTTTATAGTGGGTCCCTACACTACTGGGTGCGGCACTGAACAGCGACTGCCACCGCCACAATACAGCGCCCACAGGGTGAGCGACCCGGCAGCCCAGCAACACCCCTGCCGCCAGGCTAAGCCCCCAGGCTTCGGGCCACACCGCCCCACAGGCACCACACCACAGTGATGGCAGACACCGCACAGCACCGCACCATGTGAACAGATAACAAAAAAGTTCACCTTACCATATGGTGTCAGTCGGAAGACTTCAACATGTAAACAGGTCTCAAAGAGTTCACCCTGCCATATGGTCTCAGTCAAAGGACTGGACCAGTAGAAGGCTCCCTTAATTAAAAACACCTGGGCTAAATGGGAGGAGTGCTGGTACCAAGGCAAAACAAAAAAAAAAATGAAAAAGACAGATTGTAAATAAAATATCAAAAAAAGAAAAAGACATGGACCGCACATCCCAATCTTATACATTGATCCTGTGCTTCTCAGCAAATTTTACAATACTGAACATGAGGTTCTTAGTATACATATTGATCAAGGTGTATAAGCCCACTAGCCACTTCATGGCGACCTCTTTATAGTGGGCCCCTACACTACTGGGTGCGGCACTGAACAGCGACTGCCACCGCCACAATACAGCGCCCACAGGGCGAGCGACCCGGCAGCCCAGCAACACCCCTGCTGCGAGGCTAAGTTTGCGCACACAGCATGGCACAAAAGGGAAGGAGCGCTATGTGACTTTTGGAGTGCAGATTCAGATGTTTGGTATCTGGACACCATGTCATGTTTGCAGAGCCTCTAATGTACCAGAAAAGTGGAATCTCCTAGGCAGTGACCCCATTTTGAAAACTGCACCCCTCAAATAATTTATCAGGGGGTGTAACGAGCATTAGTATCCCAGATGTGAATGCACAGCACATGGTGAAGAGTGAATATGTAAGCTGTGCGGAGTACATTGGGTACACTAAATTCCCTACTATATCCCCAGTAGCTCCTATGATTGGGGGGGGGGGGTCACTCTGGGGGTCACTTCTGGTTTATTAACCCTCGTAAGCTCTAAATCTGGATTGTACCCTGATATACGCTCGCACAGCTTATACTGTCCCTTCCTGCCGCATCCAGTTGTGTTCTAATAATTTGGTGATTTTTGGGGTTTTTGTCATCACATTGTACAAGCTATATTTTCTTTATTTTTCTCATGATGTAGCCATATGAGGTCTGATTTTTTGCGGTGTGATATGCATTTTTTAATGACACCATTTATTTGGGTGTCTGTAACTTATTGAATAAATTATATTAACTCTTTCTGGGTGGATTAAAAAAAAACATCAATTCTGGAATTGGTTTTTACCTTTTAATTTTTTACCGTGCAGCGTACAGCATAAGTAACATGTTAACTTTATTCTGCAGGTCGGTACGATTACGGTGATACCTCATTTATACTGTTTTTTTATGCGTTACTAATTCTGCAGAACAAAAACCCATTTGTGGACATAAATCAATTGTTTTTGCATCGCCATCTTCTGAGATGCGTAACATTTTTATTTTTCGGTTGACAGACTGGGTTTAGGGCTTAGTTTTTGTGGAAGGACATGCGCTTTTTATTGGAATTGTTTTAAGGTACATATAAGTTTTTGATCACTTTTTATAGCATTTTTTTGTAAGCGAGGTCAAAAATCATTACTTCAAGCAATTTTTTTCAGTTTTTTTTTTTTCGACGTTCACCGTGTATGTTAAATATTGTTTCAGTTTTATTGTACAGGTTGTTACGGACACAGTGATATCAAATATGTGTTGTTTTTATTAAATTTTAGGTTTTTTTTATATAATTCATTTTATATAGGAAAAGGGATTTTGGGGGGCTTTATAACTTTATTAATTTTTTTTTTTTTTACACACTTTATTTATTTTTTTGACATCCCGGCAGGATCAACCAGGTAGTGGGGGCTTCAGGCAGCCTGGGGTCACTGGGCAGACCCCGGGCTACAGAAAATAGACATCGGCAACCCCCAATCTCGCCGGGGGTAGCTGCGGGGGCGGCAACATGGCGGAACCCCTTATATGCCACGGTCATGTTTGACCGCGGCATCCAAGGGGTTAAAACCTCTGATCGGAACTAAATTCCGACCGGGGGTTGTGGAGCAGGGTGTTAGCTGTCAGTTACAGCTAACACCCGCTCCGATCCCGCTCACAGTGTCTCTGAAGTGCCGGCCGTAAATTTACTATTGGCCGGACTTCAGAGACCAGGACCGCTGGACGTAAATTTACGGCCGGTGGTCCTCAACTGGTTAATATTGGTTTGAAAGTCGCCAATCTATTTAACCACATCAGTACCAGGTCTATTTTGGGTCCAGGACCAGACACATTTTTGGGTATTTTGTATATGCGGTTTTGAGGGCTGTAACTTTTTTATCATTTGGGTTATTCAACTAATTTCTGCACCTTTTTTTGAAGAAACGAAGGGCTTTATTTTTATATTGTTTTATTTGTGGATGTTTTTTAATCATCTTTTATATCCGGGAAAATATAAACAAAACGTGTCTCTTTTTAAATTTTCATTTTTTTTATTTAATATCACAAAGTGCTACTAAAAAACGTTTTAAAATAGTTTTTCCTCTCCATGACGGTAATTTGTATTTTGTATGGAGTAGTCGGTGGTGGGGCAAGAACCTGTAATAAGGGGGTGTTTTTTATGTGTTATTTTATTAATATTTTTTAATTATTTTATTTATTTTTCACTTTTGTATTTTTTTTTTTTTTTTTTTCTCTTCACACTGTGTCCCCATAAGGCCATAATAGACCTTTCGCAACATCTGATCACTGTTTCTTTTATGGGGGAGGCTGATTTCCCTTGTAACTGGGGCCGGTACATTTAGCCCCATTTACAGGACAAATACAGCCTCCTGCACATTACTGTAGAGTTGATTTGAGTCCTGAACGGCCCAGCAGTTCTAACATATTCTGACCATAGCAGATCACGTGACCGCCAGGTCAGAGGGCAGCCGCATCATGGAGGCAACCATAGCTGTGTATACATAGTCTATGGGCGGTCCGGAAGAGCTTAAACTTCTCCATTACTATTTACTGATTCTATTTATGGCATGATAGAAATTCAGATTTAGTTGGACATGGAATGTTATCAGTCTAATAAAGCATGGCACAATAACAAAAACATTTTTTGATTCATTAAAGAATCAGCTCTAGTATTTAATCATTAGTAAGTTTTTACTTGAGATATTTTGGTATTTTACCTCTTGTAAGTATATTATAAAATGTTGGATCAATTAATGCTGATATGTTATTTTAACAGACCTATTTCTATTAGCAAAAATTCTTTCATATGTTCACTTTTATGGTTTTTATAACAGAACCAGAAGATGTGGTGAACTTGGTAACAGGGGTCATCACTACCACTTCTATATTTGTGAGTTGGGACAAGCCACATGGAGATGCAAGTTTTTATGCAATACAGATTCTAGGGGAACCAACTTTCAATCAAACCGTGCCTACAAATTCCTGTACAATTGAAGGCCTGAAACCTGGAAATTATTACACATTGCTGATCACTGCTGTTGTAGGAGGAAATGTCACCAGAAACAGTTCAGAAATATCTGTGTATACAAGTGGGTATTTCCTATAAAAACATTTTTAAGTTTTAGAAAGAATATTTGTCCTTAAGATTGGTAATTAGCCAAAAACTGTTGTGGTATAACAGATATTACTGTGGTAACCAATGTTTGGTCATACTATTTCTATTCTCATAGATATCATAACATTTTTCTATTTTTTTGCTGAAGTTTATTTTGTGAGAGTTGTACAGTCATATTTCTGGTCACATATTATTAGCTAATTAGAAACTGATCAATATCAGGGATTTCCAGTTCCAGAAAAAATTATTTTATGCTCCAAGTTAGAAAAACCTAAGTTAATAAAAGAGATTCATTATTGAGATCATAACTTTTGCGCGATTACTCAACAGTTAGGAAAGTCGACTTCTTTTCCAAGCGTCCTTTCTGTTTCTGAATGACCCCGATAATTCCTATATTTTCACTGCCACCGGTCAAAAAGTTGTCAGTATCTCTGAATGGAAAAGAAAGAAAAAGAAGTACACCTATTTGAATATAGCTAATAAACTCAATTGGTAACTACATTTTATCATATTGAGAGGTCATGAATCCAAAAAAAAACAATTAATTATACAAGTTCTACTTCTACTGCTAAATCCTTTATGTGAGTAGAAAGCTCCCCCACATTGTACTATAGTGGAAAAACCTTATACAACTTACAATTTATTTTTAAAGGGGTTAGCCACTTTCAGACCAATATTGAGAGACCAATGTTATTGTTTATATAATAAAACGCTGTACAATTATCCAATATACTTTCTTTATCAATTCCTCATAGTTTTTTTTTAAATCTTGAATTGCTTTCACTCATTCTGCTTACTTGCAGTGGATAAAAATCAGTCCATGGTCATGTGGTATACAGTCCATTGTCTTGTGATGAACATACAGGTGCGTAGCTCATTATAGTCAAAGCACAGTAATCAGACCTCTTTTTGGTATTGAGCTGAGCATCTGTGACCATGGACTGTATATCACATGACAATGGACTGTATATCACATGACAAGGGACTTATTTTTATTCACTAGAAGTAAGCAGAATGAATAACAACAAGCAGAGATCTAGAAAACCATGAGAAATTGATATACAGTATATATGGGAATATTGTACAAGTTTTTATTATATAAACAATAAAATTGGACTGTTAATATTGGTCTGAAAGTCGGCAATCTATTTAACCACTTCAGTACCAGGTGTATTTCTGGTCCAGGACCAGACACATTTTTGGGTATTTTGTATATGCGGTTTTGAGGGCTGTAACATTTTTATCATTTGGGTTATTCAACTAATTTCTGTGCCTTTTTTTGAAGAAACATAGGGCTTTATTTTTAAACTGTTTTATTTGTGGATGTTTTTTAATCATCTTTTATATCCAGGAAAATATAAACAAAATGTGTCTGTTTTAAAATTTTCATTTTTTTAATTTAATGTCACAAAGTGCTACTAAAAAACCTTTTAAAATTGTTATTCCTCTCCATGACGGTAAGTTTTATTTTGTATTGAGTTGTCAGTGGTGGGGCAAGAACCTGTAATAAGGGGGTGTTTTTTATGTATTATTTTATTAATTTTTTTTAATTATTTTATTTATTTATTTTTCACTTTTGTATTCTTTTTTTTTTTTCACACTGTGTCCCCATAAGGTCATAATAGACCTTTCGCGACATCTGATCACTGTTTCTTTTATGGGGGAGGCTGATTTCCCTTGTAACTGGGGCTGGTACATTTAGCCCCAGTTACAGGACAAATACAGCCTCCTGCACATTACTGTAGAGTTGATTTGAGTCCTGAAGGGCCCAGCAGTTCTAACATATTCTGACCATAGCAGATACAGCGCCAGTCGACCCGCCGGAGGCATCAGAGGGCATACAGAGCAGGGGGCGGGGCTTAAACTTCTCCATTACTATTTACTGATTCTATTTATGGCATGATAGAAATTCAGATTTAGTTGGACATGGAATGTTATCAGTCTAATAAAGCATGACACAATAACAAAAACATTGTTTGATTCATTAAAGAATCAGCTCTAGTTTTTAATCATTAGTCAGTTTTTACTTGAGATATTTTGGTATTTTACCTCTTGTAAGTATATTATAAAACGTTGGATCAATTAATGCTGATATGTTATTTTAACAGACCTATTTCTATTAGCAAAAATTCTATCATATGTTCACTTTTATGTTTTTTATAACAGAACCAGAAGTTGTGGTGAACTTGGTGACAGGCGTCATCACTACCACTTCTATATTTGTGAGTTGGGACAAGCCACGTGGAAATGCAAGTTTTTATGAAATCCAGATTCTAGGGGAACCAACTTTCAATCAAACCGTGCCTACAAATTCCTGTACAATTGAAGGCCTGAAACCTGGGAATTATTACACATTGCTGGTCACTGCTGTTGTAGGAGGAAATGTCACCGGAAACAGTTCAGAAATATCTGTGTATACAAGTGGGTATTTCCTATAAAAACATTTTTAAGTTTTAGAAAGAATATTTGTCCTTAAGATTGGTAATTAGCCAAAAACTGTTGTGGTATATCAGATATTACTGTAGTAACCAATGTGGCCCTCCCTTAACGACCTTGGACGTACTATTATGTCCTGGGCGCTAGGTACTCGCGCACCAGGACGTAATACTACGCCCGAGGCCGGCCGCCCGCTCACTATCTGAGCGGGCGGTATCGGAACCGGGTGTTAGCTGTATCTGACAGCTAACACCCTGCTCCATAACCCCCCGGTCGGCCATAACTTCCGATCGGCGGTTTTAACCCCTTGGATGCCGCGGTCAAACATGACCGCGGCATCCAAGGGGTTCCGCCGTCTTGCCGACCCCCCCCCGGCACCCCCCGCGGCGAGATCGGGGGGTGCCGATATCTCTAATCTGCAGCCCGGGGTCTGCCAAGTGACCCCAGGCTGCCTGGAGCCCCCAGTACCTGGTTGATCCTGCCGAGACATCAGGAAGTCAGCGCTGTGTTTCCATAGCGCTGACTTCCTGTATAGGATGCAAGACACGTGTATGCTCGTGTCTTGCAGTCTATAGTGCTGAGCCAGCAATCAAAGCATTTCTGGCTCAGGTGTCCTAATGGGACACAAGAAAAAGTAAAAAAAAAGTGAAAAAAAAAAAAAATAAAGTATGTGAAAAAAATTAATAAAAGAATAAAGCCCCAAAAATTCCCTTTTCCTATATAAAATGAATTATATAAAAAATAAACCTAAAAATTAATAAAAACAATACATATTTGGTATCGTTGCGTCCGTAACAACCTGTACAATAAAACTGAAACCATATTTAATGTACAAGGTGAAAGTCGGGGAAAAAAAACGGAAAAAACCCGCCAAAAGTAACGATTTTTCGCCATCTCACCTTACAAAATATGCCATAAAAAGTCATCAAAAAGTCATATGTACCCCAAAACAGTACCAATAAAAAGCACAGGTTGTACCGCAAAAAATAAGCCCTAAACCAACTCTCTAAACTGAAAAATAAAAATGCTGCGCATCTTAGAAGATGGCGATGCAAAAAAAATTAATTTATGTCCCCAAATGGGTTTTTGTTCTGCAAAATTGGTATTGCATAAAAAAACAGTATAAATGAGGTATCGCCGTAATTGTACCGACCCGTAGAATAAAGATAACATGTTACTTATGCTCTACGCTGCATGGTGAAAAATTTAAAAGATAAAACGCAGTGCCAGAATTGATGGGGTTGTTTTTTAATCCACCAAGAAAGAGTTAATAAAATTTATTTAATAAGTTGTAAGCACCTAAAAATGATGTCATTAAAAAATACATCTCACCCTGAAAACAACAAGCCCTCATATGGCTACATCACCAGAGAAATAAAGAAAATATAACTCGTACAATGTGAAGACAAAAACCCCAAAAATCGCCAAATCATTAGAGCATAACTGGCTGCGGCAGGAAGGGGAATATATAAGCTGTGCGAGCGCATATTAGGGTACACCCCAGATTTAGAGCTTACGAGGGATAATAAACCAGAAGTGACCCCCAGAGTGACCCCCCCAATAATAGGAACTACTGGGGAAATAGTAGGGAATTTAGTGTACCCAATGTACTACGCACAGATTACATATTCACTTTTCCCCATCCGCTGTGCAGTCACGTCTGGGATACTAATGCTCACTACACCCCTTGATAAATTCTTTGAGGGGTGCAGTTTTCAAAATGGGGTCATTCCCTAGGGGATTCCACTTTACTGGTACTTTAGAGGCTCTGCAAACATGACATGGCATCCAGATCCCAAACATCTGAATCTGCGCTCCAAAAGCCATATAGCGCTCCTTCCCTTCTGTGCCCTACTGTGTGCCCAAACCGCAGTTTATACCCACATGTATGACACTGGTGTACCCAGGATAAGGTACTTAATGTGATATATGGGTATAAACTCCTGTTTGGGCACAGCCGGGCACAGAAGGGAAGGAGCGCTATTTGGTTTTTGGACGCCATTGCACTTTTGCAGAGCTGAAATGCCGGTACAGTGGAATCCCCTGACATGTCACCCCATTTTGGAAACTGCACCCCTGAAGGAATTTATCCAGGGGTACAGTGAGCATTTTTAACCCCCAAGTGTTGCTATAATTTATTATCCGTAAATGAATAGGCAGCTGATGATGAAAGGTGAAAATGACAATTATTCCAGGAATACGACATTTCTATGCGTAATATGTTGAGCCCGGCTTGTATCAGAGATGAACGCTCCAAAAGCTGTTGTGCCCGGGATCCCCGATCACCAGTTTTTGGAGTGTGTGTCTGTGCAGACATAAGCTGGGCACAACATATCGGGCACTGAAATGGCGTATCTATAGAAAAATTTCATTTTTAACTTTTCATTATCAGCTGCGCATTCATTTTTGGAAATTAAAAGAATGCAACACTTAAGGGTTAATAATGCTCGCTACCCCACTTGATAAATCCCTTGAAGGGTATAGTTTCCAAAATGGGGTGACATGTCTGCGGATTCCACTTTACTGACAATTCATGGTCTCTGCAAAAGTGGCATGGTGTCCAAAAAGCAAACTGTGCTCTAAAAACCAAAATAGCGCTCTTTCCCTTCTGTGCCTGGCTGTGCCCAAACAGCAGTTTATACCCACATATGGCATTGTTAAGTACGTTATCCTGGGTACACCAGTGTCATACGTGTGGGCATAAACTGTCATTTGGGCACACAGCAGGGCGCAAATGTGAAGGAGCGCTATGTGCTTTTGGAGCGAATATTTAGATTGTTGTTTTTTTGGACGCCATGTCACATTTGCAGAGACCCTAAAATTGCCCCTACAAAATGGGGGTCACTTCTTGGGGAATTCCAATTTACTGGCACCTCCAGGGCTCTGCAAAAATATCATGGCGACCAGAAAGTCCCTCTAAATCTGTACTCCAAAGGCTAAAAAAAAAACACAGTGCTCCTTCCCTTCTGAGCCCTGCTGCGTGCCCAAGCAGCAGTTTATACCCACATATATAATTTTTTTGTCCCTGGGATAGCCCACTTAATAGTTTTAGGAGTTCATGTCTCTGATGCCACAAAGTGGCTGCAACGTATTAGGCACTGAAATTGGATATTTCTTTAAAAACTTTAATTTTCACTTTGTACATTAATTTTTGGGAAGCATTTTTAGGCTCTAAATGATAATACCCCTTGATACATTCCTTGAGGGGTGTAGTTTCTAAAATGGGGTCACTTTTGAGAGGTTTCCATTATATTGGTACTTTAGGGGTTCTGCAAATGCGACATGGCATCCAAAAACTATTCCAGCAAAATCTGCCCTCCAAAAGCTAAATAGCGCTCTTTCCATTTTTAGCCCTGCCATTTACCCATGCAGCAGATTACAACCACATATGGGGCATTTCTGTGTTCAGGAGAAATTGTGTAACGAAATTTGGGTTGCTTTTTCTCCTTTGTCCTCTTGTGAAAATGAAAAATTTGGGGCTAAATTGACGGTTTATTGGAAAAAAAAGTAATTTTTCATTTTAATGTCCCAATGTTAATAAAATCTGTGAAACAGCTGTGAGGTCAAAATGTTCACCATACCTCTAGATAAATTCTATAAGGGGTGTAGTTTCCAAAATGGGGTCACTTTTTGGGGGTTTGTATTATATTGGTACTTTAGGGGCTCTGCAAATGCGACATGGCATCCGAAAACTATTCCAGCAAAATCTGCCCTCCAAAAGCTAAATAGCGCTCTTTCCATTTTGAGCCCTGCCATGTACCCATGCAGCAGATTACAACCACATATGGGGCATTTCTGTGTTCAGGAGAAATTGTGTAACGAACTTTGGGGTGCTTTTTCTCCTTTGTCCTCTTGTGAAAATGAAAAATTTGGGGCTAAATTGGTTTATTGGAAAAAAAGTAATTTTTCATTTTAATGTCCCAATGTTAATAAAATCTGTGAAACAGCTGTAGGGTCAAAATGCTCATTATGTCCCTTGATAAGTTCTGTGAGGGGTGTAGTTTCCAAAATGGGGTCACTTTTAGGGGGTTTCCACTGTATTGGTACTTTGGGGGCTCTGCAAATGCGACATGGTACCTGAAAACTATTCCAGCAAAATCTGCTCTCCAAAAGCTAAATAGCGCTCTTTCCATTCTGAGCCCTGCCATGTACCCATACAGCAGATTACGACCACATATGGGGTATTGCTGTGTTTAGGAGCAATTATTTTGCAAACTGTGGGGTGCTTTTTCTCCTTTAACCCATTGTGAAAATGAAAACTTTGGGGATAAAGTGACATTTTAGTAATGTTTCATTTATACATCCCAGTGTTAGCAAAATCTGTGAAACGAATGTAAGCTCAAAATGCTCACTATACCCCTATATGAATTCTGTGAGGGGTGTAGTTTGCAAAATGGGGTCACTTTTTGGGGTTTTCCTTTGTATTGGTACTCTAGGGGCTTTGCAAATGAGACATGGCACCTGAAAACTATTCCAGCAAAATCTGCTTTTCAGACGCCCAGTTTCGCTCCTTCCCTTCCGTGCACTGCCATTCGCCCAAACATCACTTTACACCCACTTGTGGGGTATTTCTGTGCTCGGGAGAAATTGCATAACAAACTGTGAGATGCATTTTTTTCCTTTAACCCTTTGTGAATGTGTTAATTTTAGGGCTAAATTAAGGAATTAGTGGGAAAAAAATAAAATGTCTAAATTTCACCTCCATATTGTTTTAATTCCAGTGAAATTCTTAAAGGGTTAACAAACTTCCCAAATGTTATTTTGAATTATTTGAGGGGTGCAGTTTTGAAAATGGGGTGATTTATGGTGGTTTCTAATATATAGGCCTTTATAATCCTCTTCAGAACTGAAGTGGTCCCTAAAAAATTAGTTTGGGAAATTTTCTTGTAAATCTGCAAAATCGCTGTTACACTTGTAAGCCTTCTAACATCCAAAATAAATTACAGGACGATTAAAAGATGATACCGATATAAAGCAAAAGATATGGTAGATAATATGTATTAATGTATTTGGGTGGTATGACTATCTATCTGAAAAGCAGAGCATTTCACATTTTGAAAATTGCGATTTTTTTAAAAATTTCCATCAAATTTCCTATTTTTCTATAAATAAATACAAAAATATTCATTAGTGTTTACCACTAACATGAAGTACAATGTGTCACGAAAAAACAATCTCAAAATCACTTGTGTAAGTTAAGACGTCTCAAAGTTATTGCCATATAAAGTGACACATGTTAGTTTTGAAAAACGAGGCCTGGTCCTTAACGCACTTTTGGGCTGGGTCCTTAAGGGGTTGCCCATTTTCAGACCAATTTTGAGAAACAAATTTTATTTTTTTTTAATAAAAAAACTACCAAAAACCAAAAAAATTTTTATCAAAATCCCACATATTTTAAATTAATAAATTTTTTTCTTCCTTCCCCTTCCTTTTTTTAGAAAAAAATAAAAAACCGTGTTGTGGGTTATATTCTATCCTCTTTTTTTTGTTGAAGAATGTGGAGGTGTGTTTAATCTTATAATTTAACAATAAAATCTTTTCTTTTTTTTGTGTTTTTTCTGTTCTGCTGTTCTCAACCTGTAATTTATAAATAATGAAAATATCATCTATATACTAACATTTTTTTATATATTATACAAAAAAAAAAAAAAAAAAAAAAAAAACAAACAGAAAAAAAGAAAAAAAAAAAAAAAAAAAAAAAAAAAAATAAAAAAAAAAAAAAAATAAAAAAAAAAAAAAAAAAAAAATAGTGTTTTTTAGTAAATTGTTAAAAAATTATATAATTTTTATATCCTTTTTATTTTTTTTTTTTGTTCAGCCACATATATGCATTTTTTTTTTTTTTTTTTTTGGTGTTTTGTATTTTTTTTTTTTTATCATTTGGGTTATTCAACTAATTTCTGCGCCTTTTTTTGGAGAAACATAGGGATTTATTTTTATATTGTTTTATTTGTGGATGTTTTTTAATCATCTTTTATATCCAGGAAAATATAAACAAAACGTGTCTGTTTTTAAATTTTCATTTTTTTAATTTAATATCACAAAGTGCTACTAAAAAACTTTTAAAATAGTTTTTCCTCTCCATGATGATAATTTTTATTTTGTATTGAGTCGTCAGTGGTGGGGCAAGAACCTGTAATAAGGCGGTGTTTTTTATGTATTATTTTATTAATTTTTTAAAATTATTTTATTTATTTAGTTTTCACTTTTGTATTCTATTTTTTTTTTTTCACACTGTGTCCCCATAAGGTCAGAATAGACCTTTCGCGACATCTGATCACTGTTTCTTTTATGGGGGAGGCTGATTTCCCTGGTAACTGGGGCTGGTACATTTAGCCCCAGTTACAGGACAAATACAGCCTCCTGCACATTACTGTAGAGTTGATTTGAGTCCTGAAGGGCCCAGCAGTTCTAACATATTCTGACCATAGCAGATCACGTGACCGCCAGGTCAGAGGGCAGCCGCATCATGGAGGCAACCATAGCTGTGTATACATAGTCTATGGGCGGTCCGGAAGAGCTTAAACTTCTCCATTACTATTTATTGATTCTATTTATGGCATGATAGAAATTCAGATTTAGTTGGACATGGAATGTTATCAGTCTAATAAAGCATGGCACAATAACAAAAACATTGTTCGATTCATTAAAGAATCAGCTCTAGTTTTTAATCATAAGTCAGTTTTTACTTGAGATATTTTGGTATTTTACCTCTTGTAAGTATATTATAAAATGTTGGATGAATTAATGCTGAGATGTTATTTTAACAGACTTATTTCTATTAGCAAAAATTCTTTCATATGTTCACTTTTATGGTTTTTATAACAGAACCAGAAGTTGTGGTGAATTTGGTGACAGGGGTCATCACTACCACTTCTATATTTGTGAGTTGGGACAAGCCACATGGAAATGCAAGTTTTTATGCAATACAGATTCTAGGGGAACCAACTTTCAATCAAACCGTGCCTACAAATTCCTGTACAATTGAAGGCCTGAAACCTGGGAATTATTACACATTGCTGGTCACTTCTGTTGTAGGAGGAAATGTCACCGGAAACAGTTCAGAAATATCTGTGTATACAAGTGGGTATTTCCTATAAAAACATTTTTAAGTTTTAGAAAGAATATTTGTCCTTAAGATTGGTAATTAGCCAAAAACTGTTGTGGTATATCAGATATTACTGTGGTAACCAATGTTTGGTCATACTCTTTCTATTCTCATAGATATCATAACATTTTTCTATTTTTTTGCTGAAGTTTTTTTGTGAGAGTTGTACAGTCATATTTCTGGTCACATATTATTAGCTAATTAGAAACTGATCAATATCAGGGATTTCCATTTCCAGAAAACATTCTTTCATGATCCAAGTTAGAAAAACCTAAGTTAATAAAAGAGATTCATTATTGAGATCATAACTTTTGCGCGATTACTCAACAGTTAGGAAAATCGACTTTTTTTCTAGGCGTCCTTTCCGTTTCTGAATGACCCTGATAATTCTTATATTTTCACTGCCACCGGTCAAAAAGTTGTCAGTATCTCTGAATGGAAAAGAAAGAAAAAGAAGTACACTTATTTGAATATAGCTAATAAACTCAATTGGTACCTACATTTTATCATATTGAGAGGTCATGAATCCAAAAACAAAACAATTAATTATACAAGTTCTACTTCTACTGCTAAATCCTTTATGTGAGTAGAAAGCTCCCCCACATTGTACTATAGTGGAAAAACCTTATACAACTTACAATTTATTTTTAAAGGGGTTAGCCACTTTCAGACCAATATTGAGAGACCAATGTTATTGTTTATATAATAAAAAGCTGTACAATTATCCAATATACTTTCTTTATCAATTCCTCATAGTTTTTTTAAATCTTGAATTGCTTTCACTCATTCTGCTTACTTGCAGTGGATAAAAATCAGTCCATAGTCATGTGGTAAACAGTCCATGGTCTTGTGATGAACATACAGGTGCGTAGCTCATTATAGTCAAAGCACAGTAATCAGACCTCTTTTTGGTATTGAGCTGTGCATCTGTGACCATGGACTGTATATCACATGAGCATGGACTGTATATCACATGACAAGGGACTTATTTTTATTCACTATAAGTAAGCAGAATGAATAACAACAAGCAGAGATCTAGAAAACCATGAGAAATTGATATACAGTATATATGGGAATATTGTACAAGTTTTTATTATATAAACAATAAAATTGGTCTGTTAATATTGGTCTGAAAGTCGCCAATCTATTTAACCACTTCAGCACCAGGTGTATTTCTGGTCCAGGACCAGACGCATTTTTGGGTATTTTGCATATGTGGTTTTGAGGGCTGTAACATTTTTATCATTTGGGTTATTCAACTAATTTCTGTGCCTTTTTTTGGAGAAACATAGGGCTTTATTTTTATATTGTTTTATTTGTGGATGTTTTTTAACCCCTTCAAGACCAAGCCCAAAAATGCGTTAAGGACCAGGCCTCGTTTTTCAAAACTGACATGTGTCACTTTATATGGCAATAACTTTGAGACGACTTAACTTACACAAGTGATTTTGAGAGTATTTTTTCATGACACATTGTACTTCAGGGGCGAATGGCAGCGCATGGAAGGGAAGGAGCGACACTGGGCGTCTGAAAAGCAGATTTTGCTGGAATAGTTTTCAGGTGACATGTCTCATTTGCAAAGCCCCTAGAGTATCAATACAAAGGAAAACCCCAAAAAGTGACCCCATTTTGGAAACTACACCCGTCACAGAATTCATCAAGGGGTATAGAGAGCATTTTGACCTTACAGCCGTTTCACAGATTTTGCTAACACTGGGATGTATAAATTAAACATTACAAAAATGTTACTTTATCCCCAAAGTTTTCATTTTCACAAGGGGTTAAAGGAGAAAAAACACCCCACAGTTTGTTACACAATTGCTCCTGAACACAGCAATACCCCATATGTGGTCGTAATCTGCTGTATGGGTACATGGCAGGGCTCAGAATGGAAAGAGCGCTATTTGGCTTTTGGAAGGCAGATTTTGGTGGAATAGTTTTCAGGTACCATGTCGCATTTGCAGAGCCCCCAAAGTACCAATACAGTGGAAGCCCCCTAAAAGTGACCCCATTTTGAAAACTACACCCCTCACAGAACATATCAAGGGGTATAGTGAGCATTTTGACCCTACAGCTGTTTCACAAATTTTATTAACATTGGGACATTAAAATGAAAAATTACTTTTTTTCCAATAAACCGTCAATTTAGCCCCAAATTTTTCATTTTCACAAGAGGACAAAGGAGAAAAAGCTCCCCAAAGTTCATTACACAATTTCTCCTGAACACAGAAATGCCCCATATGTGGTTGTAATCTGCTGCATAGGTACATGGCAGGGCTCAAAATGGAAAGAGCGCTATTTAGCTTTTGGAGGGCAGATTTTGCTGGAATAGTTTTCAGGTGCCATGTCACATTTGCAGAGCCCCTAAAGTACCAATACAATACAAACCCCCAAAAAGTGACCCCATTTTGAAAACTACACCCCTCATAGAATTTATCCAGGGGTATAGTGAGCATTTTGACCTCACAGCTGTTTCACAGATTTTATCATCATTGGGACGTAAAAATGTAAAATTACTTTTTTCCAATAAAGCGTCCATTTAGCGACATATTTTTAATTTTTGCAAGTGGTTAAAGAAGAAAAAGCTCCCCACAGTTTGTTACACAATTTCTTCTGAAAACAGAAATGCCCCATATGTGGTTGTAATCTGCTGTATGGGTACATGGTGGGGCTCAGAATAGAAAGAGCGCTGTTTGGCTTTTGGAGGGCAGATGTGGCTGGAATAGTTTTCAGGTGCCATGTCGCATTTGCAGAGCCCCTAAAGTACCAGTACAATGGAAACCCCCTAAAAGTGACCCCATTTTAGAAACTACACCCCTCAAGGAATGTATCAAGGGATATTATGATTTTGAGCTTAAAAATGCTTCCCAAAAATTAATGTACAAAGTGAAAATTAAAGTTTTTAAAGAAATATCCAATTTCAGTGCCTAATACGTTGCGGCCACTTTGTGGCATCAGAGACATGAACTCCTAAAACTATTAAGTGGGCTATCCCGGGGACAAACAAATTAAATATGTGGGTATAAACTGCTGCTTGGGCACACAGCAGGGCTCAGAAGGGAAGGAGCACTGTGTTTTTTTAGCTTTTGGAGTACTTTCTCATCGCCATGTTGTTTTTGCAGAGCCCTGGAGGTGCCAGTAAATTGGAATTCCCCAAGAAGTGACCCCCATTTTGTAGGGGCAATTTTAGGGTCTCTGCAAATGTGACATGGCATCCAAAAAAAGAACAATCTAAATATGCGCTCCAAAATCACATAGCGCTCCTTCACATCTGCGCCCTGCTGTGTGCCCAAATGACAGTTTATGCCCACATGTATGACACTGGTGTACCCAGGATAACGTACTTAACAATGCCATATGTGGGTATAAACTGCTGTTTGGGCACAGCCGGGCACAGAAGGGAAGGAGCGCTATTTTGGTTTTTGGAGCACAGTTTGCTTTTTGGACACCATGCCACTTTTGCAGAGCCCATGAATTGCCAGTAAAGTGGAATCCGCAGACATGTCACCCCATTTTGTAAACTATACCCTTCAAGGGATTTATCAAGTGGGGTAGTGAGCATCATTAACCCTTAAGTGTTGCATTCTTTTAATTTCCAGAAATGAATGCGCAGCTGATCATGAAAAGTTAAAAATGAAATTTTTCTATAGATACGCCATTTCAGTGCCCAATATGCTGTGCCCAGTTTATGTCTGCACAGACACACATTCCAAAAACTGGTGAGCGGGGATCCCAGGCACAACAGCTTTTGGAGCGTTCATCTTTGATACAAGCCGGGCACAACATATTACGCACTGAAATGTCGTATTCCTGGATAAATTGTCATTTTCACCTTTCACCATCAGCTGCGTATTCATTTATGGATAATAAATTATAGCAACACTTGGGGGTTAAAAATGCTCACTGTACCCCAGGATAAATTCCTTCAGGGGGTTTAGTTTCCAAAATGGGGTGACATGTCAGGGATTCCACTGTACTGGCATTTCAGCTCTGCAAAAGTGCAATGGCGTCCAAAAACCAACTAGCGCTCCTTCCCTTCTGTGCTCGGCTGTGCCCAAACAGCAGTTTATGTCCACATATGACATTAAGTACGTTATTCTGGGTACGACAAGTGTAATACATGTGGGTATAAACTGCAGTTTGGGCACACAGCAGGGCGCAGAAGGGAAAGAGCGCTATGTGGCTTTTGGAGCGCAGATTCAGATGTTTGGGATCTGGATGCCATGTCATGTTTGCAGAGCCTCTAAAGTACCAGTAAAGTGGAATCCCCTAGGGAATGACCCCATTTTGAAAAGTGCACCCCTCAAAGAATTTATCAGGGGGTGTAACGAGCATTAGTATCCCAGACGTGACTGCACAGCAGATGAGGAAAAGTGAATATGTAAGCTGTGCGGAGTACATTGGGTACACTAAATTGCCTACTATTTCCCCAGTAGTTCCTATTATTGGGGAGGTCACTCTGGGGGTCACTTCTGGTTTATTATCCCTCATAAGCTCTAAATCTGGTTTGTACCCTCATATATGCTCGCACAGTTTATACATTCCCTTCCTGCCGCAGCCAGTTATGTTCTAATGATTTGGCGATTTTTTTGGGGTTTTTTGTCTTCACATTGTACGAGCTATATTTTCTTTATTTCTCTGGTGATGTAGCCATATGAGGGCTTGTTGTTTGCAGTATGAGATGTATTTTTTAATGACATAATTTTTAGGTGCTTACAACTTATTAAATAAATTTTATTAACTCTTTCTTGGTGGATTAAAAAACAACCCCATCAATTCTGGCACTGCGTTTTACTGTTTAAATTTTTCACCTTGCAGCGTAGAGCGTAAGTAACATGTTATCTTTATTTTGCGGGTCGGTACGATTACGGCGATATCTCATTTATACTGTTTTTTTATGTAATACCAATTTTGCAGAACAAAAACCCATTTGGGGACATAAATCAATTTTTTTTGCATCGCCATCTTCTAAGATGCATAGCATTTTTATTTTTCAGTTTAGAGAGTTGGTTTAGGGCTTATTTTTTTGCGGGACAAACTGTTCTTTTTATTGGTACTGTTTTGGGGTACATATGAATGACTTTTTGATCACTTTTTATGGCATATTTTGTAAGGTGAGATGGCGAAAAATCATTACTTTTGGCGTTTTTTTTCCCTGATGTTCACTGTGTACATTAAATATGGTTTCAGTTTTATTGTACAGGTTGTTACGGACGCGGCGATACCAAATATGTATTGTTTTTATTAATTTTTAGGTTTATTTTTTATATAATTCATTTTATATAGGAAAAGGGAATTTTTGGGGCTTTATTCTTTTATTAATTTTTTTTCACATACTTTAATTTATTTATTTTTTTTTACTTTTTTTTACTTTTTCATATGTCCCATTAGGACACCTGAGCCAGAGATGCTGTGATCTCTGGCTCAGTACTATAGACTGCAAGACACGAGCATGCAAGTGTCTTGCAGTCTATACAGGAAGTCAGCGCTATGGAAACACAGCGCTGACTTCCGCAGGTCTCGGCAGGATCAACCAGGTAGTGGGGTCTCCAAGCAGCCTGGGATCACTTGGCAGACCCCGGGCTGCAGATTATCGATCTCGCCGCAGGGTGTGCCGGGGGAGGGCGGCAAGATGGCGGAACCCTTGGATGCCGCGGTCGATATTGACCACGGAATCTTAAGGGTTAAACAGCGGGGATCGGTGTTACCACTGGTCCCCGCTGTTGCAGCGGGAGCCTGGCTGTCAAATACAGCCGGGCTCCCGTGGTGATCGCACAGGCTCTGCTCCTGAGGCCCGCCGATCACCGCCCGGGCCTGGGCGGGGGGGATGCGGCAACAAACCACCACCCCCCCCGGCGTTAGGGGGGGGGAAAGGGTGGGGGGGGAAAAATCTTTTATATCCGCGAAAAAAAAAAAAAAAAGTTTTTTTTATTATAATTTTTTTTTTTTTTTTTTAATTACGTCCTCCTAATACTAATTAAAATAATTTTCCTCTTCTTCCTCTTCATTTTTTTTTCTTTTTTTTGTTGTGGGGGCGGGGGGGGGGCTAGAATGTTGACCACAGTGTTCTCAAACCCCCCCCCTACCCTCCTACTCTATAAACAATAACTAATTTCTTCAAAAAAAAAACTCTAATCAATGATTTTTTATATATTATAGTTCTTCATTTAATTTGTCGTCAATGGAAAACCACAAAAGAATTGTCAAAAAGCCAAATTGGATATAATTCCACACCAAACATAAAAAGGGGGTGGACAAAAGTATTGGCACCCTTTGAAAAATCATGTGATGATTCCCTAATTTGTGTAATTAACAGCACCTGTTACTTACCTGTGGCACATAACAGGTGGTGGCAATAACTAAATCACACTTGCAGCCAGTTGAAATGGATTAAAGTTGACTCAACCTCTGTCCTGTGTCCTTGTGTGTACCACATTGAGCATGGAGAAAAGAAAGAAGACCAAAGAACTGCCTGAGGACTTGAGAAGCAAAATTGTGAGGAAGCATGAGCAATCTCAAGGCTACAAGTCCATCTCCAAAGACCTGAATGTTCCTGTGTCTACCGTGCGCAGTGTCATCAAGAAGTTTAAAGCCCATGGCACTGTGGCTAACCTCCCTAGATGTGGACGGAAAAGAAAAATTGACGAGAGATTTCAACGAAAGATTGTGCGGATGGTGGCTAAAGAACCTCGACTAACATCCAAACAAGTTCTAGCTGCCCTGCAGTCCGAGGGTACAACAATGTAAACCCGTACTATCCGTCGGCGTCTAAATGAAAAGGGACTCTATGGTAGGATACCCAGGAAAACCCCACTTCTGACCCAGAGACATAAAAAAGCCAGGCTGGAGTTTGCCAAAACTTACCTGAGAAAGCCAAAAACTTTTTGGAAGAATGTTCTCTGGTCAGATGAGACAAAAGTAGAGCTTTTTGGGAAAAGGCATCAACATAGAGTTTACAGGAAAAAAAAAAAGAGGCCTTCAAAGAAAAGAACACGGTCCCTACAGTCAAACATGGCGGAGGTTTCCTGATGTTTTGGGGTTGCTTTGCTGCCCCTGGCACTTGACTGCTTGACCGTGTGCATGGCATTATGAAGTCTGAAGACTACCAACAAATTTTGCAGCATAATGTAGGGCCCAGTGTGAGAAAGCTGGGTCTCCCTCAGAGGTCATGGGTCTTCCAGCAGGACAATGACCCAAAACACACTTCAAAAAGCACTAGAAAATGGTTTGAGAGAAAGCACTGGAGACTTCTAAAGTGGCCAGCAATGAGTCCAGACCTGAATCCCATAGAACACCTGTGGAGAGATCTCAAAATGGCAGTTTGGAGAAGGCCCCCCTTAAAAACCAAGGGCCCGGGAAAAATTTGCCAAAAAAAAATAGTAAAAACCTCTTTGATGGTTCCCGGAAGCGTTGGTCCCCTTTTATTTGTCCTAAAGGTGGTGCTACCAAGTATTAGGCGCGGGGTGCCAATACTTTTCTCTCCCCCTTTTTTTTTTTTTTGTAAAATGAAAAAAGAATTTATCTTTTTTCTTTTTTTTTTTTTTTTGTTTTTTCACTCAAAAAAAAAAAAATAAATATAATAAAATAATAATCAATTCTATCAATTATTTAAATTAAAAAGAATATAATAACAGAGAAGTGAAGGGGTGTCTCCACTTTTGTCAAACGGTGTAAAGTGTTGTTTTTTATGTATTATTTTATTAATTTTTTTAAATTATTTTATTTATTTATTTTTCACTTTTGTATTCTTTTCTTTTTTTTCACACTGTGTCCCCATAAGGTCATAATAGACCTTTCGTGACATCTGATCACTGTTTCTTTTATGGGGGAGGCTGAATTCCCTTGTAACTGGGGCTGGTACATTTAGCCCCATTTACAGGACAAATACAGCCTCCTGCACATTACTGTAGAGTTGATTTCAGTCCTGAAGGGCCCAGCAGTTCTAACATATTCTGACTATAGCAGATCACGTGACCGCCAGGTCAGAGGGCAGCCGCATCATGGAGGCAACCATAGCTGTGTATACATAGTCTATGGGCGGTCCGGAAGAGCTTAAACTTCTCCATTACTATTTACTGATTCTATTTATGGCATGATAGAAATTCAGATTTAGTTGGACATGGAATGTTATCAGTCTAATAAAGCATGGCACAATAACAAAAACATTGTTCGATTCATTAAAGAATCAGCTCTAGTTTTTAATCATTAGTCAGTTTTTACTTGAGATATTTTGGTATTTTACCTCTTGTAAGTATATTATAAAATGTTGGATCAATTAATGCTGAGATGTTATTTTAACAGACCTATTTCTATTAGCAAAAATTCTTTCATATGTTCACTTTTATGTTTTTTATAACAGAACCAGAAGTTGTGGTGAACTTGGTGACAGGCGTCATCACTACCACTTCTATATTTGTGAGTTGGGACAAGCCACATGGAAATGCAAGTTTTTATGCAATACAGATTCTAGGGGAACCAACTTTCAATCAAACCGTGCCTACAAATTCCTGTACAATTGAAGGCCTGAAACCTGGGAATTATTACACATTGCTGGTCACTGCTGTTGTAGGAGGAAATGTCACCGGAAACAGTTCAGAAATATCTGTGCATACAAGTGGGTATTTCCTATAAAAACATTTTTAAGTTTTAGAAAGAATATTTGTCCTTAAGATTGGTAATTAGCCAAAAACTGTTGTGGTATATCAGATATTACTGTGGTAACCAATGTTTGGGTCATACTATTTCTATTCTCATAGATATCATAATATTTTTAAATTTTTTTGCTGAAGTTTTTTTTGTGAGAGTTGTACAGTCATATTTCTGGTGACATATTATTAGCTAATTAGAAACTGATCAATATCAGGGATTTCCAGTTCCAGAAAACATTCTTTTATGCTCCAAGTTAGAAAAACCTAAGTTAATAAAAGAGATTCATTATTGAGATCATAACTTTTGCGCGATTACTCAACAGTTAGGAAAATCGACTTCTTTTCTAGGCGTCCTTTCCGTTTCTGAATGACCCCGATAATTCATATATTTTCACTGCCACCGGTCAAAAAGTTGTCAGTATCTCTGAATGGAAAAGAAATAAAAAGAAGTAAACGTATTTGAATATAGCTAATAAACTCAATTGGTTACCTACATTTTATCATATTGAGAGGTCATGAATCCAAAAACAAAACAATTAATTATACAAGTTCTACTTCTACTGCTAAATCCTTTATGTGAGTAGAAAGCTCCCCCACATTGTACTATAGTGGAAAAACCTTATACAACTTACAATTTATTTTTAAAGGGGTTAGCCACTTTCAGACCAATATTGAGAGACCAATGTTATTGTTTATATAATAAAAAGCTGTACAATTATCCAATATACTTTCTTTATCAATTCCTCATAGTTTTTTTAAATCTTGAATTGCTTTCACTCATTCTGCTTACTTGCAGTGGATAAAAATCAGTCCATGGTCATGTGGTAAACAGTCCATGGTCTTGTGATGAACATACAGGTGCGTAGCTCATTATAGTCAAAGCACAGTAATCAGACCTCTTTTTGGTATTGAGCTGTGCATCTGTGACCATGGACTGTATATCACATGACAATGGACTGTATATCACATGACAAGGGACTTATTTTTATTCACTAGAAGTAAGCAGAATGAATAACAACAAGCAGAGATCTAGAAAACCATGAGAAATTGATATACAGTATATATGGGAATATTGTACAGTTTTTATTATATAAACAATAAAATTGGTCTGTTAATATTGGTCTGAAAGTCGCCAATCTATTTAACCACTTCAGTACCAGGTGTATTTCTGGTCCAGGACCAGACGCATTTTTGGGTATTTTGCATATGCGGTTTTGAGGGCTGTAACATTTTTATCATTTGGGTTATTCAACTAATTTCTGTGCCTTTTTTTGGAGAAACATAGGGCTTTATTTTTATATTGTTTTATTTGTGGACGTTTTTTAATCATCTTTTATATCCGGGAAAATATAAACAAAACGTGTCTGTTTTTAAATTTTCATTTTTTTAATTTAATGTCACAAAGTGCTACTAAAAAACCTTTTAAAATAGTTTTTCCTCTCCATGACGGTAATTTTTATTTTGTATGGAGTCGTCAGTGGTGGGGCAAGAACATGTAATAAGGGGGTGTTTTTTATGTATTATTTTATTAATTTTTTAAAATTATTATATTTATTTATTTTTCACTTTTGTATTCTTTTCTTTTTTTTCACACTGTGTCCCCATAAGGTCATAATAGACCTTTCGTGACATCTGATCACTGTTTCTTTTATGGGGGAGGCTGATTTCCCTTGTAACTGGGGCTGGTACATTTAGCCCCATTTACAGGACAAATACAGCCTCCTGCACATTACTGTAGAGTTGATTTCAGTCCTGAAGGGCCCAGCAGTTCTAACATATTCTGACTATAGCAGATCACATGACCGCCAGGTCAGAGGGCAGCCGCATCATGGAGGCAACCATAGCTGTGTATACATAGTCTATGGGCGGTCCGGAAGAGCTTAAACTTCTCCATTACTATTTACTGATTCTATTTATGGCATGATAGAAATTCAGATTTAGTTGGACATGGAATGTTATCAGTCTAATAAAGCATGGCACAATAACAAAAACATTGTTCGATTCATTAAAGAATCAGCTCTAGTTTTTAATCATTAGTCAGTTTTTACTTGAGATATTTTGGTATTTTACCTCTTGTAAGTATATTATAAAATGTTGGATCAATTAATGCTGAGATGTTATTTTAACAGACCTATTTCTATTAGCAAAAATTCTTTCATATGTTCACTTTTATGTTTTTTATAACAGAACCAGAAGTTGTGGTGAACTTGGTGACAGGGGTCATCACTACCACTTCTATATTTGTGAGTTGGGACAAGCCACATGGAAATGCAAGTTTTTATGCAATACAGATTCTAGGGGAACCAACTTTCAATCAAACCGTGCCTACAAATTCCTGTACAATTGAAGGCCTGAAACCTGGGAATTATTACACATTGCTGGTCACTGCTGTTGTAGGAGGAAATGTCACCGGAAACAGTTCAGAAATATCTGTGTATACAAGTGGGTATTTCCTATAAAAACATTTTTAAGTTTTAGAAAGAATATTTGTCCTTAAGATTGGTAATTAGCCAAAAACTGCTGTGGTATATCAGATATTACTGTGGTAACCAATGTTTGGGTCATACTATTTCTATTCTCATAGATATCATAATATTTTTAAATTTTTTTGCTGAAGTTTTTTTTGTGAGAGTTGTACAGTCATATTTCTGGTGACATATTATTAGCTAATTAGAAACTGATCAATATCAGGGATTTCCAGTTCCAGAAAACATTCTTTTATGCTCCAAGTTAGAAAAACCTAAGTTAATAAAAGAGATTCATTATTGAGATCATAACTTTTGCGCGATTACTCAACAGTTAGGAAAATCGACTTCTTTTCTAGGCGTCCTTTCCGTTTCTGAATGACCCCGATAATTCATATATTTTCACTGCCACCGGTCAAAAAGTTGTCAGTATCTCTGAATGGAAAAGAAATAAAAAGAAGTAAACGTATTTGAATATAGCTAATAAACTCAATTGGTTACCTACATTTTATCATATTGAGAGGTCATGAATCCAAAAACAAAACAATTAATTATACAAGTTCTACTTCTACTGCTAAATCCTTTATGTGAGTAGAAAGCTCCCCCACATTGTACTATAGTGGAAAAACCTTATACAACTTACAATTTATTTTTAAAGGGGTTAGCCACTTTCAGACCAATATTGAGAGACCAATGTTATTGTTTATATAATAAAAAGCTGTACAATTATCCAATATACTTTCTTTATCAATTCCTCATAGTTTTTTTAAATCTTGAATTGCTTTCACTCATTCTGCTTACTTGCAGTGGATAAAAATCAGTCCATGGTCATGTGGTAAACAGTCCATGGTCTTGTGATGAACATACAGGTGCGTAGCTCATTATAGTCAAAGCACAGTAATCAGACCTCTTTTTGGTATTGAGCTGTGCATCTGTGACCATGGACTGTATATCACATGACAATGGACTGTATATCACATGACAAGGGACTTATTTTTATTCACTAGAAGTAAGCAGAATGAATAACAACAAGCAGAGATCTAGAAAACCATGAGAAATTGATATACAGTATATATGGGAATATTGTACAAGTTTTTATTATATAAACAATAAAATTGGTCTGTTAATATTGGTCTGAAAGTCGCCAATCTATTTAACCACTTCAGTACCAGGTGTATTTCTGGTCCAGGACCAGACGCATTTTTGGGTATTTTGCATATGCGGTTTTGAGGGCTGTAACATTTTTATCATTTGGGTTATTCAACTAATTTCTGTGCCTTTTTTTGGAGAAACATAGGGCTTTATTTTTATATTGTTTTATTTGTGGACGTTTTTTAATCATCTTTTATATCCGGGAAAATATAAACAAAACGTGTCTGTTTTTAAATTTTCATTTTTTTAATTTAATGTCACAAAGTGCTACTAAAAAACCTTTTAAAATAGTTTTTCCTCTCCATGACGGTAATTTTTATTTTGTATGGAGTCGTCAGTGGTGGGGCAAGAACATGTAATAAGGGGGTGTTTTTTATGTATTATTTTATTAATTTTTTAAAATTATTTTATTTATTTATTTTTCACTTTTGTATTCTTTTCTTTTTTTCACACTGTGTCCCCATAAGGTCATAATAGACCTTTCGTGACATCTGATCACTGTTTCTTTTATGGGGGAGGCTGATTTCCCTTGTAACTGGGGCTGGTACATTTAGCCCCATTTACAGGACAAATACAGCCTCCTGCACATTACTGTAGAGTTGATTTCAGTCCTGAAGGGCCCAGCAGTTCTAACATATTCTGACTATAGCAGATCACATGACCGCCAGGTCAGAGGGCAGCCGCATCATGGAGGCAACCATAGCTGTGTATACATAGTCTATGGGCGGTCCGGAAGAGCTTAAACTTCTCCATTACTATTTACTGATTCTATTTATGGCATGATAGAAATTCAGATTTAGTTGGACATGGAATGTTATCAGTCTAATAAAGCATGGCACAATAACAAAAACATTGTTCGATTCATTAAAGAATCAGCTCTAGTTTTTAATCATTAGTCAGTTTTTACTTGAGATATTTTGGTATTTTACCTCTTGTAAGTATATTATAAAATGTTGGATCAATTAATGCTGAGATATTATTTTAACAGACCTATTTCTATTAGCAAAAATTCTTTCATATGTTCACTTTTATGTTTTTTATAACAGAACCAGAAGTTGTGGTGAACTTGGTGACAGGGGTCATCACTACCACTTCTATATTTGTGAGTTGGGACAAGCCACATGGAAATGCAAGTTTTTATGCAATACAGATTCTAGGGGAACCAACTTTCAATCAAACCGTGCCTACAAATTCCTGTACAATTGAAGGCCTGAAACCTGGGAATTATTACACATTGCTGGTCACTGCTGTTGTAGGAGGAAATGTCACCGGAAACAGTTCAGAAATATCTGTGTATACAAGTGGGTATTTCCTATAAAAACATTTTTAAGTTTTAGAAAGAATATTTGTCCTTAAGATTGGTAATTAGCCAAAAACTGTTGTGGTATATCAGATATTACTGTGGTAACCAATGTTTGGTCATACTATTTCTATTCTCATAGATATCATAACATTTTTATATTTTTTTTGCTGAAGTTTTTTTTGTGAGAGTTGTACAGTCATATTTCTGGTGACATATTATTAGCTAATTAGAAACTGATCAATATCAGGGATTTCCAGTTCCAGAAAACATTCTTTTATGCTCCAAGTTAGAAAAACCTAAGTTAATAAAAGAGATTCATTATTGAGAGCATAACTTTTGCGCGATTACTCAACAGTTAGGAAAATCGACTTCTTTTCTAGGCGTCCTTTCCGTTTCTGAATGACCCCGATAATTCATATATTTTCACTGCCACCGGTCAAAAAGTTGTCAGTATCTCTGAATGGAAAAGAAATAAAAAGAAGTAAACGTATTTGAATATAGCTAATAAACTCAATTGGTACCTACATTTTATCATATTGAGAGGTCATGAATCCAAAAACAAAACAATTAATTATACAAGTTCTACTTCTACTGCTAAATCCTTTATGTGAGTAGAAAGCTCCCCCACATTGTACTATAGTGGAAAAACCTTATACAACTTACAATTTATTTTTAAAGGGGTTAGCCACTTTCAGACCAATATTGAGAGACCAATGTTATTGTTTATATAATAAAAAGCTGTACAATTATCCAATATACTTTCTTTATCAATTCCTCATAGTTTTTTTAAATCTTGAATTGCTTTCACTCATTCTGCTTACTTGCAGTGGATAAAAATCAGTCCATGGTCATGTGGTAAACAGTCCATGGTCTTGTGATGAACATACAGGTGCGTAGCTCATTATAGTCAAAGCACAGTAATCAGACCTCTTTTTGGTATTGAGCTGTGCATCTGTGACCATGGACTGTATATCACATGACAATGGACTGTATATCACATGACAAGGGACTTATTTTTATTCACTAGAAGTAAGCAGAATGAATAACAACAAGCAGAGATCTAGAAAACCATGAGAAATTGATATACAGTATATATGGGAATATTGTTTTTATTATATAAACAATAAAATTGGTCTGTTAATATTGGTCTGAAAGTCGCCAATCTATTTAACCACTTCAGTACCAGGTGTATTTCTGGTCCAGGACCAGACGCATTTTTGGGTATTTTGCATATGCGGTTTTGAGGGCTGTAACATTTTTATCATTTGGGTTATTCAACTAATTTCTGTGCCTTTTTTTGGAGAAACATAGGGCTTTATTTTTATATTGTTTTATTTGTGGATGTTTTTTAATCATCTTTTATATCCGGGAAAATATAAACAAAACGTGTCTGTTTTTAAATTTTCATTTTTTTAATTTAATGTCACAAAGTGCTACTAAAAAACCTTTTAAAATAGTTTTTCCTCTCCATGACGGTAATTTTTATTTTGTATGGAGTCGTCAGTGGTGGGGCAAGAACCTGTAATAAGGGGGTGTTTTTTATGTATTATTTTATTAATTTTTTAAAATTATTTTATTTATTTATTTTTCACTTTTGTATTCTTTTCTTTTTTTTCACACTGTGTCCCCATAAGGTCATAATAGACCTTTCGTGACATCTGATCACTGTTTCTTTTATGGGGGAGGCTGATTTCCCTTGTAACTGGGGCTGGTACATTTAGCCCCATTTACAGGACAAATACAGCCTCCTGCACATTACTGTAGAGTTGATTTCAGTCCTGAAGGGCCCAGCAGTTCTAACATATTCTGACTATAGCAGATCACATGACCGCCAGGTCAGAGGGCAGCCGCATCATGGAGGCAACCATAGCTGTGTATACATAGTCTATGGGCGGTCCGGAAGAGCTTAAACTTCTCCATTACTATTTACTGATTCTATTTATGGCATGATAGAAATTCAGATTTAGTTGGACATGGAATGTTATCAGTCTAATAAAGCATGGCACAATAACAAAAACATTGTTCGATTCATTAAAGAATCAGCTCTAGTTTTTAATCATTAGTCAGTTTTTACTTGAGATATTTTGGTATTTTACCTCTTGTAAGTATATTATAAAATGTTGGATCAATTAATGCTGAGATGTTATTTTAACAGACCTATTTCTATTAGCAAAAATTCTTTCATATGTTCACTTTTATGTTTTTTATAACAGAACCAGAAGTTGTGGTGAACTTGGTGACAGGTGTCATCACTACCACTTCTATATTTGTGAGTTGGGACAAGCCACATGGAAATGCAAGTTTTTATGCAATACAGATTCTAGGGGAACCAACTTTCAATCAAACCGTGCCTACAAATTCCTGTACAATTGAAGGCCTGAAACCTGGGAATTATTACACATTGCTGGTCACTGCTGTTGTAGGAGGAAATGTCACCGGAAACAGTTCAGAAATATCTGTGTATACAAGTGGGTATTTCCTATAAAAACATTTTTAAGTTTTAGAAAGAATATTTGTCCTTAAGATTGGTAATTAGCCAAAAACTGTTGTGGTATATCAGATATTACTGTAGTAACCAATGTTTGGTCATACTATTTCTATTCTCATAGATATCATAACATTTTTCTATTTTTTTGCTGAAGTTTTTTTTGTGAGAGTTGTACAGTCATATTTCTGGTGACATATTATTAGCTAATTAGAAACTGATCAATATCAGGGATTTCCAGTTCCAGAAAACATTCTTTTATGCTCCAAGTTAGAAAAACCTAAGTTAATAAAAGAGATTCATTATTGAGAGCATAACTTTTGCGCGATTACTCAACAGTTAGGAAAATCGACTTCTTTTCTAGGCGTCCTTTCCGTTTCTGAATGACCCCGATAATTCATATATTTTCACTGCCACCGGTCAAAAAGTTGTCAGTATCTCTGAATGGAAAAGAAATAAAAAGAAGTAAACGTATTTGAATATAGCTAATAAACTCAATTGGTACCTACATTTTATCATATTGAGAGGTCATGAATCCAAAAACAAAACAATTAATTATACAAGTTCTACTTCTACTGCTAAATCCTTTATGTGAGTAGAAAGCTCCCCCACATTGTACTATAGTGGAAAAACCTTATACAACTTACAATTTATTTTTAAAGGGGTTAGCCACTTTCAGACCAATATTGAGAGACCAATGTTATTGTTTATATAATAAAAAGCTGTACAATTATCCAATATACTTTCTTTATCAATTCCTCATAGTTTTTTTAAATCTTGAATTGCTTTCACTCATTCTGCTTACTTGCAGTGGATAAAAATCAGTCCATGGTCATGTGGTAAACAGTCCATGGTCTTGTGATGAACATACAGGTGCGTAGCTCATTATAGTCAAAGCACAGTAATCAGACCTCTTTTTGGTATTGAGCTGTGCATCTGTGACCATGGACTGTATATCACATGACAATGGACTGTATATCACATGACAAGGGACTTATTTTTATTCACTAGAAGTAAGCAGAATGAATAACAACAAGCAGAGATCTAGAAAACCATGAGAAATTGATATACAGTATATATGGGAATATTGTTTTTATTATATAAACAATAAAATTGGTCTGTTAATATTGGTCTGAAAGTCGCCAATCTATTTAACCACTTCAGTACCAGGTGTATTTCTGGTCCAGGACCAGACGCATTTTTGGGTATTTTGCATATGCGGTTTTGAGGGCTGTAACATTTTTATCATTTGGGTTATTCAACTAATTTCTGTGCCTTTTTTTGGAGAAACATAGGGCTTTATTTTTATATTGTTTTATTTGTGGATGTTTTTTAATCATCTTTTATATCCGGGAAAATATAAACAAAACGTGTCTGTTTTTAAATTTTCATTTTTTTAATTTAATGTCACAAAGTGCTACTAAAAAACCTTTTAAAATAGTTTTTCCTCTCCATGACGGTAATTTTTATTTTGTATGGAGTCGTCAGTGGTGGGGCAAGAACATGTAATAAGGGGGTGTTTTTTATGTATTATTTTATTAATTTTTTAAAATTATTTTATTTATTTATTTTTCACTTTTGTATTCTTTTCTTTTTTTCACACTGTGTCCCCATAAGGTCATAATAGACCTTTCGTGACATCTGATCACTGTTTCTTTTATGGGGGAGGCTGATTTCCCTTGTAACTGGGGCTGGTACATTTAGCCCCATTTACAGGACAAATACAGCCTCCTGCACATTACTGTAGAGTTGATTTCAGTCCTGAAGGGCCCAGCAGTTCTAACATATTCTGACTATAGCAGATCACATGACCGCCAGGTCAGAGGGCAGCCGCATCATGGAGGCAACCATAGCTGTGTATACATAGTCTATGGGCGGTCCGGAAGAGCTTAAACTTCTCCATTACTATTTACTGATTCTATTTATGGCATGATAGAAATTCAGATTTAGTTGGACATGGAATGTTATCAGTCTAATAAAGCATGGCACAATAACAAAAACATTGTTCGATTCATTAAAGAATCAGCTCTAGTTTTTAATCATTAGTCAGTTTTTACTTGAGATATTTTGGTATTTTACCTCTTGTAAGTATATTATAAAATGTTGGATCAATTAATGCTGAGATATTATTTTAACAGACCTATTTCTATTAGCAAAAATTCTTTCATATGTTCACTTTTATGTTTTTTATAACAGAACCAGAAGTTGTGGTGAACTTGGTGACAGGGGTCATCACTACCACTTCTATATTTGTGAGTTGGGACAAGCCACATGGAAATGCAAGTTTTTATGCAATACAGATTCTAGGGGAACCAACTTTCAATCAAACCGTGCCTACAAATTCCTGTACAATTGAAGGCCTGAAACCTGGGAATTATTACACATTGCTGGTCACTGCTGTTGTAGGAGGAAATGTCACCGGAAACAGTTCAGAAATATCTGTGTATACAAGTGGGTATTTCCTATAAAAACATTTTTAAGTTTTAGAAAGAATATTTGTCCTTAAGATTGGTAATTAGCCAAAAACTGTTGTGGTATATCAGATATTACTGTAGTAACCAATGTTTGGTCATACTATTTCTATTCTCATAGATATCATAACATTTTTCTAAATTTTTTTGCTGAAGTTTTTTTTGTGAGAGTTGTACAGTCATATTTCTGGTGACATATTATTAGCTAATTAGAAACTGATCAATATCAGGGATTTCCAGTTCCAGAAAACATTCTTTTATGCTCCAAGTTAGAAAAACCTAAGTTAATAAAAGAGATTCATTATTGAGAGCATAACTTTTGCGCGATTACTCAACAGTTAGGAAAATCGACTTCTTTTCTAGGCGTCCTTTCCGTTTCTGAATGACCCCGATAATTCATATATTTTCACTGCCACCAGTCAAAAAGTTGTCAGTATCTCTGAATGGAAAAGAAATAAAAAGAAGTAAACGTATTTGAATATAGCTAATAAACTCAATTGGTACCTACATTTTATCATATTGAGAGGTCATGAATCCAAAAACAAAACAATTAATTATACAAGTTCTACTTCTACTGCTAAATCCTTTATGTGAGTAGAAAGCTCCCCCACATTGTACTATAGTGGAAAAACCTTATACAACTTACAATTTATTTTTAAAGGGGTTAGCCACTTTCAGACCAATATTGAGAGACCAATGTTATTGTTTATATAATAAAAAGCTGTACAATTATCCAATATACTTTCTTTATCAATTCCTCATAGTTTTTTTTTAAATCTTGAATTGCTTTCACTCATTCTGCTTACTTGCAGTGGATAAAAATCAGTCCATGGTCATGTGGTAAACAGTCCATGGTCTTGTGATGAACATACAGGTGCGTAGCTCATTATAGTCAAAGCACAGTAATCAGACCTCTTTTTGGTATTGAGCTGTGCATCTGTGACCATGGACTGTATATCACATGACAATGGACTGTATATCACATGACAAGGGACTTATTTTTATTCACTAGAAGTAAGCAGAATGAATAACAACAAGCAGAGATCTAGAAAACCATGAGAAATTGATATACAGTATATATGGGAATATTGTTTTTATTATATAAACAATAAAATTGGTCTGTTAATATTGGTCTGAAAGTCGCCAATCTATTTAACCACTTCAGTACCAGGTGTATTTCTGGTCCAGGACCAGACGCATTTTTGGGTATTTTGCATATGCGGTTTTGAGGGCTGTAACATTTTTATCATTTGGGTTATTCAACTAATTTCTGTGCCTTTTTTTGGAGAAACATAGGGCTTTATTTTTATATTGTTTTATTTGTGGATGTTTTTTAATCATCTTTTATATCCGGGAAAATATAAACAAAACGTGTCTGTTTTTAAATTTTCATTTTTTTAATTTAATGTCACAAAGTGCTACTAAAAAACCTTTTAAAATAGTTTTTCCTCTCCATGACGGTAATTTTTATTTTGTATGGAGTCGTCAGTGGTGGGGCAAGAACCTGTAATAAGGGGGTGTTTTTTATGTATTATTTTATTAATTTTTTTAAAATTATTTTATTTATTTATTTTTCACTTTTGTATTCTTTTCTTTTTTTCACACTGTGTCCCCATAAGGTCATAATAGACCTTTCGTGACATCTGATCACTGTTTCTTTTATGGGGGAGGCTGAATTCCCTTGTAACTGGGGCTGGTACATTTAGCCCCATTTACAGGACAAATACAGCCTCCTGCACATTACTGTAGAGTTGATTTCAGTCCTGAAGGGCCCAGCAGTTCTAACATATTCTGACTATAGCAGATCACATGACCGCCAGGTCAGAGGGCAGCCGCATCATGGAGGCAACCATAGCTGTGTATACATAGTCTATGGGCGGTCCGGAAGAGCTTAAACTTCTCCATTACTATTTACTGATTCTATTTATGGCATGATAGAAATTCAGATTTAGTTGGACATGGAATGTTATCAGTCTAATAAAGCATGGCACAATAACAAAAACATTGTTCGATTCATTAAAGAATCAGCTCTAGTTTTTAATCATTAGTCAGTTTTTACTTGAGATATTTTGGTATTTTACCTCTTGTAAGTATATTATAAAATGTTGGATCAATTAATGCTGAGATATTATTTTAACAGACCTATTTCTATTAGCAAAAATTCTTTCATATGTTCACTTTTATGTTTTTTATAACAGAACCAGAAGTTGTGGTGAACTTGGTGACAGGGGTCATCACTACCACTTCTATATTTGTGAGTTGGGACAAGCCACATGGAAATGCAAGTTTTTATGCAATACAGATTCTAGGGGAACCAACTTTCAATCAAACCGTGCCTACAAATTCCTGTACAATTGAAGGCCTGAAACCTGGGAATTATTACACATTGCTGGTCACTGCTGTTGTAGGAGGAAATGTCACCGGAAACAGTTCAGAAATATCTGTGTATACAAGTGGGTATTTCCTATAAAAACATTTTTAAGTTTTAGAAAGAATATTTGTCCTTAAGATTGGTAATTAGCCAAAAACTGTTGTGGTATATCAGATATTACTGTAGTAACCAATGTTTGGTCATACTATTTCTATTCTCATAGATATCATAACATTTTTCAATTTTTTTGCTGAAGTTTTTTTTGTGAGAGTTGTACAGTCATATTTCTGGTGACATATTATTAGCTAATTAGAAACTGATCAATATCAGGGATTTCCAGTTCCAGAAAACATTCTTTTATGCTCCAAGTTAGAAAAACCTAAGTTAATAAAAGAGATTCATTATTGAGAGCATAACTTTTGCGCGATTACTCAACAGTTAGGAAAATCGACTTCTTTTCTAGGCGTCCTTTCCGTTTCTGAATGACCCCGATAATTCATATATTTTCACTGCCACCGGTCAAAAAGTTGTCAGTATCTCTGAATGGAAAAGAAATAAAAAGAAGTAAACGTATTTGAATATAGCTAATAAACTCAATTGGTACCTACATTTTATCATATTGAGAGGTCATGAATCCAAAAACAAAACAATTAATTATACAAGTTCTACTTCTACTGCTAAATCCTTTATGTGAATAGAAAGCTCCCCCACATTGTACTATAGTGGAAAAACCTTATACAACTTACAATTTATTTTTAAAGGGGTTAGCCACTTTCAGACCAATATTGAGAGACCAATGTTATTGTTTATATAATAAAAAGCTGTACAATTATCCAATATACTTTCTTTATCAATTCCTCATAGTTTTTTTTTAAATCTTGAATTGCTTTCACTCATTCTGCTTACTTGCAGTGGATAAAAATCAGTCCATGGTCATGTGGTAAACAGTCCATGGTCTTGTGATGAACATACAGGTGCGTAGCTCATTATAGTCAAAGCACAGTAATCAGACCTCTTTTTGGTATTGAGCTGTGCATCTGTGACCATGGACTGTATATCACATGACAATGGACTGTATATCACATGACAAGGGACTTATTTTTATTCACTAGAAGTAAGCAGAATGAATAACAACAAGCAGAGATCTAGAAAACCATGAGAAATTGATATACAGTATATATGGGAATATTGTTTTTATTATATAAACAATAAAATTGGTCTGTTAATATTGGTCTGAAAGTCGCCAATCTATTTAACCACTTCAGTACCAGGTGTATTTCTGGTCCAGGACCAGACGCATTTTTGGGTATTTTGCATATGCGGTTTTGAGGGCTGTAACATTTTTATCATTTGGGTTATTCAACTAATTTCTGTGCCTTTTTTTGGAGAAACATAGGGCTTTATTTTTATATTGTTTTATTTGTGGACGTTTTTTAATCATCTTTTATATCCGGGAAAATATAAACAAAACGTGTCTGTTTTTAAATTTTCATTTTTTTAATTTAATGTCACAAAGTGCTACTAAAAAACCTTTTAAAATAGTTTTTCCTCTCCATGACGGTAATTTTTATTTTGTATGGAGTCGTCAGTGGTGGGGCAAGAACCTGTAATAAGGGGGTGTTTTTTATGTATTATTTTATTAATTTTTTAAAATTATTTTATTTATTTATTTTTCACTTTTGTATTCTTTTCTTTTTTTTCACACTGTGTCCCCATAAGGTCATAATAGACCTTTCGTGACATCTGATCACTGTTTCTTTTATGGGGGAGGCTGAATTCCCTTGTAACTGGGGCTGGTACATTTAGCCCCATTTACAGGACAAATACAGCCTCCTGCACATTACTGTAGAGTTGATTTCAGTCCTGAAGGGCCCAGCAGTTCTAACATATTCTGACTATAGCAGATCACATGACCGCCAGGTCAGAGGGCAGCCGCATCATGGAGGCAACCATAGCTGTGTATACATAGTCTATGGGCGGTCCGGAAGAGCTTAAACTTCTCCATTACTATTTACTGATTCTATTTATGGCATGATAGAAATTCAGATTTAGTTGGACATGGAATGTTATCAGTCTAATAAAGCATGGCACAATAACAAAAACATTGTTCGATTCATTAAAGAATCAGCTCTAGTTTTTAATCATTAGTCAGTTTTTACTTGAGATATTTTGGTATTTTACCTCTTGTAAGTATATTATAAAATGTTGGATCAATTAATGCTGAGATATTATTTTAACAGACCTATTTCTATTAGCAAAAATTCTTTCATATGTTCACTTTTATGTTTTTTATAACAGAACCAGAAGTTGTGGTGAACTTGGTGACAGGGGTCATCACTACCACTTCTATATTTGTGAGTTGGGACAAGCCACATGGAAATGCAAGTTTTTATGCAATACAGATTCTAGGGGAACCAACTTTCAATCAAACCGTGCCTACAAATTCCTGTACAATTGAAGGCCTGAAACCTGGGAATTATTACACATTGCTGGTCACTGCTGTTGTAGGAGGAAATGTCACCGGAAACAGTTCAGAAATATCTGTGTATACAAGTGGGTATTTCCTATAAAAACATTTTTAAGTTTTAGAAAGAATATTTGTCCTTAAGATTGGTAATTAGCCAAAAACTGTTGTGGTATATCAGATATTACTGTAGTAACCAATGTTTGGTCATACTATTTCTATTCTCATAGATATCATAACATTTTTCTATTTTTTTGCTGAAGTTTTTTTTGTGAGAGTTGTACAGTCATATTTCTGGTGACATATTATTAGCTAATTAGAAACTGATCAATATCAGGGATTTCCAGTTCCAGAAAACATTCTTTTATGCTCCAAGTTAGAAAAACCTAAGTTAATAAAAGAGATTCATTATTGAGAGCATAACTTTTGCGCGATTACTCAACAGTTAGGAAAATCGACTTCTTTTCTAGGCGTCCTTTCCGTTTCTGAATGACCCCGATAATTCATATATTTTCACTGCCACCGGTCAAAAAGTTGTCAGTATCTCTGCATGGAAAAGAAATAAAAAGAAGTAAACGTATTTGAATATAGCTAATAAACTCAATTGGTACCTACATTTTATCATATTGAGAGGTCATGAATCCAAAAACAAAACAATTAATTATACAAGTTCTACTTCTACTGCTAAATCCTTTATGTGAATAGAAAGCTCCCCCACATTGTACTATAGTGGAAAAACCTTATACAACTTACAATTTATTTTTAAAGGGGTTAGCCACTTTCAGACCAATATTGAGAGACCAATGTTATTGTTTATATAATAAAACGCTGTACAATTATCCAATATACTTTCTTTATCAATTCCTCATAGTTTTTTTAAATCTTGAATTGCTTTCACTCATTCTGCTTACTTGCAGTGGATAAAAATCAGTCCATGGTCATGTGGTAAACAGTCCATGGTCTTGTGATGAACATACAGGTGCGTAGCTCATTATAGTCAAAGCACAGTAATCAGACCTCTTTTTGGTATTGAGCTGTGCATCTGTGACCATGGACTGTATATCACATGACAATGGACTGTATATCACATGACAAGGGACTTATTTTTATTCACTAGAAGTAAGCAGAATGAATAACAACAAGCAGAGATCTAGAAAACCATGAGAAATTGATATACAGTATATATGGGAATATTGTTTTTATTATATAAACAATAAAATTGGTCTGTTAATATTGGTCTGAAAGTCGCCAATCTATTTAACCACTTCAGTACCAGGTGTATTTCTGGTCCAGGACCAGACGCATTTTTGGGTATTTTGCATATGCGGTTTTGAGGGCTGTAACATTTTTATCATTTGGGTTATTCAACTAATTTCTGTGCCTTTTTTTGGAGAAACATAGGGCTTTATTTTTATATTGTTTTATTTGTGGACGTTTTTTAATCATCTTTTATATCCGGGAAAATATAAACAAAACGTGTCTGTTTTTAAATTTTCATTTTTTTAATTTAATGTCACAAAGTGCTACTAAAAAACCTTTTAAAATAGTTTTTCCTCTCCATGACGGTAATTTTTATTTTGTATGGAGTCGTCAGTGGTGGGGCAAGAACCTGTAATAAGGGGGTGTTTTTTATGTATTATTTTATTAATTTTTTTAAATTATTTTATTTATTTATTTTTCACTTTTGTATTCTTTTCTTTTTTTTCACACTGTGTCCCCATAAGGTCATAATAGACCTTTCGTGACATCTGATCACTGTTTCTTTTATGGGGGAGGCTGAATTCCCTTGTAACTGGGGCTGGTACATTTAGCCCCATTTACAGGACAAATACAGCCTCCTGCACATTACTGTAGAGTTGATTTCAGTCCTGAAGGGCCCAGCAGTTCTAACATATTCTGACTATAGCAGATCACATGACCGCCAGGTCAGAGGGACAGCCGCATCAGGGAGGCAACCATAGCTGTGTATATATAGTCTATGGGCGGTCCGGAAGAGCTTAAACTTCTCCATTACTATTTACTGATTCTATTTATGGCATGATAGAAATTCAGATTTAGTTGGACATGGAATGTTATCAGTCTAATAAAGCATGGCACAATAACAAAAACATTGTTCGATTCATTAAAGAATCAGCTCTAGTTTTTAATCATTAGTCAGTTTTTACTTGAGATATTTTGGTATTTTACCTCTTGTAAGTATATTATAAAATGTTGGATTAATTAATGCTGAGATGTTATTTTAACAGACCTATTTCTATTAGCAAAAATTCTTTCATATGTTCACTTTTATGTTTTTTATAACAGAACCAGAAGTTGTGGTGAACTTGGTGACAGGTGTCATCACTACCACTTCTATATTTGTGAGTTGGGACAAGCCACATGGAAATGCAAGTTTTTATGAAATCCAGATTCTAGGGGAACCAACTTTCAATCAAACCGTGCCTACAAATTCCTGTACAATTGAAGGCCTGAAACCTGGGAATTATTACACATTGCTGGTCACTGCTGTTGTAGGAGGAAATGTCACCGGAAACAGTTCAGAAATATCTGTGTATACAAGTGAGTATTTCCTATAAAAACATTTTTAAGTTTTAGAAAGAATATTTGACCTTAAGATTGGTAATTAGCCAAACACTGTTGTGGTATATCAGATATTACTGTGGTAACCCATGTTTGGTCATACTATTTCTATTCTCATAGATATCATAACATTTTTCTCTTTTTTTGCTGAAGTTTTTTTTGTGAGAGTTGTACAGTCATATTTCTGGTGACATATTATTAGCTAATTAGAAACTGATCAATATCAGGGATTTCCAGTTCCAGAAAACATTCTTTTATGCTCCAAGTTAGAAAAACCTAAGTTAATAAAAGAGATTCATTATTGAGAGCATAACTTTTGCGCGATTACTCAACAGTTAGGAAAATCGACTTCTTTTCTAGCCGTCCTTTCCGTTTCTGAATGACCCCGATAATTCATATATTTTCACTGCCACCGGTCAAAAAGTTGTCAGTATCTCTGCATGGAAAAGAAATAAAAAGAAGTAAACGTATTTGAATATAGCTAATAAACTCAATTGGTACCTACATTTTATCATATTGAGAGGTCATGAATCCAAAAACAAAACAATTATTTATACAAGTTCTACTTCTACTGCTAAATCCTTTATGTGAATAGAAAGCTCCCCCACATTGTACTATAGTGGAAAAACCTTATACAACTTACAATTTATTTTTAAAGGGGTTAGCCACTTTCAGACCAATATTGAGAGACCAATGTTATTGTTTATATAATAAAACGCTGTACAATTATCCAATATACTTTCTTTATCAATTCCTCATAGTTTTTTTAAATCTTGAATTGCTTTCACTCATTCTGCTTACTTGCAGTGGATAAAAATCAGTCCATGGTCATGTGGTAAACAGTCCATGGTCTTGTGATGAACATACAGGTGCGTAGCTCATTATAGTCAAAGCACAGTAATCAGACCTCTTTTTGGTATTGAACTGTGCATCTGTGACCATGGACTGTATATCACATGACAATGGACTGTATATCACATGACAAGGGACTTATTTTTATTCACTAGAAGTAAGCAGAATGAATAACAACAAGCAGAGATCTAGAAAACCATGAGAAATTGATATACAGTATATATGGGAATATTGTTTTTATTATATAAACAATAAAATTGGTCTGTTAATATTGGTCTGAAAGTCGCCAATATATTTAACCACTTCAGTACCAGGTGTATTTCTGATCCAGGACCAGACGCATTTTTGGGTATTTTGCATATGCGGTTTTGAGGGCTGTAACATTTTTATCATTTGGGTTATTCAACTAATTTCTGTGCCTTTTTTTGGAGAAACATAGGGCTTTATTTTTATATTGTTTTATTTGTGGATGTTTTTTAATCATCTTTTATATCCGGGAAAATATAAACAAAACGTGTCTGTTTTTAAATTTTCATTTTTTAAATTTAATGTCACAAAGTGCTACTAAAAAACCTTTTAAAATAGTTTTTCCTGTCCATGACGGTAATTTTTATTTTGTATAGAGTCGTCAGTGGTGGGGCAAGAACCTGTAATAAGGGGATGTTTTTTATGTATTATTTTATTAATTTTTTAAAATTATTTTATTTATTTATTTTTCACTTTTGTATTCTTTTCTTTTTTTTCACACTGTGTCCCCATAAGGTCATAATAGACCTTTCGTGACATCTGATCACTGTTTCTTTTATGGGGGAGGCTGAATTCCCTTGTAACTGGGGCTGGTACATTTAGCCCCATTTACAGGACAAATACAGCCTCCTGCACATTACTGTAGAGTTGATTTCAGTCCTGAAGGGCCCAGCAGTTCTAACATATTCTGACTATAGCAGATCACATGACCGCCAGGTCAGAGGGCAGCCGCATCATGGAGGCAACCATAATTGTGTATACATAGTCTATGGGCGGTCCGGAAGAGCTTAAATTTCTCCATTACTATTTACTGATTCTACTTATGGCATGATAGAAATTCAGATTTAGTTGGACATGGAATGTTATCAGTCTAATAAAGCATGGCACAATAACAAAAACATTGTTCGATTCATTAAAGAATCAGCTCTAGTTTTTAATCATTAGTCAGTTTTTACTTGAGATATTTTGGTATTTTACCTCTTGTAAGTATATTATAAAATGTTGGATCAATTAATGCTGAGATATTATTTTAACAGACCTATTTGTATTAGCAAAAATTCTTTCATATGTTCACTTTTATGTTTTTTATAACAGAACCAGAAGTTGTGGTGAACTTGGTGACAGGCGTCATCACTACCACTTCTATATTTGTGAGTTGGGACAAGCCACATGGAAATGCAAGTTTTTATGCAATACAGATTCTAGGGGAACCAACTTTCAATCAAACCGTGCCTACAAATTCCTGTACAATTGAAGGCCTGAAACCTGGGAATTATTACACATTGCTGGTCACTGCTGTTGTAGGAGGAAATGTCACCGGAAACAGTTCAGAAATATCTGTGTATACAAGTGGGTATTTCCTATAAAAACATTTTTAAGTTTTAGAAAGAATATTTGACCTTAAGATTGGTAATTAGCCAAAAACTGTTGTGGTATATCAGATATTACTGTAGTAACCAATGTTTGGTCATACTATTTCTATTCTCATAGATATCATAACATTTTTCTATTTTTTTGCTGAAGTTTTTTTTGTGAGAGTTGTACAGTCATATTTCTGGTGACATATTATTAGCTAATTAGAAACTGATCAATATCAGGGATTTCCAGTTCCAGAAAACATTCTTTTATGCTCCAAGTTAGAAAAACCTAAGTTAATAAAAGAGATTCATTATTGAGAGCATAACTTTTGCGCGATTACTCAACAGTTAGGAAAATCGACTTCTTTTCTAGGCGTCCTTTCCGTTTCTGAATGACCCCGATAATTCATATATTTTCACTGCCACCGGTCAAAAAGTTGTCAGTATCTCTGCATGGAAAAGAAATAAAAAGAAGTAAACGTATTTGAATATAGCTAATAAACTCAATTGGTACCTACATTTTATCATATTGAGAGGTCATGAATCCAAAAACAAAACAATTAATTATACAAGTTCTACTTCTACTGCTAAATCCTTTATGTGAATAGAAAGCTCCCCCACATTGTACTATAGTGGAAAAACCTTATACAACTTACAATTTATTTTTAAAGGGGTTAGCCACTTTCAGACCAATATTGAGAGACCAATGTTATTGTTTATATAATAAAAACCTGAACAATTATCCAATATACTTTCTTTATCACTTCCTCATAGTTTTTTTAAATCTTGAATTGCTTTCACTCATTCTGCTTACTTGCAGTGGATAAAAATCAGTCCATGGTCATGTGGTAAACAGTCCATGGTCTTGTGATGAACATACAGGTGCGTAGCTCATTATAGTCAAAGCACAGTAATCAGACCTCTTTTTGGTATTGAGCTGTGCATCTGTGACCATGGACTGTATATCACATGACAATGGACTGTATATCACATGACAAGGGACTTATTTTTATTCACTAGAAGTAAGCAGAATGAATAACAACAAGTAGAGATCTAGAAAACCATGAGAAATTGATATACAGTATATATGGGAATATTGTTTTTATTATATAAACAACAAAATTGGTCTGTTAATATTGGTCTGAAAGTCGCCAATCTATTTAACCACTTCAGTACCAGGTGTATTTCTGGTCCAGGGCCAGACGCATTTTTGGGTATTTTGCATATGCGGTTTTGAGGGCTGTAACATTTTTATCATTTGGGTTATTCAACTAATTTCTGTGCCTTTTTTTGGAGAAACATAGGGCTTTATTTTTATATTGTTTTATTTGTGGACGTTTTTTAATCATCTTTTATATCCGGGAAAATATAAACAAAACGTGTCTGTTTTTAAATTTTCATTTTTTTAATTTAATGTCACAAAGTGCTACTAAAAAACCTTTTAAAATAGTTTTTCCTCTCCATGACGGTAATTTTTATTTTGTATGGAGTCGTCAGTGGTGGGGCAAGAACATGTAATAAGGGGGTGTTTTTTATGTATTATTTTATTAATTTTTTTAAGTTATTTTATTTATTTATTTTTCACTTTTGTATTCTTTTCTTTTTTTCACACTGTGTCCCCATAAGGTCATAATAGACCTTTCGTGACATCTGATCACTGTTTCTTTTATGGGGGAGGCTGATTTCCCTTGTAACTGGGGCTGGTACATTTAGCCCCATTTACAGGACAAATACAGCCTCCTGCACATTACTGTAGAGTTGATTTCAGTCCTGAAGGGCCTAGCAGTTCTAACATATTCTGACTATAGAAGATCACATGACCGCCAGGTCAGAGGACAGCCGCATCAGAGAGGCAACCATAGCTGTGTATATATAGTCTATGGGCGGTCCGGAAGAGCTTAAACTTCTCCATTACTATTTACTGATTCTATTTATGGCATGATAGAAATTCAGATTTAGTTGGACATGGAATGTTATCAGTCTAATAAAGCATGGCACAATAACAAAAACATTGTTCGATTCATTAAAGAATCAGCTCTAGTTTTTAATCATTAGTCAGTTTTTACTTGAGATATTTTGGTATTTTACCTCTTGTAAGTATATTATAAAATGTTGGATTAATTAATGCTGAGATGTTATTTTAACAGACCTATTTCTATTAGCAAAAATTCTTTCATATGTTCACTTTTATGTTTTTTATAACAGAACCAGAAGTTGTGGTGAACTTGGTGACAGGTGTCATCACTACCACTTCTATATTTGTGAGTTGGGACAAGCCACATGGAAATGCAAGTTTTTATGAAATCCAGATTCTAGGGGAACCAACTTTCAATCAAACCGTGCCTACAAATTCCTGTACAATTGAAGGCCTGAAACCTGGGAATTATTACACATTGCTGGTCACTGCTGTTGTAGGAGGAAATGTCACCGGAAACAGTTCAGAAATATCTGTGTATACAAGTGAGTATTTCCTATAAAAACATTTTTAAGTTTTAGAAAGAATATTTGACCTTAAGATTGGTAATTAGCCAAACACTGTTGTGGTATATCAGATATTACTGTGGTAACCCATGTTTGGTCATACTATTTCTATTCTCATAGATATCATAACATTTTTCTCTTTTTTTGCTGAAGTTTTTTTTGTGAGAGTTGTACAGTCATATTTCTGGTGACATATTATTAGCTAATTAGAAACTGATCAATATCAGGGATTTCCAGTTCCAGAAAACATTCTTTTATGCTCCAAGTTAGAAAAACCTAAGTTAATAAAAGAGATTCATTATTGAGAGCATAACTTTTGCGCGATTACTCAACAGTTAGGAAAATCGACTTCTTTTCTAGCCGTCCTTTCCGTTTCTGAATGACCCCGATAATTCATATATTTTCACTGCCACCGGTCAAAAAGTTGTCAGTATCTCTGCATGGAAAAGAAATAAAAAGAAGTAAACGTATTTGAATATAGCTAATAAACTCAATTGGTACCTACATTTTATCATATTGAGAGGTCATGAATCCAAAAACAAAACAATTATTTATACAAGTTCTACTTCTACTGCTAAATCCTTTATGTGAATAGAAAGCTCCCCCACATTGTACTATAGTGGAAAAACCTTATACAACTTACAATTTATTTTTAAAGGGGTTAGCCACTTTCAGACCAATATTGAGAGACCAATGTTATTGTTTATATAATAAAACGCTGTACAATTATCCAATATACTTTCTTTATCAATTCCTCATAGTTTTTTTAAATCTTGAATTGCTTTCACTCATTCTGCTTACTTGCAGTGGATAAAAATCAGTCCATGGTCATGTGGTAAACAGTCCATGGTCTTGTGATGAACATACAGGTGCGTAGCTCATTATAGTCAAAGCACAGTAATCAGACCTCTTTTTGGTATTGAACTGTGCATCTGTGACCATGGACTGTATATCACATGACAATGGACTGTATATCACATGACAAGGGACTTATTTTTATTCACTAGAAGTAAGCAGAATGAATAACAACAAGCAGAGATCTAGAAAACCATGAGAAATTGATATACAGTATATATGGGAATATTGTTTTTATTATATAAACAATAAAATTGGTCTGTTAATATTGGTCTGAAAGTCGCCAATATATTTAACCACTTCAGTACCAGGTGTATTTCTGATCCAGGACCAGACGCATTTTTGGGTATTTTGCATATGCGGTTTTGAGGGCTGTAACATTTTTATCATTTGGGTTATTCAACTAATTTCTGTGCCTTTTTTTGGAGAAACATAGGGCTTTATTTTTATATTGTTTTATTTGTGGATGTTTTTTAATCATCTTTTATATCCGGGAAAATATAAACAAAACGTGTCTGTTTTTAAATTTTCATTTTTTAAATTTAATGTCACAAAGTGCTACTAAAAAACCTTTTAAAATAGTTTTTCCTGTCCATGACGGTAATTTTTATTTTGTATGGAGTCGTCAGTGGTGGGGCAAGAACCTGTAATAAGGGGATGTTTTTTATGTATTATTTTATTAATTTTTTAAAATTATTTTATTTATTTATTTTTCACTTTTGTATTCTTTTCTTTTTTTCACACTGTGTCCCCATAAGGTCATAATAGACCTTTCGTGACATCTGATCACTGTTTCTTTTATGGAGGGAGGCTGAATTCCCTTGTAACTGGGGCTGGTACATTTAGCCCCATTTACAGGACAAATACAGCCTCCTGCACATTACTGTAGAGTTGATTTCAGTCCTGAAGGGCCCAGCAGTTCTAACATATTCTGACTATAGCAGATCACATGACCGCCAGGTCAGAGGGCAGCCGCATCATGGAGGCAACCATAATTGTGTATACATAGTCTATGGGCGGTCCGGAAGAGCTTAAATTTCTCCATTACTATTTACTGATTCTACTTATGGCATGATAGAAATTCAGATTTAGTTGGACATGGAATGTTATCAGTCTAATAAAGCATGGCACAATAACAAAAACATTGTTCGATTCATTAAAGAATCAGCTCTAGTTTTTAATCATTAGTCAGTTTTTACTTGAGATATTTTGGTATTTTACCTCTTGTAAGTATATTATAAAATGTTGGATCAATTAATGCTGAGATATTATTTTAACAGACCTATTTGTATTAGCAAAAATTCTTTCATATGTTCACTTTTATGTTTTTTATAACAGAACCAGAAGTTGTGGTGAACTTGGTGACAGGCGTCATCACTACCACTTCTATATTTGTGAGTTGGGACAAGCCACATGGAAATGCAAGTTTTTATGCAATACAGATTCTAGGGGAACCAACTTTCAATCAAACCGTGCCTACAAATTCCTGTACAATTGAAGGCCTGAAACCTGGGAATTATTACACATTGCTGGTCACTGCTGTTGTAGGAGGAAATGTCACCGGAAACAGTTCAGAAATATCTGTGTATACAAGTGGGTATTTCCTATAAAAACATTTTTAAGTTTTAGAAAGAATATTTGTCCTTAAGATTGGTAATTAGCCAAAAACTGTTGTGGTATATCAGATATTACTGTAGTAACCAATGTTTGGTCATACTATTTCTATTCTCATAGATATCATAACATTTTTCTATTTTTTTGCTGAAGTTTTTTTTGTGAGAGTTGTACAGTCATATTTCTGGTGACATATTATTAGCTAATTAGAAACTGATCAATATCAGGGATTTCCAGTTCCAGAAAACATTCTTTTATGCTCCAAGTTAGAAAAACCTAAGTTAATAAAAGAGATTCATTATTGAGAGCATAACTTTTGCGCGATTACTCAACAGTTAGGAAAATCGACTTCTTTTCTAGGCGTCCTTTCCGTTTCTGAATGACCCCGATAATTCATATATTTTCACTGCCACCGGTCAAAAAGTTGTCAGTATCTCTGCATGGAAAAGAAATAAAAAGAAGTAAACGTATTTGAATATAGCTAATAAACTCAATTGGTACCTACATTTTATCATATTGAGAGGTCATGAATCCAAAAACAAAACAATTAATTATACAAGTTCTACTTCTACTGCTAAATCCTTTATGTGAATAGAAAGCTCCCCCACATTGTACTATAGTGGAAAAACCTTATACAACTTACAATTTATTTTTAAAGGGGTTAGCCACTTTCAGACCAATATTGAGAGACCAATGTTATTGTTTATATAATAAAAACCTGAACAATTATCCAATATACTTTCTTTATCACTTCCTCATAGTTTTTTTAAATCTTGAATTGCTTTCACTCATTCTGCTTACTTGCAGTGGATAAAAATCAGTCCATGGTCATGTGGTAAACAGTCCATGGTCTTGTGATGAACATACAGGTGCGTAGCTCATTATAGTCAAAGCACAGTAATCAGACCTCTTTTTGGTATTGAGCTGTGCATCTGTGACCATGGACTGTATATCACATGACAATGGACTGTATATCACATGACAAGGGACTTATTTTTATTCACTAGAAGTAAGCAGAATGAATAACAACAAGTAGAGATCTAGAAAACCATGAGAAATTGATATACAGTATATATGGGAATATTGTTTTTATTATATAAACAACAAAATTGGTCTGTTAATATTGGTCTGAAAGTCGCCAATCTATTTAACCACTTCAGTACCAGGTGTATTTCTGGTCCAGGGCCAGACGCATTTTTGGGTATTTTGCATATGCGGTTTTGAGGGCTGTAACATTTTTATCATTTGGGTTATTCAACTAATTTCTGTGCCTTTTTTTGGAGAAACATAGGGCTTTATTTTTATATTGTTTTATTTGTGGACGTTTTTTAATCATCTTTTATATCCGGGAAAATATAAACAAAACGTGTCTGTTTTTAAATTTTCATTTTTTTAATTTAATGTCACAAAGTGCTACTAAAAAACCTTTTAAAATAGTTTTTCCTCTCCATGACGGTAATTTTTATTTTGTATGGAGTCGTCAGTGGTGGGGCAAGAACATGTAATAAGGGGGTGTTTTTTATGTATTATTTTATTAATTTTTTTAAATTATTTTATTTATTTATTTTTCACTTTTGTATTCTTTTCTTTTTTTTCACACTGTGTCCCCATAAGGTCATAATAGACCTTTCGTGACATCTGATCACTGTTTCTTTTATGGGGGAGGCTGATTTCCCTTGTAACTGGGGCTGGTACATTTAGCCCCATTTACAGGACAAATACAGCCTCCTGCACATTACTGTAGAGTTGATTTCAGTCCTGAAGGGCCTAGCAGTTCTAACATATTCTGACTATAGAAGATCACATGACCGCCAGGTCAGAGGACAGCCGCATCAGAGAGGCAACCATAGCTGTGTATATATAGTCTATGGGCGGTCCGGAAGAGCTTAAACTTCTCCATTACTATTTACTGATTCTATTTATGGCATGATAGAAATTCAGATTTAGTTGGACATGGAATGTTATCAGTCTAATAAAGCATGGCACAATAACAAAAACATTGTTCGATTCATTAAAGAATCAGCTCTAGTTTTTAATCATTAGTCAGTTTTTACTTGAGATATTTTGGTATTTTACCTCTTGTAAGTATATTATAAAATGTTGGATTAATTAATGCTGAGATGTTATTTTAACAGACCTATTTCTATTAGCAAAAATTCTTTCATATGTTCACTTTTATGTTTTTTATAACAGAACCAGAAGTTGTGGTGAACTTGGTGACAGGTGTCATCACTACCACTTCTATATTTGTGAGTTGGGACAAGCCACATGGAAATGCAAGTTTTTATGAAATCCAGATTCTAGGGGAACCAACTTTCAATCAAACCGTGCCTACAAATTCCTGTACAATTGAAGGCCTGAAACCTGGGAATTATTACACATTGCTGGTCACTGCTGTTGTAGGAGGAAATGTCACCGGAAACAGTTCAGAAATATCTGTGTATACAAGTGAGTATTTCCTATAAAAACATTTTTAAGTTTTAGAAAGAATATTTGACCTTAAGATTGGTAATTAGCCAAACACTGTTGTGGTATATCAGATATTACTGTGGTAACCCATGTTTGGTCATACTATTTCTATTCTCATAGATATCATAACATTTTTCTCTTTTTTTGCTGAAGTTTTTTTTGTGAGAGTTGTACAGTCATATTTCTGGTGACATATTATTAGCTAATTAGAAACTGATCAATATCAGGGATTTCCAGTTCCAGAAAACATTCTTTTATGCTCCAAGTTAGAAAAACCTAAGTTAATAAAAGAGATTCATTATTGAGAGCATAACTTTTGCGCGATTACTCAACAGTTAGGAAAATCGACTTCTTTTCTAGCCGTCCTTTCCGTTTCTGAATGACCCCGATAATTCATATATTTTCACTGCCACCGGTCAAAAAGTTGTCAGTATCTCTGCATGGAAAAGAAATAAAAAGAAGTAAACGTATTTGAATATAGCTAATAAACTCAATTGGTACCTACATTTTATCATATTGAGAGGTCATGAATCCAAAAACAAAACAATTATTTATACAAGTTCTACTTCTACTGCTAAATCCTTTATGTGAATAGAAAGCTCCCCCACATTGTACTATAGTGGAAAAACCTTATACAACTTACAATTTATTTTTAAAGGGGTTAGCCACTTTCAGACCAATATTGAGAGACCAATGTTATTGTTTATATAATAAAACGCTGTACAATTATCCAATATACTTTCTTTATCAATTCCTCATAGTTTTTTTAAATCTTGAATTGCTTTCACTCATTCTGCTTACTTGCAGTGGATAAAAATCAGTCCATGGTCATGTGGTAAACAGTCCATGGTCTTGTGATGAACATACAGGTGCGTAGCTCATTATAGTCAAAGCACAGTAATCAGACCTCTTTTTGGTATTGAACTGTGCATCTGTGACCATGGACTGTATATCACATGACAATGGACTGTATATCACATGACAAGGGACTTATTTTTATTCACTAGAAGTAAGCAGAATGAATAACAACAAGCAGAGATCTAGAAAACCATGAGAAATTGATATACAGTATATATGGGAATATTGTTTTTATTATATAAACAATAAAATTGGTCTGTTAATATTGGTCTGAAAGTCGCCAATATATTTAACCACTTCAGTACCAGGTGTATTTCTGATCCAGGACCAGACGCATTTTTGGGTATTTTGCATATGCGGTTTTGAGGGCTGTAACATTTTTATCATTTGGGTTATTCAACTAATTTCTGTGCCTTTTTTTGGAGAAACATAGGGCTTTATTTTTATATTGTTTTATTTGTGGATGTTTTTTAATCATCTTTTATATCCGGGAAAATATAAACAAAACGTGTCTGTTTTTAAATTTTCATTTTTTAAATTTAATGTCACAAAGTGCTACTAAAAAACCTTTTAAAATAGTTTTTCCTGTCCATGACGGTAATTTTTATTTTGTATAGAGTCGTCAGTGGTGGGGCAAGAACCTGTAATAAGGGGATGTTTTTTATGTATTATTTTATTAATTTTTTAAAATTATTTTATTTATTTATTTTTCACTTTTGTATTCTTTTCTTTTTTTTCACACTGTGTCCCCATAAGGTCATAATAGACCTTTCGTGACATCTGATCACTGTTTCTTTTATGGGGGAGGCTGAATTCCCTTGTAACTGGGGCTGGTACATTTAGCCCCATTTACAGGACAAATACAGCCTCCTGCACATTACTGTAGAGTTGATTTCAGTCCTGAAGGGCCCAGCAGTTCTAACATATTCTGACTATAGCAGATCACATGACCGCCAGGTCAGAGGGCAGCCGCATCATGGAGGCAACCATAATTGTGTATACATAGTCTATGGGCGGTCCGGAAGAGCTTAAATTTCTCCATTACTATTTACTGATTCTACTTATGGCATGATAGAAATTCAGATTTAGTTGGACATGGAATGTTATCAGTCTAATAAAGCATGGCACAATAACAAAAACATTGTTCGATTCATTAAAGAATCAGCTCTAGTTTTTAATCATTAGTCAGTTTTTACTTGAGATATTTTGGTATTTTACCTCTTGTAAGTATATTATAAAATGTTGGATCAATTAATGCTGAGATATTATTTTAACAGACCTATTTGTATTAGCAAAAATTCTTTCATATGTTCACTTTTATGTTTTTTATAACAGAACCAGAAGTTGTGGTGAACTTGGTGACAGGCGTCATCACTACCACTTCTATATTTGTGAGTTGGGACAAGCCACATGGAAATGCAAGTTTTTATGCAATACAGATTCTAGGGGAACCAACTTTCAATCAAACCGTGCCTACAAATTCCTGTACAATTGAAGGCCTGAAACCTGGGAATTATTACACATTGCTGGTCACTGCTGTTGTAGGAGGAAATGTCACCGGAAACAGTTCAGAAATATCTGTGTATACAAGTGGGTATTTCCTATAAAAACATTTTTAAGTTTTAGAAAGAATATTTGTCCTTAAGATTGGTAATTAGCCAAAAACTGTTGTGGTATATCAGATATTACTGTAGTAACCAATGTTTGGTCATACTATTTCTATTCTCATAGATATCATAACATTTTTCTATTTTTTTGCTGAAGTTTTTTTTGTGAGAGTTGTACAGTCATATTTCTGGTGACATATTATTAGCTAATTAGAAACTGATCAATATCAGGGATTTCCAGTTCCAGAAAACATTCTTTTATGCTCCAAGTTAGAAAAACCTAAGTTAATAAAAGAGATTCATTATTGAGAGCATAACTTTTGCGCGATTACTCAACAGTTAGGAAAATCGACTTCTTTTCTAGGCGTCCTTTCCGTTTCTGAATGACCCCGATAATTCATATATTTTCACTGCCACCGGTCAAAAAGTTGTCAGTATCTCTGCATGGAAAAGAAATAAAAAGAAGTAAACGTATTTGAATATAGCTAATAAACTCAATTGGTACCTACATTTTATCATATTGAGAGGTCATGAATCCAAAAACAAAACAATTAATTATACAAGTTCTACTTCTACTGCTAAATCCTTTATGTGAATAGAAAGCTCCCCCACATTGTACTATAGTGGAAAAACCTTATACAACTTACAATTTATTTTTAAAGGGGTTAGCCACTTTCAGACCAATATTGAGAGACCAATGTTATTGTTTATATAATAAAACGCTGTACAATTATCCAATATACTTTCTTTATCAATTCCTCATAGTTTTTTTAAATCTTGAATTGCTTTCACTCATTCTGCTTACTTGCAGTGGATAAAAATCAGTCCATGGTCATGTGGTAAACAGTCCATGGTCTTGTGATGAACATACAGGTGCGTAGCTCATTATAGTCAAAGCACAGTAATCAGACCTCTTTTTGGTATTGAGCTGTGCATCTGTGACCATGGACTGTATATCACATGACAATGGACTGTATATCACATGACAAGGGACTTATTTTTATTCACTAGAAGTAAGCAGAATGAATAACAACAAGCAGAGATCTAGAAAACCATGAGAAATTGATATACAGTATATATGGGAATATTGTTTTTATTATATAAACAATAAAATTGGTCTGTTAATATTGGTCTGAAAGTCGCCAATCTATTTAACCACTTCAGTACCAGGTGTATTTCTGGTCCAGGACCAGACGCATTTTTGGGTATTTTGCATATGCGGTTTTGAGGGCTGTAACATTTTTATCATTTGGGTTATTCAACTAATTTCTGTGCCTTTTTTTGGAGAAACATAGGGCTTTATTTTTATATTGTTTTATTTGTGGACGTTTTTTAATCATCTTTTATATCCGGGAAAATATAAACAAAACGTGTCTGTTTTTAAATTTTCATTTTTTTAATTTAATGTCACAAAGTGCTACTAAAAAACCTTTTAAAATAGTTTTTCCTCTCCATGACGGTAATTTTTATTTTGTATGGAGTCGTCAGTGGTGGGGCAAGAACCTGTAATAAGGGGGTGTTTTTTATGTATTATTTTATTAATTTTTTAAAATTATTTTATTTATTTATTTTTCACTTTTGTATTCTTTTCTTTTTTTCACACTGTGTCCCCATAAGGTCATAATAGACCTTTCGTGACATCTGATCACTGTTTCTTTTATGGGGGAGGCTGATTTCCCTTGTAACTGGGGCTGGTACATTTAGCCCCATTTACAGGACAAATACAGCCTCCTGCACATTACTGTAGAGTTGATTTGAGTCCTGAAGGGCCCAGCAGTTCTAACATATTCTGACTATAGCAGATCACATGACCGCCAGGTCAGAGGGCAGCCGCATCATGGAGGCAACCATAGCTGTGTATACATAGTCTATGGGCGGTCCGGAAGAGCTTAAACTTCTCCATTACTATTTACTGATTCTATTTATGGCATGATAGAAATTCAGATTTAGTTGGACATGGAATGTTATCAGTCTAATAAAGCATGGCACAATAACAAAAACATTGTTCGATTCATTAAAGAATCAGCTCTAGTTTTTAATCATTAGTCAGTTTTTACTTGAGATATTTTGGTATTTTACCTCTTGTAAGTATATTATAAAATGTTGGATCAATTAATGCTGAGATATTATTTTAACAGACCTATTTCTATTAGCAAAAATTCTTTCATATGTTCACTTTTATGTTTTTTATAACAGAACCAGAAGTTGTGGTGAACTTGGTGACAGGTGTCATCACTACCACTTCTATATTTGTGAGTTGGGACAAGCCACATGGAAATGCAAGTTTTTATGCAATACAGATTCTAGGGGAACCAACTTTCAATCAAACCGTGCCTACAAATTCCTGTACAATTGAAGGCCTGAAACCTGGGAATTATTACACATTGCTGGTCACTGCTGTTGTAGGAGGAAATGTCACCGGAAACAGTTCAGAAATATCTGTGTATACAAGTGAGTATTTCCTATAAAAACATTTTTAAGTTTTAGAAAGAATATTTGACCTTAAGATTGGTAATTAGCCAAACACTGTTGTGGTATATCAGATATTACTGTGGTAACCAATGTTTGGTCATACTATTTCTATTCTCATAGATATCATAACATTTTTCTATTTTTTTGCTGAAGTTTTTTTTGTGAGAGTTGTACAGTCATATTTCTGGTGACATATTATTAGCTAATTAGAAACTGATCAATATCAGGGATTTCCAGTTCCAGAAAACATTCTTTTATGCTCCAAGTTAGAAAAACCTAAGTTAATAAAAGAGATTCATTATTGAGAGCATAACTTTTGCGCGATTACTCAACAGTTAGGAAAATCGACTTCTTTTCTAGGCGTCCTTTCCGTTTCTGAATGACCCCGATAATTCATATATTTTCACTGCCACCGGTCAAAAAGTTGTCAGTATCTCTGAATGGAAAAGAAATAAAAAGAAGTAAACGTATTTGAATATAGCTAATAAACTCAATTGGTACCTACATTTTATCATATTGAGAGGTCATGAATCCAAAAACAAAACAATTAATTATACAAGTTCTACTTCTACTGCTAAATCCTTTATGTGAGTAGAAAGCTCCCCCACATTGTACTATAGTGGAAAAACCTTATACAACTTACAATTTATTTTTAAAGGGGTTAGCCACTTTCAGACCAATATTGAGAGACCAATGTTATTGTTTATATAATAAAACGCTGTACAATTATCCAATATACTTTCTTTATCAATTCCTCATAGTTTTTTTAAATCTTGAATTGCTTTCACTCATTCTGCTTACTTGCAGTGGATAAAAATCAGTCCATGGTCATGTGGTAAACAGTCCATTGTCTTGTGATGAACATACAGGTGCGTAGCTCATTATAGTCAAAGCACAGTAATCAGACCTCTTTTTGGTATTGAGCTGTGCATCTGTGACCATGGACTGTATATCACATGACAATGGACTGTATATCACATGACAAGGGACTTATTTTTATTCACTAGAAGTAAGCAGAATGAATAACAACAAGCAGAGATCTAGAAAACCATGAGAAATTGATATACAGTATATATGGGAATATTGTACAAGTTTTTATTATATAAACAATAAAATTGGTCTGTTAATATTGGTCTGAAAGTCGCCAATCTATTTAACCACTTCAGTACCAGGTGTATTTCTGGTCCAGGACCAGACGCATTTTTGGGTATTTTGCATATGCGGTTTTGAGGGCTGTAACATTTTTATCATTTGGGTTATTCAACTAATTTCTGTGCCTTTTTTTGGAGAAACATAGGGCTTTATTTTTATATTGTTTTATTTGTGGATGTTTTTTAATCATCTTTTATATCCGGGAAAATATAAACAAAACGTGTCTGTTTTTAAATTTTCATTTTTTTAATTTAATGTCACAAAGTGCTACTAAAAAACCTTTTAAAATAGTTTTTCCTCTCCATGACGGTAATTTTTATTTTGTATGGAGTCGTCAGTGGTGGGGCAAGAACCTGTAATAAGGGGGTGTTTTTTATGTATTATTTTATTAATTTTTTTTTATTTATTTATTTTTTATTTATTTATTTTTCACTTTTGTATTCTTTTCTTTTTTTTCACACTGTGTCCCCATAAGGTCATAATAGACCTTTCGTGACATCTGATCACTGTTTCTTTTATGGGGGAGGCTGATTTCCCTTGTAACTGGGGCTGGTACATTTAGCCCCATTTACAGGACAAATACAGCCTCCTGCACATTACTGTAGGGTTGATTTGAGTCCTGAAGGGCCCAGCAGTTCTAACATATTCTGACCATAGCAGATCACGTGACCGCCAGGTCAGAGGGCAGCCGCATCATGGAGGCAACCATAGCTGTGTATACATAGTCTATGGGCGGTCCGGAAGAGCTTAAACTTCTCCATTACTATTTACTGATTCTATTTATGGCATGATAGAAATTCAGATTTAGTTGGACATGGAATGTTATCAGTCTAATAAAGCATGGCACAATAACAAAAACATTGTTCGATTCATTAAAGAATCAGCTCTAGTTTTTAATCATTAGTCAGTTTTTACTTGAGATATTTTGGTATTTTACCTCTTGTAAGTATATTATAAAATGTTGGATCAATTAATGCTGAGATATTATTTTAACAGACCTATTTCTATTAGCAAAAATTCTTTCATATGTTCACTTTTATGTTTTTTATAACAGAACCAGAAGTTGTGGTGAACTTGGTGACAGGGGTCATCACTACCACTTCTATATTTGTGAGTTGGGACAAGCCACATGGAAATGCAAGTTTTTATGCAATACAGATTCTAGGGGAACCAACTTTCAATCAAACCGTGCCTACAAATTCCTGTACAATTGAAGGCCTGAAACCTGGGAATTATTACACATTGCTGGTCACTGCTGTTGTAGGAGGAAATGTCACCGGAAACAGTTCAGAAATATCTGTGTATACAAGTGGGTATTTCCTATAAAAACATTTTTAAGTTTTAGAAAGAATATTTGTCCTTAAGATTGGTAATTAGCCAAAAACTGTTGTGGTATATCAGATATTACTGTAGTAACCAATGTTTGGTCATACTATTTCTATTCTCATAGATATCAAACATTTTTAAATTTTTTTGCTGCAGTGTTTTTTTGTGAGAGTTGTACAGTCATATTTCTGGTGACATATTATTAGCTAATTAGAAACTGATCAATATCAGGGATTTCCAGTTCCAGAAAACATTCTTTTATGCTCCAAGTTAGAAAAACCTAAGTTAATAAAAGAGATTCATTATTGAGAGCATAACTTTTGCGCGATTACTCAACAGTTAGGAAAATCGACTTCTTTTCTAGGCGTCCTTTCCGTTTCTGAATGACCCCGATAATTCATATATTTTCACTGCCACCAGTCAAAAAGTTGTCAGTATCTCTGAATGGAAAAGAAAAAAAAAGAAGTAAACGTATTTGAATATAGCTAATAAACTCAATTGGTACCTACATTTTATCATATTGAGAGGTCATGAATCCAAAAACAAAACAATTAATTATACAAGTTCTACTTCTACTGCTAAATCCTTTATGTGAGTAGAAAGCTCCCCCACATTGTACTATAGTGGAAAAACCTTATACAACTTACAATTTATTTTTAAAGGGGTTAGCCACTTTCAGACCAATATTGAGAGACCAATGTTATTGTTTATATAATAAAAAGCTGTACAATTATCCAATATACTTTCTTTATCAATTCCTCATAGTTTTTTTTTAAATCTTGAATTGCTTTCACTCATTCTGCTTACTTGCAGTGGATAAAAATCAGCCCATGGTCATGTGGTAAACAGTCCATGGTCTTGTGATGAACATACAGGTGCGTAGCTCATTATAGTCAAAGCACAGTAATCAGACCTCTTTTTGGTATTGAGCTGTGCATCTGTGACCATGGACTGTATATCACATGACAATGGACTGTATATCACATGACAAGGGACTTATTTTTATTCACTAGAAGTAAGCAGAATGAATAACAACAAGCAGAGATCTAGAAAACCATGAGAAATTGATATACAGTATATATGGGAATATTGTTTTTATTATATAAACAATAAAATTGGTCTGTTAATATTGGTCTGAAAGTCGCCAATCTATTTAACCACTTCAGTACCAGGTGTATTTCTGGTCCAGGACCAGACGCATTTTTGGGTATTTTGCATATGCGGTTTTGAGGGCTGTAACATTTTTATCATTTGGGTTATTCAACTAATTTCTGTGCCTTTTTTTGGAGAAACATAGGGCTTTATTTTTATATTGTTTTATTTGTGGACGTTTTTTAATCATCTTTTATATCCGGGAAAATATAAACAAAACGTGTCTGTTTTTAAATTTTAATTTTTTTAATTTAATGTCACAAAGTGCTACTAAAAAACCTTTTAAAATAGTTTTTCCTCTCCATGACGGTAATTTTTATTTTGTATGGAGTCGTCAGTGGTGGGGCAAGAACATGTAATAAGGGGGTGTTTTTTATGTATTATTTTATTAATTTTTTAAAATTATTTTATTTATTTATTTTTCACTTTTGTATTCTTTTCTTTTTTTTCACACTGTGTCCCCATAAGGTCATAATAGACCTTTCGTGACATCTGATCACTGTTTCTTTTATGGGGGAGGCTGATTTCCCTTGTAACTGGGGCTGGTACATTTAGCCCCATTTACAGGACAAATACAGCCTCCTGCACATTACTGTAGAGTTGATTTGAGTCCTGAAGGGCCCAGCAGTTCTAACATATTCTGACCATAGCAGATCACGTGACCGCCAGGTCAGAGGGCAGCCGCATCATGGAGGCAACCATAGCTGTGTATACATAGTCTATGGGCGGTCCGGAAGAGCTTAAACTTCTCCATTACTATTTACTGATTCTATTTATGGCATGATAGAAATTCAGATTTAGTTGGACATGGAATGTTATCAGTCTAATAAAGCATGGCACAATAACAAAAACATTGTTCGATTCATTAAAGAATCAGCTCTAGTTTTTAATCATTAGTCAGTTTTTACTTGAGATATTTTGGTATTTTACCTCTTGTAAGTATATTATAAAATGTTGGATCAATTAATGCTGAGATATTATTTTAACAGACCTATTTCTATTAGCAAAAATTCTTTCATATGTTCAATTTTATGTTTTTTATAACAGAACCAGAAGTTGTGGTGAACTTGGTGACAGGGGTCATCACTACCACTTCTATATTTGTGAGTTGGGACAAGCCACATGGAAATGCAAGTTTTTATGCAATACAGATTCTAGGGGAACCAACTTTCAATCAAACCGTGCCTACAAATTCCTGTACAATTGAAGGCCTGAAACCTGGGAATTATTACACATTGCTGGTCACTGCTGTTGTAGGAGGAAATGTCACCGGAAACAGTTCAGAAATATCTGTGTATACAAGTGGGTATTTCCTATAAAAACATTTTTAAGTTTTAGAAAGAATATTTGTCCTTAAGATTGGTAATTAGCCAAAAACTGTTGTGGTATATCAGATATTACTGTAGTAACCAATGTTTGGTCATACTATTTCTATTCTCATAGATATCATAACATTTTTCTATTTTTTTGCTGCAGTTTTTTTTGTGAGAGTTGTACAGTCATATTTCTGGTGACATATTATTAGCTAATTAGAAACTGATCAATATCAGGGATTTCCAGTTCCAGAAAACATTCTTTTATGCTCCAAGTTAGAAAAACCTAAGTTAATAAAAGAGATTCATTATTGAGATCATAACTTTTGCGCGATTACTCAACAGTTAGGAAAATCGACTTCTTTTCTAAGCGTCCTTTCCGTTTCTGAATGACCCCGATAATTCATATATTTTCACTGCCACCAGTCAAAAAGTTGTCAGTATCTCTGAATGGAAAAGAAATAAAAAGAAGTAAACGTATTTGAATATAGCTAATAAACTCAATTGGTACCTACATTTTATCATATTGAGAGGTCATGAATCCAAAAACAAAACAATTAATTATACAAGTTCTACTTCTACTGCTAAATCCTTTATGTGAGTAGAAAGCTCCCCCACATTGTACTATAGTGGAAAAACCTTATACAACTTACAATTTATTTTTAAAGGGGTTAGCCACTTTGAGACCAATATTGAGAGACCAATGTTATTGTTTATATAATAAAACGCTGTACAATTATCCAATATACTTTCTTTATCAATTCCTCATAGTTTTTTTAAATCTTGAATTGCTTTCACTCATTCTGCTTACTTGCAGTGGATAAAAATCAGTCCATGGTCATGTGGTAAACAGTCCATGGTCTTGTGATGAACATACAGGTGCGTAGCTCATTATAGTCAAAGCACAGTAATCAGACCTCTTTTTGGTATTGAGCTGTGCATCTGTGACCATGGACTGTATATCACATGACAATGGACTGTATATCACATGACAAGGGACTTATTTTTATTCACTAGAAGTAAGCAGAATGAATAACAACAAGCAGAGATCTAGAAAACCATGAGAAATTGATATACAGTATATATGGGAATATTGTTTTTATTATATAAACAATAAAATTGGTCTGTTAATATTGGTCTGAAAGTCGCCAATCTATTTAACCACTTCAGTACCAGGTGTATTTCTGGTCCAGGACCAGACGCATTTTTGGGTATTTTGCATATGCGGTTTTGAGGGCTGTAACATTTTTATCATTTGGGTTATTCAACTAATTTCTGTGCCTTTTTTTGGAGAAACATAGGGCTTTATTTTTATATTGTTTTATTTGTGGACGTTTTTTAATCATCTTTTATATCCGGGAAAATATAAACAAAACGTGTCTGGTTTTTAAATTTTCATTTTTTTAATTTAATGTCACAAAGTGCTACTAAAAAACCTTTTAAAATAGTTTTTCCTCTCCATGACGGTAATTTTTATTTTGTATGGAGTCGTCAGTGGTGGGGCAAGAACATGTAATAAGGGGGTGTTTTTTATGTATTATTTTATTAATTTTTTAAAATTATTTTATTTATTTATTTTTCACTTTTGTATTCTTTTCTTTTTTTTCACACTGTGTCCCCATAAGGTCATAATAGACCTTTCGTGACATCTGATCACTGTTTCTTTTATGGGGGAGGCTGATTTCCCTTGTAACTGGGGCTGGTACATTTAGCCCCATTTACAGGACAAATACAGCCTCCTGCACATTACTGTAGAGTTGTTTTGAGTCCTGAAGGGCCCAGCAGTTCTAACATATTCTGACCATAGCAGATCACGTGACCGCCAGGTCAGAGGGCAGCCGCATCATGGAGGCAACCATAGCTGTGTATACATAGTCTATGGGCGGTCCGGAAGAGCTTAAACTTCTCCATTACTATTTACTGATTCTATTTATGGCATGATAGAAATTCAGATTTAGTTGGACATGGAATGTTATCAGTCTAATAAAGCATGGCACAATAACAAAAACATTGTTCGATTCATTAAAGAATCAGCTCTAGTTTTTAATCATTAGTCAGTTTTTTTACTTGATATATTTTGGTATTTTACCTCTTGTAAGTATATTATAAAATGTTGGATCAATTAATGCTGAGATATTATTTTAACAGACCTATTTCTATTAGCAAAAATTCTTTCATATGTTCACTTTTATGTTTTTTATAACAGAACCAGAAGTTGTGGTGAACTTGGTGACAGGGGTCATCACTACCACTTCTATATTTGTGAGTTGGGACAAGCCACATGGAAATGCAAGTTTTTGTGCAATACAGATTCTAGGGGAACCAACTTTCAATCAAACCGTGCCTACAAATTCCTGTACAATTGAAGGCCTGAAACCTGGGAATTATTACACATTGCTGGTCACTGCTGTTGTAGGAGGAAATGTCACCGGAAACAGTTCAGAAATATCTGTGTATACAAGTGGGTATTTCCTATAAAAACATTTTTAAGTTTTAAAAAGAATATTTGTCCTTAAGATTGATAATTAGCCAAAAACTGTTGTGGTATATCAGATATTACTGTGGTAACCAATGTTTGGTGATACTGTTTCTATTCTCATAGATATCATAACATTTTTCTTTTATTTGTACAGTCATATTTCTGGTCACATATTATTAGCTAATTAGAAACTGATCAATATCAGGGATTTTCAGTTCCAGAAAACATTCTTTTATGCTCCAAGTTAGAAAAACCTTAGTTAATAAAAGAGATTCATTATTGAGATCATATTCTTTTGTGCGATTACTCAACAGTTAGGAAAATCGACTTCTTTTCTAGGCGTCCTTTCCATTTCTGAATGACCCCGATAATTCATATATTTTCACTGCCACCGGTCAAAAAGTTGTCAGAATCTCTGAATGGAAAAGAAAGAAAAAGAAGTAAACGTATTTGAATATAGCTAATAAACTCAATTGGTAACTACATTTTATCATATTGAGAGGTCATGAATCCAAAAACAAAACAATTAATTATACAAGTTCTACTTCTACTTCTAAATCCTTTATGTGAGTAGAAAGCTCCCCCACATTGTACTATAGTGGAAAAACCTTATACAACTTACAATTTATTTTTAAAGGGGTTAGCCACTTTCAGACCAATATTGAGAGACCAATGTTATTGTTTGTATAATAAAAAGCTGTACAATTATCCAATATACTTTCTTTATCAATTCCTCATAGTTTTTTTAAATCTTGAATTGCTTTCACTCATTCTGCTTACCTGCAGTGGATAAAAATCAGTCCATGGTCATTTGGTAAACAGTCCATGGTCTTGTGATGAACATACAGGTGTGTAGCTCATTATAGTTAAAGCACAGTAATCAGACCTCTTTTTGGTATTGAGCTGTGGATCTGTGACCATGGACTGTATATCACATGACCATGGACTGTATATCATATGACCATGGACTTATTTTTATCCATTAGAAGTAAGCAGAATGAATAACAACAAGCAGAGATCTAGAAAACCATGAGAAATTGATATACAGAAAGTATATGGGAAAATTGACAAGTTTTTATTCTACAAACAATAAAATTGGTTTGTTAATATTGGTCTGAAAGTGGCCAACTTATTTATACTTCTCCAGTATTATTTACTGATACTATTTATCGCATGTTAGAAAGTCAGATTTAGTTGGACATGGAATGTTATCAGTCTAATAAAGCATGACACAATAATAACAAAAACATTGTTCGATTCATTAAAGAATCAGCTCTAGTTTTTAATAATGTCAGTTGTTACTTGAGATATTTTGTTATTTTACCTCTTGTAAGTATATTATAAAATGTTGGATCAATTAATGCTGAGATATTATTTTAACAGACCTATTTCTATTAGCAAAAATTCTTTCATATGTTCACTTTTATGTTTTTTATATCAGAACCAGAAGTTGTGGTGAACTTGGTGACAGGCGTCATCACTACCACTTCTATATTTGTGAGTTGGGAAAAGCCACATGGAAATGCAAGTTTTTATGCAATACAGATTCTAGGGGAACCAACTTTCAATCAAACCGTGCCTACAAATTCCTGTACAATTGAAGGCCTGAAACCTGGAAATTATTACACATTGCTGGTCACTGCTGTTGTAGGAGAAAAGGTCACCGGGAACAGTTCAAAAATATCTGTGTACACAAGTGGGTATTCCCTATATAAACATTTTTAAGTTTTAGAAATGATATTTGTCCTTAAGACTGGTAAATAGCCATAAACTGTTGTGGTATATCAGATATTAATGTGGCAACCAATGTTTGCTCATAATATTTCTATTCTCATAGAAATCATAAATTTTTTCTATTTTATTGCTGAAGTTATTTTTGTGAGCATAACAAAGTTGTACAGTCATATATCTGGTCACATATTATTATGTAATTAGAAAGTGATCAATATCAGGGTTTTCCAGTCCCAGAAAGCATACAGTGCGGAAAAAAAGTATTTATTCAGCCACCAATTGTGCAAGTTCTCCCACTTAAAAAGATGTGAGACCTGTAATTGGCTTCATAGGTAGACCTCAACCATGAGAGACAAAATGAGAAAACAAATCCAGAAAATCACATTTTCTGATTTTTAAAGACTTTATTTGCAAATTATGATGAAAAATAAGTATTTGGTCAATAACAAAAGTTCATCTCAATGCTTTGTTATATATCATTTGTTGGCAATGACAGAGGTCAAACATTTTCTGTAAGATCTCCTCCAGAGCAGTGATGTTTTGGGGCTGTCGCTGGGCAACACGGACTTTTACGAACTTGCACAATTGGTGGCTGACTAAATACTTTTTTTCCCCACTGTACTTTTATACTCCAAGTTAGAAAAATCTAAAGGGAATCTGTCAGGGCGATTTGGGACACTAAACCACCTACACGTCCATATGTACCTGGGGTTTAGTTTCCCAAATCACCCTGTTATAATGCAATCTATGGCCTCATTACAAATAAAAAAGTCCATCTTTGGCTTCACTGAAGAACAGCAGAGGCACCGGGAGGCGTGCCAACGAAGAAGCTCATGAATAAGCCGGACTGTTCTCACAGAACAGCTTTGATCGGACCCTTCTCTAGGTAAGTATAAAAGGTTTTTTTATTTTTAATGCGCCTGCGTATTGCATTACAACAGAGCGATTTAGGACACTAAAGACCAGGTCTATAAGGACCTATGGATGGTTTAGTGTCCCAGATTGACGTGACAGATTCCCTTAAGTTAATAAAAAGGGTTCATTTTTGAGATCATAATCTTTTGCGCGATTACTCAAGTTAGGAATATCAACTTATTTTCTAGACGTCCTTTCCGTTTCTGAATGACCCTGATAATTCATATATTTTCACTGCTACCGGTCAAAAGGTTGTCAGTATCTGTGAATGGAAAAGAAAAAGAAGTACACTTATTTGAATATAGCTATTACACTCAATTGGTACATACATTTTATGAAATTGTGATGTCATTAATTCAAAGACAAAACAATTAATTATACAAGTTCTACTTCTACTGCTAAATCCTTTTTGTGAGTAGAAAGCTCCACTACATTATACTATTATTATTATTATTATTATTATTATTATTGTTTATTTATATAGCACCATGGTGCTGTACACTTGATGTCTTACATACGGTACACAAAATATACAAAACAAATGCAATACTAACAGTGACCAACTGGCACAGTGGGATAGAGGGCTCTGCCTGCAAGGGCTTACAATCTATGAGGGAAGAGGGATAGAGACAGAAGGTGAGGTACTATAGTGGAAAAACCTTATAACGCTTACAATCAATTTTTTTAAGTTATTGGCCACTTTCAGAGCAATATTTAGAGAGCAATGTTATTGCTTGTATAATGAAAAACTGTACAATTATCCAATATACTTTCTTTATCAATTCCTCATAGTTTTTTAGATCTTTGCTTGCATTCACTCATTCTGCTTACTTGCAGTGGATAAAAATCAGTCCATGGTCTTGTGATGAACATACAGGTGCGCAGCTCATTATAGTCAAAGCACAATAATCAGACCTCTTTTTGGTATTGAGCTGTGCATCTGTGACCATGGACTGTATATCACATGACAATGGACTGTATATCACATGACCAGGGACTTATTTTTATCCACTAGAAGTAAGCAGAATGAATGACAACATGCATAGATCTAGAAAACCATGAGAAATTGATAGACAAGGTATATGGGAAAACTGTACAAGTTTTTATATACAAACAATAGAATTGGTCTGTTAATATTGGTCTGAAAGTGGCCAACTTATTTAAACTTCTCAGGTATTATTTACTGATACTATTTATGGCATGTTATAAAGTCAGATTTATTTGGACATGGAATGTTATTAGTCTAATAAAGCATGACACCATAATAACAAAAACATTTTTTGATTCCTTAAAGAATGAGCTCTAGTTTTTAATAATTAGTCAGTTTTTACTTGAGATATTTTGGTATTTTACCTCTTGTAAGTATATTATAAAATGTTGGATCAATTAATGCTGAGATATTATTTTAACAGACCTATTTCTATTAGTAAAAATTCTTTCATATGTTCACTTTTATGTTTTTTATAACAGAACCAGAAGTTGTGGTGAACTTGGTGACAGGCGTCATCACTACCACTTCTATATTTGTGAGTTGGGACAAGCCACATGGAAATGCAAGTTTTTATGCAATACAGATTCTAGGGGAACCAACTTTCAATCAAATCGTGCCTACAAATTCCTGTACAATTGAAGGCCTGAACCCTGGGAATTATTATACATTGCTGGTCACCGCTGTTGTAAGAGGAAATGTCACCGGAAACAGTTCAGAAATATCTGTGCATACAAGTGGGTATTTCCTATAAAAACATTTTTAAGTTTTAGAAAGAATATTTGTCCTTAAGATTGGTAATTAGCCAAAAACTGATGTGGTATATCAGATATTACTGTGGTAACCAATGTTTGGTCATACTGTTTCTATTCTCAAAGATATCATAACATTTTTCTATTTGTACAGTCATATTTCTGGTCACATATTATTAGCTAATTAGAAACTGATCAATATCAGGGATTTCCAGTTCCAGAAAACATTCTTTTATGTTCCAAGTTAGAAAAACCTAAGTTAATAAAAAAGATTCATTATTGAGAGCATAACTTTTGCGCGATTACTCAACAGTTAGGAAAATCGACTTATTTTCTAGGCATCCTTTCCGTTTCTGAATGACCCCGATAATTCATATATTTTCACTGCCACCGGTCAAAAAGTTGTCAGTATCTCTGAATGGAAAAGAAATAAAAAGAAGTAAACGTATTTGAATATAGCTAATAAACTCAATTGGTACCTACATTTTATCATATTGAGAGGTCATGAATCCAAAAACAAAACAATTAATTATACAAGTTCTACTTCTACTGCTAAATCCGTTATGTGAGTAGAAAGCTTCCATACATTGTACTATAGTGGAAAAACCTTATACAACTTACAATTTATTTTTAAAGGGGTTAGCCACTTTCAGACCAATATTGAGAGACCAATGTTATTGTTTATATAATAAAAAGCTGTACAATTATCCAATATACTTTCTTTATCAATTCCTCATAGTTTTTTAAATCTTGAATTGCTTTCACTCATTCTGCTTACTTACAGTGGATAAAAATCAGTCCATGGTCATGTGGTATACAGTCCATTGCCTTGTGATGAACATACAGGTGCGTAGCTCATTATAGTCAAAGCACAGTAATCAGACCTCTTTTTGGTATTGAGCTGTGGATCTGTGACCATGGACTGTATATCACATGACCATGGACTGTATATCATATGGCCATTGACTTATTTTTATCCATTAGAAGTAAGCAGAATGAATAACAACAAGCAGAGATCTAGAAAACCATGAGAAATTAATACAGAAAGTATATGGGAAAATTGCACACGTTTTTATTCTACAAACAATAAAATTGGTTTGTTAATATTGGTCTGAAAGTGGCCAACTTATTTATACTTCTCCAGTATTATTTACTGATATTATTTATCGCATGTTAGAAAGTCAGATTTAGTGGGACATGGAATGTTATCAGTCTAATAAAGCATGACACAATAATAACAAAAACATTGTTCGATTCATTAAAGAATCAGCTCTAGTTTTTAATCATTAGTCAGTTTTTACTTGAGATATTTTGTTATTTTACCTCTTGTAAGTGTATTATAAAATGTTGGATCAATTAATGCTGAGATGTTATTTAAACAGACCTATTTCTATTAGCAAAAATTATTTCATATGTTCACTTTTATGTTTTTTTTATAACAGAACCAGAAGTTGTGGTGAACTTGGTGACAGGGGTCATCACTACCACTTCTATATTTGTGAGTTGGGACAAGCCACATGGAAATGCAAGTTTTTATGCAATACAGATTCTAGGGGAACCAACTTTCAATCAAACCGTGCCTACAAATTCCTGTACAATTGAAGGCCTGAAACCTGGGAATTATTACACATTGCTGGTCACTGCTGTTGTAGGAGGAAATGTCACCGGAAACAGTTCAGAAATATCTGTGTATACAAGTGGGTATTTCCTATAAAAACATTTTTAAGTTTTAAAAAGAATATTTGTCCTTAAGATTGGTAATTAGCCAAACACTGTTGTGGTATATCAGATATTACTGTGGTAATCAATGTTTGGTCATACTATTTCTATTCTCATAGATATCATAACATTTTTCTATTTTTTTGCTGAAGTTTTTTTTGTGACAGTTGTACAGTCATATTTCTGGTCACATATTAGCTAATTGGAAACTGATCAATATCAGGAATTTCCAGTTCCAGAAAACATTCTTTTATGCTTCAAGTTAGAAAAAACTAAGTTAATAAAAGGGGTTCATTATTGAGATCATAAGTTTTGCGCAATTTCTCAACAGTTAGGAAAATCGACTTCTTTTCTAGGCGTCCTTTCCGTTTCTGAATGACCCCGATAATTCATATATTTTCACTGCCACTGGTCAAAAAGTTGTCAGTATCTCTGAATGGAAAAGAAATAAAAAGAAGTAAACGTATTTGAATATAGCTAATAAACTCAATTGGTACCTACATTTTATCATATTGAGAGGTCATGAATCCAAAAACAAAACAATTAATTATACAAGTTCTACTTCTGCTAAATCCTTTATGTGAGTAGAAAGCTCCCCTACATTGTACTATAGTGGAAAAACCTTATACAACTTACAATTTATTTTTAAAGGGGTTAGCCACTTTCGGACCAATATTGAGAGACCAATGTTATTGTTTGTATAATAAAAAGCTGTACAATTATCCAATATACTTTCTTTATCAATTCCTCATAGTTTTTTTAAATCTTGAATTGCTTTCACTCATTCTGCTTACTTGCAGTGGATAAAAATCAGTCCATGGTCATGTGGTAAACAGTCCATGGTCTTGTGATGAACATACAGGTGCGTAGCTCATTATAGTCAAAGCACAGTAATCAGACCTCTTTTTGGTATTGAACTGTGCATCTGTGACCATGGACTTTATATCACATGACAATGGACTGTATATCACATGACAAGGGACTTATTTTTATTCACTAGAAGTAAGCAGAATGAATAACAACAAGCAGAGATCTAGAAAACCATGAGAAATTGATATACAGTATATATGGGAATATTGTACAAGATTTTATAATATAAACAATAAAATTGGCCTGTTAATATTGGTCTGAAAGTCGCCAATCTATTTACCCACTTCAGTACCATGTCTATTTCTGGTCCAGGACCAGACACATTTTTGGATATTTTGGATAAGCGGTATTGAGTGCTGTAACATTTTTATCATTTGGGTTACTCAACTAATTTCTGCACCATTTTTTTGGGAGAAACATAGGGCTTTATTTTTATATTGTTTTATTTGTGGATGTTTTTTAATCATCTTTTATATCCGGGAAAATATAAACGTGTCTGTTTTTAAATTTTCATTTTTTTTATTTAATATCACAAAGTGCTACTAAAAAACCTTTTAAAATAGTTTTTCCTCTCCATGACGGTAATTTTTATTTTGTATGGAGTCGTCGGTGGTGGGGCTAGAACCTGTAGCAAGGGGTTGTGTTTTATTTACTATTTTATTAATTTTTTATTTTTTTTTTCACATATGGATTTATTTTTATTTTTTTATTTTTTTTCACACTGTGTCCCCATAAGGTCATAATAGAGCTTTGGGGACATCTGATCACTGTTTCTTGTATGGGGGAGGCTGATTTCCCTTGTAACTGGGGCTGGTACATTTAGCCCCAGTTGCAGGACAAATACAGTCTCCTGCACATTACTGTAGAGTTGATTTGGGTCCTGAAGGGCCCAGCAGTTCTAACATATTCTGACGATAGCAGATCAGATGACCGCCAGGTCAGAGGGCAGCCGCATTATGGAGGCAACCATAGCTGTGTATACATAGTCTATGGGCAGTCCGGAAGAGCTTAAAATTCTCCATTACAATTTACTGATTCTATTTATGGCATTATAGAAAGTCAGATTTAGTTGGACATGGAATGTTATTAGTCTAATAAAGCATGACACAATAATAACAAAAACATTGTTTGATTCATTAAAGAATCAGCTCTAGTTTTTAATAATTTGTCAGTTTTTACTTGAGATATTTTATTTCATATGTTCACTTTTATGTTTTTTATAACAGAACCTGAAGTAGTGGTGAACTTGGTGACAGGGGTCATCACTACCACTTCTATATCTGTGAGTTGGGACAAACCACAAGGAAATGCAGGTTTTTATGAAATACAGATTCTAGGGGAACCAACTTTCAATCAAACCGTGCCTACAAATTCTTGTACAATTGAAGGCCTGAAACCTGGAAATTATTACACATTGCTGGTCACTGCTGTTGTAGGAGAAAAGGTCACCGGGAACAGTTCAAAAATATCTGTGTACACAAGTGGGTATTTCCTATATAAACATTTATACGTTTTAGAAATGATATTTGTCCTTAAGACTGGTAATTAGCCAAAAACTGTTGTGGTATATCAGATATTACTGTGGTAACCAATGTTTGCTCATAATATTTCTATTCTCATAGAAATCATAAATTTTTTCTATTTTATTGCTGAAGTTATTTTTGTGAGCATAACAAAGTTGTACAGTCATATATCTGGTCACATATTATTATGTAATTAGAAAGGGATCAATATCAGGGTTTTCCAGTCCCAGAAAGTATACAGTGCGGAAAAAAAGTATTTATTCAGCCACCAATTGTGCAAGTTCTCCCACTTAAAAAGATGTGAGACCTGTAATTGGCTTCATAGGTAGACCTCAACTATGAGAGACAAAATGAGAAAACAAATCCAGAAAATCACATTTTCTGATTTTTAAAGACTTTATTTGCAAATTATGATGAAAAATAAGTATTTGGTCAATAACAAAAGTTCATCTCAATGCTTTGTTATATATCATTTGTTGGCAATGACAGAGGTCAAACATTTTCTGTAAGATCTCCTCCAGAGCAGTGATGTTTTGGGGCTGTCGCTGGGCAACACGGACTTTTACGAACTTGCACAATTGGTGGCTGACTAAATACTTTTTTTCCCCACTGTACTTTTATACTCCAAGTTAGAAAAATCTAAAGGGAATCTGTCAGGGCGATTTGGGACACTAAACCACCTACACGTCCATATGTACCTGGGGTTTAGTTTCCCAAATCACCCTGTTATAATGCAATCTATGGCCTCATTACAAATAAAAAAGTCCATCTTTGGCTTCACTGAAGAACAGCAGAGGCACCGGGAGGCGTGCCAACGAAGAAGCTCATGAATAAGCCGGACTGTTCTCACGGAACAGCTTTGATCGGACCCTTCTCTAGGTAAGTATAAAGGTTTTTTTATTTTTAATGCGCCTGCGTATTGCATTACAACAGAGCGATTTAGGACACTAAAAACCAGGTCTATAAGGACCTGTGGATGGTTTAGTGTCCCAGATTGACGTGACAGATTCCCTTAAGTTAATAAAAAGGGTTCATTTTTGAGATCATAATCTTTTTCGCGATTACTCAAGTTAGGAAGATCAACTTATTTTCTAGACGTCCTTTCCGTTTCTGAATGACCCTGATAATTCATATATTTTCACTGCTACCGGTCAAAAGGTTGTCAGTATCTGTGAATGGAAAAGAAAAAGAAGTACACTTATTTGAATATAGCTATTACACTCAATTGGTACATACATTTTATGAAATTGTGATGTAATTAATTCAAAGACAAAACAATTAATTATACAAGTTCTACTTCTACTGCTAAATCCTTTTTGTGAGTAGAAAGCTCCACCACATTATACTATTATTATTATTATTATTATTATTATTGTTTATTTATATAGCACCATTAATTCCATGGTGCTGTACACTTGATGTCTTACATACGATACACAAAATATACAAAATAAATGCAATACTAACAGTGACCAACTGGCACAGTGGGATAGAGGGCTCTGCCTGCAAGGGCTTACAATCTATGAGGAAAGAGGGATAGAGACAGAAGGTGAGGTACTATAGTGGAAAAACCTTATAAAGCTTACAATCAATTTTTTTAAGTTATTGGCCACTTTCAGAGCAATATTTAGAGAGCAATGTTATTGTTTGTATAATGAAAAACTGTACAATTATCCAATATATTTTCTTTATCAATTCCTCATAGTTTTTTAGCTCTTTGCTTGCATTCACTCATTCTGCTTACTTGCAGGGGATAAAAATCAGTCCATGGTCTTGTGATGAACATACAGGTGCGCAGCTCATTATAGTCAAAGCACAGTAATCAGACCTCTTTTTGGTATTGAGCTGTGCATCTGTGACCATGGACGGTATATCAAATGACAATGGACTGTATATCACATGACCAGGGACTTATTTTTATCCACTAGAAGTAAGCAGAATGAATGACAACATGCATAGATCTAGAAAACCATGAGAAATTGATAGACAAGGTATATGGGAAAATTGTACAAGTTTTTATATACAAACAATAGAATTGGTCTGTTAATATTGGTCTGAAAGTGGCCAACTTATTTAAACTTCTCAGGTATTATTTACTGATACTATTTATGGCATGTTATAAAGTCAGATTTATTTGGACATGAAATGCTATTAGTCTAATAAAGCATGACACCATAATAACAAAAACATTTTTCGATTCCTTAAGGAATGAGCTCTAGTTTTTAATAATTAGTCAGTTGTTACCTGAGATATTTTAGTATTTGGATCAATTAATGCTGAGATGTTATTTTAACAGACTTATTTCTATTAGCAAACATTCTTTTATATGTTCACTTTTATGTTTTTTATAACAGAACCAGAAGTTGTGGTGAACTTGGTAACAGGGATCATCACTACCACTTCTATATTTGTGAGTTGGCACAAACCATATGGAAATGCAAATTTTTATGAAATACAGATTCTAGGAGAATCGACTTTCTATCAAACCGTGCCTACAAATTCCTGTACAATTGAAGGCCTGAAACCTGGGAATTATTACACATTGCTGGTCACTGCTGTTGTAGGAGAAAAGGTCACCGGGAACAGCTCAAAAATATCTGTGTACACAAGTGGGTATTTCCTATATATACAGTTATAAGTTTTAGAAATAATATTTGTACTTAAGATTGGTAAATAGCCTTAAACTGTTGTGGTATATCAGATATTACTGTGGCAACCAATGTTGGGTCATAATTAGAGATGAGCGAATTTCTCAAAAGTTCTATTTGCCAGTTCGATTCGAAGTTCAAAAAAAATGTTCTTCGAGCCGAATTACTTTGCGGCAAATATCGCTAAAAACACCTATTTCCTAGCTTCAGAGAGCCTGTATAGTGTTGTAGAACACTGTGCCTTGTACTAGCACGCATAGGGAGCCTACTGTGGTATTCAAACAATACTGTGAGTCCGAATGATACGCACATGACAGGCGTCACTCTTAGAATCGATGCGTACTTCACTTATTTGGACATTTACGGGGCCAAAACTGGCCATCTAACTCAAGTGTGAACCCAGCCTTACAGGTCCATGCTAGTGCCAGGTAGAAAGATCCATGCAGAGACCCAACATCCTACTGAAGAGTGAAAGAGCACACTCCTTTTACACTGTCGCCTGTTGATTCCACATATATGTCTACAGAGTGGCAAGGCGACATAATGTGGAGTTGGCAGCAGCATCAGGAAACCACAGAGTGGCAAGGCGACATAATGTGGAGGTGGCAGCAGCATGAGGACGCCATAGAGTGACCCAGTGGCAGCGGCATGAGGAGGCCATACAGTAACCCAGTGGGAAAGGCATGAGGAGGGCATAGAGTGACCCAGTGGCTGCAGCATGAGGAGGCCATACAGTGTCCCAGTGGCAGCAGCATGAGGAGGACGCAGAGTGACCCAGTGGAAACGGCATGAAGAGGCTATACAGTGACCCAGTGGCAGCGGCATGAGGAGGCCATACAGTGACCAATGGCAGAAACATGAGGAGGCCATACAGTGACCAAGTGGCAGCAACATGAGGAGGCCATACAGTGACTCGGTGGCAGCGGTATGAGAAGGCCATACAGTGATCCAGTGGCTGCGGCACGAGGAGGATATACAGTGACCCAGTTCCTCCCCTGTGTGACTTTGTTCGCCCAGGCAAACAAGGTGTAGAACAGCGTGACACCGCTGTGCCCTGCACATGTGGTATGCTGGAGGAGCACTGTGAATTGTCAATGCAGTGGAAGCTGAGGAAACAGTGGAGGATGAGGCGGACTTTATTGCAGGACCAACGGCGTGAGAACGTGGAGGCGGAAGCAGCGTCACCTGCCCAAGTTGCTGGTGACAAGGCGACAATGTGGAGTTGGCAGCAGCATGAGGAGGACACAGAGTGGCAAGGCAACATAATGTGAAGTTGGCAGCACTTCCATACAGTGATCCAGTGGCAGCGGCATGAGGAGGGCATACAGTGACCCAGTGGCACCAGCATGAGGACTACACAGAGTGACCCAATGGAAGTGGCATGAGGAGGGCATACAGTGACCCAGTGGCAGAAGCATGAGGAGGGCATACTGTGACCTAGTGGAAGCGGTATGAGGAGGCCATACAGTGACCCAGTGACATTGTGGAGGTGTGAGCAGCCTTAATAGGCCATACAGTGACCTTGGAAGAGAGTGTGGAGTTGTCAGCAGCCTTAGTAGGCCATACAGTGACCCAGTGGCAGAATGTGCAGTTGTCAGCAGTGTGAGGAGGCCATACAGTCACCCAGTGGCAGAGTGAGGAGGTGGCAGCAGCGTGAGTAGGCCACAGAGTGGCAAGGTGATATAATGTGTAGGTAGCAACAGCCTTAGGAGGCCATACAATGACCCAGTGGCAGAGCTGGAGGTAGCAACAGCCTCAGGAGGTCATACAGTGACCCAATAAGAGAGCGTGGAGGTGTCAGAAGCCTTAGTAGGCGATACAGTGACCCTGTGTCAGAGTGACCCAGTGGAAGCAGCATGACGTTGTGGAGGTGTCATCAGCCTTAGTAGGCCATACAGTGACCCGGTAAGAGAGTGTGGAGGTGTCAGCAACCTTAGTAGGCCATACAGTGGCAAGGTGATATATTGTGTAGGTAGCAACAGCCTTAGGAGGCCATACAGTGACCCAGTGAGGAGGTGGCAACAGCGTGAGTAAGCCACAGAGTGGCAAGGTGATATAATGTGTAGGTAGCAACAGCCTTAAGAGGCCATACAGTGACCCAGTGGTAGAGTGAGGAGGTGGCAGTAGCGTGAGGAGGCCATATAGTCACCCAGTGGCAGAGTGCGGAGATGGCAGCAGCGTGAGTAGGCCATAGAGTGGCAAGGTGATATAATGTGTAAGTAGCAACAGCCTTAGGAGGCCATACAATGAACCAGTGGCAGAGGTGGTGATGCAGCATGGATCATTTAATCTGCTGCATCAGGCATTGGTGGGTGGAAGTCCTAGCTGATCCATGCCTGATTCATTTTCACAAAGGTCAGTCTCTCCAAATTTTAGGTGGACAGGTGAGTTCTCCTTGGGGTAACTATGGCCCCACTAAACACCTGCTCTGATGCCACACTACTGGCCGGGCAGGACAGCTTTTCCATGGCAAACTCGGCCAGTTGCGGCCACAAATCCAGTTTAGCTGCCAAGTAGTCCAGCGGCTCTTTGATGACGTGTGGCAGGGTGCGATCTAAGTATGCAACCACCTGCTGGTTCAACTTCTACTCTGTGTCTAGCTGCTGATGAGCAGCTTGTTCATTATGCGGCTGAAGAAAGCTGCACATCAGTGACTCTAGGCTTCGGCTGCTGCTGATGGAGCCGATACTGCTCCTGCCACCCCCTCCCACAGCTGCCATGCCAGTGCAAGTTGAGCGCTCAGGGCCCCCCCTGGCCGGACATGCGAGAGGATGGATGATGGCGCAGATAGGCAGCGGCCAACTTGCTACATTGCATGTCTCTATAGTAGTTCAGTTTGTCCTACCTCTCAGCGGGTGTACAAAAGGCCCCCATTTTTCCCGGTAGAGAGGGTCTAACATGATGGACAGCCAGTAGTCATCCCTCTGCCGAATGGTGACAATTCGGCTGTCACTGCACAAGGAAGTCAGCATGCATCGGGCCATTTGCGCAAGTGACGCTGAGGGACTCCCTGCATCCATCTCCACTGCATACTGCCACGGTGTGTCTGGGTCATCTGTCTCATCCTCCTCATCTCCCCCTGGCTGTTCTGGTTGCTCCTGCTCCTCCTCTCCACCCATTTGACTGTGCCCCATTTGTTTGTGCTCCAATGTCCTCCTCCTCCAGTTCAGCCCCCACAGGGCTCATGTGGCCTTGAGATGTAGACGCCACCTCTCCATTCCCCTGACCAGCCAGATTGATAAGCATCTTTTCCAGGATGTGAATCAGTGGAATGATGTTGTTCATCTCGTAGTCCTGGCGACTGACTAACAAAGTGGCCTCCTCAAAGGGAACTAACAAATGGCAGGTGTGACGCATGAGCTTCCACTGGCTAACATTAAAGTTACACAGGGGAGTACATTTGTCCGTTTGGATCATCAAGAAATCATTTATGGCTTTTCTCTGTTCATATAGTCGATCCAACATATGGAGGGTTGAATTCCAACGGGTGGAAGCATCACATATCATCCTATGTTGTGGGAGGCCGTTCTGCCGCTGCAGCTCATGGAGGGTGTGCTTGGCGCTGTACAAGTGGCTGAAGTGCATGCTAAGTTTCCTTGACATTTTTAGGATGTCTTGCAGATGGGTGGAACACTTAAGGAAACGCTTGACAACCAGATTGAACACGTGCACCATGCAGGGCACATGGCTCAGTCCTCCTTGTCGCAGGGCCGACACCATGTTCTTCCCGTTGTCGGTCACCATTGTTCCGATTTTAAGTTCTCTTGGAGAAAGCCAGGATGTGATTTCTTGATTGAGGACACGGAGCAGTTCCTCCCCTGTGTGACTTTGTTCACCCAGGCAAACGAGGTGTAGAACAGCGTGACACCGCTGTGCCCTGCACATGTGGTATGCTGGAGGAGCACTGGGAATTGTTCCTGCAGTGGATGTTGAGGAGACAGTGGGGGATGAGGCGGACATTGTTGCAGGACCAACGGCGTGAAAACGTGGAGGCAGAAGCTGCGTCACCTGTCCAAATTGCTGGTTTGTCTGGGCAGACACCATATTAACCCATTGGGCCGTAAATTACATATATTGTCCTTGACCGTAGTTACAGCTCCACACGTCGGCGCTGCCGTGCACTTTGGCAGACACCGACAGGCTCAAGGACTGGCCCACCTTCTCTTCTACATATTTGTGCAGGGCTGATACTGCCTTCTTGGCAATCAAATGATGGCTTAGGACTCTCCACCTTGGCTCAGCGCAAGCCATCAGTTCTCTGAAAGGTGCAGAGTCCACCAAGTAGAAAGGGAGTGATTGCAGCACCAGCAACTTGGACAGGAGCACATTCAGCTTCTGCACTGCTGGATGATTGCACGCATACTGTTGTATCTTAGATACAGATTCTGTGATCGATTGCTGACGCAATAACTGACTAGGAGGAGGAGCAGGAGCATCACGACCAGCAGATGATGGGAAGGACACACAGCTTCCTTCAGCTGAGGTGGTGGAGCCTTGACTGCCTGGAATGGGGTGCGTGCCACTGGGTGCTGCAGCCACCACATTTGAGCCACGGCTCTCCCAGGCCACTTTATGGTGACACTTCATATGTTGGCGCAGGGCTGTGGTGCCAACATTGGCACCCTGGCCACGCTTAACCTTCTGCCCACAGATTGAACATATGGCCATGTTCACTTCCCCCGGTGGCTTTACAAAAAACTGCCACACCGCAGAGTAGGTGATTTTACCCCCAGCACTCCACAATAACTGACTGCTGCCGTCTCTGCCTCCGTGAACCCCTGCATGACTGCTTTACAGGCAGGTAGGCTGGTGCGAAGTGGGTGGTCTACCCCGGGCATGTTTAGTTCCCGACCTCACACTGCTGCCACCCTGCTGATTCCCCCACTGCCTCATGCACAACCTACAACCCTCTTCTCCTGTTGACGATGAGGCCCCTTCGTCACCCGGCTCCCAATTATGATTGGCTACATCGTCATCCACTACTGTCTGCAGGTCACTGATGTCCTCCTCTACACCAGCTCCCATGCCACTCTCCTCATCACTACTTGTCCGCCTACCGCAGGAAGCGACGGATGTCTCCTCCACATCTTGGCTGAGCAGTAGCTGCTGACTGTCCTCTAGTACCTCCTCCTCACTGTACAGTGGATCTGAGCCCACAGCATAGAATAGTTCTATAGCTGAGGGAACAGAAAAGGACTGAGGCAGGTTGAGGACAGGTGAGGGCACAGGGCCTGCTGCCGGGCCATGCTAACTAAGAGTTGTGTCTGACGAACCCACCGACTCTTGGCTGGGGGTGTCTGATGTGACTTGGGATGAATTGGATGACTGAGTCAACCAGTCTATAACCGTTGGGTTGCTGGTCAAGACACGACCACTACTTGACACTGGGAGCTCAAGCCTCTGTAACTGACCCCTGCTGCCATGCCCCCCTAGTCTGCTGCAACCTGTGCCTGCGCCAGAAACATTTAGGCCTGTGGCCCTCCCCTGTGCATGGCCTCTCACTTCTCTGTCTGACATACTGTTTGATGAAAAAACTTAATTGTAAAGGGAAAAAAAGGCCTTTTATTTTCTACTTTGAAGAGAACTGCAAATATGCCCCTTATTTCTTCACCCACTAATGAACACCAATAAAAAAGGCGTGATAAAGGCAGAGATTTGTAGCTCAGAATTATTTAATTATTGACAATACTATTTATAAATGGCCAGCAACTTTATACTGGTAACAAAATGCTGAATATGATCCTTTTTATGTGTTTTGACACTAATAAACACCTTTAAATAAGTAATAACCGCTAAGAATTATTGAATTTTTATCGACAATACTGTTTTTAAATATTGCCTGCAACTTTATACTGGTAACAAAATGGCGAATATGGTCGTTATGTCTTTCCCCACGTTAAAGGCCTTTATTACAGATTAGTGCAGATATTATTGGATGATAATTCAGTTTTCTTTGGCACAATAGTACTGAATAATGTTATGCCTTGTAAGAACAGTGAATAAGCCCCTTATAATAAATGCCTTTAAAAAAGCTTTTTTTTACAGATACGTGCAGATATGGCTTTGGCACAATAGTACTGAATAATGTTATGCCTTGTAAGAACAGTGAATAAGCCCCTTATAATAAAAGTCTTTAAAAAGGCTTCTTTGGGGGGCGGAGCCTACTGTGGAGCGGAATGGCCGCATAGTTGTAAAGCTCCAGGCCTGAGTCCTATACAGCGGCAAAAAAGAGCGACGTGCCCGTAAATTACACTCACCTAAACGGCACAGGGAACGCTTTCTAACTCCGAGGATGCTGAGGAAGAGGAAATCTGCGGTAAAACCGCAGAAAATCTCGGATTACTACTTCCCCCACGGAGGAGGGGAAGCTCAACATGGCGGCGGTTCGCGCTCCAGCGCTGTCTCCGGGGCCTCGTCTCCGTCCCGAGACTCTCCGGAGGAGCCACTCACCCTCTCCGCTCGGCAGAGAACGTTGTCAGAGCCATCGATACCGCAGTTGATGGGGTGTGGAGGTCCGGAGGCACCGGGGCCGTCTCCCTGGCGGGCCGAGGTGAGCGCGGTTCCGGGGCCTTCTCCTGCCGACACACCGAGGCCTACAGGCCTAAACAACGTGGAGACACCCCACTCGCCCACCGCCAGCCCGGTCAAGCAGAAACCCAGGCTCCAGCACACTGAGTCTCCAGAAGGGGAGGTGAGCGATACCACACTGTCTGTACCGCCATCCATCAATTTTTTTGCAGATATTCCGGCTACAGAAAGCCTACTTACTGAGGCCTCCATGAAAAACATGCTCATGGCCTTTTGTAAATCACTGACAACTGACATGTCCTTAATGGTTAGACCGCTAGATAGAGACCTCCAGGAATTGCAAAAACGCACTGTTCATGTGGAATCTAAGGTGGCGGAATTTTCTGCATCACATAATGCTCTTATAGATGCTCACTATGAGGTGGAAAAAGACGTGTCGTTTCTGAAAGCTAAAATAGCAGACTTGGAAGACCGCTCGCAGCGCAACAATCTAAAGTTTAGAGGGATTCCAGAGTATCTGTGAACAACTTAACAGCTTTCCTCCAAGACCTGATTCGCACGCTCTTACCAAACCTCACGATAATGGACTTAACCATTGATAGAGCGCATTGAATCCCAAGGCCTTCACACCTAGATGAAGCCATACCCAGAGATGTATTAGCAAAAATCCATTTTTACCGCACTAAAGAACTGGTGCTGCTGACCTCACGGAAAATTGGCCGTTTACCTGACCCATACCAGAAAATTTCCATCTACTCCGACCTTTCGGCTGCAACGCTACAACTGAGAAGGCAATTCATCCCTATTACTACGACGCTACGCCACCATAACATCCTATATAAATGGAGATTCCCGGTCAGAGTGATCATAACCAGGAACAACCTTACTCATGTTATCAAATCTCTGGAAGATGGCAAAAAGTTGCTAAACAAATGGGACATTCCGCTCTTTGACCCGACGCCCAAATTACCACCTGGCCCAGTGTCTGATGGTTGGCATCAAACGAAAACCCCAAGACGTCCACCAAAAGGGCTGCACAGCTAGAGACTCACCTTAAAATGGATTCCGTATGTCCACTACTGCTCCCCCCAGGATTACAACAGCCGCTGGTCCGCTGTACCACATTTCTTTTCTTTGTTTTGTTGAGATGGCTTAGCCACTGGTCTCAGTGTTTTTATAGTTTGTTTTCTCTTCGGTTTTGGCACTTGGGACGCTGTGAGTACACAAGGCAAAGACGAATATGCTTCTTCTTGTTACTGGTAATTTTGGATGCGGGTGGTTGTGGTACGATTATTGCAGCATTACTAACTGTAAAATATGGTACTTAATATTATGTCAATGAATGTCAGAGGTTTGAACTCCCCTCAAAAGAGAGCCAATTTGTGGCGAGAGGCCCGAGCTCAAAGCTGTGACATTCTTGCAGTTCAAGAAACACATCTTTTAGAGATAGATGCCATTTGCATCAAACATTCAGCATACCCACATATATTTCACGCTCATTGCTCCTCCAAGCGCAGGGGAACACTAATTGGGATCAGAGATTCAGTGGCATTTCAGCTGGTGTCCCATCATGCTGACCCTGGAGGGCGATTTGTCATATTAGTCTGTATCCTTAACAACGTCACATACACATTGGTTTCGGTATACGCCCCGAACAGAAGGCAGGTGTCTTTCTTAGGGAGACTTATGAAAGTAGTGGAGAAAAAAAAAGCAAGGATGCTTAGTATTAATGGGAGACTTTAACATGGCTCCGGACCCAGTGGCAGACACTACTTCTGGCATAACGATACGCCATCCTTCATTCTCGCAGGCTATATGGCGTCATGACCTATTTGATGCATGGTGTATCTTGCATAATACCGAAAAAGATTACACCTACTATTCCACGGTACATAACAGCTATTCACGAATAGATCTATTCTTAATAGAACAAACTAGTATTCCCCTTGCCATGAAGTCGGGTATTTCACAAATAACATGGTCAGACCATGCAGCAATAACCTTGACTCTCAGAGAAAAATATGAATGCCCTAGAGCGTACGTATGGAGGTGCAATGAATTCTTAATGTCACAGCCAAAATATAAAACAATCTTGGAAAATGATTTGAAGGAATTCTTTCGGACCAGTGCTCCCTCTGCCCCTAGCCCTGATATATTGTGGAACTCACATAAAACTTTTATCAGAGGAACATTTATCCGCCTAGGACACATTGAAAAGAAAACTAGGTTAGCAGAAATTGATCGACTACTGCACCAAATAAAATCTATAGATAGTAGTAACAAAAAATCTCCTTCCCCCTCTAATGCAGCAAAGTTGGTGACATTACGCCATCAACTGACAGCCTGTCTACTGCATAACTATGAGAAAAACTTGAAAAGGGCAAAAGCGACTTATTACTCTCAATCTAACAAGGCAGGGAAGCTTCTAGCGTCCAAACTTAAACAAAAACATGCACGGTCCAAAATCCCATTTCTCCAAAGCAAAGATGGCACACACAAAATTTATGATCCTAGCGGCATCGCCAATGCCTTTAAAGCTTTCTATGAAGACTTATACAACATTAGAGAGGACTCTATAACACTTCCAACGAAACAAGAAATTGCCAAATTTCTCGCAAGCACTCAATTGCCCACACTCACAGAAACACAACTGGACTCTTTGAACGAGCCCATCTCACCTTCAGAATTGCTATCAGTAGTCAAGCCGCTGCCACCTCGAAAGTCTCCGGGCCCAGATGGCCTTACTAACGAATATTACAAAAAGTTTTCCCCACTCCTGTTAAGCCCGCTGTTGTCGTTTTTAACGGCTGCGGTGGACTCCGGCACTATTCCAAGGGAAAATCAGGAGGCCCTGGTGGTGACATTGCCTAAAACGGGCAAGCCTGCCATCAGCTCCCAAAATTTTCGACCAATATCCCTATTAAACTCAGATTTAAAAATTTATGCCAAAATTATAGCGAATAGAGTAGCAGCTTGTCTTCCGAGCCTAATAAACCACGACCAAGTGGGATTCGTGAAAGGGAGGCAGTCATATGACAACACTAGACGCATTTTGAATATTATACACCACATCAATTCTAGAAAGATGGAGGCAGTGATTCTTGCATTGGACGCCGAGAAGGCGTTTGACAGGATTTGCTGGTCGTATGCCTTCTTGGTGCTCAGGAGCATGGGGTTCGCTGGAGCTATTTTAAGAGCAATTGAGGCACTGTACTCTGCACCATCTGCAAGAGTATTCACTAATGGGGTAGTGTCTGATCCTTTTTTTAATAACGAACGGGACTAGACTGGGGTGCCCCCTCTCGCCGTTGATATTTGTTCTCTCGATGGAACCACTGGCCCAAGTACTCAGACTAGACCCAGACGTGGGTGGCATTGCTATACGGGACAAAACTCATCTTATATCACTCTATGCAGATGATATCATTCTTACCTTGTCCAACCCACAAAAATCTATTCCCCGACTTATGGAGATTATTGCCAAATTTGGACATCTATCATTTTCTAAACTAAATATGGCCAAGTCACAAGCCCTACCTTTACATATTCTTCCCCCCTTGCTGCAACCCCTACAATCGCAATACGACTTTGATTGGAGGAAAGATGGCGTTCAATATTTGGGGAAACAAGTGACACCCTCTTTAGGGGCCCTATATAGACATAATTATACACCCATGCTGAAAATAATGCAGGATGAGATGGAGCGACTGTCCAAAGTAGATGGGACGGGTCGCAGCCTTCAAAATGTTACTATTGCCTAGACTCTTGTACCTGTTTCGCACACTCCCGATATCCATCCCGGTTTCGTTTTTCGAAACCATGCAAAGGATGATTTCGAAATACATATGGAGTGGAAAGAGACCCAGAAGTAATAAAAGCTTCCTATTTAAACGAAAAGAGGCGGGGGGACTAGGAGTACCAGTGGTACAGAATTATTACATAGCATCCTTGGTTACGCAATGTGCTAGATGGAGATTAGCGGATACCTTGGTTCCATGGTTACATATAGAGCATTCGTTTTATATATCCCTTAAAGCTGACGGATGCCCTGTGGGCGCCCTTCTGGAACATTCCTACGCCTGAGTCCTTCTCCCCAATCATGCAAGCAGCAGTGACCGCATGGAAGCTGCTCCACGGGAAAGCAAACCCTACAAGTCATTTTTGCACCTCAGAGATGCCTTTGTCACTTCTGGCCTGGGCGATAGAGGACCTGGTAACTTCAGGGTGGGAGGCGAGAGGGATTACACGAGTCTCCCATTTACAATCCGATACCACACAAATTTTATCATTTACAGATATTACACAGAAATTTGGGGTTCATGGTGGTGATTTCCTCAAGTACTCTCAAATATGTCACTTTATATCTAAGAATCCAGTATCGAAATTACCCCACAGTGGTACGATATTCACCTGGTTGTCGACTAAGATGAGGGGATTACGGTTTCTATATGACAAAATGGATGGAATAGCGACTTTTACTAAATCAATACCATTCCGTTGTTGGGAGAGAGATTTGGGGAGAGTCATTACTTTGGATGAGTGGGAACAGGCAATTAAGCTGCGATGAAAATTACATTGAGGTGGTACCAAACCCCCTCCACTTTGCAAATGATATACCCTTCCATCTCTGGAAACTGCTGGAGGGGATGCGGGGGGAGAGGAACCCTTCTCCATATTTTGGGACAATGTCCCATAATTCATGGATATTGGAATAGAGTCTTTGATATGCTATCAGAAATATTTAATTTTCGCCTCCCCTACGCCTCTCCTCTGGCCATCCTATTAATTGGAATTCCCGAGAAATGGAATAACTATAAGAAACTCCTGTGTAAAGTCTTGACTATAGCTAAATTATTGTTGGTACAACGTTGGAGATCGGTGACCCCTCCGTCTGATTCCACACTGTTGCAAGCTATTAACAATACATATGCTTACGAGAAGGTAATTGCATTGGGAAATGACTCATATCATAGCTTTGAAAAGGTATGGGATGCGTGGATAAACTCCCGATTTGCCGCATAATGGAAACCGTGGAGTTTTGTGGAGTCCGCTCTTGTACATCGTAATGGGTGTGGAGATGTAGGAAATGGAGTAGGAAATGGAGAAGAGGTAGAAAAATATGAGAGATTGTCTATGAAAGACTGTCTCACGCTAACCCCAATAAAGTGCCTACATGTTCTTGTTACTGTCATTGTTATTGTTTAACACCTATACAATCTTTATCTTTTGTCTCATTGATGTACAATTCAAAAATTTACCACGGATAAATTCAAATCAGAATGTATAGTGCAATGTATAACAATATTGTTTCTTACATTTATTGTGAAAACCGAATAAAAATTATTGAAACTAAAAATTATTGAAACTAAAAAGGCTTCTTTTACAGATACGTGCAGATATTAGTGTATAATATTTCACTTTTTTTTGCTGTACTGCACTTCAAAAGGCTTGTTGTGTTCCACCTTGACAACACAGATATGAGTAATGAGCAGCAGTATAACGGCAGTGAGTGCTGCAATGTGAATTATGCTGCAAATTCTTGCTGTAAATGAGCCTGCAACCACCTCAAATTCTTCTCTCAATTCCTCCCTATCCTTCCCCTACACTTTGTAAACCTCTTTCCCTGAACTTCTATATGTTTTCTAAGTCTTTCCCCTAGCTCCTGCTGATGTCTGTCCCTACAGTAAGAGTGATGTGGAATGACTGTACCTAAAATGGCCGGGGGGTTTTTATAGGGCTATGACATCACAGGTCTTGCTGGCTGCTGATTAGCTGCACGCTTAGCATTGTGGGTGATCCCGCACTCCCAGAGTCCCTTCCCCCTTGTCCTAACATGTGCGGTGGCCATTTTATAAAAAATTTAAATTCGATGCATCGAAGCGTGAGGAAATCCAGAATCATGGCGAATCAAACATTTCCTGAAATTTGGATCGAATTCCACTTCTGCAGAATCGATTCGCTCATCTCTAGTCATAATATTTCTATTCTCATAGAAATCATAAAATTTTTCTATTTTCTTGCTGAAGTTATTTTTGTGAGAGTAACAATGTTGTACAGTAATATTTCTGATCACATATTAGGTAATTAGAAAGTGATCGATATCCCAGAAAGCATACTTTTATACTCCAAGTTAGAAAAATCTAAGTTAATAAAAGTGGTTCATTTTTGAGATCATAATCTTTTGCTCGATTACTCAACAGTTAGGAAGATCGACTTATTTTCTAGTCGTCCTTTCCGTTTCTGAATGACCCTGATAATAATTCATAAATTTTCACTGGTACCGGTCAAAAGTTGTCAGTATCTCTGAATGGAAAAGAAAAAGAAGTACACGTATTTGAATATAGCTATGTAACTCAATTGTTACATACATTTTATCATATTAATTATACAAGTTCTACTTCTACTGCTAAATCTTTTATGTGAGTAGAAAGCTCCCCCACATTGTACTATTATTATTATTGTTTATTTATATAGCACCATTACTTCCATGGTGCTGTACATTTGAGGGTTTACATACGGTACACAAAATATACAAAACAAATACAATACTAACAGTGACAAACGGGCACGGTGGGATAGACGGCGCAGTCCTCAAGGGCTTAAATCTATCATGGAAGAGGGATAGAGACAGAAGGTGAGGTACTATAGTGGAAAAACCTTATAAAGTTTACAATCAATTTTTTAAAGGGGTTGGCCACTTTCAGACCAATATTTAGACACCAATGTTATTGTTTGTATAATAAAAAGATGTAGAATTATCCAATATAACTTTCTTTATCAATTTCTCTTTTTTATATCTTTGCTTGCTTTCACTTATTCTGCTTACTTGCAGTGGATAAAAATCAGTCCATGGTCATGTGGTATACAGTCCATGGTCTTGTGATGAACATACAGGTGCGTAGCTCATTATAGTCAAAGCATAGTAATCAGACCTCTTTTTGGTATTGAGCTGTGCATCTGTGACCATGGACTATATATCACATGACAATGGACTGATTTTTATCCACTAGAAGTAAGGAGAATGAATAACAACAAGCAGAGATCTAGAAAACCATGAGAAATTGATATACAGTATATATGGGAAAATTGTAAAAGTTTTTATTATGCAAACAATAAAATTGGTCTGTTAATATTGGTTTGAAAGTGGCCAACCCCTTTGAAAAATTGATTGTAACCTTCTCAAGTGTTATTTACTGATAATATTTATGGCATGATAGAAATTCAGATTTAGTTGGACATGGAATGTTAATAGTCCAATAAAGCATGGCACAATAACAAAAACATTGTTCGATTCCTTAAAGAATGCGTTTTACTTTTTAATTATTCAGTTGTTACTTGAGATATTTTGGTAATTTACCTCTTGTAAGTATATTATACGATGTTGGATCAATTAATGCTGCCTTGTTATTTTAACATAACTATTTCTATTAGCAAACATTCTTTCATATGTTTACTTTTATGTTTCTTTTTAACAGAACCAGAAGTTGTGGTGAACTTGGTGACAGGGGTCATCACTACCACTTCTATATTTGTAAGTTGGGACAAGCCATATGGAAACGCAAGTTTTTATGAAATCCAGATTCTAGGGGAACCAACTTTCAATCAAACCGTGCCTACAAATTCCTGTACAATTGAAGGCCTGAAACCTGGGAATTATTACACATTGCTGGTCACTGCTGTTGTAGGAGGAAATGTCACCGGAAACAGTTCAGAAATATCTGTGTACACAAGTGGGTATTTCCTATATAAACATTTATAAGTTTTAGCAATAATATTTGTCCTTAAGATTGGTAAATATCCATATGATGTTGTGGTAAATCAGATATTAATGTGGTATCCAATGTTTAATCCTAATATTTAAATTCTCATAGAAATCTTAACATTTGTTAGAAATTTTACTTATAGTAAAAAAAAAAAGAAAAAAAAGAAAAACTTATACAATATCTGAATGACCCTGATAATCCATATATTTTCACCTCTACCGGTTAAAAAGTTGTCTGTATATCTGAATGGAAAAGTACACGTACAGTGGGGAAAAAAAAGTATTTAGTCAGCCACCAATTGTGCAAGTTCTCCCACTTAAAAAGATGAGAGGCCTGTAATTGACATCATAGGTAGACCTCAACTATGGGAGACAAAATGAGAAAACAAATCCAGAAAATCACATTGTCTGATTTTTAAAGAATTTATTTGCAAATTATGGTGGAAAATAAGTATTTGGTCACCTACAAACAAGCATTTCTGGCTCTCGCAGACCTGTAACATCTTCTTTAAGAGGCTGCTCTGTCCTCCACTTATTACCTATAGTAATGGAACCTGTTTGAAATTGTTATCAGTATAAAAGACACCTGTCCACAACCTCAAACAGTCACACTCCAAACTCCACTATGGTGAAGACCAAAGAACTGTGGAAGGACACCAGAAACAAAATTGTAGACCTGCACCAGGCTGGGAAGACTGAATCTGCAATAGGCAAGCAGCTTGGTGTGACGATATCAACTGTGGGAGCATTAATTAGAAAATGAAAGACATACAAAACCACTGATAATCTCCCTCGATCAGTGGCTCCACGCAAGATCTCACCCCGTGGGGTCAAAATGATCACAAGAACGGTGAGCAAAAATCCCAGAACCACACAGGGGGACCTAGTGAATGACCTGCAGAAAGCTTGGACTAACATAACAAAGGCTACCGTCAGTAACACACTACACCGCCAGGGTCTCAGATCCTGCAGTGTGAGACGTGTCCCCCTGGTTAAGCCAGTACATATCTGGGCCCGTCTGAAGTTTGCTAGAGAGCATTTGGATGTTCCAGAAGAGTATTGGGAGAATGTCATATGGTCAGATGAAACCAAAGTAGAACTGTTTGGTAGAAACACAACTTGTGTTTGGAGGAGAGTGAATGCTGAGTTGCATCCAAAGAACACCATAGCTACTGTGAAGCATGGGAGTGGCAACATCATGCTTTGGGGCTGTTCCTCGGCAAAGGGACTAGGATGACTGATCCGTGTACATGAAAGAATGAATAGGGCCATGTATCGTGAGATTTTGAGTGCAAACCTCCTTCCATCAGCAAGGGCATTGAAGATGAAACGTGGCTGGGTCTTTCAGCATGACAATGATCCCAAGCACACCGCCAGGGCAACAAAGGAGTGGCTTCGTATGTATGCAGCGTATACCTATTGAAGCAGCAATCAGATATCACTGCTTCAATGGCCCCCCTCACTGAAGCAGCGATCAGATATCGCTGCTTCAATTCCCCCCCTCCCCCCAGAGCTGGTGCTATTATTATACTCTAGACTCTAGAGTCTCCTCAGACCCCAGAGTATAATAATCAGAGGCCCAGGGGAAGTGATTAAAAATAACAAACACTTATACTCACCTTAACCTCACCTCTCCTGTAAACCCAGCTGTCAGACCGTCCTCCTCGCTCCTCTTCTTCCTTCCGAATGAAGTCCTGCTCCCCGGACGTCACTGCTGGGGCCTGTGATTAGGCCTCAGCGGTCACGTGGGGTGTGATGACGTCATTACGCAGTTGCATTACACCGGCGCCAACGTCATTATGCCCAATCACAGGCCCCAGCAGTAAGGCCTGTGGAGGAAGAGCTCCGGAGTTACTGCGGAGCCCAGGACAGGTGAGTATCAGCATTTATTTTTATTTTTAATCACCACGGGGGGTACAGAGAGGGACAGGTAGCATGGCAGAAGCCCATGTTTGACTGCGGCATCCAAGAGGTTAAAACCCCTGATCGGAAATGTGCGATTCGATACATTGGAAGCGTGAGGAAATCCAGAATCGATGCGAATCGAAGATTTCCTGAAATTCGGATTGAATTCCACTTCATCAGCTTCGATTAGCTCATCTCTACTGATGGTGAATCAATTTTTCTTGCTGTTATGCAAATGGAACAGACAGCAGTTAGAAATGATAGGCTATTAGTAAGACCACCCCTATAAAAGAGTGGATCTGCAGGTGGTGACCATTTCTCTGTTCTCATCCTTTTTTACTGTTGTTTTAGTCACTTTTGAATTATGTCATTGCTCTCACCCCTAGAGGTAGCATGAGGCTCTTATCCGTGAAGAGCACAGGGCGCCAATGTCAAATCTGCCAATGTTTGTGTTCATTAGCAAATGCCAATCGCCCTGCACAGTGTTGGGCTGTAAGGGACGTTGGGCCCTCATATCACCCTCATGAAGTTTGTTTCTGAAAGTTTGAGCAGACACATGGATGGTAGTTGATCTTAAAAAGAAAAAACAAGTACCAAGCGGCACATAGCATAATACTGGAATCAAAGGTACTTAATAAGTAGATAGTATTGACTAGATGGCCTCTCACCTTAGTGGGTTTTGGTCACAACAACTAGGTCAACAGGATACAATGAGAGGGTAAACCCTTAAAAAGGCAATTTGCGCACTCTAAATGGTCCGAATGAAGAAATGCTTATTAGGAAGTAAAAACCGTGGATATCACAACCCGTTTCTGGGCTTTATAATGCCCCTTTGTTAAGTGCAATAAGCATATCCTGGGCAGGCCTGTTGCACCTAGAGGAGGGGCAGGGGAGAGGGGAGGAGGAAGGGGCCACGGGCGCTGCACTGAGATGAATCCAATCAAACAGTGACAAAAATGGGGGGCATCAGGTCCCTGAGTACAGACAGTGGCGTGCAAGACGGTACAATGCTACCTTCAAAATAAGCAAAGAAGGGAGGAATAGTGCACGGTTATGACATCCCATAGGTGTAAATGAATAACTAAATAGATAAATAAATTAATTAATTAAATAAATAAATATCAGAGACCAGGGAGTGGTGCGGCAGGCGAGGAGGTTAACCAGAAATGAAAACGAAAAATGAAAATGAAAAGGGAGGGAAGAAGGGAAGAGCGGGAAAAGACCCCCTGACAAAGTCCCCTAACCAACTACCCCGGGAGGGGGGGGGAAAGCTCATGCCAATCTAAAGCTCTTTCTAATAGTCAAACCACGGTCGCCATAAGGCCTTGAAGGACTGATGTTTACGTAGTTCCCAACTACGCAATTCCTCAAGCCGGGCGATCTCATCCACCTTAGTCACCCAATCCGTCACAGAGGGGGATCCTTCTTAAGCCAATTAATCTGTACCAATAATTTAGCAGCTTGGACCAGTAAAGTAGCAAGATCACCTTTTGCCGGAGACCAATTCCCCTAGGGCAACCACAGCAAAACAGAGGCAGGGGTCAGAGGAATGTCCAGTGCCCCCACTTTACGAAGAATCCTTTCCACCTGTGACCAAAATGGGGAGATATCCCTGCAGGTCCAGAAGATATGCCCCAAAGAGCCGCCAGGTTACCCACATCTCCAACAGCGATTGTCGGATCGCAGTCCCATAACTGCCAAATCCCCTGGAATCTTGTACCATCTAGTGACAATTTTGAATGAATTCTCCTCAAGACTTAGACAAGGCGAAAAACCATGAGATCTAATGTGTATACTCACTATCTCTGGTTCCGTGAAGCAGCAGCCCAGGTCCCTCTCCCATCTACCTATATATGAGGGTTTAACATTAGGAGTCAAGGACAGAATGTAGTGGTAGAGTAGGAAAATCAGGCCCTTAGAGGGTCTAGTGCAGTGATGGCGAACCTTTTAGAGACCGAGTGCCCAAACTGCAACCCAAAGCCCACTAAATAATCAAAGTGCCAACACGGCAATTTCACCTTAAATTATCCTGCCTCCCCTGCACCCCCATTCCCCACTCTTGCTCACACACAGTCTGCCCCCCATTCCACCCTCTTGCATGCAGCCTGCACCCCACATCTGTCCCCCCACACTACACCTGCATCTCTCCCCCACACTACACACTGTACCCCGCATCTCTCCCCCCCCACACTACACTCCACACTACACCTCTCCCACCACACTACACCCTGCACCCCACACCTCTCCCCCCACACTACACCCTGCACCCCATATCTCTCCCCAACACACTACACCCTGAACCCCACATCTCTCCCCAACACACTACACCCTGCACCCCACATCTCTCCCCAACACCCTGCACCCCGCATCTCTCCCCAACACACTAAACCCTGCACCCACATTTCTCCCCCACACTACACCCTGTACCCCACATTTCTATCACCCCAAAGAAAGGAAATAAATAGTGATGGTAAATTATCGCAAAGTGCCAACACGGCAATTTCACCTTAAATTAACCTGCCTCCCCTGCACCCCCATTCCCCACTCTTGCTCACACACAGCCTGCCCCCCCATTCCACCCTCTTGCATGCAGCCTGCACCCCACATCTGTCCCCCCCACACTACACCTGCATCTCTCCCCCACACTACACACTGTACCCCGCATCTCTCCCCCCATACTACACTCCACACTATACCTCTCCCACCACACTACACCCTGCAGCCCACACCTCTCCCCCCACACTACACCCTGCACCCCACATCTCTCCCCAACACACTATACCCTGCACCCCACATCTCTCCCCAACACACTACACCCCACATCTCTCCCCAACACACTACACCCTGCACCCCGCATCTCTCCCCCCACACTACACTCCACACTACACCTCTCCCACCACACTACACCCTGCACCCCACACCTCTCCCCCCACACCTCTCCCCTCACACTACACCCTGCACCCCACATCTCTCCCCAACACACTATACCCTGCACCCCACATCTCTCCCCAACACACTACACCCTGCACCCCACATCTCTCCCCAACACACTACACCCTGCACCCCACATTTCTCCCCCCACACTACACCCTGCACCCCACATTTCTATCACCCCAAAGAAAGGGAATAAATAGTGATAGTAAATTATCGCAAAGTGCCAACATGGCAATTTCACCTTAACCAAATTAACCTGCCTCCCCTGCACCCCCATTCCCCCCTCTTGCTCACACGCAGCCTGCACCCCCATTCCATCCTCTTGCATGCAGCCTGCACCCCGCATCTGTCCCCCTCACACTACACCTGCATCTCTCCCCCACACTGCACCCCGCATCTCTCCCCCCACACTACACCTGCATCTCTCCCCCATACTACACACTGCACCCTAAATCTCTCCCCTCACACCCCGCATCTCTCCCCTCACACTACACCTGCATCTCTCCCCCACACTACACACTGCACCCTAAATCTCTCCCCCCACAACCCGCATCTCTCCCCCCACACTACACCTGCATCTTTCCCCCACAATACACCAAGCATCTCTCCCCCCACACTACATCCCGCATCTCTCCCCCCACACTATACCCCGCATCTCTCCCCCCACACTATACCCCGCATCTCTCCCCCCACACTACACCCCACACCTCTCCCCCCACACTACACCCTGCACCCCACACCTCTCCCCCCACACTACACCCCACATTTCTCCCCCCACATTTCTCCCCCCACACTGCACCCCACATTTCTCCCCCCACCCTGCACCCCACATTTCTCCCCCCCACACTACACCCTGCACCCCACATTTCTATCACCCCAAAGAAAGGAAATAAATAGTGATAGTAAATTATCGCAAAGTGCCAACACGGCAATTTCACCCTAAATTAACCTGCTTCCCCTGCACCCCCATTCCCCCTCTTGCTCACACGCAGCCTGCACCCCCATTCCATCCTCTTGCATGCAGCCTGCACCCCGCATCTGTCCCCCTCACACTACACCTGCATCTCTCCCCCACACTGCACCCCGCATCTCTCCCCCCACACTACACCTGCATCTCTCCACACTACACACTGCACCCTAAATCTCTCCCCCCACACCCCGCATCTCTCCCACACTAAACCCCGCATCTCTCCCCCACACTACACCCCACACTACACCCTGCACCCCACACCTCTCCCCCCACACTACACCTGCATCTCTCCCCCACACTACACCCTGCACCCTAAATCTCTCCCCCCACACCCCGCATCTCTCCCCCCCACACTACACCCCGCATCTATCCCCCCACACTACACCCTGCACCCCACACCTCCCCCCACAACTCTCCCCCCACACTACACCCTGCACCCCACATCTCTCCCCCAACACACTACACCCTGCACCCCACATTTCTCACCCCACACCTCTTCCCCAACACACTACACCCTCCACCCCACATTTCTTCCCACACCCTGCACCCCACATTTCTCCCCTCACACTACACCCCACATTTATCCCCCCACACTACACCCGACATTTCTCTCCCCACACTGCACCCTGCACCCCACATCTCTCCCCAACACACTACACCCTGCACCCCACATTTCTCCCCCCACCCTGCACCCCACATTTCTCCCCTCACACTACACCCCACATTTATCCCCCCACACTACACCCCACATTTCTCTCCCCACACTGCACCCTACATTTCTCCCCCCCACCCAGCACCCCACATTTCTCCCCCCACACTACACCCTGCAAGCCACATTTCTATCACCCCAAAGAAAGGAAATAAATAGTGATAGTAAATAGAGAGGATAAATGGCTCCTCACCTCCCGCAGGAGAGGGGGGTAATTAGCTCGGAAAAGGGAGTTGGGATCCCTGGTTATTTTAACACCTAAGTATTGTATGCTAGAAGGTTGCCAGCTAAACGGGGATTGCGCCTGAAGAATGGAATGGTCAGAGTCAGAGAGGAAGATGTTCATTGCTTCAGACTTAGGATAATTAATGTTAAAATTAGACAACTGACTGAACTGGTCCAACAGCTGAAGTACCTGAGGAAAAGTGCAGATAGGGTCTGATTCAAGGAGGAGCAAGTCATCAGCAAAAGCTGCGCTATAATGGGTGGTTCCCCCACCGTGATACCCCTGATATCTGGATGGTCTCTAATGGCCTGCAAGAGAGTCTCCATTACTAAAATAAAAAGAGTGGGTGAAAGGGGGCATCCCTGCTTCATGCCATTCTTTATAGAAAACGGCTCTGACAAAGTACCATTGACCCTAATTTTGGCTCGAGGTCCTGAGTACAGAGAAAAAATAGCTTGAATAAAGGAAGGGAGTATGCCAAATCTGGTTAGAGTACGCTCCATAAACAACCAGTTGATTCTATTGAAGGCCTTCTCGGTATCAGTGCCGAGAAAAACCAACAGCAGACGGGTCTTAAGTGCATATTGTACCAGTTGAATGACCCTATAGGAGTTATGGTTGCCCTCCCTTCCAGGGACGAAGCCACATTGTTCTGGGTGAATCAGGGATGGGAGAAGGAGCTGGAGACAGGATGCCAGCACCTTCGCCCTCAGCTTCATATCTACATTCAGCAGTGATATCGGTCTATAGTTGCCACATTTGGTTAAGTTTTTACCTTCTTTTGGCAGAATCGTAATGGTCGCTTCCAGACTCTGGGGGGGGTAGCGAGCCACCTATCCGGATAGCCTCGCACCAGGCAGTTAAGTGTGGAAGAAGGGTGGAGCTAAATACCTTGTAATACCCCACCGGGAGACCATCTGGGCCTGGACATTTTCCCAAGGGCATGGAAGCAAGGGTGGACTATACTTCCTGATCGGAAACTGGTTGAAGAAGAGAAAGTTTGTTCTCCTCAGACAGTGTGGGCAGGTGGAGATGTTGAAGAAAATTATCCATATGCTGCGCAGTGGTTGGGTCAAAGGGGTCTAGGGCTGGTTTCAAATTATATAAGTTCTGAAAGTATTCCTGAAACTGAGCTGCAATATCCTCCGTGCTGGTAACTGTAGTACCCTGATCAGAAACAATCCTGTTAATGAAGGTGGAGTCTTTCTCCTTTTTAATTAAGTGGGACATCATCCTATTCCCCTTATCCCCATGGGCATAGAATTTAAACTTGTCATACTGGTAGTTTTTGGCATACCAGACATTTAGATGGTCACGTAACTGAGTACGAAGATCAGAGAGGTCCGATTGAACCGCAAGGGCCCCAGAACGTTTCTGAATGCACTCTAGTGCATAGATTCTAGTCAATAGGTCATTAATATGTGACATGCATTTCATTTTGACCCTCGACCCAAGGGCTATCAACTCACCTTGAATGAAAGCTTTATGCGCTTCCCATGTAATAGCATGAGAGGTGTCAATAGCAGGATTTTCTACAAAGAAACGTTGGAGTTTAGTAGTCAAAGTGGCCACACAGCAAGGGCTATCTAGGAGAGTTTCGTTTAGTCTCCATGACCAAGTCTTTTCTGGCAAGGTATGGAGGGTCAACGACATGAACACCGATGTGTGGTCCGAGATAGTAAAGGATCCAATGTCCAATGCTTTGAGAGCACACACATTTGATTTAGACAAAAACAGGTAGTCCAACCTATGTGAAGAATGGTGGCCAGTGGATACGTATGTATAGTCCTTAGAGGACGGATTGAATATCCTCCAGGAGTCCAAAACATCCGTATCATGAAGAGCTTTCCGTAAGCCAGCAAGCACCCGCTGGGAGTGGACAGAGGCAGCAGTAGAGATATCCAAGGTCGGGTTAAGAGCGACATTCAAGTCCCCCCCAACCACTCTGATCCCCTCAGCGAAGTCCCTGAACCTAGATAGTGTATGAGATAACCAATACGTTTGCTTCACATTAGGGATATAAAAGTTTCCTAATGACATCAGCAGGTTCCCCACCCTACCTTTCACAAAAATGAACCAGTCTTCAGGATCGGCACAAACCACCAGTGGGTCAAAAGAGACAGATTTAGCAATGGCAATAGAGACACCCCTAGAAACCTTAGCATTACAACTGTGGAACCAATGCTTAAAATATTTAGTGGAGGGGGCGGAGCCTAGCCGCGGTACGACATGGTCGCATAATCTCAGAGCTCCCAGCCTGAGTCTCACTAAGCGACGTTTACCAGCGACAAGCCCGTGGAGGGAGCTACTAAAATTACCACAGGAACGAGAACTCACCTTTTGGAAATGCCCAGGAAGCGCAAATCGGCGGTGAAGCCGCAAAAACTCTTGGATTTCTTCTTCCCTCACGGAGGGGGAGAGGAGCAAGATGGCGACGACCCGCGCGCAGATACAGCATCCAGGGCCTTGACTCCTCCGAGGGATCCTCCGGCGGAGACGCTCACGCTCTCCGCACAACGGAGAGCATTGTCAGCCCCATCTCTGCCACAGCTGATGGAACGTGCGGACTCGGGATCGCCTGAGTCTCCCTCCCGGCAGGCCGGGACGGGCACGGACTACGGGCCTACACAAAATGGCGCCACGGGGCCTACCGCTACATCCAGCCTGGGGACGCAGCAATCGCCTACTGCGAGCCCGGTAAAGCAGAAGCCAAGGCTCCAGAGCGCTGATCCGCAAGGAGAGGAGGTGAGCGACACTATACAACATACACCTCCATCTATTGATTTCTTTGCAGATATACCGGCGACAGAGAGTTTGCTAACTGAGGCTTCCATGAAAAATATGCTCATGGCCTTTTGTAAGTCATTAAAGACAGTCCCTTATGGTGCAACCGCTAGATAGAGATCTTCAAGAGTTAAAAAGCCACACGGTACATGTTGAATCTAAAATGGCGGAATTTGCTGCATCACATAATGCGCTTATAGATGCGCACTACGACGTGGAAAGGGATGTGTCCTTTCTTAAAGCTAAGATAGCTGATTTAGAAGACCGCTCCAGAAGAAATAATTTAAAATTTAGAGGGATCCCAGAATCAGTACCTCCAAAAGATTTAACTGTTTTCCTCCAAGATATGATAAGATCGCTACTACCGAATCTCACGAAAATGGACTTAACTATTGACAGAGCTCATAGAGTTCCGAGACCCTCACATTTAGATGGAACGATACCCAGGGATGTTCTGGCAAAGATCCATTTTTACCGCACTAAAGAGCTGGTTCTGCTGACTTCACGGAAGACAGACCGCCTACCTGAACCATATCACAAGATCTCCATTTACTCAGATCTCTCAGCCACGACACTACAAATCAGGCGACAATTCATCCCTTTTACTACAGCATTACGTCAGCACCACATTTTGTATAAATGGGGATTCCCGGTCCGTGTGATCATCTCCCGCAATAATCTTGTACATGTTATCAAGACTCTGGAGGAAGGGAAAAAATTGCTAAATGCATGGAATATTCCAATGGTTGATCCTCCAATCAAAAATCCACCTAGTCCAGTATCGGATGGCTGGCGCCAGGGGAAAACCCAAAGACGTCCACCTAGAGGGCTACAAAGCTAGAGACTCACCTATCTTGGATTCCATATGTTCACTGCTGTTGAACTTATCCCCCCAAGATCACGACAGCTGCTGGTCCGCTGTACTATGTTTGTCTTCCTTCTCTTTTTTTTTTCTCTTGATGCAGCTTAGATGGGTTGCCCATCGGTTCTGTAGTTTATATGGTTTGTTTCCTTTCTGGTTTTGGCACACAAGGCGAAATGAATACAAATGGTGGAGACAACTCCGCCTCCTGCAAACAGGGACATCCTTTGGTATGGGCAAGTGTGGTAAGACTCTTAATGCATTCCTAATTGTGTATTATGGTGCTTAAAGTTATGTCTATGAATGTCAGAGGGTTGAACTCTCCTCAAAAGAGGGCCAATTGATGGCACGAGGCACGAGATCAAGGCTGTGACATTCTTGCAGTGCAAGAGACCCACCTTCTGAAGGCAGATGCCTCTCACATTCAACACCCAGCATACCCAAATGTATTCCATGCTCACTATTCCTCAAAACGTAGAGGAGCATTGATTGGAATCAGGGACTCGGTAGCGTTTCAATTAGTGTCACAATATGCAGACTCAAGGGGGCGATTTATAATACTGATTTGTATTCTTAATAGTGTTACATATACGCTGGTATCAGCCTATGCCCCCAACAGGAAACAGGTGGCATTCTTAAGGAGACTGGTAAAGGCGGTGGAAAAGAGGAAGCAGGGATGTTTAATATTGATGGGGGACTTTAATATGGCTCCGGACCCGGTGGTGGACACCACTTCTGGTGGGTCGACACGCCACCCTCCTTTCTCGCAAGCGCTATGGCGCCATGAACTATTTGATGCCTGGTGTATCCTCCATAATACTGAGAGAGATTATACTTATTTCTCTCCTGTACATAATAGTTACTCACAGATAGATTTATTTCTACTTAAGCAATCCAGCCTCCCCATGGTTATGCAATCTGATATCTCAGTAATCACTTGGTCAGACCATGCAGCAATAACCTTGACCTTAGCATAAAAATATGAATGCCCAAGAGCGTTCGTATGGCGGTGCAACAAATTTTTAATGTCACAACCGAAATTAAAAGCAACTTTAGAGACTGATCTGAGGGAATTTTTTCTGATTAATGCCCCCTCTGTCCCTGGCCCTGATATACTGTGGAACTCTCACAAGGCCTTTATTAGAGGAACGTTCATTCGCTTGGGGCATATAGAAAAGAAAAATAGATTGGCAGAAATAGATAGATTGCTCCACCAAATAAAATCTATTGATGACAGCAATAAAAAGTCCCCCTCTCCATCAAATGCAGCAAAATTGATGACATTACGCCATCAACTGACAGCTTGTTTATTGCATAAATACGAGAAAAATCTAAAACGGACCAAAGCTACATATTACGCTCAGTCCAATAAAGCAGGCAAACTCCTAGCCTCCAAACTTAAACTAAAGCATGCGAAATCCAGAATTCAATTCCTTCACAGTAAGGATGGTGCATATAAAATATATGACCCAAGGGGCATAGCTGACGCCTTTAGATCATTTTACGAAGGCCTCTACAATATCGCGGAAGACACAGCGGTAGCTCCCCCAACGAGCCGCGACATTGAGCGCTTCCTTACGGCTGCCCAATTGCCCAGGCTCACTGAGTCACAACTGGACTTTTTGAATACACCCATTACCTCAGAGGAGTTGTTGTCAGTTATTAAATCGCTGCCATCTCATAAGTCTCCGGGCCCTGATGGTCTTACTAATGAATACTACAAACGATTTTTCCCAATCCTGAAGGACCCGCTGCTGTCCTTCCTGGCGGCCGCGATTGATTCTGGTACCATCCCAAAAGAAAACCAAGAGGCCTTAGTGGTTACGCTGCCAAAGCCGGGAAAACCGGCCACTAACCCCCAAAACTTCCGACCTATCTCTTTACTAAATTCCGACCTGAAAATCTATGCCAAATTAATAGCAAGCAGGTTGGCAGCCTGTCTTCCGAGCTTGATCAATAATGACCAGGTGGGATTTGTTAGGGGGAGACAATCTTACGATAATACCAGACGCATTTTGAACCTCATACATCACATTGATTGTAAGAAGGTGGAGGCGGTGATCCTCGCATTGGACGCTGAGAAGGCGTTTGATCGCATTTGCTGGTCGTATGCCTTCTCGGTGCTCAGAAATATGGGGTTCTCTGGAGCTATTTTGAGAGCGATAGAGGCGCTATACTCTGCACCATCTGCGAGAGTGTTTACCAATGGAGTGGTATCGGACCCTTTTCTGATAACAAATGGGACCAGACAGGGATGCCCCCTGTCGCCCCTGATATTTGTTCTTTCCATGGAACCATTGGCTCAGGCACTCAGACTAGATACGGGAATAAGGGGCATTGATATCAGGAATAGAACTCACCTTATATCACTCTACACTGATGATATTATTCTTACCCTGTCTAAGCCACAAACATCTATTCCTCGCCTAATGGCTACCATTACTGAGTTTGGGCAATTATCGTTTTACAAATTGAATATGGCTAAATCACAAGCGCTACCTTTGAATGTCCCTCCTTCTTTGCTTCATCAAATGAAGTCGAATTATGACTTTGATTGGAGGAAGGACAATGTCCAGTACCTGGGGATGCAGATGACACCATCCCTAGGGACCCTTTACAGAAGTAACTATACACCAATGTTAAAATTACTGCAAGAGGAGATGGAGCGAATGTCAAAAACAGATACCTCTTGGATAGGCGGAGTAGCGGCCTTCAAAATGTTACTACTACCTAGACTTCTATATTTGTTTCGCACGCTCCCGATATCCATTCCTGTTTCCTTCTTTGAAACAGCACAAAGGGTGATTTCAAAGTATATATGGAATGGGAAAAGACCGAGAATCAACAAAAGCTTCCTATTTAAACAAAAGGAGGCAGGAGGGCTGGGCGTTCCGATGATAAGAAACAATTATATAGCCTCGCTGGTCACTCAGTGCGCTAGGTGGAAATCAATGGATACCTCGGTCCCATGGTTGCACATAGAGCAGGCATTTATAGCTCCTTTAAAACTGGAGGATGCGCTGTGGTTACCCTTTTGGAACATTTCAGCTCCTGGATCCTTCTCCCCGGTCATGGTTGCCTCATTGGCGGCATGGCAGCTAATACACGGGAAAGCTAACCCTATGAAACATTTTCATATTTCTGAAATGCCTTTGTCACTACTGGCATTGGTAATCGACGATTTGGGAATCTCGGACTGGGAATCGAGGGGGATCACGCAGATTTCTCAATTATATTCTGACACTAAACAACCTATATTGTTTGCAGACCTTAGACAGACATACGGAATCTCTTACAGCGACTTCCTTAAATATTTTCAAATATGGCACTTTGTGTCTAAACATCCTGTGACGCTTTTGCCCCATAGCGGCGCACTTTTCACTTGGCTGTCGACCAAGGTGAGAGGGTTGTGTTTTCTGTATGACAAAATGGACGAACTTTCGACCTTCACTAGATCTACCCCATTTCGTTGCTGGGAGAGAGACTTAGGGACAGCCATTACCCTAGAGGAGTGGCAGCAGGCAATTAAGCTGATCCATATATCCTTAAAGTGTAGTACACATATAGAGACGGCCATGAAAATAGTATTACGATGGTATAGGACCCCGACTATGCTACAGTTAGCCTATCCCTCCGAATCAGGGAATTGTTGGAGGGGATGTGGAGGTAGAGGAACCCTTCTCCATATTTTGGGGAATTGCTCCATAATTCAAGGATACTGGGAAAGGGTCTTTGAGATGCTCTCGGAGCTATTCGACTTCCGACTCCCATACACCGCTAACATGGCTATTCTGATAATCGGAATTCCAAGTGCACTGAGGGCATACAAAAAACTTATCTGCAAAATTTTGACTATAGCCAAATTGATGTTGGTGCAGAGATGGAGGACAGTAGCCCCTCCACTCATGTCGGATCTCTTAATGGCCGTAAACAACACATACACATATGAAAGAGTACTCGCACTGGGAAATGACTCCTTCCATAGCTTTGAGAAAATCTGGGAAGCATGGATCTACTGTCGATTCGCTCTGAGAGAAAACCAGGTTGATACAGGAAATCCGGGTGGGGGGAAGCAGTGACTGAGTGGGTGGGAGTCAAACCTGCCAACTAAAGGGTAAATGAAGCAGAGGGGGAGTAGGAATACGGAATGGAAAAATTGAGTGTCGGTGCCTACACACAAACAGAAGCCTTACAACCAAGGGAACGTCGGAACTGAGGAACATGTCCTAGGTGTGATTCATGATAACCGGTTGACTGTGCCTGAAAGTTATTGTTATAGTTATGGTTTACTATGTTAGTGCTTTGCATATCTGTCTTATTGATGTATGACCCAAAGATGTACTTTGGAAGGAAAGTATTATATTATCTTGCATATTATGTGATACTGCATACCAATGTACATTGCAATTTATGTCAATATTGTTCTTTACCTTTATTCTTGAAAATTCGAATAAAAACTATCAAAACTAAAATATTTAGTGGAGAGTTTGGGGACTGACGTCGATTTTAAAATGCGTCTCTTGCAGAAAGCAAATTTCCGAGCCGAACCTCTTAAGGAGTGTCAGCAACTGAGATCTCATTTGAGGGGTGTTTAAACCACGCACATTCCAAGAAGTGATTTTAAGTGTTGCCATCCTTATAAGGCGAGAGAGGGAGCACAGCAATAATGAAGGAAAGCCGCTGATGCCAGGAGGAGCAGTGCAGCACCTGTGGACAAAACATAAAACACAAATCAGGGAATGACAAAGTAACAAATATATCGACTAATTGCCAATGAACAAGTTGCAAACTACTAAGAGTGGGGAACTGATCAGTGCAATTAGGATTGGCCTGAGGTGGGTGTGATGATTCTGCCTAAATATGGCCATAACTCAGCTATATTTTGGTCTCTGGTTATAGGATATCCCTTCTTCCTTGCTTGCATACTGTGCGCAGCTACATGCCTAGGTGCATATTGGCAGTAGCGTCTAGGCTGGAACAATAGGGCTCCATTGTATTCCTATACAGCCCTGGCTGATCAAACAATAGTGCATTGTTCACGCCTGGGCTGTTGATCAGATATGACTGATAACAGGGTATCAATTCACTTTGTCTCATCTACATACAAAGGGTCTGAACGTGATTGAATTAACTCATCAGACTGTCGCCGGTGACCTCATTCTGGGAGGGGGCATAAAGGGTATAAAAGATGAGGTAAGAGGTCTGTGGGAGGAGATTATGCAGGAGATTACCCTATAGAGATTTATGCAGGAGACCATCACAGACTTCCACTGAGAGAGACTTTGACTGAGATGCTACTATGAGCAGGCAGGTTGGAATGCTGCTGCTGACAATGATGAGCCTATAAGAGACTGTGAGAGACTGTTTTGAGAGCATGCAGGCGGGATTATCGTTTTAATGCCACATGCTGAAAAGCCTCCACTGGTACTCACACCTGCCATGTGTGAGCGTTGGACTATAGAACCACATCAAGGACATATGTGGTAAAGTAATTATTTCACCTTTTATCCCTTTTATTTTATTTGTACTGTATCTTGCAACTAGTAACTGTTAATGCTTGCATATGTCTGCATATCTGTTCTGATCTGTATATGTTAGATTTTAATACCGACCCATTTAGAGGTTAATAAATATATAAAATTTAGAAGGCTTGTCTTTGTATTTATCTGGTGAACCCGGCACTCACTGGCGGTGAGTGTGGTTTTTATATGAAAGAGGACTCAGGGTGTGGCCAAAGCGGTTTGGCGCATGGAGGATCTTTCACAGGGGGTATGGAAGGGAGTAGGAGGAAACATACAGTAGGACCACAACATGTGCATGATCCACCTGATCGTCAAAACCGTGAGGAATACCACAGTTAAATAAGCAAAAAACTAAACGAATGTCAACCAAACCGCCCAGCATGGTAAGCGGTGAATAGCTAAGTGACTGTCCTGCTAGTCCAGAAAACCCAGTGAGGCAGGGACTGGGACTGAAAAAACATACTCACAGCCTCAGGCTATAGATAGAAGCAGTCACGGTGAATGCGGAACTAAGGGTCGGTGAGCATGCGTTTTCTTAGGCCTTGTTGGTTTCCCCTTCCACACATTCATCCACTGATCTGTAGCCGGCAGTTTCGGGAAATCCAGGTGCTGCTCTGTAACCGCCAGCCAGGATGGAATAGGTATAGGGGCAATATCCAGTAGGTCCCATGCTGCAGGTAAGTCATCTGGGACTCTAATGGTACACTGCTTGCCATCATATAGGAACGAGAGGCTGAAGGGAAAAAGACAGTGAAAAAGCACTTTCTTGTCATGCAGGTCTAAGAAGGCACCTCTTGTACAGCATAGAAGGAGCTAAGTCCTGGTATAGTGAGACAGGGTCCCTATCAAGAATCAAATCTTTACAGGCCCTCGCAGCGCAGAAGACCGTGGCAATATCGGTGTAACACAAGAGGGCGCAGACAACATCACGAGGAGGCTCACCTGCCAGCGGGACAGGGTGCAAGGCCCTATGGATACGCTCGATAGAGATTTTTTCCACCTGTTCCTAACCAAGCAACTGGCAGAAAAGTTTTGTCGCTGCCTCCGGTAGATCCTAATGGATCACCGCTTCAGAGATACCCTTAAAGCGGATATTCTTCGCCTCCCACAGTTCTCCTGATCCTCTATCTTCTCCAGCACAATATTGAGTGCATTTAGCTGCTGTTTGCAGCAAGTCTCTGTCGCCTTGCAGAAAGTAATAATGGCGGCTTGAGCGGTCTCCACCGTATCCAGGCGTTGACCCATTTGACCCACTTCGGCCTTAATGTCTCCCAGTTCCCGCATTACCGGAGCAATGGCTTGAGAACGGGCCCTCTTCAGTAAGGAGTGAGATATAGGAACAGAGTCGCAGGATTCAGATGCGTCTGTGCTGCCAGTCACGCTGTCTTGATCAGAGTCGTCTGGCTCCTCAAAGTCTGCTGGGGCTAAGAGCGGCGGCGCCATATTGCTGATGTGCGCAGGAGACAGGGCCGATTTTTTACGAAGGAATTTCTCCATTTCCTCTGCATTTTTCTTGGACTTGGGGGTCTCTGGTTTTTACCATTTTGGAGGCTGGAAGACGCTAAATAAACAGGTACTCCGAGAGGTGAGATGGGAGCCCAAGATTAAGTGGCCGTCTTGTATAGTGGTCAGGCCGCAGATTGCCTTTTTGAGTGTTTACCCTCTCATTGTATCACATGGATGTTAGTGGCCTACTGGAGGTAATTTTGCAGGGCTCTGGCACTGCTCCTCCTGTTTCTCCTTGCACAAAGGAGGAGGTAGCAGTCCTGGTGCTGGGTTGTTTCCCTCCTACGGCCCCCTCCACGTCTCGTGGTGTACTGGCCTGTCTTCAGGTATCTGCTCCATGCAGACACAGCTACCTTTCTTGCCACAGCTCGCATTGATGTGCCTTCCTGGATGAGCTGCACTACCTTTTAAATCCCTGCCATTTCTGAGCCAGTGGTGCTGTTAGCTTCAGCACACAATATGCTAATTAGACTAATTAGTAGTGACATGCAGTACTGGGGTGGAGCAGAGAAAAGAATGAAAAAGTTGAATCACCCCCCTTTCCTTAAAATACATATAAAAGTTAAAAAGTACTGTGAAACACATGCACATTAGGTATACCCATGTCCAAAAACGCCCGATCTACAAACTTATAAAAATATTTTTCTCGTATGGTCAACGCCGTAGCAGGAAAAAAAAAAAATCAAATGTGCCGAACTGCTTTTTTTTTTTTTTTTTTTGCTGTTTGGCCTCTTTCGCAATTAAAAATTTGAATAAAAAGTGATCCAAGCAATAGACAATCCCCCAAATGGTATAACTAAAAAGTATACATAGCCTCACAAAAAAATATGCCCTATGCACCCTATACATGGAAATATAAAAAAGCTAAGGGTATCAGAATATGGCGACTTTAAGAAAAAAACATTTTTTGCAAAGCATGGATTTTGCTAAGGGGTTAAAATGTAAATACAACTATATAAATTTGGTATATCCAGAATTGTACTGAAACATAGAATACAAGTGATACAGTATGTCATTTTGGCTGCACATTGAACACTGTAAAAATGAAGACTGTAAGAGTTTCAAAAAGGCACTTTTTATCCAATTTCACCCCATTCAGAATTTTTTTGCATCTTCTCAGTACATTGTACAGAATAATAAATGGTACCATTATGAAAAAAAATTTTTTCCCGCAAACATCAACCCTCATATGGCTCTGTGAACAGAAAAATAGAAAAGTTATCGGGTTTGAAAGCGGGGAGTCAAAAATAAAAATTAAAAATGTCACCATCAGAAAGGGGTTAATAACCATTGGGCTATATTTCACAGTAATAAACCATCTATATATACAGTTGTGCTAAAAAGTTTACATACCCCAGCAGATTTTTTTGGCCTTTTTTCAGAGAATATGAATGATAACACAAAAACTTTCTCCACTCATAGTTAGTGGTTGGTTGAAGCCATTTATTGTCAAACTTCTGTGTTTTCTCTTTTAAAATCATAATGACAACCAAAAACATCAAAATGACACTGTTCAAAAGTTCACTTACCCCAGTTCTTAATACCGTGTATTGCCCCCTCTAACATCAATGACAGCTTGAAGTCTTTTGTGTTAGTTGTGGATGAGGCTCTTTATTTTCTCAGATGGCAAAACTGCCCATTCTTCTTGGCAAAAGTCTCCAGTTCCTGTAAATTCCTGGGCTGTCTTGCATGTACTGTGCGCTTGAGATCTCCCCAGAGTGGCTCAATGATACTGAGGTCAGGAGACTGAGATGGCCACTCCAGAACCTTCACTTTCTTCTGCTGTAGCCAATGACAGGTCGATTTAGCCTTGTATTTTGGATCATTGTCATGTTGGAACGTCCAAGTACGTCCCATGCGCAGCTTCCTGGCTGATGAGTGCAAATTTGCCTTCAGTATTTGCTGATAACGTGCTGCATTCATCTTTCCTTCAACTTTGACCAAGTTTCCTGTGCCTTTGAAGCTCACACATCCCCACATCATCAGTGATCCACCTCCGTGCTTTACAGTAGGAATGGTGTTCCTTTCATCATAAGCCATGTTGACACCTCTCCAAATGTAACGTTTATGGTTGTGGCCAAAAAGTTTGATTTTTGTCGCATCACTCCAAATTACCTTGTTCCAGACGTTTTGAGGCTTGTCTCTGTGCTGTTTGGTGTATTGAAGGTAAGATTCTTTGTGGCATTTGTGCAGTAATGGCTTTCTTCTGGCAACTCGACCATGCAGCCCATTGTTCTTCAAGTGCCTCCTTATTGTGCATCTTGAAACAGCCACACCAATAGTTTTCAGAAAGTCCTGTATTTCAGCTGATGTTATGTGTGGGTTTTTCTTTGCATCCCGAACAATTTTCCGGGCAGTTGTGGCCGAAATTTTGGTTGGTCTACCTGACCATGGTTTGGTTTCTGGGCATGTTATCAGGCCAAAATCACCAGGGTATGTGAACTTTTGAACAGGGTCATTTTGATGTTTTTGGTTGTCATTATGATTTAAAAAGAGAAAACACAGAAGTTTGACATTAAATGGCTTAAGCCAACCACTAACCATGAGTGGAAAAAAAGTTTTTGTGTTATCATTCATATTCTCAGACAAAAGGCCAAAAAAGCAACAAATCTGCCTGGACATGTAAACTTCGGAAGCCATTATGCATGCAACCATCCTAACAAGCCCTTCCTTGACTCTCTGTCTAAGTATCATTGCATGTCCTTGTTAAACTTTGCTCCCACCTCTTGTCCAATTTGCATTTAATCAACTACTATCTACTAAAAAAGACAGTATAGTGGGTTGTGAATAGATAATATGACAGAGAAATAAGAGAAATAGGCCTGCTCAGCAAAAATATTTAAAATTGAGAACTACAAAATTTGTTCATGGCTGTATAAAGTAGTAAAATAATACTTTCTGCTCTAGAAGCATTGAGGCCAGCATTTGTTAACTGTTTTCTCTAATCAGTTGCATCCTCTTAGTATATACTATATATAAAATACAGACATTAAACTAATGATGTCACTTTTATCTTTGTAGAGCCTGGAGCAGTCAAGAACCTGACTGCAGAAAATATCACCTCAACTTCTATTTCTCTGAATTGGCTACATCCAGAAGGAGGTGCAAGTGCCTATCAAATCCAGATCAGTAGAAATTCTAATTCTACAGTTTACATATCCCTGAATAAAAGTTACACAATTGATGGCTTGTCTCCTGGAATTGAGTACACAGTTGTGGTTTCAGCTCTGGTCAGTAGCTATATACAGGGAGAAGGCACAGAAACCGTGGTTAAAACAAGTGAGTATCATGACAATGCTATCAAATATTGTTAATTATACAGTTTGCAACTCATCAACACAGACATTGGTTAACAGTTGGTTCAGTGATGATTCAGACCCTATTTCCACTTAAACATGCACATCTTTTTCAGTTAAAGATGCTACAGGACAGTCAAACGTGTTAGGTAGTCGAAGCCCCACAAAACACACAAAAATACATGCTGACAAAGTAATAATTTATGAAGATTTGTGCAGTTGAAGATCATTTTCTTTTAACAAAACAGTGAAGAACAAGTCAGAATGTTTCTTGAAGAACCACATTTTTTTTTAATTATATGGTAAAACAAATCACTGGTGAATGAACTCACTAATAATAATTCTCCATCTCTCAGCTTAAAAGTCTCAAAAAGTATAAAATGATAGAATATAATGGGATTCAAAGGGGCAAATTTATGAAGACTGGAATTATTAATGCCAACCTTCATAACCCGATCAATGGTGAAGGGCGCTCTTCATTTATGAGGAGGGGCACACCTCCTCAGAAATGAGGCACACTTTCCACTGGGCCTTACACCTGGAAGGAAATCTACACCAGCAATCAACATAGATTTCCAAAGTTATTTACAGATTTCTGGTGTAAATACTAATAAATCTGGTGGGTCCAAAGGCTCTATTCCCTGCTCACCTTCTCCATGCTTCTTTTGGTGGGAGAGTGGCCACAATTTTTCAGGCAAAAGTCTTATTTCTGAAAAATATGTGCATCTTTTTTGTCTGGTACACTAGAGAACTGGCTACCAAGGCGTATTCTTCCCAATTATATTCACATTAGAATTTTCAGGTTTTGAATAAAGTTGTGATGAGTTTCTGATCTTCTCATGAATGCAGCAAGAGTAGCTCATTGGTCAAGTGGGACTGGGTTTGAATTTGATCAATGCTACACCTGCACACATAGCTTGGCTAGAAGGGGTACAGAGGTAGCAGTTGCACTCAGACCCTAGTGCCTGAGGTGGTCCAAAGCCTCTGTGACACATCCTTGGTGACTTCTAATATTCTTATAATTTTCAGTAGAGCTACATTATCCCCTAAACACAGGTTTGTTACTCTTTTTGCAGATGCCAACAGCCTAATTTTTACACTTTCTTATTCATCAAGTAATGTGAATCACAAAACACTAATCATAAATGAGGTAAGTTATTGGATTTGTAAAGATTATTATTAATACAGATGCTATTGTATATGCATTGACACTTATAAATCTTCTGTGATTTGTTCTAGATAAATCGTATTCTGCAGAAGCAATTCCCAAACCAGAATGTGACTGCAATCTGGAGACAAGATAAAACAGTTTAGTTCTGTAAAATATTCTCTTTTATCAAGTTTGACTGAAAAACATGCTATTGAGAAACCCAAGGATATTTTATACCAAAGTATTACAAAACAGATGGGCTTTTTTAAGGGGCCTGCAGAAACTGATTCGGATCTGAAATGCCAAGTCTATAAACTATTGGATATTATGCATCACTACTCTGTATCTTGGATTATGCCATCTGAGTTTTTTTTTTTATTCTGAGCATTGCTTTTATACAGCAATTACTTTGTGCTAGGTATTTGCCAATTAAAATATATTTCTTAAATTTGTTCCTGTTATAATTATTAATACCGTTCATGAAGTTATTTAATACCAAATTAAAAACAGAAAAAAAAACAGAGGAAAGAAAAAAAAATGTAAAAAAGTAAAAGAGAGGGAATGGGGCATAACTAAATACAGTATATTGTTCAAAGAAAGTATTCTCTAGTTTAATTAGTCCATAGAGTAATCATTCATTTCCCAAGAGCGTCATATTTTCAGTTTTTATATGGTATGTTTCTTAGTCCCATATCTGTTAAAGATCCTTTCCATTGGTGCCCCAATGTGATCTTTTGGTTGCAGTACCATGAAGTTATTAATGTTTGAAAGCATAAAAGTTCATATGCAAATTATCCTAAGTACTCTTGGTGGGCGGGGAGCAGCATCAGCCTAGTCATGCTGTCCCCTTGCTAATTACACCTCCTGGGCATGATTGACATGTGAAGGACTGTGAGTGCTATGTCAACCATACCCAGGAGGAGTGATTAGCAAGAATGTTACATCAGTAATTTATAAGTAGTAAATTAGTGACTTTAATATATATTATATAAGTACAATAAAAGAAAAAAAAAATGATAGGGAAATTTATTAAGACCTAATATCAAATTTATTAAGGCGCACTGGCCTCTTAATTCTGCCCGCACCACAGGTGCTCTATAACATCCTGCTTACAGATTGGATTGCATTTTCTATGTGACAGGTTCCTACTAACTTTAGTTCAGGTCTCTCTGTTGGAATAGCTCATTAAGAACATCATAGGGCAGGAAGTTCCACTGGTAGATCCCAACCAAAGATAGGAGGGTATTGGCTAACGTTCACATAACATAACAAGACCACATTTAAGATCCAAAAAAGTAGGACAGACGGACATAAGGAACAGACAGACTTCAACTAAGCTGCAGCATAAGGTAGGAAACTTAATCTTACTCTGACTGTTTCCTGTGCACGGCTCCTCTGGATGTTGGGTGTGGTCATAAGAAAAAGGGAAGTTTTCTTGTTGTGTAGCAGTCTTTAAAATAATTATGTATTCCCTCAGATAAACGAATGTCAAAGTGATTTTTAGTTGCGGACAAGCCTTGGAGACACCGAGTGGTTGCAAAGTCCTCGTTTTGGAATGCTAGCCTCCAGCTGTGACTGGCAGGTCAGGGTCGAATGAGGCCTGAGTAGCAATACGGAAGGACTTAGTAGAACCCACCCGTAGTGTCATCAACTGGTAAAATTGTGTGTTTTAGCAAAGGGACTAGATTGGAAAGTTAGACTCTTGGAATCTGAAAGAGGCTGTACCCTGAGCACTACATGATAACAGATGAATGCCGCATCCTCAGTGCATATGTACGGAAGGGTTAAAGCGATGGACAAGGTTCAATGGACATAAAACTCTTGATGGGAGATGGTGGATTGTTTAGACACATTACTTTGTAAGACATGCCGAAGCAGGTCATGGTGCTGACTTTAATGGATGGGTTTATTATACTTGTAGCTTACAAGATGTACCACACCCAGAACATTGGCAGAATAAGTCATTTGAAGAAATAGTAAAAAGAAGAGATTACATACCACATAAACCAGAAGGGGGATTAATCTGTTTGACCACACCCCTAGATCCAGTGGGGAAAAAAAGTATTTAGTCAGCCACCAATTGTGCAAATTCTCCCACTTAAAAAGATGAGGCCGGCCTGTAATTGACATCATAGGTAGACCTCAACTATGAGAGACAAAATGAGAAAACAAATCCAGAAAATCACATTGTCTGATTTTTAAAGAATTTATTTGCAGATTATGGTTGAAAATAAGTATTTGGTCAATAACAAAAGTTCATCTCAATACTTTGTTATATATCCTTTGTTGACAATGACAGAGTTCAAACGTTTTCTGTAAGTCTTCACAAGGTTGGCACACAGTGTTGCTGGTATGTTGGCCCATTCCTCCATGCTGATCTCCTCCAGAACAGTGATGTTTTCGGGCTGTCGCTGGGCAACACGGACTTTGAACTCCCTCCAAAGGTTTTCTATGGGGTTGAGATCTGGAGACTGGCTAGGCCACTCCAGGACCTTGAAATGCTTCTTACGAAGCCACTCCTTTGTTGACCTGGCGGTGTGCTTGGGATCATTGTCATGCTGAAACACCCAGCCACATTTCATCTTCAATGCCCTTGCTGATGGAAGGAGGTTTGCACTCAAAATCTCATGATACATGGCCCCATTCATTCTTTCATGTACACGGATCAGTCGTCCTGGTTCCTTTGCAGAGAAACAGCCCCAAAGCATGATGTTGCCACCCCCATGCTTCACAGTAGATATGGTGTTCTTTGGATGCAACTCAGCATTCACTCTCCTCCAAACACGACGCGTTGTCATTCTACTTTGATTTCATCTGACCATATGACATTCTCCCAATACTCTTCTGGAACATCCAAATGCTCTCTAGCAAACTTCAGAAGGGCCCGGATATGTACTGGCTTAAGCAGGGGGACACGTCTGTCACTGCAGGATCTGAGTCCCTGGCAGCGTAGTGTGCTACTGATGGTAGCCTTTGTTACGTTAGTCCCAGATTTCTGTAGGTCATTCACTAGGTCCCCCTGTGTGGTTCTGGGATTTTTGCTCACCGTTCTTGTGATTATTTTGACCCCACAGGGTGATATCTTGCATGGAGCCCCTGATCAAGGGAGATTATCAGTGGTCTTTTATGTCTTCCTTTTTCTAATTATTGCTCCCACAGTTGATTTCTTCACACCAAGCTGCTTGCCTATTGCAGATTCAGTCTTCCCAGCCTGGTGCAGGTCTACAATTTTGTTTCTGGTGTCCTTCCACAGCTCTTTGGTCTTCACCATAGTGGAGATTGGACAGTGACTGTTTGAGGTTGTGGACAGATGTCTTTTATACCGATAACAATTTCAAACAGGTGCCATTACTACAGGTAATGAGTGGAGGACAGAGGAGCCTCTTAAAGAAGAAGTTACAGGTCTGTGAGAGCCAGAAATCTTGTTTGTTTGTAGGTGACCAAATACTCATTTTGTCAATTACAGGCCTCTCTCATCTTTAAAGTGGGAGAACTTGGACAATTGGTGGCTGACTAAATACTTTTTTTTCCCCACTGTATAGAGGATGAAGGGTTAGGTGATGATGAATGAGGTAGACATATTGGGATTGCATATTTTGATTTGATTTTGGTTTGCATATTTCTAGCCATCTTTCTATATTGGGTAAATTTGTGCTTGGAGGCACTGGAAGATAAGGGAACCATATTGATGTCAGGAAAAAAATTGATTGTTTATTCAATCTAAGGTCTTCCAACCTGGATCTTTGCTGAGGAAAAATTCTCTGGCCAGAATGATAAAGGTTATTTTATACCTAAAGTTCAGCAAAGATGGGGAATCTCCCAAGTAAAAAGCCCAAACCAGGTTTAACCCTTGCTAGCATAGTACAGCAGAGGGAGGTAAAAGAAGCAATCAGAAATATGCATAAATTGATGACAGGAGTGGGAATGAATAAACAAGGAAGACTTCATCCAGAAAAATGGGAACAGTTTATGCAACAGTATAGAGGGTGGTTGAAAGATAATGACTTAAGTGAACAAACTGAAATAGAGTGTAAGGTGTCAGAAGAAGTGCAGAGAGGAGGCTGCAGAGAAACAAGAGTAGGTGAAAAATATTACTAGCAATGTTTTGATGAAGGCACAGACAAGAAAATTGAATCCAAAGAGCCAGAAAAAGCACCCCCTAGATACCCAAATATACCACCTCTGGCGATTAGCCCAGGAGGTTGTGTGTGTCGAGTGTGTGGACAGCAGAACCCCAATTGGAGAGAGAATTTCTCCAATTGTGAAGCACCAAAACCCAGACTGTATTGTATTGGGTCATGACATGGATGGGACCAGAGTATTCACCCAACAATGCCTTTGTCACTTTCCAACAAACAGCCCCTGCTATAGTAGCTCCAGTAACAACCAGATCCTACACTAAGTCTGGAACTGATAAAGAAGAGAGGGAGGAAAAATTAGAATCTCTCAAAAAACGGCTGGAGTATAAACTCCCCAAGGAGAAAGAGTTAAGTCACATGTGTCACCCAGTTTTACTGGAGATTTCCCTGAACAAATTTTGGGAAATTAGATTGAATAATGACAAAGAAACCATAGAAGAGTCAGTGGTCACCTGAAAGAACAAGCAGAGAGGTAGACAATGATTTCCTTCTATGACCCTCGTCCCAGGTATAGGAATGCCGAGTGGTATGTTACGGCTATATGAGTCTTATGGTGTGTCACGGTGCTCCTACCTGGATACAGCTAGGCCCCAGGCTTTGGCTCCGATGCAATAAATAGGAGGAATAATTGAGGGATTGAGGAATAACTGGAGTCCAGACCTTGAGATGGAGTTGAACAGCAGCTTTACTTGAATAAACAGTTTTCCAAACAGATTCAGGCTTGGTCTTGGCTCCAGCAGGCTTTAGCATATAACTGGTGAACTGCACTTCTGTCTGTAGTCTGACTCTCAGTTGTGCCAGGGAACTTGACTCCTGGCAGCTCCAAGATGGAGTCTCAATCCGTCCTCCAACTAGATCTTGACTTAAACCAGAAATTGAGTATTATCTGACAGAATTGCAGGGGTGCCAATACTTTTGGCCAGCACTGTACCATACAGGTGATATTCATGCTCTGATCTATAATAAAAAAAACAAAAAAAAACAATAAGACTCAAAAAATATATAATCTTGATTAAAAAGGATTGTTTAGAATATAAATAAGTCACATTCCCGATTCAAGCCATAAGGTGCCAGTATATGTAAAGTGTGAATCCAGAAGGATTCTCTTTGTTTTAATTTGTGGATCCTGTCACCCCCTCCCCCTCTGTATAATGAAGGTACATGTTCTAATACCTGATAACGCAATTGGGACGCTGTATGTCTCATCCGTACAAAATGGTCGGGGACTAGCAGCAGGCTCTTCTCACAACGGATGTCAGATTTATGTTTGGATATGCGGTCTCACACATGTTGGGTAGTCTCCCCAACATATGCGAGACCGCAAGGACACTTAAGCAGATACACAACAAAGGATGATGTACATGTGAAAAAACCCTTAACTGAAATTAGTCTACCCGTGTGGGAATGCTTAATTTTATCACCTCTGATGATACTGGTGCACTGCCCACATTGTAGGCAAGGGAATGTTCCTTTCCTTGGGGTTTGAAGACATTGTTGTTGGGGAGATTTACGAAATGGTCCAATATCAGCACAAACCAGCCGGTCCCTCGTTTAAAACATGGTAGCAGAGAATTTTTAAATTCTGGCACCTCAGGATAGGATCTATATAAAAGGGACCAGTGCTTTTTGAGAACTTGATGTATTTTGGGAACAATTGGATGGTAGGTATTAACACAAACTAATCTGTTAGATTTGTCTCACAGGACTAGTATCCTCAAAGAGAAGATTTGTCTCTTTCTGTAAAAGGGATATAGGATATCCCCTAGCAGAAAACTTCTCAACTATTTCCGTGGCTTTAGTGGCTTGTAAAGCCGAACCGGACACAATTCTCTGTACCCTATGTAGTTGTGATCTAGGAAGTGCATTTTTGACCGATTTGGGATGACAGCTCGAAAAGTGAAGTAATCCATTAGGGTCAGTTGATTTACGGTATAAATCAAAAGAGAGATTACCATCCTCGTCCAATTTAACCAATGTGTCCAAAAAACTAATTTCGGTAGGACTACTGTGTATAGAGAAGGTCAAATCATCAGAACAAGTATTCAAAGAATGAAAAAAATTCATCCAATAGGGAATGAATATCACCTGTATGGTATGACACTTTTCTTACATCATTACCATATCAATTGGTCATGTGTTGAAATTAAGAATCTTATTTCGTTATTTCTTCTATGATGATTCCACTCTATTATAGCAGTTTGACATAAAACTTGTATTGTCATCATTCTGATATATACCCTGCTCATCACAGGGTGTTTAAATGATCTATTTCCATTTTTAGTGTTTGTTCCCTTTATAAGGTTATATACAGTGCCTTGCAAAAGTATTCATACCCCTTGACCAACGCAAAGTAGCAAACAATTGTGAAGTGGAAGGAAAATGATGCATAGTTTTCAAAATTTTAATCAAATAAAAATCTGAAAACTGTGACGTGCAAAAGTATTCAGCCCCCTATATCAATACTTTGTAGAGCCACCTTTTGCTGCAATTATAGCTGCAAGTCTTTTGGGGTATGCCTCTACCAGCTTTGCGCATCTAGATACTGAGATTTCTGCCAATTCTTCTTTGCAAAAATGGCTCAAGCTCAGCCAGATTGGATGGAGAGCATCTGTGAACAGCAATTTTCATGTTTTGCCACAGATGCTCAATGGGATTTAGGTCTGGACTTTCACTGGGCCATTCTAACACATGAATATTCTTTGATCTAAACCATTCCACTGTAGCTCTGACTGTATGCTTAGGTTCATTGTTTTGCTGGAAGGTGAATCTCCTTCCCAGTCTCAAGTATTTTGCAGCCTCCAACAGGTTTTCTTCCAGGATTGCCTTGTGTTTAGCTCCATCCATCTCCCCATCAACTCTGACCAGCTTCCCTGTCCCTGCTGAAGAAAAGCCTCCCCACAGCATGCTGCTGTCACCACCATGTTTCACAGTGGGGATGGTGTGTACAGGGTGATGAGCAGGGTTACTTTTCCACCACACATAGCGCTTTGCATTTAGACCAAAATGTTCAACTTTTGCCTCATATGACCAGACCACCTTCTTCCACGTTTGATGTGTCCCATATATGGCTTGTGGCAAACTGCAAACGGCACTTCTTATGTCTTTCTTTCAAAAATGGTTTTCTTCTTGCCATTCTGCCATAAAGGCCAGATTTGTGCAGTACACGACTTATAGTTTGTCCTGTGGACAGATTCTCCCACCTGAGCTGTGGATTTCTGCAGCTCCTCCAGAGTGACCATGGGCCTCTGCTTCTCTCACCAGTGCTCTCCTTGCTCAATATGTCAGTTTAGGTGGACGGCCATGCCTTTGTAGGTTTACAGTTGTGGAATACTTTTTCCATTTTTGGATGATGGATTGAACAGTGTTCCTTGGAGTACTCAAAGCTTGGGATAAGTTTTTATAACCTAACCCTGCTTTAAACTTCTCCACAATTTTATCTCTGACCTGTCTGGTTGTAAAGTGCTACAGAATATGTTGGCGCTATATAAATAAAGTTATTACTATTATTACTACTAGTGTTCTCTAACAAACCACTGAGGCCTTCACAGAACAGGTGTATTTATACTGAGACTAAATTACACACAGCTGGAATCTATTAACTCATTAAGTGACTTCTGAAGGCAGGGGGCTGAATACTTTTGCACTTCACACTTTTCAGATTTTTATTTGATTAAAATTTTGACAACCATGTGTCATTTTCATTCCACTTCACAATTATCTGCTACTTTGTGTTGGTCTATTACATAAAATCTCAATACAAAACATTTAAGTTTGTGGTTGTAAGGTGACAATTTGTGAAAAAGTTCAAGGGGTATGAATACTTTTGCAAGGCACTGTAGCATGCTAATTATAATATTATTACTTTAAAATTTGTTCGTTTTACTTCCTCTACCTAATCTCATCTTGTTCCGACTCTAAATAATATCCGGCTTAGTATCTGAATCTATGGAGTGGCCGTGTGATCTTTTTGATCATGTGACTGGCTCTAAAGTGAAACTAAAGTGTTACTAGTGATTCCTTATGCACATGTGCGATTAGAAGCGGTCACGTGACCGCTACTTGACACCTGGAGATGACATTATCTCCCTTAGACCACTATATAAACCAGACAGCAAGCTATTGAGGGTACACAGTGGCTTGTACAGATACATTATACACAACAGGTATAGTGATAGATTGTGAATGCCATACCATAATGCTTTTGTATCTTAAATATTTTTTTTCTCTGATGTGTGGTGCTGTAGCAATATATACAGTAGATTTAGATGGATCAACTGATCTGTTTTACATTATTTCACATCATTTTACTTTTGTCTACTGTTTTACCTTTTGCCATGGGTTTACATCCTGATACATGGATTAATAAATAGATGTCATTATAGTATCCCATTTTGTTGGCTGGCTATAGCTTAACATGACAGATAGCTCTTCATTTTGAGATAATGTATTTTTGTGAATAAAGTTGGGTTTTTTTTTTTTTTTTTTTGTTTTTTTTTTATGCTCTTTTTACATGATTCTCTTTAGTGACCCCTATATTCTAAATAAAGACTTATGTACGAATTATTCAAGAAACTGGAGTGCTGAAGTAATATTTTCAAATTGAATGATCAAGTATTTTTGAGCACCCGTGTCTGATGTTATAAGGGTGCATATCTTGCTACTTGATACATTAGTTTAAAAGCCGAATGGATCGAGCATGCGCAATCCCTGAATACAAGGGAAAGCAATGCGCGCGTCTCTAACATAGCCAGAGCCTGTGCACGCATGGTAGATGCATACACACGCCAAAATATTTATTTGGTGGCATCTCAACGCTATCTCCGGTTTTCTTGAGACAATTCTAAAGAGGACAACGAAAGTAAGGTTGTGGCTCCTTATGTATCTAGTAAGGTACTTTGTTTTATATTCTATTTGTTTTTGGTAAATGTTTGGTGTTGCTATAACCCCTCCACTCTTAGGGAGGTAACTTCAGGATGAACATCTTTATAACACTCTCTGTCTAGCTACTGATGTTATACCATTTATACACTTGATAAAGGGGGTCTTACCCGATATGCGTGTTTTGTTTTTTTGTTTTTTTTTCTTCTTCACCCTCTGGATCATCCTACAAATCATATGCCTGTCCACTAACATCACTATGAAGGTGTGCTCAAATAGTGATAGGCCAGCATAGATGCCAGATGTACCTAATAATTACACTAACAAAACCTCAAGCGATCGGCCCATGTCAGAGTAAGGGGGAGGGTCTAGCACTTTATAAGATCATGGTGTCAGTTCCCACATGCAGCCACATATCTGTATTAATGGGGGAGCCCCCCGCTTTATTCTAACTACTCAAGAGACTTAAACCATCTATGAAGTGTTATTTAGTCTGATATATCTGCCCTAAACTGGGAGCTATATTGTGGCAGACTGGGAACACTCCACTAAACTGACCTAAGGCCAAAGCAATGTATTGCATCCCTCTAAGCAACTTCTTCTAAGGGTCAGATGCTATGAAGGAGGGCTGATATATAGGGGAAGTTTAACTTTATAGACCCATATAGTCTAGTGTTATTCTTAAGGCTTAGTTTTTTCCACTAATTAAGGGGATATACAGTGGGTACAGAAAGTATTCAGACCCCTTTATATTTTTCACTCTTTCATTGCAGCCATTTGCCAATGAAGGAGTAGAACCATCTCAAGGAGGATCAGAAGGAAATGGACAGCATGTGAGTTAAATATGAGTGTCACAGCAAAGGGTCTGAATACTTATGACATGTGATATTTCAGTTTTTCTTTTTTAATAAATTTGCAAAAATATCTACATTTCTGGGTTTTTTTTGTTTTTTCTGTCAAGATGGGGTGCTGAGTGTACATTAATGAGAAATAAAATGAACTTTTTTGCATTTAGCAAATGGCTGCAATGATACAAAGAGTGAAAAATTTAAAGGGGTCTGAATACTTTCCGTACCCACTGTATAATTAAGACCTAAAACAATAATATGTGTGCACTGAACCTGTAAAGGCTAATAGGTCTCTTACCCCTATTCCAGATGGTTATAAAAACTACTGGTGGTAGGGACATGATTCTTTGGGTTTCACCAAACGCTAGCTTAAATTTTACAAAACAGCTGTTCTAATACTATGGTGACCATTAGAGATGAGCGAATTTCTCAAAAGTTTGATGCGAAGTCCCAAAAAAATTTGCTTCGATTCGAATTACTTTGCGGCGATTAAACAGCTATTTCTGGGCTGCAGAGAGACCCGGGGAGGGTGGCAAAATGGCGGAAGCCCTTGGATGCTGCGGTCATGTTTCTCTGTTCAGCACGGACAACTTTTATTCATGTGGAAGGATTTGCTAACAAGCAAAGACACGCCTACCCTATCACATCACTAGAGAATATCTTGTGACCGTCTGTCACAAAGGTCCTTACTAAATATTCATTACCACGAAGCATCAGGAAATCCAGAATCGTGAAGAATCGAAGATTTCCTGAAATTCGGATCGAATTCCAATTCTGCAGAATCGATTCGCTCATCTCTAGTGACCATATAGTCCCACGTGACCATAGTCCAATTTTATTTATTTATTTTTTGTATTGTCAAGATCTTTTTAAGCACGTATTAATTAAGATTTTGCTCTTTTTTTTTCCTATTATCCTTCCCCCCCCCCCTTTCCTTCAGGCAAGCGGTGATCAGGGTCATCAGTGGACCAGCAGGCAGATGTTCTTGCACATGGCTACACATGCCAATTGTTTATAGTAGGTGGTCCCTGGAGCAGCGGATTGGTCGGTCCGTCTTTTAAGGTGGGAATTTGGTGGTTTAAATAGCCAGCTGGTCGGTGTCAGTCTTTGGTCAATCTTCAATCAAGCCCACCCACCCTTTATTTAAGCTCTGCCATGGTGTTTCAGCATTTTATTTATATATATTTACTGGATTTATTTGTATATAAATTATTAATTGCTTTTAATTTGGTTACTTTAATAAACACCCCTGCAAATTTTCACCATGAGAATTAGTGTGTTTATTTATGGTTAATGTTTTGAACCTGTCAGGAAAAACAAGTATTACGCAGAGGAATGTACATTATTGGAATGTTCCATTCTGGCACCAGCACTTTGTAGTTTTCCTTGCAAAGAAAAGTCAACAAAGGTAACGTGAGCTTGTTTTAGTGACTATAAGCTTGTAGGAGTGGTAATAAGCTGAAGTGTAAGATTACAAGTGTCTGCTGTCATTCTGAAGAAAGTTATAACCTCCTTCCTTACAGCAGGGTAAGAAGTCAACAGAACTACTAGCTATGGATAGAGTCATAGCTATAGGGAGTGCAGAGGCAGCAATTGCTACCGTAGCTTGGAGCCAGAGGGGGCCTCTCTACCACCCAAGAAGACACCAGTATTATAGACAGCACATAGTGAGTGTCCCATTATAATTTTACGTTGGGGTCCAGGATCTTCAAGTTACGGCAGGTAATGGTGTATATATGGGTTATAAAGATGCCACGGATACTGCTTTGCCTCTGGGCCACAGATGAAGTCCTCAGACAAGGTACTAATACTTTGTACACATTGATTTAAATGTAGAATCAAACTTGTTGAGAGTTAAATTGCGTTTATATGTAGGCCTGTTTTTAGACATCTGTAATTCAGCCTCTGGTCTCGCATAAATCAGGAAATTGCTTTACATTCGTGTGTGTGTATATATAGTTCAATTGGAAGCTCGCTACACTAATGTACATGTCATATTCTGCTAACCTAGTAAATTTAATTTGTATCCAACATTTTGTTCTGAAATGGAATTTTTTTTTTTTTTTTATTCCTGTTCTCTTACTACTGTAAAAAAAAACTAGCAAACAATGCAGATATTTCTGTAAAATATATACTGATTTTTCATATCAGCACTTTGCTTTCTAATTATTCTGTGTTATGAGGGTATTGTTAAGGAACTGAGCGCACACAGCTGAAAAATATGAAGAAATTTACATATTTGCAATTATATCCAGGTGTGTGTGTGTATACATAAAATTCATGTTACTTGGTGATGACTAATCATACTTGCATTAAAATTTTACAATGTAATGTTTTAAATCTTGTAAGTAAATAGTAATATTTAATCCAATATACACTGTACTACTCATGGTCTAATGCCGTGATGGTGAACCTATGGCAATTCTGGAGCATATAATACTATCTGGGGCCCACTGTTCAGCGCATTGTACTGTCTGGGGGCCCTTCACTATTTATATCACACAGTATCTGTTTTATAGCAGACATGTGATATTACAGGCTGTAATAACATTGCACGGTCAATATAAAACAGATCCTGGTTAATTTAAGGTTACATTGCTGTGTTGGCACTTTGCAATAATTTAGTGGGTTTTCGGTTGCAGTTCTGCACTCGGTCTCTAAAAGGTTCGCCATCACTGGTCTAATGTAATATAGAAATTAAAAATAACTGTTGTGATCAGGCATAGAATCTCTTCACAGCAAAGACTTTTCTTTTGTAACAGATTCTTAGGGTACATTCACACGTATGAATCTGCTGCGGATTTAGGAGACTGATTCTGCCCCTGAATCCGTGACAGATTCCGCTCTGAATTTGCCTCATTGTTTTCAATGGAAGGCAGAGATCACAGAAGGATGCGGAAAAAAATCTGCATCCTGTTCAATCTCTCCAATCAGAGGTACACAGTGTCAGAGCTCAGTCATGCCCCTAGAATCAGAGCCTAAAAAGCATATCAGGCACCAAAACTAACAGCACTTATTGCTTGGGAACAGTGGGGGCTGGAGAAAAAATTTAAGCAGTGCTTGTTAAAGAGGACTTTTCATATCCTGTAACACTGGTCATGTTATATAATGCAGGAAAACTGGCAGTGCACTGAATTCAGTGTATTCACAGTTTTGCCGGTCACTGCCCCAGTTGCATAGATATTGGTGCCGTTAGTTTCGGCACCGATATCACTGCACTGTCAGAGGGGCCTGCCATACAGATCAGATTTATCACTGGGTGGTGATAAAAAGACTATAGAAGTGTACCACCAGGTGGGAGTTCCTCACCGATGATCTGTAAGGCCAGCCCCATTGACAGTGCAGTGGTATCGGTACAAAATCTAATGGCATCAATATCTGTACGACCAGGGCAAAGCTGTCAGCTTTCCAATGGTAAATAACATGGACAATGTTAAATGACATGAAAAGTTAATTGATGCAAAGAGCTAGCTAGAGGAGGTAAAATAAAGCTATTTTTGCTGCAGTTTTTTGAGTCAAAACCAAGAATGGCTACAAAAAAATGGGGCCCCACATAGCATAAACCAAACCACAGCGTTTTACAGTACCTGCAAAATGGATGGGATTCTAGCTAATCCCATCCACACATTGCAGAAAAATATCCGCAGTGGACATGCGGCTATTTCAAAAACCGTTGCGTTTTTGTAAATCACAGCATGTTAATTATACTTATTGAAAAGCTGGCAATGCGTTTCCGCCACTATTTTTCCCACAGTGCTTTTTGCCTGTGGCTCGTTACGTGGGGCCTTATATTTCTACCTTCTGCTCAATCCACTTCTGGCTTTGGCTCAAAAAACTGCGGCAAAACCTGCAAGAAACAAAGCTGTGTTTCTGCAACGTGGGGCCTTAGCCTTAAAGTGGATACAAAGGTTATTACTTAAATTCCTTGCCCATGGATGCATTCTGGGCCTTAAGGCTAAGTTGTGGAAAAGCTGCATTTTTTTTTTTTTTTTGTAGATTTTGCTGCATTTTTTTTTTCTGCCAAACATAGAAGTAGCTACAAAAGTAATGGGGAAAATAAAAGAAGCACTCCTCCCATCTGTCCAATCCTGGCTTTAACTCAAAAAAAGCAGCAAAAACTGCAACCAAAAAAGCAGCTTTTCCGCAACTCTGGGCCTTATCCTAAAGCAGTAGTCACATCTGGACATGAGTACCTTGTGAAGAAGAACCTCCTGACCCCTGTCATCTGCGGTCATGAAATGTAGAGTCATGGGACCCCGATTCTAAAGACAGATGTTGGTTCCAGAGATGAAACCTGTATCTATCAGACACTTATGGCATATCCTGTGGATGTAGCTCTAAATATTCAGAAGGATATACCCCTTTAATGAAGAGTATTTTTTATTGCTTATTTAGTGCCTATTTTTTTATTTATTTTTTTTTTTTGGACAATTTATATTTTCAATTGCACCATTTTTGGGCACGTGTGTATATATAATATATTTTAGCATTTTTTTGGGGATGGAAGGGTAAACTGCAACTCCATTCCTGCTTTTTAGGTTTTATAAAATAAATATGATACTCTGAATTAATATCATTACAGCAAAACAACATTTATATAGTTTTTTTTTTTTTTTTGTATGTTCTAAGACTTTTGTACAACAATACAATACTTTTTAAAGAAATATATTTATTTAAAGAAATAGCAATTGTGTTTCTGCTTCTGCATTACAAGAACCTTTAGAGATATACTGCATAGCAAAAACGAATACTCTGATAGCAATCACTTTTATAACTTTTGTATATGGGATGCCACATAGCCTCAACTTGGGCCAGAGAGAATGCAAGGAACAGCATTTTTGAACAAACATTAATGTAGCAGGCAGGAGTTTGCAATGTGGCTTAGTTGAGCAAAGCTTGAGTAGGTGCATAGGAGAGCTTGAGCTGATTAGCAAAAAGAAGTTTGTCTTCAAGAGTGAAGATTGACTTAAATTCTGAGTGAAGCCTGCATAGTTTAATAGTAATCCAAGAAGAAACAAGCATACAGTACTAGTTGAATAATGTTCCCAGAGTTGATTAGTAACCCAAGGTTAAACAAGCAAGCAGTATAGTTCAAATGTAGCAACAGAAGATCTATCCAGACACTAATTCTATAGCTTGGCAGCATTTCAAAGCGATGCTGCCTTATTTCAAAGCAGGACTGTCAGTAAAATTATAAGTCATCACAGGTTGCCATAGCAACCGGATGCCTCTGGGGGGTGGAACATTGAGGAGAGAGACCAGAATCTGTGGACTGACATTGGGGGACCCGTGCAAAATTTGTAAGTTTTATGGTGCGCTTTTTTTTTTTTTTTTTTTTTTTTTTTTTTTGCAGGATGAGTTTGTACGCAGCACGTAGGTACTTTGATCATTTTAAAGCCTTTTTCTGGGTTTTGCATAACAGACCATAAAATTAAAATAAATAACTAAGTACACACAAAACAACTTGTCCAAAAAGGCCCCCGCTTAATTCAATGTCATACCACTAGCCCTAATCAAATATCGGTCAAGTACCATAACAAAACTTTACAGTAGACAATGACAAACCCTAATAAGTCTGTTTGATTAATACTATATTATTTTTAGAAATAATTATTAATAAAATGAAAGGAGAAACCTACATTGTTTACAACAAAAGGCTAACAAATTCGTATTGATAGCACAACAAATAAATTATTGCCATAAAAATAACCTATACTAAAAGGTGTCTGGTCCTGAAGGCTGAAAATACCTGTACCAGTTAATGACTACATTTCTTTACCATGGTATTTGAGCAAGTTAGACATGTTTCATGTTTTTGAATGCAATAAAATAACAAACTACCTGTAGTTGTCTCTTATCTTGCTGGTGATAAAGCAAGATAAAAACTTGTTGGACCAGATTGTAGTTGACTCATTTCCTCACAATGCAAAGTATGAAAATTTGGATCGCAGATGGTTAAAGATCAACAGCTTTATAGATTTCAAACAGTGAAATTTTATCATGGGTGCGTCATACTTGTTTTGGATCTTTTCGGTGTGATCCTTTTATTCGGGTCTGGGGATCTTACATTACAGCTAAGGTTCCACAAGAGTTGAGTTGAGCCGAAGTGACTTTTGCCCCTTTACTATTGTGCCTTTGTGGGTCTTAAGAGGCTACCTTCTGCCACACCTACCCTGCCTATCAAGGTCTAACTTGTGGAGTCACCTGGTTGGATGCTGCTTTGCTATTCCAAGGGTGTCTGACTGCAATCTTAATGTATGCATGTCACACAATACTTTATACACCCAAGTGTGGTTACACAAGCAAAGAGATAACAGCCAAAGTCCTTGATAGATAGCAGTAGGGACAGACTATGCAACTAAAGCAGAATTGTTGAAAAAAAAGACATGTTGGTTTATTTGCAAGGTCTGTGCCCTCATTTGTTGTTTTTCCTTGGTACTCGAACTCCACCCATTTGGCCCAGGTGTTTTTAATAAGCAGGAGACTACATAAGGGTATCTACCTACTAGCTCTCCGTCTCATCATATATAAAGGTGAGCTCTTGAAATCTTTTCACGTGGTGCAGTATTGCATAGTGGTTGTAGATGCTATAGTGCAGTGCTTCTGAGGCGGTGTGACCCACAGTCAAGAGTGCTTAGCCTGGTAGCAGGAGTGCTGTTGGATTGCTGGGTCATTGTCCTTGCTGATTCTGTGCTCTGGTGGTTGTCAGCATGCAGTTCCAAACCTAGTGAGTAGGGACCACTGAATAGAGGTTGGTGTGAAATTGTTATTGGGCTTATACAAATTGATCAAAATTGTTGTTAGCAGTGTTAAAACTTTGTATAATGTGATTATGCTGTCTGTTTTTTTTTTTTTTTTTTTTATTACAATTTTGGTATAAAGGGAGACTGTCAGCAGGAAAAACTGAGTCAAACTAATGACAGTACCTTGTAGGGCTGCTTGTGCATTAAGAAGCTTTTCTTATTCTGCATTGCAACTCCATTTTCATGAAAACCAGCATTTTATTCTAATGCTACTTACCTGAAAAGGGCTTTAGGGGCATTTGTTGCTGCTGGGGTTTCACTCTCCGCTCCAGATAACCAACACTAAGTGCAGACAAATTATGACAAAGTGGAAGATGTCTCAAGAATTTGGGGGAAGAACTGGTCGGCAAATAAGGGTGGTTATCTAGAGCAGAGCCCTTTTCAGCTAATTTGCATACAAATAAAACACTGGTTTTCATCCAAATGGAGCTGCAGTGCAGAATTAGAAATGCATCTTTGGAAAAAGTAGATTCACCACTACAAGGTACTGTCATTGGTTTGAAGCCAGACCCTTTTAATAAAAATTAGATAGTAAGTTATATTTTCCCAAAATTGGTCCAACATTCTCATCCTGCTCTCATCCCTAAAAATACAAGCCTCTATTGGAATGCAGAAATGAAAAATTGGTCCACAAAATTGACCAAATCCTAAAGATTTTGAGACTAAATTTACTTAATGCCTCCTTGACAGCCATCAATAATAGTACAGCAGATGTTGGGTCATTAAACATGGCACCCATTCAGGCACTGGGTGAGCGTCATAACTGCCAAGTTCCTACTGTTTTACAAAGCCCTGGTGGCAGTGTCTGTGATCAGTAGACATCTGTGATGAAGGGCTCTTAACTCCTCAAATGCAACCACAACATCTTAGGGGGTCACTTTCACTTTGATTCATTGAAACACTTCCTGTGCAGAAAATTTTCAGGAAATGTTCTATTCATTTGGCAGCCAGGAACCTTCTGGTGGTTCCCTGTCCTGTCATGGAATTTTACTGTATACAGTGGTGAAAAAAAGTAATTAGTCAACCACCAATTGTGCAAGTTCTCCCACTTAAAAATATGAGAGGGCTGTAATTGACATCATAGGTAGACCTCAACTATGAGAGACAAAATGAGAAAATAAATCCAGAAAATCACATTGTCTGATTTTTAAAGAATTTATTTGCAAATTATGGTGGAAAATAAGTATTTGGTCACCTACAAACAAGCAAGATTTCTGTCTCTCACAGATCTGTAGTAATGGCACCTGTTTGACATTGTTATCAGTATAAAAAGACACCTGTCCACAACCTCAAACAGTCACACTCCAAACTCCACTATGGTGAAGACCAAAGAGCTGTGGAAGGACACCAGAAACAAAATTGTAGACCTGCACCAGGCTGGGAAGACTGAATCTGCAATAGGCAAGCAGCTTGGTGTGAAGAAATCAACTGTGGGAGCAATAATTAGAAAATGGAAGACAAACAAGACCACTGATAATCTCCCTCGATCAGGGGCTCCACGCAAGATCTCACCCTGTGGGGTCAAAATGAGCACAAGAACGGTGAGCAAAAATCCCAGAACCACACGGGGGGACATAGTGAATGACCTGCAGAAAGCTGGGACTAACGTAACAAAGACTACCGTCAGTAACACACTACGCCACCAGGGACTCAGATTCTGCAGTGCCAGACGTGTTCTCCTGCTTAATCCAGTACATATCCAGGCCCGTCTGAAGTTTGCTAGAGAGCATTTGGATGTTCCAGAAGAGTACTGGGAGAATGTCAGATGAAACCAAAGCAGAACTGTTTGGTAGAAACACAAATCGTCGTGTTTGGAGGAGAGTGAATGCTGAGTTACATCCAAAGAACACCATACCTACTGTGAAGCATGGGAGTGGCAACATCATGCTTTTGGGCTGTTTCTCTGCAAAGGGACCAGGATGACTGATCCGTGTACATGAAAGAATGAATGGGGCCATGTATTGTGAAATTTTGAGTGCAAACCTCCTTCCATCAGCAAGAACATTGAAGATGAAACGTGGCTGGGTCTTTCAGCATGACAATGATCCCAAGCACACCGTCAGGGAAACGGAGTGGCTTCGTAAGAAGCATTTCAAGGTCCTGGAGTGGCTTAGCCAGTCTCCAGATCTCAACCCCATAGAAAACCTTTGGAGGGAGTTGAAAGTCTGTGTTGCCCAGCGACAGCCCCAAAACATCACTGCTCTAGAAGAGATCTGCATGGAGGAATGGGCCAACATACCAGCAACAGTGTGTGCCAACCTTGTGAAGACTTACAGAAAACGTTTGACCTCTGTCATTGCCAACAAAGGATATATAACAAAGTATTGAGATGAACTTTTGTTATTGACCAAATACTTATTTTCCACCATAATTTGCAAATAAACTCTTAAAAATCAGACTTTTCTGGATTTGTTTTCTCATTTTGTCTCTCATAGTTGAGGTCTACCTATGATGACAATTACAGGCCTCTCATCTTTTTAAGTGGGAGAACTTGCACAATTGGTGGCTGACTAAATACTTTTTTTTCCCCCACTGTATAAAAGTTAAAATCTCTAAAAAATTTAAAAATAAGGACCCGTGAAGAACAAAAAGCCAAAAATGAAAAATGGCTGCTCCAGTAAGGGGTTAAATAGAGCCTGTCGTGGTGTGTGGGTTTTTTTTTTTTTTTTTTTTTTTTTGTGATTTTATTGTAATGAGTAATGCACTGATCAATAGAGTACCTGTCAGTCTGAGGCTTCACCAGTTAGAGCTAGGTAAACTGTTCTCACTTGTGGTTTGGCTTTGCTAAGGACATTATTTATTATGCTTACTTATATAGCAACGTCATATTCCGCAGCGCTTTACAGACATTGACAGTCACTGTCCCACATAGGGCTCACAATCTACATTCCCTATCAGTATGTCTTTGGAGTGTGGGAGAAAACCGGAGTACCCGGAGGAAACCCACGCAAACACGGGGAGAACATACAAACTCCTTGCAGATGTTATCCTTGGCAGGATTCGAACCCAGGATTCCAGGGCTGCAAGGCTGCAGTCCTAACCATTGAGCCACCGTGCTGCCTCCATGCATCAGAGAATCAGTAGACTCAGCACTCCTTTCCCTTGCCTTCAGTTAAAACCGTTTGCACACAGCTGTGTGCTAACCGGCTGCCATGAATAAATGGCACGGGCAGTGCACGGGGGACACACGGATGTCATCTGTGTGCCGCCATGCACCGGCCGTGCTTCCGCGGCCCCTTTCATTCAATGAATAGGATCCGCAGAAGCAGGGCCGCCAAAATCGGACAGGAATAGGACCTGTTGCATATTTTGTGGCCCGGGCTGTCGGCCCACACACGGGACCGTGTAATAGAAATGAATGGGTCACTGTTCTATCCAGGAAAAACCCGGATAGCACACTGACCATTCATACGGTTGTCTGCAAGGAGGCTAAGTGTAAGTGATGCTTCTGTTGTTCTTGGGCAGGGGTATTTTTATGGCAGTAATATTCATCTGGGAGGAGAACCTGACTTCCCAAGTATGTCTCTCATTCCCACACTAAATATTCTAACAAGTTAATTGACTTCCTAGGTCTTAGCATGTGATTCTGAGATAGGCTAAGGCAGGGGTAGGCAACCTTTTTTGTTCGGCAAGCTGATTTTAATTAAAAAATCAAAGATGAGGTACTCGGAGTGCCGGTCAATAATTGTAAGTCTGATGACCCCTAAACTAAAGTCATATACCACAAACCATAACACAGAAGTGCTGCCACAAGCTGCTTTAGGACACATGCGTTTGCTGCTATTTCCTGGGACGTTCCTGTACTTTCCAATTAGAAGCAATGAAAGTCCATGTGCAGCCCCCAATTAGTGGTAAATGTATGTGTCCAGGAGCACCGTATGGTGGCATCCTTATGGTGAATTCACAATATGTATCTGGATGCAGATAGTCATAGCGGTCCCTGCACACGGTATTATGTCACATAGCGGTCCCTGCACACGGTATTATGTCACATGGTGACCCCTGCACACCGTATTATGTCACATAGTGGCCTCTGCACACGGTATTATGTCATATAGTGACCCCTGCACACCGTATTATGCCACATAATGACCCCAGCACACGGTATTATGTCATATAGTGGCCCCAGCACACGGTATTAGGTCCTATAGCAGTCCCTGCACACGGTATTAGGTCCCATAGCGGCCCCTGCACACGGTATTAGGTCCCATAGCTCTCTTCAGACCCGCGAGTATAAGTCCGAGAGGTGACAAACATAAAAAAACAATGCTACTCACCTTTTTCCACGCTCCGCAGCCGCTCTGTTCTCTTCGGCGCTTCTGCCTATAGTCAGCGACCGCTGATTGAGTCTCTGGGGTCACGTCGCGTCATTATGCTTAATGATGTCAGACACAGACGTGACCCCTGAGGCCCTGTCAGCTGTCAGAAGCGCCTGCAGATCGCATAGCCGCTGCGTAGCGCAGGGAGCAAGGTGAGTATCATTATTTTTTATGTTTTATCACTTCTCCTAAGTCTCCGCTTATTATACTCGGGGGTCTGAAGAGACCCCACAGTATAATAGCAGTTTCGTTTCAGCCATGTTTGGTCAGATCGAAGCTGCTGGGTGAGGACTCCGCCGCCGTGCCAGGGAATTAAGCCAAGAGTGGCACACGTGCCAGGGGTTGCCGACCCCTGTCCTAGGGCTTGTTTTAAACATAAGACTTAACTTTTAAACAGGTCCAGTGATAGCTGTAATAGGCTTAAAATATAGTGTAACGTCCTTGCCTGTCCGGGCTTTGGTGCCGTCCTCCGGGCGCACGCTGCGGCGCAGGAGGCGTGCCCGGTTGTAATTCTTTCCTTGGGTTTTTCTTGTATTGTCTGAACACTGTCCTATTCCCTCACCTCCTTAATTGATTTTCCACCACACCCTTCTTCTTCACCTTGCTTTCCCCCTGCTCCACTAAGAGTTAACTTTAGTCCTGCCTTTGTGATTGACAGCCTGTCCTCCTATCAAGTCTGGGGCGGGTTCTTTCTCCCTATTTATTGTTTGCTCACTTTCCCATTGGTGCCTGCTATTGCATTTCGCTTACTGGCTATACTCCTTGTTCCTTGTTACCTGCTCTTCTGATTTTCTGACCACTGGCTTTGACTTTGACTATTCTCTTGGATTTTGTTTCTGTACTGCATTGCTCGATTGTTACCGACCCCTTGGCTAGCTGACCTCCCTTTGTTGTTTGTGCGTCCTGTCTGCGTTCTGGGTTGTCACTTATTCAGAGTAGGGACCAGCTCCAAGTTGTTCCTGTCATTAGGACAGTGAGACAAGTAGGTAGGGACAGGGTCTGGGTCAACTTTAGGCCTCACTGTCTCTGTATTCCCTTCCTCTCAGGTTTTTGCTGCAGCACTGGAGAATTGCTCAACTGGCAATTCCCTTACATATAGCCAGTTGAAGACATAGTAGGCTGTGAGCTGCCTCCTAATAAGGGGGCACTATAATAAGGGGAAACTAGAACTAATAAGGGGGAACTTAATACCCCTTATTATAAGAGGGCACTATAACAAAAAGATACTATGGCTGATAAGGGGCACTATAATTCAAATGTTGCTACTGTAATCTATGAGGAGACATTATTACCTATTAGGTGGCACAAAGTGGGTTTGTGGAGGCACAAAGAGGGTTGTACTGTTAGGGAGACAAAAAGGGAGTGTTATTAATAATAATATAATAATAATAATAATAATAATAATAAGATACAATAATCCTTTAATAGTCCCACCATGGGGAAATTCAGTTTGTTACAGCAGCAAAGATATGCAATACAAATACAATACAATACAAAATGCTCCAAGGTAGAGGCATTACAGTGACAATAGGTACAGATAGAGAGGTACAGGTAAAAAAAAATATCAGAATACTTCTGTAAGTAGCAGATAGATGAGTTGCACCTAAAATCTGCAGTGTGAAGAGGAAAGGGGCAAGAACTGTACTCTGAGGTGCCCCAGTGTTACAGATCGCAGTATCTGACACACAGTCTCAGGCTCTCACATACTGAAGTCGGTTTGTGAGGTAGTCTAGGATCCAATTGGAGAGGTGGTGGTCCACTCCAACAAGGGCCAGCTTGTCTCCCAGTAGCCCCGGCTGTATGGTGTTAAAAGCACTGGAGAAATCAAAGAACATTATTCTCACAGTGTTCCCTGGTTTCTCCAGGTGAGAGAGAGAGCTCTGTGCAGAAAGTGGATGATGGCATCATCCACCCCAATGCCCGGCCGATAAGCAAACTGGAGAGGGTCCATAGCCAAGCTCACTAGAGGGCGGAAATGTGTGAGAACCAATCTCTCTAAGATCTTCATCAGATGGGATGTCAGTGCTATGGGTCTGTAGTGGTTAAGGTCCCTAGGATGAGGTGTCTTTGGAACTGGTACCACACAAGAAGATTTCCACAGTTCTGGTACCATTTCCAGCTTCAGGCTCATATTAAACATATATGTAATAATATCACACAGCTGGTCCCAGCAAGTCTTAATTAGCCTTGCACTGATGCCATCTGGCCCTGAGACTTTCCCAGCTTTGATCTTTTTCTACTCCTTTCTCACCTGGGCACGTGTGAAGCTCAGACTGTAGCCAGATGATGATTGATTGCTGGATTTACTGGTCTGGTGAGAAAAACAGCAGGAGGTGAGGTCAGTGTGGGAGAGGGGATTGAATGACATGCTGGGGTGGGAGGAGCTGATGTGTGGTCAAATCTATTGAAGAATAGATTTAGTTCATTAAGCCAATTAACATTTCCTTCTCTCTGGCAGACAGGCTGTCTACGACCAGAAATTGACTTAAGACCTTTCCAGACTGCACTGATGTTTTTGCTTTGCATTTGCTTTTCCATTTTTTCCTTATAATTGGCTTTTTCCTCCCTGATTTGACGCCTCAGCTCTTTTTGTACACCCTTCAGCCCCTCCTTGTCTCCTGTCCTGAATGCCTTCTTTTTCTCTGAGTAGTGCTTTTATATCAGAATTAATCCATAGTTTGTTGCTATAGAAGCACCTTATCACTTTTGTAGGTACCGTGGTGTCCACACAAAAATTAAAAGTGGCTTGTACACAGGTCAAAGATGCACTAGGTTGTGATCCAATATTCCCTGGGGCAGTAGGGCTGATGAGTTATTTGCCTCCCTCGCATTGGCAAAGAACAGGTCCAATGTTTTGTTGTCTCTTGTGTGGCAGGTTACATACTGTGTGAAGTTGGGCAGTGTGGATAATGGAGAGACATGGTTGAAATCTCCAGACACATGAAGGAGGGCCTGGGGGTGTAGAGACTGCAACTGGCTCAGCGTGGTTTGAAGGACCTCACAGGCAGCCTCAGCTTTCGCAGAAGTGGGGACAAATGCGGCTATCACGATGACATGCGATAGTTCTCTCGGTAAATAGAAAGGTTTCATGCTCACAGCTAATAGTTCAATGTCCTTACAGCAAGTTTGCTCCTTAATCACAATGTGATTAGAGTTACACCATCTATCATTCAGAAATATCGCCAGCCCTCCTCCTTTCCTCTTACCACTCTCCCTTGTCCAGTCCTCCTGAAGGAGTTTAAAGCCATCCAAGGAGACCAGAGTGTCCGGAGTAACTTCGGTGAGCCAAGTCTCTGTAAACAGCATCATGCTGCACTCCCGAAACTCCTGATGATGTCTGGTCAGCACTGCCAGTTCGTCCTTCTTATTTGCAAGAGATCTCACATTGCCCATAATGATGAAGGGGAGAACAAATCTAAAATATCTCCACCTGGTCCTCTGAAGGGCACCAGCTCTTCTCTTCTTCTTCCTTAGCTCCTGATGGGATGTCTGTTCTAGTAGCATGGAGCCCTGCTGTGTCCCTAAGCTGCAGCAGTTCGTCCCTTGAGTAGACAATAGAATCCTGGCTGAATACAGGATCTCCAGACACAATATTTCTCAGTGATAGCACAACAAAAAGTATTACAAAAGTCCAAGTCCTCATATGGTTCTTCATAGTGCAATGCCCCTTAAGTAGAGTAATAAGGCAAAAAAAAGAAAGGAAAAGAAGAGAACGCTTGAGGTGAACAGGAGGTGCTGTAACAGGCTGCCACTCCAGTGGGACCATCACACTAATAATAATAATAATAATAGTAATAATCATACCCCATCTGCCCCAAAGCAGTAATAATGCACTTTTTGCCTCCACATAATAGTAATGCCACCCTTTATTAACTTGTAAGGGGCACAAAGGTGGGCATTGTTACTGTGTAGTGGGCAGGGAGGGGCATTATTATTTTGCAGGGGCATAATGTTGGGTATTATTATTATGCAGGGCTAATTTGTGGGCATCATTACTGTGCAGGGGCACAGAGGTGAGCTTTATACCATGGGAGGCATTACTAAATCACTATTTTAGTTATACAATCAAATTTTATTAGGATAAATGTGTTTGGTCACTATTATTCTACTGAATGTTAATCACTGTGTGAATGTAGCTTAAAAGGGCTGTCTGGGATAAATGTAAATTCCTACACTAATCTAAGCACCCTCCCTCCTCCTACTTTCTAAATAACATTATTAATCAAAAATGTATATTTACCCATATCCCTGGGGTGGTCATGTGACCTCCACAGGGACATTTGCTGGTTGTCCAGTGACGATTTGTTTCCCCGTTTCTGGAAACAGAGCATCACTACTACTCCCCCTCCCCCATCCAGTCCATCATACTTACCTTCCAGGCTGCTTCCTGCGGGACGGCTCCTCCCTCTTTTTCTGACTACAGGTGCTTGTCCCAGTACTGCTCTGTGCTCTGCTGCCGATATTCCACCTCTACTGTGCAGCTCCCGTGCCTGCGCAATAGAGGTGGATCGTCGCTACAGAGCAGCGCTTTGACAAGAACGCTCGCAGGCAGTCAGAAAAGAATGATAGGCGTCCCACAGGAGGAAGACAGGTAAGTATATAATGGGGTCGGGGTTGAGCTGAATAGGTAGGGATGGGCTAGTAGTTGTGAGCGGGCTAGCTAGAGAGACAGGCAGGGAGTGTATGGGAGGGAGGGAGAGAGGAAGAGGGTGAGTGAGATGAGAGGTAGCTAGTGTGGAAGTTACATAGCAGGAAGGTGACCTATGTAAACAAATGCAGAAGATACCAGGAGCTCCCACAGACACCCACAAATCACTCAAAAAACTGCTATATGGGTGCATTTATTAACCCATTAAAAGCACTAACAGACCTTTTTTTAAAAAAAAACAAACATTTTTTTGTCCGGAAAAGCCCTTTATGGCTTAGGCCCCATGTTGCTTAAACACAGCAAAAATAAAATAAAAACGCTGCATTTTACAGTACCAGCAAAGTGACTGAGATTCTGACTAATCTCATCCACAAACACTGTGGAAAAGCTGTGTTTTCATATCCCTATAGGATATAATAAGGGAAGAGAAAAATACAGCAAAAATGCTATGAAAAATGGTGCAGAAAAAAACACAATGAGTTTCCGCTGCATTTTTTTCCGCGTTTTTTTAGCTGCATTACACAACATGGGGCCTTAGCCTGGGGGTAAGTTCAATTACTTATTAGCTTCTTACTGGCACATATTAATACTTTATCTACACAGTGCTCTGCACAATATTATAAAGGGAATAATGCTATGGCCATGTGTTGTTTTTAAGGGAAAAAAACAGGTTTTCTGTAGTGCAGACATGAACAGAGTTGTGTACATGGAGCTAACACATTTCATATAGTTTATTTGTTTTGTTTTTTTACAGATTTGTATTAAACACGTAGATATAAAAAGCAAAAGAGGTTTCATATACAGTATTGATATGCAACCTACTGAATTCCTCACTACCAATGAGATTCATGGTGTTGCACAAATTTTGCAGTGGGTGTTTGTGTGGGAACACAAAAACTTTAGCCAATACTTGTTAGTGAATTTGTGTTAAATGCCACATTATGGAAATCTAATTTCCCTCTTTTATGTCTACAGTAATTTTCCATTAACATCATTGGAGGAGGAGAAATTTGGAAGATTATAATAAAGACAAAATATACTGTAAACTACATTGCTTTTTGTTCAACTATGTTTGTGATCTAACTAGTCATTAAACAAATATTTATCTAAGATTGTGTGCGTTTTTTGCTTTCTTTTTTTTTTATTACACACACACATACGTACACACACATGCATACATTCATTTTACTTTGCTGCTTGATATGAGGTAAGTATAAAAATATATTGCAAATACATTTGGTAGTCACCTAGTAGTCTGATTTTCTCTCATAAAAGGATGTGGTTCCTTTTGCACAAAACCAATAGTTTATTGGCACTAAGTTATGTAATCCAATGCTTTTCTATAAAAATGTGTTATGTAGCAGAGGTAACCCAAACTTCTGCAATTTATTAAACTGCTGCATGATATCTGAATATATACATACAATATGATACACAGTGTAGATATATATGGGTGTGTGTGTGTATGTATATGTGTGTGTGTGTGTGTATATATATATATATATATATATATATATATATATATATACACACATTATATTATACAATCATACAATGTGAGTGTATATATATTTATATACGTGTGTGTGTATATATATATATGTATGTGTGTATATATATATATATATATATATTATACACACCATATATGTATTGTGTGTATATATACATTTTTATCATTTTATTTTTTTAAATCTTTTTATTATCTTTCAAAACCAAAACAGGTGAGACAACTGTGCCTCCAAGTCCTAGCACACTGTCAGTGCTTCCATCACATACAAATAGAACTACTGAAGCTATATCCACCACAGAAAACATATGGATTTCCAGCACACAGACATCAGCACAACCAACTACAAGATCAGAAAGCAGCACTGTTGTGACTACTATGCCAAATCAAACAGCAACTACGCAGCCTGGACAGATTACAAGTTTAAATGTGACTACAGGATTGATGGGTAAGTTTTCATGATCCATGATATTTTCAATAATTTACTTTTAGATCCTTGTTGTGTTTCAGAAACCAGAAATAAATATCTTTGTATTACATATACAGGATTACAGTGAATCTGTTCATTTAGTCAGTACCATAGAGTACACCTTCATAAAGGGACACATTTTTAGTTTTTTTGTTACATGCCATTTTGAAGGCTATAACATTTTAGTCAAATTATTTTTGCATCTTTTTTAGATAATACATAGAACTTTATTTTTGTATCATTGTTTACATTTTTTAAATTTAAATTTCTTAAATTGTTTTCCCTCTTCATTACAATTATTATTATGTAGGTGGGGCTAGAATATGTGATGTGAGCATGGTAGTTTTGTTTTGTTTGTTTTTTTAAACATTTCTTGCTGATTTCCCCTGTAGCTGGAGCTGATACCTTAGCTTGGGAAATTTACCAACAGGGGTGTAACTAGCAAAGACTGGGCCCCCAAACTTTTGAATTGCACCCTCCTCACGATATAGAGACCCCTTTCCTGGCCCCTACATGGTATGAGGCCCAATTACACACGCATAATGTCTCAAAGTGGCCTCCAAACAGTATAATATCCAATAATGGCCCCTCCACACAGTATAATAATCCATAATGGCCCCTCCACACAGTATAATGTCACATAGTGGCCCCTGCACACAATAAAATGTTCCACAGCATCCCCTCCACACAGTATAATACCCAAAAATAAACCCCTTCACACCATATTATGTCCCATAGTAGCCCTATGATGTTCATTACAGATATTGCAACAGTTTTACAAAATATTGCAAAATATTTGGAGTACACCACTATCAAACTATTATTAGACTATGAGATCTTTTAAGACCCCAGAGTATAACGAATGGAGGCCCAGGTGAGTGACAAACATTAAAAAAAGTGTTACCTACTGTTACTCACTCCTGGGCTCCAGAACAACTCTGGTGCGACTCCTCTTTAATGACGGTACAGACATGGAATACGTCAGCGTCAGAGCCCAGAAGAGGTGAGTAACAGTGTGTGTTTTTTTTTTTTTTTTTTTTTTTGGTTTTTTTTTATATGTTCACTCACCTCCCTTGGGCCTCCGATCATTATACTTGAGTGTCTGAAGAGACCCCCGAGTATAATAGCAGTTTCAGTTCGGATGTATTCGGTCCCAATGGAACCGCCAAGTGAACCTCACCCAACAAATAACCTTGCCGCAGCCCCACAGCCTTACTCACTGATTCCCACGACTGCTTCCGCTTCCTCTTCTGCCCTCCATGGGGCCCCATGAGTCCTACATTAGTGACATGATATGGAACACACGGGGCCCCCTGGAGGACAGAAGGGAAAGCAGAGGTGGCCTTGAGTTTGATAAAGTAAATAGGGTCTGTTACCTCCTGGGATTACTCCATATATATTACTCCAGATAGTGGCCTATTAAAAAAAAAATAAAAATACAGCAGGGGCCTGAGGTCCCGGGCCCCGTAGTAGCTGCTATGGCTGCTGCAGCTGTAGTTACGCTATTGTTCACCACCATTTAGGACTTTGTTTCATCACACCTCACAATATTAGTATAAAATAAATAAGAGAACAGCTTGTAATGAGGAAAAAGGAGCAAGCAATATCCATGTACACTGATTGGCTCCTCATTAGAGATTCCCATCTAGTAGCATGTTGGACCTCCTTTGCATTCAGAACCACAGAAATACATGGTATACGCAGGTATCATCTACAGATTTTTGAAGACCCAGGATGTAGCAAGAAAAAGTTTAATCTTGACCTATTGAACTGTTGATTCTCTTATCAGCACAGTGCAACATAAATCTGTATTCACCTGACCAGACAGTGTTTTTCCACCACTCAGTGATCCGTTTTTTTCTGCTCATTTGCCCACTTTGGTCTAATCTTTCTCTTTGACAGCAATAGCACTACAACTGGTCATCACCTGTTATTGTCTATCAGTGCTAAGACAAGACATTTGTGTTCAGACTTGTTAGTTGGAGCACCAGCATTGTATCCAGGTGAAATTTTCTTAAAACTTTCGGATCACTTGATTTTCCCACTCAAATTGTGGAATGATAGAGAACCTGACTTAGGCTAAGACCCCACATAGCGGGCAGCAGCAAAAAAGCACTGTGGGAAAAACCGTGACGGTAAGGCATTGCGGTTTTCCTGCAGAGCTTTTCACAGAAAGTCTGCAGAGGTTTCCTCTGTGGACTTTCTTCTTTCATTATAACTATAGAGAAACCGCCAGTTTATCAAAACCACAACGTATTTTCCCGCAGTGTGTGGATGGGATTCGCTAGAATCCACTATGTGTTTTTTTTTTTCTGTGTGTGTGTGTGTGTGTGTGTGTGTGTGTGTGTGTGTGTGTGGTATTCACTAATATAGATTCCTTATGGTATCCAAAACTTGAACCAGCGTTTCATATAAATTTGCTTGCTATGCTGTCAGTATTTACTGCAGTTTTGCATTATATTTATCAGGATGATCAGCACTATATTCCTAAGATTCTTGCTATATATGTAAATGATGAAGGCCAGATAAAAACTGTAAGTGTAAAATGAATTGAAGACTCTTAGACTAGGTTCATCTGTGCCGGGCTGTTGTTCTGGTTTGCTGGGTGACGCGAACGACAGAGCCGGACCACTGTTTTAGCGGTTACACACAGATACCGGCGGACCCCATGGACTATAATGGGGCCCATTTGGTGTCCGCTGTTTCAAAACTGAAATCAGCGGAGAGAAAAGTCCAACATGCAGGACTGTTGTCTCTGCCGATTTTCGGCGGTTTCTGGATACTTCGGCGCAGATGTGAACTTAGTCTTAGGCTAGGTTCACCTCTGTGTATACATGACTGCAACATATAGTCTGATTCTGTGGGCGCCCCACTCAGTTTCTGCATTGAGCACTTCCATTAATACAGATGAAAGCGTTTATTGCACTAACAGTATCAGGCCCCATTCACACAGCGGAATCTGTGGCTGATTTTGCAGCAGATTTCACCCCAAAATCAGCAGTAGATTCTGCCCTCATTCAGCCTCACATTGTTTTCAACAGGAGGCAGAGATTGGAGTAGGACTTTGAAAATCTTGCCGCAGATTCTGCAGCTGATTCGGCCATGGAGGTCGCGGCCTGAGACTCCCCACAGGTTAGACTTTAGTCAAGTGGTGGAAAGGCGCAGTAGAATGTTGATGTTCTGCATCCACAACCATGACACGACGGGTAGAAAATAAAGAGGAATCGGAGGCAGATGTCCACCTCAAATTCCTTCTTACCTTTCGACATCTGAACAGGTTATATCTACTTGTATGGAATGGACTGTTTTACAGTCCACTCCAGTAGGTCCGCCTCAGCAAAAAACACCAAGGTCCCACATAAACCTGAAGCCGGCCCTGATAGGGGCAAGAAAATCCGCAGAGGAAAACTCTGCAGAATTTCTGTGAAAAACGTTTTTTTTTTTTTTTGTAGCAATTCACCGCGTGGGGCCTTAGGCTAAAAGTTGCCAGTTTATTTTTATACATAATTTTATATAGAAAAAAAGTATTAGGAAACACCTCTTAATCATTGAATTCACACGTTTCATTCAGTCTATTGCCACATGTGTATAGAATCAAGCACCCACCTATGCAGTATGCCTTTTGCCTTCTAACATACAGTACAGTATAAGCCTGAAAACAACAAGCTGCATTTTTGAAAACATAGCTTTTCTGCAGAATTTTTTTCCACACTGTGTGGATGAGAATAAACAAAATCTCATTCAGTTTTTTCTACTGTTTGTGCAACAATCGAAAATGCTGCGTTTCCACAATGTGTGACCGTAGCCCTACAAATATCAAGTTCAGGAAAATTCTTCCCTTTTAGCAGGGGCGTAATGATCGTGGTGGCAGGGGGTGTGACCGCGACCGGGCCTGGAAGGGCTCGCGGCCGGCTGGAGATAGCTGGGGCCCCGCAGCACTATGATATTGGTGGGGGAAAAGCCTGTTTCCCGGCCACTAAACATATCGTTAATGAAACCAATAGTAGCCTTCCCAGGGGAGGTGATTAAAAAAACAATTATACTCACCTCTCCTGGGCTTCCGATGGTTCCCAGCAACCTTTTCAAGACTCTGAGGTCATATCCCCAGAGGTCACTACTGGGGCCTGTGATTGGGCAACAGCAGTCATGTGGGCACGCCGGCGTAATAACATCATTGCAGAGTTCCAAACCACATCACAACAGCACAACAAAACTGTATGTATGGAGCTTCAAGGAATGGACTTCCATGGCCAATCAGCTGCATGAAAGATTTACATCAACAACCAGAATGCAAGATTTCAATGGATGGGTGTACTGCAAATCTCCACTGGCATCTGGAGCAGTGGAAATGTGTTTAATATAGGATGCTGAATCACACTACTCTAATTGGCAGTCTGATTTTAGGCCGGGGCCCCACTTGGTGTAAAAGCTGTGATTTAGCCGTGGCAGATATGCCACAGCAAAAAAACGGAGTGTTTTACAGTCACAGTCGACTTTTTACAGTCACTGTGTGGATAGGATTCTAGTGAATCCCATTCACACATTGGAGACAAATACACACAGTTTGTCGCGGTTTTGGAAATTGCAGCATGTCAATTATACTATAGGTATAATGGAAGCAGAAAGTGGTGCGGGAAAAACTATGATGCGATTCTACTGTGGTTTTTCCCGCATCGCTTTTTTGCGATTTTTATCCTTGAGGTGTTTGTAATCAGGATGTCGTAAAAGCTCCTCAAGGTGTAAAATGTAGCTGTCCTAATACTTTTGTCCATATAATGTATAGATGGATAAATACTGTATGTGGATAGATAGAAAATGCAACATCATCAGTGCATAAAACCAACCAAAACAGGTGAGACAACTGTGCCTCTGAGTCCTTGTCATTGCTTTCTGCACAGTTAAATAGAAGTACTGAAACTCACTCATCAATTGCAGGTAAGTCTCCATTATCCATGGAATGTTTTTAACTAATTTTAAAAACATCAAGTTTCAGAAAATACAACTATAAATCTTTATATTACATATGCCTCATTGCAGTAAATTAATTCACTTTTTCAGAGTATTTAGAGTAGAATGAGCACACTTGATTTTTCACTTTCCACCTTTTAGATTCAGGGCTTTCATATATCACATATCATATTATAGTATTCTATATATAGAGTAATTCCATGTATCAAATCCATACCAGGTCAGACAACTGTGCCTCTGAGTCCTAGCACACTGTCAGTGCTTACTGCGCAATCAAATAGAACTACTGAAGCTATATCCACCACAGAAGTCATATGGATTTCCAGCACACAGACATCATCTCAACCAACTACAAGATCTGAAAGTAGCACTCTTGTGACTGCAATGGCAAATCACACAACAACTGCAGGTAAGTCTTCACGATCTATGGTTTTCTTTAATTTATTTTTTAAGATCATGTTTCAGAAAATACAGATATAAATCTTTATATTAGTATAGGGAAAAAGTGTAGTGTAGTGCTGTGTTAGCCAGGACAAATCATACAATATTTGATACTTTTGTGTCATAAAGACAAAAGTGTTGCAGGTATGATAATGTTATTTATATGCTTTGTTGCAGTGAATTAATTTACTTGGTCAGAGAGTCTAGGACGTAATGAGCACACTTGATTTTCCACTTTGTCCACCTTGGATTCATTGATAACATCTCATATTATAGTAAAAAAAAAAAAAAAAAAAAAAAAGACATGATAGCTTGTAACAAGAGAAAGGGGCAAAACAAATATGTGTATAAATATATAATGCATGAGTCTATCTTTTTTTATTTTTTTTTATCATTTTCAATGTATCAAAACCAAATTAGGAGAGACAACTGTGCCTCTGATTCCTAGCACACTGTCAGTGCCTCCTGCACAGTCAAGTAGAAGTACAGAAACTATATCCAGCACACAAGTCATATTGGATGCCAGCACACAGACATCAGCACTACCGGCTGCAACATCTGAAAGAAGAACTGTTATGACTGCAATGCCAAATCACACAGCAACTGCTGGTAAGTCTCCATGATCCATGGAATTTTCATTAATTAATATTAAAAACATGCGGAGGAAGAGAGAAGAGAAAAGTATAGGTTCGCCAACAGTGAGCAGTCAGGTGTAGTTGACTTTCAATCATGAAAAGGTAAACATCAGTCACATTTTATGTTTTCTATCCATGGATGCCGTACTTTCAGATAAGTAGGATGTGATCTTTTCGACCAGCTTAGTAACTCTTCAAATCTTGCTATTTGGTGAGACTTTGCACGCCACTGTTCAAGTAATGGTGAAGTCTGTTTATTAGAATAGAGGAATGAGGGTTTTTGCCACTGCGAGGAGATGGAAGATCAGGGTTTGCGAATACAGATCAAATGCGTGATTTGGGCACACAGACTATTATGTCTGAGGACAGGATGAAGTTCTGAAAACCCATTCGACATATCTCCTTCTTAACTGCCTTCCAGAAGGGAGTTAACACTGGGCAGGTTCACCACAGGTGACGGAATGTTCCAACTCCCGAGCCACTTCTCCAGCATGTAGGAGAATCTACGAGTTTATGATATAGCCAGGAGGGGGACCTGTATCACCTTGACAAAAGCTGAAAGTCATCTTCCTGGAGACACACACAGGTGGATATACCATGAGCACGAGAGAGAACTAACAAAATTCCTTTCACTGAGTGTCACACTCAAGTCTTCCTCTCAGCTAGTAATGAAGAAGGGTTTGCTCTTCAGTTGTGGACATACTGTATGAACATCATCAATAGCAAGGCATTTTTTCTCCCAGATGGCAATGTTTTTTTTTTAAATCTGTATAAAGTCCATTCCAACCATAAGTAGAAATGAACGCCTTTCAAGATGCAAAAAATTGGAGTTCTTAAAGAGGACCTTTCACCACCCCAGGGCTGTGCAGTTATTTTGTACCTTGTTATAGGCGCTGCTGCACAGACCCTGGGGCAGTTTGTATTTTCTTCCTAGCCCCCACCGTTGCGAAACCCATTATTAAAGCTCTTCACTGTCAGAAGGGCGTTCCTTGACTGTAAGTGAAGGGCTACATCATTTGCATTGCTCTGACACTGTCCAATTAGCAGAGAACAATGTCAGAGCAGTTTTGGCTGTGTGATCTCTTGAGAAGTTGCGAGATCACACAGCCGAAGCTGCTCTAATACAATCCTCTGTAAGTGAAGGGCTACGTCATTTGCATTCCATTTAGCATAGCTTACAGGAGAAGTGATCTGCTGCAAGAAAAACTACAGCTGACATTGGGTATGTATTGTCTAAAACTGCCAATTTTAGCAGGGCCAGGCAACCATCTAACTAGTGGCGTAACTAGGAATGGCTGGGCCCCAAGGTGAACATTTGACATGCCCCCCCCCCCCGGCACAAACTGCATTCCTGCGCAAACTATTACACCCCATAGTGGCCCCTGCACACAGTATTATGCAGCATAGTGGCCCTGCACACAGTACTATGCGCCATAGTGGCCCCTGCACACAGTAGTTTGCCCCATAGTGGCCCCTGCACACAGTATTATGCCCCATAGTGGACCACCCATGAACGGTGGTTATACTCTGGGTTCTTTTCAGACCTCAGAGTATAATGATCGGAGACCCAGGGGAGGATACAAACATAAAAAACAATGCTACTTACCTCTTCCTCGTTCCAGTGCACTCCCGTGTGCTACTTCGGCCATCTTCAATGTTGGACCAGATCTCGCGTGATCCAGGCTGGCGTCGCAACGCATAATGACGTCGGCTGATGTCTGGGACGTCACCAAACAGGTCCGAAGCCTGTTCCGAGCGCAGGAGAGGTAATTTACAGTGTTTTTTATGTTCCCTCACCTCCCCTGGGCCCCCAATCATTATACTCCAGGGTCTGAAAAGACCCCCTAGTATGATAGCAGTGTTTGTGGGGTTCGAAGTAGTGGCTGCCACAGGGCTACGGGCCCCATAATGTCCCAGGCCCTGTGGCAGCCGCTGCCACTGCTACCCTGGTATTTACACCCATGCATCTAACATATATAGATTGTACTTCCAACTCTTCACCGATGACAGAGGATTTCAAAGGCCCAGCCCTTTTGTTTCTGGGGGGCATGCCTGGCAGCATTTTTTATCTCACTCTTTGTTCAGGATACATGCATGATTTGGCTGAGTTAGGTATACATGTTTTAAGTATACGCCCATCTTGGCTGTTCTTCTGCACTATTCTCCTTCAAGTGTATACTGTAACGTCTCTGCCTGTTCAGGTTTCTGCATCACCCTCCGCCCGCACACGGCGGTGCAGGAGGCATGCTAAGTTTGATTCCTTGTTTAAGATTCTTGTTGCTCAGTCTGAACATTGTCCTAGACTATGTAATTGATTTTCTGCCACACCCGTCTCCTTCACTTTGGTTTTCCTCTGCTCCACTAATAGTTAATTTTAGCCTTACCTGTGTGATTGACAGCCTATCATCCTATCAAGTCTGGGGCGGGTTTTTCCTTCCTATTTATTCTTTGCTCACAGTCACATTAGCACTTGCTATTGCTTCTGCGTACCTGCCTTTACTCCGTGCTGTTTTGTTACCTGTATTCCTATTTTTGATCTCTGGCTTTGTCTGTGACTATTCTTTTGGATTGTGATTTTGTACTGCATTGCTCGACTGTTACCGACCCCTTGGCTAGCTGACCTCCCTTTGTTGTTGTTTGTCCTGTCTGCGTTCTTTGTAGTCCCCTATATTAGAAAGGGACTGTCGACTGGTTGCTGGCTGTCACCTAGGACAGATCGGGCAAGTTAGACAGGGACAGTGGGGGGTTTTCATCTTAGGATCCACTGTCTTGTTGTGCCCCCTCCCCCCCAGAGTTCTGCAGAAGCACTGGGGAATTGCTCAACTGGCAATTCCCTTACATATACAGTATATAATAAATTACTTTGCTACCTCTTTGAAAATAGAACTACCTATAATCGGGGAGCGTGACTAAGCAATATGCACCAGAATTCTTGCACAAATTATTCTAAAAATATGTTGTACATGACATTTGCCATATTTACTATGTGTTTTAGATGCTACATAAAAATCAATGGATAAGGTATTATACAAGTAAATTGTGTTTTATGTATTGCTTGCACCATTACTTTGGCAAAAATATTGATCTATAGGAAGCAAGAGGTGGCATAAGAAAGAGAAGAATGTCTGACATGTCTAGCAGCTTGCATCAAATTTATCATGCAGTGCACACCATTCTCATAAATTAGTTCAGTTTATTCCTATCAGGTCTAGTTTTATCCTTTCTATCTTTAGGATGGTATTATTAAATGTAGCCCAATGTGCCTTCTGAATATCTATAATGTATTAAAAACTAAGGCTAAGGAAAGATAGTAGTATTATCATAACAAAAAATATAAGCAATACTCCTCTGTCAGAAGTCACTTCATAGGCCTACAGTGGCATCTATCACCCATAGATGTCCATGTTTAAAAAATGTATACCATGACATATAATTTTCTTTTGTACTGGATGCCTCTGAATGGAATAGAACAGCAAACTGCTATGCCATACATACAAAACAAGGTATAACGCCGTTCACTAGTACAAAGGAAGATCTTCAAGTGAACAGGAGACTATGGGTATGTTTGTAGTATGTAATGAAAGCAAAGGGACACTGCAAAATGTAATGTTGGTTTGACAGAATCCAGTGTGTGCCTGGTATTACTGCTCATACCATTTTTATATAATTATAAGGAAATTATGCTTTTTTTGTTTTTCTACAGACCAGAAGAGAATCATTATTTCTGTACAATACTCATCACTGCTGACTAAACCAGAAAGTGAACAGCTATTAATATTGCAGGTAATATTTAGACATACCGCCAATATATACCGAACATGACAATGCTTATATGCCAACAAACATACCACATACAACTAAAAGACATAGACTTTATTTAGTAAAGTGCACAAAAGTACACTATACATACAGAAGGGTCCATCCTAAAACTGGTGGTTGGCTCACAAGAAATTTATGGGAACCACACTTATCACTCAAATAATCCCCTCCAGGCTACATAACACTGCTCTCCCTCACCCTATCACCACTGACAGTGTAACTAGGGTGTTAGTGATGGTCAAGTTTTAAAGAAACAGTGTACAGTAGCTCTCTGAGCTACAATGTTTCTGTAATTCCCATAGAAGTGAATGGGATTTATGGAATCAGTATAAAATAGTGAGTTGTTTTTTCTGTATCTACTATTCACCTCTACGCGAGTTATGGAAACAGTGTTTCTGTAAAACCTGACTATTGCCGACAATCTGGATTTATCTGTCAGCAAGGTCGTGGTGAGGGAGGGACGATGCAGCCTAGGGGATTCATTTTAGAGATAGGTGAGGGTCCCAGAGGTGGGACTTGCATCTATCAGACATTTATGGCATAACCTGTGAATATGCCATGCTTGTCTTTCAGTGGGAAAACTCCTTTAATTTAGCTCTAATTTGGTTAAGGACTCCAATTTCTCATTAAATACTATAATAAAGTATTGTGACATGCTATCAAAACCCTTGAAAAGCCACAATTTAAAACACTTCTACTTCCTGTACGTTGACCCACATAGGATACATAGCATAACATTTAGTGATAACATAACTCAAAAAGCTGCTCATCTTGAGATACACATATCTGGACATGTAAGGAAGGGCACATCTGTATTATTCTTTAAAAACTACCATTGCTCTGTCAGTTTCTATCCATCATGAATATACAGTACATGCATGCAATGAGACAGGCTAAGATTTTTTGTCTCTAACCAACTGATAGCACACAAAATTACTTCATGGGCCCATAGTATTATGAGTCTGTACTATTACTGCAGATTTTAGGACTTTAAACATGGTGGCCACTCAGCCATAGTTGCCAGGTCTCCACTGTATTATACAGTGGAACCAGCTGCAATGTCTGTGATCAGTGCTCGCACTAGTTGCGGGAAATAACCTTACTGATGCCTCACTCAAACCTGACTGAGGCACCATTTTACTGGTGGTGCATGGGCACCACCATTTTCCCTGTGATCGTTATCTTGCATTAGTATCACAGTAAATTTTATTAGTGATTAGATCCACGGAGGTTCAAGACCCCTATGCTGTCCTATATATGGCAGTAAAAGTTATGGGTGTCAGAATATGTCAACTCCAAAAAATTATTAAATATAAGTTATAGCTTTTGGATTGCCAAAATCAAAAAATGGATGCGGAGGGAAGGGATTAATCAGTCTAATTCTTGTTTAAACTTAGATTCAATATAGGTAATTGCAGGGGCATAGCTAGGGTAGGGTTGGAGTGGCAGGTACCACAATTGCTTGATGGAGTCGTGAAGTATGAGTGGGTAATTTAGCAGATTATTAAATAAATAAATAAATAAATAAATAGTCATTGTAAAACTCAACAAAATTGTGCAGCAAAACGGAGTATTTTGAGTAGACAAAAGAATGTTTAATGTTAAATATGTAGTTACGTATAAAATATACATGGCACTGCTGTCAGGTATTCAATGCAATTAAAGATGTGTGCAATGCAATTTAGAATGTACAATAGTGGTACAGGAGCAGCTAGCTATAAACCCACTAGGTGGTGCTCACCTCAAACAATGAATATGAGTAGGGCCAGAAGAAGCACAACCTGTAGATACCAGTTATACACTATATGCTTAATATGAATCAATTCTTTTCTGCAGATTATCAAATTATTGGAGACAACCTTTCCAAACCATAATTTAACTGCTATTATGAAAGTGTGAAAACTTGATGATTTGAAGCATGAAGAGTTGATGAAATGTGTTTATACCAATGTAAACAGGGGATGTGGTGCAGAAAGTCTATGGATATAGGTTTTTATCTATGATGCTTTTTATAGACATTTGTTTTTGGGGTCTACCTATAGTAGAGTTTTAGTAATATGTTCTTAATTCTATAGCTGTGTTCCTAGATTGAGACTAGTTGCTAAAATGTTGACTCCGTTTTATATACTCCTATGTAATGTATTTTGTATGGGGAATAATGGGAGGGAAGGGTTAAGAGAAGATTTGGGGCTGTTGTAATTTTTTGTTTATTAATAAAAACACCCTAATTTGAATATAATAATAATATGATAACATTGATGTCTTAAGTAATAAAAAGAAGGAAGCATGTCATCAGCATGATAATGGCCTTATTGCCGATTACAGACAGATTCCAATTTGTAAATTGTACTGAAGTTATTATACAATATACTGTAGTAAAGACAGACAGAAGTCAAATAGTAGTCAATATTCAAGGCCCCATGTACTGATAATATAAAGGATTGAAACTTTTATCTTGGAAATAAGATGCTTCTCTGTGTTGTCTCTATTTTGTCAGCAATAACTTTTTATATCTTGTTTCTAATGTTTTTATGAGGTTACTGTTTAAGATTTTATTTTATTGACCACTGCCTTTTGTCTCTCACACTGAGAGGTTACTCTCTCGGTTTACCCTGATGATCTAGCACTGTTTAGGGTGCTAGTGAAATGTATAGGGACTTTTTTTTATTTTAACCACTTGTAGTGTGAAGGAAAGATCTTTTTTAGATGTCAGTCTAGGTTGGGTGTTGGGATCTGTATTGAGGTGTTGGATTAACGCTCTTTTTAGAGCGCACTCAGGAGAATACATCGATTATCCTCTTTGACAGTACTCCAGGTACTAACAGGCAGCATCAGCTGACTGCTTGTTTTTTATTTTCCCGGTGGCTGCCTATGCACTTCAGTATGCCCTGGTGGTATTTAGCTCTGTACTATTAGGGCTAAGCTTGTCATCTTTTGATCCGGCTCTGGGCAATCGACGTAACTTTTGTTCCTGCCCTATCCTAACGTATAGGGGTGGAACAGGCTGAATTTTAGCTCACTATCACTTTGGCCATTTTTGCCTTCTAATTGGTGCTTGGCTGATGACTATGACCCAGAGAGCTATCCACCTAATCTGTAAAGAGTATTATTCATTTCTCAACATCCCTCTCTGTTTTTTTAGAGGGGCTGTTTACATGTAAATTGATGATCTCGATCCAAATCCCAGTAATAGAAGTTATTATCTCACCCCTCTGTGTCTACTTTTGGTATACATGTGGAGATATCTGTACATCTGATCTGACACATAAGCGTGAACTTAGTCGATATCCTTCAAATTACTAGTTTCTGAGTGTATGCGTCTCATCTCCTTCACATTGCTATTTTTTAACTTTAAATAATAAAAGTAAAGTTTTATTCTTTGTTTTGATATATTTATAATGTCCTATCCCCTGACTGTATTTAAACATTTTATTGGCATGAAGAACAGTATGTTTAACAGTTGGTACTAGTGTATCCCCAAACTTTTAGTTATAATTTATGTGTATATACAGATCTTACATTGGCTTCTTTATTATGGCTTATTAACTTTTAACTTGAAGGAGTATTCCCATCACCGACACTTATGGCATATCAACAGAAATTTCTGATACATATAGATATCACTTCTCTCATCTGCAATATCTTAAAAATGGGGGTCCCCCAAGCCCCATCTCATAGCTGCTGTGACTGGTGAGGTAACCCTGCATTTATATCTCTTTCCATTTGCTTCTAAGGAAGTTCCAATAGTAGCTGTACAAGCATGTATGTCTCAGGGGCAATTAAGCTATACATGTCCAATATGGGAATACCTCTTAGTGTTTTATTTATTTTTTTTCTAATAAATTATTTGTTTTCAGTTATATGGCATTCATTAATGTTACTGGAAGAATAATAGAGCTACCGTACATAAACACATAATTCAAAGTGTCAAGCAGATTCATAGCTGTATAACTTAATCCTGTGTCTGAGCCAAATACTTATTCTTATACCAGAAATTGTAGAATAGTGTTTATGCAAAGGAGTCTAAGGAAGTCTAAAGATATATTGAGCAAGGACTTCAGAGCACTGAACCTGCCAGAGTCACAAGATGGAAAGGGCATCCTGATGGCAGACCATTGTGGAACTGTCATCTGCTTCTTCACTCAGAGTGGTCCATTATTACAAGAATTGCACCCACATTGCTGGAAGTTGTTGTTTGCCTTACTGTTCCTTTACAAGTCTATTAAATATCTATTTTCCTGCAACCACGAGTCTCCTGAGTCTCATTCCTGTGTAACCTTCATGGGTAAATCAACACCCATCAGGCTTAGGGGTCTGAAGACCATTAGGAAATTCCCTGGGGGAAAGACTACCACCACCATCAGGTATCCATCTAGCTACCGTAATGAGTAGTACTACTATTCCCAGTCTCTGATTTCTTCCAACGAGTTGCTGACCAGGATTGCAGAAGAATACAGGGCAGAAGAATCAACTGCTGTCCAGCAGTCAAAGGAAAGTACCGGTTAAAGCCAGTGGCTCACCTCACCTCATGGTTTGTGTAGCCTTGTGAGTGTATATGTGTCTTAACAGTGTATACATATTCTGTGATTATATATATTAGTATAAAATTACCATTTAAAGGGAGTTTGTCAGCAGTAAAAGTTTTACAAGACTAATGACAGTAGGACGGCTTCTATACTTTCCAAAGATGCCTTACTTATTCTGCATTGCAGCTGTATTTTCAGGAAAATCAGCATTTTATTTTATGCAAATTAGTTGAAAAAGGCTTTAGGGGCGTGTCTTCTGCTGAGGCTTCACTCTAAAGCCCTTTTCAGCTATTTTGGATAATAAAATATTGTTTTTCATGAAAATGGAGCTGCCATGCAGAGAAAGAAAGGCATCTTAGGAAAGTGTAGAAGCAGCCCTGCAAGATACTGTCATTAGTTGTATGCTGATTTTCCTGCTGGAAGACTCCCTTTAATTGACTTAAGTGAAGCTGTGCCTGAGTTTCACAGCTACTGGGCTCAACCACTGCACACCATTTTGAAAACTACATTCTTCAAATTATTCCAAACTGAATTTAGGAACTTAAATGGTCACTAACTTTTCCAACAACTCTTATCAGTCTGATTTAATAGAGAATGTGATTCTGGACAAAACTGTAATGCACTTTAATTAAAAAAAATGTACTGTTCTCTGCTAAAAAAACAAAAAAAAACAAAAAACCCCTCTCTAATGTTCCTGTCACTAGGTTTCTCCCGACTAATAAATTTGTAGTTCACTCTCTGTTACTAGGGAAGTCCCATCCATAGATACAAGCAAGAAATTTTCAAGGAAGACACAATGAATGCAGATGGAAGGGGTTGATTCTTCTTGCAGCATTCACACACGTCTGCAAACTGCTGAAACTGAACATTCTGTAGCATCTCAAAACTTACAATGTAAGAAAAATCTACAGATGTAATTCGATCTACTTCTGTTTGTGGGATATTATTCACAGAAAGTAAGCAGCTTTACTGACTGTGCTCATAGATTGCTCTTTTTCTGTGTCAAGGATCTTATAGGATGCATCCTGCCTGCATGTATTTGTAGTCCAGTGTTCCTGAATCTCCTATATTATGCTCACTTAGGCTTTTCTCAGCTATTTATGGGCTATTGTACAGTTACCCATGGCAGAATTACATGTAAATAAACAGGTAATAGAAGTAATGGATAAAGGTAGACTGCTCTTTATTGTATATGCCCCCTGCCTAAGAGGCAAATGTATAATGTGCTGCAGCCAAAATGTGATTATTAGCAGCAGAAAAACTGATAGGACACCATGGATGAAGGCTTATACAGTCATAGAAGAATCCAGATGCAGGTAAAAAATAGGAGGCAGATGAGCGCTGGTCCAGAATAAATGTAGTCTTTAATCCAATAAAACACACGACACGTTTCGGGACAAGCCCTTTATCAAGATGCACACTTGAAAAAGGGCTTGTCCCGAAAAGCGTCGTGTGTTTTATTGGATTAAAGACTACATTTATTCTGGACCAGCGCTCATCTGCCTCCTATTTTTTTACCTGCATCTGGATTCTTCCACACGTGCTTCATACCACGGTTCTGAGGCTAGCAGCTGCTTCACAAGGTCCCAATGAAGATAATCTGATTCCACATGCCTACTAAGTTGTTGAGCTGATCACAACCCACCAAGGTGAGCAATTTGTATCAGTGTTCTGATATCTATCATCCTTTGGTTTTACACTATTAGCGCTCTGTGCTGTTTTTTCTTTTTTATTTCTTTCTACACACGTCATAGAAGAGACTTTCCAACAAGACATTACAGATATTAAAATTTTTCATGAAACCCAGGTATCCTTTAACGTGTCTAGTTAGCTTTTAGCAAATTGAGAGAAATGGATCCTGTTGGTAAGCCTGAGCTGACAAAGTTTACTCCGTTTGAATAATGTTTCATTTGCACCCCAGGTAAAACAATTACTGAGTTTTCAATATATTGTTCTAGATTTTATATATACAGTACAGACCAAAAGTTTGGACACACCTTCCCATTCCAAGAGTTTTCTGTATTTTCATGACTATAAAAATTGTAGATTCACACTGAAGGCATCAAAACTATGAATTAACACATGTGGAATTATATACTTAAAGTGTGAAAGAACTGAAAATATGTCTTATATTCTAGGTTCTTCAAAGTAGCCACCTTTTGCTTTGATTACTGCTTTGCACACTCTTGGCATTCTCTTGATGAGCTTCAAGAGCTAGTCGCCTGAAATGGTCTTCCAACAGTCTTGAAAGAGTTCCCAGAGATGCTTAGCACTTGTTAGCCCTTTTGCCTTCACTCTGTGGTCCAGCTCACCCCAAACCATCTCGATTGGGTTCAGGTCTGGTGACTGTGGAGGCCAGGTCATCTGGCATAGCACCCCATCACTCTCCTTCTTGGTCAAATAGCCCTTACACAGTCTGGAGGTGTGTTTGGGGTCATTGTCCTGTTGAAAAATAAATGATGGTCCAACTAAATGCAAACCGGAAGGAATAGCATGCCGCTGCAAGATGCTGTGGTAACCATGCTGGTTCAGTATTCCTTCAATTTTGAATAAATCCCCAACAGTGTCACCAGCAAAGCACCCCCACACCATCACACCACCTCCTCCATGCTTCACGGTGGGAACCAGGCATGTAGAGTCCATTCGTTCACCTTTTCTGCGTCGCACAAAGACACGGTGGTTGGAACCAAAGATCTCAAATTTGGACTCATCAGACCAAAGCACAGATTTCCACAGGTCTAATGTCCATTCCTTGTGTTCTTTAGCCAAAACAAATCTCTTCTGCTTGTTGCCTGTCCTTAGCAGTGGTTTCCTAGCAGCTATTTTACCATGAAGGCCTGTTACACACAGTCTCCTCTTAACAGTTGTTGTAGAGATGTGTCTGCTGCTAGAACTCTGTGTGGCATTGACCTGGTCTCTAATCTGAGCTGCTGTTAACCTGCGATTTCTGAGGCTGGTGACTCGGACGAACTTATCCTCCGCAGCAGAGGTGACTCTTGGTCTTCCTTTCCTGGTGCGGTCCTCATGTGAGCCAGTTTCTTTGTCGCGCTTGATGGTTTTGGCCACTGCACTTGGGGACACTTTCAAAGTTTTCCCAATTTTTTCGGACTGACTGGCCTTCATTTCTTAAAGTAATGATGGCCACTCGTTTTTCTTTACTTAGCTGCTTTTTTCTTGCCATAATACAAATTCTAACACTCCATTCAGTAGGACTATTGGCTGTGTATCCACCTGACTTCTGAACAACACAACTGATGGGCCCAACCCCATTTCTAAGGCAAGAAATCCCACTTATTAAACCTGACAGGGCACACTTGTGAAGTGAAAACCATTTCAGGTTACTACCTCTTGAAGCTCATCAAGAGAATGCCAAGAGTGTGCAAAGCAGTAATCAAAGCAAAAGGTGGCTACTTTGAAGAACCTAGAATATAAGACATATTTTCAGTTGTTTCACACTTTTTTGTTAAGTATATAATTCCACTTGTGTTAATTCATAGTTTTGATGCCTTCAGTGTGAATCTACAATTTTTATAGTCATGAAAATACAGAAAACTCTTGGAATAAGAAGGTGTGTCCAAACTTTTGGTCTGTACTGTGTATATATATATATATATATATATATATATATATATATATATATATAATATACAGTGCCTTGCGTAAAGTATTCGGCCCCCTTGAACTTTTCAACCTTTTGCCACATTTCAGGCTTCAAACATAAGGATATAAAATTTTAATAAATTTTTTGGTGAAGAATCAACAACAAGTGGGACACAATTGTGAAGTGGAACGAAATTCATTGGTTATTTTCAACTTTTGTAAAAAATAAAAAACTGAAAAGTGGGACATGCAATATTATTTGGCCCCTTTACTTTCAGTGCAGCAAACTCTCTTCAGAAGTTCAGTGAGGATCTCTGAATGATCCAATGTTGTCCTAAATGACTGATGATGATAAATATAATCCACCTGTGTGTAATCAAGTCTCCGTATAAATGTACCTGCTCTGTGATAGTCTCAGGGTTCTGTTTAAAGCGCAGAGAGCATCATGAAGACCAAGGAACACACCAGGCAGGTCCGTGATACTGTTGTGGAGACGTTTAAAGCCGGATTTGGATACAAAAAGATTTCCCAAACTTTAAACATCCCAAGGAGCACTGTGCAAGCGATCATATTGAAATGGAAGGAGTATCAGACCACTGCAAATCTACCAAGACCCGGCCGTCCCTCTAGACTATGATCTCAAACAAGGAGAAGACTGATCAGAGATGCAGTCAAGAGGCCCATGATCACTCTGGATGAACTGCAGAGATCTACAGCTAAGGTGGGAGAGTCTGTCCATAGGACAACAATCAGTCGTACACTGCACAAATCTGGCCTTTATGGAAGAGTGGCAAGAAGAAAGCCATTTCTCAAAGATATCCAGTCTCGTATAAAGTTTGCCACAAGCCACCTTGGAGACACACCAAACATGTGGAAGAAGGTGTTCTGGTCAGATGAAACCAAAATCGAACTTTTTGGCCACAATGCAAAACGATATGTTTGGCGTAAAAGCAACACAGCTCATCACCCTGAACACACCATCCCCACTGTCAAACATGGTGGTGGCAGCATCATGGTTTGGGCCTACTTTTCTTCAGCAGGGACAGGGAAGATGGTTAAAATTGATGGGAAGATGGATGGAGCCAAATACAGGACCATTCTGGAAGAAAACCTGTTGGAGTCTGCAAAAGACCTGAGACTGGGACGGAGATTTATCTTCTAACAAGACAATGATCCCAAACATAAAGCAAAATCTACAATGGAATGGTTCACAAATAAACGTATCCAGGTGTTAGAATGGCCAAGTCAAAGCGCAGACCTGAATCCAATCGAGAATCTGTGGAAAGAGCTGAAAACTGCTGTTCACAAACGCTCTCCATCCAACCTCACTGAGCTCGAGCTGTTTTCCAAGGAAGAATGGGCAAGAATTTCAGTCTCTCAATGTGCAAAACTGATAGAGACATACCCCAAGCAACTTGCAGCTGTAATCGCAGCAAAAGGTGGCACTACAAAGTATTAAATTAAGGGGGCCGAATAATTTGGCACGCCCCACTTTTCAGTTTTTTATTTTTTACAACAGTTTAAAATATCCAATAAATTTCGTTCCACTTCACGATTGTGTCCCACTTGTTGTTGATTCTTCACCAAAAAATTAAAATTTTATATCCTTATGTTTGAAGCCTGAAATGTGGCAAAAGGTTGAAGAGTTCAAGGGGGCCGAATACATCAACATTTATACCCCTATGTTGAGAACAGAAGTCTGGAGTCTCCCAGTATGAATGGAAAGATGAGTTTATTTTTTTGACTTCATCTCTAAGTGACTGATGAAGATATCCAAGCCATTTTCCAGCAGTACCAGAAAGATGAGTGGAACACAACAGACATGCACGTCCATCACGGTACTCATGGAGACTCTGGACTTCCTATTTAACAGATTTAACAGGCAGAGGGATGTTTCAGTTCTCTGCGTGTAATGATCTCCGCTTAGGTCGGTGTTGGTTGTACAGCCTAACCGCGGTGGGGAGGAAAGACTTCCGATAGCGCTCCTTCTCACACCTAGGGTGGAGCAGTCGGTCACTGACAGTACTGCTCAGCACGATCACAGTCTCATGCATGGGATGGGACCTCTTCTTCTGCATGGAGCTCACCACGGACAGTATCCTTCTGTCACCCACCACCTGCACTGGGTCCAGTGGGCACCCCAGGACAGAGCTGGCCCTTCTAATCAGCTTGTCAAGTTTATTTCTGTCCCTGGTTGATATACTGCTCCCCCAGCAGGCCACTCCAAAGAAGATGGCTGATGCCACTACCGAGTTGAAGAAAGTTCTAAGAAGTGCCCCCCGGATTCCAAAGGCTCTCAGCTTCCTAAGCAGGTAGAGCCTGCTGTGGCCCTTCCTGTACAGGGCCTCCATATGATCTGCCCAGTCCAGCTTATTATTAAGGAGCAAACCCAGGTACTTATAGGTGTTCACAATCTCGATGCCTGTCCCCAGGATGTCCACTGGTTTAGGAGGGCTTCTGCCTTTGCGGAAGTCCACCACCATCTCCTTGGTCTTCCCCGCGTTAATCTTCAGGTGGTTCCGGTGGCACCAGTCCACAAAATCCCGGTTCAGTTCTCTGTACTCCCTGTCATCATCATCTGTGATGAGACCCACTATTGCAGAGTCGTCAGAATACTTCTGTAGGTAGCAGCTGGATGAGTTGCACCTAAAATCTGCAGTGCACAGTGTGAAGAGGAAAGGGGCGAGAACCGTACCCTGAGGTGCCCCCGTATTACAGATCACGGTACCTGACACACAGTCTTGGGCTCTCACGTATTGCGGTCGATTTGTGAGGTAGTCTAGGATCCAGTTGGAGAGGTGGTGGTCCACTCCAGCAAGGCCCAGCTTGCCCCTCAATAACCTGGGCTGTATGGTGTTAAAAGCACTGGAGAAGTCAAAGAACATTATTCAATTGAGTTATGCTATGCACTGCTCTGTGCTGTGTTTTTTTTAATCTGAATGGTGCATGTGCCATCACCCTACAATAGGTCCAACACTCAAGTGTTGTGACAACTCACTGGCTTAAAATCATTTTCTCCCAAATTGTTGCAGATGATATCCTATTTTGGGGAATATATTATTTCTCCCAAGTATGGAGGGCCCGATAGTTAATGCTTGGTATAAGGCAGGGTAAATGTGTGATAAAGATTTTCTCCTAAGGGTAGAATGGATGTCAGTCAGTGATCTAGATTAGTGTGATGACTATATTCTACCCACAACTCTTATACTGTAATCTACAGTCTATCCCGAGACAGACCTCAGCTGTGTTAAAGAGGAAGGCAACCTACATCACATTTTTTGGAAATGACTGTTGCTAGACAATGTATTCTGCTGAACTGGAAAAAGTCTACTTTGCCATCCCTGTCTACTTGAGTTTCTAGAGTTAAGCTCGTTGCAGACGACCGTGGGCGAGATCCGTGTGCTATCCTTGTTTTTGCGGATTGCACACTGACCCATTCATTTCTATGGGTACATGCAAATGACCATATTTTTCACTGATCAGTGTGCAAGCTGTGATTCTGCACCACGTCAGATAGAACATGTCCTATTCTGTTCAGTTTTTGCGAACAGACTCGCCCATAGAAGCCTATGGCAGACTAAAAACCTAGGACAACACACTGATGTACTCAGTGTGTCATCATTGTGCCATCCATTTTTGCGGACAAGCTAGGATATAATTAGATGTCTCCTGTGTTTTTTATGGTGGATCCGCAAACTAGGATCACACACCTATGGCACACTGAGACACTATGTCAGTTTTTGCAGACATAAATCACTGATGCTGAAGAAACACTGAACACACACTGATTGCACTCTGTCCGCAAAAACTGAAGACTAATTGCTAGTTTGCGGACCGCAAAATAGTCGTCTGCAACTATCCTGAATGATATAATAAAATGGAAAACCTAACCATGTCTATAAAGGATAATCATGGTAGGTTTATTAACATTTGGCAGCCATGGATGGGTTTTCAACAGTATTTACATGCGTTTGTAGGTGGTAGATTTATGATATTGGGTCTCTCTGCCACGTGAATTTAGTCACTCATGGAAGGGAAGTAGGAAGGCTGCTTTTTTCTTTCTTTCTCTCCTTTTTGTTGAATTATGTCTTAATAATAATGTTTGTATATATATTTATATATATATATATATATATATATATATATATATAATAAATAAATAAATAAAAAGAAATTAATATGCATATTGTATTACAATTTCCTGAAATACAGATAGGGCATTCGCCAATTTATATTAAAATCATACTGTCATGTCCCAGGACTTGGTTTAATTCACTGACATGTATCTGTGATACTGTTTGTCTTTGTAGTTTGTCCCCTCTCTCTCTCTGTATCCTTAGCTGTGATGCTGTAGCTCCTCCTCTCTCTCTCTCTCAGTTTAGTTTCACTTCTTTGTAAGCAACATGTCTGCTCAGCTCCTGGTATTTCATCATTTTTCACCTACTGCTGTATGAGGTTCTACAAGATTTACTTGGATTAAAGCATCTGAAATCTTATCTACGCCTCCTCAGTTGAGTTGAACACTATCTGATAGATATCTTGGTGTAAATTGCTGGTTAGCATAGAGACTACAGGACACTCTCACAACCTCACACTTGCAGCCAAGCTATTGAGTCAGAACAGTGAAAAATGATGCATAAAGACTGCCAGATACGGCTGTAAGACAGTTCACCAACTTCTGACATACAGTCAGTCACAGCAAGTTACCTGAAGCCAGAAGGAATCAGCATTGTGTAAGTTGCATTCGCAGCTCAGACTACCTCAGCATAAGAAGATTCTAGCAAGCAGCCATCTTACTCCAGCAAAGTTATATTTATCCTGTTTGTGTTGCATCATGGCTGAAGGGCACCCTGAAGCACAAGGTAGCATGGACCTCAGTCTGCAGCCCAGTGAGAAGGCTAGACGCTCAATTAAACAGGTTAGAGACAATCTAGAAGGTTTAAAGCATGAACTTTCCTGTGAACTCTCAAAATGGTGGCAGGAAATACAGACTAAGATATCTGCCATGTGCTTGCCTGCATACCATGTATCACCACTAGAGGGAGCTCTGCAACAGCTTTGTGCTACGCATGGACATTATAAAATAAAAGCTGAGGAGTATGAAAGCATATTGAGGAAACTTCATACAGACGATTCTTTAGCTGAATTGCAAAGCTTCCAGCATCTCAATTCAGAACGAGAAAGCTTAGTACATGAAACTAAGTTAAGGACAGAGGCAAGAATTGCACAACTGCAGGAAATGGCATCCCATGTTTCTGAGTCTACCAAGCGTTCAAAGCGTACATCTAAGTCACGTTCCTCAAAATCTTCCACACTCAGTGAGCAACTTATAAAAGCACGTGCAGAGGCGGAAGCTACTAAGATATAGGCAGCCTTTGCACAACAGAAAGCAGAAATGGAAGCTAAGGCAGCTCAAAAAAGGGCAGAACTAGAAGCTCTAGAGAAACAGTATGAGCACGCTGCAGTCATGGCAAGGTTAAGCATTTTAGAACAAGCCATCAGTGGAAGTGAAAGCGACAGCACCAGTTTGTGTGATGTGGAAGCAGAGGATCCCCTTAAGCGCACAAGAGACTATGTACTAAGCCAAACCAGTGAATCCCTATTTGCCACAAATGTTCCTGTCAGGGACAACATTTCTCCAGAGCAACAGGGCACAGTATCTTCTGCAGCACACCACATTCAAGGTCAGTACAATGCCCTGCCTGTCCAGCATCCAGTTTCTTCTTCCTTCATGGATTCCCAAAGCCTTGCACCTCAGCAAATGCAATATACTGATACTCAGGTAAACACTAATGTGACACCATACTACCAGACTGCAAACAACCGTCCAGTCTCACATCCATATGTGGCTAAACCTATGGACTTTAAGCTAGCTCCTAGGCTGAATGCCTACGCAGCCCCATTACTACCTACCTCTGTTAACCAGAACCCCACTAACAACGTAATCACCGCTATTCAGCCAGCAACTCAATATTTAAAGTCCGAGAGAACAGACATGTCAGAGTTTGCAAGGTACATGGTTCGCCGTGAGCTTACTAAGACTGGACTCACAAGGTTCGATGACCAACCTGAGAACTACAGAGGCTGGAAATGTGCCTTCAAAACTGCAATTAGTGACCTTGGCATTACTGCAGCTGAAGAACTAGATTTGCTTATCCGGTGGCTTGGCCCACAGTCCACAGAACTTGCTAAAAGACTCAGATCCGTCCACATTTACAACCCCATAGCAGGCCTTACCGCTGCTTGGGAAAGACTGGAGAAAACCTATGGCAGTCCTGAAGCAATAGAGAATGCTCTGTTCAAACGGTTGCAAGGGTTTCCAAAGATATCTGGTAAGGATCATCAGAAATTTCAAGAACTTAGTGACCTACTCTTGGAGCTCCTACTAGCTAAGGCGGACACTCTCCTACCGGGCCTCAGTTACCTGGACACTGCTCGTGGGGTAAACCCCATAGTCTCCAAGTTGCCATATAATATTCAAGAAAGGTGGACCACAGTTGGGTCAAGATACAAAAATGAGAATCAAGTCTCCTTTCCTCCATTTTCCTACTTCTGTGAGTTTATCAAGAACATTGCAGAATCCAAGAATGACCCAAGCTTTTCCTATGGGGATCCCAGTGTTCCTGGTTCACCTCCTATTAAGTATGACAGCTCACATTCTAACTACAGAAACCGCAGAGGCCCAGTTTCGGTGAAAAAGACTGATATTCTTCGTATACCTACATCAGCACCAGAAGAAAGCAGTTGCAACAACAACCAAGACGAAAAGGTAGAAAATCCTAACCGTCTGTGTCCTATTCACAAGAAGCCTCATCCCCTCAAGAAGTGTATTGGCTTCAGGAGGAAACCAATCCAGGAACGTAGAGAGCTTCTTAAGAAACTAGGGATATGTTTCAAATGTTGTGCCTCTACTGAACATGTTGCTAGAGACTGTAAAATTGCTATTAAGTGTATAGAGTGTGGCAGTGAGAACCATGTACAAGCTCTTCATCCAGCCCAGCCTAGTGCCACACCACCTAGAGGTTCCCCTCCCCCAACTAAGCATGGCGGGGAGAACACAGTTCAATCAGCAAATACTACCACAGTATCTTCCTCATGTACAGAAGTCTGCGGAGAAGACCTTTGTGACAAGTCCTGTGCAAGGATATGCCTAGTCAATATATACCCCAAGGGCCAACCAGAAAGGGCTCTGAGGGTGTACGCCATCTTGGACGACCAGAGCAACCACTCACTTGCAAGGTCAGAACTCTTTAATCTGTTTAACTTAAAGGGTGATACTTATCCGTATACCTTGGGTACTTGTAGTGGCATATCAGAGGTTTCTGGAAGAAGGGCCAGTGGTCTCGTAATAGCTTCTCTCAAGGGCAATTTGGAGATACCTTTGCCCACACTTGTTGAGTGCAACCAGATACCATCAAACAGAGAAGAGATACCCACACCAGAGGCGGCTTTCCAGCACCCTCATCTAAGGGCTATAGCCAGTGAAATACCATCCCTTGACAAAAATGCAGACATTCTAGTTCTGCTAGGTAGAGACATTCTCAGACTGCACAAAATACGCCAGCAAATTAATGGACCACATGATGCACCATTTGCCCAGCGCCTCGATCTAGGATGGGTAATCATTGGCAACGTCTGCATAGGTAGGATGAAAAGGCCCACCAATATTTCTTCATTTAAGACGCATATGTTACCAAATGGTCGCAGCACTTGTTTTCAGCCATGTCCACATCACTACCAAGTGAAAGAGAAGATAAGCAGCAGTAAGTGGCTGCATAATCACCGAGACAACGTGAATACTTTCCTGCCTGGGGACGACACCCTTGGATTAACAGTGTTCAATACAACAAGTGATGACAACAAGCTGGCACCGGCTATAGCTGATAAAGAATTTCTCAAACTTATGGACAAGGAATTCATTCAAGATGATTCCAACAGCTGGGTAGCACCTTTACCTTTCCGCTCCCCGAGATCAAAACTACCAAACAATCTGAAGCAAGCAGTTTCTAGATTTTCCTCTTTAAAACGTACCCTCAAGAGGAAACCAGAGATGGAAAAACACTTTGTAGGGTTCATGCAGAAGGTTTTTGAGAGAGATCATGCAGAACCTGCACCTCCATTAAAGGAAGGAGAAGAATGCTGGTACCTTCCATCATTTGGCGTGTATCACCCTCGCAAACCTGACCAAATCAGGGTCGTGTTCGATTCTAGTGCTCAGTATGAAGGCATCTCTCTCAACAACCTGCTCCTCACTGGTCCTAACCTAAACAACAGCCTCATAGGAGTCTTAATCCGTTTCAGACAGGAACCAGTTGCAGTGATGGCCGACATCCAACAGATGTTTCATTGCTTCATCGTTAAGGATGATGACAGGAACTATCTCCGGTTCCTATGGCATAAGGACAATGATGTCAACAATGAAGTCATAGATTACCGGATAAAGGTACATGTCTTTGGCAATAGCCCATCTCCTGCAGTAGCGAGCTATGGACTGAGAAGGACCGCCCAAGAAGGTGAGAAAGAGTATGGCTCTGATGCTCGTCAGTTTGTTGAGAGGAACTTCTATGTTGATGATGGTCTTAAATCCTTAAATGCAAGTGAAGAAGTGATCGATCTCCTCTCTAGAACACAGGAAATGCTGTCTGTAGCTAATCTCAGCCTTCACAAGATCATCTCCAACAATATGGAGGTAATGAAGGCATTTCCCTCTGATGATCATGCAATCAACTTGAAGGATCTTGATCTCAGTTCTGATACTCCTCCTATGCAACGCAGCCTAGGATTGCTATGGAACACTGAACAAGACACATTCACATTCCAAGTGTCTTCTTGTGACAAACCTTTCACCAAACGAGGAGTTTTATCTGTTGTGAACAGCATTTATGATCCTCTTGGTTTCATTGCTCCCATCACCATTCAAGGCAAGCTACTACTAAGACAGCTTACCACTGAGAACATGGACTGGGACACTCCACTGCCTGCTGAGAAACAACTGAGGTCTGACTGTGGCACTAACTTCGTTGGAGCCTGCAAAGAACTGCAGTTAGACAACTTCTTATCCAACAATGGGTGCACTTGGACGTTTAACCCTCCACATTCATCCCATATGGGAGGTTCCTGGGAACGTATGATTGGGATCACACGCAGAATCCTTGACTCTATGTTGATGGACCACAAGTCGACACTGCTTACCCATGAGACGTTAATAACCTTTCTTGCTGAAGTGTCTGCGTTCATGCAAGGCCACTTGTCCCAGTATCTTCAGACCCTGAATCTCCAATTATCTTAACCCCAGCAACGCTTCTTACTCAGAAAATTGGTACTGCTGCTACCTCTCCACGTACCTTAGATCACAGTGACATTTACAGACGCCAATGGAAACAAGTTCAACACCTGTCCAATGTGTTCTGGCACCGCTGGAAAACAGAGTACCTCCACATGCTACAGAGCCGTCACAAATGGCAGACCTCAAAACCTAATCTCCAGGTGGGTGACCTCGTCCTTCTAAGGGATAAAGAAGTCCATCGGAATGAATGGCCTATGGGTCTCATCACTAAAGTTGTCCCTAGTGATGATGGGAAGACTCGGAAAGTGGAGGTCAAGGTAACCAAGGGAGGCTCAGTGCGAGTTTTCTTCCGCCCAATTAATGAACTGGTGCTTCTTCTTCCAAGAGGAGACGTCACATAAAAGAAGATAAGGACACCATTCACAGCTCATGGCGGGGAGCTTCCTTCCATGAACTAAAACCGTGTTCTTGTGGATTACAGTGTGGGTCGGTGGAGGTGTTGGCAAATTGCGGCTTCCCGACCTGAAGATTGGTTTATTTGGACTAACTGTTGATTATTGTTTGTTGTGCATGTTTCTTTTTTGTTTTTCAGGTTTGAAGAGGACTTTATGGACATCTCAGGACATTTAATGTTTGTTTTCATTGAAATCTAAAGATTTCAGGCGGGGAGTGTCATGTCCCAGGACTTGGTTTAATTCACTGACATGTATCTGTGATACTGTTTGTCTTTGTAGTTTGTCCCCTCTCTCTCTCTGTATCCTTAGCTGTGATGCTGTAGCTCCTCCTCTCTCTCTCTCTCAGTTTAGTTTCACTTCTTTGTAAGCAACATGTCTGCTCAGCTCCTGGTATTTCATCATTTTTCACCTACTGCTGTATGAGGTTCTACAAGATTTACTTGGATTAAAGCATCTGAAATCTTATCTACGCCTCCTCAGTTGAGTTGAACACTATCTGATAGATATCTTGGTGTAAATTGCTGGTTAGCATAGAGACTACAGGACACTCTCACAACCTCACACTTGCAGCCAAGCTATTGAGTCAGAACACATACTATCATATTTTAAAATTACAAAGCATTGCTAATCATAAGCACTAATGCATTAGTAGATTTAGAAGGTAAAATATTCCTAAAAATCTGATCAGTGAGACATTATAATCAGGGGCATAGTAAAAGGATCATGGGCTCTGGTGCAAGAGTTCAGCTTATGCTACATTATTTTTACTTATGCCACCTTATCACACTCTAACCCCCTACTTATCCTGAAGCCCACCAGCCACATCCTGCTCAGCAGCAAAACAGTCAAAGTGGAGGTCACATGGTATAAGATCAGACCAGGAGAGACCAGATAGTTTGGCAATGCTATTTATACATCTATATTACTAATGTTCCAGCCGATTCAACTTCTTGTGGGAGTGCTTTTTTTGGGGCAAGGCCAAACATGGCCATGATGTGGCTGACAGGTAAAGAGGAGGGGCCATACTCATACTCTTCTTCCTCCATTTTCACATGACGAGTGTTTGGTAAAGTAAGTGAGTGTAGAGTTGCTTTTTCATAGGAGGTCCCTCTGCCCTAGCACAAACTTCTCATCAGTCTTAATCCAATCAATTTTATATAATCAGGCTGCATGAATGAGTGTGTGTGTTTCTGTGGGGGCCGATCTGTTCATACAGCTACAGGATGCTGCTAAAACTACTTTAGCAAACAGATTGTGGTGGAAGGGAGCTCTCCTGTGGACTCCACAGGCTTAGAGGCCCAGTTGCAGCTGTAAACCGTATAGCTACGCCATGGATTATAATCTTGAAAAAAACTGCTATATTGTTCAAGCTTCCAAAATTAAAATTTAATAGAACCAAATATATAATTATAGAGCACATAACAGGATGCAAGAATAAATGCTGTATCTTCCCATTCATCTACCAGTCACTACAGTTCAGTGTTTTATGATATAAGTTCCAAGATCTGAAGTGACCAGCTTGTAAACACTATGATTTGGGTAAAACAGGAAGTGTAATAAGAAGTATATGCTCAGTTAATATATATATTTTAATCAATTATTTATATCATAAAACGACAGGTTCAATAAGGCAGCATTTTCTCCATTATAGGACAAAATGGGTTCATTATTAACCATTTCAATGTATTTCATATTGTACGGGCAGTTCTGTGCCACCCATAATCAGTTATGCGTTTCAATTATTACACAATTTTTTTTTTTTTTTTTTTTTTTTACAAGTTAAATCTATCTCAATTTTAGATATACAACTACAAATTTATTCATTTTGTTTAGCTATCTATTCGGTCTTCATTGTGTCCTTTTTGACTTCTGGTCGTTTTATCTTTACCTAGAAATAAACATACAGAGATATGTTAGTGGACAGTTTTGCATATCTAGATGATTTTCTCGTCTTTTGTATACAGATTTGGAATGGCCCCCCAGAGTACCAGAGAATCCTATGGCGGCCATGTTTTGACATAATAATGAGCTACTAAGGAATCTCCTGTTTGGAGATTACTTTGGAGAAAATCGCTTGCAATTAGGGGTTCATTTCCTATGTGTATAGGATGAGTACAGGATCTGACTATACATAGGACATGCTTAACCTATAACTTTGGGCAGTCCACCTCTAAGTCTGCAAGGACGTATATATAATTGCATTACTAAAGCCGGATATCACATAGGGAAGGCAGGGACTGTTTATTACCATCCCTGCCTTCCCAATCGTTGTATACACACATGATGCGTCTTCTCTCTGATCCCACGGTCACATGATCACTAGGGAGACAGGAACTCTGAGAGCTGCTGGGTCCTATAGGACCCAGATCAGCTCTAGAGTATAGCATAGGAGGCTGTATTCTTCCTGTATCTGGGGCTGTATGTTTCAGCCCCAGTTAGAGGAGAAATCATAAAAATAAAATCCTCCACACCATTACCACGCCCCTGTCACAGGTTCTACCCTGCCTCCAACGACACAACAATAAGTACAAATGACCATAACTGAGAGGGAAAACTATTTTAAATTTTTTTTTAGCAGCACAAAAAAAACACGACAAATGTGAAAACAAGACATCTCCTCTCCTTTTTTATTTACATTTTCTTGGATATCAAAATAAAGAAAAAAACTGAAAAATAAAAACATTAAAATAAACCCCAATTTATCACTGAAAAAAAGACGCAAAAATTATTTTAATAACCCAAAGGAAAAATATATTATAGCCCTCAAAACTGCATGTACAAAGAAAAACAAAAATATCTCCAGTCCTGAACCAAGAAAAATAGCCAGGTACTGAAGTGGTTAAAATCTGTGTTATACTGGTTCTCATATGTAGGTCTGCATATCAGATTTATTAAAATTTTAAATATGTGCAGGGTCTAGCTGGGCAGACTGTATAAGTCTTCATACGTGATGTCCTATAAGTTTTTCTGCTGCTAATAATCAAATTATGGCTGAAACACAGTTTACATTTGTCTCTCAGCTGGGGGCATGTACAGTAAGGAATAGTCTGCCCCCTCTCCTATCCCTGATATTTTTCTGCCATTCTTCCAGAAATAACTATACAGGTGCAAAGAAATAGCTGAGAAAAGCATAATATAGCAGATGCAGGAACCCTGGACTACTCTGCAAATACCTGCAACCAAGCAGATAAAAAACAAGAAAAAAAACAAACAATTTATGAGCACAGTCAGAAGCAGCCAGAAGTAGATACAAGTACAAAGAAGATTGTTCTTACATTATAAGCTGTGAGAGTTTCAGAATCCTTAGTCTTTTGCACGCAGCAACAGTTTGCAGACATGTATGTGCAGACTGTGAGGAGAATTAACCCCTCCCCTCTCCATTCACTGTATGAAAAGAGAAAAGGATCGCCCTCTACACTAACTGAGATAAGCAAGATGGAATGTATCTATGGATGGGCTTCTTTAGTAACAAATTAGCTAAAAGAGATACCTAGTGGCAATAAATTTAGAGCGGTTTTTCAGGCAGAAATCAGCCACAATTTAAGTACATTACATTTTGGTCCAGAATGCATGCAACCATGCACAGTCAGAAAAGATGGTTACTGAATCTTCAGTCCTTTCAACACAACAACAGTGTGCAGAATGACTTCAGCAGAATCATCACCTCACCTCTCCATTCACTGTGTGAAGAGAGAAAGGACGTCCTCTACATTGTATCTAGGGACAGGCTTGCTCAGTAACAAAAGAGTGAACAGTAAATTAGCTACAAGGGAGACACCTAGTGGCAGGAACTTTAGAGAGTTTTTTCAGGCAGAAAGCAGCCATATTTTTAAATTTAAGTGCATTACATTCTGGTCCAGAAAAACATGTTCAATGAAATGAAGTTTTTTTTTAAAAGTAAGACCATTTGAATAGGTAGGGCAACTATATATTACCTGCCACATACCTACAATCGCCTCCGGTAAGTGTGTAAGCGACACTTCTATTAGCAGGGGTCAAAATTACCATCTGCCCTCCCCCCTGTAAGGGAGAAACTGCAGAAGTCAATCAGCTGTCAAAATTTCAAGAATGCTGAATGCCGCCTACAGTCAGATTCCTCCTGAGAGACTTGAAAAATCAACTGTCCTTTATGAGCTTTATTTAATTAGGTCTAGGTTTCCTATTTTGACATGAGGGTCATTACATCCTCACAGTGAAATACCTTAACGGTATTAATATTTACATTCCAGATCCTTTTACTATTTCCATTGCAGGAAGGATAGAGAGATGCCTTGTATAGTCTCACAATTGTGCATTTGTATTTGTATAGTTTGATATCCATCTTCATATTGTGATGTGAGGTCCATTATCAGACATATAATCAGGGCATGTAAATATCATTGGGCCCAGTTTGGTTTTTGGTCCTCTTTCCATCTATGTCGCGTCCTAATATTTATCCATTATAGTGGTAGAAATTCTGATTTTTATATGTTGCTGTACATTTTATTCTAAATTAGAAATTGTGAACTGGTCCATCCCTTCTTTTTGTCTGGATAGAAATTATTAGTATAGTGTCTCTGTGGACTAGCCTCCAGGATAGGTCCTATTGAGTATTGATTCTGCTACACCCATCCTGTGAGCAGCACGGAGCTGCCTAAGGGTCTCTATGGCAACTCTGATGCTTCACATCATCCAGACTGTGCCTCCTCCCTCCGGCATGATTCTGACTGTGGGAAGCATTTGGTTTTTGTCATTCTTAACATTGTGACATCTGATTGGCTTACACAGTTCCTGCGTTAGACAGGGAGGGGCTGGAGGTCTTAAAGCTAGATCTTGTGGATAATGTTGACCCCTGATACCACTGTAATTTACATGTTTATTGGAGGCTATTGTAGGTGTGGGGCAGGTAATATATGCAATAGTTGCTCTAGTGGGGATATCATTGCCCTGACTTTAAATATATTTTTAATTGTGACAATGAACTTTAAAGTTTTCAAAGTTTTTTTGTTTAGACTACTTGTTTGGCAGATTAGAATTACAATGAACACTTTCATCCGTAATGATGGAGGTGCTCATTAGTCTTACAGGTACCCAAGGGAGTTTGTGGTAAGAAAGGATTCATTATTCACCACTCTGCTTCTTCTCTGCCCAGTGGAAGAGTGAAGAAATCAGGCGATACCTTTTAGAGGCTAACTGAGTATATACCTGTAAAAGGTATCGCCTGATTTCTTCACTCTTCCACTACGTTCAATGGATAACACGGTACGACATTATACTACTATCTTCTCTGCCCAGGCACCAAGTGCTGACATCACATAAGAACTAAGAGCAGAGAAGAAGCATGGAAAACAGTGGTACGGAAACTGATTGTGGAGGCACTGAGGGGCCATTATACTGTGTATGTGGGGAAATGATGAAGCTATTATATTGTGTGAGGGGTTACTGAGGAGGCCATTATACTAGAGGGGCAGTAGCAAGACTCATTTGCACTGGTGTGAAGCTGTGCACAGCAGTGTGAGAGACAGAAATAGGGACAGAATACAGAAGAAGAAGAGGCAAAATACAGATATTATTTTCAATTTTAAAGGACCTTTTATTTTTTTCAAAGGTAGCAAAGTGTTCCTAACAAAATTCTCAGCCAAAAGTGGACCATGCCTTCAGAAAGTTTGGGAACCACCAATTTAAGGCATGTGAACTACATTTAAAACTGACAAAAATAAGACTGACAATAAATGCAGCAAGTAAAACCAAAATGATTTTAGTGATACGGTGATACCAAAGCAGAAATGAGGCTGATATAATATATAAATATAAAAATTGTCATACCTCTATTGAACTGTCGACTTTTTCAAGGTGTGGTTTCCAGCTGACCAAATGGGGTGATTTAGTGTCTTGGTCTAAATTTAGTACTTCCGTTTCTTCAAGTTGCTCATAGTCTATAAATGGATAAAAGTAAGTTAAGATGAATTAACATTAGGCCATAAGCTTTAGATTTTGTCTGTCTACTATCAACATACACAACTAATCTGCCCAATTTGGTGGGCAGTTGTTAAAAAAAAAGAAGCACAGTAAATCTTCGCAAGTTGGCAGATGATCGTCTAATAGCAGCTGATCATGCCAAGCACTGGAATTTTCAGCCGACAGCAATTCATTTGACAAAATCGTCAAATCAGAAATCTAATTTGTATGGCCAACTTTAATGTTAGAAGGAATCTGTCATGTTAAAAATACTGTCAAATCTGCAGGCAAAATATTATACTGTAGTATTCCACAGGCACACCACTTGTAAAATCTTGCTATTATTGTGGTCTTATTCAACCTCCAACTACACAGCCAAAGGGTAAAAATATCCCACAGCATCTCCTTTGAAAAAAAAAAATATTAAAATGATGCCCACATTTCTTCCTGCTTTTTTGTGGATATTTACACTGTATACTGTCAGTTCCCTTAGTGTCCATGTGATGAAACTAACACATAATGATAATACAGTCTTAAAAACACAGGAATTTAGTGCAGTAGGTGAAATTCAGCTGGGATGGATACAGCATGCAGCCTTTACAGAGTCCTCACAAGAAGTGAGAGAGCATGAAGTCTCAAAGATACTGCTAGCTTAGCAGGTGAAATGCAGATATGATCTATATTTCCTTTATGAACCCTGATAGTACTGAGGAGGCTTCAGTAGTCTTTGTTCCCTACATCATATAGATCAAACCTGCATATCAACTACTAAACTGACATTCCTTTCTGTGAAGGATACCGCCTTGCCAAGCCGCTTGGCATACCTGCGATCAACCTTACCTCCCACTCACACGCTGTGAGTGGATCGGGTTCAGAGGATAATATGAAATGAGCTTTATAAATTTTACTTAACCCTAGTGGGTCGGTGCTAGCCACTAACATATATAGAAATACACATCAATGGATTAACAAATACAGGTAAAAGCACACTACAGTACAAAAAATAAAGCGGGAAATAAAAGATAGGAAAATACCAGAACAAGGTTGTAGTCTGATTTGCTAGGCCTCAGCAGATTGGCCTAGGGTGCCTTCTTTAGTCCAAAATAGAGCATGTGTCTGCTCACATGTCTTCCAGCATCAAACCGCTAAGGCCTCACTGCTAGGCCTTAGGGCACTCTCTTAAGTCTTTCCAGGAAGAGAACTCCCTCTGTTCCCCAGGTGAGACCATATAACTATCCCCAGTCTCCTCCCTGAGTGATGTTACTAGGAGGGAAAGTCCCGCCCTCCATCTTGAAATTCCAATAACTATGATTCGTCATATCTCAGTGTCAGGCAAGGAGTGTGATGGGATTCGGGGCGAGACCCCCATCGTGAATGACACCCCAATTCCCTTTGGGTGATGAGTTCAGTATCTGGACCTTTTCCCTGCTCTCAACTATACAGAGTTTAGAATTGGGCCGCTCGTCTCTGCCTGGCGCTCCCGAGGAATTTATTGGTGCGACGATAGGTGGTTCTGCTGGGGAAATATTGCCATAAAACCATATTCCCTTTGTACTGTGGCCGGTTCCATGGCTCTGCAGGAAACCGCTCTGGAGATAATGAGTGTAACAAGCCAGGGACAGAACAACAAAGGGTCTTGGCACAGAGTAGAAATACCACATTCTTGGAGCCAGAAGGGTTATTATTACCAAGTGATAAGACATGAAAGACAAATATCTGAGTGGAAAACCATAACTGGGGCTCTCATCATCATACTTTCGATTAAGATTGTATGCTGCCATCTGTTGTTACTACAAGGTACACTTCTGTTGCTGTACGAAGCCAATCAGCGAGTGCAGAGAGAACAAGTCCATCCCTTCCAGCAGCCAGTTACATAGAAACCCCTTGACAACAAGCTCAGAACAAATAATCAAGTTAGGAGGTGTTTACACTACCGCTGGTGACCATTAGTAGTGTCCGTTGCTATTGTCCGTTACAAGATTTTAGCAACGGACACTAGCTGAACCATCACAAATCCATTAAAATCTCCATTTATTTCAATGGAATTTTATCTTGTGTCTGTTAGCCATCGTTAGTGTCCGTTTACACCCAATCCGTCACATGTCCGTTTTTTTCGCGGACAAAAAATCCTACATGCAGGACTTTTGTGTCCATTAAAAAAAAAAGGTTTCTTGATGGACGTCAAGCGTTATTTTTTAACATTAAAGTCTATGGGTAATGGATGGGTATTCATTATACTGTCTGTTATTACTGTCTGTTTTTTTTCTGCGCATGCTCAGAAAGCAAAAGCAAAAAAACGGACACTAACTGATGCTAATGTGTTCATTTTTTTTTAACTGAACCATTAAATGGATCCGTTAAAAAAAAACAGACATATTAACATCAGTTAGTCTCCGTTAATGTATGTTATGATAGGTGTCCTTTTTTTTTTTAATGGCCACTATCATAACGGATATCCAACGGTAGTGTGAACCCTGCCTTACTGTCTGTGTTTTTTTTTTTTTTTATAAAATCTAGAGACATTGCTTGAGAATGAAGTCTAACCAGAACATCTCTTCTGAAAGGAAGAGAAACCTTTCCGCAGACAGCTGTTTCAGGATTATTGCCATTTATCAGTGTGAAGCAGAGTATTGGTAGGGCTGGGTGAGATATCATCTATGTGAGTCAGAAGAGGTAGAGGTGCATCTCAATAAATTAGAATATCTTTGAAATGTTAATTTATTTCAGTAATTACATTAAAAAAGTGACCTCCTATATTTTTTAGATTCTTTACACAAAGAGTGTTCTATTTCAAGTGTTTTATTTCTGTAAGTGTTAATTATGGATTACAGGTAATGAAAACATAAATCTAAGAAAATTAGAATATTGTAAAAAAGTTCAGTATTGTAAATCCAGTGTGTCATCTGCCAAGTTTTCCTAAGTCTTTAAATGGTCCCTCAGTCTGGTTCAGTAGGACACACAATCATGGAAGATGCTGATTATGAATTGAAATACTGAAATGAATGAACATTTCAAAGATATTCTAATTTACTGAGATGCACCTGTACTATGCCTCCTGTAATTCCTGGAAAAAAAAAATTAGCAAATAAGTTCTCTTTGGAAGAGATGTTCTAGTTTGGCTAAATTTCCAGACAATGGATCAAAATTAGTAATAGTTAGACAGTCCAAGTTTAGCAGGCAGTCTGAAAATATACCAGATTTATTACAGTGGCTGATAAATCTGTCTAGTCTACATTTATACCACCTGGAATAACTGAATTACTTTGAGCTGTAATTTTTAATATAAGCCTAGAAAAATTTTAGCCCAAACTTGATGTGTTACATCATGCCAAAGATGTGCAATGTTTGAGCCAAATGTCTATTCAGAACCACAATAGTAAATCTGGCCCAATGTCTCTAGGTCTCATAGAAAACCAGTCATTGATCTATAGGGAGTTATGTTCTAAAAGGTGGTGCTTGAGTGAGTTTTCCTTTTCCCATCACGGAGAACTTATTAGCATATTCTTTAGCCAGAATTCCTAGTAGAGCTTGCATGAGAAATTTGCTGCTCGATGTAGAATAGATACAGCAAGGCAGTGCTTCAACTTACACATATGAGAGGAGGAGTGGGGAGCAGAAGCAATGCTCTGCTCTCTCAGTGATTCAAAAGACTCTGAACCAAGCCTTCACAAAGATGGTCTTGTCTCGGTGGTGCACAATTGCTCCTGCCGCTCAAAACAGTGGCCCAGTGGGTGGTAGAAGGCATGTACTCTCTCTGCCCATACAAAAATGGCTACTCCATTTCTCGACATTGACATGCACCTTGCTGCAAAGGGACACCGTGTCAGAGTATAGAGTTTGAGAGTATAGAGGGATACCTTTCTTAGAGAAATAATGGCATCTATAGGAGCAAAATTTAAAGGGGTATTCCCATCTCAAGTATCCTATCTATACTGCTAGCTTATGTAAATTCAAGAGTTTTCCTAAATACATTGATTTAATGTGGCTTTGTTTGCCTGCTATGTTAAATTATTCCTCCCATTGTTTACAAATCACTTTCTTGGTGATTAGAAAGGATGGAGTAATGTGTCACTGCTCTCTGGGGGGGCTGATTTCTCCCACTGTTATGTACAGCTCTGCAGTCAGGACAATCAGTTCAGCTAATTGCAGTTTGCTTATAAAGGCTGCAGGAGCTGTGTCTGTTATCTCTATATGTAAACACAAAGATAACACCAAGTCCATTCTCTGTAGAAGCATGGTAAGTGTTCTCTCCAACCCTGTGTAATGTAATATACATTTACTGTACATATTATTTTATCTGCATTTATATTAGATTTCTAGTAATCATAATACATAATCTCTCATGGTAAAGCAAAGTCTGCAGAATATCTATTTAGATACAGAGAAACAGTCAAAGCCCACCCACCAGCTTGCTGAAGAATACAGGAAGTGAGAAGAAGAGACAGCAGGCAAAGCTGCTGAGACAGGGAGGTGAAAAAAACCCCTTTAAGGCTATCGGACCTTGGTGCAAAAGCTTAGCTTGGGCTCCCCTGCCTAACTTCTCACAACCAGCAGCAGTGTCCCAACCATGCACTTTAGCAGCATTTACATTTCCCTTTCCTTTTCTATCTAGGTCTAGACATCCATGAAGATTTGCTAGTGATATATCTGTGTACACAAGCTTTCTATCATTCCCATCTCCTGTCAGTGCCTCCACAAACTAATCATGCCCCCTTTTGTGTTTCAACCTCCCCCACAGAATCCCTCCTTCACTACATGTTTATGACCAAGTGCTTTTTCCCATTAATTTGTTAATTTTCTTATTTCTGATACTAGAAAGCTGTATATCATAAATCTTCTCTCTCTAGCTGACCAGAGGGCAAGGGTCATAAAATTATAATCCACAGAGTGCCATCCTTCAAAAGAAATCAGAAAGGAGATCAAAGAATTTGAGAGTGGCTTGTGGGGCCCCTGGTATCCTACACTGAGCTTGCGCACACCCCATCAGGTAGGAAAGGCAGGCAAATCCAAAAATTGTTACAGCTGTGAGAACACCACCAACAGTTTCACCTGAGGAGAATTCAGTGGATGCACAACTGAAGGGCCCACTGGAGCTAAATGAACTTGTGCACTCTCACTTGTCTCTAGCTAACACTAATCAATCGCCATCTACTATTGCCAGGCTTTTACAGCCTGAAACTTCTGTCTAGAAAATTCCTAAACTAAATAAACATTCATTCATTCTTGCACAAGTAACAATGCTACATTTGTAACTATAGTCTCTTATATATATATATATATAAAAATGAGTTCCTGTCTGTCTGTCTGTCTGTTCTTTATGCGCAAGCAAACGACTGGACCGATCCTCACCAAATTTGGCACACATGTACATCAGGTGTCCGGGAATATTTTAGACTGGGTCTCAGCTCTCTTGGATGTACCATTCCTGAGATACAGTATTCCCAAAAAATGACCAACATTAGCTAATACAAGCCTGCAAGTCTTTCATTTATATTCCAACTGCCATACACATGGTTACATGTCCCTTATCAGCCAATAAGAGCTCGCAGGCACTTACTCTCCTCAGGCACACAGGTTTCCATAGCAACCAAGCTATTTATGACCTGTATTAGTCAATAGCAGTTCACAGGTCCTTAAATATTCAGTCATATCACGTGTATCAGCAAATATAAGTTCACATTTAATTTACCAGGTTTCCATAACAACACAGCCATAAATAGACTGTACCTATACTGGACTCAGTGGCATAACTAGGAATGGCTGGGCCCCAAGGCGAACATTTGACATGGGACCCCCCCCCGGCAACGGCCCCCCCTGCACAAACTGCATTCCTGCACACACTATTATGCCCCATAGTGGCCCCTGCACACACTATTAGGCTCCATAGTGGCCCTTGCACACAGTATTCTGCCCCATAGTGGCCCCTCCACACAGTATCATAGTGGCTCCTTCATATAGTATTATGCGCACTCCCCGCTACCTCTTCAATGTTGGACCAGATGTCACGTGAGCCAGACATGCATCTCGACGCATAATGATGTTGGACTGGCCCACCGACGTCTGGGACGTAACCAAGGAGGCCCGAAGCCTGCTGAAAAGACCCCAGAGTATGATGATAGCAGTGTTTGTGGGGTTCACGGCCCGCAGGCCTTACTTACCGATCCCCGCTCCTGCTCACAGCTGCCTCTGCAGAAAGTGAAGCGCGGGCAGCCGTGAGCAGGAGCGGGGATCGGTAAGTAAATAGGGCCCGTTACCTGCTGGTGTTGCACCAGCAGGTAATGGCCTATTAAAAAAAAAAAAAAAAAAAAAATCAGGGTCCCGCTGGGACCCCTAATGTCTCAGGCCCTGTGGCAGCCGCTACCACTGCTACCCCGGTATATACGCCACTGACTGGACTGCCATACTGGATTTCAGCATTCTTATAAATTGAAACGTTTTTAAACTACTCATGCCCCCTGCAGCAAAATGCATGGCTGCTGCTCGAGCTAATGAAAACTCTCAACAGACCCAAGCCTGTCTCTAATCTGACAAGATATGTCACAGACAAAAGCGAGCTGCTGAAACAACCCAGGAGACCCAAGCCCGTCTCCAATCTAACAAGGCATTGTCAGCCACACGCACACAGCTGCACTCCATGTTTCCATAACAACCCAGCCATTTTTCATCACTACTGTAGGTCAGCTTTAAAGGGGCAGGGCGCTGTGGCTGACACTGTTACACAAGGTCACATACACACAGCTTTACTCCAGGTTTTCCATAACAACCGATCGCAAGTCTTTCACTGATATCCAAACTGAGATACACATGATCACATGATGCTTATGGACCAATGGAAATCACAGGTTCTTCAGTCTTGACGTACACGCAGCTTTACACCAGGTTTCCATAGCACCCAAGCTATTTATGACCTGTATGAGTCAATATCAGTTCGCAAGTCCTTAAATATTCAGTCATACGACATGCATCAGCCAATATAACTTCACATTTCATTTACCAGGTTTCCATAGCAACACAGCCATAAATAGACTGTACCTATACTGGACTGCTATACTGGATGTCAAGTGCAAAACTGGCCAATTCTTATGGGGTCACTACACAAACAAAAAATGAAATATACCTGTGCGAAGCCGAGTCCTTCTGCTAGTAGTGTATAAATATATTCAGTATTTAAAGTGCTAAACTATCCAATGTACACCAAGTTATGTTTCTTCTATGTAGTGTAATCCTTATTATATCATATACACATATATACTACAACCAGCATGTAATATTACCCAGTATAACAATACATAACACAGCATAATGCAAGTGCATTGCATAGCAATATAACAAGTAAACCATAAAGCCAAGTTGTGGTTCACTAAATCTGCCAAGACTGCACTCTTTATCACAGCTACAAGTGCAGTTGGGACCAAGGTTTATCCTTTCCCATACAATAGGCCAATATGTTTAAGGTGTGCGTCCAGCAGACAAGGCCATGCGGCCAGAACTACTACTTCTTTCTCTGTGACCAACACGCCATTCCTCCATCTCATCCCTCATGGAAACATCTCCCAGACACTCTGCTCATGCAGGTCACCAGGTGTTCCACCAGTACAGTAAGGCCACATATGAAACACCTGGCTTCTCACTGTAGATCCTTCTTTACTGTAGATGTTACAGGACTGCAGGTTTCCACAAGGACCACTCTCACAGAGAATGCAGAGGTGTATCTTGTACAGGCCTCCAAGCTGTAACAACGAACAATGCTCTTCTGCTGTCTTGGGGGACATGCCATCCCTCACCACATATCCTGGGCTCCCGCTCACCGGGTGTTCATTCAGGTGCCCTGGTTCACTGAATCTGCTGACATATTAGGTAGGTGTTTTTATCCCTGTTGGAAGCAGATCATACCTTCTCCCAGCTGACCTGGCCTCACTACATATTGCTTCCTCCAAGTAGTTAATCCAGTAGTGAGGGCTAGCCTCCCGTTCCTATAAGTCGTCTCTCCATTTCACCCCCTATGAAGAGGGATTGCCCTTAAATACTGGTCCATCTCCCTGGGTAATTCATGACATCAACAGGCTACATAGCAGGAGGCCAACACATAACTTTTCCCATATTGCGACTCATGGGTACAACTTAGATCGGCCTATAAGGAATCATTTCATGATCCAGCTTCTAGGAAGTCCACTGTCACAGGGTATAAATCACCTGTCGCCACAAGTCCCCGGCTTCTGATCACCAAGTATACACTTAGGTTCCCCACTTTACTAAACCAGCTTATGGTGTCCTTTCCCCTGTTGCAAGCTAATCATTTGGCTCTCCTGGCTCATTAGCCTGGTCACACTGGATGTTGCTTCCTCAAAGCAGCTCTCCAGCAGTGAGCTGGCCTCCAGGTCCTACAAGTCGTCTTTCCCCTGCAATCCCTATGAGGTATGGAAACAGGGCTTTAAATACTGAGCCGTCTTCCACCCTGGGTGTCAGGGGTAACACCTGACATCATCTGACACCATGGGAGAGCAAACACAATTTCTACTGAGGTGCAACTCATGGTCACAACTTAGTTCTGCCTATAAGAAATCATCATATGATCTAACTTCCAGAAAATTCTAGAACACTGACTGCGCCATGACCTACACAAATTGAAGAGACATAAGCTTGCATTTAACACATCATAGAACATAGTGTATGTATACCACAATACATGCTATAAAGCAACCAATAAAACTTATCATGCCATGCTGTGGCACACTACCCTTCTATTACTGTGTGGATACAAACTGCTAGTTTAACCATATATTGCACTGTCACTTGCTTTTACACATTTTAACATTTAAAACACTCCAAAAATTACTGGTTTTGAGGAAAATGCAAGCTTGTGGCTTTTTATACAAACATGGTGGTTATATTGGGTGAAGCAATGGTTTTATATAAAAATTAGCCTGTTTTGGGGACTTGTAAGTGCAACAGGCTTGTTATTTTGAAGAAAAATATGTGTCAGTGTGCCTGGCTGAAAAATGAGATGATGAAGAAGTACTTTCCACAAAAAAGCAGAATGTCTCATCAACAATGCCTTGGTATTGGAAAAAGCAAAGGTGGGTTTGTTTGTTTTATTTTGGTTACAAGTGACGATATTTTGCATTGGCAGAGTGACAATTAACTGAATTTTCAAAAAAAAAGAGTCCGGCACACTCAATGATAAAAGTGATAAAGGATTGAGTTTATAGAAAAAGCCACAAAAGAGTATCTCTTTACAGGAACAGATGCAGCAGCAAAGAATACTTTTCAAGTTGCAAAGTGATTAAGAATTGACGTTATAAAAAAAGCCACTAAAATTATTCTGGGAGCAGATTTGCACGAAGCAGTGACAATAAAGAATTAAAAAAAAAAAAAAATTCTACTCCATTGTCAATGTGCTTGGCCTGCCAGCTTAAAAGCTGGAATATCTTCTCTGATAAGACCAAAAGAGAAACACAACTGTCCTGCCCTGTTACCCTTTTCTGGGAGTATATACCGTACTACAGAAACATATCATTGGCAAAATGACCATTTACAGAGTTTCAAGAAAAAATTCTGACACTCTATTAGTGTGCCTAGCCTGCCAGCTAAAACAGCTGGACTATGTTCGAAGAGTGACAAAGATGTAGACGTTGTTTTTTTCTTTTCCATCTCTCATTTCCTAACCATAAATGATTTCTGTATGGTATATATCAAAGGGATAACATCATTGATGCTGCAGTTACCTGTGCTGATGATACATTTGGTGGCCTGAGACTCCTTAAAGGGCTTCGGTAGGTAACACATTTCCCACACAAGGCTCCAATGGGTTTTAAAAAAACGCATTGTTCCTGAGGTTTGCTGCATGCAGTGATCATTCACCACCTTATGTTACTCAGACAATCCAGCATAATTGCTGCTCCACATGTTGATGGTGGTGTGTACCTTTCCCCACATGTACAAATCAAAGGAGGGGCCCACATGGCGATATCAAGCAGGGACAGCTTTCTTAGAGAAATAATAACAGCTAGTTATTCTCATAGAGACTGTTTGCATGCTATCAGTTGGCAAAACGCAGTGGAATCCAGTAAGTACCATGGCAGTGACTGCACCACCAGTAACTTGGCCAGGAGCAATTTATAGTTGTAGACCAGCTGGACGACTCGGCTCATATTGTTGTTTCCTGTACGCACATTACCTTATGAATGACTGCCAAGGCGTATTGCTCACTTTGCCTGTCAGTAAGACTGCCACTTCTATTTTGCCACATGAGTTGGTGACGCTCTTTCATTTGAATACAGAGACATCTAATTCCTGCATAGCCATGGATGATTTTCTGCTTGCAGATCTTATACAGGTGCATCTCAATAAATTAATCTTTGAAACGTTTATTTCTTTCAGTAATTAAATTAAAAAAGTGACCTCCTATATTTTCTAGATTCTTTATAGACAGAGTGTTCTATTTTAAGTGTTTTATTTCTGTAAATGTTGATTATGGATTACAGGTAATGAAAACCAAAAGCTAAGAAAATTTGAATATTGTAAAAAAGTTCAGTATTGTAAATTCAGTGTGTCACCTGCCAAGGTTTCCTAAGCCTTTAAATGGTCCCTCAGTCTGGTTCAGTAGGACACACAATCATGGAAGACTACTGATTATGAATTGAATTACTGAAATGAATCGTTGATTGTAATGTCAATCTGTATTCCCTTAGTCCAGACAGCAGCACAATATGGGGTATCTCTGCCCCTGTGTGTTGTTTAGGACAGGTGGAACCTTTAATTAGCACCAAAAAGGTGCCTCCTACTAGCCCTATAAGAGGGCACAAGAGACCTCCCTCCACTGTGTAAATTATAAAGTAACAGGAAACAAGCTTCTAGGGAGGGAAGCCTTGTGCTGCTGTCTGGACTAAGGGAATACAGATTGACATTACAATCAACGATTCCCCTTACGTCCGACAGCAGCACAATATGGGGAGATAGCAAGTAATTCCCCTAGGGAGGGTTTCCTCGCCTTACAACGTCAAGGACTGACTGACCAAAGGCAGTTGTTTGGAAACTGCAGATGTCCAATGATAATGTTTAACAGAAGGTCAACTGAGATGACCATGATGCAGCCGCACAAATCTGGTCCAATGGTAAGGACCGATACTCAGCCAAAGAAGTCGACAACCCAGGTCGAGTGGCCGTAGAAAGACTGGAGGGAATAACTCCTGAATAAGAAAGGAAGACTTAATTGTCTCCTTGATCCATGTGGATAGAGTAGGCTTGGAAGCCTTGAGGCCTCTGTTTTTACCCTGCATATCAATTAGTAGGCTTTCGGCCTTCTTAAGCGGTTGAGTGTGGAATAGGTAAATCCACAGACACCTTACCACATCTAAGGTGTTGAGCTTTTCTTCCTCCTCAGAGGTCGGAGAGGGGAAAAACACAGGTAACGAAATTAGCTGATTGCTATTATAGTATGAGGGGACCTTAGGGATAAACCCAGGCAAACCTAAGGTGTACCCTATCTGCAAAAACAAAATGTACGGTTCTCTAGAAGAGAGGGCCTGGAGTACCCCTACTCTTTGGCAGATATACTAGCCAACAAAAAAGTGGTTTTGTAGGCTAAATATTGTATCTCCGTAGTCTCCAAGGGTCTAAATGGAGGACCGCACAGGCCTGTTATGACTACCGCAAGGTCCCACTGGGGATGATACTGATGGCTTTAGCCTCATTGCCCCTTTAAGGAACCTTGCAACCAGAGGCTCCTGAGACAGACGTCTGTTCAAATAAGCGGAAAGGGCCGCAATCTGCACTTTCAAAGTGGCAGGGGCAAGGCCCTTATCCAAACCGTCCTGAAGAAAATTTAAAATATCAGCCGTTGAAGGTTCTAGATTATTAATACCCTTCTTGGAGCACCACTCCATGAAAATCTTGGCTGTCCTCTGGTAGTTCTTATTGGTAGATTCTGCTCTTGCAGAAGAAAGGGTCTTCAGGACGGCCTCTGACAGTCCTCTATCCTGCTGTAGGGACTGCTCAACCTCCAGGCTGTCAGGTTGAATCTCCAGAGATCCTGGCACTTCAGAGATCCTTGGGAAACCAGGTTCTGGATGGGGGGAAGCCTCCAATATATCCCTCGACTCATCTCCATGAGTTGGGAAAAACCAAGCTCTTTTTGGCCAGAATGGAATGATGGCTATCACAGAGACTTGGTCCTGTCTGATTTTCATTAATACCTTTGGTATTATTGGAATTGGAGGGAAGATGTATGCCAGCCTGGACCTCCAAGGGATGGACAGGGCATCCACTGCCAAGGGATTGTCCTCCTGGTAAAGGGAACAGAACTTCTCCACCTTGGCGTTGAGTCGGGTTGCCATGAGGTCTATTTCTGGAAGACCCCTGTTCAGGGTAATCTGATGAAAGACTTCTGGATTGAGTGACCATTCTCCTGATACGGCATAACCCCGACTCAACCGATCCGCTACTATGTTCAGGGAGCCCTTGATGTGAACTGCGGATAAATGGGTTAGATTTTTCTCTGCCCATGTAAATATCAGATCTGCCTTCCTAAGGAGGGTTGGTGATCTGGTGCCTCCCTGTCTGTTCACGTACAGTTGGACGAAGTCCTTTTTTCAGGAGCGCTCCAGACTCCCTTTATGGAGTTTTCGTCCAATGGGCTCCCCATCCCGAGAGGGATGCATCTGTAGTCAACAGGGTCCAAGAAGGTTGGACCGTGGACCTTCCGTCTTTCAGGTGCAACCACCACTTGAGGGAAAGACGGGTCCTGGGGGAGAGTCGAATCTTCTTGCTGAATGTAAGAAGGGAGCGATCCCAAGCCTCTAGTAACTCCTTCTGGAGGGGACGTAAGTGCCACAAGGCCCATGGGACTGCCTCCACTGAGGAAGACATCAAGCCCAGGATCTTCATCAATGTTCTGTTCTGATCAATGTTCGGCTTTTTGAAGAGGTGCCGGACTGCCGCAACCAGCTTCTCCTTCCTTGCTGGTGTCAAGGAGATTTGCAGGCGGACTGAATCTAGGAAGTAGTTTTCTCAGAGGAACTTCCTTCGAGTTGATCGTTTTCGACTTCTCCCAGTTTATAAGCCATCACAGACTCTGAAGGCTGTCTGTAGTTACTGGAGCAGAACAGACTCTGACTGGGCCTTTATCAACCAGTCGTCTAGATAAGGCACCAAGAATATCCCCTGAAGCCTGAGGGCGGCCGTTATGGGGGCCACTACCTTTGTAAAGGTGTGGGAAGCAGAGGAGATCCCGAAGGGTAGTGCTGTGAATTGAAAGTGCTTCCTGTGGCCGGAAAATACTACGGCAATCCTTAGAAAAGAACTTTCTGTGTGGAGGTAAATAGAAATATGCAAATAGGCATCTTTATATATCCAAAGTCACAAAAAACATCGCCTTAGAGGAGAAAGGTGGTGACAGACTTTATGGTTTTCCTATGGAAGCGCTTCTTTTTGATGAAGCGGTTGAGGTACCTTAAGTCTATGATCATTCTCCACTTGTCTGCCAGTTTTGGCATCAGGAAGACGGGAGAATAGACACGGGATCCTTCTTCTAGAGAAGGGACTTCCACCAGGGCTCCCTTGTGAATGTACTCTCGGATGGAGCATTCCAATGTAGTCTGCTGCATTGTAGGGAGGCTGCGAGTTAACACAAACCGATCCTGAGGAGGACGGAGGACCTTGATTGCATAACCTCTTTGGATTACCTACCGGACCCATGGGTCTCGAATTTTTTCCTGCCAGCAGTTGAGAAAGTGGGAGACACGACCTCCGACAGGAATCTCGGCCACAGGAAAACTGCTTCTGATGTCAAAAGCTAGGCTTGACTTTTTTATCATCAGACTTCGGAATCTCCGGCCGGCGCCTCTAGAGGAATAACTAGAGCCTCTCTGGACTGCCTTCCACGACGAGGCGGATAGCCTCTACCACGGCCAGAGCCAGACCTACCTCTGAAGGCCTGGGGTAAAGTTTTACCCTTCTTGTCGGCCAAGCCCTCTAGGATCTCGTCTAGGGCACAGCCAAAGACTCTACCCGGCTCAAAGGGTAATGCGCACAAATTATACTTTGAGGGGAACACAGCTCTCCAAGGTTTTAACCATAGAGGTCTTCCTGCTGCAGTGTTCTTGGTAAGTGCCAGGGATTTGGCCGCCAGCCTTAATTGATGGTGGGAGGCTTCCGTTAAATATTCAGCTGCTAGGGAAACTGAGCCTAGAAACCCTAGCAGCTCATCTCTGGAGACTCCAGAGTCGGTCACTTTCGAGGTGGACCAGGTCAGTACATAATTTGGCTGACACTTCACAGGACACAACCGCCACAGCAGTCTTGGGCGAGGCAGCTGAATAAGCCTTCTTGAAGGTATTGTCGAAGCGTCTGCCATGGCGTCGTGCAAATTTGCTCCATCATCTGATGGTACCTTAGTGCGGCAGGACAGTTTAGCCACCGCCATATCCACCTTGGGAGGAGGACCCCATTGATCCCATTGAGCAACTGGGAATAAAGCGCTGAACCTCCTAGGAACCACAAGAGGTTTTCCAGGACTTCTCCACTCTGAGGACATTAACTTTTGCAATGTCTGGTCCACTTGGAAGACCCTAGGCCCTCTATAGGTGGACGCGGAGGCTTCCCCCGTCAACATCACGATCCTTAGACCGGATGGACTTCAGCAGCCGGCTTAATTTTTCGAGTGGAAGCACGGCCTGCTGGGATCTTCAGTGGAATTGTCAGATGAGAGTGTCTCGTCCACTATCTGATAATCTTCATCAGAGATCCGTAAGGAAGATTGTGTCTCAATCTGCGGTCTCTTGGCAATCTGGACGATGGAAGAACGAATCTCCTTAAGAGACTCCTCATATAGTCCTTTACCCAAGTAACAACCTCTTATAGAAGGTACTTCCAGCGGAGGTCCGCGACACTGGTGACAGCGGGTAAAATCATAGCCGTCAGGTAAAGGGGTATTGCAATCCAAACACGTTAGGTGTTCAAGTTTAGAGGAATTTTTCCTCCTAAGCGCATCGCCATTACATGATGCAGAAGATGACATCTGAAACATCAAACAGCCACGTGACACTGAAACAGGGAAGATTGCCAAGCATCGCATAAAAAACCAAGGGGTACCTCTTTTCGCCCCCCCCCCCCCCCCCCCCCCCCAAATTTTAAATTTCCAAACTTACCGCACTTTCCCCCTCCAGCGCTCTCTGTTTTGCCTTTAAATTTTAAATTCCAAACACCGCCTTTCCGAGAAAACCGGAAGTAGGGCGCGGTGGTGCACAAAGGCTTCCTTCCCCTGGGAACACGGGACCGGAGAAAAGTTCCGGCCGAGGAGGTTCCCCGCTTACTTCCGGTATCGCGCTGCCTGCAGATGGATGCCGGATAACGCTGCGCTGCGGGGCGAAGGCCCGGAGGTTTTTTCTTTGGGACCGAGGTACCCCATAAAGGTAAGCCAGGAGTAAATAAAACCCCTAGCAACGGGAGGTCACAAGAGACCTCCGTCCACCTGTTCCACACAGGACAGAAAAAAACACAGTGGAGGGAGGTCTCTTGTGCCCTCTTATAGGGCTAGTAGGAGACACCTTTTTGGTGCTAATTAAAGGTTCCACCTGTCCTAAACAACACACAGGGGCAGAGATACCCCATATTGTGCTGCTGTCGGACGTAAGGGGAATAATTGTTTCAAAAATATTCTAAGTTATTGAGCTGCACCTGTAATGTACCAAAAAAATTCTGATGACTGCACAAAGCTACTGCCACCAACACCAACAGCACTGGAAACCTGTCTGGCAATGCCAACACCACCCGAGCTTGCCTTGGCAGGTTTTCTGGATGTTGTTTGCAAATTGGATGGAATTGTTACTATTGCAGCGGCCACCATCCTCTTCCTCTTATGTCACCCTGACCCGATCGCCAGGTCTTATCTGCAATAGGATCATCCTCAAAATCATTAATTTTATCATGTTCCCCACTTTTTTATGCATCACGGCAATAAGATTGCTCTATACCCTCACAATTCCCACCTCCAGATTTCCCCCTAGTTATCTTAATAGCACGACTACCAGTATCACAACCCCTGCCACTTCTACTTTCACTACCAGTCAAGTTTTCCACCTCTGCCTCCTCTACATCCTAAAAGCATTGTCTGTTCTCATCCAACTTATCAAGAGGAGGCAGAAGAGGAATATTAAGGAATATTTCTCTTAGCAGATGTTACATGAGTACTACGGAATGGGATCTGTGCCAGTGAAGAAAACATGATTGACAGTGCAGAAAGGCAGCATGGTAAAGTACTCTTTACAACAGCAGAGGAGGATAAAGAGTGAGAGGAGAAGTATACAGAACAGTAGCTCAACATTTGTGCTTCACTGCTTTCAAAAATTTCACCTTTATTGTCTGGAAGTACAGCAAACATGTGGGTAGGACTGCCAAGACCAGAAGTACTATTGCTGTTGTCACCCATATTTTTTATTGTTAGCATTAGTACTTGCACTGGTAGATGGCGTGCCCTGTTTTTTTCCCGTCATTTTACTTCATTTCTGATATAATATTGATTTGGCGACAATTCTGACACTGTATTTGTTTTATTTTTATTTTACATAAAACTCTGAAAGCGTAACCTGGTCAGCATTAGATTGTAACACACTGAGTGATTCAGCTTGGATTTTTGCAGTGATAAATAAAGGCACTTTTCCTGTATTGGTTAACAAAAAAAAAAAAAAAAAACCCTTAACAAAATTGCACTAAAGGGACTGACTTTGTCATTAAAAACTATGTGAGATACTCTGTGGACAATCAGATCACAGTGCAGCAACCTACACTAATGAATTTACACTGGTAAATAAGACTATTGAAAAAAAAAGACTAAATGAGATTATTCTCACATAAAAAAAGAGAGAAACGCTGAGCGGCACATCATGTGATACAGTATCATGCAGAGGAGAAATTTTGTTAAAGGGCCAAAAGGATGGCCTATCACCTTATAGTGTTGTGAATTAGTCAAAACAACCAATAGCGTTTAGTATAAACAACCAAAATTCAGGTGGCAGCGGACTTGTCCTACGTCATGAGTACCGATGTCAAGGAATGCAGTAGACTTGGATAGGAACCAAGGAATTGGCAGGACAACACGCGCACTTGGACAATCAGGGCTTATAGTCACGTATGGTTGAACTATAGTTCTCACTTTATTCATTAAAATCACAACGCGTTTCGGAAGAAAAGTATCCCTTTTTCAAGTGCAATAATTAAATCTAACAATAAATACTGTAAAAATAAGAGTATATGTAATTTTTTTCTAGTAAGATTCACAAATGATAAATTATATACGCCATATACGTTTTTACTCTTATTTTTATTTATCGTTAGATTTAATTATTGCACTTGAAAAAGGGATACTTATCTCCCGAAATGCATTGTGCTTTTAATGAATAAAGTGAGAACTACAGTTCAACCATACGTGACTACAAGCCCTGATTGTCCAAGCGCGCGTGTTGTCCTGCCAATTCCTTGGTTCCTATCCAAGTCTACTAAATGAGATTATTGGCAAGTGTATGTGTAACAAAGTGTGCGTCACAGAGTTTTTCTCACCACTCTTATGATTTTTAAGCCTAACTTTCTAAGAAATTTTTTAATTTAACAACTCCAGTAGTCCTACTCCTATAATTCTGTAGTTATAACGCTGGTGTTGTTATTCCACTAGCTATGTATTTGCAGCAATTGCTTTGGATCATGCAGTCATAACATCTTTCCCTTAGCTTGAGTAAATGGTTCTGTCTTCCTCAGCATCATACTGTATTCTGATGTGACTTCAGCACCAGAAGCCCTACTAGGTCATAGAGACTGCGTGATCCTCTTTCTTTCTGTATTTTTAATGTGGGTTACATCCATTTTATTTCACCTAAGGCTCGGTTCACATCTGCGTTCGGGTTTCTGTTCGGGGGAGTCCGCTTGGGGACCCCCCGAACGGAAACCTATACACATAAAAAAGCGGTTTGCCTGGGAAGCCCGCGGACCCCATAGACTATAATGGGGTCTTTGTGGTTTCCATTCGGTTTCCGCATGAAACATGTGGAAACATGCGGAGAGGAAAGTGCTGCTTGAACAAAACTATTCAGATGCAGTTGAAGTTCAGACTTTCAGTTTTAATTCAGTGGGTTGAACAAAACGATTGCATAAAAATGTGAGGAACTATAAAGCATTTATTACACACAATCCCTTCATTTCAGGGGCTCAAAAGTAATTGGAAAAATTAAATAATTGGAAATAAAATGTTAATTTCTAATACTTGGTTGAAAACCCTTTGTTGGCAATGACTGCCTGAAGTCTTGAACTCATGGACATCACCAGACGCCGCTGTGTTTCCTCCTTTTTAATGCTCTGCCAGGCCTTTACTGCAGCAGTTTTCAGTTGCTGTTTGTTTGTGGGCCTTTCTGTCTGAAGTTTAGTCTTTAACAAGTGAAATGCATGCTCAATTGGGTTGAGATCAAGTGACTGACTTGGCTATTCAAGAATATTCCACTTCTTTGCTTTAATAAAATCCTTGGTTGCTTTGGCTTTATATTTTGGGTCATTGTCCATCTGTATTATGAAACACCGACCAATCAGTTTGGCTGCATTTGGCTGGATTTGAGCACACAGTATGTCTCTGAATACCTCAGAATTCATCTGGCTGCTTCTGTCCTGTGTCATATCAGCAATAAACACTAGTGACCCAGTGCCACTGGCAACCATGCATGCCCAAGCCATCACACTGCCTCCGCCATGTTTTACAGATGATGTGGTATGCTTTGGAGCATGAGCTGTACCATGCCTTCACCATACTTTTTTCTTTCCATCATTCTGGTAGAGGTTGATCTTGGTTTTATCCGTCCAAAGAATATTCTTCCAGAACTGTGCTGGCTTTTATGGATGTTTTTTAGCAAAGTCCAATTTAGCCTTCTTAATCTTGATGGTTAAGAATGTCTTGCACCGTGCAGTGAATCATCTGTATTTACTTTCATGCAGTCTTCTCTTTATGGTAGATTTGGATATTGATACGCCTACATTCTGGAGAGTGTTGTTCACTTGGTTGGCTGTTATGAAGAGGTTTCTCTTCACCATGGAAATTATTCTGCGATCATCCACCACTGCTGTCTTCTATGGGCGTCCAGGTCTTCTTGCATTGGTGAGTTCACCAGTGCTTTCTTTCTTTCTCAGGATGTACCAAACTGTAGATTTTGTCAGTCCTAATATTGTAGCAATTTCTTGGATGTTTTTTCTTTTTCTGTTTTCATAGCTTAAGGATGGCTTGTTTCACCTGCATGGAGAGCTCCTTTGACTGCATGTTTTCTTCTATAATCCAAAATGATAATCACAATAATACAGAAATTAATATATAACTTTTAATTAATTAAAGTTAAAAATCACAACAACATATAACCACCCTAAAAGCAGCACAATTAAATAGTCCTCAAAATATCAAAAAAAAAAAAATATATAATTTGGAGACAAAAAAAAGCAAACAAAACAGGCACGGCAGCCTGAAATAGGAAAAACCAACCAGACACTTACCGTGTGGTGTTGCCTGTGTTGCTGAAGCAAATACCAGAAGGGGAGAGGGGTGACATAGTCCACGGTTCAAAAGTAACACCAGTAACAACGGGCTAAATAAGGAAACACCTGTATCTAAACTATCCCTATAACACCCTATATAAAACACTAAATGGACCCTAAAGTCCTAACTCGGGGCCACCGCCCTAAATAGCAAGTGCCCCTGACTGGAACCTGGCCCTAGAATAAACTATCCCTATCAAATCCCTTCAAAACAAATAGATATAAAGAGAACAAAAAACACAAGAAACAAAACAAAACAAAACTAGGTACGCCTAACACACATATATATAGTAACCAAACATGCAATCCCGACATGCATGTTTCGCTAAACTCATCAGGGGATAGAGTTGGTTAAAAAATCTCAAATATACTAAATGCAGGAATGGAGCCACAGTAAAGATACCACCCTGTGCCAAGTATGGAAGAAACAAGCACTAAGGTCAAGTGTTAACCATCAAAAAACATAGCACAGATATAAGTAGTACATAAAACTCCTAATGGTATTGCAGATACCAGATAACTAATCACAGATACAAAACAACACCATGGTATATCAATGAGTGGCCATAAGTGTTGGAAGATAGCACAGTTCAAACGCTAAGTATTCCTACACCAGGTATATGGAGTGCCAAACATACCAGTTTTTTTTGTCTCCAAATTATATATATATTTTTTTTGATATTTTGAGGACTATTTAGGGTGGTTATATGTTGTTGTGATTTTTAACTTTAATTAATTAAAAGTTATATATTAATTTCTGTATTATTGTGATTATCATTTTGGATTATATAATTTTTTTTCGGATAATCTATTGTTGTATACGACCTGTAAGGTCTTGGATTTGGTGCATGTTTTCTTCACAGCAAAATCTTCCAAATGCAAGCACCATACCTCAAATCAACTCCAGGCCTTTTATCTGCTTAATTGAGAATGACATAACAAAGGAATTGCCCACACCTGCCCATGAAACACCTTTGAGTCAATTGTCCAATTACTTTTGGTCCCTTTAAAAACAGGGTGGCACATGTTAAGGAACTGAAACTCCTAAACCTTTCATCCAATTTTAATGTGGATACCCACAAATGAAAGCTGAAAGCCTGGACTTTATGTCCATGTCCATTATATAACTATAACTTGAATATGTTTCAGTAAACAGGTAAAAAAAAACAATATTTGTGTCAGTGTCCAAATGTATGGACCTAACTGTATGCATGCCTTTCCCAATAGATATAAGGGCTGTAAATGAGTAAGCTCTAGGGATTCCTATCAACCTGGGGGTTTGCAGGGTCCAGGCAGTGAGGCTCTAACAAACCTCAACTTCTCCACCAAGCTGGCACTTTCTCTCCTCTATGTTGGTGGACAGTGAGTTTCTTCACTGTTTCAGGGCTGCAGCAATGGTGCTAAGGTTTTAACAAAACCCACACACCACTTCCTTCATCTGAGGCTGTAACAGACTCTCTCTCAGTGATCTGCTCTGCTGCAACCAAAGACTCACCACATGTCAACTGAAGACTTAGAGTCTCCTCTCCCTTACCCCAGCCAACTCCTGTTTGGGCTGGACCATGGCTCAAAAAAAGAGGGGTGTACTAACTTTACAGTGAAATGCTCCCTATAAGGGGGAAAACACATAAGAAGCTGCAGAACTATATACAGTGGTTCTACCATACAACATATGGTAATAGTAGCCTCAGCCAAAAACTTTAGCTGTGTGCTTCATACCAGACTCCCTAAGCCCTTTTGACAAATGTTGGCAAAAATGCTGTATATAGTTTTGTTAGAAAAGTTGAGATATAACTTGCCATTTACTCATTTAAATCCCTGCGCATTCTGTTCTTAGGAGTCCAGCTATACTGAATCTTTTCCTACAAAACTATATATTGTTTCAGTCTTTGCTTTAACAGTTGAACTGCTACTACAATGAAATCTATAATAAGGGGGACATCATAAGTTCTGTCTGTACTTACGTGAAAACAACGATGTTTTCCAGCTAAACTGTGTGTGGTACAGCCTGATTAAAACAAGTCAAATGGACAGCATTAGAAGGTGGTGAAAGAAAACAACATGCAAACAGTTAATACAAACTAGTAAAATGTTCTTAGAATATGTAAGGTAAAGTAAGGCTATGAACTACATTTGAACCATGCACCTCAAAATCCCTTAGCACAGCCCTTAGCAGTGTTAGAATAGCCTTTATAAAGGCTATTCTACTCCTACTTTTCTTCTCCTACCACCGTTTGTCCAAAAAATTTTTTATTCTCATATGTAAAATTATGCTCAGAGAGCACTGGGGCGTTCCCCCTGTGCTCTGAGCACTCTGCGTCTTCGCCGCAACCCGCCTCCAGCGCTGCTTTTTCACATCCCCTGCATCTTCTTCTGTTCATCTTGCATCTGCTTTCTCCATCGGCCATTTTTCTGAAGTACACTGGTGTAAGAAACTAAACAAAAATAGCCAACGGAGCATGCTCCGTTGGCTTTGTCTGAATTCAAAATGGCTCTGGCGGCCATTTTTGTTTAGTTTCTTACACCAGCGTACTCCAGAAAAATGGCCGATGGAGCAAGAAGCAGATGCAAGATGAACAGAAGAAGATGCAGGGGGCGTGAAAAAGCAGCGCTGGAGGCGGCTCGCGGCGATGATGCGGAGTGCTTGGAGCACAGGGGAACGCCCCCATATGCTTCCTGAGCATAATTTACATATGAGAATAAAATGGTTTTTTTGGACAAACGGCGACAAGGAGAAGAAAAGAAAAGGTAGGAGTAGAATAGCCTTTATAAAGGCTATTCCAACACTGCTTCAGTTAAAAACACGCTTCCCCAATGATAGACTCCCTTTAAAATGTCCCAAAAATGCTGGAATTTTTTTTTTCTTGAAATTATACATTTTATATAAAGTGTATAGTAGCTGTCACTTACTCATCTACATCGGCTTCGTTTTGTTTTTGTTTTCTTTTTCGATACCAGTATATCCCAAACCAAATTCCCATAAACAGCAGAAGAAGGAATGTCAAGGCTCCGAATAGTATGCCAAAGAATGCATTCAGGTTTATAGAGAGATTTTCACATTGTGGTCCAAATGTGACATAAATAGAGAAGGGTTTACAACTAAAATATAATAAAAAAAAATGCACAAAATATAAATTCTTGTAGTTTGTGTGGTAGATATTAGAATTAAATTGAGCACAAAAATTATGTATACTGTAACTGTATACACATTGTTATCCCCTGGGTAGTAGGCAGAGTTATCCTAGCTAAAGCATTTACACGTACAGTACAATTTAATTTTCACTTGCACATTACAAATGAGAAGATCAGACTCAATTTGGCAAAATTTAAAACAAACCAGTTTCAACATATTTTTTGTTTCTCAGACATTTTCCTTCTTGCTCACTTAGGGAAATTTAAAATACCAAATGGTGTCCACTGAGTTTGCTAGGCGTATTGCTTTTATTAGGACCCTAGGTAGATTCACAGCATCACCATCAATATTTACATCCCTAATGGTTTTAATAGTGGCAGATGGTAATCTGAATTCTGTCACCCACCACCTGCATAGGGTCCAGTGGGCTCCCCAGGACAGAGCTGGCCCTTCTAATCAGCTTGTCAAGTTTATTTCTATCCCTAGTTGATATACCACTCCCTCAGCAGGCCACTCCGAAGAAGATGGCTGATGACACTACTGAGTTGAAAAAAGTCCTAAGAAGTGCTCCCTGGACTCCAAAGGCTCTCAGCCTCCTGATCAGGAAGAGCCTCCTGTGGCCCTTCCTGTACAGGACCTCCATGTGATCTGCCCAGTCCAGCTTATTATTAAGGAGCACACCCAGGTGCTTATAGGTGCTGACAATCTCGATGCCCGTCCCCTGGATGTCCACTGGTTAAGGAGGGCATCTGCATTTATGGAAGTCCACCAAAATCTCCTTGGTCTTCCCAGCGTTAATCTTCAGGTGGTTCCGCTGGCACCAGTCCACAAAATCCCGGTTCAGTTCTCTGTACTCCCTGTCATCATTGACTGTGAAGAGGGCTACTACTGCAGAATCATTAGAATACTTCTGTATAGGTAGTAGCTAGATGAGTTGCATCTAAAATCTGCAGTGTACAGTGTGAAGAGGAAAGGGGCAAGAACTATACCCTGATATAACTATACCCTATTCCCCCGTATTACAGATCACGGTATCTGACACACAGTCCCAGGCTCTCACATACTGAGGTCGGTTTGTTGGTGAGAAAGAGCCCTGTGCAGAAGGTGGATTATGGCATCATCCACCCCAATGCCTGGCCGATATGCAAACTGGAGAGGGTCCATAGCGGGGCACACTAGAAGGCGGAGATGTGTGAGAACCAATCTCTCTAAGATCTTCATCAAGTGGGATGTCAATGCTACAGGTCTGTAGTCGTTGAGGTCCATAGGGTGAAGTTTCTTTGGAACCGGTACCACACAAGAAGATTTCCATAATTCAGGGACTATTACCAGTGTCAGGCTCATATTAAACATATATGTAATAATACTACACAGCTGCTCCCCACAATTAGCCTTGCACTGATGTCATCTGAGCACGTGTGAAGGTCAGACTGTGGTCAGATAAAGACGGATTTCTGGATTGATGCAGATGTTGAACATAGCCTAAAATGGGTTGAATGTAATTTACATTCCATATACTGTATATATACATTATATACTGTATATATATATATATATATATATATATATATATATATATATATACACACACACACATATACATTGACGAGCGAAAGGGTAACAATGTTTTAAACTTTTGACTTTCATGCTCCATGTCTCACCATCCACTACGGCTTTGAATGTGAAACTACCATCATTTTATAGACAACCATCTTGGCTATCTCATACATAAATTTGACTCGCAACTATTTAGCACATGATAAGTTATGCAGATTCTTGTCATGTAACTGCATTGTTACTGTTTTGCTCCTAAAAATCTAAATTTAAAGTTTTATTATTTTGTAAATCCACCTTTGGCTTTCAAAACTGCCTGAATCCTTCTGGGCATGCTTTCAATCAGATTCAAGCATGTCTCAACTGAAATCTGATCCCAGGTTTCTTCTACACGCTCCCAATTTTTGAGCATACTGGTTGACTCACTTGGGTATGAATACAGCTTTTTCTTCAACTCTACCCACAAGTGTTTGATTAGGTTGAGGTCTGGGGGCTGTGGAGGCCAATCCAGCAGCTCTACTTCATTGTCATTGAACCACTTCTTTAATCTTGTCGTATGCATTGGGTCGTTGTCCTGCTGAACTGTCATCCTTTTCATACCCATAGTATTAGAGTGTATGAAGTAACTTGTCAAGTAGGATACTCACATATAGCTCAGTATTGAGACCACCATCAATCCTGGTCAAGTAACCAACGCCTTTGGCTAAGAAACAACCCCATATCATCAGGCCTCCTCCACCAAACTTGACAGATCCTTCAATTTCTCAATCCTTAGCCCCCTTTTCCCTTGTTTTTCCAGACCCATTTGCACCCATCAGAGGCAAATCTATTGACTTTCATCTCATCAAATCACCCATTTACAATCTTCTACTGTCCACTTTTCGTACTTTTTTGCAAACCCGAGCTGACGCTTCTTATGACCATGTTGAAGTCGATCCCTTTACCTTTTTTTGGGCCACCGTTCCAGACTTTTGTAATGCGCATTGCATTGTGCTTGCATGTATGTCTGTGATCTCACTATTACAAAGCATATGAGCCACCTCCACTGCCGTGTTTTAGGTGCCAGAACTGATAGACCTTGTTACGAACTGACTTGTTAACTCCGATATTTTGCATGGACATCCACCTCTTGGCTTTTGAATGAATGGATGGATTTCATTTTGTATTCTTCCAACTGTCATGGCAGTCACATGATGCAGTTTGGCAATTTTCTTGGCCAAGAGACGTCTATCAATGAGTCGGATGATGATGTTCCTCTACTTGGGAAATCTTCTTCAATTTGAACCAGTGACCTACACTTGGAAATCAACCTAATAACACACTGAGCTATTAGGGAATGGGAACAGGTAGTATACTGTACAATTTGTAGTATACAAGAAGAAAAAGATTTTTCCACCATCAAGAGGAAAATAGTAACAATGCAGTTACATGACAAGAATCTGCATAACTAATCATATGCTAAATAGTTGCAAGTCACATTTATGTATGAGATAGCCAAGATGATTGTCTATAAAATGATGGCAGTCTCGCGTTTGAATCTGTAGTGTATGATGAGATATGGAACCTGAAAGTCAAAAGTTCAAAACATCGTTACCCTTTTGCTCATCACTGTATATTTAAAAGAAAATAATACTAAAAATTTAAAAAAAGTAAATTACAGAGGGTATCCTCATCTAATTATAGATTTTATTTAATGTTTTCAATCAGGGTGCTCTTAGTTTTAACCCAGGACATGGTTTTTTTTTGGTTTTTTTTTAAAGCATACAGTACAAGATACTGGCATATGGACAGATATCTCTATATACATTATACATGGAACAGAATATACTTTTGAAGCTTGGTAAAAGAAAAACTTCCCAGTGATCTCACGTAGTGGAGTCAATGCCTTTCATACAACATTTACTGGGTTCACAACTCAGAACACCCTGATTAGAAAGAATACATAAAATAAACCTTTAAATAAACGGGAAGACACCCAGCAACCTCCTTATTAATATTCACTGCACTATGCTGAGGTCACAGTGAATACTAATGAGCAGGCACCAGTTAAAAGTGTATGTAGCCCAGGTGACTGGGTGAGGAGGCCTGTAAACCAGGTGAGTTAACATATTTGGAAATGCCAGCCAGAAGCATTTATCACCTATCCACAGGATAGAGAATGTGTGTTAGATAGGTGGCACTGCAATTGTTGGGACCAGCTTTTGGCAGAATGGCCCAATTCCACTCACTCACAAGCCCATGGCTAAATGGAATTTAACCACTTCAGGACCGCCCATTGGGTATATACGTCTGGAAGGTGGCTGTCTAGTTCTTCAAGGACGTACTGGTACGTCCAAGCAGAACTCAGCAGCTGCACAAAATCGTGCAGCTGCTGAAACGGGGAGCCAGCTGTAACTTCAGCCAGATCTCCCAGAGAGAAAACAGGGAAGGTTTATTACCTTCCCTGTCTTCCTGATCGCTGTGTATACAGCGCTCAATGAGCGCTGTAAACAGCGCTATGGGCGCCGCCATCTTGCGGTTCCCCTCTGACCAGGCGGTCACGTGATCCGCTGGGTGCAACGTCTGTAAGAGTTGCGTGGTCCCAGATCAGCTCTATAGTTATGCACAGGAGGCTGTATTCCTCCTGCAACTGGGGCTAAATGTACCAACCCCAGTTAAAGAGGAAATCAGCCTCTCCCACAAAAAAAAAAAAAAAAGTCATCAGATGTCCAACAAAGGTCTATTATGACCTTATGGGGGCACAATGTAAAAAAAAAAAAAAAATTAATAGAAAAGTAAAGAAAAATGTAAATAAAATAATTAAAAAAATAAATAAAATAATATGCAAATAAAACACCTTTATTACAGGTTATAGCCCCACCCCCGACGACACCATAAAAAATAAAAATGACCACAACGGAGAGAAAAAAACAATTTTATAAAGTTTTTTAGTAGCACTTTGTATTATTAAATAAAAAAAAAATGATGTGAAAAACAGACACGTTTTCCCTCATATAAAAAAAATTGAAAACAACTGCAAAAATAAAAACAACATGAAAATAAAGCCCTATGTGTCACCGAAAAAAGACGCAGAAATTAATTGAATAACACAAATGATAAAAATGTTACAGCCCTCAAAACAGCACATACAAAAAACCCCAAAAATGAGTCTGGTCTGGAAGGGGGGGTAAAGCATCTGGTATGGAAGTGTCTAATTAAAGTCTATTTATTATGTATTTCTGTTATTGTATAGTGCAGGGGCGTAACTACCGGTGTAGCAAAGGTAGCGGCTGCCACAGGGCCCTGGACATTCGGGAACATAAAAAACACTGTCACTTACCTCTTCGGCGCTCCGCAGGCTTTGGGCCTGTTTGGTGACGTCACAAGGACCGGGTCTGCGTCATTATGCGTCGTGATGCATGCCTGGCTCACGAGAGATCTGGTCCAAAATTGAAGATGTAGCGGGAAGTGCACCAGAGCCAGGGAGAGGTAGGTAACAGTGTTTGTTTTGTTTGTATCCTCCCCTGGGTCTCCGATCATTATACTCTGGGGTCTGAAAAGACCCCAGAGTATAATAGTTGTTCATGGGTGGCCCACAATGGGGCATAATACTGTGTGCAGGGGCCTCTATGGGGCATAATACTGTGTGCAGGGGCCACTATGGAGCATAAAACTGTGTGCAGGGGCCACTATGGGGCATAATAGTGTGTGCAGGAATGCGGTTTGTGTGTGGGGGCTTGGACGGGGCGGTCTGGGGGGGTTGGGGGTGGCGGTTCTGGGGGGTCCCATGTCAAATATTCGCCTAGTGGCCCAGACATTCCTAGTTACGCCACTGGTATAGTGCCAACATATTCCACAGCACTTTACAGACATTCTCAGTCTCTGGAGTATGGGAGGAAGCCAGATTACCCAGAGGATACTCGAGGGAGAATATACAAACGCTATGAAGATGTAGTCCTGGTTGGATTTGAAGCTAGGACTCTTTACCAGACTATTTTGTACTGTGTAAACATATCATTGAAGTATAGCCAGAACTGCTAATATGTGCCAGTGAAAGATCACCTTCTACTCTCTAACTGGATGCACCCTGAACAGTTGATCTGTGTTATGGCAAGCTTTTGGAACCTCACCGATCAAATATTTATGGCCTATCCTAAGGATAACTTTTTATCTTTGCCAAAACCCAGCAAGTTAAATACATTACCTCTTCAATTGTTTTTTTTTATTTCATAAAACTAGTACAGTAAAATTGACATGATAAAAAAACAAGCAAAAAGAAACACAAAAAGGCCATTGCTTCTTTAGTTTGGAAACACTAAACCAGTTGCTCGGTACTGGCACTCACCAGAAAGGGATAATTTTAGAATGCTTAATAAAGCCTTTGTTTATTTCTTTAGCACCATCTGTGTATAAACACCCAAAAGCATCTGCCCCCAAAAGGAATAATTTTTGGACCATTTTTAAATATTAAAAAGCTTAAAAAATCTGACAGTGCAGTGTTTTTAAACAGGCTGTTTGTTACCACTGGCTAACATCAATTTACCCAGGCTCTCAGAGTGACATAAACAAGGCAATTTACATGTTTGCTTCTGAACGACAACAAACCATTTAAGGAAAGTGCCACCGACTGCAGAGCCAGGTTTAGCTCCTCTTTATATGATGCTTCAGCGTTGCCATTATGTGTCTTACTGAGGGGGATACCCCTTTAATGCTAATTAGCTGGCTGAGGAACAGTTCACCTCTGTAGCCAGTTATAGTGCAGCCTGCATGTGCTCTGTAGTCACTAGCTTTGGAACCCTATAGGCTTGTAATGGTATTCCCCATAGTTTATATAAGTCCCTGGGTACTTTTGTTTGGTCTCTTTCTAGCTGCCTTCTTTGAAATGTCCTACCCTCATGCCCTATTGAGGATGGTTTATTTCTCTGTATTATATATTATTTGATCTTATTATATTTTGTTTTGTTGTAGTGCTCTTCGAGGCTTCTTTGTGACAAGTCACAGCTGGCAGTTGATGGTTATTGTAGAGATGAAGTGGTGGAGATGAAGGAGGTGAAAACTTGTTCACTCAGAGCCTGGTGGCCGGCATACCGCTTCAGTTCCTTGCTAAGTTTATATGATATGCTAACGGTTTAATGGTTGAATTTTAAATAAAAGCTGTGGCCAACCCTCATCTAACTAAATAATTCATGGTGAAGTGTGTATTATTCATAATACGGGAGAGGGAGGGCCATCCTTAGTTTGTGGGTAATTGTGATCTCTGCAGTCAGAATGTATCGGTTCACAATGAATTAAATTTTTTGTCCAAAAGTGACCGAACCAATGTAAAACCAATATTGAAAAGTTCGCTCATCTCTAGACACATCTATTTCTACACACTTGTTCAAATGTAAAACTGATATCATATGTTACTTTAGCACTACTATTTCTTACAATCCTGTTTTAGAAATAAGGATTTGAGCGTAAAACATTAAAATAACAACATAAATGCGTACCTGCAGGAAACATTTCCATTAACAAGCAGACAGGTAGCATCGTTCTTACAGTATGAACTGCTGACGCACATTGAGACACATGTCAAATCATTAGGATTCACTTCATATCCAGCATACCTACAGCTGGCATTCTTTGCCAGGTCTTGCACACTCACTGGGGAAAAAAATCAACAATTAACATGAAAAAGATTATGCCACTTACAGGATACATTACCAATTAAAATATACCAGAGTTCTGGTGATTATTAAAAGTCTACCACCTCCCCCAAGCGTATTCAACTACAAAGCACATTACACAACCTGCTGCAGATTGCAGTGGGCTCAGTGCAGCTGAAGTATCATCTTTCCTACTCCCCCAGGATATCCCCTTTTATATCAACCCCCATAGTATTATCATTCTCTTCCTGTCCTGTTTTTTTTCCCAAATATTAGTTTATCCCAATATCTCTCTCCCCAGTATATATACCCCTCCCCCACATATAATATTGCTCTCTGTTTTATTTGCCCCTTCCCCACATATCATTTCCCTGCCCCAGTATTATTTACCCCTCTCCATGCATCATCTCCGTATCCAAGTGTTATTTTCCTATCCCCAGTATGATGTACCCCTCCCCACACACATCATCTTCCTCTAACAGTTTAATTTACCTCTCTCCACACATCTCATCTCCCTGCCCCAGTGTTATTTAGTCCTCCCCCCACATATCATCTCTGCAGCCAGGTACAGGAGAAGTTCCTGTCTCCTAAAACAATCTCCAATCTGCCACTAGGGGCCGGGGGCCCACCCCCCCCCTTAGCAATATGGCCCTGCACATATGTAAAAAGACATGTTGTTTAACGATGTAAAGTGTTCTGTAAAGCAATGGTAGCAGTTAAATATGTTGGGGGGGGGTATGGCAAGATATGGGGTAGATATGGCAAATGGCACTAACTTTTTGCACAAATATGTTATCTAGAGTAAGGCAGCCAACAGGTGTCATAGAGTTAGAAAACAGTGTCTAAAGATGCGTCTAATTTATCATTCAGTGGGAACCACTGCGAGAAACTTGGTGTATCCATTGTGATATAAATCTATCTAAAATTAAAGAGGACTTTTCACCACTTTCACCAATTCAAGTTCTTAGCATCTGTGAATAAGTGCTGCTCCACTGATTCCAGTGTAGTTGGATTTTTTAAATCTATCTTCCACCATTCCTGAGCAACAAGAACCAGTAGTTTTGGTGCCTGATGTGCAATTCAAGCTCTGTAATGTCAGAAGGGCCGTGTCAGGAAGGAGGGCATGATTCAGAGCTCCAATTCAGAGATAACAGCATTGATTGCTCGGGAACGTTGTGGGCTAGAGAAAAAAATCCAACTTTGCCAGAATCAGTGGAAGTTCAACTATTAATTGATATAAAGAGCTGCACTTGGATGTTGTGAAAGGTCCACTTTAATCCATTCCCAACATCCACCGCATTAAGGCTCCCAGTGCCTCAGTCATTGTAATGCATTGTATTAGTGATCAGATTCCCTGGGGTTCAAGGGGGTCTAAAATTACAGTAAGAAAAAAATAAAAAATAATATAAAAAAAATTAAAATCACTCTTCTATCCCTAGAACACATATAAAAGTACATGAATAAAGTGAAACACATACACATTAGGTATCCCTGTGTCCAAAAACGGTAGGTCAACAACTTATAAAAATATTTTCCCAAAAAGGATAAGGCTGCGTTCACATCTGCGTTTGCCTCTCTATGTGAAATCAGTTTTTGAAACCATCTCAAAAACCTCAAAAGCTGATTTCAAACAGTTCGTTTTAAAACTTTTTGATTTCAATGGGTTGTAAAAACTATCCGCGGGTGTGTGTTTGGAGCATTTCTGTCTGGTATCTGCTCTTTTGAACAGAGAAAAAAGTCGGACTTGCAGGACTTTTTCTTTGTTCAAAAAATAAGGATACCGAATGGACAGCAACCAATCCTTTTTTTTTTTTTTTTTTTTTTAACATTGAGGTTCTATGGAAAGCGAATTACAAACGGATTACAAACGTAAAGCAATCAGTTTGTGTCAGTTTTGCAATCCGTTTTTCCGATTGGTCAAAAACGGACAGAAACGGATCACAAACAGTCACGAACTGACACAAACAGTCAGTTTTTTGAATGGACACCCATTGACCAATCTGTCTAAAAAGATGGATTCGGGTATCCACTGTGTAACTGTTTGGCATCCTTTTTGTACCAAACCATTTTTTTCTTAAAACGGTTTGCAAGCAGACAGATGCCAGGTGTAAGTGTGAACTTAGCGTAAACTGCATAGCCGGAAAAATATATCAAAAGAGCCAAACAGATTTTTTTTTGCTGTTTCACCTCCCTTAAAAAATTCAGATAAAAAGTTAACAAAACCATAGACATTCCCCATATTGTATAAATTAAAAGTACTTCTGACCATGCAAAAAAGACACATTATGCATCCCTGTACACGGAAATATAAAAAAGTTACAGGTGTCAGAAAATCCAAGAATATTTTGAATTTTTTTAAGGCATTAAAACATAAAAAAACTATATAAATTTTGTATCACAGTAATTGTACTGACCCATAGAATACAGGTGACATATTATTTTGGTTGCACAGTAATGCTGAAAAACAAAGCCCATAAGAAAGTTGCATGAAAGCAGTTTTTCTCCAATTCCACCCCATCATTTTTTTTCCAGCTTCCCAGTACATCGTATGGAATATAAAATTATACCACTACGAAATATTACAATTTACTCTGCAAAAATTAAGTGCTCATATGAACTAAAAACTAAAAAAAAAAAAGTTATGACTTGGAAGGCGGGGAGTCAAAAATGAATATAGTGACATTGGTCTTATGGTTTACATATAACGAGGAACGCTTACATTTGTCACCGTCTTTCACATCAATAATGTTAATTTGATCTGATGTATGCTTGTTTTGAGTATTCCGCAAAAGAAAATTTACCAATTCATCATTTAGATACGTAACTATAGTTATATTTGCCACATAAGAAAATCTTGCAATGAATATTGCTGAGAAAAGCCCGTTCATATTCCTGGAAAGATACATAAAATATAAATACATTAAATACCATCAATTCTGTGGAGAAGCTCATAACATGATAGGTTATTACAAAACTCAAAAAGCATAGGCCAATACTGCACTAAGCTTGAGAAAAAAAAGCAGCTATATTGTATGTTCATGCTTTCAACTGTATGCTCCATCATATGAAGTAAAGTAATTAATGCATACAGCAGCTTTAAGGGCCTCACATCAAACTCAGAATGGAATCCACATCACATTGATAAATGTAATACACTTAAAATTAACCACTTCATACTTAGTTCTAAAATTGTTACCAATTATTGTGCTAATACACCCCTCAACATTGAAATTTCAAAGAGGAAAATTCTTGGAATTCTTATGGAAATTACAGGATTGTGAGACATGTTATTTATACGCAAATGATAAAAAAAAATAGAAACAAAATATTCAAAACATCTTAACTTATTCATTATCTAGTATGAGTGCCACATGGAAAAAAAGATGCACTTGCATTCTATCAATCAGGTTATTACTAGATGTCTGAGGAATGTTATGCCACGCTGAATGTATTTGGGCATGCAATCCATTAAGATTACCCCCCAGAATCCCCCCTCTACTCCAGGTGACCTGATTTATGCATTCCCAGACTCTATCCAACTACCTAAATTTAGTGAGTCGGACAAAAGCCCGGGTCCAGATGGGCTTCCCATAACCTACTATAAAACATAGAGTTAAGTTGGATAGAGTTAAGTGGTCCTATCTCACGGCTGTCCTTAAAAAATTTGGCCTTCCATCAGCATTCATTGGAGCCATACTTACTTTATATAGGGAACCTAGTGCCAAACTCAGATTGAATGGTACTCTCTCACACTCGTTCTCCATTGGTAATAGGACAAGACAGGGGTGTGGTGTAGTGACAAATGGCACTCCCTACAGAAAACCCGTTCCCTTCTTTCTGCCGCACATCCTACACTACCACTAGCTCCATTGCCATACCTGGATTGACCCCAAACGATATGCTCAACCTACCTTCTGGAACAGAATACAACACCACACCCTATTTTCCTTCTTCGACAGAGACGCACAACCAACTCCATCCTGGCTGCTCCAAAAAACAGGTCTGGTGCTGAGGGACTTTTTGCAAATCAGGGATTTCACATCTACTTCTGAAACCTATTTGGCAAAACATCCCGCTGACAGTACTCTTTCTTGGTTAGAGTCCCTCTCAGTGAACCACTAGAAATTAAAAGGTGTCTCAAAATTATACCAGTTTCTCCTCTCCCTGACCACTGAGGACCCGCCTAGGTTTTTGCTGTGATGGGAGGAGGAACTTGGACGATCTTTGCCTCAAGAAAGGAATCAACTATTAACCAGTACTCACTGCTTTTCCCGCTGTGTCCAAACGCAGGAGAACTCTTATAAACTATTAACGTGCTGGTATAAAACTATAACTTGGTTAAACGACATTAATCTCTAGTACTCCTGAAAGCTTACTTATAAATATACTCAGTTAGCCTCTAAAAGGTATCGCCTGATTTCTTCACTCTTCCATTAATCTCTCAGTATCAGACACCTGTTGGCATTGCGAGAAGGGAGTTGGTAGCTGATAGCACCATTCTGGAGCAAAGATTTGGACACCACCGCTAGGATCTACTCCAGGAACATTCCCTCCACACCAGAGCATATCTTACTCTGGCTTCCACACACTGACTTCCAGCCACGTAAAGAAGACCTGGCCACCCATCTACTGTTGGCAGCCAAGTTCTTAATCCCCGCCCTGTGGAGATCTCCCCCCCCATCCTTCTCTCAATGGGTTAATAAGGTTAATGACATGTGTAGGATGGAAGAATTCGCACACTGGAACACCACGTCCAGACCTACATTTCTCAAGACTTGGACCTCATGGTTATCGATTAAACAGACGCTCATTGAGCAATAGCCATGCATATACAACCTCTCTGCCCACTTGACTCTTTACACTGTAACAGCTACCGTTAGCTCATACCCGATCCACGCCCGGATACTCAATTCTGCCCCCCACCCCCTGGCCTGGTTGCTCTGATATCTCCGGCCATGTGGAATCCGATACTCACTTTGACAGTGTCATAACAAATACTGAACACCCTCCTACCTGTTAGGTAGTTGGTCCAGACGGGCAGGGGTTAATTCTTGTCTGCCTATACTTTCTGCCTTGGGGAGGGGTTTTTCCCGCTGCCTCTGCCCCACCCTTTTTTGTGCTATTTAAACTTGAGCTTCACACTTCCACTCTGCTGGTTATACTGGTGTGTCCAGCCATACCTGTGCTGTGGGGCCTAGAACTCAGGTTTTGTATGCTTCCCATTGTGTATGCTAATTCTTGGATTAGCTGTCTGGGGGTCAGTGCAGGAGACTGCTGCTTTATTATGTTTATACTTTCAGGGTCAGCTCCCAGGGATTCTAGTAAGGTTCCTGTGAGATGTCTTCTTTTAAGAGGAAAACTCTGGCGTCAGGCAGGATCAGTCAGGGCGGATCACAGGGTGATTTCTAATGTTATTTTCTCCTGCCTACTCTGTTTTACTTATTCAGTTATTTTGACTGCCCTTTGTTTGTTTCGTGTTTCTTCAATAAACCAGTTTATTTTGCATATTTGTTTATTCTTTATTATTTATTAAATTATTCTTTATTTATTCGGTTCAGGGACAAACATAACACTACCATGGTCATTATAGTTTTTGTGTGTTTCTATAATAGGACATAAACTTTATATGTAATTTAAAAAATCATTTCAGGTTCATTAGACATTGTGATAATAATATAATATTTAAGACATGATAGTTTCTACATATTAATACCCCTCTAGACAATGCTTAGATCTTTAATCCATATCTAATACAGCAGGACTTCTCACTTTCATTTCCATAGGGGAGATATACAGATCCAGTACCTATGAAACCCATTTTTATTATAATTTACATACAAACCATTACAGTATGTATATATACTATAGTAGTACACAGCCTAGGAGTTGTAAGCAGTATTGAAGAACACAACTAAAGTTGTGGGTATATCTTATAGAACTACAATAGTTTTTGTGTTCATTTTTTTCAATAGGCGCAGAGGAGAAAGCATGGGTTCATGGTGTATATGGACATGATTTAAAAATATTAAAAGTGAATATAGCTTTAAGAAGGAATTATAACAATTCAGTTAAGATAAAAAGACTCACCTAGGTGTATTAATTTCACTTTTTCCCACATCAAACAAACTTGCCAGATCATACGGAGCACTAGTAAGCCGATCTATAATCTGCACAAATTCAAACAAACAATATTGCCTTATTCAAATTTTAAAGTAAACCGTATGGATATAAGAATCACCTTTACCTTAAGGCTAAGGCCCCACATACTGTAGAGGGACACAGCAAAAAAGCACTGTGGGAAAAAACATTTTTCCCGTAGTGCTTTTCACAGAAAGTGACTTTCTGCTTCCATTATACCAATAGGGAAACCACCAGTATTTCCGTAGGTATAATTGACATGCTGCTATTTCCAAAACCACAACATTTTTGGAAATCGCAGCATGTCCACTGCACGTATTTTTCCACAATGTGTGGATGCGATTGGCTAGCCCACTTTGCAGGGACTGTAAAACCTTAGGTCTTAGGATGAGGCCCCACGTTGAGGAAATGCAGCTTTTTTTGTTGCAGATTTTGCTGCGGTTTTTTGGATTAAGCAGAAGGTAGAAGTATACACACGTGGACAAAATTGTTGGTATCCCTCGTTTAATGAAAGAAAAACTCACAATGGTAACAGAAATAACTTGAATCTGACAAAAGTAATTTGCCAAACTACATGTTGACAAGCCACAAAGCTTCTGGGAGCATGTCCTATGGACAGATGAGACAAAAATTTCAATTTTTGGCAAGGCACATCAGCTGTATGTTCACAGATGGAAAAATGTGTAAGTACTGCCTATATATTTCCCATTCCTTTTGTAGCCATTCTTGGCTTTGGCTCAAAAAACTGCAGCAAAATCTGCAACAAAAAAGCTGCATTTCCGCAACGTGGGTCTTAAGCCTAAAGGGGTTATTGTAATACTGATGGCCTATGATTAGGATAGGCCATCAATATTAAATCTACAGGTTCCGAGAGCCATAATCCCTCCGCGTAGATCAGCTGTTCTGGGACAGTCTGGCTCCGGATAATGTTTACGTGCTGAGAGTCGTGCTGCTCACTCGAAGTACAAAGTGTAGTGGTGGCTTTAGGTACTGTAGAAGTGTCCCATAGACTGCAAATGGGCAGTGCAGCAGTACCTAAATCCACCACTACATTTTGCATGGCGAGTCAGCGACAACCAGCACACTCTCAGATCTAATACTGATGGCCTAACCATATAAAGCCTACAAACAACTTTTGCTTCAAGGCCTATTGTAGTGGTGTCAACTGGCCCATTACTCACCTAAATGAGAGGTATGAAACATGGTCTCAAACTTTACCAGATATCAAAACAATTTTTTTTAGATATTTTTAGGTAGTATGTTGTAAGGTGGTCATACAAATGAATGTAATACTGCTCAAAAGGAAAATTTTAACCAGAACAATCATCAGTCATTCGTCTGGGAAAATTTAACAAAGAACAATTGCTTTAGTCGACCAGTGCCAGACTGTTTTCATCTGGAAAGATGCCAACTGAATTTAATTTTTTTTTTTTTTTTGTCTAACAGACATTAGACCATAAATGATCTTTCAGAGAAAGAGCATTCCTAGAAAGACTGTTCTTCCTTCGCCTAATGTCATTAACCATGTATAACCATGTTAGTTGAATAACTGGAATCGGCTAACATATGTATAGCTGCATCTGCGAATTATTGATCACTAGACTATTGTTCAACAGTTGCTCAACCATCAACCTACATTTAACTAATGTCTTAGGCAACCTTTCGGATTTGCACACAAGACAAAATAATCATTTAGTGCATTTCACATATATAAAACACATGTAAATGTAGCAAAAATGGTTATTAAAGAAGCTTTAGAAGAAAGGTAAAATAAATACAATTTTCTAGTATAAAAAGAAGTTCATCACAAAGTGGTTTTAAGAAGACATATGTTCAATATATTCACATATACCTACCCGATTAGAACCATCTTCAAATGTGAAATTACTGCTAGAGCTTAAATTCACATTTACAGACCTCTTTATTATATCTAAAGAAAACAATAATATGGCACATTATTGTATAGGAAATAAAGCATTGCTGCAGACATGTGAGCCCTCAATGTGATTAGTATATTATGTTGATATACATTAGTATACCGTATGCTCAATTTACACATCAGTTTAAAATAACAGCACCATTGGTTCAATAAGGGGCCTTTCACATGTTTTTCAAGTCAGTTTAACTGATCAGTTTAACGGATCCGTTATTTTAATCAAAAAACTGATGCAAATTGATGTCAATTCATGCATCAAAAAAACTGATCTGATGTGCATCTGTTTACATCAGTTTTTTGCTAAAAAAACAGATCAGTTTTTTATGTTTACCTCTGCCACTCTCACATGTGCTTCACCTAATACCATCAGGGGTAGCACATGTGTGTGTGGGGGGAGTCAATCAATCCCTAATGGCTTCCCCGCATGTGTGCTACCCCTGATTGTATTAGGTGAAGCACATGTGGGGGGTAGCAGAAAAGCTGTCCCCCAAGCACTACAAGTCACAGCACAATTTTTTTTGTTACTTGTGCTGTAACTTGGAGTGCATGGGGACAGCTCTTCTACCACCCCCCCCATATGTGCTTCACCTAATACCATCAGGGGTAGCACACAACGGGGGTATCCATTGTGGATTTATTGCCCCCCCGTGTGCTATGCTAATGGATGCCCCACCCAACATGTGCTACCCCTGATGGTATTGGGTGCATCCTCACGTCTGCTACGCCCATACGTGTGATACACCTGATGGTATTAGGTGAAGCACATGTGAGGGTGGCAGAGGAGCTGTTCCATGCGCTCCAAGTTAAAGCACAAATAACAAAAAATATTGTGCTTGGCGGACAGCTCCTCTGCTACCCCCCACATGTGCTTCACCTAATACAATTAGGGGTAGCACACATGGGGGAGGGGCAGCCTTTAGGGATTAGTAGTGAGAGATGGGGAAGGGGCAGCAGCCATTTCTCTAAGGGGGTCACAATGGCAGGATCATTCATGCTGGGACTAGGAAAGGGAGAGGCAACCATTTCAGGTAGGATGGGGTTGGGGAGGAGGGGATTTGGGCTTACCTTATGGAGGGTTGGCTTCTCCTTCCTACAAGACCCTGCTGCGCGGTTTCAGCACGAAAAAAAGGGGTGGAGTTGTGACTAATGGGGAAGGGTTCCCTCTTCAGGGGATGAAATGACAAGCCATAACGCAATGCTTAAGTGGCTGCAAATCCTTGCATCCGTTTACATAAAAACGAACCGTCGCGGATCTGTTGTTATTTAAGGACATAAAAGCGTGATAGTACACGCTTTTCTGTCCATTTGAAATAACGGACAGGGGCACACAGAGACCATAACGGATTTTTTTTTTTTTTTTTTATTGGAGGCAATGGGTCTGCTGACTGATACGTTTTTATAAGGTAAACAGCTATAAAAACGTATCTTGTCAGGCGGACCTCTATAACGTGATGTGAAATGCCCCTTACATGGGGAAAGTTTATCATGAGTGTTCTGAATAGTGAAGTATAGTTCAGAAATAAGAGACGCCTGAGCATAATTACTCACCTTCGCTTAGGTCTGCCATAAAAGAATCCACCATATCTTTACATGTTTCACCAGAGAATGGTAGGGGGCAGTTGCACTGAGGGGTACAATGTTGGTCAATCACTGTACATGTCCCACCATTACTACAGTAGTTTGTTTCACACTGTGCAATACAGGAACAGGACGTGCCATTACCTGCAGATATTAATGAGATTAGACCAGGTTTTGGCATACATATATTGCTAGTAGAGAACAAAATAACATGTTGCAAGTGTAGTTCTAAAATGCTCTACAGTAAGACATATCAGAGAGCTGTTTCAGCTTGCCTTGCTCTAGAAGACTGAGCACATGTTTGTATTATGACCTAGTTTCAGCCGATTACAGTATGGGACAGTATGTCGCTGGGAGGTAGGTACTTCTAGTAGCATAGATAACTATACTGCTAGGAGTCCCTCTCCTGGCATAAGTTACAGGCAGGTAATTACGGCCAACACACAGACCGAATTTCATGGCTGACACCCGATTGTGTAAATATGCCCCCACACAGATAACCCATTGATTTTAATATAAACTATTTCATTTGTTGTATGTTATTTCATTTGTGGTAGAGGAACAAAACTAAACACTTACACTTTCTTAAAGAGGCGCCGCAGCAGAAAACACAAACTTCCAGCATATTACACACCACCTGACTGTCTATGACACTCTAGTCTTGTTTTATGTGTAGTGCACTCACTTCTCTACAGTGCAACCTCCTGTCTGCTTCTGATCACACATCATATAGAATTTTAGAGGATAGGGTAACTATCCTTCCCTCTGTATGTTCTTAAATAAGCTAAGACATCATGAGTATACAGTCAGGGAGGCTGAGCTGTCATATTCTTTATTATAACTGTGATAGAGTCTTGTATCTCCCTTGTGAACAGCCTGTGTGGAACAGCCCATGCAATTTAATCATGAAGTGAGTTTTGGTGCATTATCTCAAGTAGAAAAAGTGTTCTACTGACTGATGAAACTGTAGTGGTGTCTGTACACATAGAGGTTTACTCTACATCACTGGAGGGCACATCGTGGCCTTGCCTTACAGATCATTATTTAAAAGGACGTCATATAATATTTCATTTATCCTTTAGTGTTTTATTCTCTAGTGTGGCAAGAGAGAAAATGCACATTTGTTGCTGGTTTCCACCGGAGATTAAAACTGAGGTCTTAAGAGAAAGAACGTGGAGTCACAGCCACAGCCACAGGATACCATAAGATCAGCTTTGTTACAGAGGACCCTTTTTATCAGCAAGGGATACAGATAACTGTTTTCAGTACACATAGATAACATATAAAATACTGAATCTTCAAATAATTAAGATGTTTTACTGCTAAAGAAAGAAAATGGTGGGCAGCACGGTGGCTCAGTGGTTAGCACTGCAGCCTTGCAGCGCTGGAGTCCTGGGTTCGAATCCTGCCAAGGAAAACAACTGCAAGGAGTTTGTATGTTCCCCCTGTGTTTGCGTGGGGTTCCTCCCACACTCCAAAGACATACTGATAGGGAATGTAGATTATGAGCCCTATATGGGACAGTGACTGTCAATGTCTGTAAAGCGCTGCAGAATATGAAGGCACTATGTAAGTACGCATAATAAATAAAAACATTTCTGTCTTTGGCTTAAAATAAGAAATAGGCACAAACTCACCTTTTAAATACTCTCTACTGACAATTCCTGACCCCTGTTGTCACCCAGACACCTCTGCAGCCAATGTGTGATATATGACAACTGTGGTCGGTGATTAGGTGCATATGTTAGCACAGGAACAGTCACATGTTAGCACTTATGGGTTTACTTATATTTAAGTGTGCTAATAAAGTCATAGTTATTAATTTTTGTGGGCAGAGATCTAGGGAGTCCCGACACATTGGTCGTGTTGCAAAAATGTTCATGTTACCACCACCCCCCCCTTTTACAACAGGCCCACCCCTCTCAAATGTGGACACAAAATGTGCCAGTCACGTACCATTTTGGTGATGTGACCAGCGCATTAAGTGCCCATGTGACATATAATATGGCCTGGAGCTTGGCAGATGCAGGAGCATTCTTCTGGACCTAGAAAATTTTGTTCACTCTCCCAGGATGCTGGAAGACCGCCTATTTGGTGGCACGTGTGTAAATTGCATATCTGAAACTATGACTTGGCAATTCACACATGACTGATGTGGCCAGGACATACCATCTAAGGGCTCATTTAGAGTAGAGCTCCAACCAGGTTCAATAGGCCCCTGACCCAAGGGGGCTAGTGGTCCCCTATATGCCCAAACTCTGCAAGGGTGGTGTATAACACAGTACAATTACTGAACTACATACAAATAGGCAGAGTACAGCATCTTACACAGTCTATAGTCTCATAAAATAAACTGGGCAGAATATTTAATAAACTGCCCAGTTTATTATATATAGAATCATTGGGTGGCTGAGATCACATCTAGGTATAGAGACAGGTCGACCCCTATCCTCCCTCCTGGGCCCCATCTCCTTACTGTCACTGTGGGGCACCCATCATCAATCATATTGTCTAAGACAAGTGTGAGCAGGCTAGTGAAAGGACCACAGTACAGAAATGGTCCACCGTGAGGGCTTGGTAGAAGGCCATTACTAAAAAAATGTGTGTCAGGGCAGTTTTAGGATATTGCAAATGGAAAGCAGATAATATTTGCATGTAGCTGTATAGAGGACCATCAGAATTCTACAGGAGGGAAGTACTCCTGCTCCCATTGTCCTCCAGGTCATTGACATTCATGTTACCACATAGCTTTCTTTACCTTGTTTACAGACTACAATGCTAATTAACCCCTTAAAGACCGGGTCATTTTTCATTTTTGCATTTTCGTTTTTCCCTCCCCACATTCCATGAGTCATAACTTTTTCATTTTTCAGTTCATAGACTCACATGATGGCTTATTGTTTGTGAAACAAATTGCACTTTGAAATGGCACCATTAAATATTCTGTGCAATGTACTGGGAAGCTGGAAAAAAATTCAGAATGAGGTGCAATTGGAGAAAAAATGCATTTGCACCAATTTCATATGGGTTTAATTTTTATGGCGTTCACTGTGTGGTAAAAATGGCATGTTACCTGTATTCTGCGGGTCAGTACGAACACAGCGATACCAAATTTATATAGTATTTGCAATGTCTGGATACCTTTTAAAAAATGAAAAACTTTGCAAAATAGAAAAAAAAAATTTGTGTTGCCATATTGTGACACCTGTAACTTTTTCATATTTACATGTATGGAGCTGGGTAAGGCGTCTTTTTATGCAGGACAAGATGACGTTTTTACTGATACCACTTGGGGAAATATCTGATGGTTTGATCAATTTTTATTCAATTTTTTATAGGAGGCAAAGTGTTGAAAAAAATGCTATTTGGCTATTTTGATTTTTTTTCGCCGCTTCACCATTCACCATATGGGATAAATATTTAAATATTTTAATAGTTTGGGCATTTTGGAGTGCGGGGATACCTAATGTGTTTATGTTTACTTTTGTTTATTTACTTTTATATCTGATCTAGGGAAAGGGGGGCTCCTGAACCCTCTCCATACATCCCCATGTCACCAATGACGTACAGGTACGTCATTGGTCGTTAAGGGGTTAAACACACTGCTTGACAACTTGATGAACATTCACTATTGCTTTCTGATGTTTCACTGATTTTCTGTAAAAAAAGAGCACGTTTTTGAAAAGTCTCCTCAAAGTGTGTTGGTAAAGTGATGTGTGTTATCCAGCTGCTTGTTCCTAACTGCATTCAGTCTCTAATTTCATTGGCACCTGTTTCATCACTCCTGTACTTTCCATCACCATTTTATTGTGTGTTGTGACTTTCTGACAATCTGATAAAAGTCAAGATGGATTCAGACAGAACCCCCCCACCCTTGTGGTTTCCCCAAAAGCAATGTATTTTAGTGTAATTGGTAGGTACGAGTCTCTGCCTTGACAGTTTCTTGGTGTGCTTCACCTGTACAAGTCATGCAACTTAAAGCCGCATGATAAAATCAAAGCAATTCACATTTTAGCATGTTATCTTCATTGACCTGTGAATACACACACGAGGGCTTTATTTCTCATAAATCAAGTGCCTATGAGTGACCCTGCTTCAAAAGTACTGGCATTGGCTAACCTTAACTGCTCCTGCTGGAAAGAGAGGCATTCAGCAAACAGACTGCTTCTACCTACAGAGGCTTTCTTTCAATAAAGGTGCTTCACAAAACATGTGGGAGGTGAGCATATGAGAAGAGGACAAAGGTCCTGCAATGAGCACTGAGCAAAGCAAAGTATGATATGGTATGTTGATGGCATTGTTGACATTGGTACAGTTGGTAAAGTGTGACTGTGCCTAGTGCAGCTCAACCATATTCAAGTGACTGAAGCTAAATAGTAGAGGGGCTTTCCAGGGCTTATATATTAATGACTAGGTCATCAATATGTGGTCAGAGCGGTTCTGACATCTGGTATTTCCACTGATCAGTTGGTTGAAGAGGTTGGAGCGTTCTGGTGAGCGCTGACGTTTTTTTCACTAAATACCAAGCATAATGGCATACATATCGTAAGGGCTGTGCTTGGTATTGCAACTCAATGGGACAGAGCTGCTGATATATCATGTGACTGATGAACATATGTCATTGGCAGAGGGAAGTGGATGTAACACTTCTGTATAGTTCCTGGAAAACAGCTTTAATAATGAATGAGTTATCACTCTTGAATGGTACATAATTCATACTGAGACAAATGGGGTCCGGATGTGCTAAAAAGAATTTGTTCACTAACCTGTGAATCCGTTATTACAAGTACAGGTGAAACTTCCTACTGTATTAGTGCAGGTTGCATTAGGTGAACAGGGATTGTTGGTATTGCATTCATTAATATCATCACAATGGCTTCCATTACCTGATCAATAGAAAATGTTGCACAGTTAGTAATATTACAGACAAATTAGATTTGTAGAAGTAAACTTTTTATTTGTTATTTTATTTGTTGAGGTCCGAGCTCATTCACTGTAGTGTAGGGGTCCGTAAAGAACGCGGACAGCACATGGATGCCATCCATGTGTTCTCAGTCCTGTTGTTCACAGACCCGTACAAAGCACATGTTTGTGAGCCTTAAGCTCCATGCACATCACCATATGTATTTTCCGTACAGTTTCTGCAATTATGAATCCATGCACAAAACCATGTTTTCCACAGGTCCATTCAGGGCCATGAACCCTGGCCAAAAATATAAAGCAAATCCTATTCCTGTCTTTTTTGTGGTCAGGCCTATTTATTCAAGTGTATAGGTTCACAAAAAATTTAGATTGTGCCATCAGTTTTGTTTTTAACGGCCCCTACATTAATGTGCAAGGAGCCTAAGTCACCATATATTTTGTAAGGCTCCATAATAGGTCTGTTATAGAGGGGCATGTGCCCTCTACTGTACTTGCATATGCTGTTGATTTCATATGGCGATATATTGAAAGTTTTATCCATAGAAATAGAAAAAAATATAAAGCATTAAAATATAAAGCAGCAGCACATAAAGATAATGTCTGATTGCTTTAAATTATGTGTGTTTGTACACATAGCCCTTTGCACCCCAGGGCCAAGAACTGCGCGATGTAAACTGCGTATGCAGTTTTACCATGAATTTCTAGGTTTTTGCCATGTGGTTTTCTGCCATGTAATATGTATTGGTAGATCAAACTAAAACCATGTGCTACACTTCACATGGCAAAATTGAGGTAATGCACTGTAAAACCATGTGTGGTACTCCAATGTGTGGCAAAAGCCACATGGACATCTCATGACTCTGTATACAAGTCCAGTTATTTCTACATGTAGTGTTCTTTTAGCCATGTGTCCATATGGATAAATAATTCATGCACGGGAGTCATACAATGTTCCAGTTTGGCACCAACTGATGCTTCTCTATGCAGCCAAAAAAGCAAAGAGGCTACATCTACAGGTAGACAGCACCACTATTAAGCACTGAACTCCCTCAAAACAAATTCTTGAGAGTCACTCCAATCCCTCAGATGCATAGTGCATATTAGCTATCAGGCTGCAAACAATCTGTGAAGAGGTCCAAGTGCCTCTGAAGGGGGAAGGATGCTCCTAAACTAGTAAAATGGACCCTACGCGTTTTTTTTCAAAAAATCATCAGGGGTTCACAATCATAACAACAGTAAAAACTTCTCAAGATGTTTAGTGCAAGATAGAAAACACCATAATGCGTTGGTGTTGTAGTCTGACCGCATCTGATGTCAGCGGTAACTTCAGCACAGCTGAACCACCCTTATAATGGATAACCACCTCCCCCAGCGTGGAAGCGTCCTCCAATCACCAGGGATAACGTCAGAGGGAGGTGGAGCAAACACTGGCACTACAGACAGTTGACAAAAGCACCTTCCTGCACATCATACATGGACCAAAGGACAGCCACCGCATGTTCAGAAGACCCCGCCCCCTTACATCATCAGACACGCCCCAGTGGGACCACCCAGAGGAATGGGCTTAGTCCCCTCTGGAAGAGCTTTCATGGGGAATCGAGGCCCGCCTACCTGCATCAGGTCACCAAGAGGAGTGGCACAACACATGAATGAGGCTGAGAAAGGAAGGTATTGTTGTCCAGGGAACTGAGGACGCTTAAGAGCGTACCTCAAGGACTGACTCCATCTATATCCCCATAATCAATACACGCAGAGTGAGCACATAAATCAACAATGATGTCTCCCCATGTAAAGGAGCTAATGTTCATTCCTTACCACAGACCAGGAGCTAATACTACCTGTCTATCCTGAATATATCGTGAGATGTATTAAACATAGGTAGCACTCATAATGATAAAATTAAAAAATAGTACAATAATAACCAATACAATTACATATACTGTATAGGAGAACAATCTAAAAGGAGGGCACAAACTTTAGACATTAAGGGGATCCAAAACCGATAATGTTTGAGCCACATCGACAGGTAACTATGGCTCAAATTAGTCCTGTTTTGACACTAAAATCGGGAACCCAAGAGAAAGTCCCAGCAGGACTTGTAGAAAGCACACACCCAAGCTCAGACGTTATAGTCTTCTATGTATCTTGTACACTTTGCCCTTTGCTAAGATGCTGGTCACCACCATATATTACTCTTTAAGATCATGGCTCTGGTAACACTTGTAGTTTATAGCATACATGGGTTTCAGCTTTAATGTACTTCAGCTTCCTATTCACTTGTCAGGGACTTGCGCAGTTTATCTGCTAGATGCCATTATGATGCTTTTGACCAACATTGGCTGTCCATTGCTCTGATCAGTCGGAGGACCAGAACAAAGGACAGGTGGACCACCAAAATAGCAGTTACATAGGGATCCCAACGGACAACATTGACTATAATAGGGTCCGTCATGTGTCCGTTGTTTTTAAACTGAAAGTGGGCTCTGGTCCGTTGGAGGACTAGAACAACAGACAGGTGGACTACTAAAATAGCAGTTACATAGGGTGCCGAACGGACCCCATTGACTATAATGGGGTCCGCCATGTGTCTGTTGTTTTTAAACTCAAAGCGGCGGACAAAAAAAATGTATGTGCAGGACTTTTTTGTTTGTCGATTTCAGACAGACACTGAGATATAGTCTCCTGTGGAGACTCCCGATGCTAATGTGAACCTAACATAACTTGTCTCTGACTGTGTACCTGTATTGCTGGGGAATGGGCAGTTTCCTGGTTAGTCAGTATGTATCTGCATACATCTGTACTATTGCAAGTTTTTGATTATGAATTTAAATAATTATACTGTGTATGATGAATTGAACAACTTTATAAGCTTTATTTATATATGCACAGCACTGCTGCACTTTATACCACAAATTTCTACTTCTACTGTAAATTTCTGGATAATATATATGATTTTTAGAAGCACTGTTGTAATGAATAAATAACTTGATGTGGGCATTTAAGCCCCCTCATGTATACATCTGCATACTAGCCCTTGCACTTTGCTTGAGAAAGGTTCCTGAAGGGATTGAAACAACCTATGGAATTAAAAGTTACTGTGCACTTTGGAGTGCTTCTATTTCTTTGACTATCTACAGGGGAATAGCTGCCTGGATTTTTCTTGACTAATTATCTCATTGCAAAATTTATCTTTCTACATCACTGCTTATGGACTAGATTCAGTCACTGTATTCTATTAGCAATCAAACAGGAAACACTCACCAGTAAATCCATTATTGCAGGTACACATAAAACTTCCTGGTGTATTGACACATGAAGCATTTGGTGAACATGAGTTACTTGTACATTCATCTTTATCTGTTGGTCCATGCAAGACAGTACAAGGTCAGTATTAGTACACTGGTGAGATATTAGAGAACGATTAACCATATAGTTTACAGCAAGTAAAAACATACTATAGGTACTCTACCTGAACAATGTAGACCATCTCCAGCATATCCAGAAGGACAGGCTCCACAACCAGTAGTGCTGTTACATGTTACACCAGGGTAGCACCCTTGAATACACAGATCAGGTGGGTTTTCACAAAAGTCTCCAGTATAATTATTACTGCACGTGCAGCCTGTGATCTAGAATTCAAGTCATGATAGTTAAGTTCCTAAAACCTAAAAAGATGCTTGTTGTGATAGCATGATTTGATATCCTTCTTAGCCTAAGGCAGTAGTGAATTTAACAGAAAGGATAAGCATAAGTGTATCCTTTATACATCCCATTCTTTTTCAAGCCACTCTTGACTGTGCCTCAGAAATCTGCAACAAAAAAGCAGCTTTTCCATAACGTGGGGTCTTAGCCTTAACCTTTCATCACCTCTGCCCAGTCCAGCTCTTTGCATCCTTTAAATGACACCACTCCGCTGATTCTGGCACAGTTGAAATTTTTTCTTTAGCCCTCACTCTTCCCCAGCAATAAATGCTGTTAGTTTTGATGCCTCATATGCTATTAAGGAGCTCTACTGTCAGGTGGGCAGTGTCAGGCAGGAGCAGGCAAGGGTGTGCTTCTGAGCTCTGATGCTGGCTGCCTTTTGCATATATCAGGCAACAAACTTAACTTCAATGATTTCTCAGAAATGGTGGGAGCTAGAGAAAAAATCCGACTGTGCTGGAATTAGTAAAACTGCACCTGGTAACAGATGCTAAGAATTGGAGTTGACGAAAATGGTGAAAGTTCCTCCTTAACACTTTCCCAACATAAACCATACGATTACAGCAGATGTTAGTTCTTTAAATATGTTGACCACTCAGGAGACCTGGTAGCAATGCCTGCACTGATCGTGGGCACTAACCCTTCCGGGGACACATGGGTGCCACCATTTTGGGGAGGACCACTGTTCCATGAAGGCTCCCAAGCTTGTCATTACATTACAGGCTGTAATATACTAGGCAGTCTGTAATAAAAGTATAGGCATTTTACAAAACATTGCAATGCATTAGCATAGTAGTGTATTGCATTAGAGATCAGACCCAAATGGGCTCAGGGTCCTTAGGGATTCTAAAGATTAAAGTTAAAAAAAAAAAAACACAAAAAACACATATAAAAATAATACAATATTAATATTAAAAAATTAAATCACCCCCTTTCCCTAGATCAGATCTCAAAGTAAACAATGGTGGTTTAAGGTGTCGAAACGCGTTGCCATTCCCCAATAATGGATCAATATCACTTTTATATGTCAGCAGCGCATTATTAAGTCCCGTTACTTTTTATTATTTTTTATTATTTTTTTCTGGCAAAGCAAACAATGTAAAACACATAAACATTTGGTATCCCTGTGTCCCGGAAAAAAAAAAGATTGAAAAAATTTGAATTAAAAGCGATAAAACATCAGCCATTTCCCAAAATGGTATAAATAAAAAAAAAAAGTACATCTGATCCTGAAAAAAACAGACACCTTATGCAGAAAAGTATATGTAAATATAAAATATGGTACATTTTTTTTCTTTTCAAAGTTTTTTTTAAAGGTGTTAAAATGTAAAAACTATATAAATACTGATAAAATGTCATTTTGGCTGCACAATGAATGCTGTGAAAAATGAAGCCCATAAGAAAGTCACTCAAATGCAGTTTTTCTCTAATTCCACCCCATTCTGATTTTTTCAGCTTCTGAGTGGAATATTAACCTCTTACCATTGCAGCCATTTTTCGATTTTCATTTTTTACTTCCCACCTTCCAAACGCCATATTTTTTTTATTTTTCCATTCACAGAGCTATATGAGGGATTAATTTTTTATGAGACAAAATGGACTTAGTAATGATACCATTTAATATTCTGTATAATGTACTGGGAGGGTGTAAAAAAAAAAATCAGAATGGAGTGAAATTAGAGAAAAACCTAGTTTGCGCAACTTTCTTACTTTCTTTGCTTTGTTTTTTTTTTCTGTGGGTCGGTATGATTATGGCGATACCAAATTTATATATTGTTTTTTACATTTTTAACCCCATAAAAATATGGAAAAAATTTCTTGGAGACACCGTATTCTGACATCCATAACTTTTTTATATTTCCATGTACAGGCATCCATAAGGCTTATTTTTTAGCGGGGCCAGATGTACTTTTTATTTATACAATTTTAGGGAATATCTACTGTTTTGATCACTTTTTATACAAATTTTTATGGGAGGCAAACAGTGATTTGGTTCTTTACATTTTTTTTTTCTGCTATGGCGTTCACCATATGGGAAAAATATTTTTAGAAGTCTGCAGACTGGGATACCTAATGTGTATGTGTTTCACTTTCTTTAAAGGGGTTATCTGGTTTATAAAATATTATGAAGATTATTCCTTAATATAAAAAAATCACTGATATACATTACATTAAAATTATGCAATGTTTATCTGATTTACCTTTAGGTCATGTGACCACATCTGCTCCCTGCAATCGAAATGTCACTGTGGCATGTGACCTGTTCTAAGTCACCCACTCACCTTCCACTCTTTTCACCTTTGGACCGAGATCATACACGCCTACTTCCTGAAACTCCAACCCCTCACCTATCACTGCAGCCACCACTTTTAATTACTTTTATATGTGTTCTAGGGAAAGGGGGGTGATATGAATTTTTTTCTTTCTTCAACTCCAGGGGGTCTGATCACTAATACAATGCATTTTAATGCATTGTAAAATTACTATGGTTCTATTACAGGCTGCATAGAGCAGTCTGCAATAGAATTATGAAATGACAAGCCTGGAAGCCTTCAATAGGCTTCCAACTGTCATGTGAATGGATTGCCGCCCCTGGATATTGTTTGGGACTGGCGATCCACCCAAAAATGGCAGTGCCACTGGGAAAATGGTGCTTCAGCTGTGTTTGACTGAGACGTTTGGAATTGGTTAATGATATTGCCGCTGTATCTCCATTGTATAATACAGCAGAAACCTGTCAGCTCCTGAGTGACCGCCATATTTAAATACGCAACATCTGCCATAATATTACGGTGGATGTAGGGAAAGGGTTAAATGGCACCATTATGAAGTTCAATTTACCCTGCAAATATTAAGCCCTCATATGGCTCTGTGAATAGAAAAATAAAAAAGTTATTCGTTTTGGAAGGTGAGAAGTAAAACATTAAAAAAAAAAAAAAAAAAAAATAGCTGCGGCAGGAAGGGCTTAATGCAGTGTACATATGATTGAGCCAAACATTATGCAGATATATTTGGTTAGTGGAAATGTACAGTATATAGATATGACATCAATTTGCATCTTATGTTAATCATTACAGACACGTATGAGAAACAGAATTTGTAAACTCCAAAATGTCTCACAGTCCTAAAATAATTTCCAGCAGCTGATATACTTGTAGTAGTTACATAAAGTACAATGTGGCCTGGCAACACTAATATATTTGAAAACCTGTCTTCTAGATCCAGATGGACAAATGTTTGATTTGTGCTGGAGAAAAGGCTCCAGCGGGACCACAATGTAATGGCTGCAAAGGCCAGTTTACAGCATATTAAATATGTGGTGGGATGTGTCCACAAACCAACAATAGAAGCCATATATAGACCATATAGCAAGGCAGAGATCAGTGTTCCAATTCTTAATCTGTTACACTTTCAACCTATAGCATGGTTATCCAGTATGACAACCTTCAGAAAAAGTGGTGTAAAATTTTTTAAAGGATCTTATAGGGAGTTTCCAGCCAGATAAAATTTATGTCCATTCATTCAAGAATAGTAACACAAAAACGTTCAGAAATATGTTCTACTACTCACATAAAGGGAGCTTCTATTGACTTTAGCCGCTGTACTGTAATTACACTGAGAAATGAGTTGGCACCCGCAGACAACAAAGGATGGAGTTAAAGTTGATGACAGATTATGGGAGTCAGTCACTATTAAGTTGAAGGAGAATCCAATCATACTTTTTGGTGTCCATGTCAAAGTTCCATTTACTTTTGCAGGAATAAAAAAAAAAAAAAAAATTAGAAATATCTCAACACACACATACACAACTATAAATACGCTCATGGACAAAAAAAAATGAATGCACCACAGAGTTGTTGGAATAAAATTAAACATTTTGTGTGCAGTGTAAGACTGAGGTTCCTTGGCTTATCAGATACAATGAATCACCAACCCCTAGGAAATAGATCTTGTATCCCTCAAATTTAAGTGTCTTCTGCTGGATCATTATTGTGTTACTGCCTGGGCTGTCTGGGAGGTAAGTCCAACATGTTATATGTGGATGAAATGTGTAAGTGATTACAATATTAGAGCAAAAGGATAAGTAAAACTGTGCTATTCAAAGGAGGCTTTAGTACACTGTCTAACCTGGATACAAGATGATATGTTTGGGTATGAAGGCATACATGAAGGTTCTGTATGTTATCTTGCAACACATTTGTCCACAGATGTTGCCTGTGCCGAAGATGGCGTTCCAGCTGATCCCTTAAATGCTCTATTGGTGACAAATTTCAAACAAGCTAAAGAAAATGTTGCAACATGGCAGAGATATTCCTGGAAAACCCTTGCTCTATGTGGGCGAGCATTATCCTGCTGAAAAATTCCAGCTGGAATCCCTTACATGAGAGGCAACACATGTGGCCTCCGGATGTCCTGCATTTTATCACTGAGCTGTTGAATCCTAATGTTGCTTGATATCAAATAGAAATTAGTTACTAAAGACAATACTTTTACAGTCTGTAGTAGTCTAGGTTTCTGAACTGGGTAATGTGTGGATGAGATTAAACAAAATTGAATTCACTTTGCTAGGACAGTAGGACAGTACAGTGTTTTTTTTCTGCTTGATTCTGCAACAGACAAAACTGCTGCATTTCCACAACATGGATTTCCGCTGCATGTTGTTTCTTGCAGTGGAAAGGTTGAAAACTGCATGGGGACTTGCAGTGGAAATTGCAGTTGAATGTCCCTGTAGAATATCACCAGCAGTGTCCTGCATTCAGTGTTAATGTGTCAGATCCTGTCTCCAGTGTACATAAATGTCCTGTTATGGTCTGGGGTAATGTACAGAAGAACTATCATGCCTTCACTGTCCCTCATTCTGCTATGGGAATGAATGCTGCACATACTTCACTAATGCAGCTTGAAGTGGACACTCCTGAGTAGCTGCATGAAAGGCAAACTGTAAACTGTAAAACTGTTTCCTACACACACCCACCACTCATTTTCTTCTTCTTGCATAGTTCCTGCTAATGCTAAAACCCTATTAATAGTGATTTCTCTCTCCCCTCTGTCCTCCTGCTGCTTCATGCAGAGATACATGTGTGGAGAAAAGCAGTACAGACACACTGTATATCAGGATGTGCATGAATTTGTTATCAGGACTACTGGGGCTGCAGCTGATTATCTTTTACCAGGTGTCAAGGTAAGGGAGGTCCAAAAATGTGTGACTCTTGTTTGCTGAAACGTCTGTACATGTTTTGCAGTAATTTTATCCATTTCATATTGACCTACAGAAGAATGAGCAGAGGGAGTGGAGTAATGCAAAACTGCAGGATCAGACTGTTTTATACAAAGGGGGAAACTTATTAAGACTGGTGTTTCCTACACCAGTCTAAATAAAGTCACTGACTGGCACAAGATTGCCTGAATTATCAAGAGGCACTGGCCTCTTAATACGCTTATTAAGACAAAGGCACAAAGGAATTGCCCACACCTGTCCATGAAACAACCTTTGAGTCGATTGTCCAATTACTTTTGGTCCCTTTAAAAATGGGCACATGTTAAGGAGCGGAAATTCCTAAACCCTTAATCCAATTTTAATGTGGATACCCTCAAATGAAAGCTGAAAGTCTGGACTTTATGTTCATGTCCATTAAATAACTATAACTTGAATATGTTTCAGTAAACAGGTAAAAAAAAACAAAATTTGTGTCAGTGTTCAAATATATATGGACCTAACTGTAGGTCTACATTTGAGCTGTAGATACATAATGCCTATTTGCAGAGCTGTTTTATTTTTGTATTTTAGATGCATTACAACAATAAAGATGTATTTATACTTGTGCACATAGTGGGGGAGATTTACTAAGAAAAGTGAGCTAGAATTGTGGTATAATTTGTGTCTTATACTATATGTCTTGCACCACATTTATCAAGTATTTTAGACACTTCTTAGACACTTTTAAGACTTGCATGAAAAAATGATGTGGATTTGCAGGAAAGATGCGTGGCGCAACATAAAGTGGGTGTGACCTAAGTTTATACACTGTGCGCCAAACAAAGAGCCAAATTTTGGCACATTTTTCTGGCATAAACTAAGCAAACTAATTCCTTTTTAGGTAATAATACATAGAATTTACATTAATTAATTAATTAATTAATTAAATAATTCATTCATTTAATATGCAATAAGTGGGATCACTCACCAGTTAGTTTGATATCTGAATTTGTAGCAGGATCTGCAGAGAAAATTACTTCTGTGCTATTGGCAGTATATTGTACTGTAACAGTACTCTGTAGGAAGGTAGTAATGGTTGTATTTCCAATAATCAATGGAGGTACGGCATCTGGAAACACAAAGAAAGGGTCAAACAATGATTGAGGAGAATACTGTATGTGCAGTGCTCCTATTTACTATACATTCATAACCGTTTAGCTAGTGTTGCGTGTTCAGAGGACTGCAAGTCATCATCTATGTTTCAAAGGTACTGTGATTACATGGAATCTTCCACATTTTTACATTGATATTTTGTTACTTTACTCCCTCAACTGAAAAAGCAATCTAGGCCTACATGGTGACGTGTCAAATGACATGAAGATCACAAAGGCACATCTAATGAATCTCAGTGGGGTCACAACCCTAGCCATGGCCATTCAACTCTGTTAGATCTTTGGTCACAGGTTTCAAGTCAAACATAACTTTTGAATTATAGACCACAACACAAGTTGCATTGGACAGAGTAGGGAGCATTATGGAAGGATATGGGGCAGGCTGATGGTAGGACAGGCACATAGACAGGCATAACGAGTGGGTAGATGTACTCACACAGTCCATTGGAGGCAGATGAACAAACGTGTGGGCAGGTAGTGTGTAAGTACAAGTGGTCAGAAGAGGAAATGAACATTCAGGGCATTGGCAATCACCTGACATCCCCCACATTTGGGCTCTCTGTGAAATGTAGTCAAGGAAGTACTCCTTAGAAATAGAGTTTCTTCTGAACTGAAGTACATGTTGCAGAGGGCCCATGAAATGTTTCTGCAGGATACCAGATCATACATGAATTAGATTGGCCATTATGGCTTATTTCTGTGGAGGTAGCAGGTGTGCTCAACTGTGAGGGGCACAATACAGTGGTGAAAAGCAGAATAAGAGGCAAAATAAAGTGGCGTAAGAGGAAGAATACACCAGAATAAGAGGAAATGACAACGGTGTAAGAAGCAGAATACGGTGGTGTAAGAGGAAGAATACAAAAGAGTAAGACAGCGATACAGCGGTATAAGAGGCAGAATACAGCAGAATACTAGTATGGACTTTTATTTTTTCAAATGGTGCTAAGCATGACAGTGGGGCATCCCAAACAAAATTATTATCCAAAAGTGGGTCCTGGCCTCCTTGGGAACCATTGCTATATACATTAGGTATCTGAATAACAGATCTCAAGAAACAAAAAAAAAACTGATGTCTTTAATGCCACTTATTTGTCGTCATGAATATGTAATCAATGGCATATAACAATAAACAGTTTAGGCTAAGATACTTACTTAAAGTGTTGTTGGTTTTTTTCTAACTGTTCTGACACATCCAGCGTTACTAAACCCAGTTGTGTGTCATTGGTGCTCAAAGCATCATAGATACATTCAGTTTTACCAGAACAAAGATTCAGCAATTCCGCATACGCTGCTTCATTTTGACTTATCAGGTCACTGAGGAAAACTGGGATTAATGTGTGTCTTGCTTGCAGTTGAACATTGGTAAACAAGCTTTGCCCTTTCACCTTCCCTGTATAAGTGGGGACATAGAAAAAATATTTCTCAAGACACAGTAGAAAGGTAGGCTATAGAAACACACACACACATTTATGTACAGTGGGTACGGAAAGTATTCAGACCTCTTTAAATTTTTCACTCTTTGTTTCATTGCAGCCATTTGCTAAAAGCAAAAAAGTTCATTTTATTTCTCATTAATGTACACTCAGCACCCCATCTTGACAGAAAAAACACCCAGAAATGTAGATATTTTTGCAAATTTATTAAAAAAGAAAAACTGAAATATCACATGGTCATAAGTATTCAGACCCTTTGCTGTGACACTCATATTTAACTCACATGCTGTCCATTTCCTTCTGATCCTCCTTGAGATGGTTCTACTCCTTCATTGGAGTCCAGCTGTGTTTAATTAAACTGATTGGACTTGATTAGGAAAGGCACACACCTGTCTATATAAAACCTCACAGCTCACAGTGCATGTCAGAGCAAATGAGAATCATGAGGTCAAAGGAACTGCCCAAGGAGCTTAGAGACAGAATTGTGGCAAGGCACAGATCTGGCCAAGGTTACAAAAGAATTTCTGCAGCACTCAAGGTTCCTAAGAGCACAATGGCCTCCATAATCCTTAAATGGAAGACATTTGGGACGACCCGAACTGTTCCTAGACCTGGCCGTCCAGCCAAATTGAGAAATCATGGGAGAAAAGTCTTGGTGAGAGAGGTAAAGAAGAACCCAAAGATCACTTTGGCTGAGCTCCAGAGATGCAGTAGGGAGATGGGAGAAAGTTCCACAAAGTCAACTATCACTGCAGCCCTCCACCAGTCGGGACTTTATGGCAGAGTGGCCCGAAGGAAGCCTCTCCTCAGTGCAAGACATATGAAAGCCCGTATAGAGTTTGCCAATAAACACATGAAGGACTCCCAGACTGTGAGAAATAAGATTCTCTTTTCTGATGAGACGAAGATTGAACTTTTTGGCGTTAATTCTAAGCTGTATGTGTGGAGAAAGCCAGGCACTGCTCGATTCCTGCCTAATACAATCCCAACAGTGAAACATGGTGGTGGCAGCATCATGCTATGGGGGTGTTTTTCAGCTGCAGGGACAGGACAACTGGTTGCAATTGAATTAAAGATGAATGCGGCCAAGTACAGAGATATCCTGGAAGAAAACCTCTTCCAGAGTGCTCTGGACCTCAGACTGGGCCGAAGGTTCACCTTACAACAAGACAATGATTCTAAGCACACAGCTAAAATAACAAAGGAGTGGCTTCGGAACAACTCTGTGACCATTCTTGACTGGCCCAGCCAGAGCCCTGACCTCAACCCAATTGAGCATCTCTGGAGAGACCTGAAGATGGCTGTCCACCAACGTTTACCATCCAACCTGACGGAACTGGAGAGGATCTGCAAGGAAGAATGGCAGAGGATCCCCAAATCCAGATGTGAAAAACTTGTTGCATCATTCCCAAGAAGACTCATGGCTGTACTAGCTCAAAAGGAAGGGGCTTCTACTCAATACTGAGCAAAGGGTCTGAATACTTATGACTATGTGATATTTCAGTTTTTCTTTTTTAACCCCTTAACGACCCAGGACGTAATAGTACGTCCTGAGTCGCATGACGATGTATGGAGAGTGCTCAGGAGCTGAGCGCTCTCCATACACCGCGGGTGCCAGCTGTATAATACAGCCAGGACCCGCAGCTAACAGCAGCAATCGGTGCCTGCACCGATCGCGGCTGTTAACCCTTTAGATGCCGCGGTCAAACGCGACCGCGGCATCTAAATTGCGGAGCCGACAAGGGCGCCGCCATTTTTACCTCATCGCCGACCTCCGGAGGGCGGCGCTTGGTTGCCATGACAGCCGGGAGCCTATTGAAGGCTCCCAGGCCTGTCATTTCAGTATAGCTATTACAAGATGCCAGAGGCATCGTCTAATAGCAGTGAAGGCATTTTGCTATTCACTGCGATACAGTAGTATCGCAGTGAATAGTATGAGCGATCAGACTCCCTAGGTTTCAAGGTCCCTAGGGAGTCTGATCATACAAGTAAAAGTAATAAAAAAAAAAGTTTTTAAAAGTATGTAAAAAGTTCAAATCACCCCCCTTTCCCTAGATCAGATATAAAAGTAAATAAACAAAAGTAAACATAAACACATTAGGTATCCCCGCGCTCCAAAATGCCCGAACTATTAAAATATTAAAATATTTATCCCATACGGTGAACGGCGTAGCGGGGAAAAAAAATCAAAATGGCCAAATAGCATTTTTTTCAACACTTTGTCTCCTATAAAAAATTGAATAAAAAGTGATCAAACCATCACATCTTTCCCCAAGTGGTATCAATAAAAACGTCATGTTGTCCCGCATAAAAAGACACCTTACCCAGCTCCATACATGTAAATATGAAAAAGTTACAGGTGACACAATATGGCGACGCAAAATTTTTTTTTCTATTTAGCAAAGTTTTTAATTTTTTAAAAGGTATCAAAACATTACAAATACTATATAAATTTGGTATCGCTGTGTTCATACTGACCCACAGAATACAGGTAACATGTCATTTTTACCACACAGTGAATGGTGTAAAAATTAAACCCATATGAATTTGGCGCAAATGCAGTTTTTCTCCAATTGCACCTCATTCTGAATTTTTTTCCAGCTTCCCAGTACATTGCACAGAATATTGAATAGTGACACTACAAAGTACAATTTGTTTCGCAAACAATAAGCCATCATGTGACTCTGTGAACTGAAAAATGAAAAATGTATGGCTCTTGGAATGTGGGGAGGGAAAAATGAAAATGCAAAAACAAAAAATGGCCCGGTCATTAAGGGGTTAATAAATTTGCAAAAATATCTACATTTCTATTTTTTTTCTGTCAAGATCGGGTGCTGAGTATACATTAATGAGAAATAAAATAAACTTTTCTGCTTTTAGCAAATGGCTGCAATGAAACAAAGAGTGAAAAATTTAAAGGGGTCTGAATACTTTCCGTGCCCACTGTATATAATAAATATATATATAAATTCAATATTATCAGCTTGTGGCATACTCATCATTCAGCATTTCAACCGTGCTATGCGTCAGTATAATATATTGGGTGGATTATTTAAGAAACTATCCAATTTATTTTTATATATTATAGGCACACTGGGTGGCTGAGATGACATCTATGTGCAGAGTCAGACAAACCAGTATCTTTCCTCCTTGAGTCCCAGCTTCTTAATAACTCTGCAGGATCCCAACCATGAATCATCTTGCAGTGTCTTTCTGTAGACTGAGGGCTTCCACTGTGTATGTTCATGTCCTCAGCTCATAGTGTTAAGAGGGGCCTAGTTCAAGACAAAAGCAAGGCAGCAGTCTTCTGACTGGATTTCGGGACAGAAACATTCAGGGGCAAGGCCTAGGCAGCAAGATATTGCTGAAAGAAATTTTTATGTTAACAACATTCAGCATTGGACTGGCATGGGCCCAGGAACTGACTGATGTCACAGCTGCCCCCTAGAGGTGGAGCAGGCACTTCACTTTGCATCTCTCCACAGTCTGGAGATGCTGCTCCCTGACCACTTGCATTAACTACAGTACTGACTGCACTGATATGAAGCCTAACTCTGGTTGGCTGAGTTCAGTACTAAACTTGTTTTCACTCTTCACTCAGCCCAGCATGTGGTGTGAGTGTGATGAGGTGCTGTGGAGAAAACCGGCAAGTGAGGCCTGGTTCACATCTGCGTTCGGCCTCCTGAGTGCAAGCCGGGAAGTGCGCTTGCCAGTTAGGTGCACTTTGTGGCTCAGGAGAGCACTGAAAGTAGTGTGGCCTGCACTTCTGGTGAGGCTGGGACATCTGGTGCACAGAGGCAGAGCTTGGGTCAGAATAGGCCAGCCAAAGATGGGGCCCAGTGGAGGCCGCAATGGTGAGTGACAGCGGCTCTGGCTCAAGCTTGGAAGACAGGGAATGCCTGGATGGGGCCACTTAGGACTAGCCTCCAGGGGATTCAGGACTTGCAGCGGCTGATCTGGGACACCTCACGGTGTAGCCAGGGAGAGGTGTATGTCTGCGTACCTGAGGGCCCATCTGAAGCAGGACATACGTGACAAGATCTGGAAAGGGTAATATGTAGAAATTTTTTATCTCATGCCTCTTGACAAGTTCAATCTGGATAAAGTGAGGCCTAGCGATAGTAAAATGGAGGATGAGAAGAAGCAGCGTTATAGGCTGATTCCCAGAACATTTGCTAATTGGCTGCAGACGTCTGCCATTTTATCAAGCATGATTGAGGAAAAGGAACTTGAGTACTGCTTCACACTTTTCAGGTACATGGATAACATTAGGGAGGCTCATCAGTATGGCAAGCTGTCATGGCTCAGATATGATGAACAGTTTTGGCAGAGGAAGATGATGAGGCCAGGGCTTAGGTGGGATCACAAAGACATTTCCTTGTGGATGCAGCTCATGGCAGCATTGAATTCGCAATAATTTTGCATGGGTGCCATGGGCTGGATGCTTTAAGTGTGGAAAATGCAAGGCTGGAGAGGTTGTCGAGAAGAGGGAGAATTCTGGTGAGGGTCGAAGCCATGCTTCCCTTTCTAAGCAGGTACCTAGATAGGAAGGCGGCAGTTTTGTTAGCGTCGGATTTCCGGGATTGGCTTCGGTATTCCATTTGATTCAGAAGTGCCAGTTTTTTGGACGGGTAATCTCAGCTAGGTTCCATCCCGATGTTGTGAGAGACAAGTTGTTGAAGGAGGTGGAATTTGGTTGGAAGGTGGCCCCTTCTCTGCACCGTCATGGCCCATTTGTGTGTGTGTCCCTATTGGGTGTTGCATCCTAGAGGGAACCTAACAAGTTCCGCCTCATTCATCATCTCTTGTTTCCGGCTAAGGCGTTGGTTAATGATGGCATTGACCCGTCTCTCTCCTCCATGAGTTATGTGTCCTGTAACCTGGTGGTCATGTTAGTATGGCAGGAGGGTTCCTGAGAATAAGTTGTTCGATTCACTTGGGACTTGGAGTTTTTGTATTTATTTTAGGGTGTTTACAATGGGCATTCATTGTGGTTCCGATCGGTGGTGTCCAGATTTGTACACGGATGCAGCAGTGTTGTGTGGTGTGTCCGGAAGTGGCTGGTTTAATGGTTAATGGATGGGTTGGTTAAAAACCTTGCATTGTTCGAACTGTTTCCCACTTTGGTGGCAGTCAAGTTTTAGGGGTGTGAGTTTCATAATGGCGGGTGTGTTTTCATTGTGACAATAGCGCAGTTGTGTATGCAATTAACTTGCAGTTGGCAAAGTCACTCCCAGTGGTTTAGTGTTTATGCCATTTCATCTTGCTTTGTTTCAACAGGTTTTGGGCATTGACCAAGGAGGTAGAGGAGGCAGGCAAGGAGTGCATGACATGTCTGTGTTCTCTGGTGTCCGGGCGGCAGCGGGTCTTGTCCAGAAGTCAGTGTCAGCAGTGACATGGCGGCATTATCAGTTTGGCGGGAGTGGGATGGTGCATGTCGGGAGTTCGTTGATTTTGGTTCTGATGAGGGTTATTTGTTGCTTGTGCTTTCCTGTGGTGGCTTTACCTATGGGGAAGGGCATTCCTACATGGCTATGTCTCACCGTTTAGTGGCATTGGCGTTTATTTTTCATCTGCAGGGGTGGAAGGATGTCACTGAGGATTTTACGGCATGACAGGCAATGCAGGGGTTTTGCCAGGGGACGTCGGGGAGAGAGCTCCGATATCCAGTTTCTTTTGGTTTGTTGGAGCGGTTGTCTGAGCATTTGTCCTCTATTCGTATCTCTGCCTATGATGTGTTGCTTTTTTGGGCGGCCTTTGTCTTTGCTTTTTTTGGTTCCTTTCGCAATTAGGGAGCTGGTTAGTGGATTTTCTAAGGTACAGGGCAGGTTCATATTGTCTGATGTGATCTGGTGTGGCACAGGTGGTATCAGTGTGTTGGAACTCCTGATCATAAGGTTTTATGTTTAGGAGTCTGTGGCACAGGATTGGTATGAGCGAGAGGTTTCATGGCTAGTAGTTAAGTTCTTATTAGCCTAGTTGGGCTAGAGTCCCTCGTGGGGTCAAGCTTGATGTGGCTAACCCCTACATGTACATGTACATGTACATCTAAAAAAATGGAATAAAAAGTGATTCAAACATCATACATTCCCCAACATGGTATCAATAAAAACTTCATATTGTCTCACAAAAAAAAACACACCTTACACAGCTCTGTACACTGAAATATAAAACGTTACAGGTGTCAGAATATGGTGATTCAAAGAATTTTTTTTTTCTTTAAAATTTAGAATTTTTGTAAAGATATTAAAACATGAAAAAAAAAAACTGTATAAATCTGGTATCACTGTGATCGTACTGACCCGGAGAATAAAGCTAACATAGCATTTTTACTGCAGAGTGAAAGCCGTAAAAACAAAACCCATAAGAAATGGTGGTACTACATTTTTTTCTCAATTCCACCTCATTCTGAATTTTTTTTTTCTTGCTTCCCAGTACATTGTACAGAATAATAAATTACACCATTTTGAAACAGAAAAGTACACGCAAAAATCAAGCCCTAATATGACTAGGTGAACGAAAAAATGAGAAAATTATGGCTTTTGGAATGTAGGGAGTAAAAAACGAAAATACAAAAATGAAAAATGTCTGCATCACGTAAGGGTTAAAGTATAAAAGGGCTTACCCAAGGCGATGTCATGCGCCAGGGTAATTGTGGTTGGTGCTTCTTACCGATACTGATCCTATGCTTTATTGCACTTTAATTTTATACTCAGGTCTTTATACAGGTTTTATACATTAGTTTTTGTTGGATATTTTGTATTGTGCCTCTTATGTGATACTGTAATGTGATGCTTATATATGTACCTCTTGTTGCATAGTGGCTTATGCTATTTATGGTATGCTTAATAAAGGCCAATCTAAATCATTTGTAGTGGTCCTGTTTTAATAATTGGAGATGGGGAGGTTGGTGGTACCAAAAGATAGCGGGGATTCACAGTTACTAGTGGGAAGGTAGAACGGAGTCGAGGAGAATCCCCCTTCCCTGCGTGATTGATAGTTTCACTACAAGTCTGCTACAAATTCAGCTTTACAGCTCTACTGTATGGTGCCATAACATGTCAGCTACACAGGTGGACAAAATTGTTGGTACCCCTCGTTTAATGAAAGAAAAACCCACAATGGTCATAGAAATATCTTGAATCTGACAAAAGCAATAATATATAAAAATTCTATGAAAATGAACAAATGAAAGTCAGACATTGCTTTTCAACCATGCTTCAACAGAATTTTTTAAAAAGAAAACTCATGAAACAGGTCTGAACAGAAATGATGGTTCCCTTAACTTAATATTTTGTTGCACAACCTTTTGAGGCAATCACTGCAATCAAACGATTTCTGTAACTGTCAATGAGACTTCTGCACCTCTCCACAGGTATTTTGGCCCACTCCTCATGAGTAAACTGCTCCAGTTGTCTCAGGTTTGAAGGGTGCCTATTCCAGATGGAATGTTTCAGCTCCTTCCAAAGATGCTCAATAGGATTTAGGTCAGGGCTCATAGAAGGCCACTTCAGAATAGTCCAATGTTTTCCTCTTAGCCATTCTTGGGTGTTTTTAGCTGTGTGTTTTGGGTCATTATCCTGTTGCAAGACCCATGACCTGCGACTGAGACCAAGCTTTCTGACACTGGGCAGCACATTACTGTCTAGAATGCCTTAATGATATCTTGAGATTTCATCGTACCCTGCACAGATTCAAGACAGCCTGTGCCAGATGTAGTAAAGCAGCCCAAGAACATAACAGAGCCTCCTCCATGTTTCACAGTAGGGACAGTGTTCTTTTCAAGATATTCTTCATTTTTCCGTCTGTGAACATAGAGCTGATGTGCCTTGCCAACAATTTCAATTTTTGTCTCATCTATCCATAGGACATTCTCCCAGAACCTTTGTGGCTTGTCAACATGTAGTTTGGCAAATTCCAGTTTTGTCAGATTCAAGTTATTTCTGTGACCATTGTGGGTTTTTCTTTCATTAAACGAGGGGTACCAACAATTTTGTCCACGTCTGTATATCTACATGTCATGTTGAGGCACCATCTGCTGAGGAATTTAGCAAATAAAACAGCTTATCATTTAATATATAGCAGTTATTTACACTAGAAAGAGCCAATTTTTACAGTTATTCCCCTTTTTCTAGATTCCCTCCAAGCTTTCCTTAACCCCTTTTGGCCGGAGAAGTTTTTCGATTTTCGTTTTTGACTTCCAAACTCCATAAATTTTTTATTTTTCAATTCACAGATCCATATGAGGGCTTAATGTTTGCAGGATAAACGGTTCTTCATAATGGTACCATTTATTATTATGTACAATGTACTGAAAGCTGGAAAAAAAATTCAGAATGGGGTGGAATTGTAGAAAAAGTGCATTTGTGCGATTTTCTTACGAGCTTCGTTTTTACAGCGTTGACTCTGCAGCCAAAATGACATATCACCTGTATTTTATGTTTCGGTACGATTCTGGGGATACCAAATTTATATAGTTTTATTTACATTTTAACCCCTTAATGAAAATCTAAAACTTTGCAAAAAACATTTTTTTAAAAGTCGCCATATTCTGACACCCGTAACTTTTTTATATTTTCCGGTACAGTTTTTTGCAGGGCCAGGCTTAATTTTTAGTTATACCATTTTGGGAAATGTCTATTGCTTTGATCCCTTTTTATTCAAATTTTTATCTGAGACAAAACAGCAAATAAACAGCAGTTTGGCACTTTTTTCCCTCACTGAATGGGAAAAATATTTTTAGAAGTTTGCATTTTCGAACTGGGATATCTAATGAATATGTGTTTCACAGTAATTTGTAACTTTTATATATATTCTAGAGAAATGAGAGTGATTTAAACTTTTTTTTAGTTCTCTTTGTTTTTTTATATATTTTTTTGCTTTTTTTTTTTTTTTTATTGCATTTATTAGTCCCCCTTGAACTCCAGAGGGTCTGATCGCTAATGAAATGCAATACACTGCTAATGCATTGCAAAATATCAACATTTGCATGACAGGCTGCATAAAGCCTTCAATAGGCTCCCGGCTATCATAGCAATGGGGTGCTGGCCATGAATCTCGCTCCAGGGGGGGCAGCTTTGATCGAGGCGCCAGGGGCCTTAATGCCCACGATCAGTGCATTAGCGCTGGGTCTCTGCTGTATAATATCTGTGTAATACTGCAGAGACCTGGTGGCTATGGCAGCTGCTCGGCTCCTGCGGCCCACCATATTTAAATACCCAACATCTGCCGTACTATTATGGCGGATGTCAGGAAGGGGTTAAAGGGAGTCTATCAGGAGTAAATTTGTTCTAAACTTAATATCTTTTAGAGATTATTCTACAGTTTCCAAATGTGTCTCTTTTATTGAAATTTGGGGTTCCATTTTCAAGTAAATTCAGTTGCAGTTTTATTCATATGCAAATAAGGGGAAAGTGCTTTGGGGCTCTGCCTTAGCTTTCCTAGGCTGTGGACTCAGCACTAGATTCCCAGGTAAATCACTTCTTCCTCATTTGCATATAAATAAACAATGATTTACATGAAAATGGGACACCAAAGCTAAATAACAGAGGCATGTTTGGAAACTGTAGAATCACCCGTATGAATTACTGGGATTAGGTTTAGAACCAATTTACTGCTGAGAGACTCTCTTTAAAAACAATTCAATTTACAAAGCAATACACTACAATAGGAAATCTATAACACTGTATATATCTACTGTATGACATAATATAATATGATAATAGATTATTCTAACAATTGGCACAGCAGTGTCTAAAGATTAGGTTCTGGCGATAAGACATAGGGTTAATTTCTTTAAGAATAACTGTGCTATAAATGTAACTCATCTTTTGCCCTTATGTCCAGTTTTAATGGAGGAGAACAGTGGAGACGTTATGTTACTGATAATATCAGGAATATCAGGGCCAACGCATCCGGCAAACCCATCTTATTGAATTAGCTGAGCGATAAGTGCAGATTTCACCACACTTACCGCTCATACTTCTTAGGGCACCAAGTCCTTCCCCGCTCTGTTGCTGGGTTAAGAGTTCCAGAGTGGGGTGAAATCCAGAGTGAGAGTGAAATCCAGGGCTGGTGCCAATGGTTTCTGCAATGAGTGCTTTCATTAATACTGATTGAAACACTGATTTCACTAGCATAACCGAATGATAAGTGAAATTTCACTCTCACATACCACTCACAGCATTTTGGACCCCTGCCCCTTTCTTGCTTCACTGCTGATAACGTTAAGTGTGCCAAAGCAGTGAATGGACGGGGGTTCAACGAGCTATGAGCAGTAAGTGAATTTGAAATCTGAACGTACCGCTCTCTCACTGTAAAGCGCTGGAGGGAAGGCATAAGGGAGCACTTTACTTTATGGGAGATTAGGGGACATTATATGGGGCATAAGAAGGCACTGTGCTGTATGGGAATGTGGGAGCCATTATATGGCAGAATTAAGGGGCACTGTACTATATACGGGCATAAAAGAGCATTATATGAGGGAGTAAAGGGACATTGTATTATATAGGGGCAAAAGAAATCATTATATGGGGAAATAATGAGGCACTGTACTGCATAGGGGAATGAGGGAACATTATATGGGAGAATAAAGAGGATTCTGTATGGGGTCATGAGGGATCATCATTTGGGGGCATTAGGTGTACTGTACTGGGACATAAGGGGGGAATAAGGGGTTACTGTATGGAGGCATATCAGGCCATTATATGGGGCATTGTACTTTATAGGGACTTAAGGGGCCATGGTGGCATAAGGGGGCTATTGTACTGTATGGGGAATTATATAGGGGCCCTTGTTCTCACTCAGACTGTCTAGACTAGATTGCTGTATGGGAGGGACCACCTTAGCGATCTAGGAACAGACATGCACTGATGTGAAAATCTGCATATTGCTGAAGATCCCCTGATGAGTCATTTTCCACAAATGACGAAATGAAATGATGTGTGGATAGGATTAGCCAGAATCCCATCCATTTTGCAGGTAATATAAAACTCTGCATTTTCGCAACATGGAGCCAGGGCTGGCGTTAGGGGGTGCAAACTGGGCAAATAACCAGGTCTCCAGTATCTAAAGGGGCCCCCAGGGGGCGAGGTTTGGACGGCATCGGAGATGGCCACAGCTTAGCTGAGCTCCGCGGCAGACATCGATTCAGCAGCACGCAGCATCACTCTCCACAGAGTTAGCACCGGAGGAGCCGTTCTGTGAGCAGCATTACCAAGACTAGCCCAAATGGCGAAACAGGGGAAAAAGGGGGTGCCAAAGCGACTTACAGATTTCTTCTTGGCGCCTGCTCCTTTCCAAGATGGTGCCGAAGCAGGTTGTGTGGCGCCGCTGACAGGAGCGAACGCTTAGGTACTGGTGGATCGCGGTATACCCTCTCCTCCTCACACTGTCTCCCCCTCAGCATCTCAATCCTCTGGGGACAGCTTTCCTTTGCAGGGGGACAGGCTCATGCTGGCTCGTGTGCCTGACTCTCACAGAGGAGGAATTTTCACCCTCCCCCAGAGCCCATAACATCTCAGGGCAGTACACATGCCCCATCACGTGCTTTTGAAACATCTTCCAACGATCCAGTAACCCCAACTCAGAGTCCTGCTAAGCAAAGAGTAAAATGGGACACTAATTTCTGTTTTGAGTCAAGATCTGGGATGCAGTCTGAGGAGCCCCATCTTACGGATTCTGATGTGCTTTTGACGATCCCCGCCAGTGCCCAAACTGCTTCTGAGTCCTTCTTGAAAGATATAATGTTGGCCTTACATAGATCTATACAGAAAGATATCACTAAGGCTATCACTAATGTATCCTCCATTGTTGACTCGTTTGGTGATAGGATCAACCATGTTGAACAAAAAATAGGGGATTTTGCCTCAACGCATAATTCTATTGTAGACACACATAATGATCTTGAGGAGGAGCTGGCGGAAGTCAAACTTAAATTAGCAGATATGGAAGACAGAAATAGACGTAATAATGTCAAGTTCCGTGGAATACCGGAATTAGTCTCTGCTAAAGACTTGGTTTCTTACTTACAGCAGTTGATTAAAGCCACTTTGTCTCACTGTTCAGACGTGGACTTAATTGTAGATAGAGCTCACCGCCTTTCAAAACTGAAGGGCCTCCCAGAACACCTTCCTAGACATACTATAGCTCGTATACACTTTTTCCACATCAAGGACCGCCTTATGCAGGCCTCCGGCAAAGTATTCTCTCCTCCTGAGCCATTTGCTAAAATTTAGCTATTTACAGATCTCTCCCAGGCTACCATAATGGCTAGGAAAAAGCTTGCTCCGATTACAGCGGTTCTGCAGCAACACAACATTCTCTACAAGTTGGGATTCCCGACCAAGGTTATTGTCACCAAAAACGGTCTTACCCATGCCTTCAGCTCTTATGATACAGGGAAAGCCCTTCTCCAGCAGTGGAACCTCCCGCCTCTTACTCCTGATGGGAAGATGAAGACCACCTCAACGTCCTACAGAATTGCACCTCCTTGGGCGACTAGCGACTCTGTTGAGTGAACTCTCCCTGCTACATATCCGATGCAAGCCACCTGTTATGTTCTCTGTTTTTCTTGCAGACTTCCCCCAAATTTGCGCAGTTTTACTTACTGCCCGTCACGTAAGACTCTTCTGGTTTCTACGTTCTGTATTTGTTTATGTTTGGATTCATAGGATCCACCGCTAACCCCTTTTTTTCCCTATAGGCCTGTCTGGACTGCCCTGGCACAGGATGATTTTTCTGTCGTGATTTGCTATGATTGTAATCAGTTTTTCTTTTACTCCTTCTTATGGCGTTCAATGTTGTGTCCTTTCATGTAAAGGGCCTTAATAGCCCTCATTTCTCTGGAAGGAGGCTCTCAGATCTGCCGCGGACATTCTTTGTGTACAGGAAACGCATTTCTACGACCCTCACCCTCCGAGAATGTCTCACAAATGGTTTCCCCATGTTTATTGCGCCAATGCTCAGAAGAAAGTTGCGGGTGTCCTTATAGCTGTCAAGAACACGGTGTCATTTCAGTTGCTGCATTCCCTTATTGATCCCAAAGGTCGTTACATAGCTCTGGTTTGCAAAATTGACAACTGCACGCTCACTATTTTGAACCTTTACTGCCCCAACTCCTCCCAAATCTCCTTTTTAAATTAAGTAATGTCCTTACAGCAGGTGTCAAAGAAACTACATGTTGACATCGCAGAATTCTTTGCTATCAATACACCTTCAGTGGCTGATAAATTTTGTTTATGGAACTCTCATAAAGCCTATGTTAGGGGCTTTCTTATTGAACATGCAGCTCGTTTTAAAAGTAAAAGAGCACAGGCCATGTAGGAGCTCTTGAGCTCTATTGCTAGGCTGGAATGTCAGCATAAGTAGTCCCACGATCCCTTTATATTGACTTCTCTCAAGAAAGCAAGGGTAGATCTTTCCAATCATTTGCCACTAGATTTTGAAAAACATTCTAAACGACTTAAAGCATCTTACTATTGCTTGTTTAATAAAGCAAGTAAATTAATGGCTTGAAGAGTCAAGGCAGCGAGAATGAAATCTAAGATCCCTTTCTTGATAGATAAAACCTCTAACTCAAAACTTTATCACCCGCAGCATATTGTTGATTAATTTAGTAGGTTTTACCAGGAACTATATAATTTGAAAGATGACCCAGGAACTCTGCAGAATTCTAGCTCTCGCATAAACGAGTTTTTGAATTCGCTGTCTTTACCCTTTGTTTCATCTACTCAGTTGTTGTCTTTGAATTCTCCCATGACTCCCTCGGAGGTTGAGAAGGCAATAGATAGCCTGAAACTCAATAAGTCCCCTTTTCCGGATGGGTTTTCAGGTGAATATTTTAAACTCTTTAAGCCCCTTCTCCTTCCACACCTAACTGAAGTGTTTAATCAAGCTATGTCTCTAGGCAGGTTTACCTCGGAGATGCTCTCTGCGACCATTATAACTGTCCCTAAACCTGGAAAGGAGGTCTCCTCCCCTTCGAATTATCGCCCTATATCAATATATCATTGTTAAATGCAGATGTTAAATTGTATGCAAAGGTGCTTGCTAACTGCTTGTTAGATATTCTGCCAAAACTTATAAGAGGCGACCAAGTTGGCTTTAGTAAGGGGAGGCAGGCTCCTGATGGAACAAGTCGGGTGATCACGTTAGTCGCGGCTGCCTGTGCCGGTCAGATGCCTTCTCTGCTCCTTTCTCTGGACGTGGAGAAGGCATTTGACAGGGTACATTGGGGCTATCTTTCCGAGGTATTACACAAATTTGGTTTTTCCGGTCCTATCTTCACTGCTAGTTCTGCTTTGTACTCCACGCCATCTGCTTGGGTTTTGGCGAATGGGGTGCTGTCCTGGCCCTTCTCATTCACGAACGGCACTAGGCAGGGATGTCCCCTATCCCCTTTAATTTTCTCATTAGTAATGGAACCCATGGCAGATGCTATCAGGTCAGACAGGGATGTTCCAGGCACGGGGTCTAGCGACCATAAAATTAGTTTATTTGCGGACGATGTGATCCTCTCGCTTGCCTATACGAGTACCACTCTTGCCTCCGTGTCACGACTTTTTTCTGACTTTGGGGACTTGTCATATTATAAAGTCAACGAGGCTAAGTCCCAATTATTGGGGATAAATATTTCGGGAACGCTTCTCCAACACATTAAAAACACTTCTCCCTATCAATGGTGTCCCCACTCTATACCATATTTAGGCATTAAAATTACAGCTAACCCTAGGTCATTGATTAAGGCAAATTTCCCGGTGCTATTGTCCTCTATACAGCAAGAACTTACTGCCCATCCAGAATAGCTGGATGGGTCGAATAGTACTATATAAAATGCTGATCCTTCCAAAAATTCTTTATTACTTACACACACTTGTGGTCCCTATTCCTCGCCATGTCTTTAATGACTTCCATAAACAGATGTCTAGCTTTATTTGGGGTAAACATAAGCCAAGAGTTGCTTTTTCTTTACTGACAAAGGATAGGGCTCACGGAGGGATGGGAATTTCCAATTTATATGGCTACCACACTGCTATTGTATGGGGAGGGACAACTTAGATATTGGCTCACCACTAGCCATGATAAGCTGTGGCCTACTATGGAATCCCATTTAGCACAGGTGACAAACTGGAAGGACCGTTTGCTCTCTTTACGGGGCTCGGGCGGCATGCCCTCTTCTACCCACCCTGCAGTTGCTGACACTATGGCAGCTTGGGATTCACTATGTGCTGTTAATGACAGTTCTATACCTAGGGTGTCTTTCAATACTCCTCTGTCTGTACTCTCACATAAAATACCCCATATATCTCTGGACGTATGGAACAGGTGTGGAGTCCGGTCCATTTCTAATCTATATCTAGACAAGGGCCTGGCACCGTTTGTAATGCTTAGGGAAAAATTTGGCCTTCCTGCTTCTGAAGAATTTACATATAATAGATTGACCTATTATCTGAATAGGCATCCCTTGCAGCAGCAGATTCTCTTGCCACAGCTGAAAGTCGATCTTTTAGCTTTGTTCTCTCCCCAATCTGTTGTCAAGACTAAAACGCTTTATAAGGCCTTGACTCTGGATTGTACTTTCCAGAAGACTAAGTCAATCCTGCAGTGGGAAGACGATCTTGGTTGACGATTTGATGTACATCAGTGGTGCGAGGTGATTCAATGGGCGAAATGCTCCGCCTGCGAGCTTCTATTGGATGATAAGAGACATGTGACTGTGTGTATGGCAGTTGGAATATGAGTGAAAGACTTGCAGGCTTGTATTAGCTAATGGAGGTCATTTTTTGGGAATACTGTATCTCAGGAATGGTACATCCTAGAGAGCTGAGACCCAGTCTAAAATCTTCCCGGACACCTGATGTACCTGTGTACCAAATTTGGTGAGGGTCAGCCCAGTCGTTTGGTCGCGCATAAAGAACAGACAGACAGATAGACAGACAGGGGAGAAGTATTATTTATAAGTAGGAACTATTATTAGTAAGGGGGATTGCTTTATAAGGGCAAATTAATATTAGTAAGGGGGATTGATTTATAAGGGGGAACTATAATAACTCATAACATGATACAAAGTTGCTCATTTTTATTGTGTATGGACAAAAAGGGTGTTGTTATTACTGGGGGCAGAAAAGTTACTACTGGAGCCTGCCCTTGCCAGTATGATCAGTAGTGTATATAATGGAAGGAATTCACAAAGATCAATGTTTCATAACTTTGCATCATTACCTATCCATGCTCCAGAAAATCTAACCTATGGTAGCTACGAGCTGGCATAAATTTGTTCAATAATATACAACACAGACCCCTCAGATTACGCAATATCTCCTGCGTGGACATCGAGAGTTGCCACCAGGCTAAGCAACGAACGAGGATCTGACTCTCTACAAGTGATTAATTTATCCAAAAGGACTCTTACTGATATTGAACATAGTGTACTTGCCAAGTGTCTTTCATTTGTCCCCTCTAACAGATTTAACCTCTTTAACTGGGTTAAGAATGTGGCTTTGTTCATGAGAAAACTTAAGTGGTTTAAATTCATGCGAATTATGGAGTTGCGTAGATCAAGGGAACTGGGTGTTGAGAGAAATGATCTAGAGGGTCTTAGGGCACTTGAATCTCTGTGGTTGGAGGGCCAGGGCTTAACAGGTCCAGGTCCATTTACGGACCTTAGACTAAAGAATCGTACAAATCCTCCACCATGCGATACTAAACATATCGATATTTTTGAGAAGATGGTGGTGGACAAGTTATTTACTTTGAGTCTTAAACGGACAACAAGAAAAAGTAACCGGACCTCCTCACAGTTATATGCCCTTAAGAATTTGGAGCAGGATGATACGGTAGTCATAAAACCCTCTGATAAGGGGGGTTACATAGTTGTGCTGGATCGGGATCACTATGTTTCTATTTGTGATGATATTTTATCCGACACCGCCAACTATGAGGCTTTACCATCAGACCCAACTGCTCTTTATTGTACCCAGCTCCAAGAGAGTTTGGATTGGGCAAAATCAGAAGGCCTTGTCTCCCATAAAGAGTGGGAGTATATGTGTCCTAGGTTCCCACGGGTCCCCACGTTTTACTGTTTACCCAAGGTCCATAAGGGGTATTCACCCCTGAAGGGCTGCCCCATTGTCTCGGGTATCGACGAGTTGACTCAAGGTGTTAGCACTTATATTGATAAGGTTTTACGTCCTTTTGTGCTGGCCCTCCCGTCGTATGTCCGAGACATGATGGATGTCCTCAGACATTTGGAGGACATCCATGTGCCATCAGGGGTGGTCCATGCTAGTCTGGACATTGAGGCGCTCTATAGCTCCATCCCTCATGATAGGGGGTGTGGAGCTGTGGAACACTTTTTGGGGACTCGTGTGACATAGTTTACAGCTCACAGTGCCTTTGTTATAGAGTTATTGGAGTTTGTTCTTACACATAACTCTTTTCTTTTTAACGGCGTTTCTACCACCAGTGACAGGGCACCGCTATGGGAAGCCCCGCCGCACCAACCTACGCTGATATCTTTTTGGGGTGGTGGGAGGAACGCATCATTTTTAGCGAGGCCTGTGAAAAATGGGCACCATATATTTTAGTATGGCTTAGATACATCGATGACATACTGATTGTATGGTCTGGGCCCTCTGATTCTTTCTATGATTTTACCAAGTTTCTCAATACGGACGATTTAAATCTTCGATTTACATCTTTCATTCATAAGAGCCAAATTCCTTTTTTGGATATTATGATTACGATTACTGGTGAAGGTGAATTGACTACTACCCTTTATAGAAAAGATACAGCTATGAATTCCCTTTTGACTTGGGATAGCCATCATCCCTTGCCCTTCAGAAGAGGTATCCCTAAGGGGCAGTTCCTTCGGGCACGAAGGAATTTCTCGTCAGATGATGGATATGATAGGCAGAGTCAACTCTTGCTTGAAAGATTTAGGGTTCGGGGTTATCCACGATCAGGGGCGTAACTATCGGGGTAGCAGCGGTAGCGGCTGCCACAGGGCCCGGGACATTAGAGGCCCCAGAGCCCTGGGGCAGATGCTACCGCAAACCCCACAAACCACAAACGGGGTGCGACCGCGAACAGACCCGGCAGGTTACGGAGCCCGCGGCCAGCTGGAGATGGCCGAGCCCCGGACCATTATGATAGCAGTCGGGGAAAGCCTGGTTCCCCGACCGCTATACATACTGTTATTGGAAAGGGGCACTGGCATATTGTAGGCCCCTTTCCAATAGATGGCAGCCCAGGGGAGGTGACTGAAAATAACAAACACATATTCTCACCTCTCCTGGGCGCAGCATATTCTCCGGCGCTCCTCCGTCATGACTGAGGGCTGTGATTAGGCCCCAGCGGTCACATGGGGTGCGGCCGCGTAATGACATCCGTGCGCCCCCATGTGACCGCTGAAACCCAATCACAGGCCTCGGCAGCGACGTCGGAAGAGGGCCTGAAGACGCTGAAGACGGCAGGATGGAGCGAGGATGCCAAGGCAAGGTAAGGTAAGGTGAGTATGAATGTTTGTTATTTTTAATCACCTTCCCTGGGTCTCCGATTATTATACTGTGAGGTCTGAGGAGACCCCAGGGTATAATAATAGCACCAAAGTGGAGGGGGGCTGTTGGGAGCTTATAATACTGTGTGGGGGCCACTGTAGAGCATATAATACTGGGTGGGGGCCACTGTAGAGCATATAATACTGTGTGGGGGCCCCTGTAGAGCATATAACACTGGGTGGGGGCCACTGTACAGCATATAACATTGGGTGGGGGCCACTGTAGAGCATATAATACTGGGTGGGGCCACTGTAGAGCATATAATACTGGGTGGGGCCACTGTAGAGCATATAATACTGGGATGGGGCCACTGTGGGGGGCATATAATACTGCGTGGGGACCACTGTGGGGAGCATATAATACTGTGTGGGGGCCACTGTATGGAGGATATAACACTGGGTGGGTACCACTGTGGGAAGCATATAATACTGGGTGGGGACCACTGTGTGGAGCATATTATACTGTGTGGGGCCACTGTGGGTAGCATATTATACTGTGTGTGGGGGGAGAAACGTAGAGCATATAATGCTGTGTGGGGGCCACTGTTGAGCATATTTTACTTTTTGGGGACCCGTAACTGGTTCGGGGGGGGGGGGTATGCGAAATGTTCGCCTTGGGGCCCAGCCATTCCTAGTTACGCCACTGTCCACAATCATTGCTGGAGGAATCCCGTGATCTTGCGAGGCATACTCCCAGAAGTACTCTGTTGATACCCAAACATCGGGATTTATCAACTAACCAGATACGAATGATTGGGACATATGATAGCAATTCTAAAGATGTCCTGGATGTACTTCGTACATACTGGGACATACTAAGGCAAGACTCGGATTTACGGGATACGATTACCCCCGAACCATCTATCACCTTCCGTAGAGGGAGGAATCTTGGCGACAGGGTCACATATAGCCATCTGGGGACGCCTAAAACATCTTTAACCTGGTTGGGTGCTGCCCGTGTTCCAGGTACATTTAAATGTGGGTCCTGTCGAGCCTGTGCATATATACACAAAGGCTCTGTGGTCAAGGCTCATGCGACTGGTCAGGAGTTTCTCAGGGAGTTTATTAACTGTCAGACGGCGGGGGGTGGTCTATGCGGCCTCTTGTTCTTGCCACTGAATTATGTGGACAAGACTAAAAGACAACTGCGGAGGCGAATTCTGGACCATGTTGGTGACATCTCTCGTAGGGCAGACACTCCCATTGCCACTCATGTTTGGGAGCATCATCTGGGTGATGCCTTTTCAATAAAATTTCAAGGTTTGGAACGCGTACATAAGTCACCTAGAGGGGGTGATTGGGATAGGGCTATATTATGCAAGGAAGCCCAGTGGATCTTTAGGTTTAAATCTATGAAACCGCTTGGCCTCAATGAGGCAATCTCATTCACCCCCTTTATTTGAGGGTGTGTAGTTCACTACCCCTGTGGACATGTATGGGTGGACATGAATATACAATCCTTTTTATGTCCTTTATGTGTCCTATGTTCCTTTAATATGGGACTGGATGGTGTTGGGGAGGCATTATGTCATCCTGATACTGTAGGTATGCATATTACAGTGCTGGCCAAAAGTATTGGCACCCCTGCAATTCTGTCAGATAATACTCAATTTCTTCCAGAAAATGATTGCAATCACAAATGCTTTGGTAATAATATCTTCATTTATTTTGCTTGCAATGAAAAAACACAAAAGAGAATGAAAAAAAAAGTCAAATCATTGATCATTTTACACAAAACTCCAAAAATGGTCCGGACAAAAGTATTGGCACCCTCAGCCTAATACTTGGTAGCACAACCTTTAGACAAAATAACTGCGAACAACCGCTTCCGGTAACCATCAATGAGTTTCTTACAATGATCTGATGGAATTTTAGACCATTCTTCTTTGGCAAATTTCTCCAGGTCCCTGAGATTTGAAGGGTGCCTTCTCCAAACTGCCATTTTGAGATCTCTCCGCAGGTGCTCTATGGGATTCAGGTCTGGACTCATTGCTAGCCACTTTAGAAGTCTCCAGTGCTTTCTCTCAAACCATTTTCTAGTGCTTTTTGAAGTGTGTTTTGGGTCATTGTCCTGCTGGAAGACCCATGACCTCTGAGGGAGACCCAGCTTTCTCACACTGGGCCCTACATTATGCTGCAAAATTTGTTGGTAGTCTTCAGACTTCATAATGCCATGTACACGGTCAAGCAGTCCAGTGCCAGAGGCAGCAAAGCAACCCCAAAACATCAGGGAACCTCCGCCATGTTTGACTGTAGGGACAGTGTTCTTTTCTTTGAAGGCCTCTTTTTTTCCCCTGTAAACTCTATGTTGATGCCTTTTCCCAAAAAGCTCTACTTTTGTCTCATCTGACCAGAGAACATTCTTCCAAAAAGTTTTTGGCTTTCTCAGGTAAGTTTTGGCAAACTCCAGCCTGGCTTTTTTATGTCTCTGGGTCAGAAGTGGGGTCTTCCTGGGTATCCTACCATAGAGTCCCTTTTCATTCAGACGCCGACGGATAGTACGGGTTGACACTGTTGTACCCTCGGACTGCAGGGCAGCTAGAACTTGTTTGGATGTTATTCAAGGTTCTTTAGCCACCATCCACACAATCTTTCGTTGAAATCTCTCGTCAATTTTTCTTTTCCGTCCACATCTAGGGAGGTTAGCCACAGTGCCATGGGCTTTAAACTTCTTGATGACACTGCGCACGGTAGACACAGGAACATTCAGGTCTTTGGAGATGGACTTGTAGCCTTGAGATTGCTCATGCTTCCTCACAATTTTGCTTCTCAAGTCCTCAGACAGTTCTTTGGTCTTCTTTCTTTTCTCCATGCTCAATGTGGTACACACAAGGACACAGGACAGAGGTTGAGTCAACTTTAATCCATTTCAACTGGCTGCAAGTGTGATTTAGTTATTGCCACCACCTGTTATGTGCCACAGGTAAGTAACAGGTGCTGTTAATTACACAAATTAGAGAAGCATCACATGATTTTTCAAAGGGTGCCAATACTTTTGTCCACCCCCTTTTTTATGTTTGGTGTGGAATTATATCCAATTTGGCTTTTTGACAATTCTTTTTGTGGTTTTCCATTGAAGACAAATTAAATGAAGATAGTATTACCAAAGCATTTGTGATTGCAATCATTTTCTGGAAGAAATTGAGTATTATCTGACAGAATTGCAGGGGTGCCAATACTTTTGGCCAGCACTGTAGGTATTAGGTTAGATATGTAGGATTAGCGTTTTGTTTTTTTTTGTTTTGTTTTTTTTTGGGATAGGGGCATGCATGATCTATGTTTAACCCTTTAGATTTATCCTGATCATGCCATTGATGGTACTTTCGTGATATCATATATTATTTGCTTTAATACATGCAACCCAAGATTTTTTTTTTTTTTTTTTTTTATCCTGATCATGCCGCTATTTCCGCAATACCATATTTCTTGCTTTAATATGTGCAAGTAAGTATTTGGATGATGGGCATCCCACTGTCACTAGTTCCATCCTTTTTCAACAATTTGGGGATCGCAACTGATATGATCATCTACAGTTCACCTTGATCACCGTTTGGCTCTAGATTTTATGTACATTATACTTACCTGTGTCATCGTGTTTACTGGTTTCCTCCAACCATGGATAGGTTTTTGTTTGTGATTGAAACCCAGCCCAATGTATCAGCTGGAGGCGTGGACTTGTATGCTGATTGGTCCTCTCCGGTGGGGGCGCAGCAGTGGGCTGGGTTATGTAGGAGCACACAGACCTATATAAGTGTCTGTTGTGCCAGCATTCAGCGTCGGCTATTCTAAGTACCGGAGCCCATCATCAGGGCTCTGGGAACTGCAGTTGTTACCGCACTATTCCTCGCTCATACTGTATATCTACTCCTGATGAACTTGCTGATATTGAGTGCAAGGGAAACGCGTTTGAGTTTATTTAGGTTACCGATAGATGTACTTTTTTATGGAACAGTATGCAGGTTTAGATCCGCTATGTTTTACCTATTTCACAAGATCTAGGCTGCTAATATGGTGGACAGTGCAGGTGTGTACTTAGTCTCACCTAAGTCACTGGCAGATGTATTTACCTATGGAACACTATGCAGGTTCAGTCCTGCCATGCTTTATTTATTTAATATCTATGTAATATCTAGGTATTGACTTGCTAACATAGTGTATGGTGTAGGTGTGTACTTCAGCAGTGGGTGGGGTGGTTTTATGTCCCTAGTTAGTGGGAGAGAACCAACATAATATCTCCATACCATTTAGCTGTGTTTGGACTACATCTTTCACCTCCTTATGCGCTCTTAACTCACTGGCTTTTGGTTACACCATACACCAAGATATATGTTACTTTATATCTAGTACATCTACTGAGAGGAGAATTATCAGTTCCCCATTTTCCTGGCTCAGATAGTGTTTTTGATACTCATCCTCTCACAATTTGGATGTATGAGTTTTTCATCAATTTATATATTGCTGTCTTATTTATCTGGGGTTAGGGATTGGGGCCTTTTTTTATAGGTAAATCCATTTTTTATCTTTGGAATAGATGAGACATTCCATATACTATATGTTTAGTTGACGTCTGTCCTATGTTTTTATTGTGTGTTAATAAAAGTTATATTTTAATTTATTGAGTGTATCGTAAGAACCTACCTCTGTGATCCTAATATTTCCCTTTGGGTATTCCTTTCACCATCTGTGACCGATAATATACAACAGTTTCAAATATGTCAGGTTATGAGACAACACCTCAGCCAATTAAACTTTGCCCATTTTTCAAAAATGAGTTAATGAAAATTTGTATGCCAATTTTCTTTGCAGGTCTAACTAGCTGTGAACATATTAATCATATACTCCATACGATTCTTAGTTTGTGTTCTGTTACATAAACATAGGTTAGATATTAGATGAGAAACACTAAGGGCTATGTGATGTTCATTATTTTCTTTTGTATATATACTTTTGTATGCCAAAGGTACTTTTTATATACACAATAAAATTCCTATTTTCTGATGATTTACAATGTAGATCTGCCCAGTAGTCTGCCATAATGCATAACTTACAGTCCATTCCATAGTAGAATATCTGTTCTTCTGTGCTGTTGATAGAAATTGTCGTGCCATTACTAAAACATAAATCATCGATCTGGTCGTTGTTCCAGGTACCTAAAAAGTGGCATTGGAATTAATCAATGGGTTTATAAAACCAATCACTTTGTCTTAAAATGGTATTAAGGCTAAGGCCCCACATAGTGGGCCCAGGCAAAAAAGCGCTGTGGGGAAAAAACGCCAGCGTTTCTGCAGGTATAATTGACTCGCTGCACGTATTTTTCCGCAAGGTGTGGATGGGATTTGCTAGTATCTAGTGACTGTAAAATGCTGTGATTTTCAGCCTGAAGGTGAATCCCATCTACACCTTGCTGAAAAATACGCACAGAGGACAGGCTGCCATTTCCAAAACCATTTGGCCAATAATACCTACGGAAACGCCAGTGGTTTCCCTATAGGTATAATTGAACAAGAAAGTCCACAGAGGAAACCTCTGCGGACTTTCTGTGAAAAGCGCTGCGGGAATAACCGTGATGTGTTGCCGCCACGGTATTTCCCGCAGCACTACTTTGCTGCGGCCCACTACGAGGGGCCTTAGCCTTAAAGTAGAAACTGTGGTATAAACACGTGAGGGGAAAAGTACCAATAGAAGAAATTATGATATTTTTTACTGATTTCTGGAGAAAGAAGAGACCAAAATTATGGAAAACTATGATTTGAAATAGCTAACTTTACCTAAAGTTGAAAGGTTGATACTTACCCAGCAGTCCTTTGGTATTGTGTAAGAAGTCGCTAGGAAGATTGATTATGGCAGTCAGCATACCAAACTGGGCGGACACTTCTACAGAAATAAAACCTTCAAAGGTTGCAGTGATCGATGAGCTATCAGTTTTGAGAAAGACTGATGGATTGGTGTTATTAATATAAGCATCCATATCTGGAAATGAAAAAGATTATAATATCATTTATAAGTGCTTGTTACCTGTTCTTTCTTACCCCCCTTCATTCCATTAATTGTACTTGTTTTTCAATAAAAAAAAAAAAAGCTTCACATTTACTATTGTGTTTTTTAGCTCTGTCAGATTTGGCACTTCATGACACATTTGAGTCACAAAATGTCACATTTAGTGTTAAGTCAATATTTCCTGACTAGCTCAACAAGGGGCAGGGCTTAAATTGGAAAAGATTTGATGTAGCAATAAAACGGATGTGGTTTAAGGTGCAACAATGTGCTTCAGAAATGCACCAAAAATTGTAGGGCAAATTACTAGTGCAAAGTAAGCTAGCTAATAGATAAACTTTTACTAGGCAGTCTCCATATTTATCATTCAGCTTTACCCTCTGTGATAAATCTGACCAATGGTGATATATAATTTGGATGCCTATCCAAACCACCCACCAAGTTTTATATAGCCCTGTTCTGACTCATGTCAGTGTTTCCCTACGTATAATTGAAATGCTGTGATTTACAAAAACACAAGCGTTTTTGAAATTGCAACATTTGTGCTGCAGATTTTTTTCTATAATGTGTGGATGAGATTAACCAGAATTCCATCCACTTTGCAGGTAATATAAAATGCTGTGTTTTCGCAACGTGGAGACAGAGGCGTAGCTAGCGGGTGGGCAGGGGAAGTGGCTGCCCTGGCCCCACTGACTTTGTTGGGCTCACTCTGGGGCCGCCGCAAGTGCACACAAAAATTTCAGCACAGTACACCGATGCAATTGAAATACATGGTAGAGCAGAAAGCTATTAGCTTCCTGTTCTGCCATTCTATAACCTGTACTTACAGAGCAGTTATGGGATGGGTGGGACCTCCTCTTGCACACAGCTTGTGCGCATCTTCTATTTTTTTCTCACTGGAAACATAGAATAGGGGGTCAAGGTTCCTGGAGGAAAGTAGAAGATGCACACAGGCTGTGTGCGAGAGGAGGCCCCATCTGGAACCTTGACCCCTATTCTATGTTTCCAGTGGGAAGAAAACAGTAGATGCGCACAGGCTGTGTACAAAAGGAGGTCTTCGCCCAACCCATCACTGCTCTGTAAGTATACTATAACTATACAGAGCAACAGTATATGGAATGGTATGTGGGGGAGGGGGATTATAACCTGTGGGGGGGGGGGGTTGCTATTAGCTCACTATTACAGTAATAGTGCCCCCCACAGGTTACAGCATTACTTATGTTGGGGGCTATTACCTGTGGGGAGCACTAATAGGCCACTATTATTGTAATAGTGCCCCCATAAGTAACAGCATTACTTATGTGGGGGGAAGGAACCCTATTACCTTTGGGGGGTGCTATTAGAGCACTATTACAGAAATAGTGCCCCTCACAGGTAATAGCATTACTTATGTGAGGAGGCTATTACCCATGGAGGGGGCCATTTTTACATTTGGGGTGGCCCTGTAACCCACACCCACCCCCAACCAGCACCACCCTTCACCGGGCTGCGGAAAATTGTTCCTTGGTGCGAAAAAGGTTGGGGACCACAGGCTTGTAGTGGCTTGCGGCTTACAGGTGACCTGTAAGGTCATCTGTATACTATGTTTCGGTATGATTCCGGGGATACCAAATTTATATGGTTTTATTTACATTTTAACTCCTTAACAAAAATCCAAAACTGTGCAAAAATATATTTTTTTTTTTAAAGTCGCCATATTCTCACACCCGTAACTTTTTTATACTTCCGTGTACAGGGATGTGTAGGGCGTCTTTTTTGCGGGACCAGGTGTAATTTTTAGTTATACCATTTTGGGGAATTACTATTGCTTTGATCACTTTTTATTCAAATTTTTATCAGAGTCAAAACAGTGAAAAAACGGTTGTTTGGCACTTTTGATTTTTTTTTTCCTGCTACGGCGTTTACCATACGGGAAAAATATTTTTATAGATTTGTAGACCGGGCGTTTTTGGACACAGGGATACCTAATGTGTATGTGTTTCATAGTATTTAAGTACTTTTATATGTGTTCTAGCAAAAGGGGGTGCTTTGAACTTTTTATATATATATATATATATATATATATATATATATATATATATATTTTTTTTTTTTTAACTTTATTTTTATTTTTTTTTTGCATTTATTAGACCCCCTAGAGGGTCTTGAACCCCAGGGGGTCTGATCACTAATGCAATGCATTACAATGAATTGCAAGAAAATGGCGCTTCTATTGCAGGCTACATAGAGTAGCCTGCTATAGAAGTTAATGAAAGACAGGCCTGGGAGCCTTCACAAGGCTCCCGGCTGTCATAGCAATGGGACGCAGACCCTGGAGCTTGCACAGGGTGCTGGTGATCCCCGGCAAAATGGCGGCGCCCGAGGGGTTAATGACCTCGATCAATGCGGGCACCGATCGTGGACATTAGCGCCAGGTCTTTGCTGTATAAAAAGCAGCTACAGTGCTGGCCAAAAGTATTGGCACCCCTGCAATTCTGTCAGATAATACTCAATTTCTTCCAGAAAATGATTGCAATCACAAATGCTTTGGTAATAATATCTTCATTTATTTTGCTTGCAATGAAAAAACACAAAAGAGAATGAAAAAAAAGTCAAATCATTGGTCATTTTACACAAAACTCCAAAAATGGTCCGGACAAAAGTATTGGCACCCTCAGCCTAATACTTGGTAGCACAACCTTTAGACAAAATAACTGCGAACAACCGCTTCCGGTAACCATCAATGAGTTTCTTACAATGCTCTGCTGGAATTTTAGACCATTCTTCTTTGGCAAATTTCTCCAGGTCCCTGAGATTTGAAGGGTGCCTTCTCCAAACTGCCATTTTGAGATCTCTCCACAGGTGTTCTATGGGATTCAGGTCTGGACTCATTGCTGGCCACTTTAGAAGTCTCCAGTGCTTTCTCTCAAACCATTTTCTAGTGCTTTTTGAAGTGTGTTTTGGGTCATTGTCCTGCTGGAAGACCCATGACCTCTGAGGGAGACCCAGCTTTCTCACACTGGGCCCTACATTATGCTGCAAAATTTGTTGGTAGTCTTCAGACTTCATAATGCCATGCACACGGTCAAGCAGTCCAGTGCCAGAGGCAGCAAAGCAACCCCAAAACATCAGGGAACCTCCGCCATATTTGACTGTAGGGACCGTGTTCTTTTCTTTCAAGGCCTCTTTTTTTTTCCTGTAAACTCTATGTTGATGCCTTTTCCCAAAAAGCTCTACTTTTGTCTCATCTGACCAGAGAACATTCTTCCAAAGTTTTTGGCTTTCTCAGGTAAGTTTTGGCAAACTCCAGCCTGGCTTTTTTATGTCTCTGGGTCAGAAGTGGGGTCTTCCTGGGTATCCTACCATAGAGTCCCTTTTCATTCAGACGCCGACGGATAGTACGGGTTGACACTGTTGTACCCTCGGACTGCAGGGCAGCTAGAACTTGTTTGGATGTTAGTCGAGGTTCTTTAGCCACCATCCGCACAATCTTTCGTTGGAATCTCTCGTCAATTTTTCTTTTCCGTCCACATCTAGGGAGGTTAGCCACAGTGCCATGGGCTTTAAACTTCTTGATGACACTGCGCACGGTAGACACAGGAACATTCAGGTCTTTGGAGATGGACTTGTAGCCTTGAGATTGCTCATGCTTCCTCACAATTTTGCTTCTCAAGTCCTCAGACAGTTCTTTGGTCTTCTTTCTTTTCTCCATGCTCAATGTGGTACACACAAGGACACAGGACAGAGGTTGAGTCAACTTTAATCCATTTCAACTGGCTGCAAGTGTGATTTAGTTATTGCCACCACCTGTTATGTGCCACAGGTAAGTAACAGGTGCTGTTAATTACACAAATTAGAGAAGCATCACATGATTTTTCAAAGGGTGCCAATACTTTTGTCCACCCCCTTTTTTATGTTTGGTGTGGAATTATATCCAATTTGGCTTTTTGACAATTCTTTTTGTGATTTTTCCATTGACGACAAATTAAATGAAGATATTATTACCAAAGCATTTGTGATTGCAATCATTTTCTGGAAGAAATTGAGTATTATCTGACAGAATTGCAGGGGTGCCAATACTTTTGGCCAGCACTGTATGGCGGCCGCACAACTCCTGAGCAGCCGCCATCTTTAAACACCCGGCATCCGCCGTAAATTACAGTGGATGTCGGGAAAGGGTTAATATAAGGGGGCTATTGGGAGTCAGTATTTATGTAAGGGTGTAAGAAGGTTTTGGGCTATACTAATTTAAGGTGGGCATTATTGATTTAAAGGGGTTGTCCAGGAATTACAGTAATTGGACAGGAGGCCGGGGATGGTGAAACATAGAAAAAACAACATATTCAACTCCAGTGCTCCGATGTCCTCCACTGTTGTCCGGTCGAGTGCCGCCCAGGGGCTTGTTCTGGCAAAAGTCCTCGCCACACGTGACTGCTGAGGCCAATCAGTGGCCTTAGTGGTCACAGAAAAGCACCTGGAACGTCACTAGTGACGTATGTGAGTGATGTCCCGGGACATGTTTCACCTTCCCCGGCCTCCTGCCCCAGTGGTGCATTTCCTGGATAACCCCTTTAAGGGAATATACAGGAAAACTATTAATTAGAGGGCATTATTAGCTGTGGCATTATTGATTTAAGCGGGCATACAGGAGTATTATTAGGAGGTACACAGAGGGCATTATTGATTTTAAGGTGCATACAGGAGTATTATTAATTGGGGGCACAGGGGCATTATTAATTGAGGGGCACTATTAATTTAAAGGGTTGTACTATCATAAATGTTAAAGCAGGCAGCAGGCAAGCGTTATAATGTACTTTCCCCCCTTTACTTGCACTGGGCTGTCTGTCACCTTTGTTTGAACTGCAGGAAAGGCTGCAGAGGTCTCGTCAACTTGACATCAGTGCTGCAGCCACTCCATATACAAATAGTGCAGTGAAGGTGATGGTTGGCCCAGGGCAGGGACAGAGGGGAAGATGCAGATAAGTGTCAGTGCACATTTATTTACAACCCTGGCCTGCTATGTGCATTAATATTTCTGATTCCGAACAATCCCTTTAAGGGGGCACACAGGGGAATTAATTAACGGGCACAAAAGGGCATTGTTAATATAAGATATATATGGGGTTATCATTCATTTACAGGGGATTTTAATATGATGCATTTTATAATTGGGGGTAGCAGCAGGATGGGGACTTTGTATAGACAAGGAAAATGTGGGTCACATGTCTGGAAAACTAAGGAGCCAAAGATGTCTGTGCTGCAAACTTTACAGAAACAAGTTGCGGCTGGAAGAAGTGGTCATGGCAGTCCAGAGGGAAGAGACGAGAAATGTGAAAGATTACAGTCAGAGACGTCACCTGTAAGTAACAACATTTTCCTGTACTGTATGTACTTAAACTGTATGCAGAGCCCTGTGTACAGCCAGTATCTGTGGTCACCATATAGTGATAACATCGGTATACCCAGGTAGGGGCCCACTTGGATATGTTTGCCCCCCTGTGTCGAATCCCTAGCTACGCCTCTGCGTGGAGCCCTAGTGTTTTAAAGGAAAACACTGCTGACGCATAAGTTGTGCCGCAAATGGGCCCACTGATGCTCTGTCGCTCAAGGGACACCCAGACTTGGAGCCTGCCCTTGCCAATATGATCAGTAGTGTATATAATGGAGGGAAATCACAAAGATCAATGTTTCATAAATTTGCATTATTACCTATCCATGCTCCAGAAAATCTAACCTATGGTAGCTATGAGCTGGCATAAAATTTGCACAATAATATACAACAGTTTCAAATATGTGACCCCTCCACACAGTTTAATGTGCCAAAGCAGCCCCTCCACAGAGTATTATGTCCCAGTGACTTTCTGTCCTTTCTATGTACTGGTGCCCAGAACTGAACTGCATAATCCAGATGGCGCCGCACCAATGACTTATAATGTGGTAATATTACCCCCTGTCCCATGAGTCCATACCCTTTTTAATACATGACAATATCCTACTGGCCTTAGAAGCAGCTGATTAATGTTGCATGTTGTAATTTAATCTATTATCTACAAGTACACCCAGGTCCTTCTCTACCAGTGACTCTCCAGTTTACTCTCCCTATGTTGCATGTGTATTATTTTTACCCAGATGCATAACTTTACATTTATCCACATTGAACCTCATTTGCCATGTGGATACCCAAACACTCAATCTGTCCAAGTCTGCTTGTAACCTATGTACATCCTCCATAGACTGCAATGTACTACAGAGCTTGGCGTCATCTGCAAAAATAGAGACAGTGCTATTAATCTCATCTTCTATATCATTAATAAATAAGTTAAATAATAGCGGACCCAGCACTGAACCCTGGGGTACTCCACTTATAAGACAGGACCAGTCTGAGCTGCAGTCATTGACCACAACTCTCTGGATACGATCCTTCAACCATTTTTCAATCCAATTACAAACTATATTTTCCAAGCCAATGGATCTGATTTTACCTATTAAACGTCTATGAGAGACATTGTCAAACGCGTTTGCAAAGTCCAGGAACACTCTATGTACAGCGTCCCATCTGTCCAGACTTCTCCTCACCTCTTCATAAAAGCAAATAATGTTAGTCTGACAACTTCTGTCTTTAGTAAAACCTTGCTGTCTGTCACTTATAATATTATGTACAGTCACATACTACTGTATATAGTCCCTTAAAAGCCCCTCAAACAGTTTCCCCACAATGGATGTTAAGCTCACCGGTCTGTAATTACCTGGGGAAGACCTAGAGCCCTTTTTGAAAATAGGCACCACATTAGCCTTGTGCCAGTCCCTTGGCACTGTACCAGTCACTAGAGAATCTCTAAAAATTAAGAATTGAGTACAGCAATAACGAGACTGAGTTCTTTAAGTACTATTGGGTGTAATCCATTTGAACCCAGAGTCTTGCTCATATTTATTTTATTTAGCTTGGCTTGGACCATTTCTATGTTTATCCAGTTTAGTATATTTGTGGATGTATTACCAGCATTGATGACACCTATATCAGCTACTCCCTGTTCTTCTGTATACACAGGGCTAAAGAACACATTAAGTAACTCTGCTTTTTCTTGATCCCCGGTAACCAACTCTCCATTACCATTATTTAGGGTACCTACTTGTTCTGTCCTTGTTTTTTTTGCATTTATATATTTAACCCCTTAAGGACCCAGCCCAAAAGTGCGTTAAGGACCAGGCCTCGTTTTTCAAAACTGACATGTGTCACTTTATATGGCAATAACTTTGAGACGTCTTAACTTACACAAGTGATTTTGAGATTGTTTTTTCGTGACATATTGTACTTCATGTTAGTGGTAAACACTAATGAATATTTTTGTATTTATTTATAAAAAAATAGGAAATTTGATGGAAATTTGGGGAAAAAAAAAATCGCAATTTTCAAAATGTGAATTGCTCTGCTTTTCAGACAGATAGTCATACCACCCAAGTACATTAATACATATTATCTACCATATCTCTGCTAGATATCAGCATCATCTTTTAATCATCCTGTAATTTATTTTGGATGTTAGAAGGCTTACAAGTGCAACAGCGATTACTAATTACTAATTTTTTAGGGACCACTTTAGTTCTGAAGAGGATTATAAAGGCCTATATATTACAAACCCCCATAAATCACCCCATTTTCAAAACTGCACCCCTCAAATAATTAAAAACAGCATTTGGGAAGTTTGTTAACCCTTTAAGCATTTCACTGGAATACAATATGGAGGTGAAATTTAGACATTTAATTTATTTCCACTAATTCCTTAATTTAGCCCTAAAATTAACACATTCACAAAGGGTTAAAGGAGAAAATGCATCTCACAGTTTGTTATGCAATTTCTCCAGAGCACGAAAATACTCAACATGTGGGTGTAAACTGATGTTTGTGCGAATGGCAGCGCACGGAAATGAAGGAGCGACACTGGGCATCTGAAAAGCAGATTTTGCTGGAATAGTTTTCAGGTGCCATGTCTCATTTACAAAGCCCCTAGAGTACCAATACAAAGGAAACCCCCAAAAAGTTACCCCATTTTGGAAACTACACCCCTCACAGAATTCATCAAGGGGTATAGTGAGCATTTTGACCTTACAGCCGTTTCACAGATTTTACTAACACTGGGATGTATAAATGAAAAATTACTAAAATGTCACTTTATCCCCAAAGTTTTCATTTTCACACGGTGTTAAATGAGAAAAAGCCCCCACAGTTTGCAAAACAATTGCTCCTGAACACGGCAATACCCCATATGTGGTTGTAAACTGCTGTATGGGTACATGGTGGGGCTCAGAATGGAAAGAGCGCTATTTTGCTTTTGTAGGGCAGATTTTGCTGGAATAGTTTTCAGGTGCCATGTCGCATTTGCAGAGCCCCCAAAAGTAACCCCATTTTGGAAACTATACCCCTCACAGAACATATCAAGGTGTATAGTGAGCATTTTGACGCTACAGCTGATTCACAGATTTTATTAACATTGGGACATTAAAATGAAAAATTACTTTTTTTCCAATAAACCGTCCATTTAGCCCCAAATTTTTCATTTTCACAAGAGGACAAAGGAGAAAAAGCTCCCCAAAGTTCATTACACAATTTCTCCTGAACACAGAAATGCCCCATATGTGGTTGTAATCTGCTGCATGGGTACATGGCAGGGCTCAAAATGGAAAGAGCGCTATTTAGCTTTTGGAGGGCAGATTTTGCTGGAATAGTTTTTGAGTGCCATGTTGCATTCGCAGAGCCCCTAAAGTACCAAAACAATACAAACCCCCAAAAAGTGACCCCATTTTGGAAACTACATCCCTCATAGAATTTATCTAGGTGTATAGTGAGCATTTTGACCTCACAGCTGTTTCACAGATTTTATTGACTTTGGGACGTAAAAATGAAAAATTACTTTTTTCCAATAAACCGTCCATTTAACGACATATTTTAAATTTTTGCAAGTGGTTAAAGAAGAAAAAACACCCCACAGTTTGTTACACAATTTCTTCTGAACACAGAAATACCCCATATGTGATTATAATCTGCTGTTTGGGTACATGGTGGGGCTCAGAATGGAAAGAGCGCTATTTGGCTTTTGGAGGGCAGATGTGGCTGGAATAGTTTTTGAGTGCCATGTTGCATTTGCAGAGCCCCTAAAGTACCAATACAATGGAAACTGCTCAAAAGTGACCCCATTTTAGAAACTACACCATTCAAGGAATGTATGAAAGGGTATTATCATTTTGAGCCTAAAAATGCTTCCCAAAAATTAATGTACAAAGTGAAAATTAAAGGTTTTAAAGAAATATCCAATTTCAGTGCCTAATACGTTGCGGCCACTTTGTGGCATCAGAGACATGAACTCCTAAAACTATTAAGTGGGCTATCCCAGAGACCAAAAAATTAAATATGTGGGTGTAAACTGCTGCTTGGACACACAGCAGGGCTCAGAAGGGAAGGAGCACTGTGTTTTTTTAGCTTTTGGAGTACAGATTTAGAGGGACTTTCTGGTCGCCGTGTTATTTTTGCAGAGCCCTGAAGGTGCCAGTAAATTGGAATTCTCCAAGACGTGACCCCCATTTTGTAGGGGCAATTTTAGTGTCTCTGCAAATGTGACATGGCGTCCAAAAAACAACGATCTAAATATGCGCTTCAAAAGCACATAGCGCTCCTTCACATCTGCGCCCTGCTGTGTGCCCAAATGGCAGTTTATGCCCACATGTATGACACTGGTGTGCCCAGAACAACATACTTAACAATGCCATATGTGGGTATTAACTACTGTTTGGGCACAGCCGGGCACAGAAGGGAAGGAGCGCTATTTTGGTTTTTGGAGCACAGTTTGCTTTTTGGACACCATGCCACTTTTGCAGAGCCCATGAATTGCCAGTAAAGTGGAATCCGCAGACATGTCACCCCATTTTGGAAACTATACCCTTCAAGGGATTTATCAAGTGGGGTAGCGAGCATTATTAACCCTTAAGTGTTGCATTCTTTTAATTTCCAGAAATGAATGCGCAGCTGATAATGAAAAGTTAAAAATGAAATTTTTCCATAGATATTTAGACATTTCAGTGCCCGATATGTTGTGCCCAGCTTATGTCTACACAGACACAGACTCCAAAAACTGTTGAGCGGGTATCCCGGGCACAACAGCTTTTGGAGCGTTCATCTCTGATACAAGCCGGGCACAACATATTCCGCACTGAAATGACGTATTCCTGGAAAAATTGTCATTTTCACCTTTCACAATCAGCTGCGTATTCATTTATGGATAATAAATTATAGCAACACTTGGGGGTTAAAAATGCTCACTGTACCCCTGGATAAATTCCTTCAGGGGTGTAGTTTCCAAAAACCAAACCGTCCAAGTCTGTGCTCCAAAAACCAAATAGCGCTCCTTCCCTTCTGTGCCCGGCTGTGCCCAAACAGCAGTTTATACCCACATATGACATTAAGTACATTATCCTGGGTACACCAATGTCATACATGTGGGTATAAACTGCAGTTTAGGCACACAGCAGGGTGCAGAAGGGAGGGAGCGCTATTTGGTTTTTGGAGCACAGATTCAGATGTTTTGGATCTGGATGCCATGTCATGTTTGCAGAGCCTCTAAAGTACCAGTAAAGTGGAAACCCCTAGGGCCGTGATGGCGAACCTATGGCACGCGTGCCAGAGAGGGCACGCAGAGCCCTCTCAGTTGGCACGCGCGCCGTCACCATATCTCACTAACGGGGAATCCAGTACAGTATTCCCCGTTAGTGAGTGATCGCTTCTTTCAGCTGTATGTGCAAATGTACATACAGCTGAAAACTGTCAGTGGAGGCCGCGGTCCGCAGGACCGCTGCTTACACAGTACATGCTGAATTGATAAAGGCTAAACGCTGTACTCTGGAAGGACCTTCTGACGTCATAAGGTCACATGACAGGGTAGGCGTGTCTTTGCTTTTAAGAAGGTCCTTCCACATGAAGAGAAGTATCCCGAACAGTGGAGGAACATGGAGAGATGTGGGGCTCAGGGTGTAGTGTGGGGGGAGAGATGTGGGGCTCAAGGTGTAGTGTGGGGGGAGAGATGTGGGGTTCAGTGTGTAGTGTGGGGGGGAGAGATGTGGAGGGGAGAGATGTAGGGTGCAGGGTGTAGTGTGGGGGGTAGAAATGTGGGGGGGAGGGGTGTAGTGTGGGGGGAGAGATGCAGAGTGTAGTGTGGGGTATAGAGATGTAGGGTGTAGTGTGGGGGTTAGAGATGTGGGGTGCAGGGTGTAGTGTGGGGGGAGAGATGTAGGGTGCAGGGTGTAGTGTGGGGGGAGAGATGTGGTGTGTAGTGTGGGGGGTAGAGATGTGTGGGGTTGCAGGGTGTAGTGTGGGGGAGAGATTCAGAGTGTAGTGTGGGGGAGGAGAATGTGGGGTGCAGTATGTAGGGTGTAGTGTGGGGGTTAGAGATATGGGGTGCAGGGTGTAGTGTGGGGGGAGATGCAGGGTGTAGTGGGGGTAGAGATGCAGGGTGTAGTGAGGGGTTAGAGATACAGGGTGTAGTGGGGGGGTAGAGATGCAGGGTGTAGTGTGGGGGTAGAGATGCAGGGTGTAGTGGGGGGGTAGAGATGCAGGGTGTAGTGTGGGGGTAGAGATGCAGGGTGTAGTGGGAGGGTAGAGATGCAGGGTGTAGTGTGGGGTGCAGAGATGCAGGGTGTAGTGTGGGGTGCAGAGATGCAGGGTGTGGGGGGGGAGATGCAGAGTGTAGTGTGGGGTCCAGGGTGTAGTGTGGGGGGGAGAGATGTGGGATGTAGGCTGCTTGCAAGAGGGGGGAATGGGGATGCTGGCTGCTTGTGAGCAAGAGGGGGGATGCTGGGGAGGCAGGTTAATTTAAGGTGAAATTGCCGTGTTGGCACTTTGCGATAATTTAGTGGGCTTTGGGTTGCAGTTTGGGCACTCGGTCTCTAAAAGGTTCGCCATCACTGATGTAGGGTGTAGTGTGGGGGTTAGAGATATGGGGTGCAGGGTGTAGTGTGGGGGGAGATGCAGGGTGTAGTGGGGGTAGAGATGCAGGGTGTAGTGGGGGGGTAGAGATACAGGGTGTAGTGGGGGGATAGAGATGCAGGGTGTAGTGTGGGGGTAGAGATGCAGGGTGTAGTGGGGGGGTAGAGATGCAGGGTGTAGTGTGGAGGTAGAGATGCAGGGTGTAGTGGGGGGGTAGAGATGCAGGGTGTAGTGTGGGGTGCAGAGATGCAGGGTGTAGTGTGGGGTGCAGAGATGCAGGGTGTGGGGGGGGGGATGCAGAGTGTAGTGTGGGGTCCAGGGTGTAGTGTGGGGGGGGAGAGATGTGGGATGTAGGCTGCTTGCAAGAGGGGGGAATGGGGGTGCTGGCTGCTTGTGAGCAAGAGGGGGGATGCTGGGGAGGCAGGTTAATTTAAGGTGAAATTGCCGTGTTGGCACTTTGCGATAATTTAGTGGGCTTTTGGTTGCAGTTTGGGCACTCGGTCTCTAAAAGGTTCGCCATCACTGCCCTAGGGAATGACCCCATTTTGAAAAGTGCACCCCTCAAAGAATTTATCAAGGGGTGTAGTGAGCATTAGTATCCCAGACGTGATTGCACAGCGGATGGGGAAAAGTGAATATGTAAGCTGTGCGGAGTACATTCGGTACACTAAATTCCCTACTATTTCCCCAGTAGCTCCTATTATTGGAGGGGTCACTTCTGGTTTATTATCCCTCGTAAGCTCTAAATCTGGTTTGTACCCTAATATACGCTCGCACAGTTTATACATTCCCTTCCTGACTCAGCCAGTTTTGTTCTAACGATTTGCCGATTTTTGGGGGTTTTGTCTTCACATTGTACGAGCTCTATTTTCTTTATTTTTCTGGTGATGTAGCCATATGAGGGCTTGTCAGTTACAGCTAACACCCGGTTCCGATGCCGCCCGCTCAGCTAGTGAGTGGGCGGCCGGCCTCGGGCATAGTATTACGCCCTGGTGCGCGAAGTACCTAGCGCCCAGGACGTAATAGTACGTCCAAGGTCGTTAAGGGGTTAAATAATTTTGGGGGGTTAGTTATGCTTTCCATAGATACCTGCCTTTCATTATGTATTTAAGCTGATTTTATTTCCCTTTTACAGATTGTATTAAGCGCTTTGTAATACTCAACACTCTCCGTTCTCACATTGTCGTTTTTTTTTTTTCGCAGACAAAAAATCCTACATGCAGGACTTTTTTGTCCGTTTGAAATAACGGATTCTTGACGGACAGCAAGTGTGTGTTATTTTTTTAACATTGAAGTCTATGGGTAATGGACTTATAATGGACAGTAACTGATAGCCATCAGTTATTGTCCGTTATTTTATGTCCGTTTTTTTCCTGTACATGCTCCGAAAAAACAAAAAAATGGACAGTGTTAAAAAACGGACACTAACTGATGCTAACTGATGCTAATGTGTCCGTTTTTTTAAACTAATCCATTAATTGGATCAGTTAAAAAAAACGGACACATTAACATCAGTTAGTGTCCGTTAATGTCTGTTATGATAGGTGTCCGTTTTTTTGTTTTTTTTTAATGGACACTATCAGAATGGACATCAACGGTAGTGTGAACCCTGCCTAACATTCTAAAAAAATTAAAGGATGTTTCAAGTTTGATGCCAACATAAAGCAGAGATATTATAAATAATATTTATGAACTTATTTTTGTGGTATGACTATATGTCTGAAAAGAAGGTCATTTAAAATTTTGAGGATTGCAAATTTTTGCAAATTGTCACTAAATTTCCTATTTTTTTTTTTAATAGACGCAAAATATATTGACCAAAATTTACCAGTAGCAGAAAGTACAATGTGGAATGAAAAAATATCTCAAAATCACTATGGTACGTGAAGGTGTTAGAAAGTTATTACCATAGAAAGTGATACGTCAAATTTGAAAACGTGTTTTTATGCTCTTAAGAGGTTAAATATGTCAGAATGATAAATACAAACAGAAGACTTTCCCTTAGTATCTGTATTCACTTGACTCCAGAGTTAACCTCATGACAATTGCCCACTGTTGTCTAAAGTATATCTGCCTCATAGTATTTTAAGTATAGTAATTTTTGAGATTAGTGCAAACATACAAAGACCTATGCAGTATATAATCACCTATTTTTGGATTAATAACACAAATGACTTGTGCTTATTTTCATGTACTTCTGCTTAGAAGAGATAAATTATAACACAATTTTAGGTATTTGTAATATTGTTTTGAATGGACTATGGCAAATGGTGAGACCTAGGCATCACTATATTTTGGCTGGAAAGGCCCAATTAGAGAAAGAGCAGAACCCATATAATGGTATACATTAATTAGTAACAACATTACTAAAACAAATAAAATGTATATACTGTATAAACATTTACCATTTGAGAAAGTGAATGACACATTCTGGCCATTAAGAAGAGCATCCGTATTATTAGAGCTCCTAAGATAGAACTCCACCTGTGAGTTATGCAAAAAAAAAAAGAAAATTATGCTCTAGAATAACAGCAATGATCAGACCAACATATTTTAATCTTTTCTATTCAATGATGCTGTGAAGGATTAGTGATATTGATGTCTCATGCAGATATGTAAAATGATGTGACCAACAATAGGTGCTGAAAATAGTCAAATAAGCAACTACATTATTTATCAAGACAAGAAGAAAAGAAATAGGTGCCAGAAGGGGAAATGTACAGGTTGATATGAGAGCCATTATTTAAAGCCTTGATATATACAGTGGGAAAAAAAGTATTTAGTCAGCCACCAATTGTGTAAGTTCTCCCACTTAAAAAGATGAGAGAGGCCTGTAATTGTCATCATAGGTAGACCTCAACTATGAGACAAAATGAGAAAACAAATCCAGAAAATCACATTGTCTGTTTTTAAAGAATTTAGTTGCAAATTATGGTGGAAAATAAGTATTTGGTCAGTAACAAAAGTTAATCTCAATACTTTGTTATATAGCCTTTGTTGGCAATGACAGAGGTCAAACTTTTTCTGTAAGTCTTCACAAGGTTGGCACACACTGTTGCTGGCATGTTGGCCCATTCCTCCATGCAGATCTCCTCTAGAGCAGTGATGTTTTGGGGCTGTCGCTGGGCAACACGGACTTTCAACTCCCTCCAAAGGTTTTCTATGGGGTTGAGATCTGGAGACTGGCTAGGCCACTCCAACACCTTGAAATGCTTCTTACGAAGCCACTCCTTCGTTGTCCTGGCAGTGTTCTTGGAATCATTGTCATGCTGAAAGACCCAGCCACATTTCATCTTCAATGCCCCTGCTGATGGAAGGAGGTTTCCACTCAAAATCTCACGATACATGGCCCCATTCATTCTTTCATGTACACGGATCAGTCATCCTGGTCCCTTTGCAGAGAAACAGCCCCAAAGCATGATGTTGCCACCTCCATGCTTCACAGTAGGTATAGTGTTCTTTGGATGCAACTCAGCATTCACTCTCCTCCAAACATGACGAGTTGTGTTTCTACCAAACAGTTCTACTTTGGTTTCATCTGACCATATGACATTCTCCCAATACTCTTCTGGAACATCCAAATGCTCTCTAGCAAACTTCAGACGGGCCTGGATATGAACTGGCTTAAGCAGGGGGACACGTCTGGCACTGCAGGATCTACGTCCCTGGTGGTGTAGTGTGTTACTGATGGTAGCCTTTGTTACGTTAGTCTCAACTTTCTGCAGGTCATTCACTAGGTCCCCCGTGTGGTTCTGGGATTTTTGCTCACCATTCTTGTGATCATTTTGACCCCACGGGGTGAGATCTTTCGTGGAGCCCCTGATCAAGGGAGATTATCAGTGGTCTTCTATGTCTTCCACTTTATAATTATTGCTCCCACAGTTGATTTCTTCATACCAAGCTGCTTGCCTATTGCAGATTCAGTCTTCCCAGCCTGGTGCAGGTCTACAATTTTGTTTCTGGTGTCCTTCCACCATAGTGGAGTTTGGAGTGTGACTGAGGTTGTGGACAGGTGTCTTTTATACTGATAACATTGTGAAACAGGTGCCATTACTACAGGTAATGAGTGGAGGACAGAGGAGACTCTTAAAGAAGAAGTTACAGGTCTGTGAGAGCCAGAAATCTTGCTTGTTTGTAGGTGACCAAATACTTATTATCCACCATAATTTGCAAATAAATTCTTAAAAAATCAGACAATGTGATTTTCTAGATATGTTCTCTCATTTTGTCTCTCATAGTTGAGGTCTACCTATTATGTCAATTACAGGCCTCTCTCATCTTTTTAAGTGGGAGAACTTGCACAATTGGTGGCTGACTAAACACTTTTTTCCCCACTGTATGCGTATCTGTCTGTAGAGGCAATATGGCAATTCTTAAATTATATTACAGTATACAAATATAGTAGGTGGGCAGGCTACACATTTTCTGAACTAGTCAAACTGGGGAACTTCAATGAAGTGGCAGCTTTCTTCATATGTCTCATTACATCTTGGTGGCTGACTAAAAACTTTTTTTCCCCACCGCATAGCCTGTGACTTTACATAACATTTCTTCTCTTACAGTAGTTAATCTGACACTCACTTTAACATTGGCGCTGCTTGATATGTACTGCACTGCAAATGCCTGGAAGTTAGTGGCCATTGCAGTACCAGTCTGTATTGTTCGACCTTGTAAAATGAAAGAGATGTCTGATGCTGATGCATTAAGGAGGATGAAATCTCCAAGTCCATTGAAAGTGTAGCTGAACCCATCTAGAGTTGTGATGTGAGGATCTCCAAACATCCATCCTGTAATAAAGAATGCAAAGATTCTACATAAATTATATATGTTTATTAAGATAACTGGATCCTAAATGTATCCTACAGTATGTTGAATGTGAATAACGCAGTTACAACTAACCAACATGCATACTTAGAGAAATCTCTGGATATTTTTATTCTGATTAACCCATACCCAATTATGTCATGAGCGATGTCAAGAGCAAAATGTATTTAATTTTTGCTTGTGGTTTCATGACGATAAAAAAGAAAAATAAATACATTGACCATACTTTTAATAATAACGAAAACTTTTTCTGTTCTTCAATATTCCACCACTTCTGTTGTTTAGACTACCTACCACATCTATTTGCACCCCTGGGTGATGACATGTCATGTTTGGAGATTCACCATTCACGTGTCACTAAAACAACCTGTCAACTTTAGTGACGTCACCACAGTGCACTAGGTCTGGCTGCACACTCATGTGGCATTTTGTCTCTATGAATGACATTTTACTATGCAGAAATGTGCAGACAGTGAAGGAACTCTAGTTTTATTTTTAATTTACTGTATATGTACTATGATTTAATTATTTTTTGTTTATTCTATTAACAATGACAGACCTATTTTATATATAATATTTTAAGCAACATTATGGCTACTGTGATGTGTTATATAAATGGTTGCTTTGTAAATAATTTACCTGGGCTTGGTGGTCTGTAATTTCTGCAGTCAATTGACGGTCTCTTTTGCGTATACATAAAGCAGAACTGAGGATCATCTACATCATTGCAGCACCAGTCAAATGCCTGAAGCTCTACATCTAGTAGGAGATAAGTCATAAACCACATTCATTTCATTACTGTTTGTCACAGAAATCTGGATAGCTATGTTGATCAGAACTGTTTTGTGCAGGTAGTGTTGTAGTTCTGTTTAATAAAGTTAAAATAATCTTATTTACCATAACTTGATTTATAGAAATTCCAAATCTGTTCCTGGAAACCTTCTAAGAATTGATTCTTGCGATAGTATACACATCTCACACCTGCATTCTGCCTGCTGGGAGATGTGCTGCGGAGAAGACTGATATAGCTGGATGCACCTGGGAGTAAAAAATACATATAGGGAATCTTTGACATACACATTACAGAATAAGAGTATGCACATATGTAGCCTATATGCTGCAGATTTTTTGTAGCAGCAAAAAAACTAAAAACTACAGGTTTATCAGCTGTTTCATGGGTCTGCGGCAGTCATGTGAGAGCACTGACCGCTGCACTGTTTATATTGCACTCCGTCTGTTTCATAGTGGCTATTGATGTAAATACAAGCTATTCTCAAACTGCATGCAATGTAAATAGTGAAAGGGTCACAGAACTTGCATGAGTGCCACAGCCCCACAGGCCCTACCTCCTGGTAGTCAGACCCCAACTGATCTTTTATTGATGACTCATCCTGAGGATATGTAATCAATAATAAGTACTGGACATCCCCTTTAACAACTCTCATCTATGCTCTGTGAGAAGAAATTTGTGCTGAACTTTCTTGGAAATTGACCCCCAGTGTGTATTTTAAGGCTGAGGCCCTACGTTGTGGAAACACATCTTTTTTTGTTGCAGATTTTGCTGTTTTTTGGGGGGTTTTTTGAGTAAAATTCAAGAATAACTACAAAAGGAATGAGAAATATATATGAAGTACTTCTACTTCTACCTTCTACTCAATCCATCCCTGACTTTAGCTTAAAAAAAGGCAGCAAAATCTGAAACAGAAAAAAGTTGAGTTTCCGCAACATGAAGCCTCAGCCTAAATCCACAGCATGTGAATTCATAAAATTAAAACAAATACAACCCAGCATTATATATACCATAGATTATAAAGCCATGAGAAAGCCACTCTACAGTAGTATTTTATTGAGGCATTCTTCTTTAGAGGAAATGCTTTGAGTGAACAATATCTCTGTTATTTAGTGTATGACACCAATATGCCATTATGTTATTTATTGTTAGATAAAATCTCGGTAGCATATGGAGATGCAGTAAGTCATATAGACTTCTATGGGAACTCTGTTATATTTCCAAACAACTCTGAGCTTCTGAAGAGCAATATATATAATATAGCTGTACAAATGAACTCATAGAGCTAGAATATGCCTATGTTGAGTATTACTTAGCCACTTTGCCTTTTCTCTTCCCCTCAGCTCAGTGCTAATTCAGGCTTTAGAAAATATCTGAGCAAAGTGAGACAGAATGTTTCCTCGGGATGTACTACCTGACTAAGTCATGAAATAATATACTGCTTGACAAACCCATTAAAAGATAGTTTTTTCTGTGGCAAGTGAACAAGTTGCTCATCTCAAACCTGAATTGGCATTGTGATAACAGCAAAAGGGAAAGTAGCATAACAGAAGTCAGCAGCAGACCTGCCGTTTGAGGGTTTTTTAAAATACATTTAGGTGGCGAACCGTTTGATAAAAAAATATGATTTACAAATCTTTCTCTACCTGCTTTTGTTGCCCTGAAGCGGGGATCAGTCTTTCCTTGCTGGTATAAACAGGGACATGACAACAATCCAGAATTCCAGGTTGAAGGAGAAGGTTGAGCATTGTACCAATTGAGACAATTCATACGACTGTTATCCACTGCTGAACTATTCAGTGGATAAATCCAAAGTCCTCTCATATCTGCAAGAGTAAGGTAAATAATGATGTAGTTAGAACAACTTATCACCTAAATAAATGTAAGGGAAGATGCTGTGGGAGATAAGAATTGGGCAGTTGGATTTCACTACCACAACTCTTTTGTTCAAAGAAGAATATGCATGTCTAGCAGCAAATTTCTTTCCTCTCCTATATAGTATACAAGCACTATCGCTTCTTGGTCTTTTGGCTAAGATCAAGTGTAGTATCTGTTCTTATCAGTAGCAGTTAGTAATTGGTTCTGTCGAGCGGGGGTGGCAGCCCTGCAAGATGGAGCCAACAGAACGCTGTGAAAGTAAGTCAGAGAACCACACCAGGGGTTTAAGAAGGCGCCCCTGGGATCAATGCCAAGAGGCCGGGATGCTTTCGAAGGTCTCAATGTGTAAGTGCCTCGTGGGAACGGTAGCTCCCAAGGTTCCAAAACTCACTGGGCGTGGGAAACCCAACTGAGTCTGGCATATTGCGCAAGCACTTGAATCACTCTTTGAAGCACCTACCCTGCTTGGTTTATCCAGCACAGGACATTTTTATAGATCCGGCGGATAGACCGGGCCTGTACACAGGCACTCTATTCACTTCTTTATGATTTTTTTATGTCACGTCTGTCACTGTTTGTCACTTTTGCTGTGGATGTAGGGATGCGGAAACCCTTTTGGGTCCCCTCCCGAAGTCTAGGGGTTGGAGTTGTGTGGCCAATTCGGTTCCCTCCTTCCTTTTTTGCCCGGTCTACCTCTGATTTTGTGGAGGTGGGCAACAGTTATTGGCTCTGATAGTACTCTTGGGGTGGCAGCCCTTGAGGAAACTGAGCAAGTCAGCCTTTCTGTTCTGGCAGCTGGGAAAGTTGTAGCCCCTGGGCTCTTGGTGCCTTTTGGTTCAGAGTCTTGGGACAGTTTTGGGAGACCCATTCTCTTTGGAGATGGGTTTTGCGATAGACTGCATCCTGAGCACGTTTTTTTAGTGGCACTCCCACTTTTTCCGTGCACTGGGTGATTCGTTGGCACAGTATTGCGACCTTCGATAAAAAAAAAAAAAAAAAAAAAAATAATATATATATATATATATATATATATATATATATATATAAGCAAAAAAGAACGGCAGCACTCCAGAGTGTCAAAAAAATAGTGGATTTATTTCTAAGGGATTTTTTGCTTAGACATTGAGAAGAAGGAGCCATCTTCTGTTGGATTTGCACCCTATCTGTTTTGTTGCTGTGCTGCTTTGAACTTTGTTTTATATATATATATATATATATATATATATATATATATATACAGTACAGACCAAAAGTTTGGACACACCTTTTCTTTCCAAGAGTTTTCTGTATTTTCATGACTATAAAAATTGTAGATTCACACTGAAGGCACCAAAACTATGAATTAACACATGTGGAATTATATACTTAATAAAAAAGTGTGAAACAACTGAAAATATGTCTTATATTCTAGGTTCTTCAAAGTAGCCACCTTTTGCTTTGATTACTGCTTTGCACACTCTTGGCATTCTCTTGATGAGCTTCAAGAGGTAGTCACCTGAAATGGTCTTCCAACAGTCTTAAAGGAGTTCCCAGAGATGCTTAGCACTTGTTGGCCCTTTTGCCTTCACTCTGTGGTCCAGCTCACCCCAAACCATCTCGATTGGGTTCAGGTCTGGTGACTGTGGAGGCCAGGTCATCTGGCATAGCACCCCATCAGTCTCCTTCTTGGTCAAATAGTCCTTACACAGTCTGGAGGTGTGTTTGGGGTCATTGTCCTGTTGAAAAATAAATGATGGTCCAACTAAACGCAAACCGGATGGAATAGCATGCCGCTGCAAGATGCTGTGGTAACCATGCTGGTTCAGTATTCCTTCAATTTTGAATAAATCCCCAACAGTGTCACCAGCAAAGCACCCCGACACCATCACACCTCCTCCTCCATGCTTCACGGTGGGAACCAGGCATGTGGAGTCCATTCGTTCACCTTTTCTGCGTCGCACAAAGACACGGTGGTTGGAACCAAAGATCTCAAATTTGGTCTCATCAGACCAAAGCACAGATTTCCACAGGTCTAATGTCCATTCCTTGTGTTCTTTAGCCCAAACAAGTCTCTCCTGCTTGTTGCCTGTCCTTAGCAGTGGTTTCCTAGCAGCTATTTTACCATGAAGGCCTGCTGCACACAGTCTCCTCTTAACAGTTGTTGTAGAGATGTGTCTGCTGCTAGAACTCTGTGTGGCATTGACCTGGTCTCTAATCTGAGCTGCTGTTAACCTGCGATTTCTGAGGCTGGTGACTCGGATGAACTTATCCTCCGCAGCAGAGGTGACTCTTGGTCTTCCTTTCCTGGGGCGGTCCTCATGTGAGCCAGTTTCTATGTAGCGCTTGATGGTTTTGGCCACTGCACTTGGGGACACTTTCAAAGTTTTCCCAATTTTTCGGACTGACTAACCTTCATTTCTTAAAGTAATGATGGCCACTCGTTTTTTCTTTACTTAGCTGCTTTTTTTCTTGCCCTAATACAAATTCTAACACTCCATTCAGTAGGACTATCAGCTGTGTATCCACCTGACTGCTGAACAACACAACTGATGGTCCCAACCCCATTTATAAGGCAAGAAATCCCACTTATTAAACCTGACAGGGCACACCTGTGAAGTGAAAACCATTTCAGGTGACTACCTCTTGAAGCTCATCAAGAGAATGCCAAGAGTGTGCAAAGCAGTAATCAAAGCAAAAGGTGGCTACTTTAAAGAACCTAGAATATAAGACATTTTTTTCAGTTGTTTCACACTTTTTTGTTAAGTATATAATTCCACATGTGTTAATTCATAGTTTTGATGCCTTCAGTGTGAATCTACAATTTTTATAGTCATGAAAATACAGAAAACTCTTGGAATGAGAAGGTGTGTCCAAAGTTTTGGTCTGTACTGTATATATATATATATATATATATATATATATATATATATATACATATATTATACAAGCACTGTGTGACCATGAGTCTGTGTAAGGTAGTGAGGTGAGATAGCCCTCAGCCAAACAAAGATTCGTCAGACAGCTATGTCATATGTATATCCAGCTTTAGATTATATGCCATCACTCACTATTAATTCATATACAAAACCTGCCGTTCAGTTGGCTGGCAAAGCTAATAATGCTAGTACTATCCTCATCCTAAAAATTGTCACTCAGCACTCATACAAACAGAGAAAATAATAACACTAGGACAGCAGCATTTTACCAAGTAAAACTTTTCTCAAGGCACTTTAAAGTGAACCATACAGAAATGTTTGCCCAAAACAAATTGGATAAATACCTGAATTACTTCCGATATAGAGGTCTGGACGTAGTATATTCACAGCTATGGAATCATTCCAGAAAAACTGATCCTTGTTCCCACTAAGCAATGATAAAATACTCAGTTTGTTACTAAATCATATTCTTAATTAATGAAATGAGACATTACAATAATTAACAATCCAACAAATACTTAGACACAGAAAAGGAAGGTTCTGAGTTGAGGATTATATATGTTATACTATGAAGCTATCAGCATATATCCTATACAATCCTATAGAATCCTATACAATTGAAAAAGCATGTTCCTAAAGGAACACCTTCGTCTACATTATGGACTCACATATCAAAGGTATGTAAAAAGTTGAATGATAGAATTTTATAGAAAGTAGATAATGATAGTACAATGTGTGGAGTCCGGAGTTCAGACTGTTTAGCTCAATATAAAGTACTGCAAACACAGAAAATTAATAAGGAGCACAGCACTGTAATCAGATACTTGCTTTGATGTTTGACCTTTTGGAGTTATTCCATGAAAATCATTTATCACCTATCTAAAGGATAGGTAATAAATGTCTGATTACTAGAGGTCTGACCGTTGGGTCATATGGTGATCACGAAAACTCTTGAGTTTGAGTTGTAAATGTAGTAGTAAGGAATATGAAGAGCTTTCGTTCTATTTGTTTCTATGGGACTGGTGGTGCCTGACTGTTTTTTGTTTTTTTTACTAATGACTCACTTTAAGTCTAATAATTCCTGCTTGACATCTCTAGCCTGAGGAATTAATAGAAATGTAACAGAAATCTCTAGTAATCTTTACCTGCAATAACCAATTAGAGGTCTTGGGTAATGATCTATTTGATCCCAATTCATTCCACCATCCTTAAATAGAATCAGTACATATGACTGAAACCCGTCAGTCGTCAGCACAGCCTGGAATGTGTTGGTCTTGAGATGTAAAGAATATGTAATATTAGTAAACAGAAATGCACAGAGAATTGAGATAAATAACTTAGCTTTTGAAATTAGTCTAGGCTTTCCCCATCCACTAACCTGAATGTCATTTTGTTTGGCTGGATAGGCAGGAACATTCTCCCAAGTAATCTTCAATGTCCACTGAGCAGTGTATGAAATCTTTAAGTTTTTGTTAATGATCTTCTCAACTTCAGGAATGATATTGTTGTTTCGCGATTTGTATTCCTGACAAGTATTTGTTTTTGAAATATAAATTTCTTTTTATTTTCTATAATCTTCACTTCACTTCACCACATAAATACTGTAGTAAATTTACCTGATAGTAAGTAGTTCCCACACCACTGGACATGTCTGCATCACTCCAAAACACAGCAATGGTAGACAAATTATAATTTTCACTAAATCGACCGACTGGTGGGTTAGCATAAGAGAATATGCTGTTTCTGGATGTTGGGAACACAATTTGACCATTATCTGTGTACTAAAAAAAAGTTCAAGTTTAATTTTCTATGACCATTGACTGAGGGAGTCACAATCCCAACAATTTAGTACTCACATAGACATAGTTTCTTAAACTATTTCCAAAGGGAAATCCCATTATTGGCTGAAATACTGGAGAGGTAAAATCTGTAGCTCTTGGGTTGTAAGTGAAATCACTTGCATTTGTTCCATATGCAAAAAGGGAAACTGCTACAGTAAAAAAGATACAATTATTTTGCTAATATTCAAAAATAGTCACCAGAACATTTTTGTTACAATACAAAAGATGGCTAACACAAAGAATGGAAAACAAGTTCTCACTGTTTTACACTGGTAAAGGAAATCAATAATAATGTTAAAATCATTTATTGAATTCATATGCTATTACTTCCTGGTTAGTGTGAGCCCAAATATAGGGACCTTTCTGATCCTTAAAATGATGGAGCCTTAACTATAGTTTAGGACTGTGGCTCCTTTAAATATTTTCCCTGTACAAGTTTGCTCCCAGCCACCTGCTATGGAGGGAACTGCAATTTAAGATCATTCACTTGAGAGGAGCTATGATGGCATTCCCAGCACAGAGAGTGGATGAAAGAGACATTTGTTCCTTACATAATGTTAATATCCCTTTAAGTAGATATGGATACATATGTGCATTTAAGAAACTAAGGATAAGGCCACATGTAGTAAATTGCTGCTAAAAAATTATGCAAAAAAAAAAATGCAGCAAAACCTCTTGCATATTTTGCATTCTTGCCTCCCCCCATATAAGTCTATGGAGAAAACACAGCATTTTGGTGGGTCTTTAAATCACTGTGTTTTTTTCCAGTGAATTTCCTCAATGGCCAAAAACGTTTCCACAACATGTGGCCTCAGCCTAATACATGTTGTCCCACAATTAAATGCTATATCGCACAAAGCATAATGTTTCTCTTGGAATTATTAAGATAAAATGCTCCTTTGTCTAAATATTGCTGTTACAGACTTGTTATGGCACCCCATAGTTCTTCTCAGAACATGCACGTAATGTGTCCATTGCCACTGGGCCACCCCTTGTACATGGGCAGCAGAGTATTTCCTTCTATGGTGCCAGCAATACTCATGCAAAGCATTTTTAATTAAAACTAGAATGGTGAGCTAAAGCATTACCACAGCATAGTGACCACAAAATAATACATTTTCCTGTACTCTTTAACTCCCTGACAGTTGTGAATATATCCTGCTCAGGGTTTGAGCAAAGTATTTTACAGTTTACCCTGAGCAGGATATATTCAGTGAGGGAACACTTTAAATTCCTCTAACACAGAGCTTTTGACTAGAACAGCAATTTTGGTCATGTTTTAAAGAATCTTGGCTTTAACCCTTTAAAGGGGTTGTTCAGGATAAACCGTTTTTGGCAAGGAGGCCAGAGAAGGTTAAAAAACAAAAAAAAAAACCATACTCACCTGTCCCCGGGGTCTCCCTCTGTGGGAAGGGAAGGAGCACCACTGGAGGTTTGAAAAGCAGATTTTGATTTTTTTTTTGCGGAAATAGTTTTCAGTGTCATGTCGAATTTGCAGAGCTCCTACAGTACCAATGAAAACCCCCTAAGGCTAAGCCCCCACGTGGCAAAAAAGCGCTGCGGGAAAAACCATGGCGACAACGCATTACGGTTCTTCCAAAGCGCTTTCCACAGAAAGTTCACAAAGGTTTCTTCTGCGGACTTTCTGCTTCAATTATACCTATATAGAAACCGTCAGCATTTCCGTAGGTATAATTGACATGCTGCTGGATATCGCAGCGTGTCCAGTGCGCATATTTTACTGCAAAGTGGGGATGGGATTCGCCACATTTTTTTCTGAAGCGTTTCCACCACGTGGGTCCCCAACATAAAAGTGAATTGGTCATTTTGGAAACTACACCCCTCAAGGAATTTTACAAGGGGTATACTGAGCATTTTGACCCCACAGCTGTTTCACAGATTTTATTAACACTGGGACGTGTAAATGAAAAGTTACTAATATGTGGTTGTAGACTGCTGCATGGGTACATGGCAGGACTCAGAATGAAAAGAGCGTTATTTGACTTTTGGAGGGCAGATTTTGCTGTAATAGTTTTCAGGTGTCACATTTGCAGAGCCCCAGGAGTTTCAGTACAATGGAAACATCCAAAAAGTGACCCCATTTTGGAAACTACACCCCTCATAGAATTTATCAAGGTGTATAGTGCACATTTTGACTCCATGGATGTTTCACAGATTTTATTAACTTTGTGATTATAGAAGTTTTAATGTCTGTTTATAGAAACAGGCTCTGTCCAACAAAACTGACACATAGCAAATGTAGTGGCTATATGTGGGAAGGGGTCAAAAAGTGATCCTGGAAACTATATGCAAGTAAGGGCCGCTTCACATCTGCGTTCGGTTTCCGTACAGGGGCGTCCGCTTGGGGACCTCCCGAACGGAAACCTATACGCAGAGAGAAGAGGTTTACATAAGGAAACTTGCGGACTATAGTCTATGGGGTCTGCAAGTTTCCTTATGTAAACCTCTTCTCTCTGTGTATAGGTTTCCGTTCGGGGGGGTCCCCAAGCGGAATCCCGTGTACGGAAACCGAACGCAGATGTGAACCGGCTATAAGTCTAATCTCAGTGATAAAATATTTGAAGGTTTTCTAAGTGATGCTGTCCTGGAGTATCTCTATGGAAATAACCTTCTAACACCCAGTCAGCATGGGTTTATGAGGAATCGGCCCTATCAGACTAATCTGATCAGCTTCTATGAAGAGGTCAGTTCTAGCCTGGACCTTGGCAATGATGTAGCTGTAGCTTAGCTGGACTTTTCAAAGGCATTTGATACTGTGCCACATAAAAGATTGGTATACAAAATGAGAACAGTGGGACTGGTGCAAAATGTATGCATTTGGGTTCACTGGATTAGTGATAGGAAACATAGGGTGCTAATTAATGAGAAGTAGTCAGACGTGAAGTGCCACAGATTTTCATTTTTGACTCCCCACCTTCCAAACGAGAGTCTTATGAGAGCTTAATGTTGCAGGACAAATTATACTTCATACTGGTACCATTTTATATTCCATATGATGTACTGGGAAGCTGGAAAAAATTTTGAATAGGGTGAAATTGAAGAAAAACTGCATTTGTGTGAATTTCTTACGGGCTTTGTATTTACAGTGTTTACTGTGCAGCCAAAATTACATTTCAACTGCATTTTATGGATCGGTATGATTCTAGGGTTAACAAATTTATATATTTTTATTTACATTTTACATTATGTTTTAACCCCTTAAAAATTCAAAAGTTGTAAAATATCCTGACACCCATAACTTTTTTATATTTCCATGCATCGGGATGCATAAGGAATTTTTTTTGTGAGGCTAGATGTACTGGTTAGTTATACCATTTTGGGAAATGTGTATTGCTTTGATCACTTTTTATCCAAACTTTAATGGGAGGATAAACAGCTCTTTTGATTTTTTTTTCCGTGTTCACTGTATGGGAAAAATATTTTTATAAGTTTGTAGACATGGCATTTTTGGACACAGGGATCCTTAATGTGTATGTGTTTCAATTTACTTAAGTACTTTTATGTGTGATCTAGGGAAAGGGGGTGATTTGAATTTTTGTTTCTTATATATATGTTACCGTTAAAGTGCAGAAATCAGTTAATCTGCAGATTAACTAGGTAATGTGCAGATTCACTAGGGCAATCCGTTAAAGTGCAGAAAACTGCTTTCATTTCTGACATTACCTAGGTAATCTGCACATTACCTAGCTAATGTGTACATTACCTACTAGGCACTCGTTAAAGTGCAGATAACAACATGTTTTGCCGGAACAACAGCAGCAACGTCACTGTGTAGGCTTACAGCGAATGTTGTCAAAAAAAAAAAAAAAAAAGGATTGAGGACAGTATAAGGAAAGGTTGAAGACGGTGTGCTTTCAAAACCCATTCAACTTGAATGGGTTTTGAAAGAAAAGGGGGGGGTGTGTGTTTTTGGGGCTTACACACTCTGTGCCGTGAAAATCCGTTTTTTTTTTCCTTTTCGATTTTTTTTTTCGTGGGAAACACAAAGTCCTTCGTGTCTGAAAAAAAAAAAGCTGGCTGCTTCGCGGCACAGAGGGTGTAAGCGCGCGCACACACACCCACCCGTTTGCTTTCAAAACCCACAGGAAGGGGAAGCCTGGCAGCGCCGCACTGGGCAGCCGACGGCGATTGTGACACATAAAACAAAAACACCACCAGGATGACAGACGCTGGTGAAGAGCTCAGTGGAGGGAGAGGGGGCGGGGCGGGCCGGCGGGACACGGGGGAACAAACCCCAACGACCGAACCGAGGACATTTCTAGGTCAGTGCGCTCCTGACCACACAATGGAGCAACAATTAATCTGCACATTACCTGGAAGGACACACTGAGCGACAACAGAACAACAAAAATATATACAGTCATATGAAAAGCCCCAACAAATAGCTAAAATGGGGGCAACAGCCACAAGATAACAATAACGATGGACACAGAAATTTCAGGATGAAGAGGAGTACTAACAGAAAGGCAAAGAAACAAAGCCGGTGCAAAGCAGGCCCCAACAGAAAAGGACATAATATAGAGAACCCCCTTTGCAAAAAAAAAAGCCCCCAGGCGCCTCCCGGTGGTTTTAAACAGTCCTGGACCTGGATGAAGGTTTCCATTCCTCTTTACAAAACAATTCCAGTTCAACAAAACAAAAACACCACCAGTGATGACACAGATGCTGGTGAAAGAAGACTATTTAACAGGTTGGAGGGAGAGGGGGCCACCAGAACAGATGCCCGCGCCGGGGCCCCCCCCCCCCCCCCCCCCCCCCACATGATGGAACCTCCACCAAATTGGACAGCAGGTAGCAAGGTTCGGAAGCGGTGACTACGCGTAGGCGAAACAACTAATCTTGTTTCATCAGTCCACGGACCCCCAAAAGAAGCGGCTTGTCCAAATGTGTTAACCCGGGCCTTGTGTTTCAAACACCTCTTCCCCACCCCCCCCCTTTAACGCTCCTGCAACGGCCGTGCAATGTGCACATTATCTGCAGCAAGATGGGGTGGAGCTCTTTGGGGGTGGTGTGTGGGTTGTCCTTGTTTTTTTTTCCCTTTCTTTTTTTTTTTTTTTTTTTTTTTTTTTTTGTGTTTTCTTTTTTGGGTTTGTATTTTGCTGTTTTTTCTTTTTCTTTCAGGTAAATCGTGCAGAAAACTTTTTCTTCCCCCCTTTTTTTTTTTTTTTTTTTTTTTTTTTTTTTTTTTTTCCCTGATTCCACACTTTAGTGGAGCAAATCTAGTTAATCTGCACATTGGCCACCTAGGTAAAACCTGTGCACATTGGATACACCTGGCTATGAAGTTCAAAGCTCAGTGAGATTACAAAACCAATTTTGTGCTTCAGTAAGTCAGTAAAAAGTAGTTATGAGTATTCAAATCAATAAACTGTTAACAGTAACATATACATATATATATATATATATACTATATATATATATATATATATATATATATATATATATATATATTACAGTCATTTTTAGATCTCCTAGGGGTCTTGATCCCAACGGGGTCTGATCACTAATGCATGCATTTCATAATGATGGCAATTCATAGAGCAGCCTGTAATAGAATGAATATAGAGACAAAAACCTGGGAGCCTTCAATAGTCTCCCAGCTGTCATGTAAATGAATTGCCAACCCTGTGGGAAAATGGTGACGCCCATGTGCTTCCAGGAAAATTGTGCCTGACTGAGGCACCAGGAGGGTTAATGTCAACAATCAGTGCATGAAGGAACAAATACATGAAGGAACAGTATTTTTACTCCGAGGCCTGGCTGTGATCATGACAAGGGGACATCCTTTATGGCTTTGCTCTTTACTGTAAAATCAGTGGGATTATGGAACTCACTAACACAGGATGTTGTGATGGTGGATTCAAGGTACAAGTTCAAGAGGGGCCTTGATGCCTTTCTTGAATGGAAAAATATCACAGGTTATGGGTTAGATTAGATTAGCACAAAAAAAAGGTGCAAAACGCCCATGAAAAACATCCATTTCAGTTTATGGAGGGATCCATGAAAACGGCCAAAAATAGGACATGACCTATATTTTTATGTTCAGTGACAACGGACCATCAAAATAATGGTCATATCTATAGCCTCCATTCACTGACAGTGAAATTAATGCTGCCGTGTGACATCCATTAGAAAAACAAAAGGTCACACGGTCAGTATTGTGAATCGTGTGAATGTATCCTTAGATTTTTGGAGATGACGAGGTGATCCAGGGTTTAATACTGATTGCCATAGTTCAAGTTGGGAAGGAATTTTTTCCCTTGATATGGGGCAATTGGCATCAGCCTTATGTATTTTTTTGCCTCCTCTGGATGAACACTGTAGAGTTATAGGTTGGACTTGGTGGACCCGTGCCGTCTTCCAATCTCATCTACTATGTCACTCCGTTAACACATGACACCATAACAAGTATGTAACAGTAACATATAGACACATAAGCATTTTTGTAAGCAATTCCAATTAGCACTGTTACGTTCTATGTGATCTAGCAGATACAATGCTAAATTTGATTGTGGGACAACCTTTTTAACATAGCTAATATGTAGGCTTATGGAATTGATGAGTTATGAAAGTGAGATATGACTAATTTACCCTGGTATTACACACTAAGGGCTTCTTTCAAAAATTGCTTCCTTGTTTATTTCTGGTCTGCTGACATTTCTAGAATCATCTAAAATGGTTATGTCATAAACAAATACTATTCCTTCATTTGTCATGTACTTACCACTTCCAGTGGTGCTTGAGGTCAAACTTGTACTCGATGAAATTGTAGGAGTAGGTGTTGACTTTTGGATTATTGTAGTTGATGTTGTTGAAGTTAATGTAACAGACACAGGAGTGGTAATTGTAGAATGGTTTTCAGTTACTGTTGTACTTAAACTGTGAGAGATTGATGTCTGGATGTTAGATGCAGTTGGACTTGTAGTAGGGGTTGTTTTATTTATTGTACCAGGAGTCACAGTACTCCTGTTAGTGACAGGAACTCGAGTCATGATGCTTGTCTGATTATTAGAAATAGCTGAACTTATAGTTGGAATTGTTGCATTTGTACCAGAAGTGACAACAGTATTGTTAGTGAAAGGAGGAGTTGCAGAGATGGTGGTCTGATTGTGAGGAACTGTTGGGCTTGTAGTGTAAATTGAGGTATTAATACTAGAATGGATAGTGCTTGCATTTGTGACAGGAATAGGAGTAGTGATGGAGGTTTTGTCTGAAACTGTTGGACTTGTATGCTGAACCGTTACATTTACTACTGAAGTGACAAGGCTGGTGCTAGTAATGGGAGAGGTGATAGCGGTCTGATTGTCAGACACTGTTTGGCGTGTAGGGTGAATTGTTGAATTTGTGACAGGAGTAGCAATACTGGTGTTTGTATTCAAAACTGGGGTTGTGATAGAGGTTTCATTTTCAGACAATGTTGGACTTGTATTTAAAATTGTTGCAACTGTAACAGGAATAATAGTGCTCTTGTTAGTGACAGGAAATTGAGTGCTGATAATTGTTTGATTGTCAGACACTATTGGACTTGCAGTGGGGGATATTGCATTTGTACCAAAAGTGACTGTTTTTATGGTAGTGACAGGAACTGGGGTGATGATGGTTGTTTGATTATCAGATGTTGTTGGAATTGCAGTGGGGGACATTACATTTGAACCAGGAGTGATGCTAGTTAAAGGAAGAGAAGTAGTCAAAGAGGTTTGATTGTAAGGAACTGTCAGGCTTGCAGTACTTGTAGCAGGAGTGACAGGAACATGAGTGGTGATGGAGGTTTTCTTGTCAGAAACCACTGGACTTGTAGTGTGAGATGTTTCATATACTCCTGAAGTGACTAGGCTGACGTTAGTAACAGGTGAGGTGATAGTGGTCTTATTATCAGACACTGTTGAACTCGAAATTGGAATTGTTGATTTTGTAACAAGAGTGACACTGCTTGCGTTTGTGACAGGAAGTGGAGTGATGGTGGTTGTCTGATTGTCAGTCACTGTTGGACTTGTAGTGGAAATTGTTGTATTCATACCAGTAATGGTACTGCTTATGCTTGTGACAACAACAGGACCGGTCTGATTTTCAGGTTTTGTTAGACTTGTAGTTGGAATTGTTGTATTTATACCAGTAGTAATTACTGTAGTGTTAGTGGCAGGAAGTGAATTGGTGATGGATGTCTGGTTGTCAAATACAGTTGGACTTGCAATTGAAATTGTTGCATTTGTCCCAGGAGGGACAGTGCTCAAGTTAGAAGCAGGAGCTAGAGTGATGATGGTCGTCTGGTTGTTAGATAATGTTACAGTTGTAGTTGGAATTGTTGCATTTGTAGAATAAGTAAAAGTACTTGTGTTTGCAACTGAAGTAGGTGCGCTGATGAAAGTCTGATTTTCAGATACACTTTGACTTGTAGTGAGGGCAGTTGTATTTGTACCAGGTGTAACAATACTTGTGTTAGTGACAGGAATGGGAGTAATAATATTTGTCACCATATTAGACATTGTTGCACTTGAACTAAAAAGTGTTGCCGTTGTGTCAGCAGTGACAGTGCTGGTGTGATTTTCAGATATTGCTGGACTTGTATTAGGAATTGTTTCCTTATTAGTAGAAATTATAGTGCTGGTATTTGTGACAGGAACTATAGTGGTAATGAAAGTCTGACTGTCAGACACTGTTGAACTTGTATTGGGAAATGTTTCACCATTACCAGGAGTGATAATGCTGGTGTTTGTGACGGGAACTGGACTGGTGATGGTTGTCTGATAGTCAGGTTCTGTTGCACTCACACTTGAAATTGTAACATTTATACCCAGAGTAATGTAGCTTGTGTTTGTAAATGCCGAAGGAGTAGTGTTCATAGTCACATGAACTGTGGAATCGTTTGCAGATGATGTTTCAGTGTCTGTTGCTGCTTCATTACTATTTGAAGTTCTTGTTGAGAGTTCAGTTGTGGTATTTATTGCTAAAAAATGAAGTTGCAAAAACATTGTTTGGTAAGTCAGATATTCATTAATATACAGATGCAGTATGCAGCCCAAATTTAACCATATAAAGTTAGTATGAATCAATAGTACAGTGTGTGCACAAGAGGGATAACATTATTTTTACCATTATATGAGTTGTATCCTGAAATTATCTACAGGGTCTATATCTCTGTTACTCTGACAGTTTGTGACCAGTGGCATCTTCCTCCTCCTGGCAGTCACAACTGCCAGCTTGCTGCCTCCTTTTGCCTTCTGCCTCTGCTAATCCACTGCTATATACAACCTCCTCCACTTCCTTCTTCTACTTCCCACACCCTTAGGCTAGATTCACATGAAAGAGGTGCAAAGCGGCTGTGAAAAACATCCATTTTTCATGGGCGTCTTGCACACGAGGGGCATCCAATTTTCATTGATTCCCCTTACATTTCAAATTATGGAGGGATCTATGAAAACAGCCAAGTTAACAGACCGTCAAAATAATGGTCTTGTGAGTAGCTTCCATTCACTGACAGTGAAATTAATGCTGCCATGTGACATCCATTAAAAAAAACTGATGTCACGTGGTCATTATTTACTGTCGTGTGAATCTAGCCTTAGGCTGCACACACTGACTTTTACTGCTTCTTAAAAGACCAATGCATACACCAGCTAATCTCCCAGCCAATGATGGTTGTTCTCTGTGTATATATTTTAATCACATGAGTGAGCAAAGGTTTCTAGCTAACACTTGCTTAATGTGTTCTAATTTCTTCTTTGCTTTACTGTGTTTTGATCTTGTTCCTTTCTGCTATAGTGTTTTATATTCACCTTGACTACTCGTTGCTCACCCCATCCTGATTTTGGCTACAGAACCTTTGCTACCTGCCATGAGTTCCTACTCTGATATCTGAGTTCTGATACTGCTTGCCTCTGATTGGAGCCTGGAATCACGCCCCCCTGCCTGACACTGCCCTTCTGACATTACAGAGCTTAAATAGCACATCAGGCACCAAAACTAACTGTGCTTGTTGCTCAGAAAGAGTGGATGCTAGAGATCAAATTAGAACTGCGCTGGAATCAGTGGAGCGGTGCCTATTAACAGATGCTAAGAACTTAAATTGGTGATGAAAGGTCCTCTTTAAAAAAAAAAATCTTTGCTTCCACTCCAGCTCTCCACCATGCAGATGTCACTAAGCAATTCCCTTTGGTATCCGATAATTCGTCAACTGGGGGTGGCATTATTCTGTTCCAGAACGACTCTGTGAGGAAAACTGCCACGTGTGATTTCTTCTGTAAATTCTTCTCTCCTGCTCTACTGGGGGATCGGGAAGTGTTGGCTATAAAGCTTGCCTTGGAAGGGCATAGATATTTATTTCAAGGTTTTGTGGTTATCTAGGCTAACTATAAGAACCTAATTTACTTAAAGCTGGATCAGCAACAGAACTCGCATCAGGACAGGTGGTTACTCTTCATTGCTTGGTTCCATTTCCTTCTACATATGTCGAAGGCAATGCTCTATCCCATTTCTTTGACACTACTGATGAGGTGGAGGATCCTCAGCATAACACTAACCCTCATGCATAGTCTGGTTTACACCTCTGCTGGTGAAGAATATTCCTTCTAGGAAAACTTATGATTCCATGACTAAAAGAAGATGGACACTCTCTTGATGCTATATTTCCAACTATTCCACCCAGGCTCCAGCCTCTTAATCATTCTGCTGCACTCCTGTGTTGTAGGGTTGATATTTATGCTAGTCAGGGCCAGTAGAGGCATAGCATGGACTCAGTGAACATTGATGTGATCCACTGTTTTAGATAAGTCCCCTAACAAGTGGACTTATTACAATTGGTACATTCTATTATCTGTAATGCCAGAAGGATGGCGATAGAGGTTAACACATGCACTGCAATATGCAAGGCATGTAGGTAATGGAACTCAGCAGACACTATGGTTTTAGTGGAGGTGACGTCAGTGGCGTAACTAGGAATGGCTGGGCCCCAAGGCGAACATTTGACATGGGTCCCCCCCCCCAAACCGCCGCCCCCCAACCCCCCCACACACAAACCGCATTCCTGCACACGGTATTATGTCCCATAGTGGCCCCTGCACATGGTATTATGCCCCATAGTGGCCCCTGCACACGGTATTATGCCCCATAGTGGCCCCTGGACACGGTATTATGCAGCATAGTAGCCCCTGCACACAATATTATGCCCCATAGTGGCCCCTGCACACAATATTATGCCCCATAGTGGCCCCTGCACATAGTAGTTTGCCCCATAGTGGCCCCAGCACACAGTAGTTTGCCCCATAGTGGCCCCGACACACAGTAGTTTGCCACATAGTGGCCCCTGCACACAGTAGTTTGCCCCATAGTGGTGCCTGCACACAGTAGTTTGCCCCATAGTAGCCTCTGCACACAGTAGTTTGCCCCATAGTGGCCCCTGCACACAGTAGTTTGCCCCATAGTGGCCCCTGCACACAGTAGTTTGCCCCATAGTGGCCCCTGCACACAGTAGTTTGCCCCATAGTGGCCCCTGCACACAGTAGTTTTCCCCATAGTAGCCCCTGCACACAGTAGGTTGCCCCATAGTGGCCCCTGCACACAGTATTATGCCCCATTGTGGACCACCCATGAACGATTATTATACTCTGGGGTCTTTTCAGACCCCAGAGTATAATGATCGGAGACCCAGGGGAGGATGCAAACATAGAAAACACTGCAACTTACCTCTTCCTTGTTCCGGTGCACTCCCGTGCGCTACTTCGGCCATCTTCAATGTTGGACCGGATCCCCCGCGATCCAGGCCGGCGTCGCGACGCATAATGACGTCGGCTGTCGTCTGGGACGTCACCAAACAGGCCTGAAGCCTGCGGAGCGGCGGAGAGGTGAGTTACAGTGTTTTTTATGTTCGCTCACCTCCCCTGGGCCCCTGATCGTTATACTCCGGGGTCTCAAAAGACCCCGGAGTATAACGATAGCAGTGTTTGTGGGGTTCGCGGTAGTGACTGCCACAGGGCTCCGGGCCCCGTAATGTTCTGGGCCCTGTGGCAGCCGCTACCGCTGGTACCCCGATAGTTACGCCCCTGGGTGACGTCATATATATAATGTGACTCATGATTATTGGCTGGGACTGAGAGCTGGATGGCAATGGAAGACATTGAATGTCAGGATAAGTAAGCTTAAAGTCATTTTCTTAAATTGACAATGACTGGATATCTAGACCGTGATGGGTCGAAGGAAAGAGGGTTTGTCACTTTCACAGTTCTGACCTCAGACCATAGCTAACTACTCTCTCTTGCCTGACCCTTGATGATTCACACTAGTGACTCTTGGCACTAGGTCAGTCTTCACCTATGCCGATACCACTCCAGTAGTAGTGATCTGGTAGCCTCTCTGCATAAAAATCCATATTCCTGTATAGGGGTTAAAGGAAGACCACTTAGACAATGCCCTTAGGAGTGGCCAAAAGTTAAACTGGTTGGGTAGCAAAGTGGGTCATACCCACTGACTGTTACAATCTCTAATTTTCAGTTATCCCTGAGCTGGTGGGTAGATAATAGTGTTAAATTGTCTTCTATACACTGTACGAAGAAAGTAGAGGAGAAGCTATGCCCTTGCTCTCTCTCTCAGAACTATCAGCAGGATAATATAGGACATTACAGAAAAGTAGTAAGTAGTACTAATGTAAATAAAGCACTTGCAATGAAATAAATTCTTCCAATTTAGCTCCAGCAGCCTCTGTCTGTGCCTGTATCTATTATCTCTCACTTAGCTCCTGCTTACTACTCTTTCCATAAATAACTGTGTAAAGCATACAATACGACACCTGTGTGAGTTGACTGTTCGTCATGCTATAGAAATATGTATTAAGTTGAGGTAAAGGGGCTATCTGGTTTGTAACATTGATGGCCTATCCTAATATTTCAATGAGACAGCTCTGCAATACCTACTCTCCTACAGTTTGCACAGTGAGTGAGTAATACGGCTATCGGTATGTAAACAATACCGAGAGCTGCACTATCTGGGTACAGGTCATCTGTGGTGGTCCTGGGTGTCAGACCCCCACAGATCTACCTAAGGGTAGGCCATCAATGTTACAAACCAGATAACCCTTTTAAGGTCATTTTAGAAGGGAAGAAAGTGTAAGCAGGAAAAGATTCTAGTACAGAAATAAAATTTTTCTCTGTTATATTTTATTTGCTCTTGATTTATGCAAATTTTGCTGAACACTTAGTGGCTATTTTGCCAGTACTTACCATTACATTCATACTTGCCATCACCATCAAATCCAGGCATACACTGGCAGGAGTAGTTCCCAGGTAAATTAATGCAAATGGCATTTGAAGCACATGGACTTGTTATATTATCACATTCATTGATATCTGAAAGATTTTGAAATAAATATTAGGAAAACATGAATGGCAAATACAATACTGTTTTCTGACATGTCAGATATGCATTAGTAAACAGATGCAGTATTCAGCACACATTTAAGAAAGACTATGTAAAAATGATGAAAGTCGGAACTCTGTCAGCAATTTTGACTTCTTAAACTGTTAATAGCATAAGATTAGTGAGGGAAAAATAGAATATGATTCTTAATTTATCCCGTTTGTAAATTGGTTATTGGATGGCTCAGAATGGAAGACATTAGTTAGGCCCGGTTCACATCTGCATTCGGGTTTCCATTCATGGAGTCCGCTTGGGGACCCCCCAAACTGAAACCTATACGCATAAAAAAGCTTTTTTACCTGGGAAACCCGCGGACCCCATAGACCATAATGGGGTCTGTGTGGTTTCCGCTTGGTTTCCACACGAAGCAAGCAGAGAGGAAAGTGTGCAGCATTTTCCTCTCCGCATGTTTTCACAATGGCTGCTCTACATGTTAGGGCATGGGGCAAGGAACTCTGGGAACACGGGATCACCCGCAATGCCATGCGTGCAGCCAATCAGCAGCCAGCCCTGTGATGTCACAGCCCTTTAACCCCTTCGCGAGCACCCATGGCATGTTTGACCGTTGCATACAAGGTGTTAAACCCCCCAATCAGTTATGGTGTAGGGTGTTAGCTGTAACTGACAGCTAACACCCTGCTCCATAACCGATCGGGGGTTTAACACCTTGGATGCAGTGGTCAAAACATTACTGCGGCATCCAAGGTGTTCCGCCATTTTGCCGCACACCCAAACACCTCAGCCCTCTGCAAACAGGAAATAGTTGTTTTTTTAACATGATTCGTCGCGATTTAATTAGGATCGAATAGAATCGTATCGGAAAATTCGGCGAAGTTGCCGAATTGAATTTTTTAAAATTTCGCTCATCTCTAATTACCACCACACCAAGAAGAATACTTCCTTATACTCCTTGTCATCACCGTCAGTTATTCAACCTACGACAGCCCAATAGTCGACTTTGTGGGGGCCCTGGCGCTCCAGTGTCGCCCACTGCTTTACCCCCCCCCCCCTTTACAGGGGTATATAGGAGAATTTTTAATTAGGGGGAACAGGTGCCATTATTAATTGAGGCATTTTTGATTTAAGGTGGCATACAGGATTATTATTAATTGGGGGGACAGGGGCATTATTAAGTGAAGGGCACTATTAATTTAAAGGGGTTTTAAAGCAGGCAGCAGGCAAGTATTATAATGTGTATTCCCCCTTTACCTGCACTGGCCTGTCTGACAACTGTGCTTGCATAAAGAGCAGCTGCAACGAGATGTCATGCTCCGTATACAAATAGTGTAGTGAAGTAATGGTAGGCCCAGTACAGGAAGAAAGGGGAGGATGCAGGTAAGTGTCAGTGCAATTTTAACCCCTACAAAGAGCCCTTTGCATGTAGCAGATGCTGCAGTTAATGCCAAGCCAGGACCCACTACAGCAGACATTTTATGCTGAGGGACAGTAGATTACATTTACCTACACCCCTTACTCCAGGGGGAGGAGTATCAGAGAAAGGGAATGATGGGCTGAGCAGGGAATTATGGGAAAGGTCTGCACAGGAAAGAGAGAGGACAACCACATGGGCTGCAGAAAAGGCTTCTTCCAGCACCTGCCAAGGAGCACATAGCTTGGCACTGGGTAACCCAGGACAAAGACAGCCCACCAGCTCACTCTGAGGGAAGAAGCAGCATCCCTGCAGCAGTACCGCCTGTCCAGAATGACCATACTCCCAAAAGGTGCCCAGGGCTGCATCCAAGAAGACTCCTGCCTCATACTCCATTAGTATCCTGTCATCTGAAAGCTGCAGCACCCAGTGATACTCCAGGCTGACACCAGATTCTCTGCAAGAGTTAGTGAGTAGACTTTGCTGGAATTTGCTGTATCACTGTTAGAAAGTTTCTGAGAACTGTTGTAGAAAGGATCTGTTGTGTCTATAGTGCACCAACCTTTCCTGAATGCGTGCAACTGGGCCCAACGGATGGACTATTCTTTTCATTTCTGCAGCCAATAGTAATTCTGCATTGTGTGCTGTTATTTAGGAGTGCAAGCTGTTACATGCAGTATGAGTGGATGTGTGTGATGACTATCATCTGTGGGTCACTATTTTAACCCTGTGCTATACCCTATACTTTATTATACCTGCCAGGCCTGGCACATAGTCCATTCCCACTACTAGGGGGTTTAATACTATAGGATGTACGTGTGCATTGTCATGTGAATCACTGAAACATTTCTCTGTTCACATTTTATCAAGTTTGCCCTTGTTTACCCTTCCCATAATAAACCGATTAAGTAGTTTTACCCTCAACATTTGTGAGTTTGTACTGAGCTTAGGTGGGGGTTTTCAGAGTTGACCCTTAGCGGAAGAGGAAGACCCTCCTGAATTCCTACAAAGCTCCTAGCAAGATTCGGGTGGAGGCACTGCGCCATAGTGAGGTGAGAACCAGTGTCAGAGTGTAATGTCTAGGGCCCACCAGTGGAATTGTTTCTAGGGGCCCACCACCAGGACCACTGCAGATCAGCTGTACTGAGACAGTATGACTACAGGTAATAACATGTCGGGAGCCATGTTGCTCACCCGTCATATGTTGTACACTACTGCACTACCTAAACCCACCACTACACTCTGTATGGCAAGCGAGCAGCGTGGCTCCTGAAATTGCCATTACTTGTAGCCACACTGTTCTGGAGCTGATCTGCAGAGGTCCTGGCTGTCGGACCCCTGCAGGTGTAATATTGATCGCCTATCATAAGGACAGGCCATCAATATTAGAAAGATGGATAAACCCTTTAAAGAGGTTGTCCAGGAATTGGAGCAATCCATGTGGCTGGCATGAGGTATAAAATACTCATACTCACCTGTCCCTGGTGCTCCGTTGTCCACTGCCAGTATCCATTCAGTGTCATGCCGGCGTCTTCTTGCTGGGAGTCCTGCACCTCATGTGACCACTAAGACAAATTAGGTACCGGATTTCCAGAAATGAGGCGCCACCATGAGACCAAACAGACACAGGTGGAGAACAGGTGAGTATGCTGTATGCTTTTTTTTTTTTTTTTTTTTAATTTTACACCTTCCTGGCCGCCACAGGGGTAGCTCCAATTTATGGAAAACCTCTTTAAAGGGGTTGTCTGGGCCTAATTTTTTATGGCCACTTCACTGGTCCCCCTTATAGCAGTGTTGGGTCATTACTTACCTGTCTGCTCGCTGGTCCCGCTCTGTCTCCCTGCTCCAGGTGCACTGTTGTGACGTCATGAGCAGGAAGAAGCAGGACGCAAAGGAGAACAGACAGGGGCAAGTACTTGTAGTTAGCTTGTAAGCCACAGGCTAAATGTGGCCTATTGCCTACAAATCGGTGAGTGGTAGATCAGGAAGTCTGTGGCTTCCTCCTCTACCATTAGCAGAACCGAGTGGGCGGTGCCACTTCTCCCCAGTTCTGCGATCAGGTTTTAACAACTGGATCGGCAGAACCAGTGAAAACCTGCTGCATTTATTTACTGCTCCTGCTTGTGGCCTTCTCTTCCCTCTTCAGCAGAGGCGTAGCTAGAGGTTCAGCACAGGGGAGGCAAACACATTCAAGTCAGCCCCCTGCTCAGGTATACCGATATTATCACTATGCGGTCTGTGAAGACCATTTAAGTAAATACAGTACAGGAACAATGTTGTGACTTACAGGTGACTTCTCTGACTGTAATCGTTCACATTTCTCGTCTCTTCCATCTGGACCACCAAGATCACTTTTTCTTCCAGCTGTGACTTGTCTCTGTAGAGTTTGCAGCACAGACATATTTGGCTCCTCACTTTTCCAGGCACCTGACCCACATTGTCCTCGTTCACATAAAAGCCCCATCCTGCTGATATAACCCCCCACAGAATAAATAATACTGCCAAGTGCATCTTTAAATTAATAATGTCCCTGTGTATCCCCTTAAATAGTACCCCTTGTTATTAATACCCCATGAGTTTCATAAGGAGTTTTCCAGGTCAAGAATAAAAAAAAAAAAAATGAGTGGGATTCCAACATCCGGGACCCCCACTGATCAGCTGTTTGAAGGGGCCATGGCATTTGCGTAGGTACCGTGACTCCTTCTCTGTTTACATTATAACATTTATTTCATAGTGGCCATGTTATGTAATTACAGCCTTGTCCTATACACGTCTATGTGACGAGACTGTAATTACATTGTACGGACACTATAAAATAGACAGCGTGCAATGTGAACAGACAACATGGCCTCTTCAATCAGAGGAGGGGGGGGGGTCCACTGATCATTTTCCTGAGGATAGATCATCAATAAAAATGAGTTGTAAATCCCCTTTAATAAAGCCTTATTAAATTAATTGCCCACTTATATTATGACTCCTGACATAAATACAGCCGACCCATAATGATCTTTATATAAATGATGCCTCCTTCTATTCACAATGGCCCCTTATATAAATGATCCCTTATTTTCATAATGTTCCCTAATGAGCCCTTATATAAATTTTCCTCCCCTTTATAGCCATAATGCCCCATAATTACCCTTCATATTAAAGGAGTTGTCCAGAACCTTTTTTTTTTTTTTTTTATATTAGGCCAGGGAAGGTGAAATATTTTTTAACAAACCACACTCACCTGCCCCCAGTGCTCTGGTGTCTTCTAGCGCGTTCCGGTCCTGCCGGTGTTTTCTTGTGGCGGAAGTCCTGTGTCCTTAGGCCACTGATTGGCCTCAGCGGTCATGTGCGGCAGGGACTTTCTGCGGAAAAAAACACTAGAACAGCAGGACCGGACCGAGCTGGGAGAAATCAGAGCAGCGTGGACAGGTGAGTGTTTTTGTTTATTTATTTTCACCTTCCCTGGCCTAATATAAAAAAAAATGGTTATCCTGGACAACCCTTTTTAATGATTCCACCTTTTATAGCCATAATGCCCCATAATTACCCTTTATTTAAATGATATAAATGATCCCCCTTTAGCCATAATACACCATAATTACCCTTTATATAAAAGACCCCCCCTTTATAGCTATAATGCCCCATAATTACCCTTTATATAAATTATTCCTCCCTTTATAGCTATAATGCCCCATAATTACCCTTTATATAAAAGACCCCCCCTTTATAGCTATAATACCCCATAATTACCCTTTATATAAAAGACTCCCCTTTATAGCTATAATACCCCATAATTATCCTTTATATAAAAGACCCCCCTTTATAGGTATAATGCCCCATAAATACCCTTTATATAAATTATTCCCCCCTTTAAAGCTATAATGCCCCATAAATACTCCCCTCCCCCTCTTAAAAAGAAAAAAAAAAGTTGTACTCACCTGCCTGCGAAGCATTGAAGGACAGGGACTGAGCAGCTGCCTCCTCTTATTCTTAAGCCATGCTCTATGTGCTGTAATCACGCATAGGATGTCTGTGTCTCAGCACAGGAGGCGCGATGCTGTGACGTCATCGTGCCCGCCTGTGCGAAGAAGCAGACATCTTGTCTTTTCTCTTGGCATCTTGTAAACCGCAAGCCTGAAGTGGCTTCAGGTTTACCAGATAACACATCGGTAGGATGCATGTTAACTAGATCGGTGTCCTGGAGATGCCGATCTAGTCTAAAGTACAGAAAGTATTAATGACAGCCCCGAACCTCCACTACCGATTACAAAAAGCAGTGGAGGTCCAGTAGGGCCCCCTAAAGTCACGGGGCCCACTGGGTCCGACCCTGGTGAGAACTACAAAACACCCTGTCTACAGAGGTCGGCCCAAAGGAGTGTTACATTTATAACCAGACTGTAATCAAATCTGCCGAGTGGAGGCAAGGTGGCGGACCTCTAAGCATCTTTAACATTTGCAAATATCAAGTCAATTGTTTTCATCTCCCTGGTAGCACACTTCACAAATTGATAGAATTTAGGAAGGGAGGTTGATTCACAAACATGGTTGAAGTCTCCTGTGACTATCATAAGAGAGAACATCGCACACAGTATCCAGTGATGCTGACGGTGGTAAAATCATAATTCTATCAGGACGTAGAAAGGCCGCAGAGCCACAGCCAGGATCTCAATGTCCCTACAACAGTGATGGACCCTAACTGTGGCATGTGCCTGCAGACACTACCCCTCGATAATAAAAACTATCAGCTCTCCTCCTTTTCTTGCCAGTAATACTGACATCCCTGTCTCCCCTAATAATATAAAAACCTGGAATGGAAACAACAGAGTCAGGGATATGATAATATAACCATGATTCCATGAAACACATGAAACTGCACAGGTGGAGCTCCTTCTTTGTGCATAGTAGTGCAAACAATTCTTCCATCTACTTAACAATAAGGTAAGATAATCCTTTAATAGTCCCACCATGCGTAAATTCAGTGTGTTACAGCAGCAAAGATATGCAATACAAATACAATATATACAAAACGCTCCAAGGCAGAGGCATTACAGTGACTGTAGGTACAGATAGAAAGGTACAGGTAAAAAAGTAGCAGATGAGATATCGCAACTTAAAGATCTTTCAGTTCTCTGTATGGAATGCAGGGCTGTGGAGTCGGAGTCGTGGAGTCGGAGTCGGAGCCTATTTTGGTGGAGTCGGAGTCGGTATAAAATGGACCGATTCCGACTCCCAAAATATATAATAAATTGGTACAGTTAGTAGTACAATGCAGTATGTGCTGAATATATTTTCATAAGAATTTGGGAAAATGATGAAATGTTGAAAATGATGAAATGTCCTGTAAAGGTCTGTTCTATTCCTCATATAATGATGGGACTGAATTCTGAGTGAACCTATAAGGTTTAGCACCATTATCTGGAGTAAGCAAAAGATACAAGTGTTGTGATTGTGAGGACTGAAAAGCTTGACTTTATCTGTAATTGTGCTGGAGACCCACCCACAGCCCGAGGACACAGAGTGACTGCTTGTCAGCAAGTGAATCATTATGCTGAGACTGAGAAAACTGTTTTTGTTGAAAATTGTTTTTTTACCACTTACTGCAGCGTTTTGCATATTTGCAATTTATTAAAGTTTTTTGTGTTCTAAAGTTGTATCCAATAAATATATTTTATGTTCTACCTAAATAGCTTGATTATTGTATCATAAGGATGATAAAAAGCTTAAATTAAGTTATCTCTTAAACATGCACCATGTATGTCGGAGTCAGGGGAAATTGAGGAGTCGGAGTCGGAGTCGGGGCTTTGGCGTACCGACTCCACAGCCCTGATGGAATGATCTCCGCTTAGGTCGGTGTTGGTTGTACAGCCTAACCGCAGCGGGGAGGAAAGACTTCCAATAGCGCTCTTTCTCAAACTGGGTGAAGTAGTCGGTGACTGACAGTACTGCCCAGCGCTATCACGGTCTCATGCATGGGATGAGAGTTATTCTCCCACATGGAGCTCACTACGGACAGTATCCTTCTGTCATCTACCACCTTCACTGGGCCCAGGGGACTCCCCTTCTAATAAGCTTCTCGAGTCTATTTCTATCCCTGGTTGATATTCTACTCCCCCAGCAGGCCACTCCAATGAAGATGGCTGATGCCACTACTGAGTTGAAAAAGGCCCTAAGAAGTGCCCCCTGGAGTCCAAAGGCTCTCAGCCTCCTAAGTAGGTAGAGCCTGCTGTGGCCCTTCCTGTACAGTACATCCAGGTGATCTGCCCAGTCCAGCTTATTATTGAAGAGCACACCCAGGTACTTATAGGTGTTGACAATTTCAATGCCCGTCTCCTGGATGTCCACTGGTTTAGGAGGGTATCTGCATTTACGAAAGTCCACCACCATCTCCTTGGTCTTCCCAGCATGAATCCTAAGGTGGTTCCGCTGGCACCAGTCCACAAAGTCCCGGTTAAATTCTCTGTACTCCCTGTCATCTTTGTCTGTGATGAGGCCTACTATTGCAGAGTCATCAGAATACTTCTGTAGGTAGCAGCTAAATGAGTTGTGCCTAAAATATGCAATGTACAGTGTGAAGAGGAAAGGGGCAAGAACTATAAACTGAGGTGCCCTCGCATTACAGATTACGGTATCTGACACACAGTCCCGGGCTCTCACATACTGAGGTCGGTTTGTGAGGTACTCTAGGATCCAATTGGAGAGGTGGTGGTCCACTCCAACAAGGGCCAGCTTGTCTCTCAGTAGCCCTGGCTGTATGTTGTTAAAAGCACTGGAGAAATCAAAGAACATTATTCTCACAGTGTTCCCTGATTTCTCCAGGTGAGAAAGAGCTCTGTGCAGAAGGTGGATGATGGCATCATCCACCCCAATGCCTGGCCGATAAGCAAACTGGAGAGGGTCCATAGCCGAGCTCACTAGAGGGCGGAGGTGTGTGAGTACCAATCTCTCTAAGATCTTCATCAGGTGTGATGTCAATGCTACAGGTCTGTAGTCATTAAGCTCCATAGGATGTGAGTGTTTCCTGTGATAACTGATGGTACAAATGGTTTAAAGGGAGTCTCTCATTTGAAATTGCGTTTTCTAGGTAAACAAACATTGGAATAGCCTTTAGAAAGGTTATTCTAGTCCTACCTCTTGTAGTTCTCCTGCTCATAGCCATTTTTGAAATATATTGTTTTTTGTAGACATGTAAATGAAGCTCAGGGAGCATAGGGGGCGTTCCCCCGTGCACTGAGTACAGCAGCATCATACTGTGAATGCCTCCTCCTGGCCCTTTCCTTCATGCCCCCTTCATGTTGATTAGTTGTCCTCTTCATCCTCTTTGCTGCGTAAGCCGCCACTGTCTTCAGTGAGTTCCAAATCCCGCACATGTGCTGTACGTTCAGGTTCAGGCCAAGCTGTATGCTCGGGTTCGGGCCTTTAAAACCTCTGGCTTTTGATTTAACCTTAAAGCCAGATCTCTGGCCTCTGAAAGGTCTCATGACTTCTCTAGGGACCCAATGCTTAATACCCACTCCCTTAGGTGACAACTTTTTAATAGCTAATAGCTGATCCCTGGCATAGGTGATACAGGGGTTAACAGGTGCACGATTTGGTCCTTTATGTCTATGAAGAGTTCCATACAGCCTGTTAGTGATGTTCTCGGACCCAGTAGTTATCATCACACCCCCAAATGCAATCCCAGAATCAGTCAAAGTATAGTCCCCAGGATTCCAGGTGCATTGAAAGGGGAATCAGATGGCTGCCAGGGTTTTAGGGTGTTCATCTCAGTGCACTCCCTGATCCCCACACGGAGTGCACTGAGATTCCCATAGCAGCCAGCAGCTTGGTATAGCCCCCAGAGCAGAAACAGACCTCCATTGTAGGGTAGTGTCCCCCACTGACCGAGGACGCGCTTTGTGATTTGTTGCCTCTGAATCTCGCAAAGAGTCAACTTCCAATGTTGCAGATCGGCGGCAGTGACTGTATAATGAGGTTCAAGCCCTATCTCTGCTATAGGACTCATCAATTGACTGCCACCCTGCAAAAATAGGCAATGCCGGTAGCAGCTAGATTCACACAAGCACCCGTTATAATCTCTATGCCTCCATGGATGGGATATACAAGTGAGAAAACGGGCAGGAAGAGGACCAACCAGTGGATGCACCAGCCATATAAACTGTGTATGCTCTGGCCACACAGGCAGCTCAACTGTACCCTTGGTATCTTGGTCCAGTCCAGTTAATAAATACACATACAAGCTTGTCCTCAGTGCGAAATAGGGTGCAGCAGAATGGAGCAGTAGAAATGATGGCAGTCAAGTCAGGAGACCAGCAATGCATGTTATGTATCCTCTAATCCTTGCATCCTCAATTTGTGGGGGAATAGGGTTCAGTGGAATAAAACAGGATGCAGAGGCACATAGACAGAGACAGAAACAAAAGGGAATGATAGTAGACTAGACATGAGGCACCAAAACCACAGGAGTCAATGAATGTGCAGCCATTCAACAGGAAGAAGAAGCCGAGGCGTAGCTTTAAGGGATGTAGCAGTACAGGGTTGGCCATAAGTATAGATACACCCAGACAAAATGGAAGTGATTGCTGATATCACCTTACCATTTGTGGCATATTAGTACATGGGAGGGGGGAAACATTTGAGGCCGAGTGACACACATGGCGGCCATCTGCAAAGCCGCCATTTTGGATTCAACTTTACTTTTTTCAATGGGAAGGGGTTCATGTGACATATCAATCACATGAAGAATTGCACAAGAAAAAAAATAGTGTGCTCATTTTTAATGTAGCTTTATTCATTATCGAGTTATTGACATGTTTCTTATTGTTACAGCTATTGACATGTCGCAGAGGTTAACCGACAAGGAATGGACAGACATTGTGTTGATGTCTGGTGATCGCAGTACACGGGTCATTGCAGCAGACTTCAATGCAAGAAACCCTATGGGACCACCCATCTCCCATGCCACAGTTAGCAAACTGCTCACCAAATTTCATGCAAGTGGTTCGGTGTTGGATAAGCCCAAATCTGGACGTATGAAAACTATCACCAATGACGAAACATCAGTTGCTGTCCTGGCAGCATTTACCAAGAGCCCACAGCGTAGCACTCGACATATGTCCCTGGAGTGTGACATCAGTCAAACGTCCATTCGACGGATACTGGCTACACACAGATGGCACCCTTACAAGATCCAGCTGCTACAACTTCTCAATGAGGATGAGATGTTGTAACAGCTCTAGGCGTTCAAGTGAGGTCTTGCACCTCTTTGCCCCCTTTTTAACCTGACTGTGATCTGATGATGAGTCCCCCCTCTTCTCCCCTCCCTTCCCTGTGGTTCCTGCCTTGTGTCTCTCCCCACTTCTTGTTTTCTTCTCCCCTTTTTCTTTTAGGTTTGGAACTTATTTCTCCCCAGGTGTTGATTATTGTGCTTTTCTATTTGAGTTGTATGGCTCCTTTGTTGTAGGCCTACTTGTGTTATAGATGTTTTGCGTATTTTCTTTGTATATTCTTTTTGTTAAAAAATTCAATAAAAATTACAAATGAATAAAAAGTGCCTTATGTATTATTTTTCAATTAGTATCTGGAAAAATTAAAGGGGTTGGGCACTTTCAGACCAATATTGAGAGACAAATGTTACTATTTGTATAATGAAAAGTTATACAACTTTCCAATATACTTTTAGTCCATGGTCATGTGATAAATCGTCTATGGTTGTGTGATGGACACACAGGTGCACAACTCGTTACCAGGCAGATATCTGAATGCTGTGCTGTGACTATAACGAACTGTACACCTGTGAGTTCATGACACATGGCACATGACCATGGACTGTATATCACATGACCATGGTCTGATTTTCATCCACTGGAAGTAAGCAGAATGAGGGACAGCAAGCAGAGATCTAGAAATCAATGAGGCATAGATACAGAAAGTATATTAGAATATTGTATAACTTTTCATTATACAAACAATAACATTTGTCTCTCAATATTGGTCTGAAGGTGGACAACCCCTTTAACCACTTCAGGACCGCCGATTGGGTATATACATCCGGAAGGTGGTTGTCTAGTTCTGCAAGGACATACCTGTATCCTAGCAGAACTCAGCAGCTGCACAAAATCGTGCAGCTGCTGAAACAGGGAGCCGGCTGTAACTTCAGCTGGAGCTCCCAGAGAGAAGACAGGGAAGGTTTATTACCTCCCTTGCCTTCCCGATCGCTGTGTATACAGCGCTCAATGAGCACTGTATACAGTGCTATGGGTGCTGCAATATTGCGGCTCCCCTCTGACCCGGCAGTCACATGATCCGCCAGGTGCAGCGTCTGTAAGAGCTGCTGGGTTACAGGACCCAGAACAGTTCTATAAATCCTATAGTTATGCACAGGAGGCTGTATTCCTCCTGCAACTGTACCAGCCCCAGTTACAGGGGAAATCAGCCTCCCCCACAAAAAAAAAAAAAAAAAAAGTAATCAGATGTCCCCAAAGGTCTATTATGACCTTATGGGGACATCATGTAAAAATAAAAATAAAAAAAATTAATAGAAAAGTTTTAAAAAAATGTAAAAAATAAATAAAATAATACGCCAATAAAAAGTCCTTATTACAGGTTATAACCCCACCCCCGACTACACCATAAAAAATAAAAATTACCGTAACACAAAGTAAAAACTATTTTAAAAAGTTTTTTAGTAGCAGTTTGTGTTATTAAATAAATAAAAATGAAAAGTGAAAAACAGACATGTTTTCCCTCCTCTTTTGTTTAGATTTTCCTGGATATAGAACAAATTAAAACACATGCAAAAATAAAAACAATATAAAAATAAAGCCCTATGTGTCACCGAAAAAATACACAGAAATTAGTTGAAAAATACAAATGATAAAAATGTTACAGCCCTCAAAACTGCACATACAAAAAGACCCGAAAATGTGTCTGGCCTGTAAGGGGGGTAAAGCATCTGGTATGGAAGTGGTTAAGTAACAACATAAAAATATATAAATGTATACAATATAGACTGTACCATCACACTTAGAGCTGTTCTGTTCATTCACTTTGTAGCCAGCGTTGCAAGTGCAAGTGTGTCCGCCCAGGAAACTAATGCAATTCTGTTCACAATATGTTGTATTTAACTTGCACTCATCAACAACTATAAAAACATATATAAATGAGAAAAAAAAATTCAGTACATTCTCACATTATAAGGTCAACTATTGTTGCTAAACTTGTCATTACTTTTCAGTTTAAACGTAATAAGAAATATTTTTTATATAAAGTATGAAATTATTTACATCAATTATTTTTTAGAACATTAAATAAATGTAAATCTATATTTTCACATACCTGTACAGTTGACACCATCTCCTGTGTAGTTTGCTCCACAGCTGCAGTGAAATGATCCGGCCACATTAGAGCAAACGGCATTTGCTGAGCAGTTATTCAACTGAGGATCAAGGCACTCATCAATATCTGACAAAATAAATCAGATAATACATTGCAGTAATTATATTGGTGACTGATATCACTTCACTGTTAATGACAGCAGGTAATAGAACATAAGTATAATATTCTCTCTGTCACACTAGTAAAACATTTATACACACATTTGTATTGCTATACTAAGGCATACTTGCCAACTCTCCCTGAACTCACTAAATCGGGAGACTTCTGAAAAGAGGGGTTACCTCCTGGAGTCCTGGAAGAGCGGGCAAATTTCCTGGGCCCTGCAGAATATTCCTGCATTCTCTAGCATCCTAGACATTTTACCCATATGATGGGCACTTTATGTGCCAGTCATGTCCTTAAAAAGGAGCATACCCAGCACATTGGTTTACCCATATCATGAAAAGGAGCGTGGCACAAACAAAAATAGACAGGTCATGTCCCAGATGTGTGTGATCTTACAAAGGGGACATGGTCTCACACAAAGACCTATAAGCAGATATGAACAGAACCTCACAGTCAATTTCCACCTGATCAATGAAATGTTGTTTAGTGACTTATTAGAAATGTCCACATGCATTATTCTGCTCAGTAATTTGCATCATTATTGTAATCCACAGTAAAACCAGACATGGATCCAAAACACAAAAGAGGTGCAAATCATTCCATTCTGTATTCTCCCCAGGATAGACAAATCCACTGGGAAGAAGATGAATTCCCCAATGGGAACCTGTCAAGGTGAGCCCACAAATTCCTGCAGAAGCACACCCACTGTACTATATACAAATAGACATTGTACAGCCTTTAAACCAGCCTATATCCAATATAATAAATTAGGTATATTATTCAATAAGCTACCCAGTTTATTATTATGGAGATGCATACTTCCTGTGGGTGCACCAATCATCTTGCAGCATCCTGCATCTTCCTGAGACCTGCTGCTGTGTGATCTCTGGCTCACAGAGTCTACTAACAGAGCCCTCACAACAGAAACAGCCTGAGGCAAGGATTAGGCAGCAAGTACTGATAAAAATGTGTGTCCACACAGTTTTAGAAATTTGGAAATGAGTGTCAAGTGATATTTGCATGGAGCTGTACAGCAAGCCCCCACAGTGAACTCTGTTTCCCTCTGTAGATTCCTTTCCTAGTTTTGATGTACAATTAGTGATGCAAAATACTAAGCATTATATTACCATGTCAACATACCCTAAGGCTAACGCCCCACATTGCAGAAACCCTGCTTTTTTTGTTGCAGATTTTGTTGTGGTTTTTTTGAGCCAACCTAGTTGTGGCTACAGAAGGAATGGGAAATATCTAAGAAATACTTTTCCATTCTTCTCAATCCACTCTTGGATTTGGCTTAAAAAAAATGGAGCAAAATCTGCAACAACAAAAAGCAGCGTTTCCATCAACAAACGTGGCTCCTGTGGAATCAATTTTACTACTCTGCTGAATTTCAGTCTGCCTTCCCCTCTGTGTCCTCTTGATTTACCCTTTCCCCTGCTTCTCATGTTACCTTTCCATTTTCTTTTACAAACTGATATGAGATTTTTTTTTACCATTGTTCTTGTTCCTGATTTACGCATTTGCCTCTGCTGTGACAGAGCTTTTGTTTTCCTTCTCCCCCCCGTGTTCCTCCCTGCCCCCCACCTGCCAATTCTTGTTCTCCTTACCATCCTCTCCGTTTCCTAACCCTCCCTCCATCAAGTGTACCCATTTTTGTTGATACCTTGTTCGACTTGTTCTTTGTGATATTACTAAAGTTTCAATGAAATTCTTAATGTCAAGAAAAAGCAGCGTTTCCACAATGTGGAGTCTTAGGCTAAAGGTCAACTTTATGAGATTTGTTGCATTACTGTTTATTACAGTGCATCAATTCATGGGATCTAGGCAATTCTGTACATTTTGACTTTGGATCCTACAAATACAGTTAGATATTCTTACCGATACAGCTGTCATTGACTCCTGTGTAGCCTGACTGGCAATCACATTTAAAGCTGCCAATGGTGTTTATACAGACTCTACCTGGTCCTGAGCAGTACTCTGGACTGTTACACTCTACAAAATCTGCGAAAGAAAAGATGTACATATACTTTGTTTATATCAATGATGTATAACAAGCTACCACTGTTGTATATATAAATTTGGGCATACCTGTGAGATGTATTTTGTATGTATACAAATAGTGTATTAAGAGAAAATGAATGCTTGAGAAAAAAACAGATCTACTGCAATTGGCACAAGAATATTTGTAGTTGTGCTATGTCTAAGGATAATTATCATTGCAGCATAACTAAATGTCGCTCTTTACATCTCAGACATTTTCAGTACAACCATTTGTATGATGATCATACTTATAGAAATGTCAATCATTATTCTTATCAGTTTTTCAACCCACAGATCACAGCTTCATTGCAGTTTTGAAAATTGCTACATGATTGGTCTAGTAGAGTTTTAACATGTCCTACTGTCCATCTTTGTACTGTTAATTGTACTGGATGCTACTCCGCTGTAGCTTATTATTTATAGTAGTAATTCAGTAGTAGTTTTTGTAGTATTTTTAATCTTACGAGTATATTTTGTATAAATTTTTTAGAAAAACACAAAACAGTAATACAAAAAAGCTATAAATTACACAAACCCATACACCCCTAAAGTCACTGACTGTTGCAGGAAGGAAAAAGTACAATCAAAAAATCAAAACAAGTAAAAGGAAACTTATAGCCAAATCAACTGTTACTCCTACTATATATATGGATTCATTGTTACCATAACCCCTGAAATTGGCCACTTTATTATGTTTACAATGTAGATATTTTTTGTACATTCAAAATATTCTTGTCTTCCAAACTGTCTATTTAGCAACCTTTGGGGATAACGAACATTGAAACAGCACTATATGTGCCATCATCAAGAATAGAAGAGATGAGCGAATTAGCTCATAACGAACTGGGTTCATTACAAGTTTTCCACAAATTTTGGGTCCAGACAAATCAGAGATTTTTGGGGTTTGGCATCCATGAATCATTATTATACTCTGGGTTCTGTTCATACCCCCATAGTATAATAACTGAACATCCAGGGAAGGTGCAGAAAAATAAAAACAACTCATACTCATCTTTCCTCATCCCTCCACCATGTCAATCCACTGTGATTGGGCCTCTTGAGGGGTGTTAACATCATGATGCTTGTGTCAACAGAAAGATAAGAATGAGTTATTTTTTTATTTTTCCATACTTCCTGAGGGCCTATTATTATGCTCTGAGGTCTGAAAAGACTCCAGAATATAATAATAGCAGTTCCAATTCTGATCAACCAAATGATGCTGGAGAACCTTGCAAATATTTGCAAAATGAGTCTTGCAAAGTTCATCCATTACTATAAGAGCCATCAATCTATTCGTTCTGTCAAAATATAGCATTAAAAGTAGTGAAATCCCCCAAAATGCATGACCTAGGGTCCATGGTCGGCTCAACCAAATATACTGCCTGTTTTTGTTGTTTTGAATTGTGCCACTGTATTTATATACTGTATATAGTTTTTCAGCTTCTCAATGTGTTTCCCCTTATTTAGGAGCATTCCACAGAGGAGTAGGTAAACCCCTCCAAGTTAAGGGAGTTTGGTCCAGCCCAACCAATCCTTGTCTGATGTAATGAAAGGAGATACAAAGTTCAGTTAAGTCTCCTTTGAGCAGATGAACAGATCAGACATCACCGAGAGAGCCCATTGCAGGCTCTGCTGAGAAAAGTGTGGTGGAGGTCTTTTTGGAGCCTTAACCCAACATCACCAGGACTACAACTCTGAGACAGGAAATAATTGTGCTACCAGCCTCCTGAGAAGAAAGAAAGTGTCATGTTGGAGACCAGCCTAACACATATCCGACACTTGATTCTAGATGGCCGCATTAAGACATTCCTGCTACTCTCTGAAGAATTCCGGATTTCTCATAAGGAATTCTATAATCGTTTCCCCAACTTCCGTTCCAAATGGGCTCTGTGGCATGATGTTAAGGGGTTGCTGCAGGTCTCCACCACTAATCGTTTTTGACTGCACTCTCCTTCCTCTCCCCTTTTTCTCTTTTGGTCGGACCCTACACATTATTGTTTGATGTGACCTTGTGCTATTTATGGTTTCCTGTTCCCCATTTTGGAACCTCTGTTTCCCCTTCCCACCACATTTCTCTAACGCTGTCCATTTCTTGGCTATTGTATCACCTTTGATGATAAGCATGCTCCTTAACACATAGACATCAGTATTTACATCCCGTCTGCCTTTATTGTGTAATTTTGCCTTTTTTCCTTGCAGCTGTTATGTTTATATGCAGGCTCCATGGACAGTGTTGGCTGCCTTCACATGTTTTGTTCTGATTATTCTGTTTTCACTATTGCTTATTGTGATCCTGTATTTGTGTGTTCATTTATGTTATTTTGCATAAAACTTTCAATAAAAAGTTAAATAAGAAAGTGCCATGTTGGAGGAGAAGTTGAGGTTTACTAGAACCTCACATCCTGGACTCTGCATTACACAGGTAGTTAGGGTATCACTTGGGACTTACTCATATCAGCCGTCATACATATAATGGGAGAGGCAAAGTATAGTATTATTGTAGTGGAGTTATCAGACACTGGCTGTAACATCCATTGCTGAGAGAAAACATTATCAGGCTGAGTACCGTCATATATAGTGTACTACTACCTCCATCAAGGAAGCTGCATTGGTTGCTGTTTTCTCAGTAAAGGACTCCCCACAATTGGAAGGGTCTTGTGGAAACTACCACCACCACCATCAGGTACTCCACAGGCCCCCTCAACATTGCCCCAACTTTGAAAGTGGTCTGGAGTTGGTTGAGTGTCCTTGGCCTACTGTTGACAATCCTACTGTACTCCTATCCTCTGGTTCCCTCCTGTGAATTTTAAGCGCCACCAATAGTTAAAAAAAAATTTGAGCAGCGCCGAAACAAACGAATTGATATGGCATTAGTGCATTGACACTTTGGACAACTATCCAGTTTTCTCAGTTCCATAATATATAACTGTGGGGGGAAAAATGCAGGCGGTTGACTATGAACCAGGGATGACTTCCCAATCTTTCTAAACATACAGTTCCGAAGAAGGGCATCCTTAATACCTAGTTCCTCCTCCAAGGTGTCATAATCCTACTTATCCTTTTCAAAATTCTCCCCATTTTTAAGCTAAATAGTAAGTTGCATTACCAATTGGAACTTAAATTGTGGTATAAAGCTTCATTACACTGTAATATATATATATATATATATATATATATATATATACAGTCATATGAAAAAGTTTGGGCACCCCTATTAATCTTAATCATTTTTAGTTCTAAATATTTGGGTGTTTGCAACAGCCATTTCAATTGATATATCTAATAACTGATGGACACAGTAATATTTCAGGATTGAAATGAGGTTTATTGTACTAACAGAAAATGTGCAATATGCATTAAACCAAAATTTGACCGGTGCAAAAATTTGGGTACCCTTTTCATTTTATTGATTTGAATACTCATAACTACTTTTTACTGACTTACTGAAGCACAAAATTGGTTTTGTAACCTCACTGAGCTTTGAACTTCATAGCCAGGTGTATCCAATCATGAGAAAAGGTATTTAAGGTGGCCAATTGCAAGTTGTTCTCCTATTTGAATCTCCTCTGAAGAGTGGCATCATGGGCTCCTCAAAACAACTCTCAAATGATCTGAAAACAAAGATTGTTCAACATAGTTGTTCAGAGGAAGGATACAAAAAGTTGTCTCAAGAGATTTAACCTGTCAGTTTCCACTGTGAGGAACATAGTAAGGAAATGGAAGACCACAGGGACAGTTCTTGTTAAGCCCAGAAGTGGCAGGCCAAGAAAAATATCAGAAAGGCAGAGAAGAAGAATGGTGAGAACAGTCAAGGTCAATCCACAGACCACCTACAAAGAGCTGCAGCATCATCTTGCTGCAGATGGTGTCACTGTGCATCGGTCAACAATACAGCACACTTTGCACAAGGAGAAGCTGTATGGGAGAGTGATGCGAAAGAAGCCGTTTCTGAAAGCACGCCACAAACAGAGTCGCCTGAGGTATGCAAAAGCACATTTGGACAAGCCAGCTTCATTTTGGAAGAAGGTCCTGTGGACTGATGAAACAAAGATTGAGTTGTTTGGTCATACAAAAGGCGTTATGCATGGCGTCAAAAAAACACAGCATTCCAAGAAAAACACTTGCTACCCACTGTAAAATTTGGTGGAGGTTCCATCATGCTTTGGGGCTGTGTGGCCAATGCCGGCACCGGGAATCTTGTTAAAGTTGAGGGTCGCATGGATTCAACTCAGTATCAGCAGATTCTTGAGAATAATGTACAAGAATCAGTGACGAATTTGAAGTTACGCCAGGGATGGATATTTCAGCAAGACAATGATCCAAAACACAGCTCCAAATCTACTCAGGCATTCATGCAGAGGAACAATTACAATGTTCTGGAATGGCCATCCCAGTCCCCAGACCTGAATATCATTGAACATCTGTAGGATAATTTGAAGCGGGCTGTCCATGCTCGGCGACCATCAAACTTAACTGAACTGGAATTGTTTTGTAAAGAGGAATGGTCAAAAATACCTTCATCCAGGATCCAGGAACTGATTAAAAGCTACAGGAAGCGACTAGAGGCTGTTATTTTTGCAAAAGGAGGATCTACTAAATATTAATGTCACTTTTCTGTTGAGGTGCCCATACTTTTGCACCGGTCAAATTTTGTTTTAATGCATATTGCACATTTTCTGTTAGTACAATAAACCTCATTTCAATCCTGAAATATTACTGTGTCCATCAGTTATTAGATATATCAAATTGAAATGGCTGTTGCAAACACCCAAATATTTAGAACTAAAAATGATTAAGATTAATAGGGGTGCCCAAACTTTTTCATATGACTGTATATATATATATATCTTTAGTCATTACACTATACTTACCCACACAAGTTTCATTTACAAAGATGAATCCCATATCACAAGAGCATTCATAGCTGCCAATTGTGTTCCTACAGGTGGCATTTTGTCCACAAATAAAGTCATTTATTGAACACTCATCAATATCTGCAAAATTGTATAATGAAGATGAAATTATTGTTAGATACAGTAGATGAAGGATGGAGTGATGAGATAGGGAAAGGAAATAATCATGAAGAAGAGTAGCACAGAGTGCTCAGCTCTAAAGCTGAAAATCTAGAAGTATGCAAGCATACTTATCTATTATGTAAAGTAAGGAAAGTGCTAATACATGGATATACTCACCTACACATTCACTCCCAGTACCAGAGTAACCATTCCGGCATGTACAGTTGTAGGATCCTTCAGTGTTGATACAGTACGCCCAATTACTGCAGTTGTTTGTTGTTAAACACTCATCAATGTCTGTGCAGTTTTCACCAGCATACCCTTGTTGACATTCACATTCATATGAACCAGGTGTGTTGGCACAGTGTGAATGCTTAGGGCATAAAGTAGCGTTCAGGCATTCATCTATATCTGCAGTATGGGGTAGAAAAATCTGGTAAGCAAACACCATAACAGCTGTGTCACAGTCTTTTAGTTGCTAATTACATAATGTAATAGTAAAATAATAATAATGTTAAATACTAAATAAAATACTTCCACGCAAGTGCTGGTGGCAGTTTGAATTCTTGTGCTGCAGCACTAGATAAAACCTGTTTACTGTTCAAAATAAATACATAAACTGTTCAATATAACTAAATAACTAGTGCTCCAGTGAAAAATAAATTCAATAGTCCAATGGTCCACAAGGCATCCAACTATCCACTAGGGCAGTGATGGCGAACCTTTTAGAGACCGAGTGCCCAAACTGCAACCCAAAGCCCACTAAATTATCGCAAAGAGCCAACACGGCAATTTCACCTTAAATTAACCTGCCACCCCAGCATCCCCCCTCTTGCTCGCACGCAGCCTGCACCCCCATTCCCCCCTCTTGCAAGCAGCCTATATCCCACATCTCTACCCCCACACTACACCCTGCACCCCACATCTCTCCCCCCACACTACACACTGCACCCCACACTACACTCTGCATCTTTCCCCCACACTACACCCTGCATCTCTACCCCTCACACTACACTTTGCATCTCCCCCCACACTACACCCTGCACCACACTTCTCTACCCCCACACTACACCCTGCACCTTACATCTCTCCCCCCACACTACACCCTGCACCCCACATCTCTCCACCAACACTACACCCTGCACCCTACATACTGCACCCCACATCTCTCCTCTCCCACATCTCTACCCCCCACACTACACTCTGCATCTCTCCCCCCACACTTCACCCTGCACCCCCACATCTCTCCCCCACACATCTCTACCCCACTACACACTGCACCCCACATCTCTATCCCCCACACTACACTCTGCACCCTACATCTCTCCCCCCACACTATACCCTGCACCCCACATCTCTAACCCACACACTACACTCAGCACCCCACATCTCTCCCCCCACATCTCTACCCCCCACACCCCCCCCACCTACACACTGCACCCCACATCTCTACCCCCCACACTACACCCTGTGCCCCACATCTCTCCATGTTCCTACACTGCTCAGGATTACAACTTTTCTTCATGTGGAAGGACCTTCTTACAAGCCAAGACACGCCTACCCTGTCATGTGACATTATGACGTCAGAAGGTCCTTCCAGAGTACAGTATCTAGCCTTTACCTATTTAGCATGTACTGTGTAAGCATTGATCCTGCGGACCGCGGCCTACACTGACAGTTTTCAGCTGTATGTGCATTTGCACATACAGCTGAAAGAAGCGCTCTCTCACTAATGGAGAATCCTGTACTGGATTCCCTGTTAGTGAGCGATCATGGTGACGGCACGTGTGCCAACTGAGAGGGCTCTGCGTGCCCTCTTTGGCACGCATGCCATAGGTTCGCCATCACGCCACTAGGGCCACTATTTAGGCTACTGACACTGATACTGCTAGTGTTAATACACTCAAAGTGGCTCCTACCTGGAATCTACAGTGGGGAAAAAAAAAGTATTTAGTCAGCCACCAATTGTGCAAGTTCTCCCACTTAAAAAGATGAGGCCGGCCTGTAATTGTCATCATAGGTAGACCTCAACTATGAGAGACAAAATGAGAAAACATATCTAGAAAATCACATTGTCTGATTTTTTAAGAAATGTATTTGCAAATTATGGTGACCTCTGTCATTGCCAACGTTTGACCTCTGTCATTGCCAACAAAGGATATATAACAAAGTATTGAGATGAACTTTTGTTATTGACCAAATACTTATTTTCCACCATAATTTGCAAATAAATTCTTAAAAAATCAGATAATGTGATTTTCTGGATATGTTTTCTCATTTTGTCTCTCTTAGTTGAGGTCTACCTATGATGTCAATTACAGGCCGACCTCATCTTTTTAAGTGGGAGAACTTGCACAATTGGCGGCTGACTAAATACTTTTTTCCCCACTGTATGTGTATCTGTAGAGGCAATATGGCAATTCTTAAAATATATTACAGTATACAAATATAGTAGGTGGGCAGGCTACACATTTTCTAAACTAGTCAAACTGGGCAACTTCAATGAAGTGGCAGCTTTCTTCATATGTCTCATTGCATCTTACCTGAACAGTTTACTCCAGCATATCCTGATAGACACTGACATATATACGATCCATTAGTATTTACACAGATTGATTCATAGGGGCAGTTTGCTGTCTTAATAGTGCATTCATCGATGTCTGTTGGAGATATTGTTATAAAATTAGTGGACTACTGTATAAGTTTTATGCATTCACAACATCTTCATAGATCTTTGTTTACAATTCCATTAAACTGCATACTCCTAATGATGATCAGTGTCTTCCAATGGCCATTTTGCAGGAAGCCTTGAGAAAGCATGCATATATGCAATATGGTCAGTGGTAGACGCTAATGAAATTTTATGAAGGCGTTTGGGGAATGCCACTGACTATGCTTTTGAGTTCACTTCATGCTTCTACTGACTCAACTGAGCACCACAAGTATCTTAGATTATAACATTCTGTTTTTTTATTGCCACCAAGACAGTAAAACTGTTTGCTCCATAGTGTGGGCCATTAATGGCCAGTGATGAGGAAGAATTGCAATGCAAGTAACTAGGGTGATAAAAATATTACAAATATTTTGGTGTAATGGAATTTATATGATGGAATTTATTAAGTACAATATATCCACAGAAAAAAATAGCATTTTTCACTTGTCCTTACCATGGCAGAGTAGAAATGGATTTCCTTCATATCCAGGTAAACAGTCGCAGGTATAGGTTCCAGGAAGGTTTGTACAGTTGCTGTTGTCAACACATTGGTTACCATTGCTACACTCATCTATGTCTGAAGAAAAGCAGATTACAAAACAATTTTTTTAGGATTTTGCTAGTTAAGCATCCTTAATGCTATTTTATTTTTAATTTGTGTGATGTATTTAGGCTAAAGTTCAATTACACTTTTGTTAAAGGGAACTTCTCATATTGGAATTGCAGTGCAATCTGCAGGCGGCATATGAGCCAAACAGATTTATATATAGCTTTGCTAGAAAGGTTCCAGTATAACTCTAGGCTTGGGTGTCATGTGGGCAGCCTTATTATTGATTGTCAGCTATATCTGTATGTTGTCAACCATTGTGTAGGTCCGCCACTTTATTCTTTAGACCAGACTAAGCAATAATTTAAATTAAGACATGATAGGTTATACTGGAACTTTTATAAAAAAATGAGATATCTATCTGACTCATCTTGCTCTATAACATGCCACCTGTAGATTGGACTGCATTTTAACTCTTTTCCTGATGCATGAAGTCAATAGTATGTTATGATGTCAGGCAGGGGATATGAACCCTCTCCAACCAGAAACAGCACAATTCATGGCTTATAACCACTTAGATGCCGCTGTGAAATTGTGACAGAAAAAGTGGTTGTGGTGCTTGCATGATACCATATTGTAATGATGGCCTCCGCAGAACATCATAGGAGGGGAGGCGATCCGTTTTCATGACTATAAAAGGCTCCCAGACTTTTCAGTGTATAGTTTGCATAAAGTGCACTATATACAATCTACTGCATATATATTGCACTATATTGCATGAACAGTTAAATCCCCTAGGTGATTTTTCCTGTGGGTACTCTGGTTTCCTCCCACACTCCAAAGACATACTGATAGGGAGTTTAGATTGTGGGCCCTACTTGGCACAGAGAGTGGTGAAAACATTTGTAAACCTCTGTACAATATGTTGGCACTATATAAGTAAGTAAAACAAATAAATAAATAAGGTTCACATTTTTTAGAGGGACAAAAATAAATGTAAAAATGTTTTTTAGAAGTTTTAAAAAAATGAAAAAAAAACAAAACAAAATAACAGAAGATGTAAATATTCAAATCACCTCCTTTGCTTGGATCACATCTAAAAACAAAAAATATATTAACATAATAGGTATCTGAAAATATCCAGACCATCAAAATATACTTAAATAAAAGTACTTAAAAGTACATAAAAGCATAAATTGCTATTTTTGTCTCCCTCCCCCCAAAAAACAGTTGAATAAAATATGATTAAAAAGTCATATGTACCCCATAATGGTATTAATAAAAACATCTACTCGTCCCACAAAAAAAGAGCCCTATACAGCTCTGTAGAGAGTACAAACACAACAAAAACTATTGCTATTGCTGTGATTACACTGATCCACATAAAATAGAGAACTTTTCATTTATATTGCACAGTGAACGGTGTAACAAAAAAAAATCCATAAAATAATGGGTCATATGATTTTTTTTCCCCAATTCCACCCCATTAAGAATATTACTGAAAATTGTCCAAACAGGAAGTACATTTTGTCCTGCAGAAAACAAACCTTAATACAGCCATGTGAACAGAAAAATAGGAAAGTTATAGAACACATGCAGAGAAAACCAAAAATGAAAAATTCAAAAATTTTGACTTAGAGGAAAGGGGTTACCAATATAATAAAGTTTAATTGAAACATAGAAGGAAGTACAGTACATTACCGACACACAGAGAACTGTTGTTTTCATCCACTTTATAGCCAGACTGGCAGCTGCAGCTGTATCCACCCACATAATTGTTACAAATTTGCTGACAAGTTGATATATTAAGAAAACATTCATTAATATCTAGAAATAAATTATCAATAAATTAGATAATTAGAATGAGAGAAGTTCATATGTTGTTAGTGATGCTACAAAAGATAACAGTAAAAGTATTTCAATTATAAATTCTGTGACCATTAGTCAGTGGCTGCACTGTATTGCAACCCTTATATAACACCAGCACAGTGGCTCAGTGGTTAGCAGCGCTGGAGTCCTAGGTTCAAATCCAGCCAAGGACAACATCTGCAAGGAATTTGTATATTCTCCCTGCGTTTGCGTGGATTTCCTTCCACAATCCAAAGACATACTGAAAGGGAATTTAGATTGTGAGCGCTACTTGTGTTAACAATATCTGTAAAGCACTGTGGAATATGATGGCGCTATATAAATGAGCAAAAATTATATAACCATTTAGCTAAGGACTATACTACTCCTTTTTCTAATTGATTTTAGCTATTGAGCTATAGCTGCAGCCCCAGTTACAGTTGCATGTAATCTTGTAGGCTGCAGCTATATAAAAAAAGTCACATGTAGCTCTGTCCTACTCTTATGACTATTACAAGGCATATGGTAAGGGCACATACCACATACTGTACCCATAATACACTATGTCATTTTGTTCTAACCAGTATTTTACTATCAATGTGTTTTAATATGGTTTGACAAAAGTTCACTCTGTGACAATTTGCATTGCATCTCCTTTAAAAGGTTGTCTGGGATTAGCAAAAAGGGTCAACCTTTTTCCTCAAAACTTCACTTCCTTTATCATTGGGCTGTGTCTGTTATTGCAGCTTATTCTCATTCAAGTGAATAGGGCAAGTATTCCTGGGCAAGCTTTTTAACCCCAAGTGCGATTGTATAGTAAAGTATGCATCTAATGTGTCAACATTTTGTCCATTCTAGTCTCCTTAGAAAAAGGCTATAAGGTTGTTTTACTGTAGTTTACTGAGTGCACATTTGTAATATGTTAAATCTTGTGGTAAATCTTAGCAAAACTGAACCTATACTCCAGAAAACTATAGAAATATTGCAGATCTTAAAAAGTCTCTTACTCTCATTAAATGATGATAGCTGAATTATATTTAAAAAAAAAACGGTAAATATTAGAAATATATGGATGTTTAGGTGATAAGTATCAACAAAGAAAATGGAAGGAAAACATCTAAAACTTAGCTTTTATTAAGGAACACAGTCCACTAAAAGTGAAAATTATACTATGATGTGTATATGTAATCATGTGCAGCCGCACATATGATATGATACAATTCCGCTGATAAAACTTAAAATTGTATCATATCATATGTGCGGCTGCACATGATTACATATACACATCATAGTATAATTTGCACTTTTAGTGGACTTTGTTCCTTAATAAAAGCTGTTTAAGATGTTTTCCTTCCATTTTCTTTGCTGAATTATATTACAAAAGAAATTCTATGTAGATTAGAAATAAGGTTAAGCATATACCCACCTGTGCAAGATATTCCGTCTCCAGTTAGATTAGTAGGACATGGACCACACGTGAATCCTGTCTGTGGGGCCTTTAAATCTATACAACTACTGTTAACAAAACATTTATTTTCTCTGCAAGCATCAAAATCTTCTTCACAGTACATTCCCGTCCATGCAGCAGAACAGTTACATCCGGCAACCTGCATTACAAGGCAAAATGGCTCTTAAAACGTGTTTTAATATAAAATATGTATTCCACTGTTGTAAAACATGATGGATATTAATGAATATGATGGATATTAATGAATAGGGTGACTTGCCTTGAATGTCGTGGTCTCATTTCCTATACTGGTGGCGCTATCATAGAGACAGCTGCCATTGTTGGTACAGTTGCAGAGCACCAGAGTTAGGCTCACAGTAGTGGTGACTTTGGAATCATTGGCTACTATAGTGACGTTAATAGGTGTTGAACTAGTGGGAAGCCATATCAACATTCCATCAGCTGTACATCAGAAAGAAATAATACATTTTTATTTATATAGCACCAACATACCCATCATGCAGCAAGGAAGAGAATAAAGCACAATGACAAGGATACGCCTTATATTTCAGTGATGTGATCGGCTCATTAACAAACTGAATATCAAATCAGTTGTTATTGTATCAACTATTACTACTAATAATAATAATAACAAATAATGATAAACCATGTTATAATAATAATAATACATATAATAGCCAATAAGCATACACAAAGTTAATCATAACTAATAATAATAAAGCATAACTATATATTTACCTGTTATATTAAGGTCAATGGAGTCAGTCTCCAGAGAGAAGCTCACCGTGTCATTGTTATCATCAGTAGCTGTGTAATACACAGCTACTGGCTCTAACAACTTAGTGCTGATGGTGGTCGGTCCAGTAACATTTGGAGGAAAGTTATCTGTAGAGACAAGTTGTACCATTTTTTAAACTGAGTGTTATAATTTATTGATCATTTGTTCATCTAGAGGAAAGTACATGTACAGATAGTAAAAATGTTCAGACAGAATGGTATTGAAACTGCTACCGGTATATATTGTTGTTAGAATGAAACCAAGAAATACAGTATATTACTGCAAAAATATGACAAACCAGAGAGAAGTGTGTAAAGAATATTTCTTACTCATTGTGCTATTTTGTTCAATGGCTGAGTTGATGCTGTTAAGTGTGGCCATTCCTAAAGCGTCATTCCCAGTACTCAGGATATCAAAAATACACTCATCATTTCCTTGACATGTTTGATTTGCTTTCTGGATGGCTTCACTGCTACTGGTCAAGAGCAGCTCATCATAAAACTGTGGCACAAATGTGTTATTGTTGTAGGTGTACCAGGATTCCCCATTTGTTTCATTGTAGTTGAAGATTGTGTTTAACGGTGTAGTTTTCCCTGTGAAACAAAATCATTCATAAATATAGATACAGTCATATGAAAAAGTTTGGGCACCCCTATTAATCTTAATCATTTTTAGTTCTAAATATTTGGGTGTTTGCAACAGCCATTTCAATTTGATATATCTAATATATCTAATAACTGATGGACACAGTAATATTTCAGGATTGAAATGAGGTTTATTGTACTAACAGAAAATGTGCAATAAGCATTAAACCAAAATTTGACCGGTGCAAAAGTATGGGCACCTCAACAGAAAAGTGACATTAATATTTAGTAGATCCTCCTTTTGCAAAAATAACAGCCTCTAGTCGCTTCCTGTAGCTTTTAATCAGTTCCTGGATCCTGGATGAAGGCATTTTTGACCATTCCTCTTTACAAAACAATTCCAGTTCAGTTAAGTTTGATGGTCGCCAAGCATGGACAGCCCGCTTCAAATTATCCCACAGATGTTCAATGATATTCAGGTCTGGGGACTGGGATGGCCATTCCAGAACATTGTAATTGTTCCTCTGCATGAATGCCTGAGTAGATTTGGAGCTGTGTTTTGGATCATTGTCTTGCTGAAATATCCATCCCCGGCGTAACTTCAAATTCGTCACTGATTCTTGTACATTATTCTCAAGAATCTGCTGATACTGAGTTGAATCCATGCGACCCTCAACTTTAACAAGATTCCCGGTGCCGGCTTTGGCCACACAGCCCCAAAGCATGATGGAACCTCCACCAAATTTTACAGTGGGTACCAAGTGTTTTTCTTGGAATGCTGTGTTTTTTTGACGCCATGCATAACGCCTTTTTGTATGACCAAACAACTCAATCTTTGTTTCATCAGTCCACAGGACCGTCTTCCAAAATGAAGCTGGCTTGTCCAAATGTGCTTTTGCATACCTCAGGCGACTCTGTTTGTGGCGTGCTTTCAGAAACGGCTTCTTTCGCATCACTCTCCCATACAGCTTCTCCTTGTGCAAAATGTGCTGTATTGTTGACCGATGCACAGTGACACCATCTGCAGCAAGATGATGCTGCAGCTCTTTGGAGGTGGTCTGTGGATTGTCCTTGACTGTTCTCACCATTCTTCTTCTCTGCCTTTCTGATATTTTTCTTGGCCTGCCACTTCTGGGCTTAACAAGAACTGTCCCTGTGGTCTTCCATTTCCTTACTATGTTCTTCACAGTGGAAACTGACAGGTTAAATCTCTGAGACAACTTTTTGTATCCTTCCCCTGAACAACTATGTTGAACAATCTTTGTTTTCAGATCATTTGAGAGTTGTTTTGAGGAGCCCATGATGCCACTCTTCAGAGGAGATTCAAATAGGAGAACAACTTGCAATTGGCCACCTTAAATACCTTTTCTCATGATTGGATACACCTGGCTATGAAGTTCAAAGCTCAGTGAGGTTACAAAACCAATTTTGTGCTTCAGTAAGTCAGTAAAAAGTAGTTATGAGTATTCAAATCAATAAAATGAAAAGGGTACCCAAATTTTTGCACCGGTCAAATTTTGGTTTAATGCATATTGCACATTTTCTGTTAGTACAATAAACCTCATTTCAATCCTGAAATATTACTGTGTCCATCAGTTATTAGATATATCAATTGAAATGGCTGTTGCAAACACCCAAATATTTAGAACTAAAAATGATTAAGATTAATAGGGGTGCCCAAACTTTTTCATATGACTGTATAAACACTTTCTGAGCATACCATCCAAATATACAGATAAAATGATAGTCTTTCAGCATATTAAATATATTATATAAAACATTTATCCGAATTAGGACATGGAGCCACTTTGCTTCCATAGGTAAATAAATCCATTGTATGTCATGTGTTAGAACATGCCCCACTGGGATCCAGGTTTTTACAAATTCATTGGAATTAAAAATATAAAACTAGAAGAAGGCAGAGGTACAGTACAGGTACAGTGTGGATATGCCATTTCCTTTGCAATATGAAGGGAAAATGGATAATTTAGTATTACAATTTAGAAATAATATCACTTTTGGAAGGCTCATGAAGTAATTGTAAATCAATATATAATTAGAAAAAAAAATATAAAATGTCCTTTAATTTAGTGTCAAAAGCTTTAAGAGCAAATTTTAGTGCTCTTTGCATGCAACAGTCCAAACATAATTTTTAATGGTTTGTGGAGCTTTCTACTTCTGAGCTTATAGAGCTGTGAGTGTCCAGCATATAACTGTATAGTATTGTAATAAAGTTAAAAAAGATCATTAACTTGACATGAAGATGTTACATAAATTTATTTCAATATGTAAGAAGCAATATCTCCCTGTAAAGATAAGAAGGTAAATCTCATCACAGCTCTCCCACTACAGTAGGGAAAAAAAAGTATTTAGTCAACCACCAATTGTGCAAGTTCTCCCACTTAAAAAGATGGATGAGAGAGGCCTGTAATTGACATCATAGGTAGACCTCAACTATGAGAGACAAAATGAGAAAACAAATCTAGAAAATCACATTATCTGATTTTATAAGAATTTATTTCAAATTATGGTGGAAAAGAAGTATTTGGTCACATACAAACAAGCAAGATTTCTGGCTCTCACAGACCTGCAACTTCTTCTTTAAGAGGCTCCTCTGTCCTTCACTCATTACCTGTAGTAATGGCACCTGTTTGACATTGTTATCAGTATAAAAGACATCTGTCCACAACCTCAAACAGTCATACTCCAAACTCCACTTTGGTGAAGACCAAAGAGCTGTGGAAGGACACCAGAAACAAAATTGTAGACCTGCACCAGGCTGGGAAGACTGAATCTGCAATAGGCAAGCAGCTTGGTGTGAAGAAATCAACTGTGGGAGCAATAATTAGAAAATGGAAGACATACAAGACCACTGATAATCTCCCTCGATCAAGGGCTCCATGCAAGATCTCACCCCGTGGGGTCAAAATGAATCACAAGAATGGTGAGCAAAAATCCCAGAACCACACAGGGGGACCTAGTGAATGACCTGCAGAAATCTGGGACTAACGTAACAAAGGCTACCGTCAGTAACACACTACACCGCCAGGGACTCAGATCCTGCAGTGCCAGACGTGTCCCCCTGCTTAAGCCAGTACATATCCGGGCCCATCTGAAGTTTGCTACAGAGCATTTGGATGTTCCAGAAGAGTATTGGGAGAATGTCATATGGTCAGATGAAACAAAAGTAGAAATGTTTGGTAGAAACACAACTCGTCGTGTTTGGAGGAGAGTGAATGCTGAGTTGCATCCAAAGAACACCATATCTACTGTGAAGCATGGGGGTGACAACATCATGCTTTGGGGCTGTTTCTCTGCAAAGGGACCAGGACGACCGATCCGTGTACGTGAAAGAATGAATGGGGCCATGTATTGTGAGATTTTGAGTGCAAACCTCCTTCCATCAGCAAGGGCATTGAAGATGAAACGTGGCTGGGTCTTTCAGCATGACAATGATCCCAAGCTCATCGCCAGGGCAACGAAGGAGTGGCTTCTTAAGATACATTTCAAGGTCCTGGAGTGGCCTAGCCAGTCTCCAGATCTCAACCCCATAGAAAACCTTTGGAGGGAGTTGAAAGTCCGTGTTGCCCAGTGACAGCCCCAAAACATCACTGCTCTAGAGGAGATTTGCATGGAGGAATGGGCCAACATACCAGCAACAGTGTGTGCCAACCTTGTGAAGACTTACAGAAAACGTTTGACCTCGGTCATTGCCAACAAAGGATATATAACAAAGTATTGAGATGAACTTTTGTTATTGACCAAATACTTATTTCCCACCATAATTTGCAAATACATTCTTTAAAAATCAAACAATGTGATTTTCTGGATTTGTTTTCTCATTTTGTCTCTCATAGTTGAGGTCTACCTATGATGTCAATTACAGGCCTCTCTCATTTTTTTAAGTGGGAGAACTTGCACAATTGGTGGCTGACTACTTTTTTCCCCTAGTGTATTTCCTCAGTATACATGTACTGTGTGTGTGTAGTCAAAGACTTAGATTAACCCCATACAAGCAGTTTGTGCCCTCCTCTAGCTGGGAGTTATGCTAGCTGTGTTAGCAATATGCTGGTTGGGATTATTACTGTAATATGCAGAAAAATCATATTATGTGGTTCACGGTCTATTCAGAAAGTAAAGTTAAAGCTCCTTGTTAGAGACAAAGTTCATTTTGCCAGATCTGTGTTATGATTATTTGCTTTCCATTAGGGTGCATTAGCAAATGAATTTGAGATTCACTTTTAGCAAAGTTATGAGAAAAATACAGTCAGTAAAATGACTCTCCTATTCTATTCTGTAAACCAACAACTCAGACAATCCACAAACTGGTTAACACGGTTGAACTGAATTAGCTTATCCCAGATACGTGTTCTTTTACCCCTTAAATGCTTAGTGTCTTACTGTAAGGCTAAGGCCCCACCTAGCGGGCCTTTTCACAGAAAGTCTGCAGAGTTTTCCTTTGCAGACTTTCTGCTTCAATCAGTGTCGGACTGGGATGTCTAGGGCCCACCAGTGGAATTGTTTCTAGGGGCCCACCATCAGGACCCCTGCAGATCACCGGTACCGAGACAGGGCGGCTAAAGGTAATAACATGTTGGGAGCCACGCTGCTCAACCACTATACCATGTGCACCACTGCACTACCTAAACCTACTGCTACACCTTGTATGGCAAGTAAGCAGCGTGGCTCCAAGAATTGTTACCTTTACCTGTAGCCGCACTGTCCTGGAAAAGCTGATCTGCAGAGGTCCTGGCTGTTGTATCATCGCAGATGTAATATTGATGGCCTATCCTAAGGACAGGCCATCAATATTAGAAAGATGGATAAATCCTTTAAAGAGGTTGTCCAGGCATTGGAGCAACCCATGTAGCTGGCGGGAGGTGTAAAGTAAAAAATAAGTAAATTAAAAATCATACTCACCTGTCCCCGGCGCTCCGTTGTCCACTGTCAGTGTCCATTCAGTCTCGTGCTGGCGACTCCTTGCTGGGAGTCCTGCACCTCATGTGATCGCTAAGACCAATAAGGTACAGGATTTCCAGAAATGAGGCGCCGCCATGAGACCGAACAGACACAGGCAGGGGACATCGGGGTGCTGGGGACAGGTGAGTATGCTTTTTTAAAAAAATGTTCTTATTTTTACACCTCCCTGGCGACCGACACAGTGGTCGCTCCAGTTTATGGACAACCTATTTTAAGGGGTTGTCCGGGCCAAACATTTCTGTGGTCACTTCACTGGTCCCCCCACATAGTGGCCTCTTCACTGGTTCCCCATACTGTATGGGGAATAGTGATGGGGTCATTATATTGTGTGGGAGCAGTGATGGGGGCTGACATCCTGTGGGGGGGACATTAAACTGTGTGGGGCATATTAAAGGGGTTGTCCAGGGTTAATCTTTTTTATGGCCTATGCTCAGGATAGGCCATAAATACCTGATCGGTAGGGGGCTGACACATGGCTCCATCAGCTGTTCAGAGCCACTTCTGGAGCCCGTTCTGTACACAACACAGGGCCGGAAGCAGAAAGCTCCATCCGATGTATAGCAGCCCGGCGCCTTCACTGCAGCTCAGCTCCTACTGACTTCAATAAGTGCTGAGATGCAGTGAAGGTGCCCGGCTAATATACAGTGGACAGAGCTTTCTGCTTCTGGCCCTGTATTGTGTACAGGACGGGCATCAGAAGTGGCTCCATACAGCTGATCGGTCCGTGGTCAGCCCCCTAAAGATCAGGTATCTATGGCCTATCCTGAGGATAAACCATAACAAATTATGCCTGGACAACCCCTTTAATATACCCCCCAGGGCCCCCCTAATGCGCCACACTTTAAAGAGGTTGTCCAGTATCATTTTTTTCTTTTTTAATAACTAGTCCGGGGGAGGTGAATCCCCCCTACTCCCCCCCCCCCAAAAAAAAAAAAACATAAAAAAACACACTAAACATATTCACCTGTCTCCAGTGCTCCGGTGTCCTCCCAGCACGATCCGGTCCTGCAGCTCCGCTGTCTTCTTTTTGCCGGAAGTCCTCACTGGCTGTGACGTCCCAGGTCCCTTCCCTTAGGCCGCTGATTGGCCTCAGGGGTGACATCACAGGTAGTCATGTGCAGAGGGAACTTCAGCTGGAAGAAAACAACAGAACTGCAGGACCGAATCGCACTGGGAGACACTGGGGACAGGAGAGAAAGTTTGGGGGGTTTTTTTGTTTTGTTTTTTTCACCTGCCCCGGTGTAATTTAAAAAAAAATGAAGGAGCCACTGTATGGAGTATAAGCTCCACAGTGGCCCCCACCCAGTATTATATACTCCCCACAGTGGCCGCCACCCAGTATTATAAGCTCCACAGTGGCCCCCACCCAGTATTATAAGCTCCACAGTGGCCCCCACCCAGTATTATATGCTCTCTACAGTGGCCCCCACCCTGTATTATACGCTCTCTACAGGGGCCCCCACCCAGTATTATAAGCTCCACAGTGGCCCCCACCCAGTATTATATGCTCTCTACAGTGGCCCCCACCCTGTATTATATGCTCTACAGTGGCCCCCACCCAGCATTATATGCTCTACAGTGGCCCCCACCCAGTATTATATGCTCTCTACAGTGGCCCCCACCCAGTATTATACGCTCTCTACAGGGGCCCCCATCCAGTATTATAAGCTCCACAGTGGCCCCCACCCAGTATTATAAGCTCCACAGTGGCCCCCATCCAGTATTATATGCGCCCAATAGCCCCCCTCTGCTTCAGTGCTATTTTTATACTTTGGGGTCTCCTCAGACCCCAGAGTATAATAATCGGAGGCCCAGGGGAAGTGATTAAAAATAACAAACATTCATACTCACCTTGCTTTACCTTTCCTTGGCATCCTCGCTCCATCCTGCTGTCTTCAGCGTCTTCAGGCTCTTTTCAAGACATCGCTGCTGAGGCCTGTGATTGGGCCTAAGCGGTCACGTGGGGGCGCACTGACGTCATTACGCAGCCGCGCCCCATGTGACCGCTAGGGCCTAATCACAGGCTTCAGTCACATGACGGAGGAGCGCCGGAGAGGACGCTGTGCCCAGGAGAGGTGAGAATATGTGTTTATTATTTTCAGTCACCTCCCCTGCCCTGCCATCTATTGGAAAGGGGCCTGCAATATGCCAGGGTCCCCTTTCCAATAACAGTATGTATAGCGGTCGGGGAACCAGGCTTTCCCAGACCGCTATCATAGTGGCCCGGGGAGATCGTTAAGCCTCTGGTCAGGGGCCTGATCGGGATGATCAGGATCCCGATCGGGCCCCCATGACATGAGGACTAATAGTAGGGGCTAGGGGCCCACCGGTGGATTTACCAGTTCCCCGGTGGGCCAGTCCGACCCTGGTTTCAATTATACCTATAGGGAAACTTCCAGCGTTTCCGTAGGTAAAATTGACATGCTGCGATTTTCAAAAATGCAATGAAAAATGAAATTGCAGCATTTCAGTTGCACGTATTTTTGTGCAATGTGTGCATGGTATTTGCCAGAATCCCATTCACTTTGCAGGGACTGTTTACTGTTTTTCCATTTCCATTGGTCATATAAAAAGTCATATGTAAAATACTCTAAGTAGTCATGGTGAGCGGGGAGCAGCTTCACACTAGTCACATTGTCTGCTTATCAATCATGCCTCCTGAGTTTGACTGACATCTCCCTCGTGTCTGGGAGTGAGGGACCTGTGTGGTTGATGTGAATCATGCCCACGAGAAGTGTTTAACAAGGAAAAAGCTTTACTAGGCTCAAGCTGCTCCCTGCCTACTGTGACTACTAGAGATGAGCGAATCGAAGCTGCAGAAGTGGAATTTGATCTGAATTTCAGGAAATCTTCAATTTGCCATGATTCCGGATTTCCTCACGCTTCGATGCATTGAATCGAATTTTTTTATAAAATGGCCACCGCACATGTTAGAACAAGGGGGAAGGGACTCTGGGAGCACGGGATCAACCACAATGCCAAGCGTACAGCTAATCAGCAGCCAGCCGGACCTGTGATGTCACAGCCCTATAAAAACCCTCAGCCATTTTAGGTACAGTCAATTCACATCGCTCTTACTGTAGGGATAGACGTCGGCAGGAGCTAGGGAAAGACTTAGAAAACAGATAGAAGTTCAGGAAAAGAGGATTACAAGTGTAGGGGAAGGATAGGGAGGAATTGAGACAAGAATTTGGGGTGGTTGTAGGGTCATTTACAGCAAGAATTTGCAGCATAATTCACATTGCAGCACTCACTGCCGTTATACTGCTGCTCATTACTCATATCTTACTCATTTCTGTGTCTTCAACACAACAAGCCTTTTCCAGTGCAGTACAGCAAACAATAGTGAATCATCATACAATAATATCGGCACGTATCTGTAAAAAAAGCCTTTTAAAAGGCGTTTATTATAAGAGGCTTATTCACTGTTCTTCCAAGGCATAACATTAGTCAGTACTATTGTGCCAAAGAAAACTGAATTATCATCCAATAATATCTGTACTTATCTGTAAAAAAACGCCTTTAATGTGGGGAAAGACATAATGACCATATTCGCCATTTTATTACCAGTATGACGTTGCAGGCCATTTTTAAAAACAGAATTGTCAATAATAATTCAATAATTCTTAGTGGTTATCACTTATTTAAAGGTGTTTATTAGTGTCTAAACCCATAAGGAGGACCATATTTGCCATTTTGTTACCAGTATAAAGTTGCAGGCCATTTTTAAAAACAGAATTGTCAATAATAATTCAATAATTCTTAGCAGTTATCACTTATTTAAAGGTGTTTATTAGTGTCTAAACCCATAAGGAGGACCATATTCGCCATTTTGTTACCAGTATAAAGTTGCAGGCCATTTTTAAAAACAGTATTGTCAGTAATAATTCAATAATTCTTAGCAGTTATTATCACTTATTTAAAGGTGTTTATTAGTGTCTAAACCCATATGGAGGACCGTATTCGCCATTTTGTTCCCATTGTGCTTATGGAGCCGATACTGCTCCTGCCACCCCCCACCCCCTCCCACAGCTGCCATGCCAGTGCAATTTGAGCTCTCAAGGCCCCCCTGGTCAGACATGAGAGAGGATGGTCGATGGCGCAGATAGGCAGCGGGCAACTTTCTACATAGGATATCTCTGTAGTAGTTCAGTTTGTCCTCCCTCTCAGCGGGTGTAAAAAAGGCCCCCATTTTTCCCTGGGAGTGAGGGTCTAACATTGTGGAGAGTCAGTAGTCATCCCTCTGCCGAATGGTGACAATTCGCTGTTACTACGCAAGGAAGTCAGCATGCTTCTGGCCATTTGCACAAGTGACTCCGAGGGACTCTCTGCATCCATCTTCACTGCATACTGCCACGGTATGTCTGGGTCATATGCATCATCATCCTTATCTCCCTCTGGCTGTTCTGGTTGTTCCTGCTCCTCCTCTCCACCCATTTGGCTACACATTGTTTGTGCTCCAATGTCCTCCTCTTCCTCCTCCTCCAGTTCTCAGGAGGTGGCCACATCTCCAGTCCCCTGACTAGCCAGATTGAAAATCATCTTTTCCAGCATGTGAATCAGTGGAATGACATTGTTCATCCCGTAGTCCTGGCGACTGACTAACAAAGTGGCCTCCTCAAAGGGAGCGAGCAAACAGCAGGTGTCGTGCATGAGCTGCCACTGGCTAACGTTAAAGTTACAGTTGTGCTAAAGGCACAGGAAACTTGGTGAAATTTAAAGGAAAGATGAATGCAGCATGATATTAGCAAATACTGGAGGCAAATTTGCATTCATCAGCCAGGAAGCTGCGCATGAGATGTTCTTGGACGTTACAACATGACAACAATCAAAAACACAAGGTCAAGTCGACCTGTCATTGGCTACAGCAGAAGAAAGTGAAGGTTCTGGAGTGGCCATCTCAGTCTCCTGACCTCAATATCATTGAGCCACTCTGGGGAGATCTCAGCACACAGTACATGCAAGACAGCCCAAGAATTTACAGGAACTGGAGACTTTTTGCCAAGAAGAATGGTCAGTTTTGCCATCTGAGAAAATAAAGAGTCTCATCCACAACTACCACAAAAGACTTCAAGCTGTCATTGGTGTTAGTGGGGGCAATACATGGTATTAAGAACTGGGGCATGTGAACTTTTGAACAGGGTCATTTTGATGTTTTTGGTTGTCATTATGATTTAAAAAGAGAAAACACAGAAGTTTGACAATAAATGGCTTCAACCAACCACTAACCATGAGTGGAGAAAAAGTTTTTGTGTTATCATTCAAATTCTCTGAAAAAAGGCCAAAAAAAACAAAAAATCTGCCGGGGTATGTAAACTTTTTAGCACAACTGTACACAGAGGAGTACCTCTGTCTGCTTGGAGAAATCATTTATGGCTTTTCTCTGTTCATATAGTTGATCCAACATATGGAGGGTGGAATTTCAACAGGTGGAAACATCGCATATCAGCCTACGTTGTGGGAGGCCGTTCTGCCGCTGCAGCTCAAGGAGGGTGTGCTTGGTGGTGTACGAGTGGCTGAAGTGCATGCAAAGTTTCCTTGACATTTTTAGGATGTCTTGCAGATGGGTGGAATACTTAAGGAAATGCTTGACAACCAGATTGAACACGTGCGCCATCCAGGGTGCATGACTCAGCTCTCCTTGACGAAGCGTCGACACCATGTTCTTCCTGTTGTCAGTCACCATTGTTCCGATTTTGAGGTGTCGTTGAGAAAGCCACGATTCGATATCTTGAGGAAGGACTCAGAGCAGTTCCTCCCCTGTGTGACTCCATTCGCCCAGGCAAACAAGGTGTAGAACAGCGTGACACCGAATTCCCCTCGACATGTGGTATGCTGGAGGGGCATTGTGAATTGTCCCTGCTGAGGAGACAGTGGAGGATGAGGCTGACATTGTTGCAGGACTAACGGCGTGAGAACGTGGAGGCTGAAGGTGCGTCACCTGTCCAAGTTGCTGGTGTGTCTGGGCAGGCACCACATTAACCCAGTGGCCCGTAAATGACATATATTGTCCTTGACCTTATTTACAGCTCCACATGTTGGCGCTGCCGTGAACTTTAGCAGACACCGACAGGCTCAAGGACTGACCCACCTTCTCTTCTACATATTTGTGCAGGGCTGGTACTGCCTTTTTGGCAAAGAAATGATGACTTGGGACTCTCCATCTCGGCTTGGCACAAGCCATCAGTTCTCTGAAAGGTGCAGAGTCCACCACTTTGAAAGGGAGGGACTGTAGCACCAGAAACTTGGACAGGAGCATGTTCAGCTTCTGCACCGTTGGATGAGTGCATGCATACTGCTGTCTCTTCTGTGATGGATTGCTGATGCAATGACTGACTAGGAGGAGGAGATGCAGATGCATCACGAGCAGCAGATGATGGGAAGTACACACAGCTGAGGTGGTGGAGCCTTGACTGCCTGAAATGGGTTGCGTGCCACTGGCTGCTGCAGTGGTTGCTAAGGCAGGCTGGACCACCACATTGGAGCCATAGCTCTCCCAGGCCACTTTATGGTGACACTGCATATGTTAACGCAGGGCTGTGGTGCCAACATTGGCACCCTGGCCACACTTTACCTTCTGCCCACAGATTGAACATATGGCCATGTTGACCTCTCCCGGCGATTTTACAAAAAACTGCCACACCACTGAATAGGTGATTTTACCCCCAACACTCCACGCTAACTGACTGCTGCCACCACTGCCTCCGTGAACCCCTGCACCACTGCTTTCCGGGCAGGTAGGCTGCTGCGAAGTGGGTGGTCTACCCCAGGCACGTTTAGTTCCCGACTTCACACAGCTGCCACCCTGCTGACTCCCCCGCTGCCTCATGCGCAAGGTGCAACCCTCTTCTCCTGATGACGATGAAGCCCCTCCCAATTATGATTGGCTACATTGTCATCCACCACTGTCTGCAGTTCACTGATGTCCTCTTCAAGACCAGCTCCCACGCCACTCTCCTCATCACTACTTGCCCGCCTACTGGAGGAATCGGCAGATGTCTCCTTCAGATCTTGGTTGAGCAGTAGCTGCTGACTATCCTTTATACTTACCCTAGTCCCATGGGTCTGCTGCCTTGGGATAACCTTAGACTCTGACCTATCCTTCAAGCCTTCAAACCCTCAACACCTCCTGCCGCTCGCTTAATACACCTCTTCCCCCGTTCTTCATCGGCAGCTCCCCTCTGCCAATCCCTTCACTGGCTACCCGTTGAGTTGAATTGAGTTCAAATTACTGACGCTGACATACAAAGCCATCCTCAACTTGTCCCCTCCATATATCTCCGACCTAAACTCCTGCTACCTGCCCGCACATAACCTCCGATCCTCCAAACACCTCCTACTCCGCTCTGCTCTTATCCGCTCTTCACACAACCATCTCCAAGACTTCTCACGTGCATCGCCCATACTCTGGAACTCATTATCAAGACACATAAGACTAACCCCCACAATCACAAGCTTCAAGAAGGCCCTGAAGACTCACCTATTCAGGAAAGCCTGCAACCCCCAATAACGCTACTGTCTCCATACCACCACCTGAACAGCCTCTACCCCCACCTTCTGTCTCTATCTCTCATCCCTCATAGATTGTAAGCCCTTGCGGGCAGGGCCCTGTATCCCACTGTGCCAGTTGGTCACTGTTAGTATTATCTGTTTTGTATATCTTGTGTACCGTATGTTAACCCTCAAATGTAAAGCACCATGGAATTAATGGTGCTATATAAATAAACAATAATAATAAATAATAATAATACCTCCTCCTCACTGTACAGTGGATCTGAGCCCATAGCATAGAGTACTTCTCTAGCTGAGGGAACAGAAAAGGACAGAGGCAGGTTGAGGACAGGTGAGGGCACAGGGCCTGCTGCCGGGCCATGCCAACTAAGGGTTTTGTCTGATGAACCCACTAACTCTTGGCTGGGGGTGTCTGATGTGACTTGGGATGAATTGGATGACCGAGTCAACCAGTCTACAATTGTTGGGTTGCTGGTCAAAACACGACCGCTACTTGACACTGGGCGCTCAGGCCTCTGTAACTGACCCCTGCTGCCACGCCTCCCTACTCTGCTGCGACCTGTGCCTGCACCAGAAACATTTAGGCCTGCGGCCCTCCCCTGTGTATGGACTCTTGCTTCTCTGTCTGAAAAAGTTTTATTGCAAAGGGCAAAAAGGCCTGTTATTTTCTACTTTGAAGAGAACGGCAAATATGCCCCTTATTTCTTTCCCCACTAATGAACACCTATAAAAAAAAGCGTGATAAAGGCAGAGATTTGTGGCTCCAAATTATTGAATTATTGACAATACTGTATTGATAAATGGCCTGCAACTTTATACTGGGAACAAAATGGCGATTATGGTCCTCCTTATGGGTTTACACACTAATAAACACCTTTAAATAAGGTGTATGCTCCTCCAGCATATCACATGTGCAGGGCACAACGGTGTCACACTGTTCTACACCTCATTTGCCGGGGTGAACGAAGTCACACAGGGGAGGAACTGGGTCACTGTATGTCCTCCTCATGCTGCTGCCACCGGGTCACTGCATGGCCTCCTCATGCCACTGACACACAGGGTCACTCTGTGTACTCCTCATGCCGCTGCCACTGGGTCGCTGTATGCCCTCCTAAGGCTGCTACTACCTCCACCTCTGCCACTGGGTCACTGTATGCCTTCCTAATGCCGCTGCCACTGGGTCAATGTATGGCTTCCTCATGTTGCTGCCAACTCCACATTATATCGCCTTGCCAGTATGTAGATATCTACAGTCATGGCCAAAAGTTTTGAGAATGACACAAATATTATATTTTCACATGATCTGCTGCCCTCTGGTTTTTATGTGTGTTTGTCAGATGTTTTTATCACATACAGAAATATAATTGCATTCATATTATGAGTAACAGAAGCTTATATTGACAGTTAGAATGAGTTAATGCAGCAAGTCAATATTTGCAGTGTTGACCCTCCAATCAACTTCTGGACCAAATCCTGACTGATAGCAGTCCATTCTTGCAGAATCAATGCTTTAATTTTGTCTGAATTTGTTGGTTTTTGTTTGTCCACCTGTCTCTTGATGATTGACCACAAGTTCTCAATGGGATTAAGATCTGGGGAGTTTCCAGGCCATGGACCCAAAATCTCTATGTTTTGTTCCCTGAGCCATTTAGTTATCACCTTTTCTTTATGGCAAGGTGCTCCATCAAGCTGGAAAAAGCATTGTTGAGCGCCAAACTGCTCTTGGACGGTTGGGAGAAGTTGCTCTTGGAGGACATTCTGGTACCATTCTTTATTCATGGCTGTGTTTTTAGGCAAGACTGTGAGAGAGCCGATTCCCTTGGCTGAGAAGCAACCCCACACATGAATGGTTTCAGGATGCTTTACAGTTGGCATGAGACAAGACTGGTGGTAGCGCTCACCTCTTCTTCTCCGAATAAGCTGTTTTCCAGATGTTCCAAACAATCGAAAAGGGGATTCATCAGAGAAAATGACTTTACCCCAGTCCTCAGCAGTCCACTCCCTGTACCTTTTGCAGAATATCAGTCTGTCCCTGATGTTTTTTCTGGAGAGAAGTGGCTTCTTTGCTGCCCTCCTTGAGACCAGGCCTTGCTCCAAGAGTCTCCGCCTCACAGTGCGTGCAGATGCACTCACACCTGCCTGCTGCCATTCCTCAGCAAGCTCTGCACTGCTGGTAGCCCGATCCCGCAGCTGAAACACTTTTAAGAGACAGCCCTGCCGCTTGCTGGTCTTTCTTGGGCGCCCTGGAGCCTTTTTGGCACCAATGGAACCTCTCTCCTTGAAGTTCTTGATGATGCGATAGATTGTTGACTGAGGTGCAATCTTTCTAGCTGCAATACTCTTCCCAGTTAGGCCATTTTTGTGCAGTGCAATGATGACTGCACGTGTTTCTTTAGAGATAACCATGGTTAACAGAAGAGAAACAATGATGGCAAGCACCAGCCTCCTTTTAAAGTGTCCAGTGGTGTCATTCTTACTTAATCATGATAGATTGATCTCCAGCCCTGTCCTCATCAACACCCACACCTGTGTTAATGGAGCAATCACTGAAACGATGTTAGGTGGTCCTTTTAAGGCAGGGCTGCAATGATGTTGAAATGTGTTTTGGGGGATAAAGTTCATTTTCTAGGCAAATATTGACTTTGCAAGTAATTGCTGTTAAGCTGATCACTCTTTATAACATTCTGGAGTATATGCAAATTGCCATTAGAAAAACTGAAGCAGTAGACTTTGTAAAAATTAATATTTGTATCATTCTTAAAACTTTTGGCCATGACTGTATGTGGAATCGGCAGACAAGGGTGTAAAAGCAGTGTGCTCTTTCACGGTACAGTAGGATGTTGGGCCTCTGCATGGTTCTTTCTACCTGGCACTAACATGGACCTGTAAGGCTAGGTTCACACTTGAGTTAGTTGGTCAGTTTTAGCCCCGTAACTGTCCAAATAAGTGAAGTGTGCAGCGGTTCTAAGAGCGACGCCTGTCATGTGTGTGTCATTCGGACTCACAGTATTGTTTCACTACCACAGTAGGCTCCCTATGCGTGTTACTGCAAGGCACAGTGTTCTACACCATTATACAGGCTCTCTGAAGCCAGGAAATAGGTGTTTTTTAGTGATATTCACGTGAATTAATTCGGATCGAAGCTAATTATTTTGGAACTTCTCATCGAATTGCAGAATCGAACATTTGAGAAATTCGCTCATCTCTATTGACTACTTAGGGTCATTTACATATGACTTTTTATGCTTTCAAACATTTATAACTTCACTTTGCTGCAACAGAAATATTACAGATCAGTAAATGGAAAGGAAATTACTTCATCCTGCACATCTTCATGACCAGGACCAGGTTATGGTGGGGAAACGACACAAAAGGTTCCCTTTAAGGCCTAACCTAGGCTTAAGGGGTTAAGATCATAATTTTAAAATGACAAATTAGATTCACGTATCCACTTACATGTCATCCCAATATCAAATATTAAGGATTCATTGGGAAGTTTCACACCATCAAATTCCAGTTTGGTCCCATTTGCTGCCTTAAGGTCATCTGTCTTATCATCATTGAAGATTCCTGTGAAATTATTTGCATCAAAATTATTACACAAACTGAAATTCTAAATTTGAGACAACTTCTACTTTTGCCTGACTCTTAAACAATATAGTTTTTCAAAAAGTGTTTATATTATTACTTATATTGTGGTGAGTAAGGGGATGTTCACACTACCATTATAAATGGTCATGGCTCTCATCTATCATAGACAGAACCCCTACCACTTGCCATCCATTCCCATTCAATCTACTGTGCAAAAAAAATATTTCTTTAGGTTTACTTTACTTTGTTTACTTTAGTAATGGAAGAAAAAGTCCTGCATACGCTACTTTTTTTTTCCGTCAGAAAAGAAACATGAAGAAAGCTTCTGTCATGTTTTTCACATTAGAGTAATTGTAGATTGATGGTGCTCCATCTGCATCAGTCACTCTATCACTGTCAAAGTCCATTGCTATCATCCTATGATCCATGAGAGGAATAGATATTAATAACTGTTGTATGAACGTATCCTTAACTGCAGAGTACAAAGCAACTCAGTGACATATATAAAAACATTACAGTCATTGAAGGACTGTCAGGAGGATGTATCTTACCTAGGAGGCCTTCAGTTCTGTTCTTGTAGCTAGTATCTAACATTGTGACAAAGCTCAAAGCTCCCTGAACGGCAGAAACAGTTATTGAGATCCCACCGTCGAACAAGGCTTGTATTTCATTTTTGCTTGTTTTCTCCAGTGTGATTTTGTTTACATAAGATGAGTTGTCTTGAAATAATTAAAGCAGAATATATTAACCACATGTATACACAATACAGGAATCATATACCAAATGTAACATGTTATTTCACATTCATCATGGCACCCCTACACAGTCTATACTTAGAAAGATATATTGTAGCTTAGTTGATTCCTTGCAAACCAATTTCTTGAGTTTTGTTTTACTCAAGTCAAAATATATTATTGCTGTGTTTACCTCAAGAAAAATATTAAGACTTCTTTTTACTTTATTGAATAAAGATTTTTACATTACTTAAAAAAAATTAAGCTGCACATAATTTAAATAAAATATAAAGTGAATGTTAGCTTACCTGGTAAAGTATATTCCGTGCCATTGAGCTTTACAATAGATGAATTGCTTCCCTGAAGTATCCACTCAACCTATACAAAAATACCAATGATCAAATGTTGTCAGGTGATACAGTCATTGTGATATGTTTCTCTCCAATGAACTGTTTGCAATATAAATAATGAAAAGATTGTACAAGTGAATACATATAAAAGCTAAATTTACCGTTGTCCCATTTTGAATTATAGCAGCCAGTCCCACAAAGTTGGTTGCCTGTGTGCCATTTCCAGCCCTAGCCGTACGACCCTGAAGTCTGAAGATAACTGTGTCATTTCCATCTCTGACATTGACCAAAATGAACTCTCCCAAACCATTGAAAGTATATTTTACTCCATCAAGTGTGTTGATATGGGGGTCACCAAATAGGAAGCCTAGAAAACGTATCATGTATTCTAGTTATTAAAAAAAAAAAAAGAAGTTTCAAAAGTAGCAGATTGACAGCTTTATGGTACCAATGCTTACCAAAACGTGGTGGAACATATCCAATGCAGACATCATAAGGTCTTCTCTGCCGGTACAGCGAACACAGAGAAGAAGAACCAGAGTACTTGCAGCAGTTATTGTAGGGATCAACTTCATATTCTGTATGGACGAGATACATATAATATTATGCTAACATTTTGTTGTTTAAAGTATAACTAAACTTTCGGACAGTATCTGTGTCATTACTAAATTTTGTAATATACTTTTGTGATGATTCCACTTAAATATGGCTATAACTCAAAGCTGTATTTTGATCTACTCATAATGTGCGAAGCCATAATCCTAGTTGTATGTTATCAGTAGAGGTAACACTGTAACAATAGGGCTTTGTATCCATCCCAGAATGGCTCAATTGAATTCCTACATAGCCCTGAGTGATCAAACATACATGCATTGTCCAGCCTGGGCTGTTAGATCAGACACGGTTGATAACATTGTATCATTTCACTTGGTCTCAGCTCCTTACAAAAAGTCTTGACTTGAGTGCGTTAATCAATCAGACTTGCCATCACCGGTGACCTCATTCTGGGTGGTGTCATCAAGGGTATAAAAGATAAGGTAAGAGGCCAGTGAGGGAGACTACAGACAGACTACCACTGAGAGAGACTATGATGAGACCACAGAGAGACTATTGGACTATACTGTGAGGAGCATGCAGGCTGGAATACTGTGTTGATGCCACATGCTAGAAGCCTCCACTGGTTATTCACACATACCAGAGCATGTATGAATGTTGGACTACAGAACCACATCAAGGAGATGTGTGGTAAAGTAATTATTTCACCTTTATGCCCTTTTATTTTATTGCACTGTATCTTGTAACTAGTAACTGTTAATGCTTGCATATATCTGCATATCTGTTCTGAACTACATGTTTTAGATGTTAATACCGACCCATTTAGGGGTTAATAAATATATAAAATTTAGAAAGCTTGTCTTGTATTTATCTTGTGAACCCAACACTCAATGGCGGTAAGTGTGGTTTTATATGAAAGAAGACTCAGGTGTGGCCCAACGCGGTGTTGGCGCACTGAGGATTTTTCACATTGGTGGTAGCGGTGGGATCTTAGGATAAACAGCGTGTGTTGGTGACCTTTATCACTCAGACGCTGGGGATTATGGTAATCCTATGAGACAAGCTCGGTATTAAAGCAAGCATTAAGATACAGTGAAAGTTTGATACAGTGCTGTTCCCCTCCCTTACTCTTTTTGTATTCTATCCTATCTTTTATTTGGCAAATACCAGTGGATGGCTAGTGGGCTCAGAAGCAGAACCCCAGAACTGCAGAACCAGGCTTTTGGAGATCCTGAGCGTATGGCTGAAATGGAGGCAGCCACAGCCATGCAGAGAATCAAGCAGAGTCCTGATTTTGGGGGTAGGCCAGGAAGTGCGGCAAGCAGCCCGGTCCCAAGGATTACTTCACCAGGAGGGACCAGTAGCCCCAGCCTTGCTGGGGGAATGGCTTCATACTGGCAATTGGCCCTGCAGCAAGTAGGCACCAGTGACCCTAACATATACCTGCAGGTGTTGTGCCGTTTTCTGGAAGCTGTACAACAAGAACGGCAGGCTGATCGTGAGGCAGCAGAACGGCAGGCTGATCGTGAGGCAGCTGAGCGACAGGCAGAGAGAGAGAGGAAGGCTGCTGAGCGACAGGCCGAGAGGGAGTATCAGCTTGAGCTCGAAAGGAGGGAGCTCTCCCAGCAGGCGCAAACTCCAACAACCCTGCAGAGACCCTCAAGTTGGAAGGAGAAGCCAGGCCAGAGTTCACCACAGCCGTCTGTCGTCAGGTCGGGTGAGACAAACTATGCCCCGGGTGGTCCTTCCCCTGTCCCAAGAACTCTGGGCACCCTAGTGACCTTCCCAAAACCCCAAGGGGAGGTGCGGCGGTGCCATGCCTGTAACCAGACAGGACATTTCAAGGAGGAGTGCCCCAACCGCCCTGAGAACTTCCCTGCTTCCCAAGCCACAGCAGGTGGCCCATCTGTGTATCTGGACGGGGGTGCAGGAAAAGGAATGCGGACTGTGGGACTATTGACTGATTTGCCGGCTAATGTACTGTTGGGAACTGATTTAGGACCTATGATGTCCCAATATGGGGTGGGGAGCACCCCAATTTACTGTGATAAACTGTCTATGATTAATGTTGATAATGTGTCTGTCATATCTTCAGAGAAGGCCCGTAACCCCCCCTCTGAGATACTTCCCATGGCAGTAAGTGTAAATGCTAATGAGTTTCCTTCAGCTGAGAGCAGGGAAGATGCAAATGAGCTTCCTGCAACCCAGCTCAGCAAAAATGTTATTGATGCTTTGTTCACCCCCGTGCTAGGAGCCAATAAGACCTTGTCTGTAGACACACCCACATCTGCGGGTGCGTCTCCCTCCCAGCTTGTTAATATGTCTACCACAGATATCATTGAGGCCCGGTGTGAATTAACAATTGCTAATGAAGGTACTGTCAATGTAATTGCCAATGCTTGTTGTGAAAGTGTACAGGGTAGCTCTTCTGAGTCACTGGAAGCGACTTCTACTATTTCGCCCAATGCATCCGATAAGCACCCAACTGCTGACCATGTGCCAGGTGGTCAGGTAGGCTATGGGGATCTCATGGCCGATCCAGGTGAGGGACAGACTGCTGGTAGTGCGGTGTTAGCCCGCAGCCAGAGTGCTACAAGGGTGGAGGGCGTTCCGACCCTTGAACCGTTGCCTACACCACCTGGAGTCGGTGCTGAGACCGCCATGACTAGCCTCACTCCATTGAAGCCGGAGGAGTCCGGCCGGTATGAGACATACACGTCTCTTCGGTCCAGTTCTATTCCAGGAGTGCCCATGGCCCAAGTGCAGATGGCATGGGGTACTGGAGGTGTGATCCAAGAAGGGGGTATGTCAAATGTATTACCTGTCAATGTATTGTGTGGGGAAGGTTTGGGGAAGCCTGATCTCAGTCATTTGCCCAAGGTATCACCATCACCCACCCAAGTACAGGAGGAACAGGGTGTAGGCCCAAAGGGGCAAGGCGTCTGGGAGGGAGGACAGGATCCAAACATACCTGTGCCAGAACCAGAGGTGCCCCTAGGTTTGAAAGCAAAGGGGGAGGTGCAGAATCCCCTAGAACTCTCCCAACTAGCGGCTAGTGTGAGAGAGACCCTGAGAGACCGCCGGGATGGGGTCTCTGAACTGGTATCCCAAAGATCTGGGGTCATGAGTGTGGCTCCACAGGATGCCAGCACTCAGAAAGCGGACCCAGAACAGGCAGGAGGTAGCCAAGTGTACGTGGCTCAGGGCCTGAGCCTTAGAAGTGTCCCTAGTCAGACTAGAGAGCCAGAAGGGACCGGCAGCTATGTAACATGCACCTCTTTTTTGTCTCACTCCAGCCAAGAGTTCAGAGATGCTGTCCAAGCTGACCCTAGTCTGGCCATATTGAAGGCGCGTGCAGCTCGACCACCCTCAGAGTCTGACAAGGCCCGAGTCTGCTGGGACCCCGGTGGAGGTGGGGAAGCCTTGGGGCCAGAGCCTGAGAAGCGGAAGTGGCAGAGGTGCTCTCAGAAGAGGGGCACAGGCCCCTACTTCCTACAAGCCCCATCTAAAAGGGGGAGGTGTGATGATTCCACTTAAATATGGCTATAACTCAAAGCTGTATTTTGATCTACTCATAATGTGCGCAGCCATAATCCTAGTTGTATGTTATCAGTAGAGGTAACACTGGAACAATAGGGCTTTGTATCCATCCCAGAATGGCTCAATTGAATTCCTACATAGCCCTGAGTGATCAAACATACATGCATTGTCCAGCCTGGGCTATTAGATCAGACATGGTTGATAACATTGTATCATTTCACTTGGTCTCAGCTCCTTACAAAAAGTCTTGACTTGAGTGCGTTAATCAATCAGACTTGCCATCACCGGTGACCTCATTCTGGGTGGTGTCATCAAGGGTATAAAAGATAAGGTAAGAGGCCAGTGAGGGAGACTACAGACAGACTACCACTGAGAGAGACTATGATGAGACCACAGAGAGACTATTGGACTATACTGTGAGGAGCATGCAGGCTGGAATACTGTGTTGATGCCACATGCTAGAAGCCTCCCCTGGTTATTCACACATACCAGAGCATGTGTGAATGTTGGACTACAGAACCACATCAAGGAGATGTGTGGTAAAGTAATTATTTCACCTTTATGCCCTTTTATTTTATTGCACTGTATCTTGTAACTAGTAACTGTTAATGCTTGCATATATCTGCATATCTGTTCTGAACTGCATGTGTTAGATGTTAATACCGACCCATTTAGGGGTTAATAAATATATAAAATTTAGAAAGCTTGTCTTGTATTTATCTTGTGAACCCAACACTCACTGGCGGTGAGTGTGGTTTTATATGAAAGAAGACTCAGGTGTGGGCCAACGCGGTGTTGGCGTACTGAGGATCTTTCACAACTTTATTAACAAATTTTCTTTGAAATCCTGCATTTTTTCACTCTTTCCCTTCTGTATCTGTATCTGTATTCAGAGCTGTATAATATATATGATATAAAAATCCCAATCCCAACTGTATTTTGATCCAGTGATATCTCTGGAAATAATATAGATAGCACTGCAACCTTAGTGTCACATGAAAGAAGGGAATCTTCTCTTTCATATGACACCAAAAGCAAGTTATATAATGTCCGAGATATAACTTTTTGACGTGACACAGACTGGAACTCCCATACACAGTAACATTCAGTGAGAGGCAGGAACAGCTCTCAATACAGAAGTAGGGAAAGAGTGAAAAAAATGTAGGATTTCACAGAAAGGATCAAAAATCTGTTATTAAAGTATATTACAAAATTCATTTACAACAAATACTGCCAGAAAATAAAAAGTTGTCCGAAAGTTTAGTTATGCTTTAACAGTATAAAATGCCATATAGAAAAGAAATAACTCAGATGCAGTTACATTTAAATAATATACTATACTATAATATACTATTAATAAATAAAACAATATCCTACTGCACATAATACTTTTTATATATTTAGTAAAAGCTTTAAAGTTGAAGATCTAATTATTTTCCATCTGTGAGCAGCATACAGTATTATTATTACCTTTGTATTGGGTTCTTTGTATCTGTATTTGTGATTGACTATAGTAGTAATAATAGGTATAGTAGTAATAAGGGTTCCACCATTTCAACCAGCTGTTTTCATATTCCCAAGGGGTTGGTAAGTATCTTTCTTTCTCTCCAAACGACAGACTGCCCCAATAATTGTAGTAACATCTTGTACCTCCTCCGTACCATGTTGAAAATGCGGTCTGAAAGGTATGGGAGAAACTATACATATCTGAGAAAACAAAATGACATGAACAATTTAGTGGTACATTTAGTAGCATTATTTACATTTTGACTATATTTTTTTATATTCACTGCTTATTTAAAGAGAACCTATCACCTCCTCTACCAACACCAGTTCTTTGAATCTGTGTTCTGCTCAGAATCATACCCCTTACCTGCTCATGCCTGCTACTGCCCACCTGAGAGTAAAAGATAAAAATTGAGACTCTTCAGTAGTTGATACCTTTTAATGGCTAACTTGGAAGATGATGGAAAATAAAAAGCTTCACCAGGCATGGTAAAACACAATCTTTGTATACCTTGCCTGATGAAGAAACCTAAGCAGTCTTGAAAGCTTGCTAATTGTTATCATCTTTTCAGTTAGTCGTTAAAAGGCCAAAATAGCATTGGAGGCACCAAAACTATCAGCACTTATTGCTCAAGAACATTGGAGTCTAGAGAAAAAAAATTCCAACTGTGCTGGAATCAGTGGTGCAGCTCCTATTAAATGTAAAGGGCTGAACTTGGTGGAATAGGTGAAAGGTTCTCTTTAAAGAAAAGTTTTCATCTCTACAACTACAGTATGTCTGTTTTAGACAATACTTTTATTCTTCATAAAACCATAATGCTGGAGTATCTTTTCCTAAAACATGGCAAGGCAATTCCAAGGCTACTCCTCATGGAAATACATAAATAAATCAACAAATTGTGTTGTTCTGGTACTGATGTCAGCAGTGATGCTGATTCTGAGATTGCAGTTGGTATTGCATAGGGTAGTTGGAGAAGCTGATGGCCAGTGCAGAAGAATGCAGAGGGAACTGATGGATCTATGGCAGAAAACCTTAAAAGGAGGCCACCCTGTTTTTTAACTATTCATTCCCCATGTTAAAGGGACAGTAAAGTGATTTTTTTGACTCATATTGTCTGGGAGACCATGCGCTCAATAGTAATAGTTACACTCACAGTGTATTTCCTTATCCTGATTTTACCTTCTTCCGTGCCATGATCACAGAGTGACCTCTTTTCTCTAGCATGGATTGCTGTGCAATAAGGAAGCTTTTCAGAAAACTACAATGTAACCTCAGATTCAGCAAAGTTCCACCTCCATGGTCTGCCCTACCTCTTTTGTGTAACTACTCCTCTGCCTCTCTTATAATCTACTCCCCTCTCTTGAATACTTCCCATAGGTTCCCCACTTTCACAATCACGTCACCATCAGGAACGGAAATACCATATGTGCAACCTGTGCAGCTGCATATGGGTCCAAGATGTAGTAAACTGTCTATTGTTTACCGTCTATTGGATTGCATGTAAAAGACATAGCTAGCAACTTGAATATGTTATAAAAAGTGATAGATTGTGAGAGAGACATGGAGGGGGGGCTCTATGATGAGACTAGAGAGCGAGGGGCCCATACTCTTTCAAGGGACAAATATATATTCTTGCATAGGGGCCCTGTGCTGTCTGTGTCCACCCTTGGTCATCATGCCCTCCGGTACCTTTCCAGTGTTACCAGCAGTTTGCACAGCTTTACAAGGACCTGTCTTGACATCATCCTCATAGTTTGAGGTTCTGGAAGGTCCATTTTAGTATTAGTTCTGTAGTGTTTTGCAGAAACAATACATAGACATAGATGCAGGTATTAGACATAGGTACAGTTTCTAAACATGGCTTACAGAAATAGAATCTACTTTGATGATTACCTTGTGCAGCTAAAAAAACACTGGAGTGTTGTTTTAAGGTTAACATTTTATGGAGAACCAGATAATCACTTTAAATTACAATTTCCATGAACTTTTACAGCTTGTGAAAACATTTTATATAGGCACAGGATATTTTATGAAGGCAGTCAAATTTTATTATAGCACTTCATATTTTCCTATTGTGAATGACAGAGTACTACAGAAAAGGACAAAAATAACAGGCTTAAACACTTGGTCAGTTCATAGTTTCAATAAGATTATTACAATACATTAATATATGACGAGATATGGTGTGATATCAGGACTGACCTGTGTTTTTCTGTTCAAAGCCAAAAGACTGTAAAGCAGATGCCGTTGTATAGGAAGAATCAAATACAGCCTGCGAATACGAGCAAGGGCATGGACGCGAGTAATACATCCAGTATGGATACGAGGTAATGTCTTTATAATACCAGTTCATACACTTCTGCCTGTAGGTTGTTGTAGATGCTGTGTTATATTCCAGACGATAAGCCCAATAGCCTTTTTTGTCTGCCATAAGAAAAGCGAAGACATAAAAAAAAAATGTTTTTGCATAAATACCTACTGTATACCAAGACAGCAGGACTGGTACAGTTGACATTAATTCAAGGTACTTTGTGAATTTATACTGTAAAGCAATATCTAAGAAAGTTTATATACAAAGATGTCACTGACCTGACAATTTAGTATGCATGAAATGCAATCTGATCCACTGTATGAGCCTATACTGCACACAGTATGACACCATATGGTACATGATCTATTAGGCTCCACATTCTATCTTAGAAGTAATATTTCCAAATAAAAATACCTCTATTTTATGGCATGTGATGGACCATGACAAGATTTTGTTATAACTTTGTATCACCAGAAGCACATAGTGATACAATATGGGCCCATAAAATTCTATGGGTACTGTGCGTATGTGAACCAGAGGGCGCTGTTGAGCGACACAGGCCCAGGCCAGAAAAGGCTCTCAGCCACGCCTTTGGGTGGGTGGCGTGTAACTCCAGAAGGCTGGAGTATCCTGCATGGAGCAGGAGGTGGTGGACCAACGGCACAGATAGACGGTCTGTGTCAGAGGGGCTGGGGCCACAGGGGACTGTTGCTGAGTGGAGCATTAGTCTGGCTGCTCAAGTGAACCAGAGGCTAGTTAGGGGCTCGAGGTGTTAGTTAGTGCCCTAGGTGTTTATTGTTTTGTTACGTTGCAGTTAAGCTGAATAAAGCCACGTTTTATTTTACGCTTGGACTGTCTGAAAGCTATCTTTCCGGCGCCCAGTACCATGAACCACCACTGTCCGGACCAGGACAAGCCGCCATTTTGAGTGTAATTTCCCCAAGTTGTCATATATGGTGGAGAATCGCGCGCATAAAGAGATCCACGCAAGTCCTGGAAGACAAGTGGTTTGTGATTGCAGTACTGCAAAGTGTGCATTGTGGCCTACAGCTGGAAGAAATCTGTGATTTCAACTGAAGAAACCCAGGAAAGGGTGAGTGCAACATAGCAAAGTGTGTGCAAAACTGGTGAAAGTAAAACTCTGGAATAGGAATCCAGGGAATGGACTTTGTGTATACTGTGACACAGAAGTCTGCAAAGTGCTTGCTGATGGCAAGAAAGTATGCAATGTGTTTAGAAGCTGGATATTGCAAACAGTCTATGTGAAAGGCTATGGTGCCATGTTGGTGTTTTCTGTGGAAGACAGAAGAAAATGCTGGTTGTTGTAGTGCCACATAAGTTAACTGTTTGAATACATGTGACTGCAGAAGATAGCAAAAAGTTGCTGCCGGTTGAACCCCAAGGTTGCTGTGGAATATTGTGTAATCTTGTTAGTAAACAATGGGCAAGAAAAAGAGAATTTCAGCTTGTAATAAAGCAGAGAAGTCATGCACAGGTCTATTAGTGCAAAAGTCTGAATGCAGAGAGACACAAAACCCGGAGCAGATCATGTGGAATGCAAGTAAAGATGATGTGTTGCATGAGAGTGACTCAGTCTTTCTAAAGCACCTCTGTTCTATGAAAGAATATGTCCCTGCTGAAAGTATGACTATGTCTCATACTGGAGTGCATCAGAGCGCCAAAGATGAAAATATTATGGTGCAGCAGCTTCAAGATGAGATTAAAACCATCAGGTTCATTTATGAAGATGAAATATCTGATTGGAAATGGCAACTTGAGGTATCAGAAAAAGAGAACTTTAAGTTAAAGAAAGAGCTTGAAACTGTAAAGAGTTCATATCCTAGTCATTGTGAAAATGTGGTACTGGGTTTGCCTGGAATGGACTGTGTCACTAAGAAGGAGTTTGCTAAAATGAAATGTGCTCTAGCTAATAGTTATACAGAGTGTAGAGCAAAAGCAAGTGCTTGAGAAGCAATTGCAGGATTTAAAGGAGCAGCATGTCCAAAACTCCATTGCCAAAGAGAGTGTCATTGAAAAATTAAGAGATGACCTTGAAACTGCTAAACGTGAGAGAAGTAAAGTTTTGCAGTGTCAGTCAGAATGTCTGGATGACCAAATGAAGAAGTGTGAAAAACTTTCGGCTGCCTTAATTAATAAAGAAAATGAAATTGCAGAGCTGAGGAAACATGTCTCTGACCAAGAGAGTGATTTAGAATCTGCAGTGCAGACATTGCAGTCAGAGCAAAACTTGCATGCACTTAAGCAGGTTCGCCTAAATAGTGAAATCCATGAATGGCGGAGCAGAGCTGGAGTTCTGGAACAAAGAGAAAGGGAACTCAAAGCTAGAATATGCAGCCTGGAGAGGGCGCTGTCAGGATCTTGTGAAGATAATGAGAAATTGTCTGTTTTGGTGAAAAATAAAGGCAAAGAATTGATGGAGATGTCGTCTGTCCATGCTCAGAAAGTGCAAACCTTACAGGAGAGTCACAAAAAGGTAGAGACTCAACTTCAAGAGCTGCAACTAAAAGTCACAGAAGGGGACAGGTTTCAAGCAGAGGTGCTAGACAAGGCAAACAGACTACAGGCTCAGGTGACTGATATGAAGAAAAAAATGGAAGATAGTATTGGGTCCTTGGACTCTGTTGAAGAACTAAAGGAAAAGTTGCAAAAGGAGCTAGAAGCTACAACTCAACGGTTTGAGGAGAAGGTTGCTGCTTATGACAAACTTGAGAAGACGAAAATTAGACTGCAGCAGGAACTAGAAGATGTAGGTGTACAGTCATGGCCAAAAGTTTTGAGAATGACACAAATATTATATTTTCACATGATCTGCTGCCCTCTGGTTTTTATGTGTGTTTGTCAGATGTTTTTATCACATACAGAAATATAATTGAATTCATATTATGAGTAACAGAAGCTTATATTGACAGTTAGAATGAGTTAATGCAGCAAGTCAATATTTGCAGTGTTGACCCTTCTTCTTCAGGACCTCTGCAATTCTCCCTGGCATGCTCTCAATCAACTTCTGGACCAAATCCTGACTGATAGCAGTCCATTCTTGCAGAATCAATGCTTTAATTTTGTCTGAATTTGTTGGTTTTTGTTTGTCCACCCGTCTCTTGATGATTGACCACAAGTTCTCAATGGGATTAAGATCTGGGGAGTTTCCAGGCCATGGACCCAAAATCTCTGTTTTGTTCCCTGAGCCATTTAGTTATCACCTTTGCTTTATGGCAAGGTGCTCCATCATGCTGGAAAAGGCATTGTTGAGCGCCAAACTGCTCTTGGACGGTTGGGAGAAGTTGCTCTTGGAGGACATTCTGGTACCATTCTTTATTCATGGCTGTGTTTTTAGGCAAGACTGTGAGAGAGCCGATTCCCTTGGCTGAGAAGCAACCCCACACATGAATGGTTTCAGGATGTTTTACAGTTGGCATGAGACAAGACTGGTGGTAGCGCTCACCTCTTCTTCTCCGAATAAGCTGTTTTCCAGATGTTCCAAACAATCGAAAAGGGGATTCATCAGAGAAAATGACTTTACCCCAGTCCTCAGCAGTCCACTCCCTGTACCTTTTGCAGAATATCAGTCTGTCCCTGATGTTTTTTCTGGAGAGAAGTGGCTTCTTTGCTGCCCTCCTTGAGACCAGGCCTTGCTCCAAGAGTCTCCGCCTCACAGTGCGTGCAGATGCACTCACACCTGCCTGCTGCCATTCCTCAGCAAGCTCTGCACTGCTGGTAGCCCGATCCCGCAGCTGAAACACTTTTAAGAGACGGCCCTGCCGCTTGCTGTTCTTTCTTGGGCGCCCTGGAGCCTTTTTGGCACCAATGGAACCTCTCTCCTTGAAGTTCTTGATGATGCGATAGATTGTTGACTGAGGTGCAATCTTTCTAGCTGCAATACTCTTCCCAGTTAGGCCATTTTTGTGCAGTGCAATGATGACTGCACGTGTTTCTTTAGAGATAACCATGGTTAACAGAAGAGAAACAATGATGGCAAGCACCAGCCTCCTTTTAAAGTGTCCAGTGGTGTCATTCTTACTTAATCATGATAGATTGATCTCCAGCCCTGTCCTCATCAACACCCACACCTGTGTTAATGGAGCAACCACTGAAACGATGTTAGGTGGTCCTTTTAAGGCAGGGCTGCAATGATGTTGAAATGTGTTTTGGGGGATAAAGTTCATTTTCTAGGCAAATATTGACTTTGCAAGTAATTGCTGTTAAGCTGATCACTCTTTATAACATTCTGGAGTATATGCAAATTGCCATTAGAAAAACTGAAGCAGTAGACTTTGTAAAAATTAATATTTGTATCATTCTTAAAACTTTTGGCCATGACTGTAGATCTTGATCATCAACATCGGATTGTGTCAAATTTGAAAAGGAATTAGAAAAAGTTTGATCAGCTGCTTGGTGAAGAGAAGACTCTTTCTGCTAGATATGCAGAAGAACGTGACCATGCTGAAGCAGAGGCCCTTGAATTGAAGGCCGAGTTAGAGAGGCTCAACAAGCAACTGTGCACTGAAATGGAGAAATTGGTTAGCTCCAAGGATGAAGTTGAGAAAAACCTGGAATCTGTGCAGATATTGTATGAGAACAAAGCTAATGCTTATGAGATGCTGGAAAAGGCCAAGAGAGAATTGGACCTCCAGACAGAAGACATGAGGATTCAGTTTGAAGGAAACCTGTCTAGTTTATCTGCTGAGATTGTAGATCTAAATATGCTTGTTGCTAAATTAAAGGTGCAAGTGAACAAGCAGGAGGAAATCAAGAAACAGCTGGAGTTTCAGATGGATCAAGTGAAGCGTGAATCAGAAATAAAGTTGGAAGAGCGCACTTCTCAGATTGAACAGTTAAAAACCGAAGTGGAATCTAAAAGAGAAGAATTGGATCAATTGCAGCAGTCTTTATCCAATACGGAACAGTCGGCATCTGCACTATCTTCAAAGCTGGCAGCACTAGAAGATGAGAGAGACTCGCTGCAGAGCCTGTTAACCTCTAAGGAATCAGAGCTGTTGTTCCTGAAAAATGTGATTCAAGAAATAGAGTCTTTATTCAACCAAGAGCAAGATAAGAGAGCCACTGAGATACGGGACTTGAATGAAAGACTTGACAAAAAGTCTGCAGATGAGCAGAAGCTTTATCAGAAGATGTTGGAGGATCAATCCAATATAATTCAGGGAACAGTGGGGGAAGCAGAAAATATTATCCAGGATGCTGACCTGACAAGCGTTAGAAGAACATTGCAGAATGTCCTAGAATTAGGAGGCATAGTGAATAAAGAGATGGCAGCTACATCTGCTGCCATAGAAGATGTCAGGAAGATTGAGGAAGTTCTGCAAGTTGTAATAGTAAAAACTGAGATGGAGGCTGTGCAGAAAAATGTGGCAGTGAAGAAAGTTCCGGAACTGGAATAAGAGATTTGTGCGCTACAGAAGGCGGTAGAATTGAAGAAAGCTGCCAGCATAGAGGCAGAGAAAGCAGAACCATTAAGGCAGCCAGAACATGTAACCAAAAAGCATCTGGGTACTGACAGAAAAAACTGTGATGTTGAAAACTTGGTGTCCCAGCCCTCCGGTGTTAGCACCGGGAATGAAAATAACTTGAAGAAGGTTGAGATGATGATGTCACCAGCTCCTGTACTGTCAGAAAGGAGTTGGTATGAAAATTCTTGTAATCTATCACAGCACCGCAACATGCCTCCAGAAAGTTATGTGTATGAGAAAGAGGAGGTAAGACTAGAGTATGGAAGTGGTTGTCCTGCTGTCGTACAGGTGTGGAAGCATTATACAGAAACCATTCCAATATATGATGTGGCAGTTGTTAAAGGCATACCAGAAAATGTAGTTCAGCGTGAGCTATTTTGTGAGGGTGTACTGTGTGGCCCTTGTGCAGAAGGAGAAGATATTGCGGTACAGAGATTGTGTATCTCAAGCAAAGAGGAGAGCAAGCAGCCTATGTCTCCTAAACTTCTAAGCCTTGATAGTGATGGCAAAGTTTGCTTTGAGATGAAGGTTACAGAAAAGGTACCCATGAAATATTTATACTCTAAAGACATTGATGTGCATGAAGTACGTGTTAGCTGGTATCTGAGCTCCTGTGGATTTGTGATAGGAGGAGAAGAAGAAGATTCTTATGGCTATTCACTAAAGGGATCAAAGTCATGCAATGGGATGGCTGAAGACTATGATGGAAAATGTGATGAAAATGATGTGATCCCCTGTGTGGCGAATTGTGGAGGTGATGAAGAAAAACTTGCCTTTGCACAGAATGGCCAGGATCTTGGTGTAGCATTTAAAGTGCTGGAAAAACGGAAAATTCGACTGAGCGGAATTTGGAAGAAGAGACCGCCAGATTGGGACTTTAAAGTGATGAGAAAATGGAGAACGCGACGGAGCAGTATTTGGAAGAAAAGACCGCCAGACTGGGACTTCTGGAGAGACACTGAACAGACATACTTGGTTGAAGAGGGACTTCGTCATAGGATGTCTCGTCCCATTGTAGCTCACCCCATGGGTAGTGAGCTGAGAGGGGAGGGTATGTGAGTATGTGAACCAGAGGGCGCTGTTGAGCGACCCAGGCCCAGGCCAGAAAAGGCTCTCAGCCACGCCTTTGGGTGGGTGGCGTGTAACTCCAGAAGGCTGGAGTATCCTGCATGGAGCAGGAGGTGGTGGACCAGCGGCACAGATAGACGGTCTGTGTCAGAGGGGCTGGGGCCACAGGGGACTGTTGCTGAGTGGAGCATTAGTCTGGCTGCTCAAGTGAACCAGAGGCTAGTTAGGGGCTCGAGGTGTTAGTTAGTGCCCTAACTGTGGCCTAGGCGTTTATTGTTTTGTTACGTTGCAGTTAAGCTGAATAAAGCCACGTTTTATTTTACGCTTGGACTGTCTGAAAGCTATCTTTCCGGCGCCCAGTACCATGAACCACCGCTGTCCAGACCAGGACAAGCCGCCATTTTGAGTGTAATTTCCCCAAGTTGTCACAGTACCTTTATCCCAGGCATGCCATACAAATCCCATATATTATTCATTCATGTACGTGAGATCTTCAGTACCTCTAAATAGATCCCTTTGGAAAAAAAGGTATTTGTAGGTTTACAGGTTTATTTTTTTTAGTTTAAGCAATAGACAGCACTTACTTGTATTTTGTCCTATATATTTATCTGGAGTATATCGTTTCTGAATTTCCAAATTAGAGATAGTTTGTGGGTCATTATATGATGGGAAATTTGTAGCACTAGGATAGATTGTAGGTTCTCCGCTAAAGCCAAAAAAATATGAAACAACAGTTATAGACATGGTGATGTATCCAGTAATAATAAGATAACAATAAATTATAACTGTACAGTCTGTATTTCTGGGCTATACAAAAATGTTGTAATGCTTGATTTTGGTTTTTTTTGCAGCCTTTGCAGCCTTTATTTTATATACTTAATATACTGTTAATCCTAACATAAAACCATGTTCTCTCATTGTAGTATTATTGGCACATCAGCACAGTTGGTCATTATAATGGTCCATTGCATTAAAAATGAACTACTTAGTATCCTAGCATGTCCCTTTTGATCATTAATATACAATTTATGATATATCGAAACATAAAGTAAGGTAGTATAATGTTTATATGGATACTGTGTCATGCATTACATTAGGGACATGTATAAAGTTTCTTAAGTTTTATGTTTTATAAACATACGTTTGTATAGCTACAATGCTTCAATATATGATGCTCTGTCAATGGAGTATTATCAAAAGTATTTCAATCACAGCATAATATTACAATAACATATTTATAGGGATATCCCTATACTTATCTTGTTTCACTGGCAATATATGTATTATATCAACATTTATGTCAGTATTGTTTTATATATATTTATATCATACATGCATGCGCATCAGATGGTGGAAGACAACCAGTGTTAAAGGGGTTGTCTGGGATAAATTGATAATTCTAATCTAAGCTAAACACTCCTTCCACGCCTACCTTCTAAATTACTTAGTGTTAGAAAAATATATATTACTACCTAGATCAAAAGGTGGTCATGTGACCAAACCAGGCATATTTTCCTAACTAACTCAACCCCCACCGCTACCCCATCGTACTTGCTTGTCTTATGGTCCTTACCGTCTGGGCACTGGACGTCACATCTTCTTGGAATGCTGGCATGCCCAGTAGAGTGAGCAGCCAGCATACAAAGCACAGGGTGATGCACACTCTACTGAACATTCCAGCACTCCAGCTCTATTGCACAGGTGCAGGAGGCCAGGATACATCACGAAGAGGTAACAATGCCTCCAATCCCCTGGCCAAAGAGAGGAACTGCACATGAGCAGTTTTCTAAGTGGCTGCATGCGCAAAAGGGATATATTTCAAATGTATTTTTTGAATGAGAACTAGGAGTCTAAAGATGGCTGCAGAGGGAGGGTGGAACAAGTGAGAAAGGGAGGGGGGAGTGAGTGAGAGAGGGAGGTGGAGTGAGTGAGAATTAGGAGTCTAAAGATGACTGGTGAGGGTGTAGTGGGCGGGCTAGCTAGGGAAATAGGGAGGGGGAGTGAGTGAGAGATGGAGGTGGTCCCAAAGCATCATGGTAGTTGTAGGAAAACACAGAACAGGAAGATGACCATGTAAACAAATGCAGAAGATGCCAGGAGCTCACAGAGAACCCAGAAATCCCTCAAAACACTGTTAAAGATATTTGGGTGCACTTTTTAACCTATTAATAGCACTAACAGACTTTTTTTGAAAAAATATTTTTTTGCCGGGTAAACCTCTTTAAAGAAATGATTTCTTTATCTAATTCTTTATGGATTGTAATATAAGAGTCCGTATGCGCATGCACGCTCATGTGCAGTTGGTGTGTGTGAGTGACTTAGTCTCTGTAGCTATATTTTATTGTGTCAGTGATCTTGTAAAACATTTAGATTTATATTAGAATTCTGTTATTTTAGTCCCTGAATTCCAAAATCCTTAAAGGGGCTGTCTGGGATAAAATGAAATTCCTACACTAATCTAAACACCCTCCCCCCACCTACTTTCTGAATGACATACTTTAGCAAAAATGTATGATTACCCATATCCCTAGGGCAGACATGTGACCGCCCAAGGAACATTTTATGATTATCCAGTGACGTTCCGTTTCCCCGTTTCCGGAAACAGAACGTCACCAATACTTTCCCCCCTCAACCCCATCATACATATGTGTCTTCCTCTCTAGACTTCCCTTCTGGGACAGCTCCTCCTCTTTTGTGACTCTGTTGGCGCATGCGCAGGCCGGAGGTGCCTCCGACACATGCGCAGTAGAGATGGTATCTCTATTGCGCAGATGTCATAGGCACCTCCAGCCTACACCTGAGCCAGCAGAGTCAAAGAAAAGGAGGAGCCGTCCCAGAAGGGAAGTCTGGAGAGGAAGACACGTACAGTGGGGAAAAAAAGTATTTAGTCAGTCACCAATTGTGCAAGTTCTCCCACTTAAAAAGATGAGAGAGGCCTGTAATTGACATCGTAGGTAGACCTCAATTATGAGAGACAAAATGAGAAAATCTCATTGTCTATGAGAGAAAATATCCAGAAAATCACATTGTCTGATTTTTTTTAAAGAATTTATTTGCAAATTATGGTGGAAAATAAGTATTTGGTCAATAACAAAAGTTTATTTCAATACTTTGTTATATATCCTTTGTTGGCAATGACAGAGGTCAAACGTTTTCTGTAAGTCTTCACAAAGTTGGCACACACTGTAGCTAGTATGTTGGCCCATTCCTCCATGCAGATCTCCTCTAGAGCAGTGATGTTTTGGGGCTGTCACTGGGCAACACGGACTTTCAACTCCTTCCAAAGGTTTTCTATGGGGTTGACATCTGGAGACTGGCTATGTTCTTTGGATGCAACTCAGCATTCACTCTCCTCCAAATTCGAGTTGTGTTTCTACCAAACAGTTCTACTTTGGTTTCATCTGACCATATGACGTTCTCCCAATACTCTTCTGGAACATCCAAATGCTATCTAGCAAACTTCAGATGGGCCCGGATATGTACTGGCTTAAGCAGGGGGCACATCTGGCACTGCAGGATCTGAGTCCCTGGCGGCGCAGTGTGTTACTGACGGTAGCCTTTGTTATGTTAGTCCCAGATTTCTGCAGGTCATTCACTAGGTCCCCGCGTGTGGTTCTGGGATTTTTGCTCACCGTTCTTGTGATTATTTTGACCCCACGGGGTGAGATCTTGTGTGGAGCCCCTGATCGAGGGAGATCATCAGGGGTCTTGTATGTCTTCCATTTTCTAATTATTGCTCCCACAGTTGATTTCTTCACACCAAGCTGCTTGCCTATTGCAGATTCAGTCTTCCCAGCCTGGTGCAGGTCTACAATTTTGTTTCTGGTGTCCTTCCACAGCTCTTTGGTCTTCACCATAGTGGAGTTTGTAGTGTGACTGTTTGAGGTTGTGGACAGGTGTTTTTTATACTGAGAAAATTTTCAAACAGGTGCCATTGCTACAGGTAATGAGTGGAGGACAGAGGAGCCTCTTAAAAAAGAAGTTCCAGGTCTGTGAGAGCCAGAAATCTTGCTTGTTTGTAGGTGACCAAATACTTATTTTCCACCATAATTTGCAAATAAATTCTTTAAAAATCAGACAATGTGATTTTCTAGATATGATTTCTCATTTTGTCTCTCCTAGTTGAGGTCTACCTATGATGTCAATTACAGGCCTCTCTCATCTTTTTAAGTGGGAGAACTTGCACAATTGGTGGCTGACTAAATACTTTTTTTTCCCCGCTGTAAGTATGATGGGGTGGAGGGGTGGGCTGAGTTAGTTTTTTGGGAAGGGCTAGGGGAGTGAGAGGGAGGTAGTGTGAGTCAGCTTCAACTACCATGATGCATTGCATTAGCTAAGAAAGCAGAAAGCTACACCATGTAAACAAATGCAGAGGATGCCAGCAGCTCCCAGAGAAACCCAGAAATCACTCAAAACACTGCTAAAGGTATTTGGGTACAATTATTATCCCATTACTAGAACTAACAGACCTTTTTTAAAAAAAGATTTTTTGCCCGGAAAACCCCTTTAACTATTTTATTTTTTCTATTCACAAAGCTGTATGATGGCTTTTCTTTTGCTAGATATTATTGTAATACTACCATGTATTATTCCATATGATGCACTAAGAAGCTTGAAAAAAATCATAATGTGGTGGCATTAGTAAAAAACATGCAATTCTAAACTTTCAAATATAAAAAAAATTGAGTGGCCATATTCTGAGCTGTGTAAGGTAAATGTTATGTAGGACAAGTTGTAGTTTTTAATTATACCATGGGAACGTTTGTTAAAATATTTTGGGAAGCAAAAAGAGAAATTTGGCCATTTAGGCGAGGGTCCCACGTAGCCTAAATGCCACGATTTTGGTGCAGTGGAAATGCCACAGCAAAAACCACAGCATTTTACACGGCATTGCTATGAGATTTTTTTGATTCAAATATTTCTTCAAGGTGTTTTGATTAAGTGAAGCATTTGTGAGTTTTGTTTATGTACTTCCAGGGTGGAATATGATATTTTCTCTGTTCATTACTTTCTTATCTTTCATATGTTCACATAGCTTGTATTTTATTTGAACATTAAAAATTGCTGTAAACTAAACTTACTATATTTTTTTTTGCAATTCAATTGTATATTGAATGTAATACAGACATGCAGTAAACATTTGGTAAACACACATTTGAGTTATTAGAAGCAAAACTATGCTAGAAAATGAAGATACAAACAATATACCTAAAATAGCCCATTTTTGGTAGGTAGTTTTTAGGAAGTGAGTAATATCTCCAGTTCATTCCTCCATCTGCATACTGCATCATGCAAAAAGAGAAGATGCCATCTGTAACTAACACAGCTTGGTAGGTGCTTGTCTGTAATAAACATATAACAGAACAATAAATTGCATTCAATAGATTCAATAACATAACCATACATAATTAGGGAAATAGTATCATACTAAACTTTGCAGGGCCAAGCTTTGTTTAAAGCCATTGAATCTAAGTTTTGCAAGCGTTTTTGCAAATCACAGCTTGTCAATTACACCTACGTAAATGCTGGCTTTTCTGTATAGGTATAATAGAAGCAGAAAGTCTGCAGAGGAAAACGTATTTTTTGCATCGATTCCCTTTGTGGGTACTTGCCTTATGTAAAAACTGCAGAACGTGAAACCCAGGACAAGACAATAGACATATTGGCCGGCCGCATGAAGCATATGTATGTTGTGCCTATATTGATTTCACCTCTTATGAGTATTACAAAAAATAAATATAAATATTTATTGAGCAGGCATCTTGAGCAGTTCTATAGTTTGATACTTTTAAGGCTTATTCACATAAAAGTGAAAAATGAACATTTTCAGAACACATTGCTCCAGATTTACTATACCTAGTATACCAGTGTTCCAGTGTACAAGGCATAAGAAGTCCCCAAATATGTGACTTTTTAAAATCTGCAACGTTTTTGCCACTTTCCCAAAAAGGTAGTGTCATGAAGGCGTGATGGAGCACCAGATTTACCTCCATTTACACCAGAAATCTGGCTGTGAGCTGGCTTACATTTCTCAACAGGTGTACAGCCGGGTGGTAGGCCCCTTGCAGACGACCGTGGCCATGTTCTGTCTGCTATCCGTGTATTTCATGGATAGCACACTGACCCATTCTTTTCTATGGGCCCGAACACACGACCGTGAATTTCATGGTCCCGTGTGCGTGCCGACAGTCCGGGCCGTGAAAGATAGAACAGGTCCTATTCCTGTCCTATTTTGCGGCCCTTGCTTCCGTGGCTCCTATTCATTTAATGAAAGGAGCCGAAGAAGCACGGCCTGTGTGCAGGCGGCACATGAAGGATATCCCCGTGTCCCCTGTGTGCCACCTGTGCCTTTAGTTGACGGCCGGTTGGTTGCACCACAGTCACCTGCAACTGGCCTAAGGAGGTATGCGCCTTGGCATATATGCCTATATTGAATTCACCAAGGCGCACCCTCTGCCAATTCTGGGCTATGAAGACAGTAATGAGTACCACCACTCTTCATAAATCTTCCACATTGAATTCAATAGGGCATATTTACAAAGTAACTTGCAACTTTATTTGGTGTAAATTTTTCCTTTTGGGGGGCTTGTTTGCATATTGCCACTTATTTATATAGCCTTTGTGCCTTTTTTCCAGATGTTTTTCTTCCCTCGAAAGGTGGCATAGCCAATGTGGCATTCCTTTTATCTCTGTATTTATAACCTGTGCCTATTTAATAAGGAATTACAATTCCATGTGGTATATTTTGTGCAAAATTTATTACACAAATACACCTTTTTGGAAGAATAGGTGCAAAATGCACATGGACAAATAAAAATGCACCTAAAATAATTAACATGTGTTCAACATTTATCAAGGAACTGCACCTATTTAATAAATATCCATTACTGAGAAAGCAGAGAAATAAAAGGTGCAACTGTGAAAATTTTACATTAAAAAAACACAGTTAATAACGTGTCTATTCACATGACCAAAACTAAAATACACTATGTTTGTCTGTCAAAACGGACATAAAGCCATGTGAATATACCCACTGACATACATGGGATCTATAATGGCCATGTGATGGCCATTTCAAAAACGGCTGATGCATGGTTATTCATGGTTATTCTTGACAGCCATGTGAATAAGTCCTGTCTATGGACTTACACGGATGGACACAGCTGTTTTTCATGGACACTGATCTGTGCAAAATGTCACAGCCTTAAAGGTAATTGGATTGTGGAAACCAAAAAAGTAAAGCTAGCAAATGAGTATCAGGTGCATCTGCAAAATCCAGTTCAGGTGTTTGGAGCAATATACAAAATATCTTTCTCCTAATGCATGGTGTGGGGTGACATACCTAAGAACGGAACTATTGTTACAGGACTGGCATCATGGAACATCAGAGCAATACAACCTATTAAATATTAATTCCTGTTGGCTATTTCCTCACACAATTTGACAGAGCATGAAATTTTTATAAAGGAATAAGGAAACATTTCAAGTAACAAGTGTGCATGTGTTGTAGTTCCTAGTTATCTTACCTCAAAGGAGTTGAAGAAATTCCAAGGATATGGCAGAACCTGATGCCAAGTTATCTTTATGGCCCAGAGAGCTTTAAAAGTCACAGGAAGAGATGGAAAATATGTATGTATGTCAGATTCAAGTTGGTTTTTGAAGTTTGTGTTTTTAATGGGAGAAGCCTGGAAGTCATATATCTGCAGAAATCAAGAGAAGGAAAGTTATTTGTTGTAAAGATGTTGGAAAATAGAGATGGGATAATTGGTTTGTACCAAGCAAGGTTCGACCAAAATATTCCAAATTGTCCAGAATTGACTCGGACGAACTAAAATGGCTGCTGCATTATATTCTGGGGTCTCTTCAGATTCCATAGTATAATAGGCGGAGGCCCAGGTGAGGTGCAGGGTGTGGTGCTCTCCTGGTGACATCTGGTGCTCTTGTGTGTCGCTCAACGTGCTTATTTGACCACTAGTGGCCCAATCAATAGCCTCAGCCATGACCCCCAGGTCAATGACATTACAGAGGAGTGCCAGATGTCACCAATAGAGCATGGGATGGCGTGAGGAGGCCCAAAGAGGTAACGGTAGGTAAGTATGAATGTTTTTTTTTTTTTAAATTTTTTTTACACTTCTCTTGGGCCTCCCACTATTATACTTTGGGGTCTGAAGAGGCCCCAAAGTATAATAATGTCATTTTTCACTTTGCCTTAGAGAGCTAGAAATTAGATAGACCAGTTCATTGGAGCCCTAAGAGTATTCTACACTATGTTTTAAGCCTATTTAAAGTGTAGTTCATACCGAACTTGTTCGTCAAGCTGCTGAACCCAAACATTAATTTAACCTTCCCTGGTGGTCAAATGAAGTAGAGAGGTCACTAACTAGTGAAGGGGCACTAATGTGGCATTATCCTGGGTAGGAATGCACTAATATGGCATTTTACTGTGTTGGGAGGTACTAACATGGCATTACACTGTGTGGTGGTCACTAATGGGACATTAGTTCCTTCTACACAGAATAATTCCCCATTAGTTGCCTCCACATTTTATAATGAATGATTGGGGCTCATAGTATAATGCCCCCTGCCCACACACACACACACACACACACACACACATCTTCTGACCCACAAACCCTGATACCATACAATTGCATCAGCCGGGATCGCCAAGGAAACAGGTGAGGATTCCGATCATGGCATGGTATCATGGCTTTGGCAACAGTAGTAGGGAGATGAGTGCTTCTTCTGACCACTGTCATAATGAAAAGGCCAGGAGGCAGGGCTCTGGACAGCTGGTGGCCATGGTTCAGGTTTGGACCATGGTTCACCTGTTGAATATCCCTGTTTTACAGTAAAGTGTATATGGGATTATGACTATTCAGCTTTGGTATATACAGTATATGAGTCTTACAGAAATATCTCACCTGGTAATAGAGTTCTCCCACTGAAGATAAATCAGCATCTGCCCAGAAAACAGCAATCATGGGAGGAGTAAAATAATCATTGTCATAGAAATAATCGTAAGGGTATTTCATTGTGTAAAATGGCTCATAAGAATTTTGTCGAAAAATTATAACACCATTGTCTGTGAACTGTTACAATGAAAAGGAAAGAAAAATTAGTTCATATAGTTATTAAAACAAACAGCAAATAGTGAACAGGTGTCATATCTCCTTGTTATTGGACACCTAAAAGTGATCATAACTCATGGGAAGAATCATACAAAACGATTTCATTTTATGGTACTTTAAGCCCCACGTGGCGTAAACCACAGCGTTTTGCAGTCACTACAAAGTGGATGGAATTGTAGCAAATCCCATCCACGCATTGCGGAAAAATACGCACAGCGGACATGTTGCGATTTCTAAAACAGTCGAGATTTTGGAAATTGCAGCATATCAGTTATACCTATGGAAACGCTGGCGGTTTCCCTATAGGTATAATTGAAGCAGAAAGTCTGCAGAGGTTTCCTTTCTGTGAAAAGCCATGTGGGAAAAAGCGCAATACGTTGCTGTCACTGTTTTTCCCACAGCTCTTTTTTTTCTGTGGCCCACTACGTGGGGGCTTAGCCTAAATCACATAAATTGTAAGTACAGTGCCTTGCGAAAGTATTCGGCCCCCTTGAACTTTTCAACCTTTTGCCACATTTCAGGCTTCAAACATAAAGATATAAAATTGTAATTTTTTGGTGAAGAATCAACAACAAGTGGGACACAATTGTGAAGTGGAACAAAATTTATTGGATATTTTAAACTTTTGTAAAATATAAAAAACTGAAAAGTGGGGCGTGCAATATTATTCGGCCCCCTTAAGTTAATACTTTGTAGCGCCACCTTTTGCTGTGATTACAGCTGCAAGTCGCTTGGGGTATGTCTCTATCAGTTTTACACATCGAGAGACTGAAATTCTTGCCCATTCTTCCTTGGAAAACAGCTGGAGCTCAGTGAGGTTGGATGGAGAGCGTTTGTGAACAGCAGTTTTCAGCTCTTTCCACAGATTCTCGATTGGATTCAGGTCTGGACTTTGACTTGGCCATTCTAACACCTGGATATGTTTATTTGTGAACCATTCCATTGTAGATTTTGCCTTATGTTTGGGATCATTGTCTTGTTGGAAGATAAATCTCCGTCCCAATCTCAGGTCTTTTGCAAAGTCCAACAGGTTTTCTTCCAGAATGGTCCTGTATTTGGCTCCATCCATCTTCCCATCAATTTTAACCATCTTCCCTGTCCCTGCTGAAGAAAAGCAGGCCCAAACCATGATGCTGCCACCACCATGTTTGACAGTGGGGATGGTGTGTTCAGGGTGATGAGCTGCGTTGATTTAACGCCAAACATATCGTTTTGCATTGTGGCCAAAAAGTTCGATTTTGGTTTCATCTGACCAGAGCACCTTCTTCCATATGTTTGGTGTGTCTCCCAGGTGGCTTGTGGCAAACTTTAAATGAGACTTTTTATGGATATCTGTGAGAAATGGCTTTCTTCTTGTCACTCTTCCATAAAGGCCAGATTTGTGCAGTGTACGACTGATTGTTGTCCTATGGACAGACTCTCCCACCTCAGCTGTAGATCTCTGCAGTTCATCCAGAGTGATCATGGGCCTCTTGGCTGCATCTCTGATCAGTCTTCTCCTTGTTTGAGATGAAAGTTTAGAGGGACGGCCAGGTCTTGGTAGATTTGCAGTGGTCTGATACTCCTTCCATTTCAATATGCACAGCACTCCTTGGGATGTTTAAAGTTTGGGAAATCTTTTTGTATCCAAATCCGGCTTTAAACTTCTCCACAACAGTATCACGGACCTGCCTGGTGTGTTCCTTGGTCTTCATGATGCTCTCTGCGCTTTAAACAGAACCTTGAGACTATCACAGAGCAGGTGCATTTATACAGAGACTTGATTACACACAGGTGGATTATATTTATCATCATCAGTCATTTAGGACAACATTGGATCATTCAGAGATCCTCACTGAACTTCTGGAGTGAGTTTGCTGCACTGAAAGTAAAGGGGCCGAATAATATTGCACGCCCCACTTTTCAGTTTTTTATTTTTTACAAAAGTTTAAAATAACCAATATATTTCGTTCCACTTCACAATTGTGTCCCACTTGTTGTTGATTCTTCACCAAATAATTTAAATTTTATATCCTTATGTTTGAAGCCTGAAATATGGCAAAAGGTTGAAAAGTTCAAGGGGGCCGAATACTTTTGCAAGGCACTGTACATGAAATAAAGTGAGGAAAAGGTGCCTATATACTGTATGTCACACTAAAGTTGAAGAAAACTAATGATTTAATCATTACATAATACCAGAAAACTGAAGGCAGAAAAAGACCCCCAGTCCATCTTGCCTGTCCCAAAACAGGGCCCCCTTTTATATATATCTTTATTGGTTTTGCACAAGGAGAGCATCTTTTCTGTTTTTATCTCTTCTAGTTCTTGTAGTCTGCCCTTATATTATTTCATGTTTATCTTAGCATAGATGTGCTTATTTATCCCAGACATACTTAAATTCACTTACTGTAGATTTCCCAACCACATCTGCTTATTGTTCATAATAAATGTTCAACAGGTAAAATTTAACAACAGGCAATTGTTTTAGCCAGCCAATGATACAACATCATCCTCTAGAAAGAAGATGGCTGCATTTCAAATTTTTGTCCCATAGTCAGATGAAAAAAAAATCTTTCAGTTTTACAAATGATTTTCTTCAAATAACATTGGTTTGCCTGGTAAACATGTGCTGTCGGTGTGAACTACTGTTGCAGCTACTGTAGACTAAAATGTCTATGGCTACGTCTGTGCAGCGATTTTTCACCATTTGATCATTTGCTTAACGGCTGGTTAACCATTTTCATCTGATCTGTATGGCCACGTTTATAGTTTTAGGCTGAGTAGACTGAGTAGACTGAAAAGTAGACTAGCAAATCCCATCTACAAATTGCAGAAAAATACCCACAGTGGAAATGCTGCCATTTCCAAAACCGCGCATTTTTGGAAATTGCAGCATGTCAATTATACCTACAGAAATGCTGGCGGATTCCCTATAGGTATAATGGAAGCAGAAATTCTGCAGAGGAAACCTCTGCAGGCTTTCTGTGAAAAACGCTGTGGGAAAAACTGCAATGCGTTTCTGCATCCAGTTTTTTCCCAAATCCCTTTTTGGCTGCAACCCGCTACGTGGGGCCTTAGCCTTATATTGAATATAGTGCACTAGGCATTATTATTATAAATATACAGAGCACTGTGCACATTGTGTGTATTAGAGAACAGTTGGTATGCTATGCCCAATGTTAGACTATTTTATCTAATGAAACATTTGTACTCTGTTTTACTGGTACCCATACAACTGTCTGGAGCTTGAGGGTTTCTCACCTTTCATCGGGTCAAAGAAGTGCATTTCCACAAGAGTATAAATAAATTTTACTACTCAAGATCATTCAGTGAAAGAGATTTCTAGTTTTATTCTTCACAAGTATGAATTGTTTCTGCATCAGAGGTGTATATTGAAGTTTCTGAGACCCAATACAAAGCTGTAGCAGGGCCCTCAGCTACTATGGTGTCATACTATCTGAAAGAGGGGTATTTGGGTGCACCATAAGCAACAGGGACTGGAACCCCAGTAATAAACTGTATTGTAATCTGTGGATGGATCTGGATTATAACCAAGTGTGTAATTCAGCATTACAATGTTTGAAAAATAATTTTATAAACCAGACAACCCTGATATTTATCTGACTGGTTTACCCTCAACCGATCCTTCAATAAGTTTTACATATACATGATGGGTCACGTGTAGAAATTATTACTCTAAATCTATAACTTACATATAATGTGCTATAAAATGATGCACCAAAAGGAAAGCCTGTTGGGATGTCAATGACAGGAGAAACAAAGTCTTGAGTGCGCTGTGTAGCTTTTCTGTCATATTGGTATTCAAACAATCTGTTCTCTGGAATAAAGAAAATATAACAAAGTATATTGTAGATGTATGTCATTACTCACTAAGGTAAAACCTTGCAATAAACATGCATGCTAAATGAATGGAAAATATTCAATTCAGGTACATACCTTTGCAGGTAAATCCATCACCAATAAATCCAGTGTTGCAAGTGCATTTATATGACCCTGGTGTGTTTGTACAAATGGCATTAGGGCTGCACCTCTGACGTCCATCTACACATTCATCCACATCTGGAAAGCAGGAACAATTATAAACCAGGTTTAATGTAGATTCCCGTTTAAACAAATATCTACAACTTTTATCATAATATAATAATACTAATACATCACCTATGCTACAAGTTGGCCCTTGCCAGTTAGAAGGACAAAAGCAGGAGAAACCATTTATTATGTTAATACACATGCCACCATTACTACACGATGTACTGGTACAGTAATCAATATCTGCAAGAGAAAATATAGATGATATCAGTAGAAAAAATAAATAAAAGCAGTAACATATACAATTAATTGCTTTCAATATTGCAGATATTCACTTATTTCACAGAATCTGCCGGTGAATCCAGGAACGCAGGTACAGGAAAAACTATTGACTAAGTTATTGCAGGTGGCTCCATTCCTACATGGATTACTCAGACATTCATTGATATCTGTGGGAAAAAGAATTTTATAATAACAAAGGTAATATCAAATACACATGTGCCTGCAGTATTATTGAAAAGACTTACTTCTCCCACTTAAATAGATAAGAGAGGCCTGTAATTGACATCATAGGTAGACTTCAACTATGAGAGACAAAATGAGAAAACAAATTCAGAAAATCACATTGTCTGATTTTTAAAGAATTTATTTGCAAATTATTGTGGAAAATAAGTATTTGATCAATAACAAAAGTTCATCTCAATACTTTGTTATATATCCTTTGTTGGCAATGACAGAGGTCAAACATTTTCTGTAAGTCTTCACAAGGTTGGCACACACTGTTGCTGGTATGTTGGCCCATTCCTCCATGCAGAAGCCACTCCTTCGTTGCCCTGGCGATGTGCTTGGGATCATTGTCATGCTGAAAGACCCAACCACGTTTCATCTTCAATGCCCTTGCTGATGGAAGGAGGTTTGCACTCAAAATCTCAAGATACATGGCCCCATTCATCCTTTCATGTACACGGATCAGTCTTCCTCGTCCCTTTGCAGAGAAACAGCCCCAAAGCATGATGTTGCGACCCCCATGCTTCACAGTAGGTATGGTGTTCTTTGGATGCAACTCAGCATTCACTCTCCTCCAAACACAAGAAGTTGTGTTTCTACCAAACAGTTCTACTTTGGTTTCATCTGACCATATGACATTCTCCCAATACTCTTCTGGAACATCCAAATGCTCTCTAGCAAACTTCAGACGGGCCTGGATATGTACTGGCTTAAGCAGGGGGACACGTCTGGCACTGCAGGATCTGAGTCCCTGGCGCGGCGTAGTGTTTTACTGATGGTAGCCTTTGTTACGTTAGTCCCAGCTTTCTGCAGGTCATTCACTAGGTCCCCCCGTGTCGTTCTGGGATTTTTGCTCACCGTTCATGTGATCATTTTGACCCAACGAGGTGAGATCTTACGTGGAGCCCCTGATCGAGGGAGATTATCAGTGGTCTTGTATGTCTTCCATTTTCTAATTATTGCTCCCACAGTTGATTTCTTCACACCAGGCTGCTTTCCTATTGCAGATTCAGTCTTCCCAGCCTGGCGCAGGTCTACAATTTTGTTTCTGGTGTCCTTCCACAGCTCTTTGGTCTTCACTATAGTGGATTTTGGAGTGTGACTGTTTGAGGTTGTGGACGGGTGTCTTTTATACTGATAACAATTTCAAACAGGTGCCATTGCTACAGGTAATGAGTGGAGGACAGAGGAGCCTCTTAAAGAAGAAGTTCCAGGTCTGTGAGAGCCAGAAATCTTGCTTGTTTGTAGGTGACCAAATACTTATTTTCCACCATAATTTGCAAATAAATTCTTAAAAAATCAGACAATGTGATTTTCTAGATATGTTTTCTCATTTTGTCTCTCATAGTTGAGGTCTACCTATGATGTCAATTACAAGCCTCTCTCATCTTTTTAAGTGGGAGAACTTGCACTATTGGTGGTTGACAAAATACTTTTTTTACCACTGTACATCTTATTCCAGTTATATATGATGGGAGATCATATCTTACCTTCAGTACAGTTTCCACCAGTGTAGCCAGGGTTACACTTGCATACATAACTTCCTAAGGTGTTATAGCATTCACCATTGGGACATGGATTTTGCAAACACTCATTCACATCTGAAGACAAAACAAAACAAATTATTGCCATTTCCATGCATCCAGCATAACAGAGGGGAGAACTGCAAGTGATACAAACAAAGAAGAGCATAATGATCGATCCATTCATTAAATAAACCTGTCAAGTTATGCAGTTCAATTACGACTTCAGTTTTAACGCCAGTCTTCATAACCCCTGAGTTGGCAGAGGGTACGCTTCAATTATGACAAGGCGGCAAGGCACACACCTCCTCATAAATAAGACGTACCCTTTGCTGGGCTGTTCGTTTGCAGAGGAAATCAACACCAGTTCATAACTGGCATAGATTTCCAGCAACATTTACATCAGATTTCTGGCGTAAATGATAATAAACCAGTTGGGGCCAATGGCCCCATCCTCTGCATTCCCTGCACAACTCCTTTTTTAATTTACAAAAAGTTGCTTTGTTTTGCGCAAACCAATGATTTTAGTGTACAAGGCATAATAAATCTGTCCCAATGTCCCTTTATTTTAGTCAATTATCCAGTGTCTAGTAACAAAGTCTAATCCCAGAATCACCTATTTATTTTCCCAATGAATAATGACCAGGCCTATTCATGTGTGGTATGTGTCCACACAGGTTGTTTTGTCCTTCATGAGTCTCCATTCCTGAAATGTCTTTCAACCCCATCACTAACACCATCTATGCATCAGACTTTAAGTTGGGATGCTTCTTTTAAACTGCAGATCCTTCCATATTAATAGATTTTTCCTACTGTTACACAAAGTTAAAGGGAAACTGTCAGGGCTATGTGGTGCACTAAACTACCCACAGGTCCTTATGGGTCAGTGACTTAATGTCATAAATAGCCTATTTCAAACTCAAACCTTTATATTTTCTAAGAGATGAGTCCAATATGTTTAATTGAAGTCATCTCTGGTGCGCCCGTAAACTCATCCATGAAGCTGGGGAAAGTACACCTCAACTTCACTGCAAATATGCCTGAAATCTGGTGTTTGTGCACTGAAGCCAAAAAATGTACTAATCCAGGTTCAGTAAAGAGTTGCGCAAGTTCTGGGAATTAATATAGGCCATTTGGGAGCCCCCAGTCCATAAGGAACTGTGGATGGTTTAGTGCCCCAAATAGTATATTCCATTGGGCCAAGACACTATACATTTTCTGCAATAGAAAAGTCTGTAACATTTCTGCTGGAATTCAGTACTGAAAAAAAAAACTTTTTTTGTTGCAAATTTAGTCACAGAAATGCAGCAAATTTGCTGTGGATTTTACTTTCTGCATTTCAAAGAATGAAATGCACAATGAAAATCTGCAGCATAAATTGACATACTGCAGATTTAAAATCCATATCAAAGGTGAAATCGGAATTCCACTGTAGTACAGTGGATTATATTACTATATGTTGTATCTACAGTATATAAAAATAAAAACTGCACCAGCAGGTGAAAGGGTGCCAGCCTGAGAGAACAGGCAATTAAATTAAATAAGCAAAAAATAGGCAGCACTCCATAAAATAGTATTTACTACTATTTATATTGGCACATACAAAGGAAATTTCTAAGGACCTCAGAAGATGAGTTGTTGATCCTTATCAGGCTAGAAAAGGTTCCAACACCATCTCTAAAGAGTTTGGACTCCACCATTCCACATTTAGACAGATAGAGGAAAATTTACTAAGACTGGCCTATCGTATGGTGTGGGGTGGATATCAAAATGGGCCAAGGCGTGGACTCAAAAAAGGGCCTTAAGCCAAACATGCACCGCAATATAATCCCTCTACACCAGTTTTATGGGGTAGAGGAAATGATGAATTTAGCCTATTGTGTACAAATGAAGGAAATTCAAGACCATTATTACCCTCCCCAGGAGTGGTTGACCAACAAAGATCACGTCAAGAGAAAGGCTTATAATAGTCCAGGAAGTCACAAAGAAACCCAAGGTAACCTACAAGCAACTAAAGGCCTTTCTCATATTAGCTTATGTTAATTTTCATGAGCACACCATCAGGAAGTCTCTGAGCAACAATGGTGTGCATTGCATGATTGCAAAGAGAAAGCCAAAGTTCTCCAAAATATTGCTGTCCATCTGCAGTGTCATCACCTTGACAAACCAGAAGGCTATTGGAACAATGTTTTTTGGACAGATGAGACCAAACTAGAGCTTTTTGGTTTAAATGAGAAGCTTTGGAGAAAGGAAAATACAACTTTCCACCATAAAAACCTCATACAATCTGTGAAATATGGTGGTGGTAATATTATGCTTTAGGACTGTTTTGCTGCATCTGGACCAGTACAGCTTTCCATAATTGATAGAACAATGAATTCTGGATTATACTAACAATTTTCAAAGGAAAATGTCAGGACATCTGTCTGTGAGCTGGTTCTCAAAAAAATTGTGTTCCACACAGTAAGATGATGACCCTAAGTACACAAGTCATTCTACCAAAGAATGGTTAAAGAAGAATAAAGTTAAAGTTTTGGAATAGCCAAGTCAAAGTCCACACTTTAATCCAACAGAAATGTAGTTGAAGCTGTTTTATACAGAGGAATAGATAAAAATTCCTCCAAGTCGGTGTGAAGAACTAATCAATAACTAGAAATGTTTACATGCAGTTATTGCTGCATCTGGGGTTAACACCTGATACTGAGAGCAATGGTTCACATACTTTTGTCACTCAAAGGTATGTGATATTGGATCATTTTTAAGCTATAAATATACTATCAAGGTTAATATTTTTGACTCTTTTGTATGATTTGGTTCTCTTTATCTAATTTTAAGACTCATATGAAAATCTGATGTAGTTTTAGATCAAATTTATGCAGAAATATAGAAAACTCTGACAAACTTTCAAGCAGCACTGTATTAACCTAATTGTAGACTTACCTTCAGTGCAAATTTGTCCTGTCCATCCTGGCCTACACAGACAATTGTAAGAGCCAATGGTGTTATTACAGGTGCTTTGAGAACTACAGGGGTTGTTTGTAGCACATTCATTAATATCTATTGGAGAAATTAAAAATATAAACAAAAGTAAATAGAGTAAAAAATATTCAGGATGCAAGGCCCAGTCACCTACAATCCAGATAAGTTACATACAGTCATATGAAAAAGTTTGGGCACCCCTATTAATCTTAATCATTTTTAGTTCTAAATATTTGGGTGTTTGCAACAGCCATTTCAATTTGATATATCTAATAACTGATGGACACAGTAATATTTCAGGATTGAAATTAGGTTTATTGTACTAACAGAAAATGTGCAATATGCATTAAACCAAAATTTGACCGGTGCAAAAATTTGGGTACCCTTATCATTTTATTGATTTGAATACTCCTAACTACTTTTTACTGACTTACTGAAGCAAAAAATTGGTTTTGTAACCTCACTGAGCTTTGAACTTCATAGCCAGGTGTATCCAATCATGAGAAAAGGTATTTAAGGTGGCCAATTGCAAGTTGTTCTCCTATTTGAATCTCCTCTGAAGAGCGGCATCATGGGCTCCTCAAAACAACTCTCAAATGATCTGAAAACAAAGATTGTTCAACATAGTTGTTCAGGGGAAGGATACAAAAAGTTGTCTCAGAGATTTAACCTGTCAGTTTCCACTGTGAGGAACATAGTAAGGAAATGGAAGACCACAGGGACAGTTCTTGTTAAGCCCAGAAGTGGCAGGCCAAGAAAATATCAGAAAGGCAGAGAAGAAGAATGGTGAGAACAGTCAAGGACAATCCACAGACCACCTCCAAAGAGCTGCAGCATCATCTTGCTGCAGATGGTGTCACTGTGCATCGATCAACAATACAGCACACTTTGCACAAGGAGAAGCTGTATGGGAGAGTGATGCGAAAGAAGCCGTTTCTGAAAGCACGCCACAAACAGAGTCGCCTGAGGTATGCAAAAGCACATTTGGACAAGCCAGCTTTATTTTGGAAGAAGGTCCTGTGGACTGATGAAACAAAGACTGAGTTGTTTGGTCATACAAAAAGGCGTTATCCATGGCGTCCAAAAAACACAGCATTCCAAGAAAAACACTTGCTACCCACTGTAAAATTTGGTGGAGGTTCCATCATGCTTTGGGGCTGTGTGGCCAATGCCGGCACCGGGAATCTTGTTAAAGTTGAAGGTCGCATGGATTCAACTCAGTATCAGCAGATTCTTGAGAATAATGTACAAGAATCAGTGACGAATTTGAAGTTACGCTGGGGATGGATATTTCAGCAAGACAATGATCCAAAACACAGCTCCAAATCTACTCAGGCATTCATGCAGAGGAACAATTACAATGTTCTGGAATGGCCATCCCAGTCCCCAGACCTGAATATCATTGAACATCTGTGGGATAATTTGAAGCGGGCTGTCCATGCTCGGCGACCATCAAACTTAACTGAACTGGAATTGTTTTGTAAAGAGGAATGGTCAAAAATACCTTCATCCAGGATCCAGGAACTGATTAAAAGCTACAGGAAGCGACTAGAGGCTGTTATTTTTGCAAAAGGAGGATCTACTAAATATTAATGTCACTTTTCTGTTGAGGTGCCCATACTTTTGCACCGGTCAAATTTTGGTTTAATGCATATTGCACATTTTCTGTTAGTATAATAAACCTCATTTCAATCCTGAAATATTACTGTGTCCATCAGTTATTAGATACATACATCAAATTGAAATGGCTGTTGCAAACACCCAAATATTTAGAACTAAAAATGATTAAGATTAATAGGGGTGCCCAAACTTTTTCATATGACTGTACATTGTACATTGTCTTACTTCATTTTGCTGCACTTCTGCTTTTTTTTTTTTTTTTTTACCTTTGTTGCAAGTTGTTCCCTCCCATCCACTGGAACAGAGGCATGTAAATCCATATAATTCATTCTGGCACTGGCCATGGATACAGTGGGAAATTTTACAATAATCATTTTCTAGGTAACAATGAAAAATCATATTATTTGATATGACATTAGATGATAAAAAAGAAGAATATGAACAGAGGTAGAATCAGAATCTTATCGGGGGGTATTTTTTTTTTTTTCTATTATTAATGATTAAATGAAGTCTGGTAGCAAATTTTAGCCTCCTAAAACGCTAAAACCTCTGGGTAGGTGACACAAAAATAAGTATAAACTCTTGGTTACAGTGATATAGTTGAGAATATGAATGTTAAATCTGCCTAGAACAGGGGTCGGCAACCCCCAGCACGCGTGCCAAGAGTGGCACGCGAGAAAATATTTCCCTGGCACAGCAGCGGAGTCCTCACCCAGCAGTTTTGATCGGACCAAACACGGCTGAAACGAAACTACTATTATTATACTGTGGGGTCTCTTCAGACTCCCGAGTATAATAAGCGGAGCCCCCGGGGAGATGATCAAACATAAGAAACAATGCGCTCCGCAGCCGCTGTGTGCTTTTCAGGCATTTCTTCCTGACTTAAGAGACTGCTGAAAAGGCCTCAGGGGCAGTGGCGTAACTAGGAATGGCTGGGCCCCAAGGCGAACATTTGACATGGGCCCCCCCCCCCCCGAACCGGTTACGGGTCCCCAAACAGTAAAATATGCTCAGCAGAGGCCCCAGATAGTATTATATGCTCAACAGTGGCCCCCACACAGCATTATATGCTCTACATTTCTCCCCCCACACACAGTATAATATGCTACCCACAGTGGCCCCACACAGTATAATATGCTCCACACAGTGGTCCCCACCCAGAATTATATGCTTCCCACAGCGGTACCCACCCAGTATTATATGCCCCCCATAGTGGGCCCCACCCAGTATTATATCCTCCCTATAGTGGCCCCCACCCAGTATTATATCTTCCCCACAGTGGTCCCCACCCAGTATTATATGCCCCCCACAGTGGCCCCCACCCAGTATTATATGCTCTACAGTGGCCCCACCTAGTATTATATGCTCTACAGTGGCCCCCACCCAGTGTTATATGCTCTACAGTGGCCCCCAACCAGTATTATATGCTCTATAGGGGCCCCCACACAGTATTATATGCTCTACAGGGGCCCCCACCCAGTAGTATATGCTCTACAGTGGCCCCCACCCAGTATTATATGCTCTACAGTGGCCCCCACCCAGTATGATATGCTCTACAGTGGCCCCCACCCAGTATGATATGCTCTACAGTGGCCCCCACACAGTATTATATGCTCTACAGTGGGCCCCACCCAGTATTATATGCTCACAGTGGCCCCCACACAGTATTATATGCTCTACAGTGGCCCCCACACAGTATTATAGCTCCCAACAGTCCCCTCCTCTTCGGTGCTATTATTATACTGTGGGGTCTCCTCAGACCCCAGAGTATAATAATTGGAGGCCCAGGGAAGGTGATTAAAAATAACAAACATTCATACTCACCTTGCCTTACCTTTCCTTGGCATCCTTGCTCCATCCTGCCGTCTTCAGCGTCTTCATGCCCTCTTCCGACATTGCTGCCGAGGCCTGTGATTGGGCCTCAGCGGTCACATGGGGGCGCACTGACGTCATTACACGGCCGCGCCCCATGTGACCGCTGGGGCCTAATCACAGGCCTCAGTCATGACGGAAGAGCGCTGGAGAGAACGCCGCGCCCAGGAGAGGTGAGAATATGTATTTATTATTTTCAGTCACCTCCCCTGGGCTGCCATCTATTGGAAAGAGGCCTGCAATATGCCAGGGTCCCTATCCAATAACAGTATGTATAGCGGTCGGGGAACCAGGCTTTCCCCCACCGCTATCATAGTGGTCCGGGTTCCGGCCATCTGCCGGTCATTACTGGTTTGTGGGGTTCGCGGTAGCATCTGCCACAGGGCTCCGGGGCCCCTAATGTCCCGGACCCTGTGGCAGCCGCTACCGCTGCTACCCTGATAGTTACGCCCCTACTCAGGGGTCACGTCCGACGTCATTATGCATAATGACGGGACGTAACCCCTGAGACTCAATCAGCGGTCGCTGTCTACAGGCAGAAGCGGCCGAATAGCACACAGCGGCTGCGGAGCGCAGGAGAAGGTGAGTTAACATTGTTTTTTATGTTTGTCACCTCTCTTGGCCCTCCACTTATTATATTCTGGGGTCTGAAGAGACCCCACAGTATAATAATAGCTAGTGAGTTGTGACAATTGGAATATTATAAAAGTTAGAATATTATACTGTGTGCAGGGTCCACTATGGGACATCCTACCATGTGCAGGGGCCACTATGGGACATAATACTGTGTGCAGGGGCCACTATGGGACATAATACCGTGTGTAGGGGCCGCTATGGGACATAATACCATGTGCAGGGGCCACTATGGGACATAATACTGTGTTCAGGGGCCACTATGGGACATAATACCGTGTGCAGGGGCCGCTATGGGACATAATACCATGTGTAGGGGCCACTATGGGACATAATACCATGTGCAGGGGCCACTATGGGACATAATACTGTGTGCAGGGGCCACTATGGGACATAATACCATGTGTAGGGGCCGCTATGGGACATAATACCATGTATAGGGGCCGCTATGGGACATAATACCGTGTGCAGGGGTCATTAGACTTACAATTATTGACTGGCACTTCGAGTACCTCAACTTTGATTTTTTAATCAAAATCAGCACGCCGAACAAAAAAGGGTGCCTACCCCTGGCCTAGAACAATACTGGCAACTGTCCACTGAGCATTCTAAAGCCCCTTTCACCTTAACGGATAAGTGCAGTGCTAAAAAGGATAATGTATGGATTCGTCATTCAAGATGAAAGTGAAGGGGTTGTGGAGGGATTATTGAAGACTACAATCGGGATGCTTACCTAGCTTGGCAACAACCAGTGGACACTTGCCATGATGACCCAAGATTGTCAGCTGTATTATCACTATGAACTGCAATATGGGTACACTCGCACTTGTTTGTATGTCACCTACCCAAAAGTGTCAGTGGTTTGCTAGAAAAACATGGGTAGTTCTTGTTGTAGAACCATTTAGTTACTTATGAATAACATCGCCTTCTTCTACCCTCTACTAACATCTTACTGGCAGGTGTAGCAGGTATCAGACTCCTGCTGATCTGACATTGATGACCTATGTAAAACTCTTTGTGCACATTCACACAACTGAGTTTCACCTGAGAAAACTCAGTTTGTGTGTGAGCTCCATTTCACGGCCTGAACAGATGCTGTTCCATAATGATTATTACATCAGCGTCGGACTGACCCACCATAGGATTCTGAAGTGGGCTTGGATCCAGCCACATTCCTAATGGAAAGCGGCCCAAGCTCATTTGATATATGAACTTGCTGCCAAGCCCCTTTCTAGTAGAAGACTACTTGCTGCAGTACAGCAGAGCGGAGGCGCCTGGCTGCTTTATTAGTATTACCTGACAGCAGCACCAGGCTTGGCACGAATTCTCTATAAGTTTCAGGATCAACCCGAACCCAAAACTTTTGGGGCTTGTTACTTACAAAATGCTATTATACACTGGAGTCTCCTCACAGACATCAGCCATAGGTAGGAAGAGGACTGAAGATTATGCTGGGAACAGACTGACTATGCGATCTAGGAGAAGTGAGGTAATGTGAGTATAACTGTTTATTTTTACTCACCTCCCTTGAGCATCCACTTATTATACACTGGGGTTTGATAAGACACTAGAGTACAATAGTAGCACCGTCGTGAATCGGAGGGCCACACCTCCCAAATATTAGTTGAAAAAAATTTTTATGGGGTTCGCCTGAAGTAGCTCAAAGCTTCCAGTCACTGGAAGTTTTACAATGTGTGTTGCCACTGTAGAGCATTATACAGTGGTGGCACTGGGGAGCATATTATATTGTGGAAGGGCCTTTTGGAGCATTTTATACTGTGTGGAGCCACTGTGGGAGTGGGGAGCATTTTATAATGTGGGCCACTGTGGAGCATTATACTATGAGGTGCTACTGAGGAGAATTATACTATGTTGTTGGGATCTTGGTAGCATTTTACACTGTGTGGGGCCTCTGTGGAGCATTATATTCTGTGGAGGCTCTGGGAGCATTTTATACCATGTGGGATTAATGGGGAGCATTATATACTATGTGGAGTCACTGTGGGGGGGCAAGAGAGCACTATACTGTGTGGGAACACTGGAGAACACTATATATACTGTGTGGGGGCCACAGGACAGGAAACTGTAAGATACATTGAGGAGCAGGGAGGCCCACAAATTTGCCAGTACGGAGCCCCAAAATTCCTGATGGTAGGCCTGTGTGCTATGTCTGTGTCAAAGCTCCCTCACTAAAATATTGTGAAAGCATGGAGTGAGCATGGCTATGTCATTCCCTCCGAACACTACTGTGCATGAAGTGCCATTAAGCTATTGTGACATAAACAGTACTATGGGGGATGCTGATAGTCAGCACATATGTAAGATTTTTAGTGAAAGAACCGTGATGTAGGCTATTACCAGGAAGCTGTTGGGTGGGCCCCTGGAACAATTTCTCTGGTGGGTCCTAGGCACTAGTCTGACACTATGTATCTATGGGGCAGGGACTCCTAGCTGCATGATAACTATAATGCTAGAAGTCCCTTTACTGACATGTGTTCAGGCCAGCACATGCATTGCACATACGACCAAGTTTAGTTGGTGAAACTTGGCCTTGTGAACGTGCAGATAGAAAACCTGTTTAATGCGTTAAGTGTCAAGTTAAACTCTGTGTAAAGTAGAGTAGGTAATAACCTTATATCTGATGAATGTCATATAATTATAGGTATACGTTTTAAAAATAGTTAGAAATTATTATATAACATAAAAGCTAAATCTTACTGATGCAGGTTGTAGGGTTGTTTGGATTTGGAGAGTAACCATCATCACATGAGCACAAATATCCTCCAATAGTGTTGAAGCAGAATCGCTCACAGATATTCAGCTCACATTCATCATTATCTGTAAGGCATGAAAAAAATGGATTTCAGTAACAAAATGATGCAATAGCATGCACTTAGTAGATCTGATCTATAATCACCATAAGGTGAAGATATCTAATTTTATAATATATCTATATATATTGTATATAAAATGTTTGTGCGTGTCGATAAAAACTTTATTTGGTGTGGACATGAAGCCAACATATATTTAGTAAACTAAACCTTTTACTACAAAATAAAACATTTTTATTGTAAAATATTTATTTAATCAAGCAGAAAACATTAATTTATTAAATAGTTCAACAATTTTGATAATTCTGTAACATGTAATGAAAAGAGAGAAAACTTTCTAATTTCTTTGACATCTAAGACTACACTCTTGGTAGACTACCTTTGCTGTCTTGCTCTCTGATGTAAATATGTAAAGGTTTCTTCCTGAGCCAACTCTAGATTAGGCAACATACAGTTCTCCTTGAGAAGAGAATGATTGTTTACACACTTTTCAGGGACTGGGCTTGTGTCTTGTTTAATGTCATTATAGAAAAAACTTAAAAAGGTACCTGTGATCTCTTAAAATGAAATGTTGAATGCTTTTCATCATAGATTAGAGGGATTTTAGGGATAAAGACATATTAATTCTAAGAACAGCCAATCAGTATTGTAGCCTCAATCACATGAGGCATGCATTGTTTGACAAAGAGTCAAGTTCCATTGCAAAGTCGCGGTGCATCTAAATTTCTGGCACATTGACAAACTTTGGCTCATTTGCAGCAACATATTATCTCAGTTGGTTGAGATTATAAATCGTCTCTCTGATAAATTCATGGGTTACGTTTCGATGACCATGTTATGTTTATTGCAAATCAAACTTGAAACTTTGACAAATGTAAACCAGTCATTTACAGGACTTTGTCCTGAAAAAAAATCAGTGCCTGATTCTCCCTTTGAGAAGTCAACTTCAGTGAGTTATTATTTGCATTCTGCTGGGAAATGTGCAAGACATCTTCGGCCATTTGTTGTTTGTATTGTTCCCAGAACTCCTGATTTGTTAGGTTTGGTAGGGTGGCACCATGTAAGACTGATCACAAAGAGCTGTCATATTTTGACAGGTGATCTGATTATCACTAGAGATGGGCAAACCTCTCAGAATTCATTTTGTTTCAGATTTGGGTGGCTTGAGTCCTAGATTCATTTCGGGTTGAGCAAGTATAGAAATTAACCACACCTTAAATTAGTTTACAACACAGTTTACAACACTGCTAGGGCTTCTAGAAACCTATCTATCCAATGTCCAGCTCTCTAAGACAAACACAGCCAAAGTTATGTCAAGGTGAAAGTGAAATTATAATACTCTAATGTCTCTTCAGGCCCAGGGGAGGTGAAAAAAATTAAAAAAAAACTCACCTTCACTTTCCTGGTGACATAATGTGTCCAGAGTCACCACTGGTCACATGGGAACGCCATGCATCATGACATCATGATGCTTGGCATACCATGCGACTACCGAGGCTCAATCACAGGCCTCAGCGGTGATCCCGGGTGCATAATGTCACTGAGGAGGCCAGGAGAGAGCGACGGACTCCACGAGGAGACCCAAAAAGAAGTAAGGGAAGGTTAGTATGAATGTTTTTTTATTTTTTACAGCTCCTCTGGGCTTCATCGTATTATACCCAAAGTCTGACATTCTCCCAAGATGAATCTGCATTTGTTCAGTTTCGTAAAAAACTAACAATGTGGAAAATTCAGGTTGAACCTGGCTCGGTATGACTTGATTCGTCCATCTCTACTTATCACTGCCTCCTGAAGGCAATCATGCCACTGATGATCATTCTTGAGCAAGTCAAGTCTCAAGCATGCTTCTTTGTATGAGTGACAAAGAGTACCGTTGACCACCATGAGTGCTTGAAAGGATGTTGGACCTTGAACAACATGAAGCATCATTTAAAAATAAAAGCAAAAGTTAGGATGAACAGTGTAGACTCTGCAGAGCACTTTAGTAGCAATTGCATCTTGACCTGGCATGTGTGTGCCTTGTTTGCAAGAGTGCCGTGTCTTTGCAGTAGTACATATGTAATAAGTCAGAACCTTGACAAAGAGCAAAGACTATGCAAATTCGTCTCTCTGACAGTTGTTCTAGGTGAATTTCAAGCTCTTTCTGCTGTATTATCAACAGTGAAATACACTCTCTTGCCATTTTCCTTGTGAACAAAGAGATGCTGAACCATTGGATATCATTTGTGAAAGCGAAATACGAGAATTCGCCAGACAGTCTCATTGCCATGTTTATACTGTTGACCTTTATCTGTAACAATTTCATCATTTGTATAGCAAAAATTGAATGATCAGAACCCTTGGAAATGTATTTGAAGATGTATCTGATCGCCTAGACCAGGGGTAGGCAACCTTTTTTGTTTGGTGTGCCAATTTCGATTAAAAAATCAAAGTTGAGGTACTCGGAGTGCCAGTCAATAATTGTAAGTCTGACGACCCCTGCACACGGTATTAAGTCCCATAGCAGACCCTACACATGGTATTATGTCCCATAGCAGCCCCTGCACACGGTATTATGTCCCATTGCGGTATTATGTCCCATAGCACATGGTATTATGTCCCATAGCGGCCCCTGCACACAGTATATGTTTCATAGTGTCCTCTGTACACGGTATTATGCCCTATAGTGGCTCCTGTACACGGTATATGTCCCATAGCGGCCCCTGTACACATTATTATATCCCATAGCGGCCCCTGCACACGGTATATGTCCCATAGCGGCCCCTGTACACGGTATATGTCCCATAGTGGTCCCTGCACATATGTCATGCAATGTTGGGTGCTCTCACGCATATGCCTCAGGCTACTGATAAAGGAAGAAGGCAGGATGACCTGTCAACCAACAATGTCAGGTTGATGTATTCTGCTGTACACAGTTGTGCCTGATGTGTTGCGATATATGTTAGTCTTAGATTTAACCTTGGCATAAAAATCGACTAACACTGTGAGTCAATCAGCCAAAGGTCAGTAACCAAGTTATGCCAGGACCAATGCTGCGAACCAAAGTCACTGAGACAAAGAAATCCATGCACAATACTGTCTTATTCTGTGATAGTACTTCATTTATTATCTGAGGAATATAAAAATGATAGCCATCACTCTTTGTTTCATTGCAGCCATTTCCTAAAAGCAAAAAAAGTTCATTTTATTTCTCATTAATGTACACTTAGCACCCCACTTGACAGAAAAAAAACCCAGAAATGTAGATATTTTTGCAAATTTATTAAAAAAGAAAAACTGAAATATCACATGGTCATAAGTATTCGGACCCTTTGCTGTGACAGTCATATTTAACTCTCATGCTGTCCATTTCCTTCTGATCCTCCTTGAGATGGTTCTACTCCTTCATTGGAGTCCAGCTGTGTTTAATTAAACTGATTGGACTTGATTAGGAAAGGCACACACCTGTCTATATAAGACATCACAGTTCACAGTGCATGTCAGAGCAAATGAGAATCATGAGGTCAAAGGAACTGCCTAAGGAGCTCAGAGACAGAATTTTAGCAAGGCACAAATCTGGCCAAACTGAGCAATCGCGGGAGAAGAGCCTTGGTGAGAGAGGTAAAGAAGAACCCAAAGATCACTGTGGCTGAGCTCCAGAGATGCAGTAGGGAGATGGAAGAAAGTTCCACAAAGTCAACTATCACTGCAGCCCTCCACCAGTCGGGACTTTATGGCAGAGTGGCCCGAAGGAAGCCTCTCCTCAGTGCAAGATATATGAAAGCCCGCATAGAGTTTGCCAAAAAACACATGAAGGACTCCCAGACTATGAGAAATAAGATTCTCTGGTCTGATGAGACGGAGATTGAACTTTTTGGCGTTAATTCTATGCGGCATGTGTGGAGAAAACCAGGCGCTGCTCATCACCTGCCCAATACAATCCCAACAGTGAAACATAGTGTTGGCAGCATCATGCTATGAGGGTGTTTTTCAGCTGCAGGGACAGGACGACTGGTTGCAATTGAAGGAAAGATGAATGCGGCCAAGTACAGAGATATCCTGGAAGAAAACCTCTTCCAGAGTGCTCTGGACCACAGACTGGGCCGAAGGTTCACCTTCCAACAAGACAATGACCCTAAGCACACAGCTAAAATAACAAAGGAGTGGCTTCGGAACAACTATGTGACCATTCTTGACTGGCCCAGCCATTGCCTTGACCTCAACCCAATTGAGCATCTCTGGAGAGACCTGAAAATGGCTGTCCACCAACGTTCACCATCCAACCTTACGGAACTGGAGAGGATCTGCAAGGAATAATGGCAGAGGATCCCCAAATCCAGATGTGAAAAACTTGTTGCATCATTCCCAAGAAGACTCATGGCTGTACTAGCTCAAAAGGGTGCTTCTACTCAATACTGAGCAAAGGGTCTGAATACTTATGACCATGTGAGATTTCAGTTTTTCTTTTTTAATAAATTAGCAAAAATATCTAAGTTTCTGTTTTTTTCTGTCAAGATGGGGTGCTGAGTTTACATTAATGAGAAATAAAATAAACTTTTTTGCTTTTAGCAAATGGCTGCAATGAAACAAAGAGTGAAAAATTTAAAGGGGTCTGAATACTTTCCGTACCCACTGTATATATTTGAGTCCTTTGGGTCCAAGAGAGGTATGTTTATTTAGTGTAGAACTCCAATCTTCCCAAAGAATGTATTCAGCAGAATAGGCATATGCCTTACTGGCCTATGAAAATGATACGGCCAGTGAGGGAGAAGAGGAAAATGTTCCATTCCTCTATTTTTCCTCCTTCTCTTCATCATCCAGTGAAGAGCGACCCAAAGGAGGCGCCCCAGAACAATTGCTGAGGCAACTCCTGAAAGTGCAGAACAAATGTGGACCCCACCCCCTGTAAATTATGAGTCTCAGCTTCCTCACTTTGTGGGCAGGTCAAGAATCCAAATTGAGACTGAAGGCTTCAAAGAAATTGATTTTTTCAAAAAATTTTTCTCTAAAGTGTTTATAGTTTTTATGGTGGCCCAAACAAATGTGTATGCCCAGCAATTTATAGAACAAAATGCCACCTCTTCATATACTAGACCCCAGAGGTGGACCCCAGTTAATGCAGTAGAGATCAAAAAATATTCTGGGGTCTTTTTCTGCATATGTGCATAGTGAGGAAACCAAAAATTTGACAGTATTTGAGTACAAACGCCTTGTATAATACTCCAATCTATTGAATGGCCATGACCAGGATGGGTTTTGAAATGATTCTGAAATTTTTACACTATAATGATAATGCACAGTGCCTGTCCCGAGATGCCCAAAACTTTGACCGCCTATTCAAAGTCAGGCCAGTCGTTGACCACTTTACTGCCAAATTTGCAGCATCACATATCCCTGATCAGAATATTTCTATAGATGAGTTCCTGATCAGTTTCAAAGGGAGTCTTAAATTCCGCCAATACTTGCCCACTAAGAGGGCAATTCATGGTAACGGCGGCACCTATGTCCCTCTTCGTGGTACCAGTGCCACTACCCCCAAGCCAGACTGCATCTTGACATATAAGTACATGGGAGGGGTTGATCTATCTGATTAAGTCTTGAAGCCGTAGAGTGCCATGAGAGTGAGGAACAAAAAGCTTGCCGTGCACTTTGTACAGATGACAATGTATAACGCTTACGTGTTCAGGCAGGACAGGAACTTTTCTTGAGTTTCAGGAGAAAGTTATCAAGACTCTCATATTTGGGCCCCAGTACTTCTGGAACTGAAGGTGCCCATATTGTATCAGGGCAACACTTTTTCCAATGAAGTCCCACAAATTGCAAAAAAGGTGCAGAATCTATTTAAAAAGGGGGATAAGGAAAGACACAATTTATCAGTGTGACACCTGCCCCAAAAAACCTGGCCTGTGCATGAAGGAGTGCTTCAGACTGTACCACACATCCATGGATTATTAATTTTATAATTTATTTCCCATGGTATATCACCTCCTTATATCATGATGATTTTATATCTGCACTGATTTTCCTTTTAACCACTGTTAAGCAGTAATTTCTGGAAAATAAATTAATCTAATACCAGTGGGTTCCAAATGCTTGCTATGCACTTTGATACATTTTTTAAGGGGTGTAATTTCCAAAGTGATGTCATTTGTTGGGGGTTTCCACTGTTCTGGCACTTCAGGGGCTCAGCATATGTGACATGGCACCTGAAAACTATTACAGCAAAATCTGTCCTCCAAATATATTTTTCTGTCCCACTCTGTGACCATACAGCTGTTTACACCCGCATGTGGGGCATTTCTTTAGTCAGGAGAAATTACTTAACAAATAGTGAATGCTTTTTTCTCCTTTAAACCCTTGTGAAGATGAAAAATTTGGGGCTAAAGGGCCACTGTTCTGGCACTTCAGGGGCTCTGCAAATGCAACATGGTTCATGAAATTTTGTAAATTGTCTCTCCGCCAACACGATGTTGATGTGGCATGTGCTCCCATACAGGGATAACCAGCAGGATAATTCAGGTTCTTTTCTGGCTCATAGAAGCCTTTCCATTTCGGAGTATTTTTAAGCTTATTCAGCTGCCAGCCCAGGCACCTTCGTAGTGTGTCACAAATATTTCTTCAGATTCTGGTGCTGCATCTGTTTCCATAAAGGGACAATTTTTGGTGTTTTTTTTTTAATAAAGTCAGTTCTTTATCACTTCACTTTTCAACTGACAGGCATGCTGGCAGTGTCCCACAAATTTTTCTTCAAAGTGTATAGTTTCCAGTGCCACTTGTCAGTGCCACTCTGCTGGCATAATAACAAGAAAATAAAACAAAAAACTCAACCATTGCTTATTCCAATACCAACACAATAATGGTTTGGCATTCTGCTCCCATAAAGTCATAATTTTTGGTGGCTTTTTTTTTTTTTTTTTAGAAAAGACAATTCTTCATCATATTGCCACACATGTTGCCACAACTACCACCACTGCCATCACTCAGCCAGACATGTCCTGCGTCCTGGTCCATCACTACGCCACATTGTTGGTGCCACAGTGTTAGCATAAAAAAATATGTACAGTATAGACCAAAAGTTTGGACACACCTTCTCATTCCAAGAGTTTTCTGTATTTTCATGACTATAAAAATTGTAGATTCACACTGAAGGCATCAAAACTATGAATTAACACATGTGGAATTATATACTTAACAAAAAAGTGTGAAACAACTGAAAATATGTCTTATATTCTAGGTTCTTCAAAGTAGCCACCTTTTGCTTTGATTACTGCTTTGCAAACTCTTGGCATTCTCTTGATGAGCTTCAAGAGGTAGTCACCTGAAATGGTTTTCACTTCACAGGTGTGCCCTGTCAGGTTTAATAAGTGGGATTTCTTGCCTTATAAATGGGGTTGGGACCATCAGTTGTGTTGTTCAGAAGTCAGGTGGATACACAGCTGATAGTCCTACTGAATGGAGTGTTAGAATTTGTATTATGGCAAGAAAAAAGCAGCTAAGTAAAGAAAAACGAGTGGCCATCATTACTTTAAGAAATGAAGGTCAGTCAGTCCGAAAAATTGGGAAAACTTTGAAATTGTCCCCAAGTGCAGTGGCCAAAACCATCAAGCGCTACAAAGAAACTGGCTCACATGAGGACCACCCCAGGAAAGGAAGACCAAGAGTCACCTCTTCTGCGGAGGATAAGTTCACCCGAGTCACCAGCCTCAGAAATTGCAGGTTAACAGCAGCTCAGATTAGAGACCAGGTCAAATGCCACACAGAGTTCTAGCAGCAGACACATCTCTACAACAACTGTTAAGAGGAGACTGTGTGCAGCAGGCCTTCATGGTAAAATAGCTGCTAGGAAACCACTGCTAAGGACAGGCAACAAGCAGAAGAGACTTGTTTGGGCTAAAGAACACAAGGAATGGACATTAGACCTGTGGAAATCTGTGCTTTGGTCTGATGAGTGCAAATTTGAGATCTTTGGTTCCAACCACCGTGTCTTTGTGCGACGCAGAAAAAGTGAACGAATGGACTCTACATGCCTGGTTCCCACCGTGAAGCATGGAGGAGGAGGTGTGATGGTGTGGGGGTGCTTTGCTGGTGACGCTGTTGGGGATTTATTCAAAATTGAAGGAATACTGAACCAGGATGGTTACCACAGCATCTTGCAGCGGCATGCTATTCTATCCGGTTTGCGTTTAGTTGGACCATCATTTATTTTTCAACAGGACAATGACCCCAAACACACCTCCAGACTGTGTAAGGGCTATTTGACCAAGAAGGAGAGTGATGGGGTGCTACGCCAGATGACCTGGCCTCCACAGTCACCAGACCTGAACCCAATCGAGATGGTTTGGGGTGAGCTGGACCTCAGAGTGAAGGCAAAAGGGCCAACAAGTGCTAAGCATCTCTGGGAACTCCTTCAAGACTGTTGGAAGACCATTTCAGGTGACTACCTCTTGAAGCTCATCAAGAGAATGCCAAGAGTGTGCAAAGCAGTAATCAAAGCAAAAGGTGGCTACTTTGAAGAACCTAGAATATAAGACATATTTTCAGTTGTTTCACACTTTTTTGTTAAGTATATAATTCCACATGTGTTAATTCATAGTTTTGATGCCTTCAGTGTGAATCTACAATTTTTATAGTCATGAAAATACAGAAAACTCTTGAAATGAGAAGGTGTGTCCAAACTTTTGGTCTGTACTGTATATGTGATTTCATATCTGCTCCCATCAAGGGAAATTTTTTATTTTTTTTTTATTTTTGAAAAGCCAATTCTTTATCACTTTTCAACTAGGCTCACAGCCACAAATTTGTCTCCCAAATAACAACAAGCCTGTCACACTTACAAGTCATCAAAACAGGCTAATTGTATAAAACACATTGTGAAAGATCCTCCGTGCGCCAAACCGCTTTGGCCACACCCTGAGATCTCTTTCATATAAAAACCACACTCACCGCCAGTGAGTGCCGGGTTCACAAGATAAATACAAGACAAGCCTTCTAAATTTTATATATTTATTAACCCCTAAATGGGTCGGTATTAAAATCTAACATATACAGTTCAGAACAGATATGCAGATATATGCAAGCATTTACAGTTACTAGTTACAAGATACAGTACACATAAAATAAAAGGGATTAAAGGTGAAATAATTACTTTACCACACATATCCTTGATGTGGTTCTGTAGTCCAACACTCACACATGCTCTGTCATGTGTGAGTCACCAGTGGAGGCTTCTCAGCATGTCGCATTAACTCCTAGCATGTGGCATTAACTCCTAGCATGTGGCATCACAGTACAATAATCCCGCCTGCATGCTCTTCACAGTCTCTCAGCATTAGTCCAATAGTCTCATCACAAAAATCTCCTCATTGTCTGTCTGTAACAACTCTGTAGCATAATCTCCTTAGCATAATCCCAGCACAGTCTTCATAGCATGATCTCCATAGTGTAATCTCCAACCACAGACCTCTTACCTCATCTTTTATACCCTTTATGCCACCTCCCAGAATGAGGTCACCGGCGACAGTACGTCTGATGAGTTAATTCAATCAAGTCCAGATCTTTTGTATAGAGCTGAGACAAAGTGAATTGATACACTGTTATCAGCCATATCTGATCAACAGCCCAGGCTTGAACAATGCACTATTGTTTGATCACTCAGGGCTGTATAGGAATACAATGGAGCCCTATTGTTCCAGCCTGGCCACTACTGACAATATGCACCTAGGCTTATAGCTGCGCACAGTATGAATGAGTGCAAGCAAGAAGGGAGATCCTATACCCAGAGATCAAAATACATCTGAGTTATAGCCACACTTAAGCAGAATCATCACACACATGTGTCTAAAAAATCACAGAAAAGCACCTTTCCACAAAAAAGGATAGTTTTTGGAGCTTTTTTAAATGTTAAAATACATAAAAACAAGCGGCAGTGCACTGTATGGTTGTTATTATTATTATTATTATTATTGTTTATTTATTGTATATAGCACCATTAATTCCATAGTGCTGTACATTTGAGGGTTTACATACGGTACACAAGATATACAAAACAGATAATACTAGCAGTGACCAACTGGCACAGTGGGATACAGAGCCCTGCCCGCAAGGGCTTACAGTCTATGAGGGAAGGGGGATAGAGACAGAAGGTGGGAGTAGAGGCTGTTCAGGTGGTGGTATGGTGACAATAGCGTTTTTGGAGGTTGTAGGGGTCAACGGGTAGCCAGTGAAGAGATTGGCAGAGGGGAACGGCCGATGAAGAACGGGGGGAGAGGTGTATTAAGTGAGCAGCACAGTTTAAGGTGTACTGGAGGGGGGCGAGAGTGTTAGCTGGGAGGCCATGGAGAAGGGTGTTACAGTAGTCAAGGCGGGAGATTATGAGGGCGTGAACTAGCATCTTTGCAGTTTCAGGGGTGAGGAAGGAGCAGATTCGATGGATGTTCTTGAGTTGGAGGCGGCAGGAAGTGTTGAGGGTTTGAATATGTGGCATGAAGGATAGGTCAGAGTCTAAGGTTATCCCAAGGCAGCGGGCCCGTGGGACTGGGGTGAGTCTGGTTCCATTAACTTTGATAGATGGGTCAGGTAGAGGGGCCGTGCAAGGAGGGGTGAAGATTATGAACTCTGTTTTCTCCATGTTGAGTTTGAGAAAGCGGGAGGAGAGAAAGGAGGCTACAACTGCTAGACATTCTGGGACCATTCTGGGACTCTGGACAACAGAGAGGTAATGTCTGGTCCAGAGAGATATATTTGGGTGTCATCAGCATAGCAATGATAATGGAAACCATGGGATTCTATGAGTTGGCCAAGGCCGAGGGTGTAGATGGAGAACAGGAGGGATCCTAGGACGGAGCATTGGGGGACACCTACAGAAAGAGGGTGAGGCGGGGAGGTGATGTGGGAGTGGGAGACGCTAAATGTGCGGTTGGTGAGGTATGAGGAGATCCAGGAAAGGGCCAGGTCTGGGATGCGAGCGTTTCTAACAGGAGAGAATGGTCAACTGTGTCATAGGCAGAGAAGGGGTCGAGGAGGAGGAGGACAGAGTAGTGACGCTTGGCTTTTGCAGTTAGAAGGTCATTAGTGACCTTGGTTTGGGAAGTTTCTGTGGAGTGATGGGGTCTGAAGCCTGACTGTTGTCTGTCAAAGAGCACATTGGACGAGAGATAGGAGGATAGTTCGGAGTGGACGTGTTGCTCCAGTAATTTAGAGGTGTATGGGAGCAGTGAGATGGGAAGATAGTTGGCTGGAGAGGACGGGTTGAGTGAGGGTTTCTTAAGTATAGGTGTGATGGTAGCATGTTTGAAGGCAAAAGGGAAGGATCCATTGGTTAGGGATAGGTTGAAGAGATGGGTTAGAGCAGGAGTAATGACTTCAGAGAGTTTGGGGATGAGATGTGACTGGATCGGGTCAAGCGCGCAAGAGGTGAGGTGGGATTTAGAGATTAGGGTGGAGAGCTTTTCATCAGTGACAGTGGAGAAACAGGTTAAAGATGAAGAGCACAGGACAGTTGGGTGGGGTGGTTGTCGGGGGTGTAGGGAGAGACTGTCTCTGATGGTGTCAATTTTACTTTTGAAATAAGAGGCAAAGTCATCAGTTGTGATAATTAATGTCAGAGGGGGTGCAGGAGGACGGAGAAGAGAGTTGAAGGCAGTGAATAGCTGTTTGGGGTTGCAGGATAGGGCAGATATTAGTGTGGATAAGTAGACCTGCTTTGCAGAGGTGAGTGCGTTCTTGAATGTGAGAACTACCTCTTTGTAGCTAAGGAACTCCTCCTGGGAGTGGCTTTTCTTCCAGAGACATTCTGCAACCCATGGGGCACGTCTCAGTTTTTTAGTCAGGTCAGTGTGCCAGGGTTGTCTATTGATCGGTTGGGCTCTGGTGATAGTGAAGGGGGCCACAGAGTTAAGGGATGAAGTGATGGTGGTATTGTAGAAGTCAGCGGCGGTATCTGCATCCTGGAGTGAGGATATGTCAGCAAGCGGTAGGAGAGAGTCTGAGAGCATGCAAATGTCAATACGATTAAGTTTCCTGCGGGGGCGTGTTGGTTTAGGGGTTGGAGGGTCTGTTACAGAGGAGAGGGCAGAGAATGTCAGCAGGCTGTGGTCAGAGAACGTGGACAGAGAGATAGAGAGGTTAACTAGAGAGCAGAGGCGGGTGAATATGAGGTCGAGCGCATGCCCCTTTGTGTGGGTGGCAGAGGAGGACCATTGAGAGAGACCAAAGGAGGCGGAGAGGGACAGAAGACTGGAAGCGGTGGTGGTGGTTTGAGTTAGTGGGGATGTTGAAGTCCCCCATGATGATGGTGGGGGTGTCAGTGGATAGGAAGTGCATTAGCCAGGTGGTGAAGTGGTTGATAAAGGCAGCAGTGGGTCCTGGCAGTCAATATATGACGGCCAGTTGGAGGTTGGAGGGTGAGTAAATGCGAACAGAGTGCACTTCAAAAGAGGGGAGGGTGAGAGCAGGTAGCGGTTGGATTGGGGCGATGGAGAAATTGTCAGACAGGAGTACGCCTACGCCTCCACCAGGTTTATTGTTGGGGCGGGGAGTGTGCGAGAATTGCAGACCTCCATAGGAGAGGGCAGCAAGGGAGGTGGTGTCTGAGGGTGTTATCCACGTTTCTGTGATACCAAGAAATGATAATTTGTGAGAAATGAAGAGGTCATGGATGTAGTCAAGTTTGTTGCGTACAGAGCGAGCATTCCATAGTGCATCGGGGAGGGCGTGGGGAGGGGCAGGAGCAGGTAAAATAGGTGCAAGGTTTAGGGGGTTCCGTGCGCTGATGCCGGTTGTGTGGATAGATCTGACAGCAAGAAGGTGCTGGGGTGGTCCAGGATTAGGAGATATGTTGCCAGAAGTAAGGAGTAGCAGGGAGAGGGATAGCAGGTGTAAATAGGAGAGAGTGTGGGGAGATTGTGTGTGTCTGGGGTGGAAAGCTTGTTGGTTTGTGAGCAGCTGTGCAGAGAAGGTCAGATGGTGGGGAAGAATAGATGGAGAGATAAAGATATTCTAAGAGACATGGCTGGTTTGAGGAGTAAAAGTGTTTTTTTACAAATATGAGAAGAACAACAGTGATTATAATGAGAAGCATTTTTGTAGATAATAACTTTGTTTTGTTTTAGTGGGTTGTTGTTACCTTCATTTCCCTTCTGGTCCAATTCTGGCCTAATTCTGGTCTGTACACTTTAGAGCTGCACTTTGGAAGCTACAAAATGACCTAGGTCCAAAATGACCAGTGGCCTTAAACTAGTAGTTTGTATCCACTGCTTACCATCCATTTTCTATAGACATACATGTCTCTTTCACACAGGCATAACTTCGGCTGTGTTTGCCTTAGGCTAGTTGCAGATGACCGTGGGTATTTTAACTAGTAATTAGTCTTCAGTTTTTGCAGTCAGGGTGTCTTCAGTGTGTCTTCAGTGTGTGTTCAGTGTTTTTTCAGCATTAGTGAACTAGGTCCGCAAAAACTGACAGAGTGTCTTCAGTATGCCATCAGTGTGTGATCCTAGTTTGTGGATTCACCATAAAAAAACACAGGTGACATCTAATTATATCCCTAGCTTATGAGATAAAAGGACCGTTCCCAAAAGGGATAAGGATCAGAGCTTGCTCCAATTCAGTCAAACAAATTTCTTTATTAGATACCAACACAGACGCGTTTCGGAGCATCTGCCCCTTCTTCAAGTGCATGCAGGTAATAAATATGTCTAAAACAAGCTGTCTTTTATAGTGTCAAAGTAAAAAAGACACACCCAAATGGGAGTGGCACAGCAGAGAAACTTTTTTTTTTTTTTTTTATATATATAACTTTACCCAAATGTCAAAATGACGCTAGCTCTATAGATCAACACATGAATGTTACCATATAAAAATAATGATGAATGCTACAAGAATAAAACAACTTTAACACGAATAACACATAATATAATAAATGACGAAATACATACATACTATATAGAAACTACATTAAAGAAAAAGAAAAAAAAATATATATATATACTGTATATATATATATATATATAAAAATCAATTCGAAAATAATGGTACGTACGAAAGTAATTACCATACCCACCCAATGTTTTTAAAATATCGACATATATCAATTCATGTATAATATATAATTTAACAATAAATAGTTAAAAATAGATACAGAAATAAACACACATATATATATACACACACATATATAATCATATACATATATATATATATATACATATATATACATATATACATAAACATACACATACATACACATAAATAAACATAAATAAGTAATTCATATAAACATAAAAACTTAGGATATAACCAATAAAAAATTATTGTGTGACATCTTCCAATGCCTCATTTAGACCAACAGGACTTAGGGTATTGAGTTTATAAATCCAATACATTTCACGTTTTTTTAGAAGTTCAAAACGGTTATGTTTATTGGCCTTTATTTGATCTATTGGAATAATTGTGAAATCTTTAAAACTACAAGCATGTGCGGCTGCAGCATGTCTGGAAACACTATGTTTCAAGTAACCGTTATGGACATTTGATCGATGTTTATTTACTCTATCCCTCAGAGTCATTATAGAGCGCCCGACATACTGCAGCCCGCAGGTACATTCCAAAAGATACACTATAAAGTTAGATGAGCAATCTAGTCTGGATCTAATTTTGAATTTCTCATTCGTAGATTTACATACAATTTCTGGTACATTATGCTTAATATTCAGGCAACATTTACAGCGGTTATGTCCACATTTATAACTACCAAAAAGTCCCTCAAGATTTCCACTTTTGTTTTTTTGAATCTTAACCGTCCTGAGGCGACTAGGGGCTAGAATATTTTTTAAAGTTTTGGCCCTGCGGAAAGTGATTGTTGGATGTCCTGGGAGAGTAGTTTTCAAATACTCATCTTTTAATAATATGGGCCAATATTTTGTAAGGATTGCTCTGATTTGCAAATGAGTTCTATTGAAAGTTGTGATAAAATTATTCTTAAATGAATCTTTTTTAATTTTTGATTTAGGTTCTAAGCATTCTTTTTGTGTAAGTGAGCTCACTTTTTTTCTAGCCCCCTCTATGATCTCATTAGGATAGTGTTTATTACGAAAACGACCAACCAATATATCACTCTGGTCTCTAAAATCAGTATCCCTTGTGCAGTTCCTTCGGATCCGCTTAAATTGCCCGAACGGGACGTTCTGTTTCCACTTTTTATAAAAGGCTATTACAATCTACTTCTTTAAAATGTGTTTTAGTAGATATTTGATTGTCTTTGCCTATAAGGACTAAGTCCAAATATTCAATTTCACTTGTGTTGGTTTTTCCTGTAAAGGAAAGACCCCAATTATTCTGATTAAGATAATCTGTAAAGGATTCAAATGTTTGAACTGATCCCTCCCATATAAATAGGAGATCATCAATATATCGTTTAAAATATATAATATTTTTAGACCATGGATGCTGCTGGTAAATATATCTATCTTCAACTTCCCCCATATATAGATTGGCATAGCTGGGGGCAAAACGAGTGCCCATAGCTGTACCTTTAACCTGTAAATATGTTTCTTGTTCAAACTGGAAAGCGTTATGTTCCAAAATATAGCGTATCGCCCTTATAATAAAATCTTTTTGAATATCAGGCATCAAAGTGGCTTTATTTAATGCCTGCCTTATAGCTCCTAATCCTTTAGTGTGTGGAATGTTAGAATACAGAGAGGCCACATCAAGGGTGGTCCATATATCATTAGGTTTCCAAATTAGTGGGGTTAATTGAGTTATTACACTAGTCGAGTCACGTAAATATGAAGGTAAAATAGAGACCAATTTCTGTAAGTGTACATCAATATACTCAGATAAATTTCTTGTAATGGAGTTCATCCCCGATATAATAGGTCTTCCTGGGGGGTTAGAAATGCTTTTATGAATTTTTGGCAAGTGATAAAACAATGCCAAGGTAGGATTTATTACTGTTAGAAATTCTTTTTCTTTTTTAGTTAGGATACCTGAGGTAAAACCTTCATGTATAAGAACTAAGTATTCTTCAAGATGTCTACTAGTAGGATCTGATTTTAATTTGATATAGTAATTAGTGTCAGATAAAATTCTTAATGCTTCCTTTAAATAACATAACCTATTCTGTATAACAATCCCCCCACCCTTGTCTGCATTTCTTATAACTATATTGTTATTATGAGTCAAAGTTTGAATAGCAAGGCTCTCTTCCTTCGTTAGGTTTTTAGAACTATTATTCCTTTTTAATTTGCGAAAATCAGCTGCCACTAGTGCAAAAAATGTTTCAATAAAATTCCCTTTATGATGCACAGGGTTAAACTTAGATTTAGGCTTTAACTCCGTATGAATGGGATTAATATTTTGAGGATCATTATTTATAATTTCTGGTTCTACAGTGTTAGGAGTAGATCTGGCAATTATACTAAAATGCCTGCTTAAAGTGAGCTTGCGAAAATAATTATTTAAATCTATAAATAATTGCAGGTCATCCAATGTTTGATCAGGGCAAAAAGAGAGTCCCTTTGGTAAAAGGCTCTCCTCCGCCCCTTTTAGCTGATAATCTGATAAATTATAGATTCCCTTTCTCATGGGCGATTCTTTTTGGGATGAGGGCTGGTGAACTCCAATGGTTTTATCTCTATTCTTTCTTTTTCCTGCTCTACATCCCTGTTTTCTTCTTCTGTATTTGGTGATGGGATATCCCTTATTTTTCGTTTCAAATTCAATGGACTGTAATAATCGGAAATTTTTGTATAGAATGCTATTTCTTTGGTATGTATCATATTGGTAGGTGTTATTGTAGGGGGAAGCCCTAAAAAAGAAACTGAACCATGAAGTGCAGATGGAGATTCGGATTTTTCCATAATTTTATCAATCTGTGTTAAGGAAAGTGGTGTGTTATACAATGAGTCCTCTAACTCACATTCTGTGGTGGACTCATTAGGTGAACAAGCCAGAATTGGTTGTGTCTGAATTGTTCCCAAAATATTATTGCCACTATTCTCACAGATTTGGTTTGTCAGAATCTCAGATGTCATAGCATTTTTGGTATTTGAATTCCTCACCGGGGTATTAAATCCAAATTTCGTGGCAGGAAGTGAAAGTGATGTCACTTCTTGTATCCCTGAGAGGGATAAATCCATTTTAGTTGTTCCTTCTGTAGATTTGCTACTTGTACTATCAGAGGGTGGGTATGGTAATTATGGTAATTACTTTCGTACGTACCATTATTTTTGAATTGATTTTTATATAAATCTACGAATGAGAAATTCAAAATTAGATCCAGACTAGATTGCTCATCTAACTTTATAGTGTATCTTTTGGAATGTACCTGCGGGCTGCAGTATGTCGGGTGCACTATAATGACTCTGAGGGATAGAGTAAATAAACATCGATCAAATGTCCATAACGGTTACTTGAAACATAGTGTTTCCAGACATGCTGTTTTAAAGATTTTACAATTATTCCAATAGATCAAATAAAGGCCAATAAACATAATCGTTTTGAACTTCTAAAAAAACGTGAAATGTATTGGATTTATAAACTCAATACCCTAAGTCCTGTTGGTCTAAATGAGGCATTGGAAGATGTCACACAATAATTTTTTATTGGTTATATACTAAGTTTTTATGTTTATATGAATTACTTACTTATGTTTATTTATGTGTATATTATGTGTATGTTTATGTATATATGTGTATATATATATATGTATATGATTGTATATGTGTGTGTATATATATATATATATATGTGTTTATGTGTGTATCTATTTTTAACTATTTATTGTTAAATTATATATTATACATGAATTGATATATGTCGATATTTTAAAAACATTGGGTGGGTATGGTAATTACTTTCGTACGTACCATTATTTTCGAATTGATTTTTATATATATATATATATATATATATATATATATATATATATATATATTTTATTATTATTTTTTTCTTTTTCTTTAATGTAGTTTCTATATAGTATGTATGTATTTCGTCATTTATTATATTATGTGTTATTCATGTTAAAGTTGTTTTATTCTTGTAGCATTCATCATTATTTTTATATGGTAACATTCATGTGTTGATCTATAGAGCTAGCGTCATTTTGACATTTGGGTAAAGTTATATATAAAAAAAAAAAAAGGTTTCTCTGCTGTGCCACTCCCATTTGGGTGTGTCTTTTTTACTTTGACACTATAAAAGACAGTTTGTTTTAGACATATTTATTACCTGTATGCACTTGAAGAAGGGGCAGATGCTCCGAAACGCGTCTGTGTTGGTATCTAATAAAGAAATTCGTTTGACTGAATTGGAGCAAGTGCTGATCCTTATCCCTTTTGGGAACGGTCTTTTTATCTCATTTGCATCTCGCTAACGTTGGCGTGGATCCAGCTGCTGTTTCTATCCAATATATCTGATAACTTAGGAGTTGTGACCTACTCTTTCACAACTTCTTAAGGTGAGCGGCCATTTTTGAATATAACTTTTGGTATTTACGTGTTTAAACGGTATAACACGACGTTTTTGCTCGGTGTCGTATATTTGTTCTGCACTAGTATATATCCCTAGCTTGTCCGTGAAAATGGACGGCACACTGATGACACACTGAATACATCAGTGAGCTGTCCTAGGTTTTTAGTCTCCCATAGGCTTCTATGGGCGAGTCAGTTCCGCAAAAACTGAACAGAATAGAACATGTTCTATCTGACGCTGTGCGGAATCATGGCTTGCACACTGATTAGTGAAAAATATGGTCGTTTGCATGTACCCATAGAAATGAATGGGTCAGTGTGCAATCCGCGAAAAACAAGGCTAGCACACGGATCTCACCCACGGTTGTCTGCAACTGGCCTTAGAAAGCTAGTAATTGGATAGGTAGGTTCCTAGGAGCCCTGAAAGTGTCATACCAATTTAAAATGCGGTTCCTAGCAAACTTGTCCAACCTGAAATGATCTTGGGACTGACCCAGCTGAACACAAAAGGAATCTTGAGCGATTCACACACTTCTAGTCTGTATGCTTTGGTTTATAGCCAAGATTGGAAGGGAGGTATTCCTGGGGGCTTTGTGGCTGAGGTCTTGCTCATGAGATGAGGGAAGGACAAACTGCTTACTCGAATCATTGGACAAAGCAGCCATGGATCAGGTGAAAGTGATGTGTCATCGAATCATTAGGTGAAGCAGCCACAGACTACTAAAATAGTGGACGCCAATGGTGCTCGGTGGACCCTATTGACTATAACTGATAATGCCAGGCAAAGAGTTAGACTAGCAGCACTTTTTTGTCTAGCAATTTTGGCGGTCATTTCGACGAGACTCGAGTGTAGATGTGAACCCAGCTTTAGCTTTTCTGTAATGTTTATGTCTTTGCCATGTTGCAATATAGCTATGTCCACAGATCAACATGCTAATTAATGTGCAGATAACCTTTAAAACAATACTGAATTGTTTCTAACTCCACCTACTGTATTCAAGGTTCACTAAATCTATGGGAGATGTTTGTTGTATTACAGTGCCTTGCGAAAGTATTCGGCCCCCTTGAACTTTTCAACCTCTTGCCACATTTCAGGCGTCAAACATAAGGATATAAAATTTTAATTTTTTGGTGAAGAATCAACAACAAGTGGGACATAATCGTGAAGTGGAACGAAATTTATTGGATATTTTAAACTTTTGTAAAAAATAAAAAAACTGAAAAGTGGGGCGTGCCAAATTATTCGGCCCCCTTAAGTTAATACTTTGTAGCGCCACCTTTTGCTGCGATTACAGCTGCAATTCGCTTGGGGTATATCTCTATCAGTTTTGCACATCGAGAGACTGAAATTCTTGTCCATTCTTCCTTGGAAAACAGCTCGAGCTCAGTGAGGTTGGATGGAGAGCGTTTGTGAACAGCAGTTTTCAGCTCTTTCCACAGATTCTCGATTGGATTCAGGTCTGGACTTTGACTTGGCCATTCTAACACCTGGATACGTTTATTTGTGAACCATTCCATTGTAGATTTTTCTTTATGTTTGGGATCATTGACTTGTTGGAAGATAAATCTCCGTCCCAGTCTCAGGTCTTTTGCAAACTCCAACAGGTTTTCTTCCAGAATGGTCCTGTATTTGGCTCCATCCATCTTCCCATCAATTTTAACCATCTTCCCTGTCCCTGCTGAAAAAAAGCAGGCCCAAACCATGATGCTGCCACCACCATGTTTGACAGTGGGGATGGTGTGTACAGGGTGAAGAGCTGTGTTGCTTTTACGCCAAACATATTGTTTTGCATTCTGGCCAAAAAGTTCGATTTTGGTTTCATCTGACCAGAGCACCTTCCTCCACATGTTTGGTGTGTCTCCCAGGTGGCTTGTGGCAAACTTTAAACAAGACTTTTTATGGATATCTTTGAGAAATGGCTTTTTTCTTGCCACTCTTCCATAAAGGCCAGATTTGTGCAGTGTACGACTGATTGTTGTCCTATGGACAGACTCTCCCACCTCAGCTGTAGATCTCTGCAGTTCATCCAGAGTGATCATGGGCCTCTTGGCTGCATCTCTGATCAGTCTTCTCCTTGTTTGAGATGAAAGTTTAGAGGGACGGCCGGGTCTTGGTAGATTTGCAGTGGTCTGATACTCCTTCCATTTCAATATGATCGCTTGCACAGTGCTCCTTGGGATGTTTAAAGTTTGGGAAATCTTTTTGTATCCAAATACAGCTTTAAACTTCTCCACAACAGTATCACGGACCTGCCTGGTGTGTTCCTTGGTCTTCATGATGCTTTCTGCGCTTTAAACAGAACCCTGAGACTATCACAGAGCAGGTGCATTTATACGGAGACTTGATTACACACAGGTGGATTATATTTAGCATCATCAGTCATTTAGGACAACATTGGATCATTCAGAGATCCTCAAGGAACTTCTGGAGTGAGTTTGCTGCACTGAAAGTAAAGGGGTCGAATAATATTGCACGCCCCTCTTTTCGGTTTTTAATTTTTTACAAAAGGTTAAAATAACCAATACATTTTGTTCCACTTCACAATTGTGTCCCACTTGTTGTTGATTCTTCACCAAAAAATTAAAATTTTATATCCTTATGTTTGAAGCCTGAAATGTGGCAAAAGGTTGAAAAGTTCAAGGGGGCCGAATACTTTCGCAAGGCACTGTATTTCTTAGCCCCGGTAGTTACTCCCTTTTATGGCCCAGCCCTCCCTGTTATGGCCCAGCCCAGGGTGGGCTCCCTGTCTTTAAAAGACTATGCAGGTGTGGTACCCTGAAGTGATCCATCTAGAGAATATATGAGAAATGTCCCATGCTCTAAATAGGATATTATTCCGTAATTCCTAGGACAGAAGAACAACAATAAGTTCATAAACTTACCAATACACATTCTATCCAATTGCATAGGATCAGGACTAAAGCCGCTATTGCACTGACACACAGGTGTTGAAGTTCCAGGCTTAAAATAGCACTGACCATGATCACAAGGAAGACTGCAAGTGGCTGTTGCTATTAGAAACAAATAATAATGAGAGACAATCAATATCTAATTAACATCATGTGTCTTGATAATATACATTCAATTAGCCACTTATTGCATATTTTCTAGCAAAGCAAGTGCCCCACTATAAGCCAAGCTTAAGACATTATATGGCAGAGCTGTACAATGAAGCACAATGTAAACATAAAGGCCCACATTTACTAATACTGTCTCTAAGTTAGCATAAATTTAGAACCCACAGTCACATGATGTGCCAAGTTAGTGGAACAATTTATATGAAGGATTTGGTGTATTTTGCATAAAGCTAGACACTGCTTTTTTTGTTGCAGATTTTGCTGCGGTTGTGAGCCAAAGCCAAGAATGGCTACAAAAGAAATGGGAAATATATAGAAGTACTTATACTTCTACCTTCCGCTCAAACCACTCCTGGCTTTGGCTTAAAACAACTGCAGCAAAATCTGCAACCAAAAAGCTGCTTTTCTGCAACGTGGGGCCTCAGCCTAAATTAGGCCATTACTTTGTGACAGAGAACTTACGCATTTTAAGACTCATCAAAACCATGCCTTTTGCTCTAGACATTCTTTGAAAGTGTTTTGCCATGGGGCAAATTATTGCAAAACGTTTCTAAACTGATGGTGCAACATATGCCAAAATGCCTTAGCAATAACCTTAGTAACACAGATGAGCAAAGCAGCTTGGAATGGACTGGATTCATCAGGCTTCAGCAGCCTAAGCAAATCACAGGCCTCAGCGGTCCCTGGAGATCCATGAACTTTAAGAGGAGCCCACGGGAGCCCTGGACATTGTGAGGGGGCCCAGGAGAAGTAAAGGTGAGGTGAGTATAAATGTTTATTCTATTTCCGCACATCCCTGGGCCTCCACTTATTATACTCTGGGGTCCAAAGTGTTAGTAATAGCACTTCTGGATGCCACTTAACTATGAAACAGGTGGATGAATCTTGTGATTATTCATAAAATGAATCTCACCCCCATCTCTAGTCATAGTGTGTAATTTTTGCGAATTTAATTCACATCATGTAATTGCACTATTTCCAAACTAAGGATTGTCAGCATAATGACAATGTTTATAGCTATGCTTCACCACAAACTTTTATCCATGTGAGTAGACACTAACTTGTGGCTCTCCATCGGTAATGACACTAAAACTGCCAGTATGTTATGACAGATGAAGTATATAGGTCCTATATAAATTATTTTAGCTGGCTATGTTTAACTTTCTCATTTATAAATAGCATTTTGTTCGTAAGTAGTAATGTGTCTAGCTATAACTTGACCCCTAATTCCAAAATTAAGAAATAATAGATACTTTAAACTTGTGAGCTATAGGCATTGTAATTAAAATACCATACTTACAAGCTGTGGTTGTAGAGTTAGCCAATGCTGATGTAGATGTTAAGGGTCCTAAAGATGTTGAAATACTTGTGTATTGTGTGCCTGCTGAAATCAGTGGTCCAAGGGACAATGTCATAGGTGTATACGATGTTAGAGAGGTATTCAAAATGCCCACAGATGTTAATATGGTTGAGCTAGGGGATGAGGATGAGGTAGGGGATGATGATGATATGGATGTTGCTTGTTCAAGCATACTGGTACTGCGTACAGTTGTAGGGTCTGTGGTTGTGGTAACGTTGGTATTTGGTTTAGTTGTACTGGTGATATGTATGGTTGTAGGGCTGATGAACTGTGTTGTAAAGGCAGTTGTAATGACACTATGTATCGCTGCTGTAGTTCTTTCAGCTGTTGTAGTTGATGAAGGTGTTCTCCTATTATCAGATGTAGATTCTTTTCTGCTTGTACTTATTATAGATGCAGTAGTAGAATGTTTACCATATGTTGTTCTTCTTTCAATTGTACTTAATTCCTCTGTTTTACTGGTAAAAGGAATTGTAGATCTTCCATCAACTGTGCTTACTTCAGGAGCTTTACTCGTGATGATATTTTCTACTGTACTTGAATATAATGATGTATGGAAGAAATTATTAGAGCTGGTTGGCCCTGCACTGGTCTCTACTATAGATGTTTGCCTTGCTGTGCTTAATTCAGGTATTGTAGTACTAATGCTGTGAAAAGTAGACCGTTCTGTAGTTGTTTGCCTTATGATTGTAGGTGTGTTTCTTTCTGTGCTTCTAGTGGTAGTATTAACATCTGGGGTTCCTCTAGTTACTTCAACTTCAGTCGTAGTGCTGACTGATGTAGTCTTTTCAGTTACTGGAACACTGCTGGTGCTTAAAGGAGCATTTGAAACAGGTTCAACTGTACTGACTTCTGGAACAGCACTTGAACTTATATCAGATGTTGATATACTTTCATCTGTGCTCACTTCAGGAACTGGACTTGTACTTATATCTGCTGTTGATACAACTACAGCTGTACTGACTTCTGGAGCAGCACTTGTACTTATATTAGATGTTGATATATTTTCATCTGTGCCCACTTCAGGAACTGGACTTGTACTTATATCTGCTGTTGATACAACTACAGCTGTACTGACTTCTGGAGCAGCACTTGTACTTATATTAGATGTTGATATACTTTCATCTGTGCTCACTTCAGGAACTGGACTTGTACTTATATCTGCTGTTGATACAACTACAGCTGTACTGAATTTTGGAGCAGCACTTCTACTTATATAAGCTGTTGATATACTTTCATCTCTAGTTACTTCAGGGCCTGGACTTGTACTTTTATCAGCGGTTGATAAATTTTTATCTGTACTCACTACAGGACCCGCACTTGTACTTATATCTGCTGTTGATAAACCTTCAGCTGTAGTTACTTCTAGAGCAACATTTGTACTTTTATCTGCTGTTGATATATTTTCAACTGTACTTGCTTCTAGGGCAACACTTGTACTTATACTGGCTGTTGTTACACTTCCATTTGTAGTTACTTCAGCAGCTGCACTTGTACTTATATTAGCTGTTGATATGATTTTATCTGTAGCCACATCAGGAGCAATACTTGTACTTATATCTATGGTTGATATACCTACAGCTGTACTGACATCTGGAGCAGCACTTGTACTTATATCAGCTGTTGGCATGCTTTGTTCTGTACTTACTTCAGGAGATAGATTTTTATGTACTGTTGATATACTTCCATCTGTAGTCAATTCAATTGCAGCACTTGTACTTATATCAGTTGTTGATATGCTTTTATCTGTACTCACTTTAGGAGATGGACTTGTACTTGTATCTGATGTTGATACACCATCAGCTGTACTGACTACCGAAACAGCACTTGTACGTATATCAGCTGTTGGCATGCTTTGTTCTGTGCTTACTTCAGGAGCTGTACTTGATCTTATATCTATTGTTGATATACTTTCATCTGTAGTCAATTTACCAGCAGCACTTGTACTTATATCAGCTGTTGATATGGTGTTACCTGTACTCACTTCAGGAGCTCGACTTATACTTATATCAGCTGTTGATACACTTTCATCTCTAGTTACTTCAGGAGGTGGTCTTGTACTTTTACCAGCTGTTGAAATACTTTCATCTGTACCCACTTGAGGAACTGGACTTGTAACTTCAGTTGTACTGACTTCTAGGGCAGCACCTGTACTTATATCAGCTGTTGGTATACTTTTATCTGTACTCACTACAGGACCTGCACTTGTACTTATATCTGCTGTTGATGAACCTTCTGCTGTAGTTACTTCTAGAGCAACATTTGTACTTTTATCATCTGTTGATATACTTTCAACTGTACTTGCTTCTAGGTCAACTCTTGTACTTATACTGGTTGCTACACTTCCATTTGTTACTTCAGAAGCTGCACTTGTACTTATATTAGCTGTTAATATGCTTTTATCTGTACCCACATCAGGAGCAATACTAGTACTTATATCTATGGTTGATATACCTTCAGCTGTACTGACATCTGAAAAAGCACTTGTACTATCAGCTGTTGGCATGCTTTGTTCTGTACTTAGTTCAGGAGCTGGACTTGAACCTGCTGTTGATATACTTCCATCTGTAGTCAATTCAATTGCCGCACTTGTACTTATATCAGCTGTTGATATGCTTTTATCTGTACTCACTTCAGGATCCGAACTTGTACTTATATCTGTGGTTGATATACCTAAAGCTGTACTGACTTCTAGAGCAGCACTTGTACTTATATCAGCTGTTGATATGCTTACTTCAGGAGCTGGACTTGATCTTTTATTTGCTGTTGTTATACTTTCATCTGTAGACAATTCAATAGCAGCACTTGTACTTAAATCAGCTGTTGGCATGCTTTGTTCTGTACTTACTTCAGGAGCTGGACTCATACTTGAATCTGCTGTTGATATACTTTTATCTGTAGTCAATCCAATTGCAGCACTTGTCCCTAAATCAGCTGTTGATATGCTTTTATTTGTACTCACTTCAGGAGATGGACTTGTACTTATATTAGCTGTTGTAATGCTTTTATTTGTGCTCACATCAGGAACTATACTTGTACTTCTATCAGTTATTAATATACTTTCATCCGTACTCACTTCAGGAGATGGACTTGTACTTATATCAGCTCTTGTTATACTTTCACCTGTAGTCAATTCAAGAGCAGCACTTGTACTTAAAACAGCTGTTGATATGCTTTTATCTGTATTTACTTCAGGAGATGGACTTGTACTTTTATCTGCTGTTGATATAATTTCAACTGTACTTGCTCCTAGGTCAACACTTGTACTTATACTGGTTGTTGTTACACTTTCCTTTGTAGTCACTTCAGCAGCTGCACTTGTACTTGTTTCTGCTGTTGATGTACCCCCAGATGTACTGACTTCTGAAGCAGCACTTGTACTTATACTGGCTGTTGATACACTTTCATTTCTAGTTACTTCAGGAGGTGGTCTTGTACTTTTACCAGCCGTTGGAATAGTTTCATTTGTACTCAATTGAGGAACTGGACTTGTACCTTCAGTTGTACTGACTTCTGGAGCAGCACCTGTACTTATGTCAGCTGTTGATATGCTTTGTTCTGTACTCACTTTAGCATCTGGACTTGTACTTATATTAGCTGTTGTAATGCTTTTATTTGTGCTCACATCAGGAACTAGACTTGTACTTCTACCAGTTATTAATATACTTTCATCTGTACTCACTTCTGGAGATGGACTTGTACTTATATCAGCTGTTGATATGCTTTTATCTGTACTCACTTCAGCAGCTGCACTTGTATTTATATCACCTGTTGAAATAACTTTATCTGTACTCCCTTCAAGAGCTAGACTTGTACTTGTTTCTGATGTTGATACACCATCAGCTGTACTGACTTCTGAAGCAGCACTTGTACTTATATCAGCTGTTGTTATACTTTCACCTGTAGTCAATTCAAGAGCAGCACTTGTACTTATATCAACTGTTGATATGCTTTGTTCTGTACTTACTTCAGGAGCTGGACTTGTAATTTTATCTGCTGGTGATATAGTTTCAACTGTACTTGCTCCTAGGTCAACACTTGTACTTATACTGGGTGTTGTTACACTTTCCTTTGTAGTCACTTCAGCAGCTGCACTTGTACTTATATCAGCTGTTGATATGCTTTTATCTGTACTCACTTCAGGAGATGGACTTGTACTTGTATCTGTTGTTGATACACCATCGGCTGTACTGACTTCTGAAGCAGCACTTGTTCTTAAATCAGGTGTTAATGTACTTTCACGTGTACTCACTTTAGCATCTGGACTTGTACTTATATCAGCTATTGATATGCTTTTATCTGTACTCACTTCAGGATATAGACTTGTACTTGTATCTGATGTTGATACACCATCGGCTGTACTGACTTTTGAAGCAGCACTTGTACTTATATCAGCTGTTGTTATACTTTCACCTGTAGTCAATTCAAGAGCAGCACTTGTACTTATATCAACTGTTGATATGCTTTGTTCTGTACTTACTTCAGGAGCTGGACTTGTAATTTTATCTGCTGGTGATATAGTTTCAACTGTACTTGCTCCTAGGTCAACACTTGTACAAATACTGGGTGTTGTTACACTTTCCTCTGTAGTCACTTCAGCAGCTGCACTTGTACTTATATCAGCTGTTGATACACCATCAGATGTACTAACTTCTGTAGCAGCACTTTTACTTATACTGGCTGTTGATACACTTTCATTTCTAGTTACTTCAGGAGGTGGTCTTGTACTTTTACCAGCCGTTGGAATTGTTTCATTTGTACTCACTTGAGGAACTGGACTTGTACCTTCAGTTGTACTGACTTCTGGAGCAGCACCTGTACTTATGTCAGCTGTTGATATGCTTTGTTCTGTACTTACTGCAGGAGCTGGACTTGTGCTTATATCAGCTGTTGTTATACTTTCACCTGTAGTCAATTCAGGAGCAGCACTTGTACTTATATCAGCTGTTGATATGCTTTTATCTGTACTCACTTCAGGAGATGGACTTGTACTTTTACCTGCTGTTGATATAGTTTCAACTGTACTTGCTTCTAGGTTAACACTTGTACTTATATCGCTTGTTGTTAAACTTCCCTTTGTAGTCATTTCAGCAGCTGCACTTGTATTTATATGACCTGTTGAAATAACTTTATCTGTACTCACTTCAGGAGATAGACTTGTACATGTATCTGATGTTGAGGCTGTACTGACTTCTGAAGCAGCACTTGTGCTTATATCAGCTGTTGTTATACTTTCATCTCTAGTTACTTCTGGAGCAGCACTTGTACTTATATCAGCTGTTGATATGCTTTGTTCTGTACTTACTTCAGAAGCTGGACTTGTACTTATATCAGCTGTTGATACACCATCAGATGTACTGACTTCTGAAGCAGCACTTGTACTTAAATCAGGTGTTAATGTACTTTCACCTGTACTCACTTTAGCATCTGGACTTGTACTTATATTAGCTGTTGTAAAGTTTTTGTTTGTGCTCACATCAGGAACTAGACTTGTACTTCTATCAGTTATTAATATACTTTCATCTGTACTCACTTCTGGAGCTGGACTTGTGCTTACATCAGCTGTTGTTATACCTTCATCTGTAGTCAATTCAAGAGCAGCACTTGTCCCTAAATCAGCTGTTGATGTGCTTTTATCTGTACTCCCTTCAGGAGCTGGACTTGTACTTTCATCTGCCGTTGATATACTTTCAACTGTACTTGCTTCTAGGTCAACACTTGTACTTATACTGGTTATTGTTACACTTTCCTTTGTAGTCACTTCAGCAGCTGCACTTGTACTTATATCAGCTGTTGATACACCATCAGATGTACTGACTTCTGTAGCAGCACTTGTACTTATACTGGCTATTGATACACTTTCATTTCTAGTTACTTCAGGAGGTGGGCTTGTACTTTTACCAGCCGTTGGAATTGTTTCATTTGTACTCACTTGAGGAACTGGACTTGTACCTTCAGTTGTACTGACTTCTGGAGCAGCACCTGTACTTATGTCAGCTGTTGATATGCTTTGTTCTGTACTCACTTCAGGAGATGGACTTGTACTTTTATCTGCTGTTGATATAGTTTCAACTGTACTTGCTTCTAGGTCAACACTTGTACTTATATTGGTTGTTGTTACACTTCCCTTTGTAGTCATTTCAGCAGCTGCACTTGTACTTATATTACCTGTTGAAATAACTTTATCTGTACACACTTCAGGAGATAGACTTATACTTGTATCTGCTGTTGATACAGCATCGGCTGTACTGACTTCTGAAGCAGCACTTGTACTTAAATCAGGTGTTAATGTACTTTCACCTGTACTCACTTTAGCATCTGGACTTGTACTTATATCAGCTATTGATATGCTTTTATCTGTACTCACTTCAGGATATAGACTTGTACTTGTATCTGATGTTGATACACCATCGGCTGTACTGACTTCTGAAGCAGCACTTGTGCTTATGTCAGCTGTTGATATGCTTTGTTCTGTAGTCAATTCACCAGCAGCACTTGTACTTATATCAGCTGTTGATACACTTTCATTTTTAGTTACTTCAGGAGGTGGTCTTGTACTTTTACCAGCCGTTGGAATAGTTTCATTTGTACTTACTTGAGGAACTGGACTTGTACCTTCAGTTGTACTGACTTCTGGAGCAGCACCTGTATTTATTTCAGCTGTTGATATGCTTTGTTCTGTACTTAATTCAGGAACTGGACTTGATCTTATATCTGTAGACAATTCAATTGCAGCACTTGTCCCTAAATCAGCTGTTGGCATGCTTTGTTCTGTACTTACTTCAGGAGCTGGACTTATACTTGAATCTGCTGTTGATATACTTTTATCTGTAGTCAATCCAATTGCAGCACTTGACCCTAAATCAGCTGTTGATGTACTTTTATCTGTACTCACTTCAGGAGATGCACTTGTACTTTTATCTGCTGTTGATATAGTTTCAACTGTGCTTGCTCCTAGGTCAACACTTGTACTTATACTGGTTGTTGTTACACTTTCCTTTGTAGTCACTTTAGCAGCTGCACTTGTACTTATATTAGCTGTTGTAATGCTTTTGTTTGTGCTCACATCAGGAACTAGACTTGTACTTCTATCAGTTATTAATATACTTTCATCTGAACTCACTTCTGGAGATGGACTTGTGCTTATATCAGCTGTTGTTATACCTTCATCTGTAGTCAATTCAAGAGCAGCACTTGTACTTATATCAGCTGTTGATATGCTTTTATCTGTACTCCCTTCAGGAGCTGGACTTGTACTTTCCTCTGCTGTTGATATACTTTCAACTGTACTTGCTCCTAGGTCAACACTTGTACTTATACTGGTTGTTGTTACACTTTCCTTTGTAGTCACTTCAGCAGCTGCACTTGTACTTGTATCTGCTGTTCTTGGTGGTCTTGTACTTTTACCAGCTGTTGGAATAGTTTCATTTGTACTCACTTGAGGAACTGGACTTGTACCTTCAGTTGTACTGACTTCTGGAGCAGCAACTGTACTTATGTCAGCTGTTGATATGATTTGTTCTGTACTTACTTCAGGAGCTGGACTTATACTTGAATCTGCTGTTGATATACTTTTATCTGTAGTCAATCCAATTACAGCACTTGTTCCTAAATCAGCTGTTGATATGCTTTTATCTGTACTCCCTTCAGGAGCTGGACTTGTACTTTTATCTGCTGTTGATATAGTTTCAACTGTACTTGCTCCTAGGTCAACACTTGTACTTATACTGGTTGGTGTTACACTTCCCTTTGTAGTCGCTTCAGCAGCTGGACTTGTATTTATATCAACTGTTGAAAAAACTTTATCTGTACTTACTTCAGGAGATAGACTTGTACTTGTATCTGATGTTAATACACCATCGGCTGTACTGACTTCTGGAGCAGCACTTGTGCTTATATCAGCTGTTGATATGCTTTTATCGGTTCTCTCTTCAGGAGCTGGACTTGCTCCTAGGTCAACACTTGTACTTATACTGGCTATTGATACACTTTCATTTCTAGTTACTTCAGGATCAGGAGGTGGTCTTGTACTTTTACCTGTCATTGGAATAGTTTCATTTGTACTTACTTGAGGAACTGGACTTGTACCTTCAGTTGTACTGACTTCTGGAGCAGCACCTGTACTTATGTCAGCTGTTGATATGCTTTGTTCTGTACTTACTTCAGGATCTGGACTTGATCTTATATCTGTAGACAATTCAACTGCAGCACTTGTCCCTAAATCAGCTGTTGATATGCTTTTATCTGTACTCACTTCAGGAGATAGACTTGTACTTGTATCTGATGTTAATACACCATCGGCTGTACTGACTTCTGGAGCAGCACTTGTGCTTATATCAGCTGTTGATATGTTTTTATCGGTTCTCTCTTCAGGAGCTGGACTTGCTCCTAGGTCAACACTTGTACTTATACTGGTTATTGTTACTCTTTCCTTTGTAGTCCTTTCAGCAGGTGGACTTATATCAACAGTTGAAATACTTTCATATGTACTCAGTTCTAGAGTTGGACTTGTACTTGTATCTGTTGTTGATACACCATCGGCTATATCAGCTATTGACATGATTCCAACTGTATTCACTTCAGGATCATCACTTGTACTCATGATAGTTTTTGAAATGACCTCAACTCCACTCACTTCTGAGCCATTGGTTGAATTGTTATCAGCAGTAGTAGCATAAGTGGTGACATCTGATGAATATAGTAAAAGAGAAAACAGTATAAAAAGTTGTTCATTGGGAGATCTAATAATTTAATTACCAACTGTAGAGTAAAGTTATAGCAATAGTCAAAAGGAGTAAACCTCAGGAGATTCATTTTGATGAATATTCGTGAGATTCAGCCAGTTCATTTTGGGCCAAACTTGTTCAGCACAAACTGAAAGTATTATTATACTCAACTGTGACCTACATATGCATGATGTCAGCCAGAGGCTTTAAGAGGAAGTCGAGGGACTGCAGGAAGCCACAAGTTTGCCCAGTAGAGTTGAGGTAAAGTGAGTCTAGCTGTTTGTTATGTTGCCCCCAGAAGAGACCCCGTATATTTAGCCAGCCACCAATTGTGCAAGTTCTCATACTTAAAAAGATGAGAGAGGCCTGTAATTGACATCATAGGTAGACCTCAACTATGAGAGACAAAATGAGAAAACATATCTAGAAAATCACATTGTCTGAATTTTTAAGAATTTATTTGCAAATTATGGTGGAAAATAAGTATTTGGTCACCTACAAACAAGCAAGATTTCTGGCTCTCACAGACCTGTAACTTCTTCTTTAAGAGGCTCCTCTGTCCTCCACTCATTACCTGTAGTAATGGCTCCTGTTTGACATTATCAGTATAAAAGACACCTGTCCACAACCTCAAACAGTCACACTCCAAACTCCACTATGGTGAAGACCAAAGAGCTGTGGAAGGACACCAGAAACAAAATTGTAGACCTGCACCAGGCTGGGAAGACTGAATCTGCAATAGGTAAGCAGCTTTGTGTGAAGAAATCAATTGTGGGAGCAATAATTAGAAAATGGAAGACATACAAGACCACTGATAATCTCCCTCTATCAGGGGCTCCACGCAAGATCTCACCCCGTGGGGTCAAAATGATCACAAGAACGGTGAACAAAAATCCCAGAACGACATGGGGGGAACTAGTGAATGACCTGCAGAAAGCTGGGACTAACGTAACAAAGGCAACCGTCAATAACACACTACGCCGCCAAGGACTCAGATCCTGCAGTGCCAGACGTGTCCCCCTGCTTAAGCCAGTACATATTCGGGCCCGTCTGAAGTTTGCTAGAGAGCATTTGGATGTTCCAGAAGAGTACTGGGAGAATGTCATATGGTCAAATGAAACCAAAGTAGAACTGTTTGGTAGAAACACAACTCATCATGTTTGGATGCAACTCAGCATTCACTCCCCTCCAAAGAACACCATACCTACTGTGATGCATGGGGGTGGCAACATGATGATTTTGGGCTGTTTCTCTGCAAAGGGACCAGGACGACTGATCCGTGTACATGAAAGAATGAATGGAGCCATGTATCATGAGATTTTGAGTGCAAACCTCCTTCCATCAGCAAGGGCATTGAAGATGAAACGTGGCTGGGTCTTTCAGCATGACAATGATCACAAGCATACTGCCAGGGCAACGAAGGAGTGGCTTCATAAGAAGCATTTCAAGGTCCTGGAGTGGCCTAGCCAGTCTCCAGATCTCAACCCCATAGAAAACCTTTGGAGGGAGTTGAAAGTCTGTGTTGCCCAGCGACAGCCCCAAAACATCACTGCTCTAGAGGAGATCTGCATGGAGGAATGGGCCAACATACCAGCAACAGTGTGTGCCAACCTTGTGAAGACTTACAGAAAACGTTTGACCTCTGTCATTGCCAACAAAGGATATATAACAAAGTATTGAGATGAACTTTTGTTATTGACCAAATACTTATTTTCCACCATAATTTGCAAATAAATTCTTTAAAAATCAGACAATGTGATTTTCTGTATTTGTTTTCTCATTTTGTCTCTCATAGTTGAGGTTTATGATGTCAATTACAGGCCGGCCTCATCTTCTTAAGTGGGAGAACTTGCACAATTGGTGGCTGACTAAATACTTTTTTTCCCCACTGTATAACAGTTTTTCATGGGTGACAAACCCCAATAGCTTCAGGTTCATGTCAAGCCCAAAACGTTTGCAATATTCAGGTCAAATCCAGTTCGACTTGAACTTATCTCTAAACATGAGCACTAAGAAATACTCAAGCTCAAAATAATAAAATAAGATATATACTGCAGAAAAGATAGAAATATTTGTATGAAGTAGGATATATATTTACATCATACACTTGTAACATACCCTCCTGCAAAGTTCACTAGGATTACAGCAATAGTTATAGTAATCACCTCTTCACCAGCTTCATCACACTTTACCTCCACCCAAACCTTTACCAGGCTTGTGAGTAACTTATTGGCTAGACTCCTCCAACGGGAGTCGATTCAGGAAAATTCTTAAAGCCTACCTGATATTTTTGGTATAAATGCCTACGATAAAGTAAAACAAACCACAAGTATAAGATTTAACCCTTTCATTGTATGTGTATTAACAAATAAAAACAGTGGTGCAAGGCATATTACACTCCTAAGAACACTGTAATAAAGTATGTAACATTAATGGTGTGCACAATATTAATCACCAGCTAATATCACAGTGGCTGATACCAAGGCCATTTGAGGCTGGAATCTCAACTTTACATGAGCAACTAAAAATAGTGCAATTAGAGGGCTTAGCCTATAAATTTATATAGAATTTATTATGGTACACTCCTGCCACTCATATTGCCACAGCTACCGCCACTGCCACCACTCAGCTAGACATGTCCTGCAGCCTGGTCCATCACATTCTACTTTACCACACTGTTGGTGCCACAGTGTTAGCATAAAAAAAAACAAAAGTTAGGTTGAAAAAGGTGAAAAAACCCTGTGCCATTGCATTTTTCAATGTCGACGCCATTTTAATTTCATATCTGTTCCCATGAAGGAATCATTTTTTCAAGGCTTTTTGTTTTCTAAAGTCACTTCTTTATCACTTTCCAACTAAGTTCACAGCCACATGTTTGTCTCCCAAAAGCCTGCAGCAGTTAACGAAATGGGCTATATGTTTTTACATTTTAATACTCCGGGCATTTTTGAATTTAGGGATGCCTAATGTGTTTATGTTTATTTTTGTATATTTGTATGTGATCAAAGGCTTGTCATTTAAAAACTTTTTTAGTCCTTGTTTTTCTTAACTTCCCCTAGGGGGCTGTTACCTAGGATCATTAGATGACTTGTACCATAGACTGCAATACAACTCTATTGCAGTCTATGGCAAAATCCCTAAGTAACTATTGAAGATCCAGTCTAGATAACTGGCCTTAACTGCCATCCAGCTCTGCCCCCAGTGTCTTTTGGAAGGCGAGAAGTAGAAAAGAATTAAATCGCCATGTCCTCAAGGAGTTAATATATGTAAAATATGCCTAATATTTTATATACTATATAATTTATTTGATAGCACTCTTATCAGTAATCATTTCAGCCTGCAGATATCACCACAAATACTGTATACAGCAAGGCTTGGTCCACGTCAAAGGCAATTTTAGATATAAGTTATTGTACAGTACATTGAATATATAATGTACGCGATATGTATGTAACCTAGACTTTTGCCAAATGACCTTTTTTTTTTTTTTTTCCAAGATGGCGCCGCTGGAGTGGCTGCCAGCTACAGCAGCTCTGAGACTCTCTATCTTATTTTTCTTTCTATGACTCGTTTTGTACCTCTCTACTTAAGGACTTTGCACTATGAAGAAACACACACAAAGACTTGGACCCTTGTGATACTTTTTTTTTGTTTTTTATCTGTCTTTTTGTTCTGCTTGAAAATGGGATCTTTTGTGTATGCAGACAATTCCTTTGTCTATACAAGAGAGGAAATTCTGCAGCTCAGAGACACAGCAGGACGGCATACCATCTGATCACACATCCCCCGTGAGATTTGGAGAAAGAAAAAGCGGGTGAGGGGATGCAGAGCAGGAACTCTTCAGAGGATTAAAAAGAGGCGTTACCGACCAGCTGTTCCCTCCATCATCATGGGCAATGTGAGATCTCTTGCAAACAAGATGGATGAACTAACAGCGCTCACCAGGCATCATCAGGAGTTTCGGGCGTGCAGCATGATGCTACTTACAGAGACTTGGCTCACTGAAGTTACTCCTGACCCTCTGGTCTCCTTGGATGGTTTTAAACTCCTTCGGGCAGACAGGACAAGGAAGAGCGGTAAGAGGAAAGGAGGAGGGCTGGCAATGTTTGTGAATAATAGATGGTGTAATCCTAGGCACATTGTGATTAAGGAGCAAACTTGCTGTAAGGACATTGAACTATTAGCTGAGAGCATGAGACCTTTCTACCTACCAAGGGAACTATCACATGTCATCGTGATAGCTGCATATGTCCCCCCCTCTGCGAAAGCTGACACTGCCTGCGAGGTCCTACAAGCCACGCTGAGCCAGTTACAGTTAAAACATCCCCAGGCCCTCTTTCTTCTGTCGGGTGATTTCAACCATGCCTCTCCATCATCCACACTGCCCAGTTTCACACAGTATGTAACCTGCCACACAAGAGACAACAAAACACTGGACTTGTTCTTTGCCAACGCGAGGGAGGCATATAACTCATCAGCCCTACCGCCCCTGGGGAGATCGGATCACAACCTAGTACATCTCCAACCTGTGTACAAGCCACTTGTATGTAGAGAACCAGCTGTCACCCGCACAGTGAGGATATGGTCCGAGGAGAGTGATGAGGCTCTGAGGGATTGTTTTGACACAAACGCATGGGAAGTGCTGCAGGATTCTTATGGAGAAGATATAGAAGGACTCACACACTGCATAACAGACTACATTAATTTTTGTGTGGACAACACAGTACCCACAAAAGTGGTGAGGTGCTTCTCCAATAACAAACCATGGATTAACTCTGATATAAAAACACTACTTAAGGAGAAAAAGATGGCATTCAGGACAAGAGATAAGGAGGGGTTGGGGGAAGTACAAAAGGAGCTGAGGCATCAAATCAGGCAGGGAAAAGCCAGTTATAAAGAAAAAATGGAAAAGCAAATGGAAAGAAAAGACATAAGGGGGGTCTGGGAGGGGCTTAAGTCAATTTCGGGTCATAAACAGTCTGTCTGCCAGATTGAGGCAGATGTTAATTGGCTTAATGAACTAAACCTATTCTTCAACAGATTTGATCACACACCAGCTCCTCCCACCCCAGTATGTCCTTCAGCTTCCCCCACCACAATGACTTCTCCCCATGCGGCCACTTCCCAACAGACCAGTAAATCCAGAAATCCGTCTTTATCTGGCCACAGTCTGACCTTCACACGGGCCCAGGTGAGGAAGGAGATGAAAAAGATCAAGGCGAGGAAAGCCGCAGGGCCAGATGACATCAGTGCAAGGCTAATTAAGACTTGCGGGGACCAGCTGTGTGGTATAATTACATATATGTATAATATGAGCCTGAGGCAGGAAATAGTCCCTGAATTATGGAAATCTTCTTGTGTGGTACCAGTTCCAAAGAAACCCCACCCTATGGACCTCAACGACTACAGACCTGTAGCACTGACATCCCACCTGATGAAGATCTTGGAGAGATTGGTTCTCACACATCTCCGCCCTCTAGTGAGCCCCGCTATGGACCCCCTCCAGTTTGCTTATCGGCCGGGCATTGGGGTAGATGATGCCATCATCCATCTTCTGCACAGGGCTCTGTCTCACCTGGAGAAACCAGGGAACACGGTGAGAATAATGTTCTTTGACTTCTCCAGTGCTTTTAACACCATACAACCCAGGTTATTGAGGGACAAGCTGGGCCTTGCTGGAGTGGACCACCACCTCTCCAACTGGATCCTAGACTACCTCACAAATCGACCTCAATACGTGAGAGCCCGAGACTGTGTGTCAGGAACCGTGATCTGTAATATGGGGGCACCTCATGGTACGGTTCTCGCCCCTTTCCTCTTCACACTGTACACTGCAGATTTTAGGTGCAACTCATCCAGCTGCTACCTACAGAAGTATTCTGACGACTCTGCAATAGTGGGTCTCATCACAGATGATGATGACAGGGAGTACAGAGAACTGAACCAGGATTTTGTGGACTGGTGTCACCGGAACCACGTGAAGATTAACGCGGGGAAGACCAAGGAGATGGTGGTGGACTTCCGCAAAGGCAGAAGCCCTCCTAAACCAGTGGACATCCTGGGGACTGGCATCGAGATTGTGAACACCTATAAGTACCTGGGTTTGCTCCTTAATAATAAGCTGGACTGGGCAGAGCATATGGAGGTCCTGTACAGGAAGGGTCACAGCAGGCTCTACCTGCTTAGGAAGCTGAGAGCCTTTGGAATCCGGGGGGCACTTCTTTGGACTTTCTTCAACTCGGTAGTGGCATCAGCCATCTTCTTTGGAGTGGCCTGCTGGGGGAGCAGCATATCAACCAGGGATAGGAATAGACTTGACAAGCTGATTAGAAGGGCCAGCTCTGTCCTGGGGAGCCCACTGGACCCAGTGCAGGTGGTGGGTGACAGAAGGATACTGTCCGTGGTGAGCTCCATGCAGAAGAAGAAGTCCCATCCCATGCATGAGACTGTGATCGCGCTGAGCAGTACTGTCAGTGACCGACTGCTCCACCCTAGGTGTGAGAAGGAGCGCTATCGGAAGTCTTTCCTCCCCACCGCGGTTAGGCTGTACAACCAACACCGACCTAAGTGGAGATCATTACACACAGAGAACTGAAATATCTCTCTGCCTGTTAAATCCCCCCCCCCCCCCCGCTACGTCCTATCTGTCTGTCTGCTATTAATGTAATGCCTCTCACCTTGGAACATTCTTGTACATGTTGTATTTGTATTTGTATCTGCTTATCTTATCTTATCTTTGCTGCTGTAACACACTGAATTTCCCCATTGTGGGACTATTAAAGGACTATTATTATTATTATTATTATGATGTAAAAGTTGGAATCTAATTTTTTTTTTTTTTTTTTACTTTGGAATGCAGTAAGTATTTCATAAATATTTAAATAAATAAATAAATCTCACAATATGATTCATTGACAGTTTATAGTAAAATATGTAAATGCTGGCAAACTATGTATGTACCGAAGGTTGGATGAAGGTTTTTGAAGGACCCTTGGTTATAATGTTGTTTTGGCACTTACATTGTAAATGTAGTTTAATGGGGATCCGGGATCCATCAGGTGTCCATTCTTTAAAATTGCCGGACCAAAAAGTTGGACTTGCAGGACTTTTTCATCCGGTGATTTTCAATGCAGGCTGCAATGGAGTCTCCAAAAAAAGACTCCAACGCAGATGTGAATGTAGCCTTAGTTTGCAGGCAACATGTTTACAACAGGGAGAGCTTACCAAATCAATATACATACAGGATCTATGGGAAGAGTGTCAGTATATCTTGTCATTTCTTTATATAAACCTCTGCTTATTATGGGATTAGGGGTCCAATGACAGTACTAGTTAGTGATTGACAGCCTTCCTTGTATGAGTATGTATACAGACATAGCTGTCAGTCACATAACAGGACCACCCACTCCTAATCCTACATTGAGCAAAAATTTAAATTAATAAATTACTAGTAAAATTTAAATTTAATCTAAAAATCTATTTAATTTATCTGAATGAGGCTTGGAGAAATCCGTATGCTTACTACCAAAACAACTCCATTAAGATAAATGAAACCGAACTTCAGTCACAGAATTGTATGCAATAAAATGCGCATTAAATTGCACAATAAAATGAGTGTGAAGTGTGTGAAGAATGTTATCTTAGTTGTGTCAATTACTTTTTAATGACTTTGTAGTTAAGATATCATGCTGTCATAGATTATCACACTACAGAGGTTCAGAGTAACTTTATTATATCTGTATATCTGTATGGTCAAAGTATCAAAGTCTTTCTTGGCTACTGCCCATAGGTGTGTACAGTCTAGATCTGTATATCTACTGGATTTCCTGTACTGAACCCATTCTAGAGACCAGAAATCCAAGCATCATAGCGATCTATGGTGCTAGGAGTTCCTGCCTCCCTGTGTCGCTTCTGTCCAGCAGAATATACAGTATGTGACAGTAGAACTGATGGGAGGCAGGGACTCCCAGGCATGTCAACTCAACCAGTTTTCCCAGTTTTCAGGCTTGCTTACACAGTCAATAGAGATGGACAAAGCTCTGAAGGTTTGTTTTGTTTCAGGTTTGGGTGGTTCAGTCCAAAGATTTGTTATGGTTCGAATACATTTGTCACAAACCAGAGTTTAAATTGCTTTAAAACATAGTGTATGACACTGTCAGGGCTCCTAGGACTCTATCTAGCCCTTTTTCTTGCTCTTTAAAGTAAACACCGCTGAAGTGATGTCAAAGTGACAGTGACATGTATGTTTATAGGATAATGGATATATAGCCATACACTGCGCTGCCACTTTCCTTTACACTTTTTAACATTTAAAAAGCTCTACAAATTAGCCTGTTTTTGAGGAAGATGTTTGTCCTTGTTTTTTCTTTACATACAGAGGTTATATTGCAGAAAGTAATGTTTTATATATGTATATACAGTATATAGGTAATGTTTTTCTTTTGTAGTAGATTTTTATACCACAGTTTTTTTTTTAGCACATAAGCTATCTTATTGTGCACGTCCTGCCACCACTGAGTGCTCCTACATTATAATGTCCCCCTCCAAGTGCACCCATAGCATGCATTCCCCCTACAGTTGCCATCACATTATAATCTCCCCCAATTGTGTCCACAATATACAGCCCTGCTCCAGTTGCCCCATAGTATACAGTCCCCCTTCAGTTATGCCCACAGTATACAGTTCTCTTAGAGTTGCCCACACAGTATACAAACCCCTCCAGTTGTCCCCACACTATACAGTCCCCCTCCAATTGCCCCCACAGTATAAAGTCCCCCTAGAGTGGCCCCCACAGTATACAGCCCCTCTCCAGTTGTCCCCACAGTATAATCTAACTCCAGTTCCCCCACAATATACAACTCCCCCACAGTATGCTGGTTTAAACAAAACTAACCTAATACTCACCTTGCCTTGTTCCCCTGCCGTTCTCAGCTGTCTCCAGCTCCTGGAGACTTCAGGGAGCAGAAGGTGTGATGTAAGTGACATCACTACATTGTGCTGCTTGCTCCCAAGGCACTGGGAGCAGAGACAGGGGCCAAGTAATAAAGCAGGGAGCAGACAGATCCTTGACGGGAGCAAATAACTTTGGTGGAGTGACAATTTACAAAATTTCAAGAAAAATTGGTGAGACACTGTCAGCGCCTGGCCTACCAGTTAAAAAGTTAGAACTGTCCCAGGTGTCATACTTTTATGTGAGCAAATGCCACAGCAACAAAAAACACTATTTCAAAAAGTACTTAAAGGGGTTATGCCATGAAGCAACATCGGTAGGTTCCACTGCTGCACATTCAGCCTGGGGGTCACTGGGGAGCTTTTCAACTTGCCTGGAGGCCATTTGGAATCATTACTATTTGCCTGGGGACCACTGGGGAACATTACTTCTTGCCTGGGGGCCACTGGGGAGCATTACTATTTGCTCCAGGGCTACTGGGAAGCATTACTACTTCCCTGGGGCAACTGGGAGAATTACTACTTGCCCGGGGCCTCTGGGGAGAGTTATTAGGTATGTGGGGGCCACTGGGGAGAGTTATTTGGTCTGTAAGGGCCACTGGGGAGCATTATTAGGTGTTTAGGAGCAACTGGGTAACATTATAAAGTGGGGGCCGCTGGGGAGTATTATACTATGTTGGACCACTGGGGAACCATACACTGTGTGTTGGGCCACTGGGGGACATGATATGGACATTATCACTTGCCTGGGGGCCACTGGGGAACATTTGCTTGGAGGTTACTGCGGAGCACTACCACTTGCATGGGGGCCTCTGGGGAGCATTACTACTTTGTCTGGGGTCCACTGGAGAGCTTTACTATTTGCCTAAGGGCCAATGGAGAACATTACTATTTGCATGGTGGTTACTGGGGAGCACTACCACTTGGATGGGGGCCACTGGGGAGCATTATTATTTGCCTGGGGACCACTGGGGAGCTTTACAACTTGCCTGGGGGACACTGGGGAACATTACCACTTGTCTGGGGCCACTGGGGAGCTTTACTATTTTCCTGGGGGCCACTGAGGAGCTTTGCTACTTGCCTGGAGGCCACTGGAGAACATTACTATTTGCTTGGGGGTTACTGGTGAGCACTACCACTTGCATGGGGGCCACTGGGGGGCATTACTATTTGCTTAAGGGCCAATGGGAAGCATTAGTATTTGCCTGAGCACCACTGAGTAGCATTACTAGTTACCTGGGAGCCACTTGGGAGCATTTCTAAGTGTCTGAAAGCCACTGGGGAACATTACTACTTGCCTGGGTGCTCTAGGGTGCATTACCACTTGCCTATGGGCCACTGGGGAGCTTTACAAGTTGCCTAGGGCCACTGGGGAACTTTACTACTTACCAGGGAGGCCACTGGCGAACATTACTATTGGCCTGGGGGTCACTGGGGAGTTGTACTACTTGCCTAGGGGCCACTGGAGAGTGTTTTAGTAGTCTAGATGTGATTTGCCTGGGGGCCACTGTGGAACATTACTACTTGTCTGGAGGCCAATGGGGCCACTGCAGAGCATTCCTGCATGTCTTGGGGCCACTGGGGAGCTTTACACCTTGCCTGTGGGCTACTGGGGAGCATAACTACTTGCCCAGGGGCCAAAAAGGAACATTGCTACTTGCCTGGGGCCACTGGGAAGCATTAATCTTTTTCTGGGAGCCACTGGGGAGCATTACTACTTTCTTGGGAGCCACTGGGAAGATTTACAACTTGCCTGGGCACCACTGGGGACCATTACTATTTGCCTGGGGGCCATTGCGAAGCATTACCATTTGCTAGGTGTTCTTTGTCCGCTAGCAATGTATTAGCAGTAATTGCTTATGATCATGCAGTTTTAACACAACTTTCCCCAAACTTGTAGTATCAAAAAATGGCTCTTCTTCCTGTGCATCAACATTGTAACCTCTCCATCTACCATTCAAAATTGGCTAAGAGGTTTTCAAGGGATGCCAGAAGGCTGCCTATGTCAAAGAGATCATGTAATCCTCCTCCTCTGCTTTTCTACCACATGTTACATGTGCTATTTTAGTTCATTGAGACAAATCACAAAACGATTTCTGTACAAAATGAAACTTTTGGAAAATTCAGGTCGAAATTGGTTTGGTCACCTTTATCAGTCAATATTCACTTCCACCCTGCTACCAGCTTTATTAATATTCACTGCAGTGTGACATCAGCTCAGTGCAGCAAACACTAGTGAGGAGGTTGCCAGGGCATCAATTTAAAGTTATAGTCTATTTAATCTTTCATTAAGTCTGTCCCTGTTCTCAAGCCCAGGGCCCAAATGGTTGAGCTACAGACTCATGCATAATGTGTTGGTATATATTGGTATATCTCAGAGAAATTCTATAATTGAGAATATTGAGTTTGTAGTCCAATCAATTGGGTGCAAGCCTTAAGACCCCTTTACACGGGGCAATGATCAGGCCATTTATTTAGAACTAGTGTTCCTAGGATCACTAGTTCCTGATAAAACTTGATCGTCAGGTGATTGGATCATTTTACATATACATAAAAATCACGATTGTTGGCAGAATAATAGCCTTTGTAAATGGGGATATGTGCTGCTAACAATTGCAAACCATATGCAGCAGCAATGATCTGCTGCATGTAAATGTCTTGAGGGACAACTGTTCCCTATCTTTGCTGTCAGGTCAGCCCATATAACGGAGACTTTACCTACACAAGGTCCTAGGTTTAGGGACAGGCTTAGTGTAAAATGAAATAGAATAAAACTTTAAATAGAACCAACTTAATTAAACTTGAACCGATTCATAGAACCAACTGGCATCTCCATGTCTAGTAGCCTGCTCTGCTCCACAAGCTAACCACCCAGCTGTCCAGCTTTCCTTTTAGACAGATTTATAAATCTGCCCTACTGTATTTCCGGGGCTAAAGGGAACAACACAAAAACATCCACAATAAGGCTAGGTAATGCAGTGTTATTAGGAACAGCATACACAGCATCAATTCAAAGTATTTGAAATTGCTTAAACAGGCTTGCATTACATCATGGTAATACACTCTGTCTGAAAGATACTTTTTTTTTTTTTAATAAAACAGCTATACAAAGGTGTCCATCAGTAGACATATAGACTCTAATGTTAAATAAACTGCTGCTTTAGACTCCATTTGGGCAGCTGTCCATCCATGTCTGTTTTTTTTTTTTTTTGACAGACAGAGAAGGGTATCCTACCATGCTTTTCTGCCCTCCAAAAAAAACATTAATTTAACATTAGTGTCGCTGTATAATGGATGCAAACGGATTATACATCATTCGCATCCATTTTTTTCCTTCCGTTTTTCTTTTACACCCAAAATAATATTACACTCTGAGGCCAGAATAGGATGCTGGGGTACCACTGGACGCTGTGAGGATGGTCAGGAGAGGTGAAGTAAGGTGAGTATAACTGTTATTTTTACTCACCTCCCCTGGGCCTCTGCTTATTATACTCTGGAATCTGAGGAGACTCCAGAGTATAATAATAGCACTTTTCAAATTGCTCAAAATGAACTGGAAAGGAAGGGGGTACAATCCTCACGAATATTCGCCGTAACTAATCTCAAGAGCTTCGCCAATCTCTACCCACCAGTATTCATCAGGGTACTATAAGGGATGGTACTATTTAAACAAATGTACATAAAAAAACACATCTCTTTTTTTAAATGTAAAAACAGATGTATATTTATATCTGTTTTTACTGTTAAAAAAAAACATCCGTTAAATGGATCTGCTGAACAGACAGCAGAAACGTGATCTGAATGGAGCCTAAATCTGGCCATGCATCATAATAAGATGTACAAAATATTAGGAAATGTTGCCAGAGATTGACAACCATTATTTATAGCCCAATTAAATTGGAACTCTATAACCATATACTACATAGAAGATATGTGATTATTTTGCAAGATAAAACCTTGCACATGACCTTCACCTGAATGATACTGAAAGGAGCTCTCTTTCAGTCTACCTTCCTCATACCTTAAAGAGGACCTTTCACGTCCTCATGCACATGCGGTTTTATATGCCGCTATAAAGCCGTCAGTGCGCTGAATTCAGCGCACTGTCGGCTTTCCCGTTATGTGCCCCGGGGCTGGAGATATCGGTGCCATTATTTTAGGCACTGATCTGTGCCCACCATCAGAAGGGCGTTCCTGACAGTTTAGCTGGGCTGTGAGGAACGCCCCCTCCAACAGTACTCGTCCATAGACTTGTACTGGGGGGGTGTTTCTCACAGCTCAGCGTCATTGCTGGACGGTAAGGAACGCCCCCTCTGACAGTACAGGGCTATGGACGAGGACAGAGAGAGGGGGCGTTCCTCACAGCCCAGCTAGACTGTCAGGAACGCCCTTCTGACGGTGGGCAGAGATCGGTGCGTGCCTACTAACTAACTAAACTAACGGCACCAGGGCACATAACAGGAATACCGACAGTGCACTGAATTCAGCGCACTAATGGCTTTCTAGCGGTATATAAAACCGCATGTGCATGAGGATGTGAAAGGTCCTCTTTAACCTTTGGGTAATTTTTTTTTTTTTCAAGGTTTTCATAATGGAAACATTATGGTCTGTTAGATCCTTTATAAAAATCACAAAAAAACACTATACTAATGCATTCATTAACTAAAAGCTTTATTCATATTTCATTGTCACAATTTGCTTAGGTAAGGCAGGAAATCTGTTGGCTCTGTTTTCCTATAATAAAAATAAATCATTTTATATTTATAACATGATGATATAATTTAGTGGGTTTGAGATACAAATATTTTTACCCCACCAGTTGCCACAACAAGCACATCTGAAAGCCTTCCAGGGGCAGACATACCATTGGTGCATTGTATGCAGCTACTCAGGGTTCCAGAAGGTCAGATGTAGAGATGAGTGAATTTTTCAAAAATTCGATTCAGCCGATTCGCCGAATTTTCTGTAACGATTCGATTAGATCCGAATTAATTCATGGCAAATCGCGTTAACACCTTTCCGACATCCGCCCTAATAGTACGGCGCTGCCAGGAAGGACTTCCCGCAAACCACGGAGGAAGCATGGTGTGCACACAGAAACTGTGTGCACACCCTGCTTGCAGGTGTCAGCCATATGTAATGGCTGACACTGTCCTCTAATACCCCTGGTCAAAGTTGAGCTCCGATCGTGGGTGTTAACCCCTGAGATGCATCTCAGGGGTTTTATTATATAGTGGGGTCCGGATCAGCCCTCCCACGACATTTTCGGGGGGTGGCACTGCTCCTAATCGGCAGCCCGAAGTCTGACCAGTGACCCCGAGTCTGCCCCATTGCTGTCCCTCTGCATACCTGGTTGATCCTGCCTTGAATGAAGACTGTCAGCCTATGCATCTGCATGGGCTAACAGCCCCCTATACACTGCAATACACGTGTATTGCAGCATATACCTATTGAAGCAGTGATCAGAATATCACTGCTTCAATCCCCTAAGGGGACAAAAAAGAAAAATGTAAAAAAAAGTAAACACCCCCCCCCTCCCCAGAGCTGGTGCTATTATTATACTCTGGGGTCTCCTCTGCAGTGAGGCCTGGGGAGCAGGACCTCAGTCAGCGGACAGAAGAGCTCCAGAGTGGATGCTGAGCCCAGGACAGGTGATTATAAGTATTTTTTTAAATTTTTAATCACCGCGAGGGGGTGCCGAGGGGGACATGTAGCATGGTGGAACCCCTAGGATGCCGCAGCCATGTTTGGGGTTAAGGGGGTTAAAACCCCGATCGGAGCTGTGCGATTCATTACCACGAAGTGTGAGGAAATTTGGATTCGATGCGAATTGAATATTACCTGAAATTCCCTATCACCTTAAGGAGTAGCTTTCTACTGGCTATTAAACTGCAGATAAATGCATAAACTAACAAATTCATAGCTAACAATTACTGATAGATTGTTAGAGACATGTAAGGGGGTGCACTATGCTGACTTATTGGAAAACAAGGGGCCCATAACTGTTATTGCACTTGTTATTGATCCATGATGTCAGTGAAAATACATCAACCACCTATTTTAAAATTAAATTGCTAAATAGTTTTTATTGTTTTGGGTCAGAGAAAAACGGACAGATGACATACGTGTGCTGTCTGTGACTAACGGGTGTGATTTCACTGACTCACAGACTGAAATAGGACATGTCTTAATTTTTTTCTATGGACCCACAAGTAGCAGTATAGTGGAGAATAGAAAATACACCAGGTTTCCACCACATTTCAGGTATTTTTTGCCACTGCGGCAGTCAAGGAAGCACTGTGCTTTATTTCCTTGATGGAAATTTAGCAGCCTGTCCATCCTATATGGCCCCAGCCTAAGACCTTGTACACATGGCCATTCCATTTTATACGTACCTAATGTCCGTGAAAAACAGCTGTTTCTGTCTGTGTAAGTCCACAGACGGCACTTGTTCACTTGTCATGAAAAGCTGACCATCAAAAAAAACGGACATGTGACTAGACATAATTAAAAGGTGTTCTCAAAACAGACTTCTTATGGATGTTGCAAAAATAGCTATCACACATCTGTTTATAACTGTCATGTTAATAAGCCCTAAGGCTATGTTAAAATATAGTCTAGTACACATCGCCGCACAATGCTCCCAACACATAAATTGAACGTTGCCATATAGATCATTTGATTCTAAGTATGCCAAAAGCAAACCCTATTGGTATGTATTGGTATACATTTTGGGAGACTGTGTCATTGTACCTGTTTTTGCTATTGTACAAAACTTTATAGCATACTACCCTTAGTACCAAAGCATTCCACAAAGAATCCTATGCTGTGTGTTATATATTTCTTTTATATGAGAACCTACAGGTGACATACATTTGCATATGTCAGAGGGGTTCACATTAAGAACACATGTGCAGTGTATGCAAAATGTAAAACATATCCTTTCACAGGAGTATGTGACAAAATCTTTAGGCCTGGGCCCCACGTTGCAAAAATGGCAGAAACACCTCTGCAAAAACACTGCGTTTTACAGTACCTGCAAAGTGGATGGGATTCTGGCTAATCCCATCCACACAATGCAGAAAAAAATCTTCAGCAGAAAAGCGAGGGAACGCCACACAGAAAAGTACGGCTCTTGCCCCGCAGGGCCGAGACCCCAGGCAAGGCAAGTGTGAAAACAGGAGCAGACACAGGAGGCAGAGCGCGGGGAGAGAGGAGCAGAGCGGCGGGAGGGAAAACCAGCCCCCCCCAAAAGGGCACATGGAGGCACGCGAGATTTAGAAGTGGGAATAGCAGATAGGAGAAGCGAAAGCCAGAGGGGAACCCCCACAGCACACAGGGATTACCGACCGCCGTCCCCCCTGGCAGGAAAGGAAGAACCCCGCCAGCCAGACCCCCCAGAGGCCGCGCAGCAGTCCCAGGACAGGCAAGCACAGCCAGGCGACGAAAGAGCCAGGGCCGCAGGCCACCACACAAGAAACAAAAGACCGGAAGCCCAGACCACAAGGGGAGGAAAACGAGATAGGAAAGAACAACCCCAAGCCGAAGGAATGGCTGCCTGAAGAAGGCAAGCGGCAGCGACAGGAAAGGCGGCCCGCGCAGAATTGACCGCGACAGAGACCCAGAAGGAGGAGGCATGGACATAACAAGACGCGACACGAGCCAACAGACCGCCCAGAGGTGCGATTACCGAATGGCGCAAAAAGAAGGGGAAAATGTCCACATTAACCGACAGCACCTCACGCTGGGTACCACGCAGCATACTACCAGAGGAGACGCATGAGAACCAGCAGTGGGAGAGGGACAACCCACACCCGCCAAGTACCAAGGCACACGATAGAGTCCCCACCGACAAGAAGAGGAAGAAACAAGAAGCGACAAGTAGACCCCAAGAAAGCGAAAAGCACCAAAGAAGAGTGTCCAACAAACAAGGACAAACCAGCGGAGCGCAGAACAGACAGCCGCCACCCACCCACGCCACCAACGGAGGAAGGAGCAGAACCGTATAAAGTGGCAGACGGGCCAACGCCAGACAGGACGGAGGACAGGAGGGATGGGACACAGGCGCCCACAGAACAAAGACACCAAAGGAAGGCGGGCCGAGAAAACCAGAGGCGCACGCGGGCCCAGGCCGGTCAAAGCACGCAAGGCAGCCGCCCGCCCGTGAACAGGACCAAGGACCCGATACGCCGCACCAAAAGACGAGGGAAACCCCAGCACAGGACAAAGAAAGGGGGCAACAGGACAACCGAGAGGCAGCCACAAGAGAAGCGCCCGAAAGAAGACAGAGGCGCCCCAGAAGAACGGCCGCGCCGAACAGGGGACGGCAGCCCGGAACGGCACAAGCCCGCAGGCAAGCCAGAAGCGGAAGAGAGAACCCGCAGCCAGCCGGGAAAACCGACAGAGAACCGGAGCCCGCACGGCACGACAGGAAGGAACAACGGGAGAGAACGGAAGCCGCCGGCGGGAGAGAACGAGAGAGCCCCAGCAGCCCCGAGCGAAGCGGGGAGAGCCAGGAAACCCCGAAGAAAGAAACCAGAAGGCGGAGGGACCCAGAGAGAAAGGACGGAGAAAAAAGGGAGACACCGGGACAGGAGGAACGCACCGCACCGAGAAGGACCAACCAGAAGGGCCCACGCACCCGGCGGAGAAACCAACGCGAAGGGCAGGACAAACCGAGAGCAACCCAACCAACGACTGAGGACCACAACCAGAGGCCGGAACAGCGACGACACAGAAGTGCGAATATCGGAAGTGCCCAGGATGATAGGATGTAGGTGGCAAAAGGCCAACACACCCGATGACCGACACCCCCCGGGAGCGACCACGGAGAGGCCCAAAGGAGGATGAGAAGACAGACCACAGCAAAGAAAGGCAGGGGACAGGGACAGAAGAGCCCCATGCCCACCATTGTGGTGGTAAGAAAAACTGGAGCAACGCCATGTGTGGATTACAGAACCTGAACCGGAGAACCTACCGACAGAACACGCCGAGAATTGAAGAAGCCTGGAAGCCTGAATGGAAACGTTGGTCACAGGCGGACCAAGATCGGGAACACAAGCCCAAGGCACCGAGGATCAGGAAAAGACAGCCAAGCCCCTGGGCTCAGCACCGAGCCGCAAGGACAAAAGGGCGCCAGCAACGCCAAAGGGATGGAAAGAGTGTAGGGATAGTGCCCCGGGAATGCCTGTATACGATGACAATGTGTTGGAAAGACGCTGGAAGAACATGAAGAACGACCAGAGAGTACCCACGCAAAAGAAGAGGGGCGAAGTGTCGGCTGACAAATGCAAATTGTAGACTTCGGCACATGTAGGTCATATGTTCGCTGAAGGAGTGCTACCGACCGGTAAGATTGAAGCTGTGGTGAATGGCCCCGACCGCAAAATATACGGAGTGCAACTCTGGGGTTTGTGGATTCTATCGACGATGTGGAAGGATATTCAAAAAGCCGAGCCCCCCGACCGTTGAAGAGGATGCAGGAGACCGGGAAAGAAGAAAGGGCCCAAAAGCCGGCGATAGGGGACGCGGATTGTGAAGAAGCATTAAGTTGTTGAAGAAGAAATTGACAGAAGCCCCGCGGCTTATGCTGATGCACAAAGCCATATGTGCTACAGAGATGCCAGCTTTGAAGGATTAGGTGGCGGCGCACCAAGAAACCCGGCCGGGACGGCCCATAGCTTTCATAAGTCGAAGTCCTCCCAGCGAGAAAAATTATCCAGACAAAATTGGAGTGGCGCCAAGTGGGCCATTGTTGATAAATTACAGACAATACGGCGCCACATTGAAGTAAGAACAGACAACAACCACTGACATACGTGTCAACCGCAAACCGATGCTACAGGACACGCGGTTGGCAGCATCCAACACCAACACACCAAGAAAACGGGGCCAAGAACATTGGGGCAGAGCCATCAAGACGGCCGGATACCAGCCGGAAGTAGTGGATGAATGGGAAGAAGTGCCAAGTCCGGAGTAGGAGCGGTGCCATGGCTGCTGTAGTGAAGACCGAGTAGCCCGAAACCGGCATTGACCATGGGGGAGGTCCCGAAGCTGTACCAGACAGTGCCTACCCGCCGCTTAGGATCCTTGAGAGTGCATATCCAAAGCGAATGATCTGGAGTCAAAAGACTGATCCAATGGACCCATCAAGCAGTGAGCCAAGACAGAGAAAGTTAAAGACACCCACCCCTGAATGCAGCAACCACGAGATTGGGAGAAGTTGAAAAGACAATGGCCTACTATCGTGTGGGCTGTACATGATCACCCTGGAAGGCGCCAACAGTACCAAGCGCCAGAAGATGATTTCCGAAGCTGCATGATTATCATGGCATTGGGACCTGAGAAGACATGGCCTAATACAAGACCGATCTACGGCCCAAAATGAGAGATACCGTGACCGCGGAGGGCGCGCAGGGGCAGAGGAAGACGTCCCGGCGAGCGGCCCATGGGACACGAAGAGCGGGCCCCAGGACTGTCTGCATAGACCCGTATTGACAACGACCCAGAGGATTTGGAAATGTATGGTGGTGACGATCACCACACGATATGCTCAAGCCCCGACAAGGACAAAAAGCAGCACGTGCAAGAGTGCGGGAAAAGTAACCAAGGCACCACACCGGGCACTGACAAGGCCGGGATGAGAGTAACCGATCAAAGAGTTACCAGTGTGAACACCGCAAAAGTCGGACGACGCCACCACCAGAGGGAGATGCCCCCTGAAAGATTAACAGGACACGATATGCTTGGTACCACAAATTGAGGATAAGCGATCCTGGAGTCGAAAAGTGGAGGCTATGGTGCATGCCTATAATAGTACAAGGCACGAGAGCACAGGATACACCATACCTGATGTTTGGAAGAGAGCCTAGGCTACCATTGACATCGTTGGGAGTCTCACCGATGGTATCAGTCATCGAGATCAACCGATACGTGGCACGGAAAGAAACGCAAGAGTGCACAGCTGGCTGAGGAAAATGTGGCCAAAGTGAATGAAGGAAATAAAAGGAGAGATCCAAGTAAGATACCGAGAATGAACCCTGGGGACCATGCTGCACGGAATTGGGAGCACGCAAAACATAAGCTGGCTGACGATGGCGGAGGAACCACAGTGGTAGACGGTGCCTGGAATACCAGTCTACAAGATAAAAGGACGGGACGGGAGGACAGGACTGGCATAGAAACAGTTGCCTGTACCCAGATTGATGGTATGGATACCCAACGATGGCCGGCCGCGATCTCCACAGCCAGCCGATATCCACCGACCTTCCTGAAACTCCTGAGAGTGATTGGACTGTGGCTCCTGAAGTCCAGATCACCAGCACCCCCAGGAGACCAGAACCCCAAACCCAGAACGTACCAGATCTGTGTCACAGATGAGCAGGGATCTAGCCCCACGCCACCAGCACCACCCCCCCAGGCAGACAACCCAGAGGGCCTGGACATGCTAGTTTACCTGAGAGAGAGGACGGAGAGGAGAGAGAATTAGACACCCCCACCATGCTGACATATGATAGTTTGGGGGACCCCAGATACTACCAGCCTCATTTATACCATGCTGGGTGGGTGCAGTGTCCACTTTGGTCAATATGTTACCAACGCTCCTGCTGGCATGTATACCTATAACCTGTTGTGACTCTGTAAATGCAAAAGCAACCATATTGATATTGTCATTGGTAATGTTGACTGTATACTATGACTTTGTATGTCTTTGACGTGACGTAAAGATTCACCAGAGGGAGAGGTAGGGAACCCATTTCTACTAGTATATAATGTATCTGGCTCTTTGCCCCTGCAGTTTGGCTCGTAGACCCCAGGCATTTAGTGCAAGTTTTGTTTGTAAATACAGTGAGTCAGACACAGTGAGGCAGAGCTGCTGGGGGAGAGATGTGAGCAGAGTCTGTTGCGGGAGGGATAATACTCATGCCCCCCCCAAATAGGGCTACAGCGGCATTTTCAAAAAAGCTTGCATGTTTGAAAATTGCAGCATGTCAATTATACCTGCAGAAATGCTGGTGTTTTCCGTATAGGTATAATGGCAGCAGAAAGTCTGCTGAGGAAAAATCTTCAAAATTGCAAAGAAAAACAGCGTTTTTTTTTTCCCCTGCGCTTCACTACATTGGGCCTTAGCCTTACACAGTTTTTGAATGTTTTTTTTTTTTTTTCATTCTCCCAAAATGTTTTGCATCTCATCCTTGGTCTGAAAATAGCAAGAAAAAAAAATGTTACAAAAATGAAGATAACATTTTTTAGCATTATGTATCTTAAATTCCATATATTTGTACTATATTGAAATATAATACGACAGTGTAAAATAGTGCAGCTTATATTTACATTATATTGATGGGCTATTAACTACTGTTCATCTTATCTACATGTGTAATGGATACATGTTAGACATTATTCACACTAGCATTGACAAATTAACAAACTTTTGGTTATTCAGTTTAGAAAAAAACATCTACGTGGAGATCTAATAACAGTGTACAAATACATGAAGGGACAGCACAAAGACCTTTTTAATGGTGTTTTTACTCATAGGCCCTTGACAGTGACATCCTCTACACCAGGGGTCGGCAACCCCTGGCACGCGTGCCGAGAGTGGCATGCGAGGCTTATTTCCCTGGCAGGGCAGCGGAGTCCTCACCCAGCAGTTTCAATTGGACCAAAAACGGCCGAAACAAAAGTGCTATTATTCTGTGGGGTCTCTTCAGAGGTGAGGTGAGGGGAGGTGATCAAACATAAAAAAACAATGTTAACTCACCTTCCCTGGATCCGCAGCGGCTCTGTGCTCTTCGGGCACTTCTGACTGACGTAAGAGACTGCTGACAGGACCTCTGGGGTCACGTCTGATGTCATTACGCATAATGATGCGATGTGGCCCCTGAGACCGAATCAGCGGTCGCTGACATCAGGGAGAAGCACCCACACAGCGGCTGCGGAGCACAGGAAAAAGTGAGTTATTGGTGCGTTCACATATGTCCGGCGCAGCTATCTGTTTCCCTCGGGCGTGGTGCACACAAGCTGGAGGGAAACTGATGCCAGGATGGATCCCATAGTTTTCTATGGGATCGGTTCTGGCACAAGAGGCATCAGTTCTGGCGCCATATTTGTGCCTCAGCCGGATGGAAAAACGTTACCTGCAGTTTTTCCATCAGGCTTCCTTAAAATTTCATTAGCGCGGGGTGAAGATGGCATCATCCGGCTTCTGCACAGTCTATTTACAGTGGTGAAGCCGGTAATTGCCGGCTTCACTACTGTACCTGAGTGAATTGCTCAGGATTGGTTAAAGCTATAAAGAAACACTTGGATTCATTTTAAAGATGAGAATCTCCTCTTTAAAATGATACCAAGTTCACCATGATCGTCCTTAAACATCCTGAGCGATTCGCTGGTAAAAACAATGTTCGGCATTGAAATCCCAATGCAGATCTTAATTCCCGACATCATTTTAACAGTGAATCGCTCTGAATCTATAAGGTCTATCATGGAGATTTTGGTATCTTTTTAAAGATGAGATTCTTATCTTTAAAATGAATTCAGTTGCATCTTTGTGGCCCTAACAGATCCTGAGACAGGGGGCTCTGAAAGTGTCCCCCCCCCTCCTGCCTCAGGCAGCATCTTAGCGCTAAGGAAGGAAGGGGAGGAGGAGCTGCAGAGACAATGATAACTCCTCATTGTCTGTACATAAGCTGCAGATGACCCCGGGGGGGGGGGGGTAGCAGAGACTTCCATCCTTATCCCCTCTTCTATCAATCAGACAGCATACTGTACTTCTGCTCTCTTATTGTCACATAGAGGGATAATGTAACACCCCTCTGAGCCTAATCACGTAACCAGGATAACCAGGAAGTTTATTGGCGCTGTGACCATCCTCCAGGTCGCAGCACCAAAAGTGTCGCACCAAATACTTACACAACACATGCACAAAGTCACCAATAAAGTTTACATTTTTTCACTGTCCCTGTCCTGTCCATACCTGATCTTTATAGAGTAAAATACGCCACCCGCCTCTCTAGTTATATCCGTTACACCTAAAATAATAGCAATAGCAGTAGCAGGATAATACTGTGTGCAGGGGCCACTATAGAGGATAATACTGTGTGCAGGGGCCACTATAGAGGATAATACTGTGTGCAGGGGCCACTATGGAGGATAATACTGTGTGCAGGGGCCTCTATGGAGGATAATACTGTGTGCAGGGGCCACTATGGAGGATACTACTGTGTGCAGGGGCCTCTATGGAGGTTAATATTCTGTGCAGGGGCTGCTATAGAGGATAATACTGTGTGCAGGGGCCACTATGGAGGATAATACTGTGTGCAGGGGCCGCTATGGAGGATAATACTGTGTGCAGGGGCCGCTATGGAGGATAATACTGTGTGCAGGGACTGCTGTGGGGCATAATACCGTGTGCAGGGGCCACTATGGGGCATAATACCATGTGCAGGGGCCGCTATGGGGCATAATACCATGTACAGGGGCCGTTATAGGACATAATACCGTGTGCAGGGGTTGCTATTGGACATAATACAGTGTGCAGGGGCCGCTATGTGACATAATACCATGTGCAGGGGTCGTCAGACTTACAATTATTGACCGGCACTCCGAATACCTCAACTTTGATTTTTTTAATCGAAATCGGCACGCCGAACAAAAAAGGTTGCCTACCCCTGCTCTACATCCAGAGGAGAGAACATTTCACCAGGAACATAGACAGCGATTCTTTACTATAAAAGCAGTGAGACTTTGGAGCTCACTGCCACAGGATGTGGTGATAGTGGATTCTTTGTGCCTAAATGGCTTTATTGAACGGAAAAATATTACTGGTTTTAGGTTTTAGATTTTAGTAAAGACAAGTTGATCCAGGTTTTTATATTACTGGATTTGGAATGTGGAGGAATTTTTTTCCCTGACAAGGGGCATTTGGAATGAGCCTCATGGGGGTTTTGCCGTCCTCTGGTTCAACACTGTAGGCAGGGGACTAACTAGCAAAGACTGGGCCCACTTTCCTGCTCCCCACACATTATAATGTCCCATAGCGGTCCCTGTACACAGTATAATGAAACATAGTGGCCCCTCCACACAGTATAATGTCCCATAGTGGTCCCTCCACACAGTATAATGTCCGATACAGACCCCGCCACACAGTGTAATGTCCCACAGTAGCCCATGCACACAGTATAATGTCCCATAGAGGCCCCTTCACACAGTATAATGTCCCATAGTGGTCCTTCCACACAGTATAATGTCCCATAGCGGCCCCTACACACAGTATAATGTTCCACAGTGGCCCTCCACACAGTATAATGTCCCATAGTGGCCCTCCACACAGTATAATGTTTCATAGCGGCCCCTCCACACTGTATAATATCTTATAGTGTTCACTGCACACAGTATAATGTCACATAGTGGCCCCTCCACACAGTATGATGTCCCACAATGGCCCTCCACACAGTAAAATGTCCCATAGTGGTCCCTCCACACAGTATAATGTCCGATAGCGACACCTCCACACAGTATAATATCCCACAGTGGCCCATGCACACAGTATAATGTCCCATAGAGGTCCCTCCACACAGTATAATGTCCCATAGTGGTCCCTCCACACAGTATAATGTTCCATAGCGGCTCCTCCACACAGCATAATGTCCCATAGCGACCCCTCCACACAGTATAATGTCCCATAGTGGCCTCTGCACACAGTAAAATGTTCCTTAGTGGCCCCTCCACACAGTATAATGTCCCATAGTGGCCTTCCACACAGTATAATGTTCCATAGCGGCCCCTCCACACTGTATAATGTCATATAGTGGCCGCTGCACACAGCATCATGTCACATAAAGGCTCCTCCACACAGTATAATGTCACATAGTGGCCCCTCCACACAGTATAATGTCCCACAATGGCCCTCCACTAAGTAAAATGTCCCATAGTGGTCCCTCCACACAGTATAACGTCCCATAGCGACCCCTCCACACAGTATAATGTCCCATAGTGGACCCTGGACACAGTAAAATGTTCCTTAGTGGCCCCTCCACACAATATAATGTCCCACAGTGGCCCCTCCACACAGTAAATGCCCCACAGTGGCCCCATCACACAGTATTATGTGGCCCCTACAGTGTTTGTTACAGGTATTGCAAAAATTTTGTCTTCGGCAGAACTTGAAATTTTTGGGGTACACCACCTACGAACTATTATTATACTCTGGGGTCTTTTCAGCCCCCAGAGTATAATGATTGGAGGCCCAGGGGAAGTAAAAACATAAAACCCAGTGTTACTCGCCTCTCCTGGGCTCCAGCGTGACTCCTCTTCAATAACGTCACAGATGTGGGTTACACCAGCATCATTATGTGTCATGACGCCAGCATAACCCACGTGACATCTGTGAAATCACGTAAGAGGCCTAACGATAACAGGGAGTACCGCTGGAGCCCAGGAGAGGTAAATAAGCGTTTTCTTTTGTTCGCTTACCTCTCCTGGTTCTCTAATCATCATACTTGCTGGTCTGAAGAGGCTCCGTATTATAATAAAAGCTGTTTCAGTTTCCCACAGCCTTACTTACTGATCCTTGTTCCTGTTCAAAGCCATCTCCGCTTCCCCTTCTGCCCTCCAGTGGGCCCCTGTGCATCTCATATAACGTTGCAACGCGCAGGGCCCCCTTGAGGGCAGAAGGGGAAGTGGAGGTGGCAGGAACGAGGATCAATAAGTAAATGGGGCCCGTTGCCTGCTGGGCTATGTAACTATGTAGCATTAATGGAGTCTGGAAGAATGGATTTTCAGTATTAGGCTACCACTTTCCACAAGCATGGCTTTTTGTGGAAGATTTGGACCCCTTACCCACTATGGGCCTGGTGTACCTCATGCGCTTTTTTAATGTTGTGTATGTGCATGCGCTCTGTTTATACATTTCAATTGTTCCGTTAAATCCTTGTACATATTGTACATTTTACTCTGGCACCTTCTTCCATCTGGTATTTTCTGGAAAAGGGTCAGCACTATGATTCTCCTAAATGGGGGGAACCCAGTTGAGACTATAAGTTGTGCAGCAGGTAGTGTCATGTCCATGCCACTCATGATACAGCCTTCACATGAGTCCTATAAAACTCATCCACACCCATACGCGCATAGTACACGTTGCGACTTCCAAAACTGTTGCGGTTTTGGAAATTGCAGCATGTGAATTATGCCTATGGAAACACCCTTCCCTATAGGTATAATTGAAGCAGAAGGTCCGCAGGGGAAACCTCTGCGGACTTTCTGTGTACAGTGCTGCGTGAATGAGTGTGATGCGTTGCCGCCGCGGTTTTTCCCACAACACTTTTTTTGCTGCGGTGCACTACATGGGGACTTAGCCTAAGGTGAGCTTTATAAGCCAGACAAGTGTGCCCTTCAGTGACCTCTGCCTTACACCGAAAGCAAGACAATCTGTCTACAACACTGTTCTTCCTGTAAAAAATACTGGAACCCCAGCAGAGCCCCAAAGGTCTTCACTTAAAGTTATAGCTGGTATTGCTGTTAAAACGTTAGTGAGTCAGTTATCTGGTTTCTACTGAGTATGGGCTGCAGTGATAAGGCCTCTACTTATAAGTCATGTCAGGGATAAAATTATACTACTTTACCATGGGTAATAGAAATATTCAAGGATAGAGCCCCTATTACACAGACTATTAAAAGCCTTTTTAATATTATCTTTGGATCACTTATCAAAAATAAGTTTGATACACCGATTAGTTCAAATAGAGCTATAAAAAAATATATTTAAGATGTAATAGATTGTACTGCACAAAGTTCATTTTTGCTTCATAAGGTCACTTAATGTTTCAGAGAAATTAAATGGCCTCTCTATTCCTCAGTGACCCAGAACCTTATTAAAAATAAACAGGATACACCGATTAGTTCCAATAAAACAATAAAAGCACATTTTAGATGTCTTAGATTGTGCTGCACAAAGTTCATTTTTATTTTGTAAGAGAAATTAAAAAGCCTCTAATACAGTAATGGCTAACCTTTTAAGCTCGGTGTGTCAAAATTCCCTAAAAAACCTAGCTTAATTCGGGTGGCGTGTCACATCTAGAAATATCCATAATTTTGTGATATTTGTAGCTCTAGCAAAACAAGAGTTATATTTTTGATATATAGCATGTATTTGTATTATATGTATTTCTGGCCCCTACACAGTATATGACCCCTTTTTCCTGACCCATCACACAGTATTTGACCCCCTTTTCCTAGCCCATCACAAGGTATATGACCCCCTTTTCTTGGCCCATCACAAGGTATATGACCCCCTTTTCCTGGCAGCCCATCACACAGTATATGACCCCCTTTTTCTGTCCCAACACATGGTATATGACCCCCTTTTTTTTAGCCCCCACACTGTGTATGACTTCCTTTTTTAGCCCCCACATGGTGTATGACCCTCTTTTTTTGTCCCCCACGGTATATGAACCCCTTTTTTAACCCCACCACACAGCATATAATCCCCCTATTTATGTCCTCCACACAGTTTATGACCCCTTTTATACCCCCCAAACAGTATATGACACTTTTATTAAAGCCCACCTACAGTATATGATCCACTTTTATCCCCCCACCCCCACTTAGAGTAGTGATTTATACTTTTTACTCACCTATCCACACTACAGTCCTGGCCGCCCTCTGCTGCTGCCTCCAGGGTGCGCTGTTGCTGACGCTGAAGAAGGTTGGGACGCTGTCCAAGCTCTAGTCCTGGCCGCCCTCCACTGCCGCCTCCAGGGTGTGCTGTTGCTGACGCTGAAGAAGGCCGGGACGCTGTACGTAGCGTCCCAGGGTTCTTCAGCGTCGTGATGTCAGTGTAGCACCGCCTAGAGGAGGCAGCGGAGGGCGGCCAGGACAGGAGCGGGGACAGGAGAGTAAAAATTATTGGCAGCTGCTTATTGCAATAACACAATAAGTAGCTGCCGATGTGTGTCACCCAAAATGTCTTGGTGTGTCACCTGTGACACACGTGCCATCAGGGCTCTAATGCATAGTGACCCAAAACCAGAAAAATCAAAAGTGGGGAGTAAAAAGAAAAAAAAAAAAAAATAGCTGCGACACTAGATGGTTAAATATTTTCTTCAATCCATGTTATCAAAGCTGGCTATTCACAAGAAAATATTTAAAGATGATCTTTCATGTCCTCACATTAGTGGTGTTATATAACACCACTAAGTATGTTGCCCGGAGATATCAGTGCTATTATTTTTTTTTTTCTTTAATTTAAAGTTTTTATTAAAGTTTGCACAAAAGGAAAAAACAACATAAATAACAACTGAATATAGAGGGGGGAGGGAGAAGGGTAACAGAAGGACATCGAGGAGTACAGTTGTTGGGAGGGTAGGCAAGGGGGAAGGGACAAGCACATACTCTGACACAGCAGAATAAAACATTATATCAAAAAAATGAAACAATGAAAACAAGGGATGAACAGTAGTGCTATTAGTTTTGGCACCAATTTCCGTGTACTATCAGAGGGGCCAGTAATTTAGCTCAGCGTCATTGCTGAGTTGTTAGGAATGCTCCCTCTGACTGTCCAAGACTATAGAAGCATACCATCAGGGGGGCATTCCTCACAGCCCAGCGATGATTCATAGCTGTAAGGCCTGTCCCACTGATAGTGCAAGAATATATCTCTGCAACCGGGGCAATTCAGTCCACTGTTAGTTTTCTAGCGGCAGGGACGATTTTAGACAAACTGTGGCCCTGGGCAAAATTAAAAGTGGAGGCCCCAAATGCTGATATACCAACAACGCCATCATATTTCCAGTGGAAGCCCCTTTAATAACACCCCCTTTCTGCCCCCAAAACAGTAACAACCACCCCCTCTTATGCCCACACACAATTTAAATAACGACCGTTGTACTGCCTAATAGATTTTTGCACCCCCTCATCAGTTATTATAGCACCTCCTTATAAATAATAGTCCCTGCTTATAAACAGTGCCCCATATCAGTAATAGTTCCCCCTTATCAGTAATAGTCCCCTCATAAATAATACTGCTCCCTTATAAATAGTCCCCCTTAATAATAGCCCCCCTCATAAATAAGAGTTCACCTTATAAATAATAGTCCATACTATCAATATTAGCCCGCTTATAAATAATAGTTACCTCTTATAAATAGCCCCTTTAACAATAACCTCCTTATAAAGTTTCCCTAAATAAATAAAAGAGACCACATTATAATAGTCATCCATATAATGTCCCCCTTATGATAGGCCTATTATAAATAATTCTTCCCTTATAAATAATAGCCTGCCTTATATATAATAATTTCCTCTTATAATAGCCCCCTTATAAATAGTTCCTCCCTTATACATAATAGCCCTCTTATAACAATCCACCTTATATATAATAGTTCTGCTCCTATAATAGCCCCCTTATATATAATAGTCTCCCCCTTATCAATAACATTTCCCCATATATATACAGTGTATATATATATATATATATATACAGTATATATATATATATATATATATAACAGACACCTCCTTATATATAATAGTTCTTCCCTTATACATAATAGCCCCTTATACTGTATATAAGTCTCCCCCTTATAACAGCAACCCTTATATATAATAGTTCCCCCTTATAATAGCCCCTTTATATATAATAGTTCCTCTCCTATAATAGCCCCCCCTTACTGTATATATAACATCCCCATCTTATAATACCCTCTCTATATATATTAATTCCTCTCTTATAATAGCGCTCCTTATATATAATTCCTCTCCTATAGTAGCCCCCCTTATATATAACGGTCCCACCTTGTAATAGTGCTTCTTATAGATAATTCTTCTCTTATAATAGCGCTCCTTATATAAAACAGTTCCTCCATTATTAATAATAGCCCCCTTATATATGTCTCCCCCTTATATATAATTGTCCAACCTTATAATAGCCCACTTATATTTAATAGCCCCCCTTATATATAATAATTCCTCTCTTATAATAGTGCCCCTTACAGTATGTATAATAGTTCATACATTATAAATACTAATCCCCTTATATTTAAAAGTCTGCCCCCTTATAATAGACCCCTCATATATAACAGTCCCCCCCTTATAGCATCCCCCTTATATATAATAGTTCCTTTATAATAGCCCCCTTCTATATAATAGTCCCCTCTTATAATAGTGCCCTTATATATAACAGTCTCCCCATTATAATAGCTCCACTTGTATAATAGTTCCTCTTATAATAACCCCCTTATATATTAGTGTCTCTCTTATAATAACCCCCTTATATATAATAGTTGCTCTTATAATAGTCCCCTATATAAAATAGACCCCCTTATAATAGCCCCCTTATATAAAATAGCCTTCCCTTATATATAATATGTCATCTCTTATAATAACCCCCTTATATATAAGTCTCCCCATTATAATAGCCCCCTTATAAATAATAGTTCCTCCCTTATTTATCATTTCAACCCTATAAAGCCTCACTTATTTGTAACAGTTCTCCCCTTTTAAGGGGGGCTATTATAAGGGGGGTACAATTATACACTTATTTATAATGGGGGCTATTATAAGAGGGAACTATTATTTATAAAGTTGCTATTATAAGGTAGGAACTATAATATATAAGGGGACTAATATAAGGGGGAACAATTATATACAAAAGCCCCCCCCTTATATATAACCTTTCAGCTCCCTGTTCTGTCATAGGATTAAACTGTATCGACGTGCACAGCACAGCATGCTGTGGAGCTCCCGGGATCCGGAGCATCAGGCTAAAAAGCCTGATGCATCAAATCCCGGGGTCCCTTTGAGCACAGGGCCCTGGGCAATTGCCCAGTTTGCCCCCCCCCCCCCCCCCCTAACGCTGTCTAGCGGTATACAACTCATGCCAATGCGAGAGTACATTTAGCCTCTGTTGCCTCTCAGGATCAAATCAATTTTTTTGAGTGTTCATTTTTTACTCCCCACTGTTCAAGCCATAAAATTTTTATTTTCCTGCTCACAAGAGCATAGACAGGCTTATTTTTGGCACCATTTAATATTCCATACAATGTACTGAGAAACTGGGAAAAAAAAATCAATTGTTATTTCTTATGTGTTTCATGTTTATGATACTCACCATGTGGTAAAAATTACATATTTTCAAACTAGAAAAATGTAATAAGGTATTGCGTGCCAATCATGAAATTTTAATTTAAAGACTAGGAGAGTCACCCACTAGTATCCAGACGCATTAAATGCGTCTGGATACTAGTGGGAAAAATTACTTATTACCTATATTCTTGCAGTCAGTACGATAACAGCAATATCACATTAAATCTGAGGCCACACATTGCCGCATCCTGCCTTTTACAGTCACCGCAAAGAAATTGAGATTTTATTTAAAAGAGTTATCTGGTTTCTAACATACTAGACCCTGCACCTCCGCAGACCACCAGTGCCAAAACAGCGCAGCTCTCTGTATTATTTATATACTGCGAGCCACGCTGCTCACTCGCTGTAGAAACTGTAGCGGCAAGAGTAGGTACTGCAGTGCTGTCCCATTGTCCTAAGGAAAGGCCATCAATGTTAGAAACAGGATAAACCCTTTAAGCTGAAGCAGAAAAAAAAAGTGTCAAAAAGTTGTTTTTTCAAAAACAGGCAGTTTTTTTTAACCCCTTCCCATTGGTGGCATCTTTCGATTATCATTTTTGACTCCCCACCTTCCAAACCCCGTAACTTTTTTATTTTTGTTCGAAGAGCCATATGAGTGCTTAAAGGGATTCTATCATTAAAAAAAAAAAAAAATGTTTTTAAACTAAAAGCACGTAGGAATAGCCTTTATAAAGGCTATTCATCTCTTATCTTTATTTTTCAGGTCTGCGCTGTCATTTTCAAATTATTCATCTTTTATTCTTTATGCTAATTATGCTCAGAGAGCACAGGGGGCGTTCTCCCTGCGCTCAGAGCACAGCGTCGTCATCGCTCCCAGCGCCGCCTCTGTCTTTTCTTCCTGACACATCCATTGTGTTTCTCCTTCTCTTCACTGCTTCAGCAGCCGACGAGTGCCTCTTCGGGAATTGAAATCCCGTGCATGTGCAATCAGCTCTGCCACTTCGGGTTCGGGCAGAGCCGACAGCGCTTGCGCGTAATTCCGATTCCAGAAGCAGCGCTCGTCGGCTGCTGAAGCAGTGAAGAGGAGGAGAAACACGATGGAGGTGGCGCTGGGAGCAATGACAATGCTGTGCTCTGAGCATAATTAGCATAAAGAATAAAATCTGAATAATTTGAAAATGGCGGGGAGAACTTGCCAAATAAAGGTAAGAGATGCATAGCCTTTATAAAGGTTGTTCCTATGTGCTTTTAGTTTAAAAAGGTTTTTTTAATTATAGAATCCCTTTAATGTTTGCAGGACAAATTGTTCTTCATAATGGTGCCATTGATAAATAAAAAAGTTATGGCTCTTGAAATGTGGGGATGGAAAAACGAAAATGCAAAAACGAAAAATGGCTGTGACCTTAAGGGGTTAAAACAGTTAAGTGATGTGGTGTAAGGCATGTACAGCAGTTTTTGGCACAAATTGCAACAGAAATATGATGCATTTTCATTAGTTAATCTGCCCCAGTGTTCATATTTTCATTGCCTGGAAGACATCACCTACAAGTAGCTCTATAGTATATAACTACCAGGTAACCTCTGTCCACAAATATACATACAAAAGGTATAGAATATGCTTAGAATATGTAGTGAAATCCACCCCCCTTCCACCGTTGAAGAGGACCTTTCACATCCTCTGGCACCGGCGGTATATACTGCTAGAAAGCTGGCAGTGCACTGAATTCAGCTTTGAAGGTACGCACCCAGGTGCCAGAGATATTGGTGCCGTTATGAGTAAGGCTGTAGATTCAGATTCAGTTCCTTGCAAATGTAATTTTAATGGTGTGAATAAAGGTGAAGTTTTATTTGGAAATCGCTCCGTTCTGGAAATGATTGCTTTTGGATTGGAATTTACCTATAGGAGAGCATGGAAAGAACCACAAGAATAATTCAGGGTAAGCTAGCCTATACTATATATACTGGTGCCATTAGCATTATGCCACTGTCATTTTAATTGTTGCAGTAATCATGCCACTTCTCATTTTAGAAGGTTCTTGGGAAGTGGTGGTATGATGAATCCCCCCCATAGGAGGAATGTGCCTTTATGTCGTGCTGTGGGTAGTATGTTTTTCGAACTTCCCATTTGCTATCACACCAGAGCATGAAAACTCTCTACAATAGGAGCATTCCTACATCTTTTAGGAGTCTGGTTCAGGCATTTGTTCGTTGTGGAGAGTTTGTGCTAATCTTGATTCCTTGAGTCCTTAATGCTAGGGGAGCAAATGGTAGCAATAGTAGGGTCTGTGTGCACTCGGTGTGCATCCACTGCTGTGTTTCTGCATACTTTGCAACTCTAATGTTGTTAGTGAAGGCCATTACCTGCTTTGGATAAAACTGCTGTGAAATTGCTGTGATGTTCTTCGGTATCTGAAACTACTTCAGTTAAAGCACCTGGTGATACTGTGTTTTGTGGCTGTCTGAGTTCTTATTCCGCCACAACACACTAAGAAGTACTTAGGGAAAGTGGTATGGTAGCTTTCCTGATCATAACATAACATGGCATAACAACAGGGGAGCCAGTTTGCCCATTACAAGTAACATATTTGTAGTATAGGATAGAGGTGCATTTACTAGTAGAAAATTTGATTAGACTTGTCTGAAAACAGAAGAACGGACTAAACAGTAGAGCTGGATCCATGTAATGACTATAGTGGGACTGTTGGGTAATGGTTATGTTCTCTGATATTTTGCTGTACAAAAAAGTCCTCCATGCAAGACTTGTTCATTTGCAATTTTGGATGGACTCTGACAGAGCCTGTGATACAGCTATGAACATAATCCTAATCCTATGTCAAATGTCCCTGGCAATGAACTACTCAAATGCAGGTTTAATGGCATCATCAGACAGTACAGTATGTAACTAGTAAAGTGTAAATCTATGACAAGTATAAACAGTAGATAAATTAATTTCTTACCGCTCAGAGATATGAAGCAGCAGATCAAATAAATTGAGATAACTAGTTTGCCCATTTTTTTCTCTTTAATCCTCTTGCAATGTTATCAGTCCCTTGTCAGAACATAGTGCTGATATGCTGTCTTTACAAGAACATGTGTGTGAGTGTCTCATCTACTCTGACTTTACCTATGTTAGGGGAGGGGGAAAAGTACTGTTATTTGTCACACATTCCCTCCCAGAACTCCAGAGTCTCCTATCTCTCCACTGGCTCTGTTTATATTTTTAAAACCTTAAAGCAGTTTTCCCATGAACATAACCACATTTAAATTTGTAGACACTTAAAAGTTAAACATTTTTGATAATATAAGTAATTAAACATTTTGCATACTTTTACAGATTTCTTAAAGAGATTTTCCCATGAAACAAGTAACAAGTAACTTAGCAAGATAACTTGCAGATCAGTGGAGGTCTGGCCACTCAGAAAGGTGGACTCTTTCTTTCCCCCATTCTGAATGGAGCGGTGGTCGAGCAGAGTCTGCACTGTTCCATTCACTTCAATGGGAGTGCCGGATATAGCCAGAGATAGCACTGTACTTCAGCTATCTCTTGCACTCCCATTGAAATGGATGGAATATAAAAAACATTTTGGAAAATAAAAACATTTTTCAGTGACTTTGCATTGGTTTTTGTTGTCTTCTTTGATAAGATATAATGCTGCAGCAGTTTAATGAATTGTAGAAGTTTGTATTAAATGTGCTATACCTGTATATGCATATGTATATACACATATATATTGGTAAATATGTATTCAGATACACACGCATCCATCTATCTATCTATAGATTTAGATATATGCATATATATGTAAATAATTAAATATATATGTACACATTCCCACATGTATATATATATACACTGACAAGCAAAAGGGTAACAATGTCTCGAACTTTTAACTTTCAAGCTCCATATCTCACCATCCACTACAGCTTCATCTTGGCTATCTCATACATAAATTTGACTTGCAACTATTTAGCATATGATTAGTTATGCAGATTCTTGTACAGTGCTGCGGAATATGTTGGCGCTATATAAATAAAAATGATTATTATTATTATTGTTACTGTTTTGCTCCTAAAAATCTAAATTTTTATTTTTATTATTTTGTTAGTATTTTGTAAATCCACCTTTGGCTTTCAACACTGCCTGAATCCTTCTAGGCATGCTCTCGATCATATTCAAGCATGTCTCAACCGTATGTTGGTGTATACTGGGTACAAGTACAGATTTTTCTTCAACTCTACCCACAAGCGTTTGAGTAGGTTGAGGTCTGAGGACTGTGGGGGCCAATCCAGCAGCTCTACTTCATTGTCATTGAACCATTTCTTTGCTAATCTCGACAGATGCTTCAGGTTGTTGTCCTGCTGGATCACTATGTCATCCTTTTCATACCCATAGTACTAAAGTGTACAAAATAACTCATCTTGTAGAATACTCCTATATAGCTCAGCATTGAGACCACCATCAATCCTGGTCAAGTATCCATTACCTTTGGCTGTGAATCAACCCCATATCTTAAGGCTTCCTCCACCAAACTTGACATTTCCTTCAATTTCTCAATCTGTTAGCTGCCTTTTCCCTAGTTTCTTCCAGACTCATTTGCACCCATCAGAGTCCAGTCTATTGACTTTCATCTCATTGCTCCAAATCACCCCTTTCCAATATTCTACTGTCCATGTTTCGTACTTTTTTCCAAACTCGAGCCAATGCTTCTTATGACAATATTGAAGTCAAGGCTTCTTCAACTTTTTTCGGGCCACCATTCCAGACTTGCGTAATGCGCGTTGCACAATGCTTGCATCGACATCTGTGATCTCACTATTACGAAGCATACAAGCCACCTCCACTGCCATGTTTGTTGCCCCAGAAATGATAGACCTTGTGATGAGCTGAATTGCTGACTCCAATATTTTGCCTGGAAGTCCACCTCTTGGCTTTTGAATGGATGAACTGACTTCATTTCATATTCTTCCAACTGTCATAGCGCTCACATGATGCAGTTTCTTCTTGGCTGAGAGATCACTATTGATGAGCTGGATGATGCTGTTTCTCTTTTTTTGGTTAATCTTCTTCATGGATGATCCTTGATTTGAACCAGTAACCTTTCACTGGGAATCAACCTAATAAAACACTGAGCTATTAGGGAATGTGATAACAAGTTGTAATTTGTAGTATACAAGAAGAAAAAGCTTTTTCCACCACCAGGATCAAAACAGTAACACTGCAGTTACATGGCAAGAATCTGCATGACTAAGATGATTAGCCATAGCCAAAGATGATTGTCAATAAAATCATAGTAGTCTCATGTTCGAAGCTGTAGTGGATAGTGAGATATGGAGCATGAAAGTCAAAAGTTCAAAATATTGTTAACCTTTTGCTCATTAGTGGATATTTATTTAATTATGTATGTGTATACAGTACAGACCAAAGTTTGGACACACCTTCTCATTCCAAGAGTTTTCTGTATTTTCATGACTATAAAAATTGTAGATTCACACTGAAGGCATCAAAACTATGAATTAACACATGTGGAATTATATACTTAACAAAAAAGTGTGAAACAACTGAAAATATGTCCTATATTCTAGGTTCTTCAAAGTAGCCACCGTTTGCTTTGATTACTGCTTTGCACACTCTTGGTATTCTTTTGATGAGCTTCAAGAGGTAGTCACCTGAAATGGTCTTCCAACAGTCTTGAAGGAGTTCCCAGAGATGCTTAGCACTTGTTGGCCCTTTTGCCTTCACTCTGCGGTCCAGCTCACCCCAAACCATCTCGATTGGGTTCAGGTCTGGTGACTGTATAGGCCAGGTCATCTGGCGTAGCACCCCATCACTCTCCTTCTTGGTCAAATAGCCCTTTGTAAATATATACATATACACATACATACGCATATATATGCAAATATATATAAAGCAGGTGAAATAAGTATTGAACAAATCACCAGTTTTCTAAGTAAATATATTTCTAAAGGTGCGATTGACATTAAATGCTCACCAGCTGTCGGTAACAACCCATCCAATCCACACAGGCAAAGAAATCACACCATAGATATCCATAAATTTGTCAGGAATGTTACATCTGTTGTTGCTGCTTTAAGGTTGCTGTGTCAGCATAAGGAAACTTCCTGAGCAGGCCTTTATAAACCACTCCCTCATCACCCAGCTTTGCTGGCTAATTAGTTTGCAACTTCCTGCTTGGCTCCTGGCATTGATTTGACTGCTCTAATACTGACCTTTGGCCGTGTTCTTGGATTCCTCTCTGTCTGGCATTCCTGATTGGTCTTGACTATTGGCTTTGTTTTATGGATTTGTCTTTGTCTTGTGATTTGGTTCCTTGTTGCCCTCTTCGACTGCAGACCCGTGATTGACAACCATTCTGTTATCTCTGTCCCTGTGAGTAGTGTGTGGATTTGGTGTTTGGCTTCTGCTGCAGTGCGTTTATTTGTGATACACTTTCTGTTCTGGTGACAATTCCGGTCTTCAGATTCAGCGAAAATCCATCTCTTCTTGCGAGGAGCTCTGGAGAAGGCATCTGAGGCCGGTCTTGGCTCGCAGTAGTGTATTACCTTTAAGTAGCATTTTCTACTGCTCGCAGTTGTCAGCCCATTTCTACTGCTGCTCTCCTGAAGATCAGTACATTTCTTACCTTGCATCTGAATCCTAACAAAATTGTTATGTGTAATAATGAGATAATGTAAAAAGCCATGGAAAGTCATGACACCAGCTGAAATCTATCAGCAAATAGAAATCAATCCTGTCACTAGTGAAAAATAATAACTGATGGCCTATAAAAAGGTGTTTCATTATTAAAGTGACACACAAGAAACATCTCATGATGGGTAAAACTAGTGAGCTGTCTCAAGACCTTCACAACCTTAATGTTGCAAAACATACTGATTTTGGCAGGATGGGTATGCAAACATGTGGTTAATGCGGTTTGGCGAGACAAGCAATTCTGCATTATGCATAAGGCATTATATTGATTGAGTCTTCCTGGGGTCAGAGGATGCCAGATGGACTCATGTTGTGCCCAAAGTGTGCTATTGACAAGACTGATCTTTATCGTAGTCTATGGGGCTGTCATATGATACAGCCTAGCTGAATGTGTCTACCAACAAAGCTTGAAATATTGTGATATCTGTAAACTCATGGCCAAATATATACAACATGACCTCGTAACCAAAGTTAGGTGCCGTTGAGACGTGATACAGCCCAGCCAATGAAAGACATGATATACACTATATGATACCACCATCTGGTTTATAGTAGTATAATGTTGTACCGTGTTAGCTATTGAAAGTAGTGAAGTAGTGGCGCCACCAAACCTATGATTTACCTTCGTTATATCGATGATATCCTTGTCATCTGGACTGCAGGTGAGGAGGCCCTACTTCAATTTCATAATGACTTCAATGACTTTCACCCGACCATCAACCTTAAACTTAGCTATTCAGGGAGTGAAATTCACTTTCTGGATACCACAATATACATTAAAGACCACCGGCTACTCACATCAATATACCACAAACCCACAGACAGAACGGCCTACCTGAGAAACGACAGCTTCCACCCCAAGCACACAAGACAATCTATAATCTACAGCCAGGCTATACGATACAATTGTATTTGCTCCGACAAAACAGACCTGGACAAGCACCTCCTGGATCTGAGGATGAAATTTCTCAGATTGGGATACAAACCAAAAGTAACAGACAACCAATTGAACAAAGCGGCAGCCATTACCAGAGACAGTCTGCTCACATATAGAGAGACCCAGAAAGATGCCCGAGTGCCCCTAGTAGTCACCTACAACCCACAGCTGCAGATCCTACGAAGGATTGCCAAGGAGCTCCAACCTGTGCTACATAGGGACAACAGACTCAAGGACATATTTCCAGTCCCCTCTCTCCTTTCCTTTCGACAACCACCAAACCTGAGGCGTATTATCGTCCGGAGTGCCCTGAAGGCCCCAACTGAAAATGGCACCTCACCTTGCCTACATAAAAGGTGCATGACCTGCAAGCACATCCACACCACTGACAGTGTACCTATCCCACAGTCACAACAGGTGCACAGAATTAGGGGGACATTCTCCTGCAGGTCTTCCAATGTGGTGTACCTCATAATGTGTGTGCAATGTCCCACCACAGGCCTCTATGTGGGGGAAACAGGGCAGAGACTTAGTCAGCGAATGAACTCACACAGATCCAATATTAATAACAGCAGAACCGATCTCCCAGTGGCCGCATATTTCTCCGGAGAAAACCACTCTATTGAAGATTTGCGGGTTGTGGTTTTAATGGGACATTTTAAGACGCAGGAGAAAAGGAAAGAAATGGAGTACAAATTTATGCAAAAATTTCAAACTCTGCAATTTGGACTTAATATTCATGCCAGTTTCATGTCACACTATGTATGAAACATGAACTGAACTCAATATTCATGCCAGCTTCAAATCACACTATGTATGAACTGTGAGGGACACAAATCACCTCCTGATAGCAAACAGATCACAGCAAGAATTACTGATCCCTCCGTCACGCACCACAAGTTTCCAGACTGTTTTTTTGACCTGTTGTAAATAACTTCTCTACTTAGATTGCATTTTTGTTAAGGACTCTAAAATGCTTTGAAAACCATGTGTATAAAAATCTGTGAATTTTCAGTCCTTGTATCACACCATGTCTGATGAAGGGAGCTAGCTAGTACTCCTGAAAGCTTACTTATAAATATACTCAGTTAGCCTCTAAAAGGTATCGCCTGATTTCTTCACTCTTCCACCATCTGGTTTAGAAAAAAATTATTACAATAATATTAAAAAAATCTAAATATAAAAAAATATGTAAAAAAATGCATAATAATAAATTTATACAATCATATGAGTGAAATCACATATGATGTTGGCTGTTGTATTGAACACTAATCTCATGACATGTGATATGCAAAAACTGAAAGTTGAAAACAATAATAATTAAAAAAAACAAAAGACAAAAAATGTAAAGAAAACCTGGATCAGGACTATAGTATCATTAATAATGTAAAAGGTCATGTTTGAAATTTCAACCCTTAGGATTTCTGGTATTAAGTTGAAAGATCCAAAAAATTTCTCTGTGTAAAAGGCTTTTTCTCCAATCCCCCCACATTGCAGTCTTGGAACTGCCTCAATTGCATAAAAACATAATGATTCTACATCACCAGCATGGACAAGAGATAAATGTTTAGATGGCCTAGAGATACCAGTACTTTTATAATTGATTGCATCTGATATACGTTCTGAAAATTCTATATGGTGCAACCCATATAAGGTATTTGAGACTGCAAATGGAGCACTCAGTAATACAGGTGCATCTCAATATCTAGAATATCTTTGAAACGTTTATTTCTTTCATTATTTAAATTAAAAAGTGACCTCCTAATATTTTCTATATTCTTTACACAAAGTGTTCTATTTCAAGTGTTTTATTTCTGTAAATGTTGATTATGGATTACAGGTAATGAAAACCAAAATCTAAGAAAATTTGAATATTGTGAAAAAGTTCAGTATTGTAAATTCAGTGTGTCACCTGCCAAGGTTTCCTAAGCCTTTAAATGGTCCCTCAGTCTGGTTCAGTAGGACACACAATCATGGAAGACGCTGATTATGAATTGAATTACTGAATTACTGAAATAAATGAACATTTCAAAGATATTCTAATTTATTGAAATGCACCAGTAGATATAGATATATATCTATATACTGTAGATATATAGAGTTAAATTTTAGCTAGAATCAATACAACCTTTTTTTTTTTTTTTTTTTTTTACTGCACAAGCTGTTTTTTTGTGCACGTCCCACCCTGCCGCCGCTGAGCGCTGGTCAGTGACTTATACGTTACTGATCACATCAGGTTTTGTTTTTTTTTTTATCTAATCGTAGTTAGAATCATTTGCTATATATATTGAGATGCACCTGTTGATACTAGATATTTGCTATTACAGTTCAGAAAACATTTTATATCAAAGGCAGAAATACGATCATGTGATTCAAAAAACATTTTTATAGATACAAATTTACATACATTGCATCTCATAGTACCACATTTGAAGAAAACTTTAACCTGTAGCCAAGTAGAGGATGGAGATTTAGATGAAAAATAACTAGGGGAATGAAGATCCCCAATAGAACGTCCCTTTTTAGCTACAAAATGACAACCTCTATGTAGGATTTGAGCCAAAACATCATCTTGGTATAATATAGGCAAATGTGTTTAATTATATCAACCACCCGATGGTATTCCTTGTGACCTTATGAGTTTTGGAAGATAACTTAGACTGGTGTACACTCTTCAATACCATATCACTCTGATTTTTCTTCTCTACTTTTTTAAGTTAACCTCTGTTTTAATCTTGCGCGTACCTCATTGGCTCATTGAGATATCTGAATAAGAGCATTTAATTTTTGTGAGTGCTCCCATTGGGATAGATATAATAGTGTGGGATGGGTGACTACTATTCGCATGTAAAATAGTATTACCAGCTGTTTATTTGCGAAAAAGTGTAATAGTCACCTGGGCAGTTGCTTGTAGACCAGTCAGTTGTAAATCTAGGAAAGAAATAGTTTCCTTGTGAAAAGTACCAGCGAATGTTAGATTGGCATTGATATTATTAATATATAACAGAAATAATGGTATGGATGCCACATTGCCACCCCAAACCAACAAAATATTGTCGATGTAGCATCCATACCAATATATGTCATCATGACAGGCATTGTCAGATGAATAAATGAAAGATTCTTCCCATTTAGCCATGTATAAATTAGCCAAAGATGGTGAGAATTTCGCCCCCCATGGGCACACCACATACTTGTAAATAGAATTTATCATCAAACATAAAGTAGTTGTGTTTTAGTTAAAAGTGGATCACATCAAGTATATATTCGAATAATAATATGGTAATAATAACATATATTCACTGTACTTATACAAGTGATGTGCAACAGAATCTAATGCAAGATTATACGGAATTCAGGAATACAAGGAAGACATATCACACTTATCATTATTAGGATAAAAATTAGGATTCCTTTGTGACACAACAGCGGAGTGAATATCTTTCACATCATGTGTATGATATCCCAATTCCATTAGACTAAACAAAGCACATTGTCCCTGAAAGTCAAACCCAGTCAACTCATTGGTAGTTACAACATCATTATTGAGAGATGGCATTATTTCAATATTTTGAGAAAAATGTTTTTTTACAGTTAATGATCTGACAAAACGATTAACATCCAAGATGGTGTTGAATAAATCAAAATGTTTAGTACATACAAAATTGAGACCCTTAGATAAAATTTAATTCTGAGCGTCTGTAAGTATATGTGACGACAAATTCAAAATATTGGATATTTGGGAACAGGTTAACGGTATTTCTTGCTGTGGTTTCAGGCAGGGTATCTGTGAAGATTTGGATCTAAGTTTACGTCCTGCCCGTCTTTTGGGTTTTTTGTGGCTGTTCTCTCCATTGGTATATTCTTCAATGAACAAGCCACTGCTAACATAATAAAATCCTGTTCAGAAACATCAGAGGTGTCTGAAGGTAATGGTGAACTAAAGGTAATGATTAGGTGTTGATTTGCTTCTAGTTCTGTATCTGACGTTCAAAATGGATTGGGGAGTTCAGTTAGCTCTATAATTTTTTCAAGAATGTACCTGGTTGTTTGTATAATCCGTGGAATCCCAAATATATTTAGTGCACTTTATAGATGTGATGGACTCCTCTGATTTTTTTTATATTATCTTTCTTGTACAGAAACCACTTGATATGGAAAAAACACAGCGGGCAAAGAAGAACAAACAGTCCAATATAAAAACTGGAATCTGGAGGAGACCCCAGTATCTGATAAGTGGAGGCCCAAGGGAGGTGAAGGAAAATAACAACCACTTATATTCACCTTGCCTTACCTCTGCTGAGCATTCAGTGGTCCCTCCACACCTACTCCAGGCCTCATAGGGCCTCCAGCTGACAACATGTAAGTCAGGTGACCCCAGAGTATAATAATAGCATTTCCAGTGCTATCCAAACAAGTTCATCCCAAAATGAACCGGAAAGCCAAACCTCATAAACATTAGTTGAAAAATTGGAGGGCGAGTTATAGAGTCAGAAGAGAGGGTGAGGAGTTTGGAAGATAAAATGTTGGCTATTCAGATAGAGATTAATGGGCTATCTAGATCAAGTAGATGGCCAAAATTAAAATTACTGATTTGCAAGATAGAGCAAGGAGATGCAATGTGAGGGTCCTAAGTCTTCCTGAAAATCTGAGGATAATATTGTGCTCAGCTCATGGAAAAATGGTTCCCAGAAAACTTTGAAGGTCTCTCTGGGTTGTTTGCAATTGAAAAAGCACATCTGAGACTCATCTGATTCTATCTAAGAGCCCCTCCCCAGAGGACTTACCTAGGGTTACTTTGTGTAAAGTTCTCTGTTCAGGAGATAGAGATCAAATTTTGAGAGTAGAGAGATCTGAAGGTGGGAAAGAGTATAATGGTAATAAAATGTTGATATTTCCGGATTACTGTAAAGAAACACAACAGCTAATTTTAAAAATGTGAAAAAGGCTGAGGGATTCAGATATCTGATTTTTGCTGCTATTTCCTTCTAAGTTGAGAATTGTTTATCAGGATCAAGAACAATTTTTCAGGAACCTATTGAGCCAAGTAAATGGCTAGATCTAAAGGGGATTAAATAGTTCAATAAGAGATTCCTGCTATGGTACGGGTATAATTGATTAACTGAAGTTGGGTTGTTAGGTTAAGTGGGTAGGGGCATTGTTATGAGATGCATTGCCCCTTGTCTAAGGTCCAATGTACTAGGAGGGGAATGGGGTGGGGGTAGAGGTTTCTTTCTCTTCTCTCTTTTGAGATATGTCTATATTTTTTATTTATTTATTTATTTTTTTCCCAAGATGGCGCCGCTGGAGTGGCTGCCAGCTACAGAAGCTATGAGACTCTCTATCTTATTTTTCTTTCTATGTCTCGTTTTGTACCTCTCTACTTAAGGACTTTGCACTATGAAGAAACACACACAAAGACTTGGACCCTTGTGATACTTTTTTTTTGTTTTTTATCTGTCTTTTTGTTCTGCTTGAAAATGGGATCTTTTGTGTATGCAGACAATTCCTTTGTCTATATAAGAGAGGAAATTCTGCAGCTCAGAGGCACAGCAGGGCGGCATACCATCTGGTCACACATCTCCCGCGAGCTTTGGAGAAAGAAAAAGCGGGTGAGGGGATGCAGAGTTGGTACTCTTCAGAGGATTAAAAAGAGGAGTTACCGACCAGCTGTTCCCTCCATCATCATGGGCAATGTGAGATCTCTTGCAAACAAGATGGATGAACTAACAGCGCTCACCAGGCATCATCAGGAGTTTCGGGCGTGCAGCATGATGCTACTTACAGAGACTTGGCTCACTGAAGTTACTCCTGACCCTCTGGTCTCCTTGGATGGTTTTAAACTCCTTCGGGCAGACAGGACAAGGGAGAGCGGTAAGAGGAAAGGAGGAGGGCTGGCAATGTTTGTGAATAATAGATGGTGTAATCCTAGGCACATTGTGATTAAGGAGCAAACTTGCTGTAAGGACATTGAACTATTAGCTGTGAGCATGAGACCTTTCTACCTACCAAGGGAACTATCACATGTCATCGTGATAGCTGCATATGTCCCCCCCTCTGCGAAAGCTGACACTGCCTGCGAGGTCCTACAAGCCACGCTGAGCCAGTTACAGTTAAAACATCCCCAGGCTCTCTTTCTTCTGTCGGGTGATTTCAACCATGCCTCTCCATCATCCACACTGCCCAGTTTCACACAGTATGTAACCTGCCACACAAGAGACAACAAAACACTGGACTTGTTCTTTGCCAATGCGAGGGAGGCATATAACTCATCAGCCCTTCCACCCCTGGGGAGATCGGATCACAACCTAGTACACCTCCGACCTGTGTACAAGCCACTTGTATGTAGAGAACCAGCTGTCACCCGCACAGTGAGGATATGGTCCGAGGAGAGTGATGAGGCTCTGAGGGATTGTTTTGACACAACCGCATGGGAAGTTCTGCAGGATTCTTATGGGGAAGATATAGAAGGACTCACACACTGCATAACAGACTACATTAATTTTTGTGTGGACAACACAGTACCCACAAAAGTGGTGAGGTGCTTCTCCAACAACAAACCATGGATTAACTCTGATATAAAAACACTACTTAAGGAGAAAAAGATGGCATTCAGGACAAGAGATAAGGAGGGGTTGAGGGAAGTACAAAAGGAGCTGAGGAATCAAATCAGGCAGGGAAAAGCCAGTTATAAGGAAAAAATGGAAAAGCAAATGGAAAGAAAAGACATAAGGGGGGGTCTGGGAGGGGCTTAAGTCAATTTCGGGTCATAAACAGTCTGTCTGCCAGATTGAGGCAGATGTTAATTGGCTTAATGAACTAAACCTATTCTTCAACAGATTTGATCACACACCAGCTCCTCCCACCCCAGTATGTCCTTCAGCTTCCCCCACCACAATGACTTCTCCCCATGCGGCCACTTCCCAACAGACCAGTAAATCCAGAAATCCGTCTTTATCTGGCCACAGTCTGACCTTCACACGGGCCCAGGTGAGGAAGGAGATGAAAAAGATCAAGGCGAGGAAAGCCGCAGGGCCAGATGACATCAGTGCAAGGCTAATTAAGACTTGCGGGGACCAGCTGTGTGGTATAATTACATATATGTATAATATGAGCCTGAGGCAGGAAATAGTCCCTGAATTATGGAAATCTTCTTGTGTGGTACCAGTTCCAAAGAAACCCCACCCTATGGACCTCAACGACTACAGACCTGTAGCACTGACATCCCACCTGATGAAGATCTTGGAGAGATTGGTTCTCACACATCTCCGCCCTCTAGTGAGCCCCGCTATGGACCCCCTCCAGTTTGCTTATCGACCGGGCATTGGGGTAGATGATGCCATCATCCATCTTCTGCACAGGGCTCTGTCTCACCTGGAGAAACCAGGTAACACAGTAAGAATAATGTTCTTTGACTTCTCCAGTGCTTTTAACACCATACAGCCCAGGTTATTGAGGGACAAGCTGGGCCTTGCTGGAGTGGACCACCACCTCTCCAACTGGATCCTAGACTACCTCACAAATCGACCTCAATACGTGAGAGCCCAAGACTGTGTGTCAGGTACCGTGATCTGTAATACGGGGGGCACCTCATGGTACGGTTCTCGCCCCTTTCCTCTTCACACTGTACACTGCAGATTTTAGGTGCAACTCATCCAGCTGCTACCTACAGAAGTATTCTGATGACTCTGCAATAGTGGGTCTCATCACAGATGATGATGACAGGGAGTACAGAGAACTGAACCGGGATTTTGTGGACTGGTGCCACCGGAACCACCTGAAGATTAACGCGGGGAAGACCAAGGAGATGGTGGTGGACTTCCGCAAAGGCAGAAGCCCTCCTAAACCAGTGGACATCCTGGGGACGGGCATCGAGATTGTGAACACCTATAAGTACCTGGGTTTGCTCCTTAATAATAAGCTGGACTGGGCAGATCATATGGAGGCCCTGTACAGGAAGGGCCACAGCAGGCTCTACCTGCTTAGGAAACTGAGAGCCTTTAGAATCCGGGGGGCACTTCTTAGAACTTTCTTCAACTCGGTAGTGGCATCAGCCATCTTCTTTGGAGTGGCCTGCTGGGGGAGCAGTATATCAACCAGGGACAGAAATAAACTTGACAAGCTGATTAGAAAGGCCAGCTCTGTCCTGGGGAGCCCACTGGACCCAGTGCAGGTGGTGGGTGACAGAAGGATACTGTCCGTGGTGAGCTCCATGCAGAAGAAGTCCCATCCCATGCATGAGACTGTGATCGCGCTGAGCAGTACTGTCAGTGACCGACTGCTCCACCCTAGGTGTGAGAAGGAGCACTATCGGAAGTCTTTCCTCCCCACCGCGGTTAGGCTGTACAACCAACACCGACCTAAGCGGAGATCATTACACACAGAGAACTGAAATATCTCTCTGCCTGTTAAATCCCCCCCCCCCCTGTGCTACGTCCTATCTGTCTGTCTGCTATCAAAGTAATGCCTCTCACCTTGGAACATTCCTGTACATGTTGTATTTGTATTTGTATCTGCTTATCTTATCTTTGCTGCTGTAACACACTGAATTTCCCCATTGTGGGACTATTAAAGGACTATTATTATTATTATTATTATTATTATTATTATTACCAATCTTAGCATGGAATGTTAGAGACATGAATTATAGGGTGAAGAGGCTGCAGTATTTAGAGTGATTAAGATCCACCAACCAGGTGTGATATGCCCTTTGGAGACTCATCTTTTAAAGGAATGATTGAATATACTTAGAAGGAATTGGGTAGGAAAGGAATACCACTCAGTTTAATCTGTATTTTCCAGGGGTATAAGCACCATGTTTATAGGACTTTGGATGTGAAGGTTTGTGATATCAAGGTAGATAGGGAAGGAACATTTGTTTGTAACGGTCTTGCGCCTATTGTCATGCTCTCGCTTCTAACAAATGAAATCACTGGCTTGCCTCCAGTTCACACCATGTGGTTTCTGACACTCCCTGTAACTGTGTATTCCCTTCCATGTAGCACCTCGTCCAGCCCATAAGGCGTAATGAACTCACCTTTGTGTGCTTCTGAGACAATCCCTGAAAGCTTCTGCCTACCTTAGTCTGCTCAGCCCTCTGAACCATGCTCAAGCTGTTGCTTCTGATTCTGCAAGGGTTCCCGCATTACACTACATGAGGATTATTGTATACTGACCATGATTCTGATCCTGATTGCGTTCTGCTGCCTACTTATTTATGACCTTGTCCTGTCCTGGACTACTGAACCTGAGCTGCCCATCTTGCTGCCAGGCAATGAACTTTGGCCTTTTCCCGACTATCCCGATACCTGTACTCTCTGATGCCTTGTACCAGAGTCTGTCTGGTTCCAGGTCAGCAGCCACCTATCCCAGAACCCCTCTGATAGTTGCACAGAGGATTCACACATCCATCCCTGATACAATAGTTGTCTTTTAGGGTTTAGACAGAAAAGACTGATTTTGGTTTTAATTTATATTCCTCTACCATGTGCCCAGGAGTTGCTGTTATCATTGTTAGAGTTTGTGCATCAGTGGGGAGAGTGTTGGTGTTGGTAATGAGGGATTATAATTGTATAATTAATAGTAAACTCGATAGATTTAGATTGAGGGATGAACAATTGTGTCAAACCTTGCCTAGCACTGACCCATGGTTTATCGAGGGGGTGGCTTGGATAGATTTACACCCAGAAGATATAATTATAATATAGTATAATAAGGCTAGCAATACTCCATCAGCAGGTAGTTCATGAGTAGAGAAGCATCTCAGATCACTCTACTCTTTTGGTGAGACTGGGATTTGGAGAAGATTAGCAGTTTGGGTTTAATTTTAAACTCAGTCCTTATTGGTTGTCTTTGATGAATGATGAGAAGGTCATTTTAGAACACAAGTTCCTTTCTTGAAGTTAATGTAGTTTCATATTCCTCATTAGTGGTCTGAGATGCTTCAAAAGCTTATTTAGAGGGCCTGTTATTTAATGAGGGCCTTTCGTGTTATGCATCGCTGGAATGCTGAATTCAGTGCACTGTCAATTTTGCCAGCATCTGCCTCGATTCCAGAGATATCAGTGGCATTAGTTTTGGCACCGATATCACTGCACTGTCAGAAGGGCTGACCTTACAGCTCAGCTTCATCAATGGGCAGTGATCAACGCCCCCCTGACGGTACACTTCCTTAGCCTCGCATTCCTCACCGCCCAGAGATGATGCTAAACTGTAAGGCTGGACCCTCTGACAGTGCAGTGAAAGTTCCTCTTTAAGTCCATCCAGGGTTTGCAAAGAGGATTTAGAAAGGAAGAGAAGAATGCTAAAAATAGTTTGGTTCCAGCAGAAGATAGGTTTATTTTGAGAAAGTATGAGGAATCAAGGCAACTCTGATGGGACTCCAGGGACAAATAGAAAGGTTTTCATACAGAAGTTTCCAGGGAAAATTTTTTTGGGGAGACCAACTTAGGTTTATTGAAGGGGATAGACCAGGTACATTTTTGTCAAGGGCAGTTAGGGAGTTTGGTTCTGCTAGGGATGTATTTGCAACCAGGTATAGGAATGGGTTGCTAATGAACCACCAGGAAAAGATTAGGGAAGTGTTTTGTCTATACTATCAGAACCTATATAGATTGGAGAAAGGAGTTTCAGCGGAGAGAATGACAGCATTTTAGAAAGTTGCTGCCCCTAAATGAAAGTCACCTGTACCTAATGGTTTACCATTTCAAAATATATCATAAATATGGATACATTTTATTACCAAGATTGGTGGACTTTGCAAATGAGGCTCAGAAAACACAGAGTCTTCCTTGTTATATGTATGAGGCTACAGCTGTTTTGTTACTGAAAAAAGGAAAAGTCGGCCTCAATCTGGAATTTGAGTAGTTGTGAAAATTATTGAAAAGGTCTTGACAAAGAGGATGAAGTTGTATTTGGATCCAAGGACATCTACTTTGGAGAATGGAGTTTGGTGCAAGAATTTTCACAGAATGACACAGAAACTGAAAGACACTTATACAGTGGGAGGAAGATCAAAAGGCTATTTCTAGAGGTAATAAGGTGTTACTGTAGGTTCACACTAGCATTACTGTTTCCATCATTCGGGTCCGCACAGATACCCAAAAGGCGGAGACCTTGTTAGCTTAAAAAGTGGTTACACGTGGAAACCCGCAGACCCCATAGACTATAATGGGGTCTGCCTGGTGTCTGCCCTGTTTCAGGACTTTTCTCTCCGCAGATTTTAAACGGATTCTGCGGTGAAGTCTCCTATGGAGACTCCAATGCAAGGGTGGATCCAGCCATATTGAGTTACAATAAAGAAGTCAGTAAACAGACTATATTTAGAAAATTGAGTGAGGTTGTTGGAAATTTAGGTGAGAAGAAGTGATTTGATGTTTTGAATTTTAATAATAGAGTGGTAAGTAACAGATAGCACAGGGTGTCACTTTTTTATTTTACACCAATTGTATTATACAGTAAATAGTTTATATAGATTTAAGGGCAGTACAGTTAATAAGTGTCCCAGATGCGACCTCACATGCAGATTTTCATCATTTGTATTATAGATGGGATAAGGGAAAATCTTTGGGGTTCAAGTGACTGAGTTATCCAAGACAGACTGAAGATCAAAAAACTGGTATCTACAAGTTAGTGGGTTTGTCTACAAGTTAGAGTTAGTGGGTTTGTCTTCTAGTAACAAATTTTCAGAAAGGATTAGATACCACAGGATCAAGGCTTTGTCAATCAGAGAAACCAGATCTCTTAAAACCTGTCTATACTTGACAGTTTTTTACTTTTGTGTTTTTTCTTCCTCTCTGGGGTTGTTGGATTGGTGGGGACTGAGGGTTGTTCTATTTTTGATGTATATATTTATTCATATTTAGTATTGCAGTTTGTCAAATGGAAATAAATAGAAAAAAGTTAAAAAAAAACATTGCTGGAAGACCACAAGCTGGTGGCAGCAGAATTATGGTCTGGGACATTTTTATGGCATTCTCTGGGCTCATGTGGAAGACACTCTGTACCGATAACAGGTATAAATCCATCCTTGCCGATCAGATAAACCCAGACATGCCGTTTGTCTTCTGAAATCTTCCACCAAGACAATGAAACATGTCACACGACTAGAAATGTCCAACATTGGTTGCAAGAGCACAACCAAGATTTCCAAGTACTCCCTTGGCCCCATAAATTCCTTGAGCCAATTGTACATCTGTGGGACCACCTCAATGATTGTACTCGCTCTATGGATCATCCCACAAGCACCCTCCAGCAAATGTGGGATGCACTATAGTGAGCATGACTCCAGATACCTGAGACAGCCTACCAACAGCTTATTGAGTCACTCCCAGCTTGTGTAGCTGCTGTACATGCTGCATGGAGTTTGTATGCTCTATGTTTGCGTGGGTTTTCTCCAGGTATTGCAGCACATACTGAATTCAACTAAAAACAGGGGAGGAGGTTCCTAGGCTGCCTTACACTTCTCCACCTCACAAAGGAAGAACCAGTGCAACAACTACTTTCCTCAGTGTTCTTCAGATTCAGAAGGTTCTGGATTGGTATGCCAATGCAGTTGCCATCTCTTCATTTTCACTATGTGAAGGTAATGTGAGATGCTTAACTCACATCAGGGCTCTTGCTTGCTTATGGGAACAAAGGAAACTTTGTATGGATAGGGATGAGAGATTAAATGGATTGTCCGCAAGATTTTTTATGGCCTATCCCCAAACAGCTGATCAATGTGGGGTTGACACCCCACCTATGAGACAGTTATGGCCTATGCTAAGGATAGGACACAAACAATCATGGACAACCCCTTTAACAAGCACCAGTCATTTTCACCAAGGTATTATGGTAGGTCGCTGTCTACCATTAAAGGGGTTTCTTACTGTATCCACTGCTCACAGGAGAGGGAATAAGTGTCTGATTGCAGGAGGTCTGATCAATTGGACTCCCAGCATTCAGGAGAATAGGGATCCACAGTTTCCAATAGGTGTTCTATGTGAATGGAATAGAGTGTGAATGGAGTAGTGGTGTACATGCATATCGTATAAGAGAGAATGGATCACCATAATTTGTTTATGTGGAGAACTCAGGGGAACATGTGGGTCCAGTTTTCTTGATCTCTGTGGTTACCTGTGACTGGAACACCAGCAATCAGAAAATTATCCTCTATACTGTGAATAGGGCATAAGTGTCTATAGAGGGGAATCCCCTTTAAGCTGCAATATGTGTTAGATCTGAAGACAAACAAGATCTTGCCAAAAATCTTATGGCAATTGGGACCTAAACTCTGTCTAGTACTAAAAAGGATAGGGCATTTGTCTTCTATTTCACAGAAGTGACAACTTTTTTCCTGTACCATATATTATATGTATATATATATATATATATATATATATATATATATATATAGTCAACACAATTTGCATGGCAAAGTGAAATTAATGTTCATATTTTATTACAATTATATATAAATAAGGCATTCAACAATTTATATTAAAATCACATCATATTTTAAGCCTCTAAAGCATTACAGATCATAAGCACTAGTGCATTGTTTCATAAAATACACATTCAGAAGTTAAAATATAACATTTCTTAAATCAATACTTATAAAAAATCTGATACAAAAATAGATTTTTATTTTTAAATGCAGCAATGAGACAGTGCATCATAAAATTGAAAAGCTCTGCTATTTTGTTCAGGTTTTTAACATTATTTAACAGAATCAAGCATATTTTTGAAGAACAAATAATAGGAATCAAAAATAAATGCTGTGTCTGTGGTAATACCCATCACTACAACCCAGTGGTTTAAGCTATAGTATTCAGGATCTGCAGTGACCAGCTTGTAAACATTAGAATTTCGGTAAAATTGGAAGAATAATAGGAGGTATATGCTCAGTTAATATGCAAATTTTACCAATAATTTAAAACACAACACAACAGTTTCAATAATGCGGATTGTATTCTCTAAGGATTAGGCTACATATTTAATGTATCTCATATTGTGTGGGCAGTTCAGTGCCACGTACACCCATAATCTATTATGTCTTGTTAAGTTAAGCAAAGTATTTTTCTTTGCTCATTAAATATATCTCCATTTTAGGTATTTAACTAAAATATCATAGAAATATAATCATTTTGTTTGGATTTCTATTTTGTCTTGATCGAGTCATTTTTCACTTCTGGTCGTTTTATCTTGACCTAAAATAAAACATACAGAAATATGTTAGTGGAAATTTTTGCATATATCGATGATTTTCTATTCATTTGTTTACATGGTTGGAAGGGTATAGCAAACTACCAGAGAATCCTATGGCAGAACTGGGCTTTGACATACTAATGCGGGCACTGAGCCGGCTCTCTGCTGTATAATACAGCAGACACTTGACGGATATGACAGCCGCTCATCTTGTGAAAGGGTTAAAGCAGCTTATGTGTCATTAATACATTTTGTAATATAATTTCCAGTGCTATCTCTGGAAATTATACAGGTACAGTAGATCTGCATATTCAGCCACAGTATGATATGAAAGATGATGTCCTCTTTCATATGACACCAAAATCAAATTTCTATGTTTTATAATGCCGAGATATAGTCGCTTGCATTGACCCTCCCCACCTTCATTTTCTCTTCATTTCAAGAGAAAGAGTGATAAAATGCAGGATTTCACAGAGAGGAGGCAAAATTTGTTAAAAAAAAAAGTATGTAACAAAATTTATTAATAACACAAATACTGTCAGAAAATCAAACATTGTCCAAAAGTTTAGTTACGCTTTAAAGGTTTTGCATAACACAACCCCTATTTGGAGATCACTTTGAAGCCTGGATCGGGCTACACACAGGGCTTGCTGGAAGTCTGTGTTATTCTGATGCTTAGAAGTAGGCAGCAAGGGCAACCAAACATGATTATAGTGATACACTGTTGAAGCAAACTTGAAATGAGGATATACTTTGAATGATGTAATATAAACTATCATACCTCTACTAAGCTATTGACTTTCTCAAGGTGAGGTTTCCAGCCGACCAATTGTGGAGATTTATTGTCTTGTTCTAAGTTTGGTATTTCCGTTTCTCCAAGTCTCTTGAAGGCTAAAAATGCGATCAACATGAGTTAAGATGAGCTAACAAATTAAATTTGTCACCTTGAAAATGCAGTCCAATCGTTGCGTAAAATGTTATACTATAGACTGATACTGTATATAGTTGTCTTAGGGCAGCTAATATCTGGTAGTTTATTTATTATAATCCCTGTTCATTCTGGCCTTAGGAGTTCAGTTATAGTGAATCTTTTCTCACATATATTTCTCTATATCAGTCAACTGGTGGACTACAGTCAGAAACCAGGTCACGACACAAGCTGTCCTGACCCATGCCTCCTTGCTGATGTATAATGACAGTAGTCAGAAAAAGACTGATTCCCCAACTGCTGACCCTTTGCACTGATGTAACACAGCAGTAGCAAGGAGTGCAACCTGCCCATGCTGCCTAAACAGAAGTAGCAAATTGTGGCTGACTGTCAAGACTGTCGATCCCTGCTGCCACCGCTGTGTTACATGAGTACTAAAGAAACAGCAGCTGAGAGAACAATCTTTCTCCCGACCACTGTCAGTGTCATTAGGCAGCAGCAAGGAGAAAGTTTCCTGGTAATTACCTATATATCCAGTGGGGACATTGTATATGAGGGGGCATTATCGTGGAATTTATTCTATGTGGGGGCACTAAAGTTGCATTATACTATGTTAAGGGGGCACAAATGTGGCATCCTATTGCGTGAGGGCATGATAGTTTAGCATTATACTGCTTGAGGGGACTGTTGAGGAATTATACTGTGTGGGGGCACCAATAGGTCATTTATACATGTGGAGAATTATACTGTGGGAGAGAACTAAGGAAACATTTTACTGTGTGGGGGAACCAATAGTGCATTATGCCATGTGCAGGCCATTAAGGGGCATTAAGCTGTATGGAGGCACTAAGGTGGCATTATACTGTCTGTGGGCACTAAGGGGGCATTATAATGTATGGGGGCACTAAGGAGACTTCATCATTGTATGTTACATAAATGTGGGCACTATTACTCTATGAGGACACAAATGGACTGGATAGGGTCAAATGAGGCATGGACATAACTAGGCACAGTTAGAGGCATGTCTTACATATGTATGTATGTAACTCGTTCAGTTACTGTTCAGATAGCATTTCAAGCGGATGGCAGACCCTGGTCAGTGGACCTTTACAAAACGTAGTTAAGTAATCCTACTCTATAACATGCTGCCTCCAGACTGGACTGCATTTTATTGTTTATAGCTTCACTTAAGCAAATTAAATATTACTGCATCGAAATCTATAATAATGGGAAGAATATAGTTCTGTACTTACATGAAAATAGAGATGTTCTCCAGCTAAACCGTGTATCATACATTCTGATTTAAAAAAAAATATATATATATTAAACAGCATTAGAAGGTGGTGCAAGAAAACATGCAACTTATAAAATGCTCTTAAAACTATAAAGAAGGCTATGTTCCCATAGTGATTGTGAACTATGACTGAAATATGCATTGCAAAAGAACCTAGCACAAGCACAGAATGCATCCCTCCATTCATCAGCTACTGTATATGTCATAAGGATTGCAGTTTGACATATGCAGGATTGGTACAGTTTTATGAATGCCCTGCTCTACATTTTCTTGTAAATGAATATGGTGCCTGCTCCACTAACATAGGGCATTAGTATTAATAAATAATCTCCTGTTTTCTAAATGATAGAATAGCTGATGGGCTTGTCATCTGTACCTTGATGACCAGCTATTGTAAATGAACATTGATAATGCCACTGAACTGATTGGTTCACTTTTCAATAATTTCATACAAAATTCTTGTAGTTTTTCTTGAAATTATACATTTGATATAAAGTGTATAGTAACTGTCACTTACCCATCATCGGCTTCATTTTGTCTTCGTTTTCTTTTTTGATACCAGTACGCCCCAAACCCAATTCCCAGGAGGAGCAGAAGAATAAAGGCCAAAGTTCCAAATAGTATGCCGAAGAATGCATTTAGGTTCATAGAGAAATTTTCACATTGAGGTCCAGATGTGACATATATAGAGAAAGGTTTACAACTAAAATAAAAAAAAAATGTAGAAAATATAAATTATTGTGGATTGTTTGTGTTGTGCATAGAAGAATTAAGAAGAGCTACAAATACTATAACTGCCTGTCTGAACACTTGTTAAAATGTAAATGTTTATTATAAAGAAGTTAAAAGAGTGAGCTACCTAAACCACTGCCAGTTCCCGCAGTAGTTAATACAGGCTTCACCACAGGTATAGTAGCAATGGGATAATGCAGCCCATTGCATCCACCATTGATAGTTTAGTGGACTCTATGTTTGACCATCCATTGATGTATGCTACAAACATATGTAGGACTGATTGCCGGGGTGCCCTAAATAGAAATAGTGAACCACAAATGTAGTCTTTAGCTCATACTCTCTGAGCCGTAAATGTAGCATTCATAGGGCCACACCACTTTTCTATTCTGAGGGTATCCCCCTATGGCTACAACACTTACTTAGGTTAACATCCCCCCCCCCTTTAGACATTAACTATCAGGTCCACTGACACCCATCAGATTCCCTAACACCTAACACATTTCCCCTCACTTATTTTGATTATAGAGGTTCATCAGTGGTATATTGTGGACAGAGAGAGAGGAGATTGCTATGAAAATAACACTTTGTATTGTCTTCTCACTCCTTGCATGTCTCAGCACTAGTACATGGCCACAATCAGCTGGCAGAACGCCATTAATTGAAGAAACCGGTCTCCATGGGAACCCTCAAGCGGCTATAGGCTGCCGATGGCAACATTGAGAAGTAGGCGGGAGTGTCTAAGTAACATCTAGTAACTAATATCTAAAAAAAGGAGATATTTGCTAGGGCATAAAATGTATGCATTTAACATCCAGTCCAGTCAAGTCTGAAAGTGAAAATTGACATTGTGATATGCCATGTATAAGCTATAAATGATGGTTAATATGATGGTGAGGCATATATCAGTATGCCTCATGAAGACATAAAACTCGGCTTATAAGTTGTTGCGCTAAATACATTTCCACATCCATAATTGGGAGGACCGCAGGTCATAAGTAAATAATGTAAGTTATTAACCCCTCAGTGCTAATAGTTGGCTCTGCAGGCACAGTGCTTATAGGTCTGGTCCCTATTCATATTGAATGATATATGAATGCATCTACCACATGTCTCAATGCACATGTATATAGTGTACATTTCAATGTATATGTCATGTGTAATTCCATATAGCCACATACCAAGTAGATTTTATCCCCCCTCTATTATCCCAAGTAGATTATAATTGTGTCCAGTTAAGATATATTCCCCATAGGGTTAAGTATGTATCTTGTGTGGCCATATAGTAAAATAAAATTTATCCATTCATTTATGTTTTATGACTTTATGTCTAATGTGCCATGGGACATACAGATGACATCTCCGCAGAGTTATTAAAAACATGCGAATGAGATAGACTCATTAAGTCCCAAAGATTTCACCTTTTGCATAAGAAAAATCCATGTGGTCTCATTTTAGAGGACGAATTAGCCAAATTCCCACCTTTATAGTTGGCCAATAGTCATTGTAATTGATGTTACAATCCTCAGGAAGACATCAACCAAGGTGTCTTCATTAAGGGGGGATTTCTTCTTGAAGGTAACCTAAAGCCAGTAAAGGGATCTTCACCCAGGGCTCTTTGTCTGTGTAGTTAGAGGGCACATCTTTCTCACTTAACCCAAGTTCTAAGTAGCGCTAGTTATCATTTATTCTAAAAAAACTTTCTCTACGTTAATTTGCTATCTGAACAACTGATGATCCTTACCCACTGAAAGAGGTCAAAATGCGGGATTGGCACATATGATAATGCTTTTGACAACACCAAAATCTCTTGTGTATGTCAGATTTCATTTAGAGAGATTAAAAATTTGCATGTACTGTATACTAAGTCTACCTGTGTTCCCGCCATAAGTAGCTCGAGATCTGGGGTCCTTGGGCTAAAATATCAACCCTATTATTGGGGGTGTTTCTATTACCCTTAAAGACCCTTCCTCTCTTTTGCCTCAAAGTTTGGGTGGGCTGTCTCTTAAGTATGACTTTACTTGCCCTACTACTATCAGCCAGGGATGCTTCTATGTCAGAGTACTCCTGTTCTGATGATGATGGTTCTGTTTCCGATCCCTGAGGTGGGTGATCTCTTTTACTGTAATCAAATATGTGCCCCTCTTTAAGACCATGTGTGTCCCTCACAAACTGTACATATTTCCTCTCTTATGTGAGACACAAATTTTTCCACGTCTGTTGTAATACGGACTCCTTCCTATCAAATTGTTTGTGAATTTTTGGACAAGTTCAAACATTTCTTGTAATGTCTGTGTTGTGGAGGACAGTATTAATTGTTCCACTTCCAACAAAACATATGCATAAATCTAAGTGATGAATGAATTGTTTCTTTTTATCACCCCCGGACAAGGGATGGTGATCTGTTTTTAATATATGTCTCCAGAGTCTGTACCTCCCAGAATTACCTGATGTAATCTTTGTGTATGCGGGTCAGTTTATGAAAGCATGCAATGATACTTAAACTACTTCCAATTCAGACACAGATTTAAGCATCACTGTGTCCTTTTGTAACCTGACTCACAGAGCCTGTAAATTTTGATTTTGTGTCTTGCTTTTGTATTGCCAGAATCTCAGTCTCTCCTTAAATAAAATCAGTGACACATCCATGGCAATATTTATTTTGTGAGTTATATGCCTTTGAAAATTTCTCATGAAAACCATTCAAAATAATTTTGAATAATTTGCCTTGACTGGGGGCACTCTGCATACTCTGCCTTTGTGGGGGCTCTTCACTGTCAAGTAGAGGATGACATTTTTTGGCTAAGGATCCATGTAGCGAGCCATAGCCAAAAAGCACTGTGGAAAAGACTGCAAATTTTCTGTCCCTATTATACCTATACGGAAAATGCCAGAATTTCTGTAGGTATAACTGACATGCTACGATTTACAAAAATGCAACGATTAACAGCATATAACCTAACTATCTATATATAACAACTACTACTGCCTAACCACTTGTTTTTTTGTATATTTTTTAAACTTTTAAAAAATTTTTTTACATTATATATCAGTAAACAGGAACAGGAAACAGCACCTAAAACGGTGGTGCAGGAGGAGTTCCCACACTTTTACTGACATCTGTTTACAATTAATATATGTATATACTGTTATATATATATATATATATATATATATATATATGTAGCTATAGTGTATAGATATAGATATACAGTATATGTATTTGAGGACTGCTGTGATTGGTCTTGCTGCCAATGGCGGGCACAGGTTAAAATCACTGCATGTGAATGAGGCTTTGAAAACCTAATTTACATATATTGTAATGCCCTTTGTTGTGATGTGGAATCTGAAACTGCAACAAATCCATAGTATCCATGAGATGCACATAATACATGGGTTTTTGCCACAGCAACACAGTTGTGGAAGTTATCGATTAATCAAGCGAAAATATGCATTTGCTTGCAGTTGTGCCTAAGACTAGTTACGCTACAGTAATGATATTCTGCCACACTATTTGGCTATGTGAGGCTTAATCCTGAAGGAAGAAAAAATGGTGCATGCATTTTCTTCCATTAAAAAAGTAAACAAGCATGACGGAAGAGAGCGTCCATCATGTTTTTTACATTAGAATCAATGGGAACAGACACAAGATTTTTTTTAAATCTTTTTTTATGTTTGGAAGCATATATACTATATTGTAAAACATTCTCTCCTGCTCTCTGGACTGAGATATATATGATGCACTTTGTATTGTGCTATCAAAGTGAGACTACATCCCTGTCAGTGTCTGGTATAGAGAGGGTTAAACCCCTCAAAAGGGGGGTGTGGGTGGGAATGTGATGTATGCCCCAGAGAAGCATATTGGATTTTGTGTCTACATACCAGATCTCCACAGGGATTAAATATCAGGATGGATTTGATATATTTGTATTAAAGGGGTTGTCCGGGATAAAATTATCTTTCTAATCTAAACTAACCCCCTCCCCCGCTTACCATCTAAATTACTTAGTGTACCAAAAATCTATATTTACCTAGATCGCCAGGGCAGTCATGTGACCACCCCAGGCACATTTTCCAACATTCCGGTGACATTCCGTTTCCCTGTTTCCGGAAATGGAATGTCACCAATACTAAAACTAGCACCAAAGCTAGCAGGTAGTTTCCAGGAGGTGGCAGAGGTCCAATATAAAGTAGTCGTAGAGTCCAAGTCAGCAACAGGAGATAGCACAGTATAAAGGGGTCAGACGAGAGAGTAGTCAGCAAGCCGGGTTGGTATCAAGAGGTCACGCAGTAGCAAAATCGGAGATCAAGGAGAGGAGGCCGTAGTCAGGAGGAAGCCAGGGGTCGATGCACAAGATGAACATCAGTATTAGCAGCAGAGCAGGAGAGGCTAGCTAGATTATAGGCTAAGAGCACAATAATCTTGCAAAGCAGGAAGTGCAAGGCTGGGTTTAAATAGGAAGTTCAATCAAGAAACAGGGTGGAGCAAACCAGAGAGGCGGGAACTGAAACTAGAGACACTGAGAACTAGGCTTTAGATCAGCACAGGAGCTGTCCAGAAGGCTGAATAGCTCAGTTGTAAGAGCTACAGCCTGGGACACCGAAGTCCCTAGATTCAAGTCCTGACAATGGTAGTTGTTGGAACACAGAACGGGAAGCTACTCATGTAAACAAATGTGGAAGATTCCAGGAGCTCACAGAGAAACCCCGAAAATCACTCAAAACACTGCTAAAGGTATTTGGTTACATTTATTAACCTATTAATAGCACTAAACACTGAAAACCCCTATAAGGTTGGATACATTTGTTATACCCCAGAATGATATGTTTATTTACAAATATATAATGCAATTTGTTGTGGCAATATGTTTTATACAGTACAGACCAAAAGTTTGGACACACATTCTCATTCCAAGAGTTTTTTGTATTTTCATAACTATAAAAATTGTAGATTCACACTGAAGGCATCAAAACTATGAATTAACACATGTGGAATTATATACTTAACAAAAAAGTGTGAAACAACTGAAAATATGTCTTATATTCTAGGTTCTTCAAAGTAGCCACCTTTTGCTTTGATTACCGCTTTGCACACTCTTGGCATTCTCTTGATGAGCTTCAAGAGGTAGTCACCTGAAATAAGGGGATTTTTTTATCTACCAAAGGGGGCGTGTCCTAATTAGGGGGCCCCATCATGTAAACAAAAATAGCTGGGTTGGACATATTTTTTTTTCTATGGGGGGCACCTTTTTATAGTTCGCCTCAGGCAGCATAGAAGCTAGGTTCTCCCCTGGTTCAAGAGACCCCACTGAAATATAAGGATGTGTAGTGGCTGGCAGTTATGGGGAAAAGCTGCATGGAGGACCACAGCTGAACTTTTGCACCAGTGCCCAACACTTTAAAAAGATGGAATGGGTGTCTCGCCTAGAATCATATTAGTTGTAGCCTGCAATATGTTGAGATCCATCTTTCTCCCTTCATTCCTTCTGAAACCTTTTGTCTCCTTTTTCATTGCATCTAAGTTCTTAATACCCTTTTTCTACATGTTACTCATCTGAATAAAGGTAAATAAGGACACATTTGCACCTATACACTTGTTCAAATGTAAAACTGATGTTGTGTGCCACTACTATTTCTTTCAATTCTGTTTTAAAAATAAGGATTTACGCATAAAAGACATACAAATGACAGAATAACTACATACCTGCAACTAATGTCTCCTTTAACAAGCAGACAGGTAGCATCGTTCTTACAGTAGGAACTGTTGATGCACTTTGAGACACATGTCAAATCATTAGGATTCACATAATATCCAGCATACCTACAGCTGGCATTCTTTGCCAGGTCTTGCACACTCACTGAGGAAAGAAAACAACAACTGTCTTGAGTAGTCTGTGAGAGGCTTGTTATATGAAAATCCCAGCTATAATGTGCTCTCATTTATTAAAACCATCACTCACACATCACATTCTAGTAAAATATATATAAACATTAGAGCAGACTTCTTAAAACTGTCTTCATTTAGACAGCTTACAGTTAATACACACGTGGACAAAATTGTTGGTACCCCTTGTTTAATGAAAGAAAAACCCACAATGGTCACAGAAATAACTTGAATCTGACAAAAGTAATAATATTAAAAAATTCTATGAAAATGAACAAATGAAAATCAGACATTGCTTTTCAACCATGCTTCAACAAAATTTTAAAAAAATGAAAACTTATGAAACAGGCCTGGACAGAAATGATGGTACCATTAACTTAATATTTTGTTGCACAACCTTTTCAGGCAATCACTGCAATCAAACTATTCCTGTAGCTGTCAATGAGACTTCTGCACCTCTCAACAGGTATTTTGGCCCACTCCTCAAGAGCAAACTGCTCCAGTTGTCTCGGGTTTGAAGGGTGCTTTTTCCAGACGGCATGTTTCAGCTCCTTTCAAAGATGCTCAATAGGATTTAGGTCAGGGCTCATAGAAGGCCACTTCAGAATAGTCCAATGTTTTCCTCTTAGCCATTCTTGGGTGTTTTTAGCTGTGTGTTTTGGGTCATTATCCTGTTGCAAGACCCATGACCTGCGACTGAGACCAAGCTTTCTGACACTGGGCAGCACATTTCTCTCTAGAATCCCTTGATAGTCTTGAGATTTCATTGTACCCTGCATAGATTCAAGACATCCTGTGGCAGATGCAGCAAAGCAGCCCCAAAACATAACAGAGCCTCCTCCATGTTTCACAGTAGGGACAGTGTTCTTTTCAAGATATGCTTCATTTTTCCGTCTGTGAACATAGAGCTGACGTGTCTTGCCAAAAATTTTGATTTTTGTCCTATCTGTCCATAAGACATTCTCCCAGAAGCTTTGTGGCTTGTCAGCATGTAGTTTGGCAAATTCCAGTTTTGTCAGATTCAAGTTATTTCTGTGACCATTGTGGGTTTTTCTTTCATTAACCGAGGGGTACCAACAATTTTGTCCACGTGTGTAATATAATAATAATAATACATTTTATTTATATAGCACCAACATAATCCTCAGTACTTTACAAATTGACAGTTAAGACATATTCACATACAGTAACAGTGAAAAACGAACATGTGATGGCTGTTTTTGCAACACATTGAACATGTCCGTTTTATTTTTGACGGTCCGTTTTTCACAGACACACTGATCCCCCCAAGAAATCAATGGATCCATTTTTAACTAATGTACAACGGATTGACATACATTTACATCCATTAAACATGGAATCATTGCGTTGGGTCAAAAAGAAGGCCCAATGAAATTCATGTGTTTTTTTCACGGACTGATACAAAACGGATGACACTCAGCCTTGAAAAACGGAATGGTTGAAAAAAAGCTTTTAAAAATGCGCTTTAATGGCCATTTTTAATGGCTGTTAGATCTGTCAAAAACATCACTGTCATGTGAATAAGGCCTTAAGCTATATTCACACGATTATGAATATTGGTTGTGTGATGACTTTTTTTTTTAACAGCCATCATACGGCTGCATTAAATTCTATGCAAATGAATGGAGGTTATTTATATGACTGATATTTTGACGGTCTGTTGTAATGGAGCATCAAAATATAGGTCATGTTCTACTTTTGTATGAGGGATACGTATAAATGGTTGCCCGTTTTTTTAATGGACGTTTTTCATGGCTGTTCGCACTTCCATTGTGTGAACATAGGCTTGGACTAGACAAATTTCTTTCAGTGGGTCACTAACGTTCTGCTACCTATTGGTTGCCTTACTTTATGTATTCAGAAGATAATGTAGCACATGCAGCATTTTTCTGTTACAGATGTGAAAGGGATTCATAGCTGAAATCATTTGATGTTTGATGTTATGTGGTGCTCACTGAAATATATTAGTGTCACCCCCTTAGCCACATAAGTGTATACAACCAGGGAGCTGAATAGATATATAATATCATACAGCCATGGACAGAGTCTGAAGAGTATTTGCCAACCAGCAGCTGGAACCTGAAGATTCTAAAGGACCCAGAGTATAATAACTATTATGCAAGTCCCACATTCTTCCTTTCCCTGCTTAGCCTTTGTCCTCCCTCATAAAATAAAGAAAGATGATTTTAGAAAATACCAGCATTGGTCTTTTGGTTTACAGATAATGAAGAACACTTACCTTTGTCACCCTCTGTCACATCAACAATTTTAATTTGATCTGCTGAACGTATATCTCGAGTACTCAGTTTAAGAAATTTTACCAATTCATCATTTAGAAATGTAACTATATTTATATCTGCCACATAAGAAAATCTTGCAATGAATGTTGCTGAGAAAGTGCCTGATGTATTCCTGGAAACATACGTAAAATATAAAACATCAGATAGCATCAGTTCAGTATGGAAGCTCATAACATGATACGTTCTAGTTTTTACAAAACTCAAGCAGCAAACAGTTCAGATCACTACTTTACTGAGCAAAAGCAGCAATGTTGAAGATTATCATGCTAGTAACTGTATGTCCCCATCACACGAATTAAAGCAATAATGCATGCAGCAGCATCAAAGGTCCATAGTAAACTCAGAATGGGATCCGCATCCCCTTGACAGGCCTGTCAAATGTACTACACCTAAAGTTAACATGCAGAATTTCATACTTAGTTCTAGAATTATAGAATTATACCAAATATTTTAATAATATATCTATATATTGGAAATGGTGTAGCTATAAAATTTAAATCTCTATGGCTGTGCATGCAGGTACTGACTAAGGCACACCCACATAATATCTTCCCCCGCACATAAAAGACAAGAGAAGTGGTAGTGTGCAGTATATAAATATATCTTATATACTGTTTATTAAAATGAGTTTCTGTCTGTCTATTCTTTATGTGCGACCAAACGACGACTGGACCGATCTTCACCAAATTTGGCACACAGGTACCTCAGGTGTCTCAGCTCTCTAGGACGTACTGTTCCTGAGATACAGTATTCCCAAAAAATGACCTGCATTAGCCAATAGAAGCCTGTAAGTCTTTCACTCATATTCCAACTGCCATACACTTGGGTACATGTCCCTTATCAGCCCATAGAAGCTCGCAGGCGCTTAGTCTCCACATGCATGCAGCTTTACTCCAGGTTTCCATAACAACCCAGCCATTTGTCTTAACTGCTGTAGCTCAGCTTTAAAGGCGCAGGGTGCTGTGGATGACACTGTTACACAAGGTCACATACACAGAGCTTTACTCCAGGTTTCCAAAACAACCGATTGAAGGTTTTTCACTGATATTCAAACTGAGATACACATGGCCACATGACGCTTATGGACCAATGGAAACTCGCAGGTTCTTCAGTCTTGACATACACACAGCTTTACATCAGGTTTCCATAGCAACCAAGCTATTTATAAACTGTATTAGTCAATAGCAGTTCACAGGTCCTTAAATATTCAGTCGTATGAGGTATACCAGCCAATATACTGTAACTTCACATTTTATTTACCAGGTTTCCATAACAACACAGCCATAAATAGACTGTACCTATACTGAACTACCATACTGGATGTCAGCATTCTTATAAATTGAAATGTATTTAAACTACACATAAATGACATGCAAAATAGACCAGTGCCAATTCTTATGGGGCCACTACACAAACAAAAAGATGAAATATACCCGTGCGAAGCCGGGTCCTTCTGCTAGTATATACAGTGGGGAAAAAAGTATTTAGCCAGCCACCAATTGTGCAAGTTCTCCCACTTAAGAAGATGAGAGAGGCCTGTAATTGACATCATAGGTAGACCTCAGCTATGAGAGACAAAATGAGAAAACAAATCTAGAAAATCACATTGTCTGATGTTTAAAGAATTTATTTGCAAATTATGGGGGAAAATAAATATTTGGTCAATAACAAAAGTTCATCTCAATACTTTGTTATATAGCCTTTGTTGGCAATGACAGAGGTCAAACGTTTTCTGTAAGTCTTCACAAGGTTGGCACACACTGTTGCTGGTATGTTGGCCCATTCCTCCATGCAGATCTCCTCTAGAGCAGTGATGTTTTGGGGCTGTCGCTGGGCAACACGGACTTTCAACTCCCTCCAAAGGTTTTCTATGGGGTTGAGATCTGGAGACTGGCTAGGCCACTCCAGGACCTTGAAATGCTTCTTACGAAGACACTCCTTTGTTGCCCTGGCGGTGTCCATGGGATCATTGTCATGCTAAAAGACCCATCCACGTTTCATCTTCAATGCCCTTGCTGATGGAAGGAGGTTTGCACTCAAAATCTCACGATACATGGCCAAATTCATTCTTTCATGTACACGGATCAGTTGTCCTGGTCCCTTTGCAGAGAAACAGCCCCAAAACATGATGTTGCCACCCCCATGCTTCACAGTAGGTATTGTGTTCTTTGGATGCAACTCAGCATTCACTCTCCTCCAAACACGAATTGTGTTTCTACCAAACAGTTCTACTTTGGTTTCATCTGACCATATGACATTCTCCCAATACTCTTCTGGAACATCCAAATGCTCTCTAGCAAACTTCAGAAGGGCCCGGATATGTACTGGCTTAAGCAGGGGGACACGTCTGGCACTACAGGATCTGAGTCCCTGGTGGCGTAGTGTGTTACTGACGGTAGCCTTTGTTATGTTAGTCCCAGCTTTCTGCAGGTCATTCACTAGGTCCCCCCGTGTGGTTCTAGGATTTTTGCTCACCGTTCTTGTGATCATTTTGACCCCACGGGGTGAGATCTTGCGTGGAGCCCCTGATCGTGGGAGATTATCAGTGGTCTTGTATGTCTTCCATTTTCTAATTATTGCTCCCACAGTTGATTTCTCCACACCAAGCTGCTTGCCTATTGCAGATTCAGTCTTCCCAGCCTGGTACAGGTCTACAATTTTGTTTCTGGTGTCCTTCCACAGCTCTTTGGTCTTCACCATAGTGGAGTTTGGAGTGTGACTGTTTGAGGTTGTGGACAGGTGTCTTTTATACTGATAACAATTTCAAACAGGTGCCATTACTACAGGTAATGAGTGGAGGACAGAGGAGCCTCTTAAAGAAGACGTTACAGGTCTGTGAGAGCCAGAAATCTTGCCTGTTTGTAGGTGACCAAATACTTATTTTCCACCATAATTTGCAAATAAATTCTTAAAAAATCAGACAATGTGATTTTCTAGATATGTTTTCTCATTTTGTCTCTCACAGTTGAGGTCTACCTATGATGACAATTACAGGCCTCTCTCATCTTTTTAAGTGGGAGAACTTGCACTATTGGTGGCTGACTAAATTTTTTTCCCCACTGTATATATTTATAAGCAGATACTGAGAATTACACCCAGAATACAGGACAAGAAATGTGGTACAGTGCAGTGTCCATATATACAAAATAAGAGCAGATACTGAGTATTACACCTAACATACAGGACAAGAGAAGTCTTAATGTGCACTGTCCGTATATACAGAATAAGAGCAGATACTGAGAAATACACCCAGAATAAATTACTAGAAAAGTAGTACTGTGCAAGGTCCATAAATAGAAATCGAGAAATAGAGCAGATCCTGAAAATTATGCCCATTAATCAGCATTGTGCAGTGTCTCTATATCCAGGGCAACAGAAGTACTACTGTATTGTGCATTTACTGTGAATACAGGGCAATAAGAGTAGTACTATGCTTTGTCTATATAAAGGGAAGACATACATCATACTGTAGACAAACACAACACACGTATACATAGTTCACAGCACACATATATACAGCTCACAGCACACATATACATATCTCCCAACTTTCAAATAACTGAACAAAGGACAAAATCTGCGACAAATTGTACCAAATTTAAATATTACAAGCCCCACCTCGATTCCTACCCACTTCTGCTTTGGTCCCACCCATTCCCATCCATGTCTCTTTGTGCCCTCACGCAGTACAGTACCTCTTTACCTTTTATCTGCCTCAACACAATATAAGGGCTCCCTTGTTTCCCCTACAGTATAATACCCCCTCATTATGTCCCCCACATTTTAACGTCCCCCACAATGTGGCCCCAACAGTAGAATAAACCCCTTAACCCCCACCTTAATATGGTCCCACTACATAATGTCCACTTAATATTATTTCTACTATATAATCTCCCCTTTATATTGCCCCCACAGTGTTATTTCCTCCTAAATATGGCCACACTGTATAATAACCCCTTTAAAATGGCCACCAGTGTATAATATCCCTCTCAATGTGGCTCCCGCAGTATAAAGTCTCCCTAAAAAATGTCCCCACATTATAATGTCCCCCTTAATATGCCCCTGCATTATAATGTCCTCATTAATGTTGCCCTTACATTATGATGTCACCTTCCAGGTGCCCCCACATTATAATGTCTACCTCCTGGTGCCCTCACAGTATAATCCCCTCTCCTGGTGCCCTCCACAGTATACATATTGTCCCCTCCTGATGCCCTTGGGACTGTTCCACTGAATCTGGGTTGATTGGGATTTATGCATATATACAGCTCACAGCACACAAATACACTCACAACACAAATATCTCCACTAACAGCATACATATATACTCACAGCACAGATATACAGCATCATACATTCACTTAACACACACTCTTTACAAAGACCCTATTTCTCTTCCTGTCTGAAGTCTTCTTATCCCTTGACCAAAAGACCTTTTGATCACTTATGTGATGTTATTGCATGATGTGCCCTGCAGTCAAAGGAAAAGGAAGACCGCAGACTGGAGGCTCCTGCACAAACCAGTGTTATGCAGAGATTCCTATAGGTCACTGTTATATACAGTTTTTCCCACATCCACAGATAAATGTAGGACTGTTTGGGAACCTAGAGCAGAAGGCTCAACTGTCGCCCACTGCAGTTCTGTGAAAGCACTGCCTGAGGCCAGAGACGCCCTGCGCCTCATGGATGGTGTGGCCCTGCACAACAAGCAGGCCTTTAGACATTATGATAATATTTATACCGTCATAGTTTCTACACATTAGTACTCCTCTACACTTAAATGCTTACAGTCATGGCCGTAAGTGTTCTCCCAGAAAATTATTGAAATTACGCATGTTTTGTTATACACGTTTATTTCCTTTGTGTGTATTGGAACAACAAAAAAAAACAGAGAAATAAAAAGGCAAAAATGATATAATTTCATGCATAACTCCAAAAATGGAGCTGACAAAATTACTGGCACTCTCAACTTAATATTTGGTTGCACATCCTTTGGAAAAAATAACTGAAATCAATCACTTCCTATAACCATCAACAAGCTTCTTACACCTCTCAACTGGAATTTTGGACCACTCTTCTTTTGCAAACTCCTCCAGGTCTCTCATATATGAAGGGTGCCTTCTCCCAACAGCAATTTTAAGATCTCTTCACAGGTGTTCAATGGGATTTAGATCTGGACTCATTGCTGGCCACTTCAGAACTCTCCAGCACTTTGTTTCTATCCATTTCTGGGTGCTGTCTGAAGTATTTTTGGGCCATTGTCCTGCTAGAAAACCTAGGACGCAAACCCAGGTTTCTGACACTGGGCCCTACATTGAGACCCAAAATCCTTTGGTAATCTTCAGATTTCATGATTCCTTGCACACAGTCAAGGCACCCAGTGCCAGAGGCAGCAGAACAACCCCAAAACATCTTTAAACCTCCATCATATTTGACTGTTGGTACTGTGTTCTTTTCTTTGTAGGTCTCATTCCATTTTCAGCAAACAGTAGAATGATGTGCTTTACCATAAAGCTCTATCTGTCTACAAGACGTTTTCCGAGAAGGGTTTTGGGTTCCTCGCATACATTTTGCAAACTGTAGTCTAGCTTTTTTTTTGCCATAGCGTTTCGTTTCATTCAAATGTTAGCAAATAGTTTGCACTGACACTGATGCCCCCTGAGCCTGCAGGACAATTTGAGTTTCTTTGGAACTTGATTGGGGCCCTTATCCACCATCTGGAATATCCTGCGTTGCAACCTTTCATCAGTTCTCTCTTCCGTTCACTTTGAGAGAGATTAGCTACAGTGCCATGGGTTGTAAACTTCTTGATTATGTTGTGCACTGTGGACAAAGGAACATCAAGATCTCTGGAGATGGACTTGTAACCTTGAGATTGTTGATATTTTTACACAATGTTGGTTCTCGAGTCCTCACACAGTTGCCTTCTGTTCTCCATGCTTAGTGTGGCACACACAGACACACAATGCAAAGATTGAGTCAACTTCTCTCCTTTTTATCTAGTTTCAGGTTTAATCTTTATATTGCCTATCCCTGTTACTTGCCACAGGTGAGTTTGAACGAGCATCACATGTTTGAAACAAAGTTATTTACCCACAATTTTGAGAAGGTGCCTACAATTTTGTCTGGCCCACTTTTGGAGTTGTAAAAAACATGTCCAGTTTGCCTTTTTTTCTCAGTTGTTTGTGTTGTTCCAATACACACAAAGGAAACATGTGCATAACAAAACGTGTCATTTAAATAATTTTCTGGGAGAAATACTTCATTTTCTGGAAAAATTTCAGGGGTGCCAACACTTACAGCCATGACTGTTGCTCTTTAGTTCATATACCATACAATAGTACATCCCACTTTTATTTCCAAAGAGGAGTTCGAAAGAACCCCCATGTAAGAAAACAACTTTTTTATATTTTACATGCTATTACAGTATGTATACACAATATAGTAGTATCCTGCCCAGGAGCTGTAAGTAGTGTGGAAGAACACAACTAGAGTTCTGGTTTTATCATATGGAACTACAGAAGAGAGAAGAGTACAAATGAAATGGTCTGTATGGGCATAATTTAAAAACATTAAGCGGAATATAGCTCTAAGAAGGAAATAAACATAAAAGCTCAGTTAAAGTAAAAAGACTCACGTTGGTGTATTCATTTCACTGTTGCCCTTTTTAAACAAACTTGCCACATCATATGGAGCACTAATAAGTCGATTTGTAATCTGCAAGTAAAATAAACAATATTGCCTTATTAAAATTTTGTGTAAAATGAGCCATGTGGATATAAGAATAACCTTAAGCGTAACTGTATTAAGACGTATCCCTCTACACACAACTTCTGCTTCAAGGCCCATGATACCGGGGTCACTTGGTCATTGATCACCTGAATGGGTCCTGCTTAGAAAACATGGTCTGTAATCAAACTTCATCAAATATGTAAATGTATATTTTTATGTATTTTTGTGATACAATGTTGTATGGTGGCCATACATATTAGTATAAAGTTAAACAAAATGAAAATTCTAAACAAATCAGTAATTCACTGGGTAAAACATAACAATGAACAATCATTTTAGATAGACAGTCATCATATGGAAAGAAGCTGTCTGCGCTTAAACTTTTTGTCTGATAGTCACTAGTTCATGAATATTGTTTATTATTGTTTATTCTGTTATTTATTTATTATTTATTAATATTGTTTATCAATGAAATAACCTTCTGAGAAAATCATTTATCCTTTGGCCGGTGTCATTAACCATGCATGGCTAAATCTGTTCAATAGATGATCATTGTTCAACAGTTGTTCAACCACTGAACTACTTTTATCTAATGTGTTAGGCACCCAAATGTGTTGCCACATACAACAGGACCATTATTTGAGGTCTTTCAGATATATACAGTGGGGAAAAAAAATATTTAGTCAGCCATCAATTGTGCAAGTTCTCCCAATTAAAAAGATGAGAGAGGCCTGTAATTGACATCATAGGTAGACTTCAACTATGAGAGACAAAATGAGAAAACAAATCCAGAAAATCACATTGTCTGATTTTTAAAGAATTTATTTGCAAATTATGGTGGAAAGTGAGTTTTTGGTCAATAACAAAAGTTAATCTCAATACTTTGTTATATAGCCTTTGTTGGCAATGACAGAGGTCAAACGTTTTCTGTAAGTCTTCACAAGGTTGGCACACACTGTTGCTGGTATGTTGGCCCATTCCTCCATGCAGATCTCCTCTAGAGCAGTGATGATTTGGGGCTGTCGCTGGGCAACACAGACTTTCAACTCCCTCCAAAGGTTTTCTATGGGGTTGAGATCTGGAGACTCGCTAGGTCACTCCAGGACCTTGAAATGTTTCTTACGAAGCCAATCCTTCGTTGCCCTGGCGGTGTGCTTGGGATCATTGTCATGCTGAAAGACCCAGCCTCGTTTCATCTTCAATGCCCATGCAGATGGAAGGAGGTTTGCACTCAAAATCTCACGATACATGGCCAAATTCATTCTTTCATGTACACGGATCAGTTGTCCTGGTGCCTTTGCAGAGAAACAGCCCCAAAGCATGATGTTGCCAGCCCCATGCTTCACAGTAGATATGGTGTTCTTTGGATGCAACTCAGCATTCACTCTCCTCCAAACACGACGAGTTGTGTTTCTACCAAACAGTTCTACTTTGGTTTCATCTGACCATATGACATTCTCCCAATACTCTTCTGGAACATCCAAATGCTCTCTAGCAAACTTCAGACAGGCCCGGATATGTACTGGCTTAAGCAGGGGGACACGTCTGGCAGGATCTCAGTTCCTGGCGGCGTAGTGTGTTACTGACGGTAGCCTTTGTTACGCTAGTCCCAACTTTCTGCAGGTCATTCATTAGGTCCCCCCGTGTGGTTCTGGGATTTTTGCTCACCGTTCTTGTGATCATTTTGACTCCACGGGGTGAGATCTTGTGTGGAGCCCCTGATCGTGGGAGATTATCAGTGGTCTTGTATGTCTTCCATTTTCTAACTATTGCTCCCACAGTTGATTTCTTCACACCAAGCTGCTTGCCTATTGCAGATTCAGTCTTCCCAGCCTAGTGCAGGTCTACAATTTTGTTTCTGGTGTCCTTCCACAGCTCTTTGGTCTTCACCATAGTGGAGTTTGGAGTGTGACTGTTTGAGGTTGTGGACAGGTGTCTTTTATACTGATAACAATGTCAAACAGATGCCATTACTACAGGTAATGAGTGGAAGACAGAGGAGTCTCTTAAGAAGAAGTTACAGGTCTGTGAGAGCCAGAAATCTTGCTTGTTTGTAGGAGACCAAATACTTATTTTCCACCATAATTTGCAAATAAATTCTTAAAAAATCAGACAATGTGATTTTCTGGATTTGTTTTCTCATTTTGTCTCTCATAGTTGAGGTCTACCTATGATGTCAATTACAGGCCTCTCTCATCTTTTTAAGTGGGAGAACTTGCACAATTGGTGGCTGACTAAATACTTTTTTTCCCCACTGTAAAACATGGACATCTAGCAATAATCTAGAACAAAATTAGGTGAAATTAAGACAATTGCCTAGTATACAGTCAAGTTCATCATAAAGTGGATTTAATTAGACATATGTTCAATATATTGACATATACCTACCCGAGTAAAACCATCGTCAAATAAGAAACTACTGCTAGAGCTTAAATTCACATTTACAGACCTCTTTATTATATCTAAAGAAAACAAAAACATGTCACGTTATTGCATAGGAAATAACGCATTGCTGCAGCTCAGACATACAGGCCCTCACTGTGATTTGTTGTTCTGACACAAATATAACATATGTACACTTTACACATTACATGATGATTTATTTATTATGAGTATTACAATTAATGAAGCATAGTGTATAAAAAGAGAGAAGTCTACATACAGCCTGAGCATGCTAGCTTACTTTGGTTTAGGTCTGCCGCATAGGAGATCATCATATCTGTACACGTTTTACCAGAGAATGGTAGGGGGCAGTTGCACTGAGCAGTACAATCCTGTGCCCCATTAATTGTACATGTCCCACCATTACTGCAGTAGTTTGTTGCACACTGTGCAATACAGGAACAGGATGTGCCATTACCTGCAGATATCAATGAGAATAAACCAGTTGTAGGCATATACACACATATTTTTCTAGTAAAGAACAAAATAATATGCCGCAAATTCAATACTGTATTTATGTTAGAAGAGTGAATATATACTGTATCTATGAACCAGAACAGAGAGTACATGCTGGTATTACACAGCCAACCCATTGACTTAATATAAACTAAGTAATGGTTTATTTCACTTGTGGTAATGCAGCAAAACTAAACACGTGCAGCAGATATCACAAACTTCCATTGTATTACCCGTCACCTGAGAGTCTATGACACTCTAGTCTTGTTTTATGTATAGTGCACTCACTTCTCGACAGTTCAACCTCCTGTCTGCTTCTGATCACACATCATATTGAATTTTAGAGGGCAGAGTAGCTATCCTTCCCTCTGTATTCTCCTAAATAAGCTAAGACACCATGAGCTGGGCTGAGCTGTCATATATTTTATTATAACTTTGATGGCTTATATCTTCTGTGAAGAGGCTGTGTGGAGCAGCCCATGCAATTTCAACTTGTAGTAATTCTGGTGCTTGTATGAGTGACATATCCCCATTTAAACAAAAGTGTGCCACTGAAGCCTTACTCAGACTTCTGTTATGCAATGATCCCAGTGTGATATATAGAGATAGAAATACAGATATTGACATATGACAATGGAATTTCCTAAAGAAACATACAGAAACTTTAGTTTTAGTTGTAGTTTGCCGTTAAAGGCTTCTGTTCGAAGAACACTTTTATGTTATTATATTGTCAGATTTCAAATGTCTAGAATATATTTTCCATATCACTGATACTGCAACAGCATTTTTCTACTTCTCAACATTTACTGTACTTTTTACTATACAATGGCCCTAAATATTTGTATAGTTGGAAGGGGGAGGAAGCCCCCCTTTCTACAAATTAAGCCTTATGTGTGTGACTGACACAGGTTTCAGGATAAGCTAGTATGCTGTAAAGTGCATGCACATGGTGTAGGTATCTTCCACAGTGTACATCTGTTTAGCTATTATACTTGTATCAGAAAACAACCTATACCAGCATATAACCTAACTATCTATATATATATAACAAATACTACTGCCTAACCACTACTTGTTTATTTATATATTTTTTAAATCTTTTATTTTTTTTTTTTTAAATTATTATCTGAACAGGAAACAGCACCTGAAATGGTAGTCAAATCACAGTGTTTTCACAATGTGGGGCCCCAGCCTTAAATGGACTTTTTACCACGCTTTTTGGGGAAGTTTGTCAGTCCTGTCCAGGATTTTGTTGCATCCATTCCAGCCACCTATCTATGTGGAATTTGCTAGGTCAGTCAGTCCTAGAATTCGGTGTATTACACCAAAGCTAGCAGAGCGAGTCAAGAGCGAGAGCATGTAGTATCAGAACCCATATGAGCTGATCCCTACCCCTGTACAAGCTGTGTGCTGCCTTGACCCTTAGACTCCAAATGCTATCTGAGAAGTTGGCTGACTGTGCCCTGTGTACTGTAGTACCAGGTAACCTGCAACTATCTCAGTAAACTGCCCGGTAAAAACTGTGTTTCTTCGGCATGATTCCTGCAAGCACAGGAGGAGTTGTGAGCCAACTGCCCTGACATCCCTCCACAAACACCAGACCTAACACCCTGTGACTTATTTCTGTGGAGCTAAATCAAGGACTCAGAGTATCTTCCCCCACCCAACCCACAGGATCTGAATGACCTGAGATGACACATTGATGAAACAGTGTAGAGTCCATATCTAAGGATATGAAGGTATGTATCTGTGCAGAATAGAACTACCGCCCAGACATCTGCCGTGTACAGATAAAACTTGGATAGATAGTGGGTCTTTTCATGTTAATAAATGTGCGTTATATTCTCCCATTTATCAAGGATATATATTTGCACCATTTTTAAATGACCCTGCTCTTTTAAAGTGGTATTTCCATTTCAATGATCCTATCCATACTATTAGCTTATGTAAGTTCAAGAGTTTTTCTAGATACATTGCTTTAGCAATGCTGCTTTGTTTGCTTGCAATGAGAGATTATTCCCCCCATTTTTACACCGCATTTCCATGGTGCTTGCCCTGTATCTGAAAACACAGGTCAGAGGATGACTCATTGCTTTCTGGGAGGACGGAATTCTCCAGTTTGCGCTCGCTTCCAGAATTGTTATCTACAGCTCTGTCGGCAGGACAATCAGTTCAGCTAATTGCAGTTTGCTAATAAAAGCTCGAAGAGTGTCTGTTATCTCTCTATGTAAACACAGAGATAACATTGAGATTACTGCAAGTCCATTCTCTCCTCTGCAGTAAGTTTGTTTTTTCCTCTCCAAACCTGTGTAATGTAATAGACATTTACGTTGCATATTATTTGATCTGCATTCATATTAGGTACCTAGTAATGATACTAAATAATCTTTCATTGTAAAGTTAATGTGTATATCCACTGAGATACTTCATAGTGTCCTGTTCATCAAACAGCCAAAGCCACCCACCATCTTGTGGAAGAATATAGGAAGCGAGAAGAAGAGACAGCAGGCAAAGCTGCTGAGAGAGGGAGTTGGGAAAACCCCTTTAATAATGAAAGAATATATTATTATTCTTGAATGGTAAAGCAGTAATTTCATATTGACCATTGATAACCCAGAGGGCAGACTCCACGAGAACAAAAGAAGAAATAAATATCTGCATTTTTTGGACAAGTGACGTAGCTGTCCTTTATTCATCTCCTAGATTTTTCCCTCTGTGTTATCATTGATGATTCTCCAACATCTAGGTTTACTAGTGACATGAGCAGTCCTGCAGAAGATTCTGTGTCCACAGGTTCCTTTACCGTAATGTGATCTAAAATGAGAAAGTCCTGGTTGCTGATATGCTAAAATAATTTATTCACTAACCTGTGAATCCATTTTTGCAAGTGCAGGTGTAACCTCCTACTGTATTAGCGCAGGTTGCGTTAGTTGAACAGGGATTGTTGGTATTGCATTCATTAATATCATTACATTGACTCCCGTTACCTGATCAATAGAAAATGTTTTACAGTTAGTAATATTATATAGGAGATAGATGTGAAGATGAAAACTTATTCATAGACATATTGTTGTTGTTGTTATTATGTTATATAGAACATGGATGTCTTACCAGTTATTGCAAAATAGGAATATGCATACAAATGGTCTGTGAAATGAAATGTTTCATAGAATTTTAACACAGGTTCCCTTTTGTTATGGGCAGAATATCTATTGCAGGGCCATGACCTCATATTTTTTATGGAGCCATAATAGGGCTTCCATAGAGACGCCGGGATGAGACGCATGATCTGCGTCCGTAAGAGCTGCTGGGTCCTATAGGACCCAGATCAGCTCTATAGTAACATGAAGGAAGCTGTATTCCTCCTGAAACTGGGGCTAAATGTATAAGCCTCAGTTACAGGGGAAATCAGCCTCCCCCACAAAAGAAAACTGTGAGCAGATGACCCCAAAGGTCCATTAGACCTTATGGGGACACAATGTAAAAAAAAATAAAAAAAATAAAAAATAGAAAAGTTAAAAAAAAAGTAAATAAAATAATGGAAAAAATAAATAAAATAATACGCCATTATTAAAGGTTATAGCCCCACCCCTGACGACACCATACCAAATAATATTTATCATAACGGAGAGGAAAAACTATTTTATAAAGTTTTTTAGTAGTACTTTGTGTTATTAAATAAAAAAAAAAAAATAAAAGTGAAAAACAGACCAGTTTTCCCTCCTCTTTTGTTTATATTTTCCTGGATATAAAAAAAAATTAAAACACATGCAAAAATAAAAACAACATAAAAATAAAGCCCTATGTGTCACCGAAAAAAGGCACAGAAATTAGTTGAATAACGCATATGATAAAAATGTTACAGCCCTCAACACCGCACATACAAAAAAACCCAAAAATGTGTCTGGTCCTGGACCAGAAAATGGCCTGCAACTGAATTGGTTAAATGGACTTTTACCCACGCTTTTTGGGGGAAATTTGTCAGTCCTGTCCCGGATTTTGTTGCATCCATTCCATCCACCTATGTGGATTTTGCCAGGTCAGTCAGTACTGGAATTCTGTGTATTACACAAAAGCTAGCAGAGCGAGTCAAGAGTGAGAGCATGTAGTATCAGAACCCATATGAGCTGATCACTAACCCTGTACAAGCTGTGTGCTGCCTTGGCTGCATTGACTCCAAATGCTATCTGAGAAGTTTGTTAACTGTGCCCTGTGAACTGCAGTACCAGGTAACCTGCAACTATCTCTTTAAATTGCCCGGTATAAACTGTGTTTCTTCGGCATGATTCCTGCAAGCACAGGAGGAGTTCCACAAATGCCAGACCTAACACCCTGTGACTTCTTTCTGTGGAGCTAAATCAAGGACTCAGAGTATCTTCCCCCACCCAACCCACAGGATCTGAATGACCTGAGGTGACACATTGATGAAACAGTGTACAGTCCATATCTAAGGATATGAAGGTACGCATCTGTGCAGAACAGAACTACCGCCCAGACATCTGCCGTGTACAAATAAAACTTGGATAGTGGGTCTTTTCATGTTAAAAAATGTGTGTTATATTCTCCCATTTATGAATACCAAGGCTATATATTTGCACCATTTTTAAATCACCCTGTATAATACATCCAGATAAAAAAAAATCACTAGAGTGCTCTTTTAAAGTGGTATTTCAATGATCCTAACCATACTGCTAGCTTATGTAAGTTCAAGAGTTTTCCTAGATACATTGCTTCAGCAATGCTGCTTCGTTTGCTTGCTATCTGAGATTATTCTTCCCATTTTTTACATAGCATTTCCATGGTCCGTGCCCTGTATCTGATAACACAGGTTAGAGGATGACTCACTGCTCTCTGGGAGGGCTGAATTCTCCAGATTGTGCTCGCTTCAGGAATTGCTATCTACCTATCTACAGCTCTGTCAGCAGGATAATCAGTTCAGCTAATTGCAGTTTGCTAATAAAAGCTCAGACAGTGTCTATTATCTCTCTATGTAAACACACAGATATCATTGAGATTACTGCAAATCCATTCTCTCCTCTGCAGTAAGTTTGTTTTTTCCTCTCCAAACCTGTGTAATGTAATAGACATTTACAGTGCATATTATTTGATCTGCATTTATATTAGATACCTAGTAATGATACTAAATAATCTTCCATTGTAAAGTTAACATCTATATCTACTGAGATACTTTATAGTGTCCTGTTCATCAAACAGCCAAAGCCACCCACCATCTTGTGGAAGAATGCAGGAAGCGAGAAGAAGAAACAGCAGGCAAAGCTGCTGAGAGAGGGAGTTGGGAAAACCCCTTTAATAATGAAAGAATACATTATTAATCTTGAATGGTACAGAAGTCAATTCATATTGACCATTGATAACCCAGAGGGCAGACTCCACGAGAACAAAAGAAGAAATAAATATCTGCATTTTTTGGACAAGTGATGTGGCTGTCCTTTATTCATCTCCTGGATTCTTCCCACCTGTGTTATCATTGATGATTCTCCAACATCTAGGTTTACTGGTGACATGAGCAGGTCTACAGAAGATTCTACGTCCACAGGTTCCTTTACCCTAATGTGATCTAAAATGAGAAAGTCCTGGTTGCTGATGTGCTAAAATAATTTATTCACTAACCTGTGAATCCATTTTTGCAAGTGCAGGTGTAACCTCCTACTGTATTAGCGCAGGTTGCATTAGTTGAACAGGGATTGTTGGTATTGCATTCATTAATATCATTACATTGACTCCCGTTACCTGATCAATAGAAAATGTTTTACAGTTAGTAATATTATATAGGAGATAGATGTGAAGATGAAAACTTATTCATAGACATATTGTTGCTGTTGTTGTTGTTATTATGTTATGTAGAACATGGATGTCTTACCAGTTATTGCAAAATAGGAGTATGCATACAAATGGTCTGTCAAATGAAATGTTTCATAGAATTTTAACACAGGTTCCCTTTTGTTATGGGCAGAACATCTACTGCAAGGCCATGACCTCATATATTTGTATGGAGCCATAATAGGGCTGCCATAGAGATGCATGAACTATCTACTGACCTCCATATGCTTTTGATTTTATATAAACCTGTACTACATATACTACACTTGCCAACTTGTGTAAATTGAGCAAAAGAAGAAAGAAACATAGTGGCACGTAAATCTTTTTTTAGGCCATACCCATTGTTTATATAACACACTCCTTGTTTGGAGGTTATAAAATCCAGATAAAATAGCATAGGCTGCCACAATATTTTGTCCGGTAAAATTAAAGGGTCCCTATGTTGTACCCCTTCGTATTTTACATGGGACTGCTGCAAACACCCTCTATAGTTTATTCATGAGCAAATGAATTCATGTGCCCTATCCCTGCCCATGTTCACACCCAGACTCAGACTTGCCTATATATGAACAAGTTAATCCCCCCCAGTAGGTCCCTGAGCCAAGACGACTCAAAGTTCCCCCTGGCATGACACAGTACAATCATTGTACACTTCATACAGATAATCATCGTACTGCATCTTAACCAGGCTATGTGTGGCTGTAATATGCTGGGTAGATTATTTAAGAGGCTATCCTGTTTATTTTTCTATTCTGATTGACATAGGTTTCCATTCAGGATAGGCTAGTGTGCTGTCATGTGCGTGCATTTTCTATGCATTCTCCTCTTTGCTTGCTGAACGATACAGTAGTAGGGTGTTTGCTGTGTATTTGCATGCTCTATAAATGTGATGGCTTGTGTTTTTGCAGTCTATTGATGTAATTGTTACTTTAATTATGATCTTGACATAACTTTCAATTCTGCTACTTCCTGGATGGAGAGCGACACGATGATTCCGCAAATGTAAGAAAATTTGTTTCACCTATTGGCCACAGGTGGTATCTTTTGTGATTCTTAAGGTAAAGCCTTTGTATGTTGTGGACCCTTTGTTGATATGAAGGGGGGAGTTCCCTTTAGGCTAAGGCTCCACGTAGTGAGCCGCAGCAAAAAAGCATTGTAAAAAAGACCACGGCGGAAACGTATAACGTTTTTTTCCACAGCGTTTTTCACAGAAAGTCCACAGAGGATTTTCTGTCCCTATTATACCTTGTGAGGGTGTGAACCTAGAGGGCGCTGGAGAGCGACCCAAAAGCAGGGTTGAAAAGGACCTTGACCACACCCATAACGGGGGCTTCACTCCAGAGGAAGTGCACACAGCCGGAGTGCTACTGGTGACCTGCAGGGAGCAGGAGGATTGTGGAACCAGTTGGAGACGGACAGGTGGTCTGTTCCAAGATGACTGGATTCCAGAAGGGACTGGTTAAGCTCAGTGTGAGCCTGAATGCTTAGACGAAACTTCAGTAGAGCTTCTTGTCCTCAGAAGTTAGTCAGGGTTCAAGTAGTGAGGTATTGCCTTGTGTGTAGGCTAGGCTGTTTTGTTATTTTTGTTCATGTTATCACTTACAAGCTGAATAAAGCCATTTCTTTTGTATTGCTCGTTACCTGCTCTGCTGTTTATTTGGCACCCAGCACCACCAACACCTCTGTTAAGCCCAGGAAACTACTACCTTTGATGCTAAACTACCCCCAATTGTCACATATGGTGGAGGATGCGGGAATAAAGAGATCCACGCAAGTCCTGGAAGACAAGTGTTTGGTAAACTGCTGTATCGCTAAATGTGCATTGTGGCCTACAGCTGAAAAAGAAGTCTGTGATTTCAAGTCAGAAACCCAGGATGGGTGAGTGAAACTGCATAATATCAAATTGTTTGCAAAACTGGTGAAAGTAAAACTCTGGAAGAGGAATCGAGGGAATGGACTTTGTGTATACTGTGGCACAGAAGTCTGTAAAGTGCTTGCTAATGGCAAAAAAGTAAGCAATGTGTATAGAAACTGGATATTGCAAACAGTCTATGTGAAAGGTTATGATGCCATGTCTGTGTTTTGTGTGTAAGACATAAGAAAATGCTGGTTGTTGTAGTTCTACATAAATTAACTGTTTGGGTGAATACACGTGACTACAAGAGATACTAAAACGTTTCTGCTGGTTGAACCTAAGGTTTCTGGTGAATATTGTGTACTCTTGTTATTAAACCATGGGCAAGAAAAAGAAAACTTCAGTTTGTAAGAAAGCAGAAAAGATGTGCACAGGTGTGTTACTGCAGCAGTCTCAAGGCAGAGACACAAAACTTGGAACAGAGCCTGCACATTGCAAGTAAAGAAAATGGGTTGCATGAGAGTGACTTAGTTTTTCTGAAGCACCTCTGTTCTATGAATATGTCCCTGCTGACTGTATGTCTCATACTGGAGTGCATGAAACTGCCAAAGAAGAAAATATTATGGTGCAGCAGCTTCAATATGAGATTAAAACCATCAGGTTCATTTATGAAGATGAAATATCTGATTGGAAATGGCAACTTGAGGTATCAGAAAAAGAGAACTTTAAGTTAAAGAAAGAACTTGACTATATAAAGAGTTCATATCCTAGTCATTGTGGCAATGTGGTGCTGGGTTTGCCTGGAATGGACTATGTCACTAAGAAGGAGTTTGCTGAAATGAAATGAGCTCTATCTAATAAAGTTCTACAGAGTGTGGAGCAAAAGCAAGTGCTTGAGAAGCAATTGCAGGATTTAAAGGAGCAGCATGTCCAAGACTCCAGTGCCAAACAGTGTGTCATTGAAAAATTAAGAGATGACCTTGAAAGTGCTAAACGTGAGAAAAGTGAATTTTTGCAACACCAATCAGAATATTTGTTGGCCCAAGTCATGAAGTGTGAAAATCTTTCGGCTGAATTAACTGATAAAGAAAATAAAGTGGCACAGCTGAGGAAGGAGTTGTGTGACCGAGAGAATAATTTAGAATCTGTGGTGCAGACATTGCAGTCAGAGCAGAACCTGCATGAACTAAAGCATGTTCAACTAAACAATGAAGTGAAGGAATGGCGGAGCAGAGCTGGAGTTCTGGAACAAAGAGAAATGGAACTCCAAGCTAGAATATGTAGCCTGGAAAGGGCACTTACAGGATCTTGTGAAGAAAATGAAAAATTGTCCGTTTTGGTTCAAAATAAGGAGAAAAATTGATGGTGATGTCATCTGTCCATGCTTAGAATTTACAAACCTTACACGAGAGTCACAAAGAAGTTGAGAAAAACCTGAAATCTGTGCAGATATTGTATGAGAACAAAGCCCATGCTTATGACAAGCTGGAAAAGGCCAAGAGAGAATTGGACCTCCAGAGAGAAGACATGAGAATTCAGTTTGAGGAAAAAATGTCTGATTTATGTGCTCAGATTGTAGATCTAAAAATGCTTACTGCTAAACTAAAGGTGCAAGTGGACAAACAGGAAGAAGACCTGCAAGTTGCACTAGTAAAAACTGAGATGGAGGCTGCTCAGAAAAATGTGGCAATGAAGAAAGTTCTGGAGCTGGAATCAGAGATTTGTGCGCTACAGAAGGCATTATAATTGGAGAAAGCTGCCGGCATAGAGGCAGAGAAAGGAAAGTGGAATTACAAGAAGACGTATGTAACAAATGAGGTTGTAGAGTCAACAAAAGTGGCGTGTATTCAGTCTTCATTTCTTGGTGTCTGTCTTGATGTTACAGGAGAGCCATTAAGTCAGACAGACATGAGTGACCTGTCCAGTGATGGTGGAAACAATGATCAGATTATGATGCAACAATGTGATTGTGTAAAACGTCAAGTGGATGGAAGGATCCCAGGAAGATGTTGCTAAAGTGGATGATACACAGTTTACAACACTGCAAGTTGATGAACAGCCAATTAGTTTGGGAGAACTCCAACCTCTTCAGGTTCTTGTTGTCGTAACTGCTAAAGGTAGACTTCCTGCAAAATATCATAAGGCAGCCAAAGAAGGTCCAACAGAAGAAGAGACTGTGATTAATCACAAACTGCCTGTTTCAGAGCGGGTCCAGCTTCAAACCAATGAGTTAGAAGCACTGAAGCAAATGAAGCTCCAATCGCAAAAAGAGTCGACTTGGCAAGAGGTTCCATATTGTACTCGAACTGCCAACAAAACAAGGAAATGTAATCTGCGCTATAGTGAAGAAAAGGTTGTTCATGCCTTAGGTTATGAACAGGAACAGCAGAAAACCCTGCTCTCCAAAGTTAATACTCATAAAGTAGTTCAAAGTATGACAATCCCTAGGCCTACAAGGGTTAAAAAGAAAAGTGTTATTGTTCAAGACAAATGTTGCAGTTCTCCTAGATGGTCAAAACAGATGAAAAGTGACTTTCATAAGTTCAGACAGGTCCAGTGCTACAAGAGCTGTGAAATAGTAAATAAGGTGAAGGGTCGTCAAAAGTGAGGAACAAGAGTCTGTAAGAAGACTGACCACGGGTATATTGTCCCAACAAATAAAGTGTCTGAAGCCATTGTGGATAAAGGTGTTTCTGTACCTGTCTCTGGCCAAAAGTCTGGTGGACAAGTGGTGAATAATGTCTCCATGTTATCTGTCAAGTTGAAGTCAGGAAGTAATACAGGCAACTCAAAAAGAAGAGAAGAGGCAAAAATCGTTTTACCGATGCAAATAGCAAGAAGAAGAGGCTGAGATACAATGTTGCTAAGGTCCCTAATTAATGGAAGTAACCGTGGTAGAGATTCTAATGCAAAGACTGAGCAGTCGTCATTTGTATACAGAAGTAAGAGATGGTTAGATGTCATTGTTGATAAATTTATCTACAAAAAGATAAAAGTGCTGAGAAACTGGAAATGTCCAGTGACAGGAACTTGGAAAATGAGACCGTCAGATCCGGACATCTGGAGAGACACTGGACAAATTTACTTCATTAAAGAGGGACGTCGTCATTATATGTCTTGCCCCATTGTCGCTCACCCCATAAGTGGTGAGCTGAGGGGGAAGAAATGTGAGTGTGTAAACCTAGAGGGTGCTGGAGAGCAACCCAAAAACAGGGTTGAAAAGGACCTTGACCATACCGGGGACTTCACTCCAGAGGGAGTGCACACAGCAGGAGAGTGCTGCTGGTGACCTGCAGGGTGCAGGAGGATTGTGGAACCAGTTGGAGACAGACAGGTGGTCTGTTCCAAGATGACTGGATTACAGAAGGGACTGGTTAAGCTCAGTGTGAGCCAGACTGCTAAGACAAAACCTCAGTAGAGCTTCTTGCCCTCAGAAGTTAGTCAGGGTTTAAGTAGTGAAGTATTGCCCTGTGTGTGGGCTAGGCTGTTTTGTTATTTTTGTTCATGTTATCACTTACAAGGTGAATAAAGGCATTTCTTTTGGATTGCCATTACCTGCTCTGCTGTTTATATGGCACCCAGCGCCACCAACACCTCTGATAATGCCAGGAAACTACTACCTTTGATGCTAAACTACCCCCAATTGTCACAACCTGTATGGAAACCACCAGCAGTCATGTATAATTGACATGCTGTGATTTACAAAAACGCAACGGTTTTTGAAATCACAGCATTTCCACTGCAAATATTTTTCTGCAATGTGTGGATGGGATTAGCCATCCACTTGGCAAGTACTGTAATACGCTGCGTTTGCGCAAGGTTGGTGCCCCGGACATATTCACATTGGAAGTGTCTGTGTTTGAACACATGGTATAGGCATCTTCCACAGTGCACATCTGTTTAGCTATTTTATTTGTATCTCAAAACAGTCTATAACAGCCTATAACCGTGATGGCAAACCTATGGCACGCGTGCCAGAGAGGGCACGCAGAGCCCTCTCAGTTGGCACGCGCGCCGTCACCATATCTCACTAACGGGGAATCCAGTACAGTATTCCCCGTTAGTGAGTGATCGCTTCTTTCAGCTGTATGTGCAAATGTACATACAGCTGAAAACTGTCAGTGGAGGCCGCGGTCCGCAGGACCGCTGCTTACACAGTACATGCTGAATTGATAAAGGCTAAACGCTGTACTCTGGAAGGACCTTCTGACGTCATAAGGTCACATGACAGGGTAGGCGTGTCTTTGCTTGTAAGAAGGTCCTTCCACATGAAGAGAAGTATCCCGAACAGTGGAGGAACATGGAGAGATGTGGGGCTCAGGGTGTAGTGTGGGGGGAGAGATGTGGGGCTCAAGGTGTAGTGTGGGGGGAGAGATGTGGGGTTCAGTGTGTAGTGTGGGGGGGAGAGATGTGGAGGGGAGAGATGTAGGGTGCAGGGTGTAGTGTGGGGGGTAGAAATGTGGGGGGGAGGGGTGTAGTGTGGGGGGAGAGATGCAGAGTGTAGTGTGGGGTATAGAGATGTAGGGTGTAGTGTGGGGGTTAGAGATGTGGGGTGCAGGGTGTAGTGTGGGGGGAGAGATGTAGGGTGCAGGGTGTAGTGTGGGGGGAGAGATGTGGTGTGTAGTGTGGGGGGTAGAGATGTGTGGGGTTGCAGGGTGTAGTGTGGGGGGAGAGATTCAGAGTGTAGTGTGGGGGAGGAGAATGTGGGGTGCAGTATGTAGGGTGTAGTGTGGGGGTTAGAGATATGGGGTGCAGGGTGTAGTGTGGGGGGAGATGCAGGGTGTAGTGGGGGTAGAGATGCAGGGTGTAGTGGGGGGTTAGAGATACAGGGTGTAGTGGGGGGGTAGAGATGCAGGGTGTAGTGTGGGGGTAGAGATGCAGGGTGTAGTGGGGGGGTAGAGATGCAGGGTGTAGTGTGGGGGTAGAGATGCAGGGTGTAGTGGGAGGGTAGAGATGCAGGGTGTAGTGTGGGGTGCAGAGATGCAGGGTGTAGTGTGGGGTGCAGAGATGCAGGGTGTGGGGGGGGAGATGCAGAGTGTAGTGTGGGGTCCAGGGTGTAGTGTGGGGGGGGAGAGATGTGGGATGTAGGCTGCTTGCAAGAGGGGGGAATGGGGATGCTGGCTGCTTGTGAGCAAGAGGGGGGATGCTGGGGAGGCAGGTTAATTTAAGGTGAAATTGCCGTGTTGGCACTTTGCGATAATTTAGTGGGCTTTGGGTTGCAGTTTGGGCACTCGGTCTCTAAAAGGTTCGCCATCACTGGCCTATAACCTAACTATCTATATATATTACAAATACTACTGAATAACCACTACTAGTTTATTTATATATTTTTTAAATCTTTTATTTATTTTTGTTTAAATTATTATCTGAACAGAAAACAGCATCTAAAACAGTAGTCAAATCGCAGTGTTTTGACAACATGGACCGCCCATAGACTATATACAGTACAGACCAAAAGTTTGGACACACCTTCTCATTCCAAGTGTTTTCTGTATTTTCATGACTATAAAAATTGAAGATTCACACTGAAGGCATCAAAACTATGAATTAACACATGTGGCATTATATACTTAACAAAAAAGTGTGAAACAACTGAAAATATGTCTTATATTCTAGGTTATTCAAAGTAGCCACCTTTTGCTTTGATTACTGCTTTGCACACTCTTGGCATTCTCTTGATGAGCTTCAAGAGGTAGTCACCTGAAATAGTTTTCACTTCCCAGGTGTGCCCTGTCAGGTTTAATAAGTGGGATTTCTTGCCTTATAAATGGGGTTGGGACCATCAGTTGTGTTGTTCAGAAGTCAGATGGATACACAGCTGATAGTCCTACTGAATGGAGTGTTAGAATTTGTAATATAGCAAGAAAAAAGCAGCAAAGTAAAGAAAAACGAGTGGCCATCATTATTTTAAGAAATGAAGGTCAGTCAGTCCGAAAAATTGGGAAAACTTTGAAAGTGTCCCCAAGTGCAGTGGCCAAAACCATCAAGCGCTACAAAGAAACTGGCTCACATGAGGACCCCCCCAGGAAAGGAAGACCAAGAGTCACCTCTTCTGCAGAGGATAAGTTCATCCGAGTCACCAGCCTCAGAAATCGCAGGTTAACAGCAGCTCAGATTAGAGACCAGGTCAATGCCACACAGAGTTCTATCAGCAGACACATCTCTACAACAACTGTTAAGAGGAGACTGTGTGCAGCAGGCCTTCATGGTAAAATAGCTGCTAGGAAACCACTGCTAAGGACAGGCAACAAGCAGAAGAGACTTGTTTGGGCTAAAGAACACAAGGAATGGACATTAGACCTGTGGAAATCTGTGCTTTGGTCTGATGAGTCCAAATTTGAGCTCTTTGGTTCCAACCACTGTGTCTTTGTGCGACGCAGAAAAGGTGAATGAATGGACTCTACATGCCTGGTTCCCACCGTGAAGCATGGAGGAGGAGGTGTGATGGTGTGGGGGTGCTTTGCTGGTGACACTGTTGGGGATTTATTCAAAATTGAAGGAATACTGAACCAGCATGGTTACCACAGCATCTTGCAGCGGCATGCTATTCCATCCGGTTTGCGTTTAGTTGGACCATCATTTATTTTTCAACAGGACAATGACCCCAAACACACCTCCAGACTGTGTAAGGGCTATTTGACCAAGAAGGAGAGTGATGGGGTGCTACGCCAGATGACCTGGCCTCCACAGTCACCAGACCTGAACCCAATCGAGATGGTTTGGGGTGAGCTGGACCGCAGAGTGAAGGCAAAAGCGCCAACAAGTGCTAAGCATCTCTGAGAACTCCTTCAAGACTGTTGGAAGACCATTTCAGGTGACTACCTCTTGAAGCTCATCAAGAGAATGCCAAGAGCGTGCAAAGCAGTAAACAAAGCAAAAGGTGGCTACTTTGAAGAACCTAGAATATAAGACATATTTTCAGTTGTTTCACACTTTTTTGTTACGTATATAATTCCACATGTGTTAATTCATAGTTTTGATGCCTTTAGTGTGAATCTACAATTTTTATAGTCATGAAAATACAGAAAACTCTTGGAATGAGAAGGTGTGTCCAAACTTTTGGTCTGTGCGGTACGTCCGGAAGGTGGTTGTCTAGTTCTACAAGGACGTACCGGTACTTCCTAGCAGAACTCAGCAGCTGACCCGGCAGTCATGTGATCCGCCAGGATCAGCATCTGTAAGAGCTGCTGGGTCCTATAGGACCCAGATCAGCTCTATAGTAACGTGAAGGAAGCTTTATTCCTCCTGCAACTGGGGCTAAATGTACCAGCCCCAGTTACAGGGGAAATCAGCCTCCCCCACAAAAAAAACTGTGAGCAAATGACCCCAAAGGTCTATTATGACCTTATGGGGACACAATGTAAAAAAAATAAAAAATAGAAAAGTTAAAAAAAAAAGTAAATAAAATAATACGCCAATAATACGCCGTTATTAAAGGTTATAGCCCCACCCCCGACGACACCATACAAAATAAAATTTATCGTAACGGAGAGGAAAAACTATTTTATAAAATTTTTTAGTAGTACTTTGTGTTATTAAATACAAAAAATAAAAAGTGAAAAACAGACGCGTTTTCCCTCCTCTTTTGTTTATATTTTCCCGAATATAAAAAAATTAAAACATATGCAAAAATAAAAACAACATAAAAATAAAGCCCTATGTGTCATTGAAAAAAGACGCAGAAATTAGTTGAATAACGCATATGATAAAAATGCTACCACCCTCAACACCACACATACAATAAAAACCCGAAAATGTGTCTGGTCCTGGACCAGAAAATGGCTCGGTACTGAAGTGGTTAAATGGACTTTTTCCTACGCTTTTTGGGGAAATTTGTCAGTCCTGTCCCGGATTTTGTTGCATCCATTCCAGCCACCTATCTATGTGGAATTTGCCAGGTCAGTCAGTACTGGAATTCTGTGTATTACACAAAAGCTAGCAGAGCGAGTCAAGAGTGAGAGCATGTAGTATCAGAACCCATATGAGCTGATTCCTACCCCTGTACAAGCTGTGTGCTGCCTTGGCCCTGAGACTCCAAATGCTATCTGAGAAGTTTGTTAACTGTGCCCTGTGAACTGCAGTACCAGGTGTGAAAGATCCTCAGTGCGCCAACACCGCGTTGGCCGACACCTGAGTCTTCTTTCATAAAAAACCACACACCGCCAGTGAGTGTTGGGTTCACAAGATAAATACAAGACAAGCTTTCTAAATTTTATATATTTATTAACCCCTAAATGGGTCGATATTAACATCTAACACATACAGTTCAGAACAGATATGCAGATATATGCAAGCATTAACAGTTACTAGTTACAAGATATAGTGCAATAAAAATAAAAAGGGAATAAAATTGAAATAATTACTTTACCACGCATCTCCTTGATGTGGCTCTATAATCCAACACTCACACATGCTCTGTCATGTGTGAATAACCAGTGGAGGCTTCTCAGCATGTGGCAACAATCCAGCCTGCATGCTCTTCACAGTGGTCACTCTGTTATCTCTTGTGGTCTGTCTGTAAAAACTCTGTATTCTCCTGTAGTCTGTAATGGTCTGTAATAACTCTCAGTAATAGTCTCTCATTTTCTTGTAATCTCATCATCGTCAGCAGCAGCATTCCAGCCTACATGCTCATCACAGCAGCCTCTCCTCATAGTGTTCTCTTGTAATCCCAGCACAATCTCCTCCCACTGACCTCTTACCTCATCTTATATACCCTTTATGCCACCTCCCAGAATGAGGTCACCGGCGACAGCAAGTCTGATTGACTAACGCACTCAAGTCCAGATTCTTTGTATTGAGTTGAGACCAAGTGAAAGGATACAATGTTATCAGCCATATCTGATCTACCAGTTCAGGCTGACCAATGCATATTTGTTTGATCACTCAGGGCTGTGTAGGAATACAATGGAGCCCTGCTGGGATGGATACAAAGCCCTATTGTTCCAGTCCGGCCACTATTGGCAATATACCTATGATTATGGCTGCACACCTTATGAGTAAAGAGATACGCTACCCAGAGACCAAAATACAGCTTTGAGTTATAGCCATATTTAAGCAGAATCATCACACCAGGTAACCTGCAACTAAACCAAACCTGTGCAATGTAATAGACATTTACAGTGCATATTATTTGATCTGCATTTATATTAGATACCTAGTAATGATACTAAATAATCTTTCATTGTAAAGTTAATGTCTATATCCACTGAGAGTATTTGCCCCCACCCAACCCACAGGATCTGAATGACTTGAGATGACACATTGATGAAACAGTGTACAGTCCATATATAAGGATATGAAGGTATGCATCTGTGCAGAACAGAACTACTGCCCAGACATCTGCCGTGTACAGATAAAACTTGGATAGATAGTGCGTCTTTTCATGTTAAAAAATGAGTGTTATATTCTCCCATTTATGAATATCAAGGCTATATATTTGCACCATTTTTAAATCACCCTGTATAATACATCCAGATAAAAAATCACTAGAGTGCTCTATTAAAGTGGTATTTCCATTTTAATGATCCTATTCATACTGCTAGCTTATGTAAGTTCAAGAGTTTTCCTAAATACATTGCTTTAGCAATGCTGTTTTGTTTGCTTGCTATGTGAGATTATTCCTCCCATTTTTTACATAGCATTTCCATGGTGCCTGCCCTGTATCTGATAACGCAGGTTGGAGGATCACTCACTGCTCTCTGGGAGGGCTGAATTCTCCAGATTGTGCTGCTTCCAGAATTGTTATCTACAGCTCTATCGGCAGGACAATCAGTTCAGCTAATTGCAGTTTTCTAATAAAAGCTCGGACATTGTATGTTATCTCTCTATGTAAACACAGAGATAACATTAAGATTACTGCAAATCCATTCTCTCCTCTGCAGTAAGTTTGTTTTTTCCTCTCCAAACCTGTGTAATGTAATAGACATTTACGGTGCATATTATTTGATCTGCATTTATATTAGATACCTAGTAATGATACTAAATAATCTTTCATTGTAAAGTTAATGTCTATATCCACTGAGATACTTCATAGTGTCCTGTTCATCAAACAGACAAAGCCGCTCACCATCTTGTGGAAGAATACAGGAAGTGAGAAGAAGAGACAGCAGGCAAAGTTTGTTATTTGTGCCCTGTGAACTGCAGTACCAGGTAACCTGCAACTATCTCAGTAGACTGCCAGGTAAAAACTGTGTTTATTCGGCATGATTCCTGCAAGCACAGGAGGAATTGTGAGCCAACTGCTCTGACATCCCTCCACAAGCGCCAAACCTAACACCCTGTGTCTTCTTTCTGTGGGGCTAAATCAAGGACTCAGAGTATTTGCCCCTCCCCCAATCCACAGGATCTGAATGAGTTTAACAGCTTCAGGCATAAACTGGATATAGACTAGTTTTCACTTATCTGCTGTGGAGTGTTAGCCCTGGTTAGAGTTTCCTCAAAACGATCTACAGTGGAATATACACACGTGGACAAATATGTTGGCACCCCTCGTTTAATGAAAGAAAAACCCACAATGGTCACAGAAATAACTTGAATCTTACAAAAGTAATAATATATAAAAGTTCTATGAAAATGAAAAAATGAAAGTCAGAAATCGCTTTTCAACCATGCTTCAACAGAATTTTTTTAAAAAAGAAAACTCATGAAACAGGCCTGGACAGAAATGATGGTACCTTTAACTTAATATTTTGTTGCACAACCTTTTGAGGCAATCACTGCAATCAAACGATTCCTGTAACTGTCAATGAGACTTCTGCACCTCTCAACAGGTATTTTGGCTCACTCCTCATGAGCAAACTGCTCCAGTTGTCTCGGGTTTGAAGGATGCCATTTCCAGACGGCATGTTTCAGCTCCTTCCAAAGATGCTCAATAGGATTTAGGTCAGGGCTCATAGAAGGCCACTGCAGAATAGTCCAATGTTTTCCTCTTAGCCATTCTTTTTAGCTGTGTGTTTTGGGTCATTATCTTGTTGCAAGACCCATGACCTGCGACTGAGACCAAGCTTTCTGACACTGGGCAGCACATTTCTCTTTAGAATCCTTTGATAGTCTTGAGATTTCATTGTACCCTGCACAGATTCAAGACACCCTGTGCCAGATGCAGCAAAGCAGACCCAGAACATAACAGAGCCTCCTCCATGTTTCACAGTACGGACAGTGTTCTTTTCAAGATATGCTTCATTTTTCCATCTGTGAATATAGAGCTGATGTGCCTTGCCAAAAATTTAGATTTTTGTCTCATCTGTCCATAGGACATTCTCCCAGAAGCTTTGTGGCTTGTCAACATTTAGTTTGGCAAATTACTTTTGTCAGATTCAAGTTATTTCTGTGACCATTGTGGGATTTTCTTTCATTAAACGAGGGGTACCAACAATTTTGTCCATGTGTGTAGGTGCTCTGGCTAATACTGATGTATCAGGCCAGTGAATAAGTCCAGCTAACTGCTTTCTTCACTGTGACAATTAGTCAGCCTACAAAGGGTGGTGATTATATATTACTAAAGGGATCTGTTATATGCATGGATACACTGGGAGCTGCACACATATATGCATCTGTTATGATGCAATGCGCCATATGAATATAGACTACAGTGATGATGCTCCTACTCAGTCCCTATTGTTAATAAGAATACCACCTTCCATTTTGGAAATTATTGCTATCAATGTCGAGTATTTTCTATATCACAAAATAGTGGACACATTTTTTACCATTCAATGTATGGTTTTAACAGGATTATCATTAAAAGTTATATTTTAGTGTAATTTCTTTTTGAGTTTATACATTGCTTTAGCAATGGTACTTGGTTTGCTTGCTATGTGAGATTATTCAACCCATGTTTTACACAGCATTTCCATGGTGCCTTGGCCTGTATCTGATAACACAGGTCGGAGGATGACTCACTGCTCTCTGGGAGGGCTGAGTTCTCCAGATTGTGCTCGCTTCCAGATGTGTTATCTAAAAGCTCGGACAGTGTCTGTTATCTCTTTATGTAAACACATAGGTAACATTGAGATTACTGCATTGTCCATTCTCTCCTCTACAGTAAGTTTGTTTTTTCCTCTCCAAACCTGTGTAATGTAATAGACATTTATGTGCATATTATTTGATCTGCATTTATATTAGATACCTAGTAATGATACTAAATAATCTTTCATTGTAAAGTTAATGTCTATATCCACTGAGATACTTCATAGTGTCCTGTTCATCAAAGAGTCAAAGCCACCCACCAGCTTGTGGAAGAATACAGGAAGGGAGAAGGAGAGACAACAGGCAAAGCTGCTAAGAGAGGAAGATAGGAAAACCCAGTGTCAGACTGGGATGTCTAGGGCCCAACAGTGGAATTGTTTCTAGGGGCCCACCGCCAGGACCCCTGCAGATCAGCGGTACTGAGACAGGGCGGCTAAAGGAAATAACATGTCAGGAGCCATGCTTCTCATCCACCATATGATGTGCACCACTGCACTACCTAAACTACAACTAAACTAAACTAAGCTACACACTGTATGGCAAGTGAACAGCGTGGCTCCAAGAATTGTTACCATTACCTGTAGCCGCATTGTCCTGGAATAGCTGATCTACAGAGGTCTTAGCTGTTGTACCCCCGCAGATGTAATATTGATGGCCTATCCTAAGGACAATTAATATTAGAAAGATGGATAAATCATTTAAAGAGGTTGTGACGGAAATTGGAGCAACCCATGTGGCAAGCAGGAGGTGTAAAAAAAAAAAAAAAAAAAAAAGATAAATAAAAAAAGCATACTCCGTTGTCAGCTGCCAGTGTCCATTCAGTCTCATGCCGGTGCCTTCTTGCTGGGAGTCCTGCACCTGTGACCGCTAAGACCAATTCAGTACAGGATTTCTAGAAATGAGGCGCAGCCATGAGACCGAACAGACACAGGCGGGGAAAAACGGGGTGCTGGGGATAGATGAGTATGCTTTTTTTTTTTTTTTCTTTTTTTTTTTTTTTAATTTTTACACCTCCCTGGCCTCCACAGTGGTCTCTCAAATTTATATACCTCTTTAAGGGGTTGTCTGGGCCAAATTTTTTTTAATGGCCCCCAATACAGTGGTCTCTGCACTGGTCCCCCATACTGTATGGGGAACAGTGATGGGGCCATGATATTGTGTGGGGGCAGTGATGGAGGCTAACATCCAGTGGGGAGTACATTAAACTGTGTGAGGCATATTAATGGGGTTGTCCATGCTTAACTTTTTTTTATGGCCTCTCCTCAGGACACGCCATAAATACCTGATTGCTAGGGGGCTGACACACGGCCCCATCAGCTGTACAGAGCCACTTCCGGCGCCCGTTCTGCACACAACACAGGGCCGGAAGCAAAAAGCTTCATTCACTCTACAGCAGCCCGGCGCCTTCACTGCAGCTCAGCTCCCACTGAATACAATAAGTGCTGAGATGCAGTGAAGCTGCCTGACTAATATACAGTGGGCAGAGCTTTCTGCTTCCAGCCCTGTATTGTGTACAGGACGGGTGCCAGAAGTGGCTCCGTACAGCTGATCGGTCCGGGGTCGGACCCCTACAGATCAGGTATTTATGGCCTATCCTCAGGATAAATCATAAAAAAATTCTGCCTGGACAACCCTTTTAATATACCCCCTAATGCCTCACACTTTAAAGAGGTTGTCCAGCATAATTTTTTTATTTATTTATTTTACTATTAGTCTGGGGGAGGTGAAAAAACACCCCCCCCCCAAAAAAAAAACAAAACATACCCACCTGTCCCCTGTGCTCCAGTGTCTACCCAGCAGGGTCCGGTACTGCAGCTCCGCTGTTTTCTTTTGCTGGAGGTCCTCACTGGCACGGGTAGTCATGTTCAGTAGGAAGAAAACAACAGAACTGCTGGACCAAACCATGCTGGGAGACAATGGGCACAGAAGAGTAAGTTTTGGGGTTTCTTTTCGCCTGCCCCTATCCAGTTATCCTGGATAACCCCTTTAATGTCCCTCAGGATATTAGCCCCCAGGGGCCACTATATGGGGGGGGGGAGAATAGTGCAGGGGCCACTATATGGGGGAGGAGAATAGTGCAGGGGCCACTATAGGGGGGAGAATAGTGCAGGGGCCACTATCGGGGGAGAATAGTGCAGGAGCCACTATGGGGGGGGGGAGAATAGTGTAGGGGCCACTATAGGGGGGAGAATAGTGCAGAGGCTACTGTAGGGGGGGAGAATAGTGCAGGGGCCACTGTATGGGAGGAGAATAGTGCAGGGACCATTATAGGGGGGAAGAATAGTGCAGGGACCATTATGGGGGGGAATAGGACAGGGGCCACTAAGGGGGGGAGAATAGTGCAGGAGCCACTATGGGGGGAGAATAGTGTAGGGGCCACTATAGGGGGGAGAATAGTGCAGAGGCTACTGTAGGGGGAGGGGAGAATAGTGCAGGGGCCACTGTATGGGGGGAAATAGTGCAGGGGCCACTATATGGTGGGGATAGTGCAGGGGCCACTATAGGGGGGGGAATAGTGCAGGGGCCACTATGGGGGGGAGAATAGTGTAGGGGCCACTATAGGGGGGAGAATAGTGCAAAGGCTACTGTAGGGGGGAGAATAGTGCAGGGGCCACTGTATGGGGGGGAAATAGTGCAGGGACCATTATAGGGGGGAAGAATAATGCAGGGGCCACTATAGGGGGGAAATAGTGCAGGGGCCACTATATGGTGGGGATAGTGCAGGGGCCACTATAGGGGGGAATAGTGCAGGGGCCACTATGGGGGAGAATAGTGCAGGAGCCACTATGGGGGGGGGAGAATAGTGTAGGGGCCACTATAGGGGGGAGAATAGTGCAGAGGCTACTGTAGGGGGGGAGAATAATGCAGGGAGCCACTGAATGGGAGGAGAATAGTGCAGGGACCATTATAGGGGGTAAGAATAGTGCAGGGGCCACTATAGGGGGGAAATAGTGCAGGGGCCACTATATGGTGGGGATAGTGCAGGGGCCACTATAGGGGGGGAATAGTGCAGGGGCCACTATGGGGGGGGCGAATAGTGCAGGAGCCACTATGGGGGGGGGGGAATAGTGTAGGGGCCACTATAGGGGGAGAATAGTGCAGAGGCTACTGTAGGGGGGGAGAATAGTGCAGGGGCCACTGTATGGGGGAGAATAGTGCAGGGACCATTATAGGGGGGAAGAATAGTGCAGGGGACACTATATGGTGGGGATAGTGCAGGGGCCACTATAGGGGGGGGGGGATAGGACAGGGGCCACTATAGGGAGGAATAGTGCAGGGGGGAATAGTGCAGGGGGCACTGTATGGGAGGATAGTGAAGGGGCCACTGGTCCATACAGTAGCCCTTTCACTGGTCCCCCCTATAGCAGTTTTGGATGATTACTTACAGTGCCTTGCAAAAGTATTCATGCCCCTTGAATTTTTTCACATTTTGTCACCTTACAACCTCAAACTAAATTGTATTTTATTGAGATTTTAAGTGATAGACCAACACAAAGTAGCAGATAATTGTGAAGTGGAACGAAAATGATACATGGTTTTCACAGTTTTAATCAAATAAAAATCTGAAAAGTGTGACATGCAAAAGTATTCAGCCCCCCATATCAATACTTTGTAGAGCCACCTTTCGCTGCAACTACAGCTGCAAGTCTTTTGGGGTATGTCTCTACCAGCTTTGTGCATCTAGAGACTGAGATTTTTGCCTATTCTTCTTTGCAAAATAGCTCAAGCTCAGTCAGATTGGATGGAGAGCGTCTGTGAACAGCAATTTTTATGTCTTGTCACAGATGTTCAATGGGATTTAGGTCTGGACTTTGACTGGGCCATTCTAACACATGAATATTCTTTGAGCTAAACCACTGTACCTCTGGCTGTATGTTTATGGTCATTGTGTTGATGGAAGGTGAATCTCCTTCCCGGTCTCAAGTCTTTTACAACCTCCAACAGGTTTTCTTCCAGGATTGCCCTGTATTTAGCTCCATCCACCTTCCCATCAAATCTTACCAACTTCCCTGTCCCTGCTGAAGAAAAGCATCCCCACAGCATGATGCTGCCACCACCATGTTTCACAGTGGAGATGGTGTGTTCAGGGTGATGAGCAGTGATACTTTTCCGCCAAACAGAGCGCTTTGCATTTAGGCGAAAAAGTTCAACTTTGGTCTCATCTGACCAGAGCACCTTCTTCCACATATTTGCTGTGTCCCCTATATGCCTTGTGCAAACTGCAAACGGCACTTCTTATGTCTTTCTTTGAACAATGATTTTCTTCTTGCCACTCTTCCATAAAGGCCAGATTTGTGGAGTGCATGACTTATAGTTGTCCTGTGGACAGATTCTCCCACCTGAGCTGTGGATTCCTGCAGCTACTCCAGAATGACCATGGACCTCTTGGCTGCTTCTCTCACCAGTGCTTTCCTTGCTCGATCTGTTAGTTTAGGTGGATGGCCATGTCTTGGTAGGTTTGCAGTTGTAGAATACTTTTTCCATTTTTGGATGATGGATTGAACAGTGCTCCATAGGATGCTCAAAGCTTGGTATATGTTTTTATAACCTAACCCTGCTTTAAACTTATCCACAACTTTATCTCTGACCTGTCTGGTGAGTTCCTTGGTCTTCGCGATGCTGTTTTTTCACTATTGTTCTCTAACAAACCATTGAGGCCTTCACAGAACAGGTGTATTTATACTGAGACTAAATTACACACAGCTGGACTCTATTAACTAATTAAGTGACTTCTGAAGGCAATTGATTGCACTGGGTTTTATTTAGGGGTATCAAAGTACAGGGGGCTGAATACTTTTGCACTTCCCACTTTTCAGATTTTTATTTGATTAAAATTTCAAAACCCATGTATCATTTTCATTCCACTTCACAATTATGTGCTACTCTGTGTTGGTCTATCACTTAAATTATCAATAAAATACATTTAAGTTTGTGGATGTAAGGTGACAAAATGTGAAAAAGTTCAAGGGGTATGAATACTTTTGCAAGCCACTGTACCTGTCTGCTCCATGGTCCCGCTCCTTCTTGCTCAAGGCGCACTGATATAACGTCATGTGCACCTGGAGCAGGAAGAAGCAGGAGGCGCCGGAGAACAGATAAATAAGTATCAGAACTGGTTTGGCAGCGCCACTTCTCCTTGGTTTTGCGATCCAGTTTTGCAACGCACAGTGAGCTCTGGTCTGGAGCACAGAGACGTAAGTGAATCGGGGGCCTAACCGCACCTCCACTGCCTATCAAAAAAAAAAAATGGCAGTAGTGGCACAGGGTCCACCGGGGGATTCACTGGTCCCCCGGTGGGCCAGTCTGACCCTAGGAAAACCCTCTTAACCCCTTCCCAACATTCACCATAATAGTACGGCGGATGCTGGGTGCTTAAATATGGCGGCTGAGGTTTCTGCTGTATTATACAGAAGACACCCAGCACTAATACCCGCGATCAGTGCCCGCAATGATCGTGGGCATTAACAGGCTTCCTTTTGTTATTCGTAGAACATCTATTACAAGGCCACGACCTCATATATTTGTATGGAGCCATAGCAGGGCTGCCATAGAGACGCATGAGCTATCTACTGACCTCCATATGTTGTTTTTTTAATTTTATACACACCTATACTACATATACTACACTACACTATACTACACTTGCCAACTTATGTAAATTGACCTAAGGAAGAAAGAAACATAGTGGTGCGTAAATCTTTTTTTAGGCCATACCCATTGTTTATATAATACACTCCTTCTTTAAAGGTCATAAAACACAGGCAAAATAGCATAGGCTGCCACACTATTTTGTCCAGTAAAATTCCAGGGCTTCTTTCAACATGATGTTCTGGTCATCCAGAGCCGCGACATCTATAAGCAAGGAACGTATTTTTCTTTTTAGAGATGGACGATCCAATTTGTCACAAGCCGGGTTCGACCAGAATATTCCATATTGTTTTACCAAACAAATTGTAATTCGGCTCAGATGAACAGAAATGGCCTCCACCATATGTATTACGCAGGAAATACAGAAGACACACGTGTCTTATGAGTTACTGTGTGACCTGCAAGCCCCACCTGACATCACCTGACAGCCTCTCAGCAGGCCTGCAGAAGTTTCTATGTCAACAGGTTCCTTTACCCTTATGTGATCTAAAATGAGAAAAATTCTGGTTGCTGATCTGCTAAAATAATTTATTCACTAACCTGCAAATCCATTTTTGCAAGTGCAGGTGTAACCTCCTACTGTATTAGTGCAGGTTGCATTAGGTGAACAGGGATTGTTGGTATTACATTCATTAATATCATCACAATGGCTTCCGTTACCTGATCAATAGAAAATGTTTCACATTTAGTAATATTACAGTATATTGGAGGTAGATGTGAAAAGAAAAGGTATTCATCTGCATATTACTATTTCTTGTTATTATCTACACAGGACATGGATGTCTGATCAGTTACTGAAAGATAGGAATATGCATACACATGACATGTTTTAAATTATTTTAATACAGATTCTCTTTTGTTTTGGGCAGACTACAGAAAATCTATTTAAAGCCTAAGGCCTCATACATTTTGAACTGAGCCATTACAGGACTGCCATAGAGATGGATGAGCCATCTACTGACCTCCATATGCCTTTTATTTCATATAGAGGTGTGTTCATGTGCTGTCTTCTAAAATGTGGCAAAACCGCTATGTATATGGATACATAGGTCCATAACAGACTGATAAATATGCCTACACCACTGCTTACAACTCTCAGCTCAGAATAACATGGCAAAACCACTATTATACTAAGTGGTTAATATAATGTGACTCGAGGAGTAATTTGAAGCACCTGGGCCCTACTGCAAAATTTGTCGTTGGGCCCTTACTTATCATGTGTTAACTATTATACTGGTGTCTTCCTAAATTACTACCTCTGCACCCCTATAACTAATCCCCTTTATGTGAACAATTTATTTGCTTACCTGTAAATCCCTTATTACAAGTACACGTGTAACTTCCCACTGTATTAGTGCAGGTTGCATTAGTTGAACAGGGATTGTTGGTATTGCATTCATTAATATCATTACATTGACTCCCTGTTACCTGATCAACAGAAAATTTTTCACAGTAACTCAGGATATAGCATTGGAGGTAAATGTGATGAGGAAATATTTGGCTGAAACCCTTATTGGTTTCAACTTCAAGTAGATTATAAGCCAAAAATTGATGTTAAAAAAAAAAAAAAAATGCTGTTTTTGAAAACACAGCTTTTCCGCTGCGGATTTTTTCTGCAATGTGTGATGGGATGAGCCAGAATCCTATTCACTTTGCAAGTACTGTAAAACGCTGTGTTTTTTTCTGTTGGCGTTTCTACCGCGGTTAGAATGATGCATTTCGCAAAGTGGGGATTCAGCCTTAAAGGGTTTTTTCCATGGACTTAACCATATTTACATTTTTAGTAATTAAAAGTTAAATTTTTTTTTTGCAAATCTATATGAACATTTTGTAACTTTTTGATTACAGAAAATCTTTTATTTTGATTGGTAGTGATAGTCTTACCTCTCCACAAAATAAGAAAATCATGGTCGGATTTTTTGACAATTCCAGCCCATATCAAGTTGCATTCATGGTTGTTTCCATTGGCAAGTGACAGAGGGGTAGCTATAGGGGGTGCAGTGATAACAGTTGCTATCGGGCCTCTAAGGTTCCTATGCCACTTAAAATGTACTACTATTCTAAATGATACAAGGTAGGTAGGGGCCCCATTACAAATTTTGCATTGGTCCAAAGAGCGTTAAGTTATGCCTCTGATAACTGATTAATACAACAGACTGTCACCACTAAGATGATGAGGGAAAATCTTTGAAATTCTGCAAAATGTATATTTGCAAAAATGTTTAAATTCTGATTGTTTACAAACTTAAATATGGTTATTTCATGGGGAAATCTCTTTAATGCATTATTTATGAAAGAACTAGTAAAATAACAAAAACTATGGATTTGTTTTTCTGAACATACAGTTTACCCTACATTCATATGACTAGAAAGTAGTATATGCCTGTTATTAACGCCAATTGAAAAAAAAAGTATATATTTTAGCAGGATCCTCTTGTATTGGACTACACAACTAACTGGCAGGACAGAGCTTGTAAATCCACTGTTACAGGTGTACAGGTGTAACTTCCTAATGTATTAGTGCAGGTCACATAAGGTGAACAGGAATTGCAAGTATTGTATTCATTAATGTTATCGCAATAGTTTCCATTACCTGATCAATATAGAAAATGTTTTAGAGTTAAGTTGGGTTACAACATTAAAGGTATATCTGAAAAAATAAACATATTCATCTTAATTTTTTTTTATCTAATCAGTTATTACATCTGCCGTAATAGTCAGGTGTTTAAATATGGTGGTAGCTCGGGAGTCGAGTGGTCGCCATAGTATAAAACAGCAGAGACCCGGCGTAATGCCTGCGATTAGTGCCTGCACTGATTGCGGGCATTAATCCCTCCCATCTTTGACCGAGGCGCCATTTTACCGCCGGCGCGCGGGCGCTGCCATTTTTCGGGGGATCGCCGGCACCCGGAGCAAGCTCCAGGGCCAGTGTCCCATTACTATGACAGCTGGAAGCCTTGGAAAGGCTCCCAGGCTTGTCTTTAGCATCTTATAGAGCAGCCTGCAATAGAAATGCTGTTTTTTTGCAATGCATTGCAATGCATTAGCATTGTAATGCATTGCATTAGTGATCAGATGCCTGGGGTTTAAGACCCCTAGGGGGTCTATAATAAATGCAAAAAAATTAAAAAACTTTAAGGCTAAGGCCCCACGTTGCGAAAAAGCAGCTTTTTTTGTTGCATTTTTTTGAGCCAAAGACAAGGGTGGCTACAAAAGGAATTGGAAATACAGTACAGACCAAAAGTTTGGACACACCTTCTCATTCCAAGAGTTTTCTGTATTTTCATGACTATAAAAATTGTAGATTCACACTGAAGGCATCAAAACTATGAATTAACACATGTGGAATTATATACTTAATAAAAACGTGTGAAACACCTGAAAATATGTCTTATATTCTAGGTTCTTCAAAGTAGCCACCTTTTGCTTTGATTACTGCTTTGCACACTCTTGGCATTCTCTTGATGAGCTTCAAGAGGTAGCCACCTGAAATGATCTTCCAACAGTCTTGAAGGAGTTCCCAGAGATGCTTAGCACTTGTTGGCCCTTTTGCCTTCACTCTACGGTCCAGCTCACCCCAAACCATCTCGATTGGGTTCAGGTCTGGTGACTGTGGAGGCCAGGTCATCTGGCGTAGCATCCCATCACTCGCCTTCTTGGTCAAATAGCCCTTACACAGTCTGGAGGTGTGTTTGGGGTCATTGTCCTGTTGAAAAATAAATGATGGTCCAACTAAACGCAAACCGGATGGAATAGCATGCCGCTGCAAGATGCTGTGGTAACCATGCTGGTTCAGTATTCCTTCAATTTTGAATAAATCCCCAACAGTGTCACCAGCAAAGCACCCCCACATCATCACACCTCCTCCTCCATGCTTCACGGTGGGAACCAAGCATGTAGAGTCCATTCGTTCACCTTTTCTGCGTCGCACAAAGACATGGTGGTTGGAACCAAAGATCTCAAATTTGGATTCATCAGACCAAAGCACAGATTTCCACAGGTCTAATGTCCATTCCTTGTGTTCTTTAGCCCAAACAAGTCTCTTCTGCTTGTTGCCTGTCCTTAGCAGTGGTTTCCTAGCAGCTATTTTACCATGAAGGCCTGCGCACACAGTCTCCTCTTAACAGTTGTTGTAGAGATGTGTCTGCTGCTAGAACTCTGTGTGGCATTGACCTGGTCTCTAATCTGAGCTGCTGTTAACCTGCGATTTCTGAGGCTGGTGACTCGGATGAACTTATCCTCCGCAGCAGAGGTGACTCTTGGTCTTCCTTTCCTGGGGCGGTCCTCATGTGAGCCAGTTTCTTTGTAGCGCTTGATGGTTTTGTCCACTGCACTTGGGGACACTTTCAAAGTTTTCCCAATTTTTCGGACTGACTGACCTTCATTTCTTAAAGTAATGATGGCCACTCGTTTTTTTTTACTTAGCTGCTTTTTTCTTGCCATAATACAAATTCTAACACTCCATTCAGTAGGACTATCAGCTGTGTATCCACCTGACTTCTGAACAACACAACTGATGGTCCCAACCCCTTGTCTAAGGCAAGAAATCCCACTTATTAAACCTGACAGGGCACACCTGTGAAGTGAAAACCATTTCAGGTGACTACCTCTTGAAGCTCATCAAGAGAATGCCAAGAGTGTGCAAAGCAGTAATCAAAGCAAAAGGTGGCTACTTTGAAGAACCTAGAATATAAGACATATTTTCAGTTGTTTCACACTTTTTTGTTAGGTATATAATTCCACATGTGTTATTTCATAGTATTGATGCCTTCAGTGTGAATCTACAATTTTTATAGTCATGAAAATACAGAAAACTCTTGGAATGAGAAGGTGTGTCCAAACTTTTGGTCTGTACTGTATATAGGAAGTTCTTATACTTCTCCCTTCTGCTCAATCCACTCCTGGCTTTGGCTCAATGGGATTTAGTATATACAGTGGGGAAATAAATTATTTAGTCAGCCACCAATTGTGCAAGTTCTCCCACTTAAAAAGATGAGAGAGGCCTGTAATTGACATCATAGGTAGACCTCAACTAGGAGAGACAAAATGAGAAATCATATCTAGAAAATCACATTGTCTGATTTTTAAAGAATTTATTTGCAAATTATGGTGGAAAATAAGTATTTGGTCACCTACAAACAAGCAAGATTTCTGGTGTTCACCATAGTGGAGTTTGGAGTGTGACTGTTTGAGGTTGTGGACAGGTGTCTTTTATACTGATAACAATGTCAAACAGGTTCCATTACTACAGGTAATGAGTGGAGGACAGAGGAGCCTCTTAAAGAAGAAGTTACAGGTCTGTGAGAGGCAGAAATCTTGCATGTTTGTAGGTGAACAAATACTTATTTTCCACCATAATTTGCAAATAAATTCTTAAAAAATCAGACAATGTGATTTTCTAGATTTGTTTTCTCATTTTGTCTCTCATAGTTGAGGTCTACCTATGATGTCAATTACAGGCCGGCCTCATCTTTTTAAGTGGGAGAACTGACTAAATACTTTTTTTCCCCACTGTAACAAAGTACTGAGATGAACTTTTGTTATTGACCAAATACTTATTTTCCACCATAATTTGCAAATAAATTCTTTAAAAATCAGACAATGTGATTTTCTAGATATGTTTTCTCATTTTATCTCTCATAGTTGAGATTTACCTATGATGTCAATTACAGGCCTCTCTCATCTTTTTAAGTGGGAGAACTTGCACAATTGGTGGCTGACTAAATACTTTTTTTCTCCACTGTAAAAGTTACGGGTGTCAGAATATGGAGACTTTTAGAAAAAAAAAAAAATTTGCACAGATTTGAATTTTTATTAACGGGTTAAAATGTAAAAAAATAAATATAAATTTGGTATACTCGGAATCATACCAAAACATAGAATACAGATGACTTGTCATTTTGGCTGCACATTGAATGCCATAAAAACAAAGCCTGTAAGAAAATCGCACAAATGCACTTTTTCTTCAAATCCACCCCATTCTGAATTTTTCTCCTGCTTCCCAGTATATTGTACAGAATAATAAATGGTAGCATCATGAAGAACAATTTGGCCCGCAAACATAAAGACCTCATATGGCTCTGAGAGCGGAAAAATTTAAAAGTTATGGGGTTTGGAAGGCGGGTAGTCAAAAACGTAAATTGAAAAATTCCTCAGGCAGGAAGGGGTTAAAAATGGTTGTGGGACCCACCTCTGGAACCCACGCCTATCTGGAAAATGGAGATCCATTTACTTTAAGGTCTATATGGTTATTCACAAAACTCCCACATATATGAATGAAGAGCGCTACGGATGTGTGACCACTTCACCACTCACTGCAGGAGCGAGATGGGGAATCCGCATTCTCAAGAAAGATGCAGTGCTAGAGGTGAAAACTGCATCTACAAGACAATGATGACATATCTTGTATATACTGGATTGAAAGTACAGTTATAACATTCAACTGTATTATGATATAGCACAATATGTCTAATGAAAATCCAGAAATGATTGATTATTGTAGAAAATTATTATTAAGGGCTCATACACACTTGCATTTGCTCATCCACTCTCTGCTTCATCAGTTTGTGACCATACAGATATATTTCTCTATATATGCACTGCATTATTATTGGTTTGGGAAGCATTGTACACTAACAGACTCTCTTTAAGTAATTACCTTTGTATCCACTATTGCAAGTACAGATGTAGCTTCCGGTTTTATTACTACATGTTGCATTAGATGAACAATCACTGTTGTTACTGCATGCAATAATTGCCTCACAGTCCAACCCGTCACCTATACAGAGAGCATAATAAATCAATTACTGCATGATATATCACTGACATGCAAAATTAAGGCTTCCTTAAAAATAATCATATTTTACACAAATTTAAACAAAACTTGTATATGGTAATAATCATAAAACAATATATTTACTTACCTGTGAATCCATCTCTACAAGTACAGCTGAAACTCCCTATTGAGTTACTACAGTTTGCATTTGGTGAACAGAAATTGATCTGGCACTCATCAATATCAGCACATGAGGATCCATTCCCTGTGCAAATGATAATGTGCAGTAATGAGAAAATATTACACCACAATTGTAGAAGCTATAGATGAACTATTAAGAGTATCCTTACATAAACCACAGCATAAGGTATATTAAAGGGTTTTCCAAGATAACCAAAAATTTGTCAAAAGGCATGGACTGACTGTAGTAAAATAACAAAATAAGCAAAGGCCCCATGTTGCGTTTTACAGTACCAGAAATGTGAATGAGATTTCATGAATCCACATACTGCAGAAAACAATGGCTGCAGAAAATCTCCGCTTTCAAAAACAAATGTGCTTTTAAAAAAGGCAGCATGTTTATTTTACCTGAGGAGTTGTAACTGTGAGAAAACAAATCCAGAAAATCACATTGTCTGATTTTTTAAGAATTTGTTTGCAAATTATGGTGGAAAATAAGTATTTGGCCAATAAAAAAAGTTCATCTCAATACTTTGTTATATCCTTTGTTGGCAATGACAGAGGTCAAACGTTTTCTGTAAGTCTTCACTAGGTTGGCACACACTGTTGCTGGTATGTTGGCCCATTCCTCCATGCAGATCTCCTCTACAGCAGTGATGTTTTGGGGCTGTCGCTCGGCAACACGGACTTTCAACTCCCTCCAAAGGTTTTCTATGGGGTTGAGATCTGGAGACTGGCTAGGCCACTCCAGGACCTTGAAATGCTTCTTACGTAGCCACTCCTTCATTGCCCTGGTGGTGTGCTTGGGATCATTGTCATGTTGAAAGACCCAGCCACGTTTCATCTTCAATGCCCTTGCTGATGGAAGGAGGTTTGCACTCAAAATCTCATGATACATGGCCCCATTCATTCTTTCATGTACACAGATCAGTCGCCCTGGTCCCTTTATAGAGAAACAGCCCCAAAGCCTGATGTTGCCACCCCCATGCTTCACAGTAGGTATGGTGTTCTTTGGATGCAACTCAGCATTCACTCTCCTCCAAACACGATCAGTTTTGTTTCTACCAAACAGTTCTACTTTGGTTTCATCTGACCATATGACATTATCCCAATACTCTTCTGGAACATCCAAATGCTCTCTTGCAAACTCCAGACGGGCCCGGATATGTACTGGCTTAAGCAGGGGGACATGTCTGGCACTGCAGGATCTGAGTCCCTGGCGGCGTAGTGTGTTACTGATGGTAGCCTTTGTTACGTTAGTCCCAGCTTTCTGCAGGCCATTCACTAGGTAGCCCCGTGTCTTTCTGGGATTTTTGCTCACCGTTCTTGTAATCATTTTGACCCCACGGGGTGAGATCTTGCGTGGAGCCCCTAATCGAGGGAGATTATCAATGGTCTTGTATGTCTTCCATTTTCTAATTATTGCTCCCACAGTTGATTTCTTCACACCAAGGTGCTTGCCTATTGCAGATTCAGTCTTCCCAGCCTGGTGCAGGTCTACAATTTTGTTTCTGGTGTCCTTCCACAGCTCTTTGGTCTTCACCATAGTGGAGTTTGGGGTGTGACTGTTTGAGGTTGTGGACAGGGGTCTTTTATACTGATAACGTTGTCAAACAGGTGCCATTACTACAGGTAATGAGTGGAGGACAGAGGAGCCTCTTAAAGAAGAAGTTGTCTGATTTTTAAAGAATTTATTTGCAAATTATGGTGGAAAATAAGTATTTGGTCAATAACAAAAGTTCATCTCAGTACTTTGTTACAGTGGGGAAAAAAAAGTATTTAGTCAGTTCTCCCACTTAAAAAGATGAGGCCGGCCTGTAATTGACATCATAGGTAGACCTCAACTATGAGAGACAAAATGAGAAAACAAATCTAGAAAATCACATTGTCTGATTTTTTAAGAATTTATTTGCAAATTATGGTGGAAAATAAGTATTTGTTCACCTACAAACATGCAAGATTTCTGCCTCTCACAGACCTGTAACTTCTTCTTTAAGAGGCTCCTCTGTCCTCCACTCATTACCTGTAGTAATGGAACCTGTTTGACATTGTTATCAGTATAAAAGACACCTGTCCACAACCTCAAACAGTCACACTCCAAACTCCACTATGGTGAACACCAGAAATCTTGCTTGTTTGTAGGTGACCAAATACTTATTTTCCACCATAATTTGCAAATAAATTCTTTAAAAATCAGACAATGTGATTTTCTAGATATGATTTCTCATTTTGTCTCTCCTAGTTGAGGTCTACCTATGATGTCAATTACAGGCCTCTCTCATCTTTTTAAGTGGGAGAACTTGCACAATTGGTGGCTGACTAAATACTTTTTTTTTCCCACTATATATATATATATATATATCAAACAATAGGGCAGGGTATGGAGTTAAATTCTGCAAACTTTGTGAAAGTTGCACTTGATAGAGCTATGCCTTCAGAATTTATGAGGGAAAATACTGCCTTCTAAAGTTCCCCTGCTTGCCCAACCTACATAGGTATTAATGGGAAGACTGTGTGGGATCTCATAAACCCATTACTACATCAGGGCTATCACTTATACTTGGACAATTATTACACAAGTATACCACTTTTTAAGCATCCTTACATGAAGGGCTCAGTTAGTTGTGGAACAGTAAGATCCAATCAGAAGGGCTTTCCATAGAGACTTGTAAATATGAGACTGAAACTGGGAGAGTCCTCATGCCTGCGTAGCTCAGAACTGCTGGCAATAAAATACTGAGACAAGAGAAATGTCTTGCTGCTCAGCACCATTCATGCTGATACAACAGTCCCAGAAGCAGTTACACATAGAAACACGCAGGAAGGAAAACCAGTGTGTGTGGTGGACTACAATAAATTTATGGGAGCAGTTGACTTCAATGACCAGATGCTTAGGCCTTATCTGATCTTGCGCAAATCAAGATATTGGTATACAAAAGTGTCCCTGTACCTGCTACAACTGTCAATGTACAATGACTTTGTGATTTATAAATAATGTGGAAACCAGGCTCCCTTCCTAAAGTTCCAGGAAGATATAATTTGGAGTCTACTTTATCCATCTAGTGCTGTTCCTGTGAGCACTGAGTCAGAATCTGTCAGCAGGCAGCATGGCAGACACTTTCCTGACAGCCTTCCACCAACAGAAAATAAACAAAAACCCCAGAAAAGGTGCAGGGTTTGTGCCAAACAGGGTATTCGGAGAGACTCCAGATACTACTGCCCGCAGTGCCCATCAAAGCCTGCACTCTGCATTGTAAACGGTTTCAGTGAATAAGAGGAAAAAATAGTATCTTGCATGTAAACATGTTTTAGTTTGATTTATAACTTGTTTAGTGATGTTTATTGCTTAAATATTTCACATAAATAGAACTTTTAGCACAAATCGTGTTTCCTGGATTTTTTATTTTAATTTTCTATCATAAGAAGGGTAACCATAAATGTAAATAGAAAAGAAGGGGTGGGGGTCTTATTTGTTCCACATAGTCATTTTTTCACTTCACAAAACCTGTAATGATAGTATGGTGTCAGCAAACCAGTTATGGAGAATTTGGCCTCCAGAAGCCAGTTTGCACAGCATTCATTGCAGGCTCTGCTGTAGACCCAGCAAGTAAGAAATGCACCTACATTTGGTATCTATGAAAACGGCATAACTGATGTTCTACAGATGCAAAACAGCCAGGAAAAACAGACCATTTCATAAATGTTTGCCTTTCCTTTTTTTTCTTATGGTCATGTGAATATAGCCTGACCAATTATGTTATATAAAAGAACTTTACCACTTTGTTCTAGATGATCGAACTCTCAGGAATGAGTAAAACTCAATGTCAAATATAGTAGTTATCATTCAGGTTGTTCAACAACACAAAAAATACAGTACAGGAAGTATGCGCATTTTAGGGAATATATATATATATATATATATACATACGTGGACAAAATTGTTGGTACCCCTCGTTTAATTAAAGAAAAAGCCACAATGGTCACAGAAATAACTTGAATCTGACAAAAGTAATAATATATAAAAATTCTATGAAAATGAACCAATGAAAGTCAGACATAAATGTTATCTACAGCTCTGCTTACAGGACAATCAGTTCAGCTAATTGCAATTTGCTAATAAAAGCTCGGGCAGTGTCAGTTATCTCTCTATGTAAACACAGAGATAACATTGAGTTTACTGCAAGTCCATTTTCTCCTCTGAAGCATGTAAGTTTTTTTTTCTCTCCAAACATGTGTAATGTAATAAACATTTACTGTGCATATTATTTAAACTGAATTTATATTAGATATCTAGTAATGATAATAAATAATCTTTTATGGTAACGGCAATGTCTATATTTACTGAGGTACTTCTACGTGTTCTGTACATCAGTCAAAGCCCACCACCAGCTTGTTGAAGAATACAGGAAGTGAGAAGAAGAGACAGCAGGCAAAGCTGCTGAGAGAGGGAGATGGGAAAACCGCTTTAATAATGAAAGAAAAAAATATTAATCTTGAATGGTACAGAAGTAAATTCATATTGACCATTGATAACCCAGAGGGTAGACTCCACGAGAACATAAAAAGGAATAAATATCTGCATTTCTTGGACAAGTGACGTGGCTGTCCTTTTTGTCATCTCCTGGATTCTTTCCTCTAGGTTATGATTGATGAATCTCCAACATCTTGGTGTACTGGTGACTTGAGCAGGTCTGCACAAGCTTCTATGTCCACGGGTTACTTTACCCTAAAGTGATCTACAATGAGAAAGTCCTGGTTGCTGATGTGCTAAAAAGAATTTATTCACTAACCTGTGAATCCATTTTTGCAAGTGCAGGTGTAACTTCCTACTGTATTAGCGCAGGTTGCATTAAGTGAACAGGAAATGTTGGTATTGCATTCATTAATATCTTCACAAAGACTTCCATTACCTGGTCAATAGAAATTGTCAGTAATATTATATTGGAAGTAGATGTGAAGATGAAAACTTATTCATAGACATATATTGTTGTTGTTATTATTATGATATATTGAACGTATATTGAGTTCTCCAGATTGTGCTTGCTTCCAGAACTGTTATCTACAGCTCTGCTGGCAGGACAATCAATTCAGCGAACTGCAGTTTGCAAATAAATACTCGGACAGTGTCTGTTATCTCTCTATGTAAACACAAAGATAACACTGAGTTTACTGCAAGTTCATTCTTTCCTCTGAAGCATATGTTTTTTTTCTTTCCAAACCTGTGTAATGTAATAAACATTTACTGTGCATATTATTTAAACTGCATTCATATTAGATACCCAGTAATGATACTAAATAATCTTTCATTGTAAAGTTAATTTCTATATCCACTGAGATACTTCATAATGTCCTGTTCATCAAACAGCCAAAGCCGCCCACCATCTTGTGGAAGAATATAGGAAGCGAGAAGAAGAGACAGCAGGCAAAGCTGCTGAGAGAGGGAGATGAGAAAACCCCTTTAATAAAGAAAGAAAAAAATACTAATCTTGAATGGTACAGAAGTAAATTCATATTGACCATTGATAACTCAGAGAGCAGACTCCACGAGAAAATAAAAAGAAATAAATATCTGCATTTCTTGGACAAGTGACGTGGCTATCCTTCTAGTCATCTCCTGGATACTTCCCTCTAGGTTATGATTGATGAATCTACAACATCTTGGTGTACTGGTGACTTGAGCAGGTCTGCACAAGCTTCTATGTCCACGGGTTACTTTACTCTAAAGTGATTTACAATGAGAAAGTCCTGGTTGCTGATGTGCTAAAAAGAATTTATTCACTAACCTGTGAATCCATTTTTGCAAGTGCAGGTGTAACTTCCTACTGTATTAGTGCAGGTTGCATTAGTTGAACAGGGATTGTTGGTATTGCATTCATTAATATCATTACATTGACTCCCGTTACCTGATCAATAAGAAATGTTTTACAGTTAGTAATATTATATAGGAGGTAGATGTGAAGATGAAAACTTATTCATAGACATATTGTTGCTGTTGTTGTTATTATTATGGTACAGGTGCATCTCAATAAATTAGAATATCTTTGAAACGTTTATTTCTTTCATTAATTAAATTAAAAAAGTGACCTATATTTTCTAGATTCTTTGCACATAAAGTGTTCTATTTCAAGTGTTTTATTTCTGTAAATTTTGATTATGGATTACAGGTAATGAAAACCAAAATCTAAGAAAACTTGAATATTATAAAAAAGTTCAGTATTGTAAATTCAGTGTGTGTCACCTGCCAAGGTTTCCTAAGCGTTTAAATGGTCCCTCAGTCTGGTTCAGTAGGACACACAATCATGGAAGACTGCTGATTATGGATTGAATTACTGAAATGAATGAACGGATCAAAGATATTCTAATTTATTGAGATGCACCTGTATATTGAACATAGATGTCTGACCAGCTATTGCAAAATAGGAATATGCATACAAATGGTCTGTCAAATGAAATGTTTCAAAGAATATTAACACAGGTTCCCTTTTGTTATGGGCAGAACATCTATTGCAAGGTCATGAAGTCATATTTTGTATGGAGCCATATTAGGGCTGCCATAGAGATGCATGAGCCATCTACTGACCTCCATATGCTTTTCTTTTTATATACACTTATACTACACTTGCCAACTTATGTAAAGTGACCTTAGGAAGAAAGAAACATAGTGGTACATACATTTTTTTAGGCTATACCCCTTATTTACAGTGGGGAAAAAAGTATTTAGTCAGCCACCAATTATGCAAGTTCTCCCACTTAAAAAGATGAGAGAGGCCTGTAATTGACATCATAGGTAGACCTCAACTATGAGAGACAAAATGAGAAAACAAATCCAGAAAATCACATTGTCTGATTTTTTAAGAATTTAATTGCAAATTATGGTGGAAAATAAGTATTTGGTCAATAACAAAAGTTCATCTCAATACTTTGTTTTATATCCTTTGTTGGCAATGACAGAGGTCAAACGTTTTCTGTAAGTCTTCACAAGGTTGGCACACACTGTTGCTGGTATGTTGGCCCATTCCTCCATGCAGATCTCCTCTAGAGCAGTGATGTTTTGGGGCTGTCGCTGGGCAACACGGACTTTCAACTCCCTCCAAAGGTTTTCTATGGGGTTGAGATCTGGAGACTGGCTAGGCCACTCCAGGACCTTGAAATGCTTCTTACGAAGACACTCCTTTGTTGCCCTGGCGGTGTCCATGGGATCATTGTCATGCTAAAAGACCCATCCACGTTTCATCTTCAATGCCCTTGCTGATGGAAGGAGGTTTGCACTCAAAATCTCACGATACATGGCCAAATTCATTCTTTCATGTACACGGATCAGTTGTCCTGGTCCCTTTGCAGAGAAACAGCCCCAAAACATGATGTTGCCACCCCCATGCTTCACAGTAGGTATTGTGTTCTTTGGATGCAACTCAGCATTCACTCTCCTCCAAACATGAATTGTGTTTCTACCAAACAGTTCTACTTTGGTTTCATCTGACCATATGACATTCTCCCAATACTCTTCTGGAACATCCAAATGCTCTCTAGCAAACTTCAGAAGGGCCCGGATATGTACTGGCTTAAGCAGGGGGACACGTCTGGCACTACAGGATCTGAGTCCCTGGTGGCGTAGTGTGTTACTGACGGTAGCCTTTGTTATGTTAGTCCCAGCTTTCTGCAGGTCATTCACTAGGTCCCCCCGTGTGGTTCTAGGATTTTTGCTCACCGTTCTTGTGATCATTTTGACCCCACGGGGTGAGATCTTGCGTGGAGCCCCTGATCGTGGGAGATTATCAGTGGTCTTGTATGTCTTCCATTTTCTAATTATTGCTCCCACAGTTGATTTCTCCACACCAAGCTGCTTGCCTATTGCAGATTCAGTCTTCCCAGCCTGGTACAGGTCTACAATTTTGTTTCTGGTGTCCTTCCACAGCTCTTTGGTCTTCACCATAGTGGAGTTTGGAGTGTACTGTTTGAGGTTGTGGACAGGTGTCTTTTATACTGATAACAATGTCAAACAGGTGCCATTACTACAGGTAATCAGTGGAGGACAGAGGAGCCTCTTAAAGAAGAAGTTACAGGTCTGTGAGAGCCAGAAATCTTGCTTGTTTGTAGGTGACCAAATACTTATTTTCCACCATTATTTGCAAATAAATTCTTAAAAAATCAGACAATGTGATTTTCTAGATATGTTTTCTCATTTTGTCTCTCATAGTTGAGGTCTACCTATGATGTCAATTACAGGCCTCTCTCATCATTTTAAGTGGGAGAAATTGCACAATTGGTGGCTGACTAAATACTTTTTTTCCCCACTATTTTAAAGATCATAAAATCCAGGCAAAAAAGCATAGCCTGCCACACTATTTTGTCTGGTAAAATTCCAGGGTTCCTATGTTGCACCCCTCCATATTTTACTCAGGACTACTGCACACACCCCCTACAGATTATTCATGGGCAAATTCATTCATGTGCCCTAACGCTGCCCATGTTCACACCCAAGCTCAGACTGGCCCACCAATGAACAAGTTTAGTCCCCCGGTGAGTCCCTGAGTCAGGATGACTTACAGTTCACTCTGGCATGGCACAGTACAATCATTGTACACTTCATACAGATAATCATCGTACTGCATCTTAGACAGGCTATGTGAGGCTATCCTGTTTATTTTTAGATACTGTAGACACACTGGACAACTTATAAGATATCTAGGTGCACAGTCAGGCCAACCAGAATCCTTCCTCCCTGGTCACATCTTCTCAATCCCACTGCAGGTGGCCCAAAATCCTATCATTTTGCAGTGTCTTGATGCTGCCTTAGGTCTTCTGTTGTGTGAGCACACATAACCAGCTCACAGAGCTAAGAAGCCTCTAATCCAAGGCAAGAGCCAGACAGCAGACTACTGACATGACTCCAGGACAGAAATAATCAGAGGCAAGGGATAGGCAGCACTACTGGAAAAACTGTCCACACTAAGTCCCTTTGTGCCCTCACACATGTATTTACGTCTTTGGTCGTTAAGTGAAGCTTGGACAGTGTCTGTTATCTCTCTATGTAAACACAGAGATAACACTGAGTTTACTGCAAGTCCATTCTTTCCTCTGAAGTAAGTTTTTTTCTCTCCAAACCTGTGTAATGTAATAAACATTTACTGTGCATATTATTTAAACTGCATTTATTTTAGATATCTAGTAATGATAATAAATAATCTTTTATGGTAAAGAAAATGTCTATATCTACTGAGGTACTTCACTTCAGAGTGTTCTGTCCGCCCACCAGCTTGTTGAAGAATACAGGAAGTGAGAAGAATAGACAGCAAGCAAACTGCTGAAAGAGGGAGTTGAGAAAACCACTTTAATAATGAAAGAAAAAAATATTAATCTTGAATGGTAGAGAAGTAAATTCATGTTGAATCTCCAACATCTTGGTGTACAGTCATGGCCAAAAGTTTTGAGAATGATACAAATATTAATTTTTACAAAGTCTACTGCTTCAGTTTTTCTAATGGCAATTTGCATATACTCCAGAATGTTATAAAGAGTGATCAGCTTAACAGCAATTACTTGCAAAGTCAATATTTGCCTAGAAAATGAACTTTATCCCCCAAAACACATTTCAACATCATTGCAGCCCTGCCTTAAAAGGACCACCTAACATCGTTTCAGTGATTGCTCCATTAACACAGGTGTGGGTGTTGATGAGGACAGGGCTGGAGATCAATCTGTCATGATTAAGTAAGAATGACACCACTGGACACTTTAAAAGGAGGCTGGTGCTTGCCATCATTGTTTCTCTTCTGTTAACCATGGTTATCTCTAAAGAAACACGTGCAGTCATCATTGCACTGCACAAAAATGGCCTAACTGGGAAGAGTATTGCAGCTAGAAAAATTGCACCTCAGTCAACAATATATCGCATCATCAAGAACTTCAAGGAGAGAGGTTCCATTGGTGCCAAAAAAGCTCCAGGGCGCTCAAGAAAGACCAGCAAGCGGCAGGACCGTCTCTTAAAAGTGTTTCAGCTGCGGGATCGGGCTACCAGCAGTGCAGAGCTTGCTGAGGAATGGCAGCAGGCAGGTGTGAGTGCATCTGCACGCACTGTGAGGCGGAGACTCTTGGAGCAAGGCCTGGTCTCAAGGAGGGCGGCAAAGAAGCCACTTCTCTCCAGAAAAAACATCAGGGACAGACTGATATTCTGTAAAAGGTACAGGGAGTGGACTGCTGAGGACTGGGGTAAAGTAATTTTCTCTGATGAATCCCCTTTTCGATTGTTTGGAACATCTGGAAAACAGCTTATTCGGAGAAGAAGAGGTGAGCGCTACCACCAGTCTTGTCTCATGCCAACTGTAAAGCATCCTGAAACCATTCATGTGTGGGGTTGCTTCTCAGCCAAGGGAATCGGCTCTCTCACAGTCTTGCCTAAAAACACAGCCATGAATAAAGAATGGTACCAGAATGTCCTCCAAGAGCAACTTCTCCCAACCGTCCAAGAGCAGTTTGGCGCTCAACAATGCCTTTTCCAGCATGATGGAGCACCTTGCCATAAAGCAAAGGTGATAACTAAATGGCTCAGGGAACAAAACATAGAGATTTTGGGTCCATGGCCTGGAAACTCCCCAGATCTTAATCCCATTGAGAACTTGTGGTCAATCATCAAGAGACGGGTGGACAAACAAAAACCAACAAATTCAGACAAAATTAAAGCATTGATTCTGCAAGAATGGACTGCTATCAGTCAGGATTTGGTCCAGAAGTTGATTGAGAGCATGCCAGGGAGAATTGCAGAGGTCCTGAAGAAGAAGGGTCAACACTGCAAATATTGACTTGCTGCATTAACTCATTCTAACTGTCAATATAAGCTTCTGTTACTCATAATATGAATGCAATTATATTTCTGTATGTGATAAAAACATCTGACAAACACACATAAAAACCAGAGGGCAGCAGATCATGTGAAAATATAATATTTGTGTCATTCTCAAAACTTTTGGCCATGACTGTACTGGTGACATGAGCAGGTCTGCACAAGCTTCTATGTCCATGGGTTATTTTACCCTAATGCGACCTATAATGAGAAAGCCCGGGTGGCGGATGTGCAAAAAAAAATTTATACAAAAACCTGTGTCCCCTTTTTTGCATGTGCGGGTGTCACCCCCTTTTTTTTTAGCCCGGGTTCCGTTGGGTGGAGGGGAATTGTTGGTTTTTTATTAAAAAAAAATTTTTAAATTCCCCCCCTTCTCTTATAAAAAAAAAAATTTTAAAATAAAAAAAATTATATTTGGGGAAAAAAAAAAAAAAAAAAATATTTTTTAAAAATTTTTTTTTTTTTTTTTTTTATATTAATTTTTAAAAAAAGATAAATTTTTTTTTTTTATTATTAAAAAAAAAAAAAATAAAAAAAAATATTTTTTAAAAAAAAATTTTTTATAAAATTTTTATTTTTTTTTTTTTTTTTTTTGGGGAAAAATTTTTTTTTTTTAAAAAAAATTTGCCCCCCTTTTTAATTTTTAATCATTTTTTAGTTCTAAATATTTGGGTGTTTGCAACAGCCATTTCAATTTGATATATCTAATAACTGATGGACACAGTAATATTTCAGGATTGAAATGAGGTTTATTGTACTAACAGAAAATGTACAATATGCATTAAACCAAAATTTGACCGGTGCAAAAATTTGGGTACCCTTATCATTTTATTGATTTGAATACTCCTAACTACTTTTTACTGACTTACTGAAGCACAAAATTGGTTTTGTAACCTCACTGAGCTTTGAACTTCATAGCCAGGTGTATCCAATCATGAGAAAAGGTATTTAAGGTGGCCAATTGCAAGTTGTTCTCCTATTTGAATCTCCTCTGAAGAGTGGCATCATGGGCTCCTCAAAACAACTCTCAAATGATCTGAAAACAAAGATTGTTCAACATAGTTGTTCAGGGGAAGGATACAAAAAGTTGTCTCAGAGATTTAACCTGTCAGTTTCCACTGTGAGGAACATAGTAAGGAAATGGAAGACCACAGGGACAGTTCTTGTTAAGCCCAGAAGTGGCAGGCCAAGAAAAATATCAGAAAGGCAGAGAAGAAGAAAGGTGAGAACAGTCAAGGACAATCCACAGACCACCTCCAAAGAGCTGCAGCATCATCTTGCTGCAGATGGTGTCACTGTGCATCGGTCAACAATACAGCACACTTTGCACAAGGAGAAGCTGTATGGGAGAGTGATGCGAAAGAAGCCGTTTCTGAAAGCACGCCACAAACAGAGTCGCCTGAGGTATGCAAAAGCACATTTGGACAAGCCAGCTTCATTTTGGAAGAAGGTCCTGTGGACTGATGAAACAAAGATTGAGTTGTTTGGTCATACAAAAAGGCGTTATGCATGGCGTCCAAAAAACACAGCATTCCAAGAAAAACACTTGCTACCCACTGTAAAATTTGGTGGAGGTTCCATCATGCTTTGGGGCTGTGTGGCCAATGCCGGCACCGGGAATCTTGTTAAAGTTGAGGGTCGCATGGATTCAACTCAGTATCAGCAGATTCTTGAGAATAATGTACAAGAATCAGTGACGAATTTGAAGTTACGCCGGGGATGGATATTTCAGCAAGACAATGATCCAAAACACAGCTCCAAATTTACTCAGGCATTCATGCAGAGGAACAATTACAATGTTCTGGAATGGCCATCCCAGTCCCCAGACCTGAATATCATTGAACATCTGTGGGATAATTTGAAGCGGGCTGTCCATGCTCGGCGACCATGAAACTTAACTGAACTGGAATTGTTTTGTAAAGAGGAATGGTCAAAAATACCTTCATCCAGGATCCAGGAACTGATTAAAAGCTACAGGAAGCGACTAGAGGCTGTTATTTTTGCAAAAGGAGGATCTACTAAATATTAATGTCACTTTTCTGTTGAGGTGCCCATACTTTTGCACCGGTCAAATTTTGGTTTAATGCATATTGCACACTTTCTGTTAGTACAATAAACCTCATTTCAATCCTGAAATATTACTGTGTCCATCAGTTATTAGATATATCAAATTGAAATGGCTGTTGCAAACACCCAAATATTTAGAACTAAAAATGATTAAGATTAATAGGGGTGCCCAAACTTTTTCATATGACTGTATTTCAAGGTCATGACCTCATATTTTGTATGGAGCCATAATAGGGCTGCCATAGAGATGCATGAGCCATCTACTGACCTCCATTTTCTAAACACCTATACTTCACTTGCCAACTTATGTAAATTGACTTCAGGAAGAAAGAAACATATTGGCACATAAAAATTCTTTTAGGACATACCCCTTATTTATATAGCACACTCCCTGTTTAAAGGTCATAAAATCCGTGCAAAATAGAGCAGCCTGCCACACTATTTTTTCTGGTACAATTCCAGGGTACCTATGTTGTACCCTTCCATGTTTTACATAGGACTGCTGCACACCCCCTCTATAGTTTATTCCTGGGCAAATTCATTCATGTGCCCTAACGCTGCCCTTGTTCACACCCAGGCTCAGACTGGCCCACAATGAACAAGTTAATCCCCCCGGTGGGTCCCTGAGCCAGGATGACTCACAGTTCACCCTGGCATGGCACAGTACAATCATTGTACCCTTCATACAGATACTCATCGTACTACATCTCAACCAGGCTATGTGTGGCTATATCATGCTAGGTAGATTATTTAAGAGACTATCCTGTTTATTTTTAGATACTGTAGACACACTGGGCAGCGGATAAGATATCTAGGTGCAAAGGCCAACCAGAACCCTTCCTCCATTGTCTCATCTATTCAGTCACACTACAGGTGCTCCAATATCAAATCATCTTGCAGTCTTGATGCTGCCTGAGGTCTTCTGTTGTGTAGGCACATATAACTAGCTCCCAGAGCTAAGAGGCCCCTAGTCCAAGGCAAGTGCCAGAAAGCAGACTACTGACATGACTCCAGGACAGATATAATTAGAGGCAAGGGCTAGGCACCTAGATACTACTGAGAAAAAAAATATGTTGGCAGCATTTTAGGAATTTGTGAACAACTGTCAGGTGACATTAGTATGTTGCTGAATAGTATACAGAATTAAATTTATTGGTGGGCATAGGTACGTCAATCCAGCACTGTCCACACTAAGTCCCTTTGTGGCCCCACACATGTTGCACCCCTCAATATTTTACACAGGACTGCTCCATATTGTATTTATGGGCAAATTTATTCATGGGACCTAAGCCTGCTGGAGTGCCCTTTTGTGACTCCACACATTAATATTGTGAAGTGAAAAATAAAAATGTTACGTCTCCCAGAAAGACGGGAATTGATTTCTTTCCCCAAATGGGTTCTGCAAAATTAGTAATACATAGAAAAACTATATAAATTGCTGTAATCGTACCGACCAACAGAATAAAGATAACATGGACACTTATGCTATATGCTGCACAGCAAAAAGTTTTAAAGGTAAAAAGCAATACCAAAACTGATTTTTTTTTTTTTATTCACTAAGAAAGCGTTAATAAAATTTAGTCAATAAGTTATAGGCACCCCAAAATGGTGTCATTACAAAATGTATACTATCCTGCAAAAAACAAGCCCTCATATGGCTACATCAACAGAAAAATAAAAAAAAATATAGCTTGCACAATGTGAAGACAAAAAACCCATAAGTCATCACATCATTAGGGCAAAACTTGCTGTGGCAGGAAGGGAATGTATAAACTGTGCGAGCATATATAAGGGTACAGCCCAGATTTAGAGCTTACTAAGGAAACAACACAAGAAGTGACCTCCATATTTCTATATATTACTTATTGTCTCCAGCAATAGCTGGACGTCTTTTTGTTAGTATTATAGAGGGACACATACTAATTTATCATATTATTGTGTTTTGGTTACAATCCTTTCAATGTCATTCTTAAGCCAGTCATTAATTCCAAAGCTGTACATCGAGACTGCCAGAGCCAGAATGTTGAATGCTGTGATCTTATCCCATGAGATCAGCTCTGATTTGATGACTAGTCGGATTTGTCGATAGTATTCCCATGCAATGTTTTCCTTCATCTTGGTGTTCTGAGTACCATCTCTTTCACTGACACCAATATATTTGTAGACTCAGTCCTGCTTTGTTGCCAAGCTCAGTATTTTTGCTCTTCACTAGTTTGCCTCTCTTAAATATCACAATTACATATCTGTCCAAACTATCTCCATCGTGATGTTGCTGTGGAATGACTTAGTGATTTTAAGCCTGTTTAAGCTGATCCATGTACAGCAAATGGTTGACTTTTTGCTGACTACATAACCCAGACTGTGTCCATTCAGCAAGTTGTTGAATGGCACAAGTGTTACACAGAATAGCAGGAGAGACAAGAAGTCACTCTGGAAGTTTATTATTGTATAATAATATCATTACATGTTAAAATTAACATGGCTGTCTGATCAGTTATTTGAAAAGAGAAATATGCATACACATCAATTGAAATGTTTTAAAGCATTTTAACATATTTTCTCTTTTGTCACAGGGGTTATCTGTTTGTTTGTTTTTTTTAAATATGGGCGAAATAACAGGATGCATCAATACAAAACACTTCCTAATATATATTCTGTTTCAATTCGGCACAATTTATCTGCTTTATTTTCATTGACCACAGCTGTGATGTTTTGTTTACAAGGTCATTACCCCTCCCTGTGAGCAGTGCAGCCAGCAAAAAAAAAAAAAAAAATTACAACAGCCACTCAATACTGCCCTCGGATGTGGGAGTGATTTATTACCTGGTCATATATGCAGAGGACAGCATTGCTACATGGACTAATGAAGAAATGTGACACAACACAGACCGAAGGGAGGCAGTTTGCACTCAGGCAAGTGCGTGTTCTGTACACAGAGACTGAGAGCATGAAGATGAATCTTGGGAAATGTAGTTTTTCCACAGATTCGCTGCATGCAAATAACAGTGATACAAAGATCAGCAAGTAAAATAAAGCCGAGCAAAGGGTGCACAAGGTCACGCAAAGTCCTTGACCTCATAAATTATGTATGGAGCCATAATAAGGCTGCTGTAAAGATGCTTGGACCATCTATTGACCTCCATATGTCTTTGATTGCATATGGAGGTATACTAAGTTTATCTTTTACCAGCAGAATTTGAAAATTATGGCATATACATCCTCAGCACATGTAGAATGGAGCTTTGTGCACAGTGGTCTAGTGTGTTCATGAGCCCTAAAAGAAACACCATATTGATTGAATCTATAAGGGAGTCTGTACACATAGCAATTTGCTCAACATGGCAAAGAATCATACATAAAATAATGCATGCAGCTTTACCATACATTGCCACAGTTTTGCCCTGTGATATTCTACCTTGCTACTTTCATAGATATATCAAACTGAAGTCATGTATTTCACCTGCGCAAGTCATGCAACCTAAAAGCATATGGTAATAGCTAAGCAACTCACTGTAAAACCACATTTTAGCACGTTATAATCATTGACATTTGAATCCACACATAGGTCTTGATTTCTCATAAGGCACATAAGGCAGATGCCTATTTCAAAAGTGCTGGCAGAAGCGGACTATGACCTCTTCTGTATACATACACTGTGCAGTCTAGATTGCTGGAGTATGTTGGGAGGTGAGCATGTGAGAAGAGCAATGAGCAAATCTCATAGATTGTAAGCCCTTGCAGACAGAGCCCCCTATCCCACTGTGTCAGTTGGTCACTGTTAGTATTGTATTTGTTTTGAATATTTTGTGTACCGTATGTAAACCCTCAAATGTAAAGCACCATGGAATTAATATAATGTACAGCACCATGGAATTAATATAATGTGCAGCACCATGGAATTAATATAATGTACAGCACCATGGAATTAATATAATGTGCAGCACCATGGAATTAATATAATGTACAGCACCATGGAATTAGTGTTGCTCTATAAATAAATAATAATAAAAATAATAATACACTACACAATGGTTTATTGGTAAAGTGTACATAGTACAACTCACCTACATTCATGTGAATGAGACTAAATATTAAAAATGAGTGTCTAAATTACTAATATTTAATGGTACACAAGTAAATTCATATTGAAACTAAAATAAAAAAGGCGGGTGCAATGTGCTACAAATAATTTATTCACTAACCTGTGAATCCATTTTTGCAAGTGCAGGTGTAACTTCCTAATGTATTATTGCAGGTTGCATTAGTTGAACAGAGATTGTTGGTATTGCATTCATTAATATCATCACAATGGCTTCCATTACCTGATCAATAGAAAATGTTTCACATTTAGTAATATATGGGAGGTAGATGTGAAAAGAAAACGTATTCATCTACATATTACTGTTTCCTATTATTACTTACACAGGACATGGATGTCTGATCAGTTATTGAAAAATAGGAATATGCATACACATGACATATTTGAAAGTATTTTAACCCCTTCCCACTGGAGGACTTTTTTGATTTTCGTTTTTGACTCCCCGCCTTCCAAACCCCATACCTTTTTTTACTTTTCCACTCTCAGAGCCATACAATTTTTTTTTCATGATGCTACCATTTATTATTCTGTAAAATGTACTGGGAAGTTGGAAAAAAAATTCAGAATGGGGTGGATTTGAAGAAAAATTGCATTTGTGCGACATTCTTACAGGCTTTGTTTTTACGATGTTCACTCTGCAACCAAAATGACATGTCACCTGTATTCTATGTTTTGGTACGATTCCGGGGATACCAAATTTATATGGTTTTATTTACTTTTTAACCTCTTAACAAAAATACAAAACTGTGCAAAAAAAATTTATTTCTAAAAGTCGCCATATTCTGACAACCGTAACTTTTTTATACTTCCATGTACACTGATGCATAGGGCATCTTTTTTGTGGGGCCAGGTGTACTTTTTAGTTATACCATTTTGGGGAATTGCTATTGCTTTGATCACTTTTTAAAAAAAAAAAAAAGCGAAACAGTGAAAAAATGGTGGTGGGAGGTGTGGCCTGAACGTCACCGAGTGCAGACTTACCTCTCCTGAGCTCCCAGACCCCGAGTGGTTTTCTTTCTACCCAGGGGTTCAGAACCGCTCGATATTCTCTAGGCAGTGATGGTTAGACGTGTGGGAAGAAGAGGAGTGTCCTCCTCTCTCTAGGAGCCGCAGATTGCCCGATTTTTGCTGTATGCGACTCCTGCCTCTCTCGCTGTGTGTGTATCCAAGATGGCTCCAGCGTGCGCTCCGCTATCTCAGGATGTGCCGACGGCGCTTCCCCTGCCTGTAATGGCTCCGGCTCCCACGTTGTCCCAGCTGCCTTCAGACTCACAGCCCCAGCCCTCCCTGCTCTCTCAACCGGAGCCTGATGGGGGACTAATGGTTTCTCCACAGCAGCCTGCTTACCTGCTCTCCCGCTCCCAAAATGGCGGCCCCATCGCTGCTGAAACGCTCTTTCCAGCTCCTTCTACCTTGGAGCAGTTAACCCATGAGTGCCTGCCTCAAATGTTCTCCACTGTACCTCCCCTGCTTGGTGGACTCTCTCACACTACATAGCCACATGCTACTGCAGTTCTGCCCACAGCTCCAGTGTTTCCACCTGCCTTATCTTCTTCTGGAGCTTAGCCTCCAACCTCTGCTCTCCAGCCTCTCCCTCAGAATCTGTGCCTCCAGCCACTGCGCTCTCCTCTGGGGAAACAACCCCCCCAAGATGGACCCTGGCGTTGCATGGCCCTCTACTAAAGAAGTTCCCTTAGCCTCTGTGGATAACATCGACTCCTCTCTTAAAGTGGCAGACCCCCTTTCCACCTCGGATGCACTTGAGGGTTCCCAATGATCTAGGGCTCTGGGCACACCGATGGACCCACTTTGTTCTGACAGGCGCTGCCCCAAACCTAACTTCTCTTCCACCCCAGCCACTATTCATAAACCACCTTCCTCTGACCTGTCTGACTGTTCCCTGCATGACGCTACCTTCTCAGGCCGTAGATCCAAAAGCCCTAAATTGGCGGATATCTGGAACCTCCTCAGCTCTCTTCCTACTAAGCTGGACTTGGAAGCTATAGTCAGAGGGTCTCGGCGAAACAGGAGCGAATCATCTCAGAGTTCAAGTCAGAGCTCCAGGCTGGCTCGGCGCAGGTTTCTACTCAACAACAGCAGACTGCCGCCTTAGATAAATGCCTCACTTCTGTGGAGCAATTTCTGACTACACAGTGGGCTCTTAACAGATCCATCCTCCTTCAAGTTGACGATCAAGAGAACAGAGGCTGTTGAAATAATGTCAAGCTACTGGGCATCCCCGATAGTGTTCCCCCGGCAGAACTCCACTCAACGGTCACCTCCATCTTCAACTCTATTCTCTCCCGCCCTGCAGAGGCAGAGATTAACATAGACAGAGTGCACCGTGTACTGGGCCCCAGGCGAAATGACACTGTGGACCCTCATGATGTTCTGTGTTGGGTCCATTTCTTCAGGGAGAAGGAGGATATACAGTACTCTAGGCAGCCTGGCGGAAAGGCCCAATACCATTCATGGACACTCAGGTACAGCTTCTCCCAGATGTATCTCGTTGTACCCTTGCCATGCGCAGAATGCTGAAACCGGTCCTTGAAGTCATCCTCGACTCTGGCGCTACTTATAGATGGGGCCATCCCTTTCATCTTCAGGTTCGTTGCAATGGAGCGATGTTTACACTTCACTCTCCTGACCAGGTGGCCCAGCTAGCGCAGTTTCTGGACCTCCCTACACTGGTTCTCTCGGACTGGTTGGACTACCTATTGCCATCTGCACCAGCTGATGGACGTTCATTCTCCTCCACCGTGTCTCAGCAGGTGGAGGGTACCTCACAGACTCTTCCCTGAAGGGTTATATCCTTTTACTGATGACTCTTAACCTGGACTTTCTGCCATTGTTGCTTTCTGCTGCGCCTTCCATCTTGCTCTTTTTCCTGTACTCTTGTAGATCATCACTTCTATTTGAAGCTGTCTGCCCTGGTGGAGGCCTCTGCAGACTCCGGTCTGTGGTGGCCTCTGCTTTTGAATCCTGCCCCCCATGCTGCTATGGGGAGGCCTTGTGAACTTCCCTACTGATGAGGCACTGATGCGTGTATTTTCTGGCCCCTCCTGAAACACTCCCCATCCCTGTCGTAATTCAAGTGGCGGTTCCCTCCCCATGGTCGGGACGCCTGGTCATCCTAATAGGCCAAGGGACCTGCATTCCATTAATGGTTCTGATCCCACTTGTTTACCATTGCATTGCCTTTCTACCACTCGGGGAATGGGTAGCGAACCATTGTTGTTCTACCCCTCTCCCGACAGTTTTGATTTGGCGGCTCTCTGGATGTACACTGTGGTGTGCCTCCGAGACCTGCTTAAGTGGGTTTTCCCACTGTTTGTGTTTTCCTGCTCTTAGGTTAGCTTTGATCGACTAGCTGTTGTTCTCTTCTCTGTTGCTTCCTTCCTTACCTCTCTCCCTTTCCTGCTCCCTCTTCCTTTTTCGTCTTCGTGTGTGATTCGCTCATACTTTCACTATATCCGTGATGGCGAACCTATGTCATGTGTGCCAGAGAGGAACGCAGAGCCCTCTCAGTTGGCACGCGTGCCGTCGCCATGATCGCTCACTAACAGGGAATCCGGTACAGGATTCCCTATTAGTGAGCGATCGTTTCTTTCAGCTGTATGTGCAAATGCACATACAGCTGAGCTGCAGAGTGTAATCTCTGCCCCGATGCGGGCGTGATGACGTAAGTCATCAGCGCGCGCGAGCAGAAGGAGGATACTATTCGTGGGACTAGGTAAGTAGCATAAACTACTGTGTGGGGGGCCTACTGTGAAGCATATACTACTGTGTGGGGCCCCACTGTGAAGCATATAATACTGTCTGGGGCCCCACTGTGAAGCATATACTACTGTGTGGGGGCCCACTGTGAAGCATATACTACTGTGTGGGGCCCCACTGTGAAGCAAATGCTACTGTGTGGGGGCCCACTGTGAAGCATATACTACTGTGTGGGGGCCCACTGTGAAGCATATACTACTGTGTGGGGCTCCACTGTGAAGCAAATGCTACTGTGTGGGGGCCCACTGTAAAGCATATACTACTGTGTGAGGGCCCACTGTGAAGCATATAATACTGTGGATGGGCCCAAAGTAGATCGTATAATACTGTGCGGGGGCCACAGTGGAGCGTATAATACTGTGTGGGAGCCACTGTGGGCATATAATACTGTATGGGGGCCACTCTGGAGCATATAATACGGTCTGGGGGCCATTCTGGAGCATATAGTATTGTCTGGGGGCCACTTCAGAGCGAATTGTACTGTCTGGGGGCCCTTCACTATTTATATGACACAGTATCTGTTTTATAGGAGACGTGATATTATTACAGACTGTAATAACATTGCACGGTCACTATAAAACACATCCTGGTTAATTTAAGGTTAAATTGCCATGTTGGCACTTTGCAATAAATTAGTGAGTTTAGGGTTACAGTTTGGCACTCGATCTCTAAAAGGTTCGCCATCACTGCACTATATTATATAGGCTCCCTCTAGTGTTGACTGCGGCCAGTGTCATGTTGAGCTCCCTCTAGTGGTCGCTGTGGCCAGTGTCATGTTATTCCCTCACATAGTAGTATAATGTTGTACCGTGTTAGCCATCGAAAGTAGTGGAAGAGTGAAGAAATCAGGTGATACCTTTTAGAGGCTAACTGAGTATATTTGATAGTGAGTACTCTCGAAATCTCACTATCAAATATACTCATTTAGCCTCTAAAAGGTATCGCTTGATTTCTTCATTATCTCGCATAGAACAGGTTCTCTCTAAAGGTGATTGCGGTCAGCGGTATGTTACTATATATTGTGGACTTAGTCCCTTCCAGTAATGACAACAGCATGTTCCTATAGTCTATGGAGTATGCTCCCTCTAGTAGTGGCGTCGTGTTAGACTCCCTCTAGTAGACACTGCGGCAAGAGACATGTAACTACCTCATATGGAATAGGCTCGCTCTAGTGTTGACTGCGGCCGGCGGTATGTTATGTTACTATATAATGTGGCATAGGTTCCCTCTAGCGCTGACAGCGGCATGTTACTCTATCTTATGAACTAGGCTCCCTCTAGTGTTGTCTGCGGCCGGGGACATATCACTGCACAAGATGGCATAGGCATGGTCTTTTATGGATCTATTTCCACTCTACCTTCTGCTGCTTTCATATTTACTTCTCACTATGTGTATTACTGCGAGTGTCTCACACCTTGTCATCTTGTTTGTTATTGTCCCTCCTTATGGTTGTTTACCGTCTCCTGTTTGGGGATCGGTTTTATGTGGTTTGTACTCCCTATGTCTTTGTTTGCATTCTTTGTTATAAATAAAGAATTTATAAAAAAAAACGGCGGTTTGGCACTTTTACCAAAGATTTCTAGACCAGGTGTTTTCGGACACAGGGATATCTAATGTGTATGTGTTTCACAGTATTTAAGTACTTTTATATGTGTTCTAGGGAAAGGGGGGTGATTTCAATATATATATATCTATATATAATTTTTTATTTTTTTTTGCATTTATTAGACCCCAGGGATCTTGAACCCCAGAGGGTCTGATCACTAACGCAATGCATTACAATGCTAATGAATTGCAAAATACCAGCGCTTCTTTTGCAGGCTGCTAATAGGACTGCCATACAGATGGATGAGCCATTTACTGACCTCCATATGCCTTTAATTTCATATAGAAGTGTGTCCATTTGCTGTCTTCTGATTTGTGGCAAAACCGCTATGTACAGTCATGGCCAAAAGTTTTGAGAATGACACAAATATTATATTTTCACATGATCTGCTGCCCTCTGGTTTTTATGTGTGTTTGTCAGATGTTTTTATCACATACAGAAATATAATTGCATTCATATTATGAGTAACAGAAGCTTATATTGACAGTTAGAATGAGTTAATGCAGCAAGTCAATATTTGCAGTGTTGACCCTTCTTCTTCAGGACCTCTGCAATTCTCCCTGGCATGCTCTCAATCAACTTCTGGACCAAATCCTGACTGATAGCAGTCCATTCTTGCAGAATCAATGCTTTAATTTTGTCTGAATTTGTTGGTTTTTGTTTGTCCACCCGTCTCTTGATGATTGACCACAAGTTCTCAATGGGATTAAGATCTGGGGAGTTTCCAGGCCATGGACCCAAAATCTCTATGTTTTGTTCCCTGAGCCATTTAGTTATCACCTTTGCTTTATAGCAAGGTGCTCCATCATGCTGGAAAAGGCATTGTTGAGCGCCAAACTGCTCTTGGACGGTTGGGAGAAGTTGCTCTTGGAGGACATTCTGGTACCATTCTTTATTCATGGCTGTGTTTTTAGGCTAGACTGTGAGAGAGCCGATTCCCTTGGCTGAGAAGCAACCCCACACATGAATGGTTTCAGGATGCTTTACAGTTGGCATGAGACAAGACTGGTGGTAGCGCTCACCTCTTCTTCTCCGAATAAGCTGTTTTCCAGATGTTCCAAACAATTGAAAAGGGGATTCATCAGAGAAAATGACTTTACCCCAGTCCTCAGCAGTCCACTCCCTGTACCTTTTTCAGAATATCAGTATGTCCCTGATGTTTTTTCTGGAGAGAAGTGGCTTCTTTGCTGCCCTCCTTGAGACCAGGCCTTGCTCCAAGAGTCTCCGCCTCACAGTGCGTGCAGATGCACTCACACCTGCCTGCTGCCATTCCTCAGCAAGCTCTGCACTGCTGGTAGCCCGATCCCGCAGCTGAAACACTTTTAAGAGACGGTCCTGCCGCTTGCTGGTCTTTCTTGGGCGCCCTGGAGCCTTTTTGGCACCAATGGAACCTCTCTCCTTGAAGTTCTTGATGATGCGATAGATTGTTGACTGAGGTGCAATCTTTCTAGCTGCAATACTCTTCCCAGTTAGGCCATTTTTGTGCAGTGCAATGATGACTGCACGTGTTTCTTTAGAGATAACCATGGTTAACAGAAGAGAAACAATGATGGCAAGCACCAGCCTCCTTTTAAAGTGTCCAGTGGTGTCATTCTTACTTAATCATGACAGATTGATCTCCAGCCCTGTCCTCATCAACACCCACACCTGTGTTAATGGAGCAATCACTGAAACGATGTTAGGTGGTCCTTTTAAGGCAGGGCTGCAATGATGTTGAAATGTGTTTTGGGGGATAAAGTTCATTTTCTAGGCAAATATTGACTTTGCAAATAATTGCTGTTAAGCTGATCACTCTTTATAACATTCTGGAGTATATGCAAATTGCCATTAGAAAAACTGAAGCAGTAGACTTTGTAAAAATTTATATTTGTATCATTCTCAAAACTTTTGGCCATGACTGTATATGGATACCTAGGTCCATAACAGACTGATATATATGCCTACACCACTGCTGGTAATTCTCCTCTATTACCTCTCACTGATATTCGGAATAACATGGCAATACCACTTTTATAATAAGCAGTTAATATAATGTGACCCAGAGGTGTAACTTGAAGCTCTTGTGCCCTAGTGCAAAAACTGAACTTACTTACCATGTGCCAACTAATATACTGGTGTCTTCTTAAATTATAAAAAGGTCTTTGGACCCCTCAGGCTACATTAGCAATTACTACCTCTGCACCCCCTATAGCTACGCCTCTGATGTGAACAATTCATTTATTTACCTGTGAATCCGTTATTACAAGTGCAGGTGTAACTTCCTACTGTATTAGCGCAGGTTGCATTAGTTGAACAGGGATTGTTGGTATTGCATTCATTAATATCATCACAATGGCTTCCATTACCTGATCAATAGAAAATGTTTCACGTTTAGTAATATTACAATATATTGGAGGTAGATGTTAAGAGGAGAATGTATTCATCTGTATATTACTATTTCTTGTTGTTATTTACACAGGGAATGGATGTCTGATCAGTTATTGAAAAATAGGAATATGCATACATATGACATGTTTTAAAGTATTTTAATACTGATTCTCTTTTCTTATGGGCAGACTACAGAAAATCTATTGAAAGCCTAAGGCCTCACACATTTTGTATGGATCCATAATAGGACTGCCATAGAGATGGATGAGCCATCTACTGACCTCCATATGCCTTTGATTTCATAAAGAGGTTTGTGTATGTGCTGTCCCCTAATACGTGGCAAAACTGCTATGTATATGGACACCTAGGTCTGTAACAGACTGATAAATATGCCTACGCCACTGCTGATTCTCTGCCATTACCTCTCATTGATATTCAGAATAACATGGCAATACCACTATTATACTAAGCAGTTAAAATAATGTGACCCAGAGGTGTAACTTGAAGCTGTTGGGCCCTAGTGCAAAATCTGTAATGGGGCCCTTATTAACCATGCGCTAACTATTATACTGGTGTCTTCCTAAATTACTACCTCTGCACCCCTATAACTACACCCCTTGATGTGAACAATTCATTCGCTTACCTGAAAATCCACTATTACAAGTACACGTGTAACTTCCTAATGTATTACTGCAGGTTGCATTAGGTGAACAGGAATTGTTGGTATTGCATTCATTAATATCATCACATTGACTTCCATTACCTGATCAATAGAAAATGTTGCACAGTAACTGAGGATATAATGTTGGAGGTATATGTGAAAAGGAAATATATGTCTGAAATCATTATTGGTTTCAATTTGTAAGTAGATGATAAGCCAAAAATTGATGCTAATTGTTAGGCTAAGACGTAACGAAAGGCAGCAATAAAACGCTGTAGAAAAAACCACAGCAGAAACGCATCACAATTTTTTTCCGCACCGTTTTTCATTGTGTTTTCACAGAGTTTTCCTCTACAGACTTTCTTCATTTATTATACCTGTACGGAAAATGCCAGTGTTTCCACAGGCATAATTGATATGCTCAAAAACGCAGCTTTTCCATTGCAGATTGTTTTCTGCAGTGTGTGGATGGGATTAGCCAGAATCCTATTCACTTTGCAGGTACTATAAAACGCAGCGTGTTTGTTACGTGGGGCCTCAGCCTTAAAAGGTTTTTCCCATGAACTTAACCATATTTACATTTTTAGTAATTAAAAGTTAAACATTGTTTTGAAAATCTATGTGAACATTTTGTAGCATTTTAAAGATTATCAACATTAAGATGATTAGAGAAAATCTTTTGTCTTGATTGGTAGTGATAGTCTTAACTCTCCACATAGTAAGAAAATCATGGCCGGGTTTCTGACAATACCAGCCCATAAAAAGTTGCATTCATGGCAAGTGACAGGGGTAGCAGTTGCTATCGGGCCCTGGAACCTGAGGGGAGACCTGCAAAAATGTTTATCTTCTGATTGTTTACAAACTTAAATATAGTTATTTCATGGGAAAATCTCTTTAATGCATTATTTATGAAAGAACTAGTAAAATAACAAAAGCTATGGATTTGTTTGCTTTGTTTTTAATGGAGATTGGTTTCACCTTACCATTACCTGATTAATATAGAAAATGTTTTAGAGTTATCTTGGGATACAACATTAGAGGTATATCTGAAAATATAAACATATTCATCTTTTTTTATCTAATCAGTTTTTAAAAATGAATGTAGGACCCACCTATGGAACACACGCCTATCTGGAGAATGGAGATCACCGACGACCTTCTGAGGGTCACTATAAGTGGAGAGGTGGTCACACATCTGCAGCTCTCTCCATTTACTTTAAGGTTTGAGAATTTTGAAGTCTACATGGTTATTCACAAAACTCCCACATATGTGAATGAAGAGTGCAATGGATGTGTGATCACCTCTCCACTCACAGTGGGAGCAGGTGAAACTAAACCTGCATCTACAAGACAATGATGGCGTATCTTGTGTATCCTGGACTGCAAGTACAATTATAACTTTAAATTGTGTAATAAATTTTGGCACCCCTGAAATTTTTTCAGAAAATATATTTCTCCCAGAAAATTATTGACATTACATATGTTTTGTTAGACACATTTTTATTTTCTTTGTGTGTATTGGAACAAAAAACAGAAAAAAAAAGCCAAAAATGATATAATTTCACGCAAAACTCCAAAATGGCCGGACAAAATTACTGGCACCCTCAAATTAATATTATCTTGCACATTCTGAATATACTGAAACTGAACTGAATCAACAAGATTCTTATACCTATCACCTGGAATTTTGGACCACTCTTCTTTTGCAAACTCCTCCAGGTCTCTCATATATGAATGGTGCCTTCTCCCAACAGCAATTTTAAGATCTCTCCACAGGTGTTCAATGGGATTTATATCCAGACACATTGTTGGCCTCTTCAGAACTCTCCAGCATTTTATTTCCATCCATTTCTGGGTATATTTTGAAGTATGTTCAGGGTCACTGTCCTGCTGGAAGACTCATGACCTAGGACGAAAACCCAGCTTTCTGACACTGGGCCCTACATTGAGACCCAAAATCCTTTGGTAAACTTCAGATTTCATGATGCCTTGCACAAAGTCAAGGCACCCAATGCCAGAGGCAGCATATTTGACTTTTGGTACTGTGCTCTTTTCTTTGTAGGCCTCATTCCTTTTCGGTAAACAGTAGAATGATGAGCTTTACCAAAGAGCTCTCTGTTGATGTTATTTGTCCACATGATGTTTTCCCAGAAGGATTTTGACTTACTCACATACATTTTGGCAAACTGCATTCTAGCTTTTTTAATGCATCTATGTCAGCAGTGGAGAATTTGAATTGGGGCTGCTTATCCACCATCCGGACTATCCTGTGTTGCAACATTTTATCAAGTTTTCTCTTCTGTCCACATCCAGGGAGATTAGCTACAGTGCCATGGGTTGTAAACTTCCTGATTATGCTATTTTATATTATGACTTGTAACCTTGAGATTGTAGATATTTTTCCACAATTTTGGTTCTCAAGTCCTCAGATATTTTACTTCTCCTCTTTCTGTTCTCCATGCTTAGTGTGGCACACACAGACACACAATGCAAAGTTTGAGTCAACTTCTCTCCTTTTTATCTGGTTTCAGGTGTTATTTTTATATTGCCCACACCTGTTACTTGCCACAGGTTAGTTTGAAAGAGCATCACATGCTTGAAACAAAGTTATTTACCCACAATTTTGAAATGGTGCCAACAATTTTGTCCGGCCCAGAAGCAGAAAATTCCATCCACTGTATAGCGACCCAGTGCCTTCACTGCAGCTCAGCTCCCACTGACTTCAATGGGAGTTGAGCTGCAGTGAAGGCACCAGGCCGCTAGACAACAGTTCGAGCTTTCTGCTTCTGGCCCCATATTGTGTACAGGATGCAAGCCAGAAGCGGCTACATATAGATGATCGGGGGCCGGTGTCGCACCCTGTCGATCAGATATTTATGGCCTATCGTGAGGCTTTTACAGGCTGATTTACATAACTATGAAAATATCACTCTCTCTGCTTCATCAGTTTGTGACCATACAGATATATTTCTCTATATATGCCTCTGCACTGCATTATACACCTAACAGACTCTGTTTAAGTAATTACCTTTGAATCCACTATTGCATGTACAGATGTAGCTTCCGGTTTTATTACTGCATGCTGCATTAGATGAACAATCACTGTTGTTACTGCATGCAATAATTGTCTCACAGTCCAACCCGTCACCTATACAGAGAACATAATAAATCAATTACTGTATATCACTGATACGCAAAATTAAGGCTTACTTAAAAATAATAATTTTTTACATAAATCCACACAAAACTTGTATATGGTAATAAGCGTAAAACAATATATTTACTTACCCGTGAATCCATCTCTACAAGTACAGCTGAAGCTCCCTATTGAGTTACTACAGTTTGCATTTGGTGAACAGAAATTGATCTGGCACTCATCCATATCAACACATGAGGATCCATTCCCTGAGCAAATGATAATGTGCAGTAATGAGAAAATATTACACCACAATTGTAGCAGCTATAGATGAACTATTAAGAATCATGCTTACATAAACCACAGCATAAGGTACATTACAGGGAATCTGTCAGGTCAATCTGAGACACTAAACCACCCACAGGTCCTTATAGACCTGGGGTTTAGTGTCCCAGATCGCCCTGTTGTAATGCAATCTGCAGGTGCATTAAAAATAAAAAACTTTATACTTACCTAGATAAGGGTCCAGTCGATGCTGTTTGGTGAGATCGGTCCAGCTTATTCGCTGTTCTTCAGTGAAGCCAAAGATGGACACCCCGGCTTCACTGGGTAATTGCAGGGCATGTGAACTGAAGCCGAGGAGTACTCCTCTGGCCTCATTGAAGAACTGCGCAGGCGTGGAGAGTAAAGTGGCAGGGTGAGTATAAAGCTTTTTTATTTTTAATGCGGCCATGGATTGTGTTATAACAGGGTGATTTGGGACACTAAACCTCAGGTCCATATGGATGTGTGGGTGGTTTAGTGTCCCAAATTACCCTGACAGATTCCCTTTAAAGGGTTTTCCAAGATAACCAAAAATTTGTCAAAAGGCATGGACTGACTGTAGTAAAATAACAAAACAAGCAAAGGCCCCATGTTGCGTTTTACAGTACCAGAAATGTGAATGAGATTTCATGAATCCACACACTGCAGATTCATGTTTATTTTACCTGAGGAGTTGTAACTATGCTCCCTATAGATTTCATAGGGGAAGAATAATGATTTCTGCCCCTATTATAACTACAGAGAAAAAAACGTTTTTTTGGACTCACCGTAAAATTCTTTTGTCGTTGTATTCATTGGGGGGACACAGCGCCATGGGGTATAGACCGGGCCACTAGGAGGCTGACACTAGGAATATCAAAAGATGTCAGCTCTGCCTCTAGGCTATACTCTCTCCACAGACACTGTGCTAGCCAGTTTGTACTGCAGAAGTAGGAGAGAGGCCAAAATAAACAAAAAAGATCACAGAAACAAAACCACCATGTCCTGAACCCGAAAACGAACCAAAACAGCCTGGGAAGGAACAACAAGAAACAAGGGTGGGATATGTGTCCTCCAGTGAATACAACAAGAAAAGGATTTTACAGTGAGTACAAAAATCCATTTATTTCATTGGGCGACACAGCACCATGGAATGCCCTAAAGCAGTCCCAAATGGTGGGAATTACACGGCCATAAGAACAACTTCGCGCATGGCCACTAGCAGAACCGTACGACCCAAGCTGGCATTGGCAGAGGCCACAGAATTCATCTGGTAGAACTTAGTGAAAGTGTGGACAGAGGCCCAGATGGCACCTTTTCGTACTTACCTAATCCGCCATCTTCAAGTGCCACAGGATCACCCCTTCGGTGGACCTTGCACGTGGCAGTGAGGTCACCAGCATTCCAGCCAGCGATGCGGTAGTGGGGACTGGGTGACCGGCAAGGTGCTCTTTAGCAGAGCGCTGCGACCGCAGGGGGGTATGACTAATGTGGCGTACATGCTGAAGATCCCCCCTGCACCCGAAAGAGAAAGAAAAACAACGTAAGACAGAAAGACCTGAGTCAGATCATATCTGCCTCCTACAGACGCTAGGTTAAAACTGGCCAGCACAGTGTCTGTAGAGAGGGTATAGCCTAGAGGTGGAGCCGACATCTTTTGATATTTCTAGTGTCAGCCTTCTAGTGGCCAGGTGTAAACCCCATGGTGCTGTGTCCCCAAATGAAATATGCGAGAAATGCCAGCGTTTCCATAAGTATAACTGACATGCTGCAATTTACAAAAAAGCTCGGGTTTTTGAAATGTAAACATTTCGGCTGCAAATTTTTTTCTGGAATGCGTGAATGGGATTAGCCAGAATCCCATCCTCTTTGCAGGCAATATAAAATGCACAGTTTTTTGCTGCAGCGTCTATGCCATGGCCAACACGCTGCATCACGCCATGGGCAGCACGGTGGCTCGGTGGTTAGCACTGCAGCGCTAGAGTCCTGGGTTTGAACCCTGCCAAGGACAACATCTACAAGGAGTTTGTATGATGTTTGCATGGGTTTCCTCCCACAATCTAGCCCTATATGAGACAGTGACCACAATGTCTGTAAAGCGCTGCGAAATATGATAGCGCTACATAAATTTTCACCACGTAGGTTCCCGGCCTAAGGACGAGCCACAGGTTGCAGAAAAGCATGTTTTTGTTGTTTTGCAGATTTTGCTGCATTACTTTGGTCCAAAGTGTCACTTCAAAGGAATGGGTAATATAAGAAATGTAAGTAACACCAGTCTTAATAAATCTGCCCCAGTGATTCAGTTGAATTATTCATATGTCCTATTTCTGTTCATTTTTTACAAATCTTTCATAGACTCAAGGGGGAGGGATCCGTGAAAACTGGTGAAGATCCAAAACAGCCATGAAAAATAAACCATTTAATTAATTAATTAATTAATTAATTTATTTATTTTTTTAAAGTACAGTTATTTAAATATAGCTTAACCAGTTCCATTATATAAAAGAACTTTACCACTTTGTGGAACTTTACCACTCAGGAAAGATTAAAAGGAAGAAGAAGAGAAAGGAAGAAGTATGGGGGGGAGAAAGAGAGAGAGGGTGGAAGGGGCTTGTGTCTCCTGTGTAAGGTAGACTGAAATATACAGCAGAGTGCTCCAGTGGTATTGAGGAGTTGTTGAAAAATTATCTTGAGTTAAGCCAGGGGTTCCAAATTTTTAGGTATCAAGGGTGTGTGAGTTCCTCGAATCTAGCGATCACTTAGCCATCGCAAGGAGCTTATAAATGAGATGCTGGGAAGTGGAGGGAAGTAGGGAGATTGATCCGGCAAAAACTATCATGTCCGGTGATATACAAAAAGAAGAAAATCCTACTTTGCATATCTCATCTTCTACTACCTTCCATAGTGTGCAGATAATAGGACAGGATACAGTATATGTGCATATGTGCGGAGAGTGTGCCTTTGGCACCTCTGCATCTCCAACAGAGATCTGATTGAGCAAGACCATGAGAGTGAAGCCATTCTGAGATTGTGTATCATCTTGACAAAAGTTTGTAATGGTTTTCTTGCAAGGGAACACAGGGTGAGAAACTGTGAGAGTCTGAAAGAACATCTTTCAGGTCTTGGGGGCTCAGAGTTGGTTGAAAATCTTTCTCCCAACTAGTGATGAAGAAAGATTTAAGAGTAGATGTGGTCTGAATGAGGGTTCGGAGCAGGTCCAAGATTCGTGTTGTAGGGGTTGTCCTCATGGCAATGAGCTTTTCAAAATCTGTATATTCCCGGTTCCATTTATACTTGGTAGTAAAGCTGTGGTGATATTTGTTGTAATGAGCCAGATGTAAGAAGTTGAGATGTGGCAATCAGAGAGTATCTCTAATGCAGGTTGCCTTGGGAAGTTGTTAATCAATACTGAATTCACCCAGAGGGAAAGGCAGGAGTTGATCCCAAAAATCTTTAAGAGGGTATTGCATTTCTGGTAGAAGAGAAGGCAGAAGTCACACCGGAAGACATAGTAATGGAGTAGGGGCCAGACTTGGGTGCAATTTTTGCCAAACTTCGCAATTGCCTCTTAGGAGAATGTTGAATGTAGGTTGTTGAAAGTGTTTAGGGTCGGATAACCACAGATCCTTTATAAGATTGGGACCGTGTGTCATTGCAGCTATGGTTGAGAGAGTTGTAGATTTAGAAGGGCTAGTAAGTTCTAACTAAAGTTGGAGTTGTATGGCTTCTTAATAATTCCTCATGTCAGGGAAGTTTATTCCATCTGCTAACTTGAGGCACGTTAGAGCCAAACGTGGTTACTTCTGTTTTCCAATTAAATTAGAGAAGAGGGCTCGTATAGATTTGAAGAACAAACTAGGGAGTGAGATTGGGAGCATCTAAAGTTTGTATAGAATCTTCATCTTCAGAACAATGTACGTTTGGATCAGGTTTCTTCTAACGAACCAGGAAAGAAACTGGATGTCATAAGATGTGAGTAGAGTATGAATTTTCTGCAGCAGCTGGCCAAAGTTTGATTTGTAGAGCTGATCTCTGCGGGTCATCAATTTCACAACCAGACAAGAAATTTAATTAGTGGTTCAGGTGAAGGGAAGGGAGGTCTTATGAAACCGTATTAAAGAAGCAGAGAATGAGATCAGTAAAATTTCAGACTTTCTCACATTCACTTTATAATTGGAAATGGCACCATAATGATCCAACAGCTCCTAAAGTTGGTGTAGACCTTGTTTAGGATTGGAGACATTATATTATCGGCGAATGCTGCGGAGTGACAGTATCTCCCTTCTGGAGGCCTTGGATATCAGGGTCTTGCTGCACTGTCTGTACTAGAGGTTCCAAAAATAAGATAAAGAGGGTTGGAGAGAGAGGGCAACCCTGTTGGGTGCCATTGGTGATGGAGAAAGCAGGTGAGAGAGCACCATTGACTTTTAGTCTAGCGTGAGGGTGTGAGTGTAAGGTTGTGAAGCAATACATCTGCAGTAACTAACTTTGGTCAGTAGGTGGCAACAAAGTAATAAACTGCCCATAAGAATTAATGTAATTAATGTAAATATTGTTGTAGGGTTCAAAGTCTGATTATAGATAATTACTGTAACGTGTTGGACTTTTACAAGTATGGCAGTGCACTAGGATTGCAGTTTTGATGCCTCCCACTGGAAATAGAGAACTGCATCATCACCCAGCAGGAAACAGGAAGGAAGGGGTGGTGTGGAGAAGGATCTGGAACTGGAAGCCTGAGGTGTGCTGGGCTGCTGTAGAGAGCTTTGGGCTGGATGGAGGCCTGAGCTGAGCTTACTGCAGGAGAAGTCTTGGTGCTGGCGGAGGACTGAGTTCTGGGACACAGTGACTGTGGTGCTGGCTGAGGACGGAGTCAAGACACCCCTGAAGCACAGAAGATAAAGTGACTACATGAAGGAAAGGCCTCAAGGACTTGTGAGTACGGCTTGGCCGCATCTACATAGACCATGTGGTGGTAGTTATATAAGGGACTCTTACGCTGACACCTTATCATTGGAGAGACTGGCCTGTCTTTTAAGTGTTGCACTACAGGGAGCTGGAGCAAGGCCTATAACTGTACTTGAAGGGGAAGACAGCATTTGCCTGTGGATTACAATTTAACCATTGGATTACAAATAGTATTGCGCAATACTTAGGGTGCACCCCAACGAGGGACCGATCCAGGAAAACTGCGTTCTTAAAGGACTTGAATCCATTACCTGTTTAAGTAATTGTGGGAACTAAGGGGTATAGTAATGGTTTGCTGCAATAATCTGTTCCATACCATTTTGTATTTTTCTCTCTGTTTATACTTTTATGCATATTTTCCCAGATCTCTCTTTGCTTTACTCAGTAAACATTGTTCTGGGAATTAAAACGGTGTGTGTGTCTGTGTGGCATTGTGTACCTGCTGAACTTGTGGGCCCAGCCCTTGGTCCTCTTTCACGAGTATAGCATAAGAATAGCTGAAATGAAGGGCTGCGGTATGCCAAATTTTTGCAAGGGCTGCTCCTAAGAAGTCCCAGTCCACCCTGTCAAATGCCTTCTCGGCATAAAACTTCAAGAAGTACTAGCAGGGTATTAGAGGTTCTTGCATAGTAAATAGTTACTCACTTTATTGAGTTATCTCTTCTTTCCCTTGACTTCACAAAACCAGTCTGTTCTTCATGAATGACGAAGGGAAGCAGGGGTTACAACTGTAGTGACAAGAGTTTCGCCCAGAACTTAATGTCTAAGTTCAGTAAAGATATCGGTTTGAATCTGCTACACAGAGTGGGATCTTTTCCTTCTTCAGTTACTAGTGTAACATATGCTTCTTGGGCTAGCTTGGGAAGTTCTTTACCTTGGAGTAGTGCATTGAGTGATTGTTGAAAGTGTGGCAGAAGGATGGACATGAACATCTTGTAATAGTTGATTGAAAAGCCATCTAGGCCTGGGCTTTTGTCTGGTGGGAAACTGAGAATGTTTTTTCTTATCTCCTCCTCAGTGATGGGGTCCATAAGTTGGCTTGCCTGTTGGGGTGTAAGATGGAGGTGGAGTGGGGCAAGAAAAGCTTTTGTGCGCTCTACTTTAGCGGCAGGAGTCGAGGCTGAAGTCAAGTAAAGAGTAAAAACCCCCACATTGCCGAAACGCAGCATTTTTTGCTGCAGATTTTGCAGCGTTTTCTTGAGCCAAAGTCAGGAGTGGATTTTTACGAAGGTAAATGCTTCCTTTATATTGTCCATTCTTTTTAAAGCCACTTCTGACTTTGGCTAAAAAAAAACACAGAAAAATCTGCAACAAAAAACGCTGTGTTTCTGCAACATGGAGCCTTAGCCTTAAGTGGACCTATCAGCTTAATATATGACCCTTGACTGACTGCTGTGCATATGTGTATACACAGCCTGTCAATCACCACATTGAAGAGCCAGTGAAAAGGGAAGACTATCTACTCATGAATATATGATGCTGATAACTATGTACGTGTATTATTTCAGTAAACTTATTAGTGGTTTTGGCTATTAGAAGTACAGACCTGTATCAATAATATGTTACCCCTTACAAAAGGGCAGCATATTGAGCTGCCAAATCAACATCAGACTGAAGCCCCATGTTGCGAAAACACAGTATTTTTTGTGCTGTGGAAATGCTGCAGCAATAAACACTGCGTTTTAAAGTATCTGCAAAGTGAACGAGATTCTGACGAATCCCATCCACAAATTGCAGTTAAAAAATCAGCTGCGGAAAAGCTGCGTTTTTAAAAAGCCCACATTTTTGAAAATCGAAGCATGTCAATTATACCAGCGGAAACACTGGCATTTTCCCTATAGGTTTAATAAGGGAAGAAAATCCTCTGAGAAAAACTCTGTGAAAACACAATGAAAAACTGTGCAGAAAAAACGCAATGCGTTTGAACAGCGTTTTTTTTTTTTTTTTCCCACAGCATTTTTTAGCTGTGTTTTGATACATGGGGCCTTAGCCTCAATTACTCTCACTCTAAGGTATATGGTCTGTTACCTACTCTATGACTACTAAATTTGTGCTTAGGTTTGAGTATAATGTTTTTGTAGCCATTCTAGGTGAACCAGTATATCCTTATTCTCTAGTTGCTATTTTATGCTATAAATGATGCTGCTACTTATAGCCTAACCTTCCAGCATCTCTTCCTTGTAAATGCTGTGATATATAGTAGGCCTTCTTGTTGTCAGCTGGAAATATATATCATACTAAAGCTTTCCCTGTCCATTCTCAGAGAACTAAAGCTGGCCATACACATCAGATTTTAGACAGTTCATCTGAAAAGATTTGTGGTTGATTGTTCGTACAGCCAACTGTCCCAAACACATGAATAACCACAAACATTTCAATAAGCATTCAGCTAGCTCAGACACTTGGAGAATTAACAGATGAAAATCGTTCAATGTTCACAATACAAAAAACACCCTTAGGTCTGCCAGTCTAGCCCATACATAGCAGATCATGGCAGAGAGATGACAGAAAAATACAATGAACTGTTGTAATTTAATGTAAGACAAACCAACAGCAGACAATTCAAAATCTGCCACTTCAGCAGTCTAAAATCTATTGTGTATGGCCAGCTTAAGCAAAGAAATTCGAAACACACCAGTGATAAAACATAGCTGATGGGCACAGGCAAAAAAAAAAAAAAAAAGTCGAACATCAAAGGGGAAAATGCTCACGTACAGTATTATAATCCCCTCACATCCCACTGTGGATAAAATGAAAAAAAAAAAATATAATGTGTCATGTATGAAACATGACATATTTTTTCCCAAAAAAGATATCTGAGGTTGGAAAAATAAGGTAATATTTTCCATAAGCCAGAATTTTCAGCTATTAAACAAATGTTGCTCAGTGCCATTCACTAAGTGTGGAGATGACATCATTTTCACTAGGGATTGTGAAATGTCAGTTGTCATGTCCCACCTTGGGTCATGCATTCAGTGCTTCACTGTTCATTGTCATGCATTGTTTTTCTTGTGCTTCTGTTGTGATTTTGTCTCATCTATCCCTCCCTTACTCACTCTCTACTCCCCCCTCCTGTCTGTGACATCATCCAGGTTCTGTAAATTGTGTTTATTCACTGCCTCCTCTCAGCCTGGAAAACTATCATCTTTTTTACACCCTGTATTACATCTATCAAGAGTTCTACTTGAATAAACCTTCATTTGAACGTCTTCCATGTGTTTTTACAGAGGAGTTGAGCTATCTGGTAATGTTTAGTTGTATAACCTCAGTGAAGTCTCTCTCAGATCTACAGTCAGATCTTCATCACAGACTCCATGCCTCCATGTTGCCTCTACTCTGAGACAGAATATTAGTTTATTTACTTACCTGTGAATCCATTTTTGCAAGTACAGGTGAAACTTCCTAATGTATTACTGCAGGTTGCATTAGGTGAACAGGAATTGTTGGTATTGCATTCATTAATATCATCACAATGGCTTCCATTACCTGATCAACAGAAAATATATGTTCTTACATGAAGTATGCCTGTCACTGTATACCTAATAAAATTATATATACAGTAAGGGCTTAAAGGGATATATATGTAAAACCTGACACCTCTAACCAATCAGATTCCAGCTTACATTTTGTCAGCAAAAGTAAGAAAATGAAGCAATTGGTTGTTGTGGACAATGCTTTACAGTGTGATATAGATTAGCCTTATATGTCTATACATTGATGTTTCTACCATATTAATGGTAAGGCCTTTGGGAGGTTGATGGGAGTGTGGGGTTATGTGACTGCAAGGCAGGTGGCCTACTTGAGTGGGGAGGGGGAGCATCTTGCGTGCACCACAGCACATAGCAGGCAGCAGCACTACCACTAACTTCGGTAGTATTTGCTGACATCACCAAGGCATTATGGGAAAAGGAGCTGGGAAACTCAAACGCTCTCTGTTGGATGTAATAAATCCTCAATTTACTTTTGACCCACTTAGTCTTGAGAAAGCAAAAGGGATATTAGCCAAGCCAGTATCACTCATCTGCATACAGCGCTGTTTCGGGATTTTTGTCCCTCATCAGTGCAGAGCACCAATTGAATACTAATAAGTGCTTTTGCCACAATATCTGGCACCAGCACAGGCCTGCCAGCAGAATTTCAGAGACAGACAGTCTCTGCGACTTTTTCTTAACTCCTCCTGGGCTGGTGGGTCATGATGACAAACTAGTGGTGTCTATGGCGGTACCAGAAAATTATGTTTTACTGACCTCACATTGCACCAGCCTCTGGCCCCCTTTTAGTGACAGGGGCCCTGATGGCAGTACCGTTCTGATGGCGCTGTATCTATTTATCTGCCTGTCTATGATAATGACTCGACTAACACACTGATTACATAAATGTATGGACTAGATTGGGGAGACTGATCAAGACACGCAGTTTCCATGCTGGTCTTGATGTACTCTGCCCCAGCAGATGATGCACTTGATTTATGATGAGACACACACAGCGTCATAGAGCAGGTGCATCATTCGGCAAGACCTGCACCCGTGCTAAAATCTACACCAGCTCCTTGCAGGTGTAGATTCCAGGAATTATTTAGGCCACAAAATTATTGTAAAGGATAATGAATTTGTGTGGGGCCATCAGCTCCATCACCAAACTACTTTTCAGGAGAGTGGTGAGGGCAGTATAAAAACTTCACTTGTGACAAATATTGTCGCAGGTGGCATTTAAAAAGTCACAAACTGTAGGTTTATAATAAATGTGCCCCATTGTATCCTATTATAAATCATACAGGGAAAACTCACCAGTAAATCCATTATTGCAGGTACACATAAAACTTCCTGGTTTATTGACACATGAAGCATTTGGTGGACATGGGTTACTTGTACATTCATTTATATCTGTTGATCCATGCAAGACAGTATAAGGTCAGTATTAGAACACCAGTGAGATTTTAGTGAACTATTCAACATATAGTTTACAGCAAGTAAAAACATAATATAGGTACTCTACCTGAACAATGTAGACCATCTCCAGCATATCCAGAAGGACAGGCTCCACAACCAGTAGTGCTGTTACATGTTACACCAGGGTAGCACCCTTGAATACACAGATCAGGTGGGTTTTCACAAAAGTCTCCAGTATAATTATTACTGCAAGTGCAGCCTGTGATCTAGAATTCAAGTCAAGATAGTTAAGTTCCTAAAACTTAAAAAGATGCTTGTTGTGATATAACAATGCATTATCTCTGGTTTATAGCGGATGGTTTCAAATTCTCTTTGAGATAAGGTCACACGTTGTGGAAACACATCTAAAAAAAAAAAAAAAACACTGCAGAAAATAACAGATGAAACACTGTGGGAATAAAATGCAGCAAAAACTTGCATTTCATAATTTTTACATTCGCCAAGTATAAGTTTATGGGAAAAACTTTTTTTTTTTTTGCTGCTGCGTGGGGACTTAGCCTAGGGCTAATAAGTATAATTGACATGCTGCAATTTACAAAAACGCAAGTGTTTTTGAAATCACAGCATTTCTGTTGTAGATTTTTTTTCTGCAATGTGTGGATGGGATTAGCCAGAATCCTATCCACGTTGCAGGTACTGTAAAGGGCAGCATTTTTTGCTGCGGCCAAAACGCTGCGTTTTTGCAACGTGGGCAACATGGAGCCCCGGCCTACAGGGGTTTTTGGGCATATTAATGACCTATCATAAAGATAGGTCACTATTAACAGATCAGTGTATGTTTAACACTGGCACCCACATGGATTGCCTATAGCTTAGGGACAAGAATCTCTCACATTGAGGAGAGCACCAGTGAAGGTGTGTAGAGATTGAATTGCCTTTTGCCCTCTACTTAGCATCTATGCGCATGAGCTCCCAGCTCCTTTCCCATAATGCCTTGTGATATGCCTATAGCTTAAACACAGAGAATGGAGTAGGAAGAGGACACCTGTGTTCTCTGTGTAGTGGCAGAACTGAGTGACTGCAGTTTAGGTCCTATCGAAATGAATGGGAACTGATGTGCAGTACAGGTCTGGCCACTGCATAGAGAACAGATCTGTCTGCTTCCTGCTCCATTCTCCATCAATAGAATCCTATCATACTGTAAGTCACAACCAAAAAAGACAGAGATTAACCTTCCAATTCTTGATGAATTGTGGTTTTTACTTAGAGCATTGCTATTCAGAATTATAACCTTCAGAGAAAGTGCTATAAAATGTCTAATGTGTTTTCAGGTTAAAGGGGTGTTCACGCCAGATAAAATTCAAAAATTTCCTATCATCGGCATAGGCCAACAATATAAGATTAGTGGGGGAAATCATGACCATGATCAGCAATTGAATGAGCCATAGCATGTGTACAAGCACTCTTGCAAAACACTGTTGCAATCTGTAGTGGCTGTGCACAGTATTCCAGTTTCCTCATTGAAACGAATGGGAAAACGGTTACCACCCCATAGATAATTATAACCTAAACCCTTATGTGTTTCAGAACCTAGGACAACTATTGCAAACCTTGCCTCCTAATGAAATAACGATGTTAAAGAGGAGAAGAGCGCACCGTGGTGTTTATATGATAGATAATGGAATGCAAGACACGCATTTATATTGCTCAAGAACAGTCAAAAGATTAAGCAACACTTCTGAAATATTTTCCACTACTTACAGAAAGAGAGCTTCCATTGAATATAGATACTGTACTATAATCACACTCAGAAACAAGATGGCACCCGCACACAACAAAGGATGGAGTTAAAGTTGATGAAAAGTTATTGGAGTCAGTCGCAATTAGGTTGAAGGTAAATCCTCCCATACTTCTTGGTGTCCATGTCAATGTTCCATTTACTTTTTGAGAAATTAAAAGATAAAACTAAATAAAACCTCAAAATTTTATAAACCTACAATAAATATATATAGATATAGAAATATTCAACAAAGTTATTGTACACTATTAGAAATGTCATTAAAATGTATTGCTTTTTTAATATGTGGTTTGGATATTTGGGTGGTGGGGTTTGGAGTGAGGGTTTGAAAACAAAAATAATAAATTGGTAAGGTTTATGTCAATAACTGGGCCAGATTTTTCTTTGTTTCTATTGTGCTTTTTTATTATTTTTATTTTGACAGTGTTATGTTGTTGTACATTAGTTTTAAATTATATTTGAGATATTGTTTTGTGATGTTATGAGGAACGAGGGGTGTTCACTAAGTTATCCACCTGAATATGAAAACAAAATTTTCTGAGAACATTGAACTTTCTACTTTTTAATGTAATCCCTCTTGACTTTAACACACTTATTCCACTTCGCCTCCAGTGACTGGATCCCGTTAGAACAGAAGGAGACTTCTTGCTGCTGCAGGAACCCCAGGAACCCTGTTACTGTCTCTTTGACTGCATTATCATCAGGAAATAGTTTCACGAGCAGAAACTTTGTCAGGTTACAAAAGAGAAAATAATGACTTGTGAGCTGGTGCATTGTCATGAAGCAGCAACAGACCTGCTTGATTGCCTCATGTAATGCCTAAAATTTCCTTGGAATTGGCGACCTCTTGTGCTTCCATTTCATGGACACTTGCTTGTTCTCAGGATCATGGTAGTGGACCCATGTTTCATCACCTGTAACAACCTGAGTATAGAAGTCTCCTGGATATTCTCTAAGCATGTGTAAATTCTCTTGGCTAAATTGCTGGCAACAAGTTTTTCGTCCAGGCTTCCCACCTTGAAGTGATCTTTGACATCATCAAAACATTGTGAACGATACTGAAATGTCCAATTCATAAGCTATAACATTGACTTTGACCAGACGATCTTCCAAAATCATGGCCTCTACTTTATGGCACATTTCCTCTGAAGATGCTTCAACAGGTGAACAGGGTTCATCTTCAATTGATTCCTTACCCCATTAAAACTGCTTGGCCCAAAACTTTACTTAGTAGGTAGTAAGAAGGTGCATCATCACATATACAGCAATCATCCTTTCATGGATTTCTTTAGGCTTTTTTCCTTTTTTAGTAAGGAATTTAATCACAGAACAACACTCCAAATCCTTCAATTCCTTTGTAGAACTACACTGTACTGCACTTGGCATCCTGTCACTTCTAGTGCTTTAATCAGACAGAACTGCTACAGTGTGTTGTGCATGTCCAGATACAGTATGTCTCAACCTGCACAAGCTTAGCTTTCTAACACTGACAAAACATACTGAAGTAGATAACTTATTAAACACCCCTCCTATAGTTATGTTTGTTTTTATAATAAAGAGATACATTATTGTACTAGCAAACTGGAAGCCTCAGCATTATCACCAGCACTTTATGTTTCAAAGGGTAAAAAAAAGTGCATCTGTTGTTTCTGGTGACTTTTCAGGATTAACTGCTATGCGTGCATAAGTAATAACTTTATTTATGACAATTATATGACTTATATCCTGTACTTTTTTCCAGCTTTCATCTTATACAGAATTTCTTAAAAGTCTGTAACCGTGGAGAAACAGAGGTTCTTCATATAAGTTTTAGGCACCTGACATACCATAATGTACTTAAATGTAACAAATTGCATATAATAACACATAGAATTTACTCAAAATAAATAACTCTAGGATTCTCAGCAAAGCCAGATGACAGTGTCCCTCAAAAAAATATCATAGACACATCCACATAATGTGCAATAAGTGGGATCACTCACCAGTTAGTTTGATATCTGAATTTGTAGCTGGATCTGCAGAGAAAATGATTCCTGTGCTATTGGCAGTATATTGTACTGTAACAGTACTCTGAAGGAAGGTTGTAATGGTTGTATTTCCAATAATCAATGGAGGTACGGCATCTGGAAACACAAAGAATGGGTCAAACAATAACTAAGGACAATATTGTATGTATAATACTCTTACTGTTACATCACATCTAATGATTGCCAGTGGGGTCAATTTAATCATAGGTAGTTATGCCATCATACACAAGCCAAATTGCATGTAACGGCAACTTGCCTACAACTGGTATCTGATCTTATTAGTTTATTCTGTTTAAAGACAAATCATAGTTCTATAGTAGGTGAAGCAAGTCAAAGACAAGTTTGGCATGCAAATGTATCTGTATGTGCTACTTCTCTCAAACTTGCTGTTGTGCATGACATGTAGCCCTAGCCTTATTCCCGAGTTCCCCTACAACTAGCTGCTATCATGTGTATGAAATGGCAGTGCTTCAAATGTGAGATCAAGGCAGAACAATTTATCGGAACATTGTTATGGAACTATAGCCATAGTGTAAGAAACAATGTTCATATTGTAGTTTTTTTTTTTCTTTTTCTACATTTCCTTTACATGTTAGGTATATGAATGACAGATATGAAGAAACAAACATAACTGATCCCTCTAATCCCGGTGATTGGTCATGATACTTACTTAAAGTTTTTTTGGTGTTTTCCAACTGTTGTGACACATCCAGCGTTGCTAGACCCAACTCTCTATTATTGGTGCTCAAGGCATCATAGATACATTCAGTTTTACCAGCACAAAGCTTCTGCAATTGTGTATACTCGGTTTCATTTTGACTTATCAGATCACTGAGGAAAACTGGGATGAATGTGTCTCTTGCTTGCACTTGCACTTTGGTAAACAAGTTTGCCTCTTTGACTTCCCCTGTATGGTGGAGACATAGAAAATGTATTTTTCAAGATGTTGTACAAAGTCATGCTATATTAACATCTTCTGCACAGGGCTCTGTCTCACCTGGAGAAACCAGGGAACACAGTGAGAATAATGTTCTTTGACTTCTCCAGTGCTTTTAACACCATACAGCCCAGGATATTGAGGGACAAGCTGGGCCTTGCTGGAGTGGACCACCACCTCTCCAACTGGATCCTAGACTACCTCACAAATCGACCTCAATACGTGAGAGCCCAAGACTGTGTGTCAGGTACCGTGATCTGTAATACGGGGGCACCTCAGGGTACGGTTCTCCCCCCTTTCCTCTTCACACTGTACACTGCAGATTTTAGGTGCAACTCATCCAGCTGCTACCTACAGAAGTATTCTGACGACTCTGCAATAGTGGGTCTCATCACAGATGATGATGACAGGGAGTACAGAGAACTGAACCAGGATTTTGTGGACTGGTGCCACCGGAACCACCTGAAGATTAACGCGGGGAAGACCAAGGAGATGGTGGTGGACTTCCGCAAAGGCAGAAGCCCTCCTAAACCAGTGGACATCCTGGGGACGGGCATCGAGATTGTGAACACCTATAAGTACCTGGGTTTGCTCCTTAATAATAAGCTGGACTGGGCAGATCATATGGAGGCCCTGTACAGGAAGGGCCACAGCAGGCTCTACCTGCTTAGGAAACTGAGAGCCTTTGGAATCCGGGGGGCACTTCTTAGAACTTTCTTCAACTCGGTAGTGGCATCAGCCATCTTCTTTGGAGTGGCCTGCTGGGGGAGCAGTATATCAACCAGGGACAGAAATAAACTTGACAAGCTGATTAGAAGGGCCAGCTCTGTCCTGGGGTGCCCACTGGACCCAGTGCAGGTGGTGGGTGCCAGAAGGATAATGTCCGTGGTGAGCTCCATGCAGAAGAAGAGGTCCCATCCCATGCATGAGACTGTGATCGCGCTGAGCAGTACTGTCAGTGACCGACTGCTCCACCCTAGGTGTGAGAAGGAGCGCTATCGGAAGTCTTTCCTCCCCACCGCGGTTAGGCTGTACAACCAACACCAACCTAAGCGGAGATCATTACACACAGAGAACTGAAATATCTCTCTGCCTGTTAAATCCCCCCCCCCCCCTCCTCTGCTACGTCCTATCTGTCTGTCACTATCTGTTTGTATTTGTATCTGTTTATCTTTGCTGCTGTAACACACTGAATTTCCCCATTGTGGGACTATTAAAGGACTATTATTATTATTATTATTATTTAGTTAGAAATCTACCTACAATGCAACCCATAATCCTTGTCGCATTCTGATAGGTTCACTACAGGACTGCTATGTATACAGTACAGTACCTATATAGCAGCTATGACATAGTATAAATTTGTGCTATAATAAATTCTAGTAAATCTGTCAGGGTGTGAAGACCGCTTTGCAGAAAAGTGATCAAATGGCCAAAAAATTTATATTAGTACACAAATGAGGCTTGTGTCAAAATGTGAGATGTTTTGTACGCCAGTTTTTTAATGTAATGCCAATGATTAATTCCTCCATGTGGTCTTACAATATGGTGTAATTGAACATGTTGGAGAAATTGTGCTTTTTAGCTCTTAATAGATGCTTATTCTTTAGACAGATTACTAATATAATCAGTACAATTGTTAGTTTGTGTTCTGAAACATATAAAACTTATAAAAGTAGGTTAGATTTTGGATGAGATACATTGGGGACATACTGTTCATTATATTCTTTTGTATATATACTTGTATATGTCAAAAGTAATTTGTATAGTACAACACAATCCCTATTTTCTGGTGATTTTACAATGTAGATCTGCCCAGTAGCCTGCCATAATACATAACTTACAGTCCATTCCATAGTAGAATATCTGTTCTTCTGTGCTGTTGATAGAAATTGTTGTGCCATTACTAAAGCACAAATCATCGCTCTGGTCATTGTTCCAGGTACCTAAAAAGTGGAATTAGAATTAAGCAATCGACTTATAAAACCAATCATTTTGTCTAAAAATAATTATAAATCATGATGACATTTTTAAAAATTTATAGAGTAAGAAGAGGCCAAATTTATAAAAAAGACTATGATTTGAAATCTATCTAGTATTGAAAGGTTGACACTTACCCAGCAGTCCTTTGGTATTGTGTAAGAAGTCACTAGGAAGATTGGTTATGGCTGTCAGCATTTGAAACTGGGCGGACACTTCTACAGAAATGAAACCTTCGAAGGTTGCAGTGATCGATGAGCTATCAGTTTTGAGGGTGACTGATGGATTGGTGTTATTAATATAAGCATCCATGTCTGGAAGTAAAGATTACAATATCATATGTAAGTGTTTGTTTCCTGTTCCTTACACATCTTCATTTCATTTATTGTAATGTTTTCTTATTAGAAACAAAGGTTCACATTTACTATTGGGTTTTTGACATGGTTCTGACATATTTTGAGACCAATTTGGCAAACAGTGGTGCAATGTGTCACATTTAGGGTAAAAGTGTAAGCAAACTTTTAATATTTTTTTTTTGTAAATCGATAGTTTGCACTATATTTCACTAAATAAAAGTGCATGTGCCTTTAACTATCATTCCTGTGTTTTTAGCTGGGTGTTTTTGGTTGGAGCTCCATACACAAGCAGATAGGTTACAATGACTTTACAATGATCTATGGGGAGGGAGAAGGAGAAAGACAGAGATGTGAGCATTAAATAATTCATTTCTGTAAGGAGAAGGCTGGAAAGTAATTCCTGATAGCCCATTATGGTTTAAGCAATATGGTTTAATTTTTTGCAATTAGCGTAACAAAAGGTAGGACTTATATGAGAGAGGGTGTAGATTGGCATGCAAAAACATTTGGCATAAGAGGCAACAATGCACTTCAGAATTGCTCCCAAATTGGAGCCCAAAATTCTATTGAAAAGTAAACCAACTAATAGATGGTATAAACGTAGACTAAACAGTCTAAAGATGAAACAGATTTACCATCCATCTTTAGCCACTGTTATAAATCTGACATGTTCAAAGGCTGCCTAGTCTAACTTTTACTATTCCTAAAATTTAGATTCAATATTCCCCATAGTACTTTAAGGATGATAGTTTTGAGATATGTGATTATATACTGCATATTTCTTACACTGATCTTAGGTTTAATGACTCAACAGACTCTTTATGCTTTTTTATGTGCTTCTGGTTTCAAGACAAAGTTGAAGACACTTTTAGGTCAGGCCCCACTTTGCAAAAACGCAGCGTTTTGACTGCGGTGGAAATGCTGTGGCAAAAAACACTGCATCTACAGTGCCTGCAAAGTGGATGGGATTCTGGCTAATTCCATCCACACAATGCAGAAAAAAATTGCAGCAGAAAAGCTGCAGTATCAAAAACTATAATTTTTGAAAATCGCAGCATGCCAATTATACCTACGGAAACAATGGCATTTTCTGTATAGGTACAGTATAATAAGGACAGAAAAACAGACTTTCTGTGAAAAACTCTACGGAAAAAGACATGATGTGTTTCCGCCGCATTTTTTTCCTGCATCGTTTTTTTCCATCGATTTGCTACATGGGACCTTATCCTTAGGGTATGTACGCATGACTGAACTCTGCTCAGTATTTTGCATTGGCATTGGTAAGGTAATGGCAAGAAAGGAATTTACGGAGAAAAAGAGTGGTGGACTGAGACAGAATTTACTTTAGGAGTCCACTGTATACTTCACTGGCATCACTAGATTGTGGCTGGAAAGGTCAAAGCAGAGGAAGCGTGATAACCTATATCGTTGTGTATATCACATTAATAAAACTGAAAATGTGTATAAAAACTTACCATCTGAAAAAGTGAATGACACACTCTGGCCATTAAGTAGAGCATCTGTATTATTAGAGCCCCTAAGATACCACTCCACCTGTGAGTTGTGTGACAAAGACATTATATCATACTCTAGAATAACTGCATATTTTCATCTTTTCTATTAAATGATTCTGTGAACAGTCATTGATATTGATGTTTAATGCAGCTATGTGAAATGATGTAACCAAAATAGTCAAATAAACAGAAGAAATAAGTACAGGTTGATATAAGAGCCATTGTTTAACACCTTGGTTGGTATATAACCTGTGTCTGTACATAACATTTCTCCACTTATAGTCTGACACTCACTTTAACATTGGCGCTGCTTGATATGTACTGCACTGCAAATGCCTGGAAGTTAGTGGCCATTGCAGTACCAGTCCGTATTGTTCGACCTTGTAAAATGAAAGAGATGCCTGAAGCTGATGCATTAAGGAGGATGAAATCTCCAAGTCCATTGAAAGTGTAGCTGAACCCATCTAGAGTCGTGATGTGAGGATCTCCAAACATCCATCCTGTAATAAAGAATGCAAAAATTATATATGTTTATTATGATAACTGGATCCAAACTTTGCCCTACATGACGAGTGTGAATATTGCAAGTATAACTAACCTAATACTTACAGAAATCTCCTCATATTTTATTTAGATTTTGATTAACCCACACCCAACTCTGTCCTGTGCAATGTCAAAAACATTATCTAAAATAAATACTTGAAGAACATTTTGAAGGTTTCCCCAAAAAGAGAATTACAAAATAGAATATAGAAATTAGAAAAGAATTTTAACATTTTTAAAAGTGATCAATTGCATATGGACTAATTCTGTATTTATTGTTTGTGAAAACTACTCTTTATAAACCTTAAATTGAAATACTAAAATATATGTAATTTTAGTTGTGGTTTCATAATCATGAAGAGGAAAGACAAAATATATTGCCTAAAATGTTAAAATTACAAAAACATTTTGTATTCTTCACCATTCCCCCACTGCTATTGTTTGGGCTCTCTACCACCCACACCTCTTTGATGACATTTCATATTTGTAGAGTCGCCAATTAGGCCATATGCACACAGAAATTAAAAATGAATGAAACATCCGTTTTCTATCAGTGTCTCAATTTTTTTTCATCACTTTTTTGTCATTTTGTCAGTTTTTAATGTCCATTTTGTATCAGTTTGTCATCCGTTTTAAACTTTCAGAACTTCATTGATCTATTTGTTTTGACTCAACCCACGGACATTATAAACTGACCCATTCACTTGTTTTGGTCCATACATCTGTGAAGATGGACAAAAATAGTTCTAAAAATGTTCTATTTTTAACAGTCCATTGAAATGGTCCATTAAAAAAAAAAACAGACATGTGTATGTCCCCATTGTTCTTAAAATGGACGTGTAACAGAAATTAAGAAAATGCCCATTTTTCACGTTTGTGTGCATGAGAATCTACATGTCGCTAAAGCAACATGTCAGCTGTTGTGAGTGATGTCATATGAGTGGGAAGACAGAGCACACTTTGGTAACATCTCATCTCTATGGATGAGATGTTACTATGCAGAAATGTAAAGACTTTCTGTGGCACAAAGGAACTCTATTTTCAGTTTTTATTTGTGTTTACTATGATTTTATTATTTTTTTGTTTATTCTACTAGCATTGACAGGCATTTTATATACAGTATTTTAAGTAACCTTATAGCTATTATGATGCTGTGGTAAATAAATGGTTGCTTTGTAAATAATTTACCTGGGCTTGGTGGTCTGTAATTTCTGCAGTCAATTGACGGTCTCTTTTGCATATACATAAAGCAGAACTGAGGATCATCTACATCATTGCAGCACCAGTCGTATGCCTGAAGCTCTACATCTAGTAGGATATAAATTATGAAATGTTCTCATTTCATTGAATCACAGAAATCAGGATAGCAGTATTGGTTATACTTATACAGTTGTTGTACTGTATAAGTAGTACTGTAGTTGTTGTGATTTTAATGAAGTTAAAACATTATTTATTACCATTACTAGATGTAATGAAATTCCGTTCTTGAAAACCTTCTAAAAATTGATTCTTGCGATAGTATACACATCTCACACCTGCATTCTGCCTGCTGGGAAATGTGCTGCGGAGAAGACTGATATAGCTGGATGCACCTGAAAGAAAAAAAAATAGATATAGGAAATCAGCACCAAAAAAATTAACAAACCTCATCCAAAAGCCTTGGGAAGAAATTTGCACTAAATCCTATTGAAAATTGCCCTGGGGTGTGTATTTTAAATCTACAACATGTCAATTTATGTTGCAAATTTGTTCTATATATATCAACTTTTGCAATACATACTGCTAAGGTTACCTTTTTACAGACTTATTCTTTGACTAAATTTGATAGCAGAATAGCATTTTTCAGCAATTACAGATTTTGATTATATTCAAATCAAATCAGTCAAGATTTGCGATAGACAAAATATTTGAAGGTAAATTTTTGAAGGTAATCTGCGGCTAAAACTGATTTATGATGTAGCTTGGGAAGTCCAGAGACTCTAAACATGTAAGGCGGCCTTGCTCCATTAAAGTTTAATATCGATAATTTGAAACTTTTCAATGCAGAATCTACACCAATAGGAACCTTCCAATGAATCCAAAACATGTAAATATGGCATTATAATGTTACAACAATATTAAGAATATGAATAATAAAATTAATACAACCCACTTCAACTAGTAGCCAATATATGTTATATTTATTTTTACAAATGAGATGATGATGATTTCTGAATGGCGAAACATTGAGGCACATCATAGGCACTGCAGGTGCCATTATACAATATTTTTACTGTCAGATAAGTTAATCAGAAATAAAAACTCTGTAAAACATGGGGATATAGAATGGCTTATAGACATCTATGGGAACTCTGTTATGTATTCAACAACTCAGAGCTTCTGGAGAACAGTAATACATATGTAACAATGAACCCATAGAGCTTGAACAGAGGTATCAAACTCATTTCTGCCAAAAGCCACAACAGCCTTATGGTTGTCTTCAAAGGGCCGTTAGTATAAGGGTATATAAGGCGACTGTATAAATGTAGCTAAGCCAGTTATTCATAGTTAAATTTATAGCCCATTGAAACCACAAGGCTGATGTTAACATATTGTTAATACACATAGGTAATAGTGTCGTAATTATCTCCCCCCTACAGGTGACAGTGCCTCCCACACATAGCTAATAGTGTCCTAATTATCTCCCTCAGACAGGTAATAGTACCCACCCACACATAGGTAATTGTTTCCCCACATAGATATTGGAGACCTCCACAGATAATAGGTCTTTCAACCCTACTCCAAATTACATCACATACCGTCCGGCCAAACAACTATGGTAAATTTCACTTAACAATTCTGCCTGTAAAAGCACTGAAGTAGTGCCCGGCTGTGCACCATTTCTATTGTCCACCCAGCTACTGCAAGTGATACCATAGAACAGGAGTCACCATGGCCGGAAGGACATTAAATGAGGTGCACAGCCGGGCCCCACATCAGTGCTTTACAGGAAGAAGAGTAAGTATGAAATTTCCTACGCCTGGAGACAGTAGTATGGAGAGGGGGCCTACGAGGCCCCCTGGATTAGGGGCCCAGTCACAAGGCGTCTGCTGTGACCCCTATAGCTGTTTGTTCCTGCAAGGTCCACAGCACTCCCCAGCTATAGAGTGCTGGGGAACTTCTGGCAGAAGAGAGAACAAAGTGATGTTATGTGACAAGCCTCCAACGAATAATATGGCCCCCCACAGTATATGGACTCCTTTTTTTTTCCCCCACAAAGTATATCACCACTTTTTTTGGCCCCTACACCGTATATAACCCTCATTTCTTCTTGGCCCCCATTTAGTATATCACCCCCCTTTTTTCTTGGCCCCCAGACAGTATATAGACCTACCTATTGAATTATTGCAATAGGTACCAGACAATAATTTACTCACCCATCCACACTCCTGTCCAGGCCAGCTTCCAATGGCATAGGGGCTTGCTGTATTAGATACTGAAGAACACCAGGATGTACTGTGTTCTTGAGCATCATGACGTAACAAGCAGCGCCATCTAGAGATGCCACCCTGGACAGGAGCATGGATGAGTGAGTAAATTATCGGCCGCTACTTATTGCAATAATCCAAAAAGTAGCAGCCGATTAAAAAAGAGTGCCGCCCTCAGTTTGTGCCATGAGGTGCCGCATGAGACTATCACCTCAGGTCGCCTTATGGCAGATGCGGCTGTGCCATCGCGGGCCACAAAACACAAGGCCAGATTTCACCCGTGGGCCTTGTGTTTGACACCTATGAGCTAGCGTATGCCTATTTTGAGTATTGCCAAGCCACTGCCTTCCTCTGCCCCTCAGGCATGCTAATAATTCAGACATTAACCGAAGATCCCATTAAGAAGGCAATTTTGTCTGTCACAAGGGAATAATTTGTTCATCTCAAACTTTCATTGCCACTGTAGTAACAGCAGAGGAAGCAGCTTAATAGCAGTCAACAGAAACCGGCCATTTCAGTTTTCTAAAAATACATTTACATGGGGAACCCTCTTAATGAAGAATAGGATTCAGGAAACTTTATCTACCTGCTTTTGTTGCCCTGAAGCGGGAATCAGTCTTTCCTTGCTGGTATAAACAAGGACATGACAACAATCCAGAATTCCAGGTTGAAGGAGAAGGTTGAGCATTGTACCAATTGAGACAATTCATACGACTGTTATCCACTGCTGAACTATTCAGTTGATAAATCCAGAGTCCTCTCATATCTGCAAGAGTAAGTTACAATGCAGTAATAGTGGAATTAGAACAAATTATAGCCTAAACACCTGGCGGGGAGATCAGGCAGTTGGATTTAAACAGCCCCATCGGATTGTTCACAGGCTAATAAAGCCGCTGCCAGAGATCAATCAGCTTTCTATACTCTCCTATACAGTATACATGTACTGCTGAGCCTAACCCAGGGAATCTGGCGGGATAGTTAGAAATCAACCAAATGCTTGCTCGGCTGACATTTAATATGTATAATCAGTTTTAGTTATTATTCCATCTTGCTGAACCTCACTACTGTATTGTTTCTTATTGATTCTTATTAAAAACCAGCTTCCAGTTCAGTTAGCTGTCAAAGCTATAAACGCTAGTACTATACTCATGCTTGCAATTGTCACTTAGCACTCATACAAACATACATAATAAAATAACACTGGCATATCAGCATTTTACCAAGTCAACCTTTTTCTCAAGAGCCTAGACTATTTTTAGGTGAACCATACAGAAATGTTCACTAGGATCTATAGTACTTTTGGATGAAAAAAAAAGGAAAAATACCTGAATTGTTTCCAATATAGAGGTCTGGACGCAGTATGTTCACAGCTATGGGATCATTCCAGAAAAACTGATCCTGGTTCCCACTAAGCATTGACAAAATGCTCAATTAGTTTGTTACTAAATCATGTTCTTAATTGCTGAAGTGAGAAATAATTATAAACCATACAACAAATCCTTATATGTAGGCAAAGAAATGTAAGATTCTGCATGAGTTGAGCATTATTTTACGCTAGGTTTCCGCTTGGGGGGTCCGCTTGGGGACGCCCCGAACAGAAACCTAATTCGCTTAAAAAGCGGTTACCCTCTGAAATCCGCGGACCCCATAGACTATAATAGGGTCTGCCAGGTTTTCGCCCGAAAAGGGTGGAAAAACGCGGAGAGAAAAGCGCTGCTTACAGAACTTTTTTCTCCTCATTTTTAAAGTGGAATGGGGAACGGAAACCCCCAGCGGAGACCCAGCACAGGTGTGAACCTAGCCTTATATATTATATATGAAAAGTTAGCAGCAGTGTACCATCTAAGAATTCACATAGTATACTATACAATTGAAATGTATAGTCCCAAAGGAACACCTTCATCTATGTTATGGATGCTTACATGAAAGGTATGTTTAAAAAAAAAGGGTTATGACACAAAAAGTAGGATAGGGATAAATATGTGATTGGTGGTAATCTGTCCACTGAGAACCCACCGATCCCGAGAACAGGCGAATCCTCCCACTGTGCATTCAGCCTCACCACAGCCAGGCTGAATGTAGGCGTGACTGGCAGTGAATGGTGCTCCCATTCACTTCAATGGGAGCACTAGAGATGGCTGAAATACAGCTGGCATAACCACTTTAAATGAAAGCATTGTACAGGAAATGATACTCTATCAACTGATACAACTTATCAGTCTGGAGTCCAGAATGTTTAGCTCAGTAAAAAGTACTACATAGGCAGAAAAGCATAGTACTGTAGATACTTACCTAAGGTTGAGGCCCCATGTGGCAGAAACACAGCTTTTTTTGTTGCAGATTTTGCTGTGGTTTTTTGAATCTAAGCCTATATACAGTGGGGAAAAAAAGTATTTAGTCAGCCACCAATTGTGCAAGTTCTCCCACTTAAAAAGATGAGAGACGCTTGTAATTAACGTCATAGGTAGACCTCAACTATGAGAGACAAAATGAGAAAATAAATCCAGAAAATCACATTATCTGATTTTTAAAGAATTTATTTGCAAATTATGGTGGAAAATAAGTATTTGGTCAATAACAAAAGTTCATGTCAATACTTTGTTATATATCCTTTGTTGGCAATGACAGAGGTCAAACGTTTTCTGTAAGTCTTCACAAGGTTGGCACACACTGTTGCTGGTATGTTGGCCCTTCCTCCATGCAGATCTCCTCTAGAGCAGTGATGTTTTGGGGCTGTCGCTGGGCAACATGGACTTTCAACTCCCTCCAAAGGTTTTCTATGGGGTTGAGATCTGGAGACTGGTTAGGCCACTCCAGGACCTTGAAATGCTTCTTACGAAGTCACTCCTTCGTTGCCCTGGCGGTGTGCTTGGGATCATTGTTATGCTGAAAGACCCAGCCACGTTTCATCTTCAATGACCTTGCTGATGGAAGGAGGTTTGCACTCAAAATCTCACGATATATGGCCCCATTCATTCTTTCTGGTACACAGATCAGTCGTCCTGGTCCCTTTGCAGAGAAACAGCCCCAAAGCATGATGTTGCCAAACCCATGCTTCACAGTAGGTATGGTGTTCTTTGGATGCAAATCAGCTTTCACTCTCGTCCAAACACGACGAGTTGTGTTTCTACCAAACAGTTCTACTTTGGTTTCATCTGACCATATGACATTCTCCCAATACTCTTCTGGAACATCCAAATGCTCTCTAGCAAACTTCAGACGGGCCTGGATATGAACTGGCTAAAGCAGGGGGACACATCTGACACTGCAGGATCTGAATCTCTGGCGGCGTAGTGTGTTACTGACGGTAGCCTTTGTTACGTTAGACCCAGTTTTCTGCAGGTCATTCACTAGGTCCCCCTGTGTGGTTCTGGGATTTTTGCTCACCGTTCTTGTGATCATTTTGACTCCACGGGGTGAGACCTTGTGTAGAGCCCCTGATCAAGGGAGATTATCAGTGGTCTTGTATGTCTTCCATTTTCTAATTATTGCTCCCACAGTTGATTTCTTCACACCAAGCTGCATGCCTATTGCAGATTCAGTCTTCCCAGCCTGGTGCAGGTCTACAATTTTGTTTCTGGTGTCCTTCCACAGCTCTTTGGTCTTCACCATAGTGGAGTTTGGAGTGTGACTGTTTGAGGTTGTGGACAGGTGTCTTTTATACTGATAACAATGTCAAACAGGTGCCATTACTAAAAGGTAATGAGTGGAGGACAGAGGAGCCTCTTAAAGAAGAAGTTACAGGTCTGTGAGAGCCAGAAATCTTGCTTGTTTGTAGGTGACCAAATACTTATTTTCCACCATAATTTGCAAATAAATTCTTAAACAATCAGACAATGTGATTTTCTAGATATGTTTTCTCATTTTGTCTCTCATAGTTGAGGTCTACCTATGATGCCTCTCTCATCTTTTTACAGGCCTCTCTTATCTTTTTAAGTGGGAGAACTTGCAGAATTGGTGGCTCACTAAATACTTTTTTCCCCCACTGTATTTCCCATTCCTTTTGTAGCCATTCTTGACTTTGGCACAAAAAACACTGCAATGTGGGGCCTTAGACTGAGAGTGGTCTTATGGCCATAAATTGATTTTTCGTACAAGATAAGAATTTTTTTTTTCCACAAGATAGGTCATCAGTATGTGATCTATGGGGGTCTGACACCCAGACCCGCATAGGTCAGCTGCTTTGTAATCCTCCAGGAGCCGGAAGCTGCTGTAGTGGATGGGAATATGTGCAGGCTGCTCCTATTCAAGTAATAAGAGCGGTGCTGAAATTACCCAAAACCACTGCTATGCTGTGGATGGGGTTGTTGCACCGCTCCTATTACTTGAATAGGAACAGTCGGTGTGCTCTCCCTGTCCACTACAGCGGCTTCTGGCTGACAGAATAGCTGATCTGTGGGGGTTCCAGTCATTGGACCTCCATAATGTCTTATTGATAGGGTTCAGACTCCTGGATCCTACAGTGATCACAAAAGGGGGAGGCTTGTCTTGCATCTGTGTTGTGAGTGGAGCAGCAGAGTGCATGTGGTTGAACTTCCATTCCATTCACTTCTATGGAACTGATGGTGATAGTGCCCAGCTGATATGGTTTTTAATAATGACCCTCATTAGGTCTATATATCTGTAGCCTGAGGCATTAAAAGATAAATACCAACAAATCTCTAGTAATCTTTACCTGCAATAACCAATTAAAGGTCTTGGGTAACGATCTATTTGATCCCAATTCATTCCACCATCCTTAAATAGAATCAGCACATATGACTGAAACCCGTCAGTGGTCAGCACAGCCTGGAATGTGTTGGTCTTGAGATGTAAAGAATATGTAATATTAGTAAACAGAGATGCACAGAGAATTGAGATGGCTTAGACAGCTTAAAGGTTTTATCCGGTTTTAAAAAAAAATATTGCTCACCAGACAGTATTCATGAATATAATAAAAACACTAATTGACATTATCTTAAAATTCAGGTTTAGCGTGTGGCTTCACGTGACCACATTAGTGACATTTCGTTTGAGAGCCTCTGAGCTTGTGGGGAGCCTTCAAACAGAATGCCACTGAGCATGTGACCTTTTCTAAAGAGCCCTCGATTCTCAGCCCCCTCTCCTCTGCTAGGGACAGAGCTGAAACAGGCAGTATATGCCTGCCGCCCGTAGTTCCACCCCTCTCAAGCAGGGCCGCTTTAACCATAGGGCAAATGGTGCACTTGCATCGGGCCCTATGGTTGCAGGGGCTCTGACTCCAGGCACCAGAATTTCTGCCTAGGACAGCTCCACTCACAACTGTATCGGCTTGCTATGCTGTGCTGTGCTATACATGCTGATACAGTTGAAGTCTATGACAGGGAGCTGTAAAGTCCTTGATCTGCCATAGAATACTTACATACAGTACATCACTGTCTGTGCAGGACGTTCGGGCACAGCTGATGACATCACTATCCTCAGACAGCTCCTGCTTCACCACTCTGTGTGGAGCACATCCCTGTCTGCTCCAGCCCCGGGAGCTGTAGGCGCGATGTGATGACGTCACTCACATCGCACCTGCAGCTCCCTGAACAGTCTGGGACAAGAGACTGCACAGAGCAGCAGGGGAGCGAGGAGAGGTGAGTATTAATGTTTTATTATGATAATCTGGAGGCAGATTAATGGGGGACATTAAAATGGGGGCACATGAATGGGGGACATTAAACTGGGGGCAGATAAAAGGGGACATTAAACTAGGGGCAGATGAAGGGGGACATTAAACTGGGAGAAGATGAAGAGGAACATTAAACTAGGGGGGCAGATGAAGGGGGGACATTAAACTAGGGGGGCAGATGAAGGGGGGACATTAAACTGGCAGCAGATGAAGGGGGGACATTAAACTGGCAGCAGCTGAAGGGGGGCATTAAACTTGGGGGGAAAATGGAGGGGGACAATAAACTGGGGGCAGCTGAAGGGGGGCATTAAACTGGGGGAAGATGGAGGGGGATATTAAACTGGGGAAGATGGAGGGGGGCATTAATCCATGGGGTAGCTGAAGGGTGACATGTCTGCCTCTAGTTGCCCCCAGTTTAATGTCCCCCTCCAGCTGCCCCAGTTTAATGTCACCCTCTAGTTGCCTCCAGTTTAAGGTCACCCTCCAGCAGCCCCAAGTTTAATGTCCCCATCCAACTACCCCCACAGTTTAATGTCCCCCTCCAGCTGCCGCAGTTTAATAGCCTCCTCTAGTTTCTTCATACTGTGGGAATTTGGAGGGTACCATTATAATGTGGGGGCATATAATGTTAGGGTGACTGTATGAGGATTATACTGTGTGGGGGCACATAGAAAAATGGATGAGAATGGGAGGAGTCAATGTAGAAGTGGGTGGAGCTGAATTTGCATAGCGCGCCTCACATTCTGTGTCCCTCTTTCTATCTTTTAAAAGTTGGGAGGTATGTTATAAATATTAGCAACCTTAAAATAAAAGTTTTCCCCTTATATACAATAGTTCCCCCTTAAAAAAGCCCTCCTTAAAAATAAGTTTCCCCCTCATAATAGTTTTCCCTTAAAAATAATAGTCCCCATCTATTAGTTATAAATGGGGACTATTATTTAAAAGGGAGAACTATAAAGTAGTACTATTATTTATAAGAGGGAACTATTTAGAAGGGAGAACTATTAATAATAAGGGGGACTATTACTGTATTTATAAGGAGGGACAATTACTGACAAGGGGCACTATTTATAAGTAGGGACCCTTATTTATAAGGGTGCATTAGTATTTATAAGCAAGGAATCTTAGCCCCCCTTTCAAATAATAGTCCCTGCATATAAATAATGACCACCTTATAATTATTATTGATAAAGGTGTAGTTAGCTGTGAACAGGAACTATTATTTATATAAGGAGGGAGTACTATTTATAAGTGCAGGGACATGGCCACTTATATTGTACGAGCCCAGTAAGAAGGAATTATACTATGTGGGGGCCATTTTAATTTGGGTGGATCAGGTATGTTTAAGTGGTGGTGCTGGTGGGGGGCCCACTTATGAAACCTTTGCACGGGGCCTACCAATGTGTTAAAACGGAAATTCTCTCAAGCACTTGTACCTCACAGAGGTAGTGTGTATATACACTGCCTCTTATTCCTCCCTCTTCCAGTGTCTCTGTCAAGAGGAAATCCCCGTGATGTCAGTGGAGAGGTGAGCAGCGGTTCAGGGGAGCAGCAGTGCCACAGACCTTCATTGCAAGGTAGCATCTGAGCAGCGGTAAGTGTCATGTTTTTATGTAAGTATGTAAGCACCACCACACCAATATTTTTAGTTGCAGGAGCAGGGGCCCTTATAGGCACAACTATACGCACAACTTACACAATGTCTCCAAAATGTACAGCATGTGATACACACATACAAGCATATAAGAGGCGGAGTTTGTGAGAAGTGAGAAAGACTCAGGTTACATAGGCAGTGGGAGGGGGTGGAGTGGAGAAGGGAGAGGTACACAGAGAGCAGGGAGATGCATCATGGGAAATGTAGTTTTACGCTGATTCACTACATGTAAACAAACAGTGTTATAAGGAGATACAAGTAAATTCAAACCCAGGAAAGCTTGCACAAGGGAACGGTGAGTATTTAGCACTGCAGTGGATGTATTTGCAGATAATTTTATGAAGTTGGATAACCCCTTTAAATTTTAAAATTAGTCTAGGCTTTCTCCATCTACTAACCTGAATGTCATTTTGTTTGGCTGGATATGCAGGAACATTTTCCCAAGTAATCTTCAATGTCCACTGAGCAGTATACGAAATCTTTAAGTTTTTGCTAATGATCTTCTCAACTTCAGGAACGATATTGTTGTTTCGTGATACATATCCCTAATAAGTATTCATTTTGAGATATAAATTCATTTTGTTTGCTATACTCTGCAATATTATTCTTTCATACACTCAATTCTTCATTTTGCCACTTCAAGTAGATTCTGGGCATAGCAATTGATCATCTATCCATTATCAATCGACAATTAGTGGGGGCCTGACAACCAGGACCACTGCCAAATAGTCATTTGAAGAGACTGCAGTGTTTGGAAGGATGCTGTGGCCTATTTACACAAAACCTACCGCAGTCCTTTCATTTTACAGTTGCTGTACTTTTTATCACAGCTAAGCTCCATTCACTAGAATGGTATTCAGCTGCAAATAGGCCATGTGACCAATGAACGTGATGTCACATGGTCTGTTTAACAGAAACTCTCAAAGAGTGCCACTGATGCTTCACATAGCAGATCTCCTGGGGTCCTGAGACCTTCAGTTGATGACCTATCCTAAAGAATAGGTCATCAACTGATAAGCCTGGAAAACCCCTTTAACTACTTAAAGGGGTTATCTAGACAAAAATGGACACACAAATGATTTTTTAATTAGCCGGGGGGGAGGGGGGTGAAAAAAATAAACAAAAATTCATATTCATCTTTCCCTGGTGCTCTGATGCCTCCCAGCGCAGTCTGGTCCATTGTTGTCTACTGGCGGAAGTCCCCGCCGCATATAACCGCTGAGGTCAATCAGTGGCTTTAGCAAAGGTCACTTGACTTGGGTCACGTGACCGCTGAGGCCAATCAGCGGCTTCAGTGGAAGGGATCCGGGACATCACAGCCAGCGAGCAGTTTCGCTTTTTGAAGAAGCCGGACCAGCAGGACCGGAATGTGCTGGGAAGACAATGGAGCACTGGGGACAGGTGAGTATGATTTTTTAAATTATTTTATTATTTTAATATTATTTTTTATTTTTTTAACCTCCCCCGGGCCTATTTTAAAAATAATTGTATTGCCCAGACAACCTGTTTAAGTAACGTAGATGTCATCCCTATATGTTATTGTTGTAATCCTTCTGTTATACTTCATAAAATGTAAATAAAGAATTAAAAGGAAAAAAAAAACAGCACTGAAGTAATCGTACCTGGTAATAAGTAGTTCCCACACTTTTGGACAAGTCTGCATCACTCCAAAATACAGCAATGTTGGTCACCTTACATTTTCCACTAAACCCGTTGACTGGTGGGTTAGCATATGAAAATTTGCTGTTTCTGGACGTAGGGAACACAATTTGACCATCATCTGTGTACTACAAAAAATATATGGTTTAAAAAGGTTGCCCAGGTCTGCAAAAATGCAGTTGGACTAAATAAAATAAATATAACTTACCCTTCTGTTCCTGTGCCAGCCACCCGGTAACTGCTGTTGTCTTCTCACGTGTCATTTGAGGATGGGTCACTGCAACCAATCACAAGCCTTAGCAGTGACCTCTGTACAAACAGCACATCACTGCCGAGATCAGTGCTGAGGCCTGTGATTGGCTGCAGCAGTGACCAGTCCACAAACAACAGCACCACTGGAGCTGTATCAGTGAACACTGGGCACAATGGAGGGTAAGGTTTTTTGTTTTTTTTAGTCCAACACATTGTTGTATTACATCAGAATTTTTCATGAGTTGAACAACCCCTTTCTTTAATAACTCACAGAAGACATGGGGTCAAAAAAATAAAATATCTGTAAAGCGCTGCAGAATATGATGGCGCTATACAAGTAAGCATCATAATAATAATAATAATAAATATAACTTTTATTAGTTAATGTTAAAATGTAAAAATACATCTAAATATTAATAGGCACATTGTTATGAATAAAATGCGGAATTAAACAGTCAGGGCAGTCAGTATCTATGACTGCATTGTTGCTCAAATAAAAATGAGGATACAATGTATAAATCTAGACCACACCCTATTCATTCCAAACTTGCAAGGGGGTGTCAGTGACCAAAATAGTATCAACTACATATACATTGGATATAAAAGTGATTCCTCTTGTGTAGATAATGCAGAGGTCTATTTTGAACTAAAGCCCCCCCATTTAAATATCATCAGATAACATAGGTAGTTAAATGTGGACTCCAGTTGACAGCTGACTCTCCTCATCAGGAGAAAGAGCATCTAATGTTCAGTAAAAATTGTAGTTCCTGGGACTTGATGGTGGGTGCCGTTTCTTAATTTGTCAGACATTAGGTAATAAAAGTTAAGTTTTAGTTTTTTGACACCCACATCTTCTGTGACTGGTTAGTTGAACTGGTAGAGTCTGGCCCTCTTCTGTGAAGTAACCCCCTTTCTTTAAGGTTAATTTTCTATGACTATTGACTGAAGCGGTGTATCAATCCCACCAAATTAGTACTTACATAGACATAGCTCTGTAAGCTGTTTCCAAAGGGGAATCCCATTATTGGCTGGAATATTGGAGAGGTAAAATCTGTAGATCTTGGGTTGTAAGTGAAATCACTTGCATTTGTTCCATATGAAAAGAGGGAAACTGCTACAGTAAAAAAAAAAAAAAAAAAACATTTTTGTTATAATACAAGATATGGTTATCAAAAAATGGAAAGAAATCTCACATGCTTGCAGTGGTATAAGTAATCAATAAAAATATTAAAAATCACTTATAAAACTCATATCACTTCCTTTTCAGTGAAATCCTGACTAGATGGACCCTTCCAATCCTTAAAATGAAGGAGCCAGTTTAGGACTGTTGCACCTTTAAATATCTTCCTTGTACAAGAATGCTTCTGACCACCTGTTATGCAGGGAACAGCAATATAACTTGACAGGAGCTGTCTTGGAGTTTCCTGCACAAAGAGTAGATGGATGACCTGCTGTGCCAGAAGAAAACCAAAGGGACTTTTGTTCAGCTTTCCTTTAACATATTGGAATAAGAGGCAGAATACATTGCTAAAAAGAAGATTAACAAGCAGAACAGTAGAATAAGAAGCAGAATACAGTGGAATAAGAAGCAGAATACACTGCTGTGGGGAAAATTCTAAATCCTTATCAAATCATGACATCACAGATAGTCTAAAACAAAATAAGATTAGTTTTATTTGTTAACAAATAGGAACACACACATAGCATACAAGCTATAGTGTGTCTGCCCACAGACTTACAATAGACACAGATTTTTATACCTCACTAGTCACATGATTTTTTGGGTTGGCTTTTTCACAATATACAAAAACATATGCTGACATCATATATAAAACATGAAATACAATTAGTTAAAAATAAGTGGATGTTATGCATTACTAGCATGTGCACTTTTCGGTATCCGCCATCTTAGATGTTTAATTAAGAATCAGACCAGATTAGCTCATCTGGTCATAAAACCTTGAATGTCCCATAAAACATTTTTAATGAGATCTAACTCTTATCTTTTACACACAACAACTTTATGTTCAGTATACATAAATCCCACAACTAAGTCTACAGACATGAGGGGAGTCTTCCATCCCCTGTCAGACTGATTAATTACTGTCTCATTCTAATCCTTAAGAACAATCACTACACATACTTATATGATATAATGTAAAACAAAAACATTCCTACCAACCGTTGAAAAGCAATTTAAAAGGCAGGTTACCATGGAATAAGAAGCAGAATGTGGGAGAATAATAGGCAGAATATGGTGCTGAAAAGCAGAAAAAGATGCAGAATACTGTGGAATAAGAGGCAGAATACAGTAGAATAAAAGTCAGAATAATTGGGTCACATACTGTATGGGTGTAGTGATGTGGAACCAATATCCTACGTGGGGACAGTGATGTAGGCAGAGGGGTGTTAAGCTGTATATGACATAGAGGGAATATTAAAGGGGTTTCCCAGTTTTCTAATATTGATGGCCTATCACCTAGAGCAGTGATGGCGAACCTTTTAGAGACCGAGTGCCCAAACTGCAACCCAAAACCCACTAAATTATTGCTAAGTGCCAACACGTCAATTTAACCTTAAATTAACCAGGATCTGTTTTATAGTGCCCATGCAATGTTATTACAGCCTGTAATAATATCAAGTCTGCTATAAAACAGATACTGTGTGATATAAATAATGAAGGGCCCCAGACAGTACATTTTGCTCTGAAGTGGCCGCCAGACAATATTATATGCTCTGGAATGGCTCCCACTCAGTATTATATGCTCCACAGAGGCCCCCGCACAGTATTATATGCTCCACAGACGTCCCCGCACAATATTATATGCTCCACTTTGGGCCCCCATCCATATTATATGCTTCACAATAAGCCCCCCCACACAGTAGTATATGCTCCACAGAGGTCCCCGCACAGTATTATATGCTCCACAGAGGCCCCCCGTACAGTATTATATGCTCCACAGAGGCCCCGCACAGTATTATACGCTCCACTTTGGGTCCCCACCCACATTATATGCTTCTCAATAAGCCCCCCCACACAGTAGTATATGCTTCGCAGTGGGGCCCCACTGTGAAACATAAACTACTGTATATGCTTCACAGTGTCCCCCACACAGTAGTATATGCTTCAGTGTACCCCACGCAGTATTAGATGCTTCACAGTGTCCCCCATACAGTAGTATATGCTTCAGTGTCCCCCCACACACTAGTAGATGCTTCAGTGTCCCCCATACAGTATTAAGATGCTTCATAGTGTCCCCCACACAGTAGTTTATACTTCACTGTGTCCCCCACACAGTAGTATATGCTTCAGTGTCCCCCATGCAGTATTAGATGCTTCACAGTGTCCCCCATACAGTAGTATATGCACCACAGAAGGCCCCCACACAGTAGTTTGTTACTTACCGTGTCCCACGAAGAGCTGCAGTCCCACGGAGCGCGGCCTCCTTCTTCTTCTGATGGCAGGCGCTGATGATTTACGTCATCACGCCTGCGTCGGGGCAGAGGTCACACTCTGGAGTCAGTGTAGGCCGCGGTTCCGCAGACCGCGGCCTACACTGACAACTTTCAGCTGTTATGTGCATTTGTACATACAGCAGAAAGAAGCGATCGTTCACTAACGGGGAATCCAATACCGGATTCCCTGTTAGTGAGCGATCATGGCGACAGCGCGCATGCCAACTGAGAGGGCCATAGGTTCGCCATCATGGACCTAGAGTATTCCCTATGCTCCACATTAATGTTTCCCTAATACAAATTAGGGACCTGTATATTAAATGCGTTATCCATCTTTCTAATATTGGTGGCCTACCCGTAAAGTTAAACATGCCAGGCTGCTCACTTGCCGTATGATGTGTAGCAGTGGGTTTAGGTACTGCAGCAGTGCACATTATACAGCAGTGGGGTTTCTGGCATGTTAATATTACTAGTAGCTATGCTGTCCTGGAACAGTTGATCTGTAGTGTCCTGGCTGTCTTTGTGATGTGCAGCTCACCCCACCGCCACAAAACCTATTAAACATGTTAATCCCACCCCTCAATACAGCAGAATAAGAAGCAGAATACAAGGCATAATACAAAGCTGAAAAAACAGGTTAAGATGCAGAATACAGGTAAATCATGTGTGACCCAGGATGGGCCCATAAAAGAGGGACTCCATTTCCACACTCCCTTCCACACTCACCTATCATTCTAGACTACATAGGAGTGAACCCACCGCCACACAAATAGCTACCACTTTACGGTAGGTGAGACACAGATATATCCAGACCACTCACAACCCTATTTAATTTTAGATTTAATAAGCACTGTACTTTTTTGTTTATAACAAAAACTCTGTAACAAAAAGACATATATACAAGCAAACAATAGAAATAAAAAAGGAATAACATAAAGAATTGTTTCAAGCCTGACTGTGAGCACAGCAGAAGAAATGGAAAGACCTACATCACCAATATCTGACACCTGGGCATCCTGACATTACCCTTTTTGAAGGACACCTAACCCCCCCAGCATCCTTCCTAGAAGATCCAACCTGTGACTGGGGCCAGCTAATGAAATGTGTTAAATCCAGAGATATATAACATATATATAAAAATGAGTTTCTGTCTGTCTGTCTGTCTGTTCTTTATGCGCGACCAAATGACTGGACCGATAGTCACCAAATTTGGCACACATGTACATCAGGTGTCCGGGAATATTATAGACTGGGTCTCAGCTCTCTTGGATTAACCGTTGCGAAGATACAGTATTCACAAAAAATGACCAACATTAGCTAATACAAGCCTGCAAGTCTTTCACTCATATTCCAACTGCCATACACACGGTTACATGTCCCTTATCAGCCAATAAGAGCTCGCAGGCATTTACTCTCCTCAGGCACACAGGTTTCCATAGCAACCAAGCTATTTATGACCTGTATTAGTCAATAGCAGTTCGCAGGTCCTTAAATATTCAGTCATATCACATGTATCAGCCAATATAAGTTCACATTTAATTTACCAGGTTTCCATAACAACACAGCCATAAATAGACTGTACCTGTACTGGACTCAGTGGCGTAACTAGGAATGGCTGGGCCCCAAGGCGAACATTTGACATGGGACCACCCTCGGCAACCCCCCCCCCCCCCCGCACAAACTGCATTCCTGCACAGTATTCTGCCCCATAGTGGCCCCTGCACACAGTATCATAGTGGTTCCTTCATATAGTATTATGCGCACTCCCTGCTACCTCTTCAATGTTGGACCAGATGTCATGTGAGCCAGGCATGCATCGCAACGCATAATGACGTCAGACTGGCCCACCGACATCTGGGACATCACCAAGGAGGCCCGAAGCCTTCTGAAAAGACCCCAGAGTATAATGATAGCAGTGTTTGTAGGGTTCACAGCCCGCAGGCCTTACTGATCCCCGCTCCTGCTCAAAGCCGCCTCTGTAGAAGGTGAAGCGCAGGCGGCCATCAGCAGGAGCAGGGATCGGTAAGTAAATAGGGCCCGTTACAGTAGGTAACGGCCTATTAAAAAAAAAAAAAAACATCAAGGGCCAGCCGGGACCCCTAATGTCCCGGGCCCTGCGGCAGCCACTACCACTGCTACCCCAGTAATTTACGCCACTGACTGGACTGCCATACTGGATTTCAACATTCTTGTAAATTGAAACATTTTTAAACTACTCACGCCCCCCCGCAGCAAAACGCATGGCTGCTGCTCGAGCTAATGAAAACTCTCAGCAGACCCAAGCCTGTCTATAACCTGACAAGATATGCCACAGACAACAGCGAGCTGCTGAAACAACCCAGCAGACCCAAGCTCGTCTCCAATCTGGCAAGGCATTGTCAGCCACATGCACACAGCTGCACTCCATGTTTCCATAACAACCCAGCCATTTTTCTTCACTGCTGTAGGTCAGCTTTAAAGGGGCAGGGCGCTGTGGATGACACTGTTACACATACACACAGCTTTACTCCAGGCTTTCCATAACAATCGATCGCAAGTCTTTCACTGATATCCAAACTGAGATACACATGATCACATGACGCTTATGGACCAATGGAAAATCGCAGGTTCTTCAGTCTTGACATACACACAGCTTTACACCAGGTTTCCATAGCAACCAAGCTATTTATGACCTGTATTAGTCAATAGTAGTTCGCAGGTCTTTAAATATTCAGTCATATGACGTGTATCAGCCAATATAAGTTCACATTTCATTTACCAGGTTTCCATAACAACACAGCCATAAATAGACTATACCTATACTGGACTGCCATACTGGATGTGAAGTGCAAAACTGGCCAATTCTTATGGGGTCACTACACAAACAAAAAATGAAATATACACGTGCGAAGCCGGGTCCTTCTGCTAGTATAACATATTTTGGGAATATTCAATAACTCTGGTTGGGTACCACACAGAGGTGTGATATGCCTGACAAGTGATGCCAAACGCTTTTACAAGTCCAGGTATACCAAAAATGAACACTAACTTATACTCCATTTCCCACATACATAATTTGACATGGTTTGGAAGTGGCATCATCCCCCTGCTCGATGTCCCAGTCAGGTTTGTGTTCCCCAACCTAACTCCTGTTCACAGATTATTATGAAGCCTGAATAATGGCATACATGTTTTTGATATCAAATTTCTATATTGTCTTTTATACGCTTTCATATTCCCAACTTCGGGCATACTGTTGGGATATCTTATCTGTTCCCCACAGGAAACCACTTGGCAGCTATGCGTAAATTGGTTGACTGAATTAACCTACCGCTAATTCATGGCCTGCATCCTGAGTCATTGATTGTGGATTGTAATTGCTATACCCAAGGAATAACTCAGACAAACTAAGGAGGTGTTCGCATGTAGGAATTTGACACTGAATTTGAGGCAGAATCCACCTCACAGGGTAAGGCGGCATGCACAAGAACGTGTGCCACTTGTCATACGTGTGCCATACATGTGCCATCCGTGTACCAGCTGTGCTTCCGCGGCCCCATTCATTGGGGTCAGTGCACACGGCCCACAAAATTGGACAGGAATAGGACCTGTTCCAAGTTTTCTTCACAGTCCCATACACCGGACCATGAAAATACATGGTCATGTGTATTGGGCCATAAAAAATAATGGGTCAGTGTGCTAGCTGTGAAAAACAAGGCTAGCACACTAACTGTTTACACGGTCGTGTGCATGAGGTCTAAGAAGCAGAATATGAGGCAGAATACAGTGAAATAAAAGACAGAATACAGTAGAATAAGAGGCACAACACAAGGGGAGTAGAGGCAGAATACAGCAGGTTAAAAGGCAGAATACAGGGGAATCGGAAGCAGAATAATATTCAGAATGCAGGGGCATGAGAGGCAGAATATAGCATATACTATGTGAATGGAGGGGGGTCAGACACATGGGATCCCCACATATTAGCTGTTTGAATAGACCAAACTCTCTAAAGTCATATTCATTGGCACATGGTAGCTTAGTTCCACTCAAGTAAAAGGGGTTGAGCTGCCATACCAAGCACAGTCTCTATGCATATATATGACACTGTGCATTGCTATTCAATGAAGAGGCTGCAGTGCTCACTTGAACACTGCAACCTCTTCAATTAGTTGATATTTGGGGGTCCTCAATGTTGGACCCCTGTTAATCACAACAGCAAAAAGGGCCCCCCTAATTTAGGCCCCCCCCCCCCCCCCCCCCCCCCCCCCCCCCCCCCCCCCCCCCCCCCCCCCCCCCCCCCCCCCCCCCCCCCCCCCCCCCCCCCCCCCCCCCCCCCCCCCCCCCCCCCCCCCCCCCCCCCCCCCCCCCCCCCCCCCCCCCCCCAATATTGATGAAGTATCTGGATAGGTAAGTCCCAGAAAATCCCTTTCAGAGACAGAACACAAAGGAAGAGCAGAGTGATTCTTGATCTTGTGCAGACAATACACATGATATTTTTGTAGTGTGGGCTTTCATTCAAATTGCTGTAGAGTAAAATATAACGCCCTATTGTGCACAACAGATGGTTGGCGCAATAAATGTATGTCTACCATCTGCTCTATCAGTAAGAAATAGTGCACAAGTCGCAGATTTTTGTTATCAGCACTTAACACATTAGGTGGACATTCTAAGAATGAATAAAAGCACAACAGATGATGCCTTAACAGTATGTAACAACAACAGATCCATATTTTGAACAATTCCAATTCAGTTCTACATGTTAAATTAGATTCGCTAATCTGTATGTTTTATGGAATTGATAGCTATGAAAGTAGGATTTGACTAATTTTCTATTATATTACACATTGTTGGATTCTTTTTAAAATTGACTCTAGTATATTGACATTTCTAAAATCATCAAAAATTATTTCATAAACTCTCACTATTCTTTTATTTGTCATGTACTTACCAGCAGCAACACTTCTAGTGGTACTTGATGGTAGAGCTGAGGTCGAACTTGTACTCAATGAAATTGCAGAGGTAGATGTTGACTTTGTGGTTATTGTAGTTGATGATGTGGCAGTTAATGTAACAGACACAGGAGTGGTAATAGTAAAATGGTTTTCAGTTACTGCTGTACTCTGATGAGAGATGACTGATGTCTGGTTGTTAGATACAGTTGGACTTGTAGTGGGGATTGTTGTATTTGTAACAGTGCTCCTGTTAGTGACAGGAACTGGACTGCTTATGGTTGTTTGATTGTCAGACACAATTGTACTTGTAGTGAGGGTTGTTGCAGCTTTACCAGAAGTGAAAGAAATGGTGTTAGAGGAAGAAGGAGGAGCAGACATGGCGGTCTGATTGTGGGAAACTGTTGGATTTGTAGTGGAAATTAATGTATTAGTACCAGGAGGTATAGTGTTTGTGTTTGTGCCAGGAACAGGAATGGTGATTGAGGTTTTATTGTCAGAAATTGTTGGACTTGTACTCTGAAACAAGTTTGTATGGGGCACTGAAGTTGTGACGGAAGACTCATTTTTGGACACTGTTGGACTTATAGTTAAAACTGTTTCATTTGTACCAAGAGTAAAGGAACTTAAGTTAGTAATAGGAACTGGAGTGATGATGGTTGTCTGATTGTATGGCACTGATGTACTTGTGGTGATGCTTGTTGCATTTGCACCATGAGTGACAGTAGTGGTGTTAGTGTAAAAAAGAGGAGTGATGAAAGTGGTTTGATTTTGAGTTGTTAGGATTGTAGTATACATTGTGGTGTTTGTGCCGGGAATGACAATGCTTGTATTTGTGATAGGAACAAGACTGCTAATGGAGGTTTTAGTGTCAGAAACCATTGGACTTGTACTCTGAGCTGTTACATTTACTCCTGAAGTTACAAGGCTAATGTTAGTAATGGGAGAGGTAATAGCGGTCTGATTTTCAGACACTGTTGGACTTGTTGCGGGAATTGAAGAATTTGTAACAGGACTAACAGTGCTAATGTTAGTAATGGGAGAGATGATAGTGGTCTGATTGTCAGACACTGTTGGACTTGTAGTGGGAATTGTAGAATTTGTATCAGGACCAACAGTGCTAATGTTAGTAATGGGAGAGATGATAGTGGTCTGATTGTCAGACACTGTTGGACTTGTAGTAGGAATTGTAGAATTTGAAACAGAAGGAGTAGTGCTGATGTTTGTATAAGGAACTGGGTTTGTAGCAAAGGAATCATTCCTGGATACTGTGCCACTTGGAGTGAGAATTGTGACAGGAACAGGAGTGCCAATGGAGGTTTTATAGTCAGAAACCATTGAACTTGTACTCTGAACTGTTACATTTACTCCTGAAGTGACAAGGCTGATGTTAGTAATGGGAGAGATGATAGTGGTCTGATTGTCAGACACTGTTGGACTTGTAGTGGAAATTGTAGAATTTGTAACAGGACCAACAGTGCTAATGTTAGTAATGGGAGAGATGATAGTGGTCTGATTGTCAGACACTGTTGGACTTGTAGTGGAAATTGTAGAATTTGTAACAGGACCAACAGTGCTAATGTTAGTAATGGGAGAGATGATAGTGGTCTGATTGTCAGACACTGTTGGACTTGTAGTGGAAATTGTAGAATTTGTAACAGGACCAACAGTGCTAATGTTAGTAATGGGAGAGGTGATGGCGGTCTGATTGTCAGATACTGTTGGACTTGTAGTGGGAATTGTAGAATTTGTAACAGGACTAACAGTACTAATGTTAGTAATGGGAGAGATGATAGTGGTCGGATTGTCAGACACTGTTGGACTTGTAGTGGAAATTATAGAATTTGCAACAGGACCAACAGTGCTAATGTTAGTAATGGGAGAGGTGATGGCGGTCTGATTGTCAGACACTGTTGGACTTGTAGTGGGAATTGTAGAATTTGTAACAGGACCAACAGTGCTAATGTTAGTAATGGGAGAGATGATAGTGGTCTGATTGTCAGACACTGTTAGACTTGTAGTGGAAATTGTAGAATTTGTAATAGGACCAACAGTGCTAATGTTAGTAATGGGAGAGATGATAGTGGTCTGATCGACAGACACTGTTGGACTTGTAGCAGGAATTGTAGAATTTGAAACAGAAGGAGTAGTGCTGATGTTTGTATAAGGAACTGGGTTTGTAGCAAAGGAATCATTCCTGGATACTGTGCCACTTGGAGTGAGAATTGTGACAGGAACAGGAGTGCCAATGGAGGTTTTATAGTCAGAAACCATTGAACTTGTGCTCTGAACTGTTACATTTACTCCTGAAGTGACAAGGCTGATGTTAGTAATGGGAGAGGTGATAGCGGTCTGATTGACAGACACTGTTAAACTTGGAGTGAAAATAGTTGAATTTGAAACAGAAGGAGTAGTGCTGATGTTTGTATAAGGAACTGGGGTTGTGGTGAAGGTCTCATTACTGGACACTGTTCCACTTGTAGTGGAAATTGTGATAGGAATAGGAGTGCTAATGGAGGTTTTATAATCAGAAACCATTGGACTTGTACCCTGAGCTGTTACATTTACTCCTGAAGTGACAAGGCCGATGTTAGAAATCGTAGAGGTGATAGCGGTCTGATTGTAAAACACTGTTGGACTTGTAGCGGGAATTGTAGAATTTGTAATAGGTCCAACAGTGCTAATGTTAGTAATGGGAGAGGTGATAGCGGTCTGATTGTCAGACACTATTGGACTTGTAGTGGAAATAGTTGAATTTGAAACAATAGACGTAGTGCTGATGTTTGTATAAAGAATTGGGGTTGTGGTCTCATTTTCAGGTAATGACAAGCTTGTAGCATGGGTAGTTGAATTTGTAACAGGAGTGAAGGTGCTTGTGTTAGTGACAGGAACTACAGTGATGATGGTTGTTTCATTGTCAGGCATTGTTGTACTTGAAGTGAAAATTGGTGCAGTTATGTCTGGACTTGTATTGGGAACTGTTGCACTATTGCCAGGAATGACAGTGCTGGTGTTTGTGAAAAGAGTAGTGTTCATAGTCAGATGAGCTGTGGAATCACTTGCAAATGATGTTTTAGTGTCTGTTGTTGTGCCATTATTATTTGGAGTTGTTGATGGGAGTTCAGTTGTTGTATTGATCGCTGAAAAAAAAACGCAACAACATTGGTAAGTCAGAAATTCCTTAATGTGATGATGCAGTATGCAGCACAAATTTAGCAATATAAAGTATTACCTACAAGCACTGATACTTAAAGCTTGAACCTTTCAACAAACAGCATACATCCACAGTACAGCGTATGTACACATGTGGACAAAATTGTTGGTACCCCTCGTTTAATGAAAGAAAAACCCACAATGGTCACAGAAATAACTTGAATCTGACAAAAGTAATAATATATAAAAATTCTATGACAAGCCACTAAGCTTCTGGGAGAATGTCCTATGGACAGATGAGACAAAAATCAAATTTTTGGCAAGGCACTCCAGCTCTATGTTCACAGACGGAAAGATGAAGCATATCTTGAAAAGAACACTGTCCCTACTGTGAAACATGGAGGAGGCTCTGTTATGTTCTGGGACTGCTTTGCTGCATCTGGCACAGGGGGTCTTGAATCTGTGCAGGGTACAATGAAATCTCAAGACTATCAAGGGATTCTAGAGAGAAATGTGCTGCCCAGTGTCAGAAAGCTTGGTCTAGTTGCAGGCCATGGGTCTTGCAACAGGATAATGACCCAAAACACACAGCTAAAAACAGCCAAGAATGGCTAAGAGGAAAACATTGGACTATTCTGTGGCCTTCTATGAGCCCTGACCTAAATCCTATTGAGCATCTTTGGAAGAAGCTGAAACATGCCGTCTGGAAAATGCACCCTTCAAACCCGAGACAACTGGAGCAGTTTGCTCATGAGGAGTGGGCCAAAATACCTGTTGAGAGGTGCAGAAGTCTCATTGACAGTTACAGGAATCGTTTGATTGCAGTGATTGCCTCAAAAGGTTGTGCAACAAAATATTAAGTTAAGGGTACCATCATTTCTGTCCAGGCCTTTTTCATGAGTTTTCTTTTTTTAAAAATTCTGTTGAAGCATGGTTGAAAAGCAATGTCTGACTTTCATTTGTTCAGTTTCATAGAATTTTTATATATTATTACTTTTGTCAGATTCAAGTTATTTCTGTGACCATGGTGGGTTGGTACCAACAATTTCGTCCACGTGTGTAAGGCTATGTTTACACTACTGTTGTTAATGACAGTTGCTGTAATCTTTCATACGATGAGAGCCATCGGACATTAATTGTAGCCTTGTAATGGACATGGAGCTCCCTCCATCTGTGTCTGTTCCCATTAACTCTAATATAAACAACATGACGGACACTATCTTCCATCATGTTTGTTTACTTTTGTAACTGAGGAAAAAAATCCTGCATGCACAACTTTTCTTCCATTACAAAAATAAAAAAACATGACGGAAGAAAGCTTCTGTCATGTTTTTTACATTGAGGTGAAGGCCTACAGACACCCAAGGAAGAAGGCTCCTTCTGCATCTACATATCACAAGGCATTATGGGAAAGGAGCTCATGCGCCCTCTATTGGATGTAACAAATCCTCAATTTGCTTTTGACTCACTGAGCCTTGAGACAGCAAAAGGGATTTTTGCCAAGCCAATTTCACTTATCTGCATACAGCGCTGTTTCCGGATTGTTGTCCTTCATCAGTACAGAGCAAAGTAAATTGGCTGGCTTAGTGGGAGGCAATGAGTGGGTTAGGGAAAAGAATCTCTCACATTGAGGAGAGCACCAGTAAAGGTGTGTAGAGATTTTAATTGCCTTTTGCCCTCTACTTAGCATCTACATATCACAAGGCATTATGGGAAAGGAGCTGGGGAGCTCATGCGCCCTCTATTGGATGTAACAAATCCTCAATTTGCTTTTGACTCACCGAGCCTTGAGACAGCAAAAGGGATTTTAGCCAAGCCAATTTCACTTTACTGGTGCTCTCCTCAATGTGAGAGATTCTTGTCCCTAACCCACTCATTGCCTCCCACTAAGCCAGCCAATTCACTTTGCTCTGTACTGATGAAGGACAACAATCCGGAAACAGAGCTGTATGCAGATAAGTGAAATTGGCTTGGCTAAAATCCCTTTTGCTGTCTCAAGGCTCGGTGAGTCAAAAGCAAATTGAGGATTTGTTACATCCAATAGAGGGCGCATGAGCTCCCCAGCTCCTTTCCCATAATGCCTTGTGATATGTAGATGCTAAGTAGAGGGCAAAAGGCAATTAAAATCTCTACACACCTTTACTGGTGCTCCCTTCTGCATCTGTCATTTAATCTCTGTTGCTCTCATTCTGTGAAGGATGACAGCAATAAACATGCGAGCAGGCACTATCTCTAGTTTTTAGTTTTGCCTGAGCTGGTGGGTGGAAAATGGCTGCTATACTATCTCCTGTACACTACATGCCAAAAGTACATGAGAATTTGCTCCCCAAATTTGCTCCCCAAAACATCAGCATATGGCATTGTAGAGAATTACTAAACAGTATTGATGTGAATAAAGCACTTGTGGTGAGATAACATTTACATCCAGTTTATGCCTGTGCTTATATTTCTTCTTTTACTTAACTCCTGCTCATTCCTCCCTTCTCTCTCCTGAACTGTCTATCTTCCTCTATCGAGACGTACTAAGCAGAAATTTCAGAGTGAATGTCATTTTACGAGGGAAGGAAGGGTACACAAGTAGAAAGCCTGATAAGTTCAGAAAGAAGTATTTTCCCTGATATAGTTCAAAGTCTCTTATTCACTATTGATTTATGGAGATTCGTTAAATTGTTAGTAACCATTTAAGTGGTAGTACTTACCGTTACATTCATACTTGCCATCGCCTTCAAATCCAGACATACACTGGCAGGAGTAGTTCCCAGGTAAATTATTGCAAGTTGCATTTGCAACACATGGGCTTGTTATATTAACACATTCATTAATATCTGAAAGATTTTGAATAAATATTACTAAAACATGAATGGCAATGCTAAAACAATTTCAGTGTAAATAGACAACATTGCTTGGTATTTCAGAGATGTAATAGGAAGCAGATGCATTATGCTGCATATATTTAAGTATATGAAAAACTACCTAAAGATGATGGGAACCGATAAGCAATTTTGATCCCTTACTGCACAAGATATGTAAGGAATAAAGCCTTTAAACAGGACCTTTCACCACCATCACCAATTCCAACTCTTTGCAACTTCCATTAGGTAATGCTCCACCAATTCTGGCATAGTTGTTGCTCCACTGATTCTGACACAGTTGAAATTTTTTTTCTCTAGCCCCCACTATTCCTGCACAATGGGTGCCATTATTTTCAGCACGCAATATGCTAATTAAGCTTTCTACTGTCAGGAAGGTTGTCCTGGGCTGAACTAGACAGCCTGGGACTACCCATCTGACTGTACAGATCTGAATTAATATATTGGGAGCTAAATCTAATAGAAGTTTTTGATAAAGCACCATGGAGGCTAGAAAAAAAATTCCAACTGTGTCAGAATCAGTGCAGCAATAACTATGCAAAGAGTTGGAGTTGATGGAGATGGTGAAAGGTCCTTTTAAACACACCATGTTTGATGGACATACTACTTACAAGACCAAGGTAAGCAAATTTTAATCCTGCTCTCTTTGCAATTGCAAGTGTCAAAGGGCCAGGCTCTCTATACTTATCTCTGCTTCCTTAGCACTACCCTCTTCAGTTTAGCTCCAGAGGTCTCCTAGTTTGATGCAGAAAAGAATGGTTCTGTGGTGTTCAGTACAGAGAGCCCCAGACACTGCACAAGAAGGGATTGCCTGTGTCACTTGCAACTGAGACCATCAACGTATTTTGGGCTAAAATCATTTCTATAATTGCAGTGGGTAAAAGATACTGTGAAAACTTGCAGCATAAATTGACCTGCTGTTGCTTAAAAACCTTCACTGCAGGTCAATTTGAGCTATGGGGTTTTTTCACAGCATGTGGACGAATTTTGTGTAAGGTTGGGGCCCCATGTTGCGGAAATGCCACGATTTGGCCTTGGCATTTTACAGTACCTTTAAAGTGTATGGGATGCTGTCTAATCCCATCCACACATTACAGAAAAATATCCGTAGCGGAAATGCTGCGATTTCAAAAAAGCAAGTAATTATACTTACGGAAATGCTGGAGTTTTCCATATAAGTATAATAGAGATAGAAATTCCACAGTGGAAAACTCTGCGGATTTTCTGTGAAAAACACTGTGAAAAACTGCAATGTGTTTCTGCTGCAGTCTTTTCCATAGTGTTTTTTGGGTGCAGCTCACTACGTGGGGCCTTAGCCTAAATCTCTTCCCCTAGCTGCTACTGTACATTATTGTGGATTTCCTGCTCGCAAGTTCACAAAGACTAATCACGTGTAACTATGTCCCCTGTGGGCATACCCTAACACCTTAGTGTTTTTAATGCATCCAAACAGAGTTGAAAAAACACATGACTTTTATTAAAATGCACATATTATTTTATACTTTACATTACTGCTAATTGTTAATATTGACCAGAAACACAAAACATTTTTTAAAAAAAGACACACATGTATTGTTTATATGGAAACAAAAACTCTGACATCTATAATATATAACTATCATTATTTATTATTTTTCAATTAGTATCTGGAAAGCTGAGAAGTAATAGCCTAAAAATATATATTAGTGTATAGAATATAGACTGTACCATCACACTTAGAGCTGTTCTGTTCATTCACTTTGTAGCCAGCGTTGCAAGTGCAAGTGTGTCCGCCCAGGAAACTAATGCAATTCTGTTCACAATATGTTGTATTTAACTTGCACTCATCAACAACTATAAAAAAAAATATATAAATGAGAAAAAAAGTCAGTACATTCTCACATTATAAGGTCAACCATTGTTTCTAAACTTGTATAAAAGTTTATATACTATAAATTGATATTACACTCAATGATTTTTTAAAGCATTAAATAAATGTAAATCTATATTTTCACATACCTGTACAGTTGACACCATCTCCTGTGTAGTTTGCTCCACAGCTGCAGTGAAATGATCCGGCCACATTAGAGCAAACGGCATTTCCTGAGCAGTTATTCAACTGAGGATCAAGGCACTCATCAATATCTGACAAAATAAATCAGATAATGTATTGCAGTAATTATATTGGTGACTGATATCACTTCCCTATGCTGTCAATGATAGCAGGTAATAACATATGCATAAAGTATATTATTCCCTCTATCACACCAGTACAACATTTATATGCATGGGGCCAGATGGTTGCTATATTATGGTATAATATATTCACAAGTATCAGATTCTCTGTGGCAAAATATGTAACAGAAAGTTCTTTGTAGCCTTTCTATTCCTTCCTTTAGGCTGAGGCCCCACGCAGCGAAACAAAGCAAAAAAAATGCTGCAGAGAAAAACGCTTGATACTTTCTACCAGTCTGCGATCGCAGAAGCCCTATTCTACAGGACCATGGTGTGGAGAGGGAGTGCAAAATCTAGAGCTGCGAACAAGATCAACAAACTCATTAATAAAGCATGTTCGGTTGTCGGACGTCCCAAGGAATGATGGGAAATCATTCTGCAAAAGAGGACCCTTAGGAATTCAAAATTATGACTCGCACCCCATCTCACCCTTCTACACTACCATCTCTAACCAGTGTAGCACCCTTAGCGGCAGGTTCAAACAAATCCGCTGAGGTAAGGAATGGCTCAGAAAGTCATTTATCAGGTATGGGTCCAAAACACAGAAATGGTGCAAATCTTTTCATTATGTGAATTCCCAGGTGCAGCTCCCAACCAGGGTGGGCTGTAGTTCAATATTGACCTCCCCAGTTCATTATCATGTAGATGAATCAGGGGGCGGAGATAAAACCTAGGTGCAAAGGCAGGCTGATCAGTATTCTCCTATCCCCCCACAAAACCTTTAGAGGCTTCAATCATCTTGCATCATCTTGCTTCTACCTGAGGCCTGCTGCTGCTGCGTGAGCACATATCCCCAGGACACATAGGCTACTGACAGAGCCCCCAAGTCAGAAATAGTCTGAGGCAAGGACTAGGCAACAAATACTGAAAAAAATATGTGTCCACTCAGTTTTAGAAAGTTGCAAACAAGTAGTCAAGTAATAGTTTCACTGAAGTATACAGTGGGCTCCCAAAGTGAATTCTGCCTCAGTCCAACACTGTTTCTCTCTGCAAATTCCTTCCTTCCTTACCAATACCAATGCAAAATACTGAGCAGAGTACAGTAATGTGTACATACCCTAATAGTCATTATTATGAGGTTTTATACATGTATAATGTGCATGCACTAGAGGCAACCTTATCCACAGGATGCATTAGTGTTCATTACATTGTTTCAATTCAGTCGGGTTCCATTTTAAGGGATCTAGGCAATTCAGTATATTTTAACTTTGGATCCTGTAAATACAGTTAGATGTTCTTACCGATACAGCTGTCATTGACTCCTGTGTAGCCTGACTGGCAAGCACATTGAAAGCTGCCAATGGTGTTTATACAGACTTTTCCTGGTCCTGTGCAGTACTCTGGATTGTCACATTCTACATAATCTGGAAGAAATGATGTATATATTGTTTGTTAACCTCCATAATAAATGTCAAGTTATCATTGAGTTATTTATAAATGTGGGAATATTTGTGAGCTGTATTCTAGACATACTGTACATAAATGGTTAATTAACACCATGCTATGGCATATTTAAAGATTCAACATCTGCCGTAATACTATGGTTGACAGCAGGTGTTTAAATATGCCATGGCAATTGAGTCTCTGCTGAATTATACAGTGGAGACCCGGCGTTAATGCCCGCGATCAGTGCCTGCAAGGATTGTAGGCATTAACCCTTCTGATGCGTCAGTCAAAGCTGGCCAAGGCTCCATCTTCCCAGCAATGCATGGGTTAAGAGCCATTTTTTGGAGGATCGCCTTCCCCCAGAACGAGATCCAGGGGCAGTCATACCATGACAGTTGGGAGCCGAGTGAAGACTCCCAGACCTGTCATATCATCACTTCTATTACAGGCTGCGCTAGGAAGCCTATAATAAAAGTATTAGGATTTTACAATGCATTGCAATGTATTAGCATTGCAGTGTATTGTATTAGTGGTCAGACTACTTGGAGTTCAAGGTCCCTATGGAGTCTAAAATAAAAGTTAAAAAAATAAGAAAAATAATAAAAGTTTAAATCACGCCTATTCCCTACATCAGATATAAAAATAAATAAAAAAAATAAAAACACAAGCACATTTGGTATCCCTGCTCAATCTACAAACATACAAAAATATTTTTACCATATAGTGAATGCTGTAGCGGGGAAAAAAAAAATCAAAAGAGCCAAACTACCTTTTTTTCGCTGTTTTGCCTCCCATAAATATTTGAATAAAAAGGGAACAAAACATCAGACATTCCCCAATATAGCATAAATAAAAATTCATCTGGCCCCACAAAAAGATGACTTGTGCAGCCCTGCATATGAAAATATAAAAAAAAGTTATGGGTGTCAGAATATGGCATCTCCAAGAATTTTTTTTTTTTTAAGTTTTGGATTTTTTTTGAGGTGTTAAAACATACAGGTAACATGTCATTTTGGCTGCACAGTGAATGTCTTTAAAAACAAAGCCTGTAAAAAATGTTATGTTTTCTCTAACTCCTCCCCATTCTGAATTTTTTTCCAGTTTCCCAGTACATTTGTCCATTGCCAAGTCTAAATGCACAAAAACATCAAGGATAATTATCGTTAGTAGCATCAATATATATATCGCTCAATAAATGTCATCTCTCATTTACATATATAATCCACACAGACCTCTATATGTATGATGATAATACTGATGGATATGGCCATTGGTTTCTCCTAATAGATTTCAACCCACTGCTCATTCATTACTATTGTGAAAGTTGCTATATGATTGGTCTAGTAGTGTTTTGACATGTCCTACTGTCCATCTTTGTACTGGTAATTGTACTGTATGCTACTCCACTGCATCTTATTAATATTTTTAGTAGTAATGCAGTAGTAGTAAGTCGACTATAGAAAGTACTGGAGCTCACCATCAGAGTTTCGGAAACTGCAGTTTTCACTGTCTTGGGTTACATCTTAGAGTACTGGACGGTCCATGGTCATGTGATGAACACACAGGTGCACAGCTTGTTATAGTAACAGCACAGTAATCAGACATCTGCCTGGTAATGAGCTGTGCACCTGTGTGCTCATCACATGACCATGGACCATATATCACATGACCATAGACTGTATATCACATGACTATGGTCAAAATTTTATCCACTGGAAGTAAGCAGAATGAATGACAGCAAGCAGAGATTTAGAAAAACACAAGGAATTGATACAGAAAGTATATGGGAAAATTGTACAACTTTTTATTATATAAACAATAACATTTGTCTTTTAACCCCTTAATGACCTTGGACGTACTTTTACGTCCTGGGCGCAAGGTACTTCGCCCGAGGCCGGCCCCCACTCACTATCTGGGTGGGCGGCATCGAAACCGGGTGTACAATAAAACTGAAACAATATTTAACGTACACGGTGAATGTCGGGGAAAAAAATGGAAAAAAAACGTGCCGATATCTATAATCTGCAGCCCGGGGTCTGGCCAGTGACCCCAGGCTGCCTGGAGTTCCCACTACCTGGTTGATCCTGCCGAGACCTCCGGAAGTGAGGCTATGCGTCTGCATAGCGCTGACTTCCTATATAGACTACAAGACACTTGTATGCTCGTGTCTTGCAGTCTATAGTACTGAGCCAGAGATCAAAGCATCTCTGGCTCAGGTGTCCTAATGGGACACATGAAAAAGTGCAAAAATAAAGTGCAAAAAAAATAAATAAAGTATGTGAAAAAAATTTGTAAAATAATAAAGCCCCAAAAATTCCCTTTTCCTATATAAAATGAATTATATAAAAAAAAACTAAAAATTAATAAAAACAATACATATTTGGTATCGCCGCATCCGTAACAATCTGTACGATAAAACTGAAATAATATTTAACGTACACGGTGAATGTCGGGAAAAAATAGGCCAGAAGTAATGATTTTTCGCCATCTCGCCTTACAAAATATGCCATAAAAAGTGATCAAAAAGTCATATGTACCCCAAAATAGAACCAATAAAAAGCACAGGTTGTCCCGCAAAAAATAAGCCCTAAACCATTTCTGTAAACTGGAAAATAAAAATGTTACGCATCTCAGAAGATGGCGATGCAAAAATAATTGCTTTATGATCCCAAATGGGTTTTTGTTCTCCAAAATTAGTATCGCATAAAGAAATAATATAAATGTGGTATCGCTGTAATTGTACCGACCCGCAGAATAAAGCTAACATGTTACTTATGCTGTACGCTGCACGGCGAAAAATTTAAAAGGTAAAACACAATGCCAGGATTGATTTTTTTTTTTTTTTTAATCCACCAAGAAAGAGTTAATAAAATGTATTTAATAAGTTGTAGGCACCCAAAAATGATGTCATTACAAAATACATCTCATACCGCAAACAACAAGCCTTTATATGACTACATCACCAGAAAAATAAAGAAAATATATAGCTTGTACAATGTGAAGACAAAAAACCCCAAAATTACCAAATCATTAGAACACAACCAACTGCGGTAGGAAGGGAATGTATAAGCTGTGCGAGCGTATATTAGGGTACACCCCAAATTTAGACCTTACAAGGGATAATAAACCAGAAGTGACCCCCAGAGTGACCCCCCCCCCCCCTAATAATAGGAACTACTGGGGAAATAGTAGGGAATTTGGTGTTCCCAATGTACTCTGCACAGCTTACATATTCACTGTTCACCATCCACTATGCAGTCACATCTGGGATACTAATGCTCACTACACCCCCTGATAAATTCTTTGAGGGGTGCGCTTCTCAAAATGGGGTCACTCCCTAGGAGATTCCACTTTACTGGTACTTTAGAGGCTCTGCAAATATGACATGTCGTCCAGATCCAAAACATCTAAATCTGCGCTCCAAAAGCCACATAGCGCTCCTTCCCTTCTGTGCCTAGACTGCAGTTTATGCCCACATGTATGACACTGGTGTACCCAGGATAACATACTTAATTTCATGTGGGTATAAATGGCTGTTTGGGCACAGCCGGGCACAGAAAGGAAGTAGCACTATTTGGTTTTTGGAGCACAGATTGGACGGTTTAGTTTTTTGACGCCATTACAGTTTTGCAGAGCTGAAATGCCAGTAAAGTGGAATTCCCTGACATGCCACCCCATTTTGGAAACTGCACTCCTGAATGATTTTATCCAGGGTTACAGTCAACATTTTTAACCTACAAGCACTGCTATAATTTATTATCCATAAATGAATACGCAGCTGAAGATGATAGGACACTGGACTTGTTCTTTGCCAACGTGAGGGAGGCATATAACTCATCAGCCCTACCGCCCCTGGGGAGATCGGATCACAACCTAGTGCATCTCCGACCTGTGTACAAGCCACTTGTACGTAGAGAACCAGCTGTCACCCGCACAGTGAGGATATGGTCCGAGGAGAGTGATGAGGCTCTGAGGGATTGTTTTGACACAACCGCATGGGAAGTGCTGCAGGATTCTTATGGAGAAGATATAGAAGGACTCACACACTGCATAACAGACTACATTAATTTTTGTGTGGACAACACAGTACCCACAAAAGTGGTGAGGTGCTTCTCCAACAACAAACCATGGATTAACTCTGATATAAAAACACTACTTAAGGAGAAAAAGATGGCATTCAGGACAAGAGATAAGGAGGGGTTGAGGGAAGTACAAAAGGAGTTGAGGCATCAAATCAGGCAAGGAAAAGCCAGTTATAAGGAAAAAATGGAAAAGCAAATGGAAAGAAAAGACATAAGGGGGGGTCTGGGAGGGGCTTAAGTCAATTTCGGGTCATAAACAGTCTGTCTGCCAGATTGAGGCAGATGTTAATTGGCTTAATGAACTAAACCTATTCTTCAACAGATTTGATCACACACCAGCTCCTCCCACCCCAGTATGTCCTTCAGCTTCCCCCACCACAATGACTTCTCCCCATGCGGCCACTTCCCAACAGACCAGTAAATCCAGAAATCCGTCTGTATCTGGCCACAGTCTGACCTTCACACGGGCCCAGGTGAGGAAGGAGATGAAAAAGATCA